>CM034151.1:838561693-839989193 GCA_019776745.2 Taxus chinensis
CCTCATTAAATCCAACAACATGATAAAGCAAGTTGGTTCCTTACTGTCTTTAGGATTATGAGCTTTGTTTAGAAGGCATTGACACTGTCTAGAAGTGACAACTTGTGAGAGTTAGCCTTTGTTGAATTGACCATGTCTTCCCAGGGTTATTTTTCAATTACTCTACAAAAGAGTGCCAAATATTATTGATACATCGACCCCATTCACAATTATAGACTATAAAATGGGTCCTCTCACCCTGAATAAAGGCAGATCCTAAAGTAGGAGGGTAGGTCATACCCTCAGCATGGTGTTACCTGACTCCTTTGGGTTCGAGTGATAAAGAGATGATTAGATCATTCCCTAGCTACAAAATGACACAAATCTAGATATATCATCCTCTAGGCATCCTTCTCATTCTATTGATGTTGCTCGGCCACAAAGGGAATAATCTATACAATCAAATACATTGAACTATAATCTATACAATCAGATACATTGAACTATATGCAAGGTAATAACAAATCAAGTTCAGGTAAAAAAATAGAACTCATTCATTTAATTTTAAACTACAAAATCTCAAAAGTGAAAATAGACCAACCACATCCATACGTTGTTTTGTAGGAAAATGGGTTTATTAACTGGTTGGCTACTATTTTCCAAATACCCATCATAGCCAAAAAATTTATACCAAAAATGTCACTTAAAAACCCCCAATAGTCGATTTGCACAGTCAACTAAACAACCCACAATAGCAAGACATTAATACAAAGATTTAAAAATCAAAGGACGGTTTCACCATTTATTTTCCAAAAACCAGAGAAGAATGTAGAACCCACAAAAGATAATAATATTTTTATCAATCAAAAACTATAAGAATAGCAGAGAAACCCTTGTTAGGAATATTAATGTTCACATGGAAAAATAATTAATAGTTATTTGTGTGAATATTGTAATTAGTAAATCAGTCATATATATTGTTGAAATAACAATATATTGCAAATGTTTAGTAGTTGGAGTATTATACCCATATCGGGTTATTTGTTATAATACCTCCCTAAATAATCAGAGGTTGTATAACTATGTAAATGGATATTTAATAGCCATGTATTTTGGTGGAGAATATAGAATGAAATTTATTATTGTGTTATTTTAAGGATCAACTGAATTGTGCTCTATATTTGGTATCAGAGTGAGTATTCCTTGATGAAAGGCATCATAGTTCTTCAACACTAAATAATATCCTATTCACCCATATTGCATTGAATGTGGATTCGGAATCATGGTATTGTGGTGGATCTGTTGTTTACAGCAAATTTCTTCACATTGCAATGGCTTGACTGGCATTTGTTCCGATTACCATTAGAACCAACGCCAAAATTGCATTGTCTATTGATTATTTTTAGCACTTGATAATTACATGTAGATCTAGTGTGATTTCTTCAAACTTATACACCAGTGTATTCAGTTTGAATGGATATTTCTCCCTCCTGCTCGACGGAACCCTGCCTTTGCCTCAATGCGGTTTGCATTCATTCTTGTTCGAGCTGATTTGCATACATCAAGCTGCATCTACCTCCACACAGTTCATGCCGCAAATAATTGCATGCATTTATTATATTCAAATGTATCCTCCTACATGATTTGTTCAAGAAGCATCCACCATTACATGATACATGGAATTTACACTCTGATATGTGTCCACTTACAACTATCTTGATTTTCAAAATTACAGAGCTAGAAGTAGTGTCAGTTTCATTAAAGGATGATTTATACATCAATATAGTAATGATTTGAATATTCTCCAAGTGTTGAAGTATTCCAGCATAGATATTGATGGGGGGACGTGTTGCATATGTTCTCTTCTTGACCTGTCTGGTAGAAAAATACACCTGTTATAAAAATGTTTCCTGAGATTTTTGACCGGTATAGGAGTTTATAATATTTCACTATTTAGTTGTAAGTTATGAGCCATTGTCTATTATTTAATTGTTGTTTTAAGTGGTCGGCTCATTGTTAAGTTTTTCAATGTTATCTAAAGTTGAGTCAATGGCCTTGTAATTTGTTATTTGTTGGTCTCATATCATTAAAATTCTAAAATCAAAATTGTCTGGTTTCAAATATTGTTTTAGTTTTTTTAGGGTAATGTTAAAATTTATTTGTTTCAATATATGTAATTTCATCGAGTGACAATCCATGTCGATTAATTGAGTCCTATTTTGGTTCAAATAGTAGGTCATTCTAAAAAGGTTTTTTTGTTATTAGGTCAAAGCATGTTGTCATTAAATGTTGTAAAATTTAAATAGGTGATTTTAGGATTTTTTTCGTTATTGTCATGGATAAGCTAAGTCATATTCAAAACTCTGATGGAAATGACTTCCACACATGGAAATTACGAACATAGTTATTTCTTATTAATAAAGTCTTGTGGGATATTGTTTACGGAAAAGTGAAGAAACCAGTAGATGCAGACGAAGCAGCAAGATGGGAGAGCAAAGAAAGAAAAAAAATCATTGGACTGGGACTATCTGATGCCTATTTGCATCATATAGCTCTGTCTAAATCCTCTCATACAATTTGGAATACATTAAACAAATTTTTTGGTTCACAAGATTGAAGCGAAGCAATAGCCTTGAAGAAAAGATTATTTGGTCTTAAAATGGAAGAAGGCAACATCATGGTAGAGCACATCAGTAAGTTTCGATCCATCTCAAATCAGTTAGCTAGAATTAAAATAGATGTACCTGATGATGATGCAAAGGCTGTTTTATTGAATAACATGCCAGCATGTTATTCTAATATGGTTTTTACATTGAGTAAAATTAATCCTATTCTAGAAGATCTCATTTCTTCTTTACTCAAAGAATAACAACGAATTATGACTGTTGAACCAAAAGAAACTTCAATGTATGGTAGAAATAAGAAAGAAAAAGTATTTGTTAAAAAATCCAAATGTGGTTCAACTTCCAAAGGTATAAAGAAATAACTTACCTACTATTATTGTAAACAAATCAATCATATATCTATAAATTGTAGGAAAAGAGCACAAGATTTACTTGATGGGAAACTGCAAGACAATGTCATGGATTTTGATGAAGGAGAGAATGAAGAGGAAGGAAATATTACTCGTACAGAAAATCAAATTGATGACGATTTCCTCTACTAGATAATTTTCTACTGGAGGTAAGAGGCAATGCAGGTTGGAGGTTAGACAATTACCTCTCATTAGTCATTAACGACAGGGCTGCACTTTTGGTATGATGACATTTTTCTTTTTCAGTGTGGCATGAAAAAAAAGAACAAATGATGTAAATTCCTTTTCACTTGTGTGTATTTGTCTTTTAACCCTTTTTGTGAAAACATTGTAGAATATTGATCAAAATTTATTGTAGCAATTATGATGTGAAGGTTTTTGGTAAACCAGGAAAACTAATTGTATAAGGTTTTTTGTGAACTTGTAAAACCAATTTTGTAAGGTTTTTGGTAAACCTGTAAAACCAATTGTGAAAGGTTATTGGTACACCTACAAAACCAATTGGGTAAGGTTGTTGGTAGAAGCCAGATAAAACCATCAATGGAGGAAGAAATTTTTGTTGGCACATATGTGAGTTTTGTGCAACCTTGATGATGCACAGTTGAGGAGTTAATAATGAGCACATAGAGGTTGCACACTACAATAAGAGAATGAGATATGTTTTACCATGTAAAAATTAAGGGGGGAATGTTAGGAATATTAATGTTCACATGGAAAAATAATTAATATTTGTTTGTGTGAATATTGTAATTTGTAAGTTAGTCATATATATTGTTGAAATAACAATATATTACAAATGTTTAGTAGTTAGAGTATTATACCCATATCAGGTTATTAGTTATAACACCTCCATAAATAATCGGAGGTTGTTTAGCTATGTGAATGGCTATATAATAGCCATGTATTGTGGTGGAGAATATAGAATGAAATTTATTATTGTGTTATTTTCATGATCAACTGAATTGTGCTCTATAACCCTTGCCTGTTAAAATCGATTTCCTTTTGTTTAATTTTCTCCTAATTACTATCTGAAACCCCAGTACATTTACTCCACATGCATTCATTCCAACTTTCCCAAAATAACTAGAACTTCCACAATCCCGTCCACTCAGATAAAATAGGGTTATAAATGCAAAACCGAATCAATAACCATACATCACAAAAAATCTGGTAAAGGTTCCCCATAACTAGAGCTCTCACAAAGTCAACCACCATGCAAAAATCCCAATCTCCCACTTTTTCCCATTCTCTCCACATATCCCGAGCATAACTTGTAGAGGCCATAACTTTTGATCCGACCGTTGGATCGTCCTGAAATTTTACAGGGTGGTAGATATACATTAGTACTATGCTGGGGACAACATTGCTTGCAAGGTTGTGCTCATTTTGGCACGTTTTCGGGCTCGGATTCCGTCATCTAGTGGTCTAAAATTGGCTCCGAATGTTTTTTCTGCTTTTCTCTAGGTCTTAGAACTTTAATAACTTTTGTTGTGCTTTTCAGAATAAGTCCAAATTTCGCGTGAGCCCTAATTTATGAATTCATATTTGGCACACAAATTTTGGGGTCAATCCGAGTTGTTTTGCATTTTAGGGTTTTAGAGTAGTCTTGAAATAAAAGGAGAATGGTAATGATGTAATAGATCAGTGTGAATTCCAGAATGAGAAGTAAGCTATTGTGAAACTCCTGGTTTTATTTGCAAAGGTGTTTATGTGTGTTTTTGGAGGTATTTCAACCTCTTGCAGCTGGATTCACATCAATTGGTATCAGAGCTAGATTTTGATCTTGCGGAAATAATTAAGGTAACATATTACATTTTTATTTGTAGTTTTTACCTCTATTTTATATAACCATGGCTAGACGCGGGGAGGGGAGGTTATGCCCAGATGAATAGGCATATGCAGGAGCTACAGAGACAAATTGCTGAGCTCACGGGGGAAGTTACCCGCCTTAGAAGGAGACATGCAAATGGGGATGCAAACCCAGATAGTGATATTGAAGAAGAGACTCCATTAATGAATGAAGGAGGAGATGAAGAAGAAAATGAGAGAGACGAAGAAACCTTGAATGAGAGACCATTTGAGGAGAGATTGATCAAGGCTTTAGAGGGAAAGAATGACGACATCAAGATTAATGTTCCTGATTATGGTGGAGGGTTACGACCAGAGGAGTTGATTGACTGGTTAAATCGCATGGAAAAATTCTTTGAGTGGAAAACCCTTTCAGAGGAGAAGAAGGTTAAGTTTGCATGCACTAAGTTAGCTGGACATGCATTGATCTGGTGGGATCACTTACAAAATGAAAGACAAAGGAATGGAAAGGGCAAGATCCGAAACTGGAATAAAATGGTAAAGAAGCTGAAAGAAAAGTTTCTTCCTGTAGATTATGCTCAGACACTCTTTCGAAGGTTCCAAAACCTAAGGCAGAAGGATCTCAGCATTGAGGAGTATACTAATGAATTTTACAAGTTATCAATCAGGGTGGAACAGGGAGAGTCTGAAGAACAAAAGGCTACACGGTACATAAATGGGTTGAGTTACACCATACAAGATGAGCTGAGTATGCTCCGGATCCATAGCCTAGATGATGCTTATCAACTTGCATTAAAAGCAGAGGAAAAGAACAAGAGGAGTAATTTTAGAAGAGGTGTGAAGAGAGGTCCATCATCATCTCCAATGAGGGGTAGGGGTAGATTTGAATCTACAAAAGGTGAATCCTCTAATACAGAAGGGCATGAAGATTCTGGTCAAAGCCATGGTAACTACCAAAGAGGTAGGGGATTTTAGAGGGGAAGAGGTTATAATGGAGGACGGGGCTGGAATAGCCCCCAAAGGCAATACACATGTTACAGATGTGGTGAAGAGGGGCACAGAGCTTTTGAGTGTCCGCACTATCCTACACAAGATAGATGGCAAGGAGAAAAACCACGAGTAAATCTGGTTGAGGCTGAAGAGGAAGAAGAAATGGAGGTTGCTGCAGACTTGGGTGAAACCCTCATGATAAGGAGGACGATGATTGTCCCAAGGAAGGAGAAAGAATGTGATGTTGCTGGAGCTGATTCATGGCTTCGAACAAATATATTTCGAACAAGATGCACCTCTGGAGGGAAGGTATGTAAAATTATTATTGATGGTGGTAGTTGTGAAAATATGGTTTCAACTGTAATGGTTGATAAACTGAATCTGAGCTGTGACAAGCACCCATATCCCTATCGTATATCATGGTTCAAGAAAGGAAATGAAGTAACCATAGATAAAAGATGCCTTATAAAGTTTTCAATTGGGAATACCTACAGGGATGAGGTGTGGTGTGATGTTATCCCAATGGATGCATGTCATATATTACTGGGTAGGCCTTGGCAATACGATAGAAAGGTTACACATGATGGAGGGAAAAATACATATACCTTTTGGAAGGATGGTGTAAAGGTGGTCTTATTACCCTTCAAGGAAGAAGAGAAGAGTGAGGGCTTGTTGGCTACAAAAGAGTTTGTTACAGAAATGGAAGAAGCTGGATGTTGTTATGCACTAATGTCAAAGAAGCTGGAGAAAGAAGGCTTTAATATACCTATTGCAGCAGAAAAGATACTAAAAGAATACAAAGATGTCATACCAGATGAGCTACCAGATGGGTTACCCCCAAAGCGAGATATTCAACACCATATTGATTTGATCCCAGGATCGGCCCTTCCAAACCAAGCAGCCTATCGGATGAGTCCGACACAGAGTGAAGAGTTGAACAGACAAGTGACAAATCTAATACAGAAAGGGTTAGTGAGAGAAAGCATGAGTCCATGTGCAACTCCAGCATTATTGACTCCCAAAAAAGATGGAGACTAGAGAATGTGTGTAGACAGTAGAGCCATAAACAAGATCACGATTAAGTATCGGTTTCCAATTCCACGATTGGATGATATGATGGATGTGCTAGCAGGAGCCCGATATTTTAGCAAGATTGACCTACGGAGTGGCTACTACCAGATCCGAATCCGTGAAGGGGATGAATGGAAAACTACTTTTAAAACAAAAGATGGATTATATGAGTGGATGGTGATGCCATTTGGGCTATCTAATGCACCCAGTACATTCATGAGGTTGATGAACAGAGTACTCCGAGAATACAATGGTAAGTTTGTTGTTGTCTATTTTGATGATATTTTGATATTTAGTAAGACAGTGGAAGAGCACTTGTTACATCTGAAATTGGTGCTAGACTTGTTACGTAAAGAGAGTCTATATGCAAACTTAAAGAAGTGTAGATTCCTTCAGAAGAGTCTTGTTTTTTTGGGATTTGTCATATCAGGGGATGGAGTGAGGATGGATGAGGAAAAAGTAAAGGCAATTCTGGAATGGCCTATTCCAAGGAATGTGACAGAGGTTCGTAGTTTTCATGGATTGGCAACTTTTTATAGGAAGTTCATCAGGAATTTCAGTAGCATTATTGCACCCATAACAGAGTGTACAAAAGGGAGGGAGTTTGTATGGACTAAGGCAGCAACAAATAGTTTTGAATTGTTGAAGAAGAAAGTATCAGAAGCACCTGTTTTGGTATTGCCAGATTTTAGCAAGGTCTTTGAGGTTGACTGTGATGCCTCACATGTTGGGATTGGAGCTGTGTTGAGTCAAGAAGGACGACCAGTGGCATTCTTCAGTGAAAAGCTAAATGAAGTCAGGAGGAAATATTCTACTTATGATGTGGAATTTTATGCTATTGTTCAGGCACTAAGGAACTGGAGACATTACTTGGTAGCAAAGGAATTTGTACTCTTCACTGACCATGAACCCTTGAGGTATGTAAACACACAGAAGAAACTAAATAGTAGGCATGCAAAATGGGTTTCATTTTTGCAAGAATACACTTTTGTTTTAAAGCATAAGTCAGGTAAGCAGAATCAAGTTGCTGATGCCTTGAGTAGGCGTGTAGCCCTTTTGACAACAATGGAAAATAAAGTCCTAGGGTTTGAGGCAGTTAAGGAATTGTATGAAGGTGATCCTGATTTTGGTGATGTTGTCAGAAAGCTTAAGGAGCCTACAGTAGGTAGTGATTCTTTTGATTATTTGATACAGGATGGTTATTTGTTTAGGGGGAAACAATTGTGCATCCCTGCTGGTTCAATGAGAGAAAATATTATAAGAGAATTGCATAGTGGAGGGTTGGCTAGACACTTTGGTATAAGTAAGACAATTTCTCTTGTCGTAGAAAAGTATTATTGGCCAAAGGTAAAGAGGGACATCAGTAGGGTTGTAGCAAGATGTAGAGTGTGTCAAATGGCTAAGGGTCATGCACAGAATACTGGGTTGTATATGCCATTGCCTATCCCTACAGGGCCATGGGTTGATCTGAGTATGGATTTTGTGTTAGGGCTTCCTAACACACAGCGAGGGAATGATTCTATCTTTGTTGTGGTTGATAGATTCTCTAAGATGGCACATTTTATTTCTTGTAAAAAAACTAATGATGCTTCCAAAATTGCAGATTTTTTTTTTTCAGAAGTGGTTCGATTGCATGGAATTCCAAAAACGATCACTTCAGATCGGGACACAAAGTTTTTGAGTCACTTTTGAAGGACTCTGTGGAAGAAATTGGGGACACAACTACAGTTCAGTAGTGCATATCACCCCCAGACTGATGGGTAGACTGAAGTAGTGAACAGAAGCTTGGGAAATCTCCTACGTTGTATAGTTGGAGAAAAGCCAAAACAATGGGACTTAGCTTTACCTCAAGCTGAGTTTGCATATAATAGCTCGATAAACAGGTCAACAGGGAGGTCTCCTTTCCAGATTGTATATGGTAGGAATCCAAAGGGGGTCCTTGATCTAATTGTTCTACCAGGTGAAGATGAAACTAGTGATGATGCAGAAGCATTTGCAGAACACATTCTACAGCTACAAGATGAAGTGAGGGAAAAGCTGAAAGTGAGTAATGCACAATATAAAATGGCTGCAGATGCCAGTAGGAGAGTAAGTGTATTTGAAGAAGGAGATATGGTGATGGTTCATCTTAGAAAAGAGAGGTTTCCAAAGGGAACATATAATAAACTCAAGTATAAGAAGATTGGGCCATGTAGGATTCTGAAGAAAATGAGTGATAATGCCTACAAGGTGGAGTTACCTGAAAACTTTGCTATCTCACCAGTTTTTAATGTTTCTGATTTATATAAGTTTCCAGGTCATGATGAAAATGTTGCAGAGGAGGAAGAAATAAACTGGAAGAAACAGATGCCGAAGGAGAAAAAGGAGAGGGTAATGCGTGTCTTGGACCAAAAGACAATCACTACTAGACATGGGAGCTACAACAGATATTTGGTACAGTGGGAAGGTTTGCAACAAGAAGAAAATACTTGGATTCCTGAGTGGGAGCTGAGGAAAATTGACAGTGCAAAATTAGATGAGTTCCGTCAACAGAATTTGCAGGAGCTGAATTCTTTTCAACCAGGGGAGAATGATGCGAGAGCATAACTTGCAGAGGCCATAACTTTTGATCCGACCGTTGGATCGTCCTGAAATTTTATAGGGTGGTAGATATACATTAGTACTATGCTGGGGACAACATTGCCTGCAAGGTTGTGCTCATTTTGGCACGTTTTCGGGCTCGGATTCCGTCATCTAGTGGTCTAAAATTGGCTCCGAATGTTTTTTCTGCTTTTCTCTAGGTCTTAGAACTTTAATAACTTTTGTTGTGCTTTTCAGAATAAGTCCAAATTTCGTGTGAGCCCTAATTTATGAATTCATATTTGGCACGCAAATTTTGGGGTCAATCCGAGTTGTTTTGCATTTTAGGGTTTTAGAGTAGTCTTGAAATAAAAGGAGAATGGTAATGATGTAATAGATCAGTGTGAATTCCAGAATGAGAAGTAAGCTATTGTGAAACTCCTGGTTTTATTTGCAAAGGTGTTTATGTGTGTTTTTGGAGGTATTTCAACCTCTTGTAGCTGGATTCACATCAAACTTCCACAATCCCGTCCACTCAGATAAAATAGGGTTATAAATGCAAAACCGAATCAATAACCATACATCACAAAAAATCTGGTAAAGGTTCCCCATAACTAGAGCTCTCACAAAGTCAACCACCATGCAAAAATCCCAATCTCCCACTTTTTCCCATTCTCTCCACATATCCCGAGAAAACCCTAAGTCACATTTATTTCCTCATCTTACCAAAATGCCAAACGGATGGTTTGGAGAAGCCTCATTCAAATGTGGGTGGGGATTCCTTTTAATAAGAAATTACATTTTCAACAAATAATTTAAATCTTCCTCATCCACGGGAATGTCCACTAAAGTGGATATATTATTATCTTTAAAATTTTGACCACATTATTTTATTTAATACCATTTCCAACTTTAAAATCGAAACAAATAATATATATTAAATATTCAAGCCTTTACGATCTTCAATCACCACATTCTAATTTTTGAATTCAATGCCATAAATCAACATTAGTTATTGATTTCATGGGTATGACAATATGCTCACAATGTTATAATGATGAAAATATTAAAATAGGCCACAAATTAGTGTTATAAAGTCATTCCACTAGCTATAAGCCTTAAGGAATATTTTGCCAAATTTTATCATCTTGAATCAATTATTGTGGTCCTGATATAACAATAACTCTTCCCAAACTAGACAACGAAGTTCCTTATTGAAACAAACTGCGTCAAATAATATCAATAGGTGTTATTTAGTTTTCTGAGTAATTAATGTTTTTTAAAATTAAGTACTTAGATAGCTAAGTACCGTCTATGGTAATAATATTTAATTAATCGAATAAACATCCTTTTTTCATTTTTCATAATTATTAGATTAATTAAATAGTAAAAAAGAAGGGATTAAATTGAGGGATGTTACATAAGACATCTTGTATTATGTAAATAAAGTGGAAACCTCATAAATTTATTTTCATACTACAAAACACCGTGATGTAAAGGGCTGAAAGGAAGAAACTCAGTATAATATTGAATGAAAAACCTTAATGGGAATTTAAAATGGTAATCTAGTGCAATAAATTCTAGAAGAGATTTATACATGTTAATTTTTACCCTTGAGAGCATTAAAAAAGGAATAAGGTATTTTAATAATTGACAAGTATAGTCTTACATGTGGACTTACAGTTTCAAGGATGTTAGGGGAAATATATTGATATAAAGAGCTCAATCCATGTTATGAAAACCCTAAGGGTATTGATGGTGTTAATAAAGGCATAGAAATTTTGTAAAATTAGACAAAACAAAAACAAGTGTAAATCCCTTATCTCGTTGTCTAAGACTTGCATTAGGGTTTGATGGAAGAAAACAATAAGAATAACTTGAAATCAAACCACAGAAAAATGTTAATACTTTTATGGAAGGTTTATAACATTAGGGAAGAGATGTTAGAGAAGAAGCAAGGGTTTTAGAGTTAGTTTGACCAGTCAAAATCCAAAAATGCAATCTAACTTCTTAGTATACCATGTTTAGGAGAGATTTATGAGTGAAACATAATAAATGGATAAACCCTTGTTCTTTATTTTTTAGTATTGATATTGTGAATGAACTAATATTTGATAATAATCATGACATAGATTGAAGAATGGGATAAGTAATAAGAAGATAAATAAATTAGAAAACACGATCATACAAGAGTTATAGAAAACAATGGAATACAATCAAGATTCTTGTGAAAGAAAATTAGGAAGAAACAATGATATTACTCATCACACAATTAATCAAAGGGTGTCAAAATCCTATAAAATTTTATAAAGTTTGTGTAAACTCTGAGGCAAGGTGAATCCAAATTATAAAACTAAGAAGCCTTAAGGAACAAGGATTGTCCTGTATAGACCTGATAATCATTGAATCTAAATTTATAGACATTTCACTAAGAATATAGATTTATAGTATTATTATTTCTCGTTTTACAATTGTTGAAATTAAATTCCTAAATTCCCATTTTTTTTATCTAGTGTGATATTGGATTCCAATATGTTTATTATTTGTTTTAAGTAGTGTAATATTGGATTCCAATATTTACACTATACCATACAAGTATGTTCCTAATTCTATATTGAGTTTATGAGAATGGGAAGATGCCCATTCTCAACACACTCATAATACAACTATGTTCCTAATTATTTGTATGTGTATTTTCTTTATCTCAATTCTTTTTCTATGATTCCTAGATGAGGCATTTATTATCCCTTTTGAAAATAAAAACAATGTGATATGGGTATATGTTATATGAAATAAGAATCAAATATTGAGTCTATAAGAATGGAGTATATGCCCAATCTCATCACACTCATGGTATGAGTATGTTCCTAATTCTTGTTAATGTGTATCAACTTTATATCTATTCTTCTTCTATACATTCATATATGAAATATTTTGACCTCTTTTGAAAATTTATATCTTAGCAGACTAGTAGTATTAAGTCATGGTGCATTTCTAAACAATCCTGTTAAGATCATTAAATAATATATCTTGGCACTCTAAATATTATAGTTTTGCATTCAAGAATTAGGGGATTCTAGGCATATAATTTAGTATCTAGACTTGAAAAAGGTTTGCATTTTATAAAGTTATTAGAAAAATTAAAATATAATTTATCTAGACTTGCACAAATAGATTTAGGCAAAGACCATATAATGTTGTGGTTACAATAAATGCATAAATCAAGGATAATTAGATTGAAAAACCCAAAGCATAGTAAATCACATCCAATTACCTTTAAATCACAAGATCCAGCTCCCTGTAAATTTAATTAGAGAATAATTAAGAATTTTTTTTCAAATCATATTAATTGCATGGTGGAAATTATATTATTAATAATGGCATTAAATAATGATTCCATAAGATACACAATGTTTTATAGAATTATATTATGGAAAAATCTTCCTTAAAGTAATATAATACTCATTCTTTCATTTAATTATCAAATAATAGTACAATTGTAAAGTTTTGTAGGACTAAGGTTAGGAACAATTCTTTTATAAAAACCCACATCTCAAGCCAAGTTGATTTCACATACAAATTTATGATCTTCAATAGTTTCTCCAAGTCAACATTCATTATTCTATTCAAGTAGTTCAAGGTATGATTTAATGGCCACGTGTCCTTTATCAGGTATCTGTTATGTAACAATACTTTTCCTTTTTTTTTTGGTTTCCATGCCTATATGATTTTATCCACATCAATATCTACTTTTAGAGTTACATTTGAGATGGCCATGTTTTATTTGACTTTAAAAAATCATGATAAAACGTTGTACCTTCTTCTCTCCATGCAGGTTTCCAATATTGAACTCTTAACTTTTTATTTACATCATTGCCTTTTGTTTGAAGGAAAATATCCCCATCTTCTCTCCCCATCCATATCTTTTCATTATTATTTCCTAGTCCATAAAATTAGCATTTTTCCCTTAAACACGTCCTTCAACGGATTGAATTCTTGGTTAGATCTTCCACAAACATGTCGAATGTAAATGTCCAGTTGATCATTGTGTACAAGGTGCAGACCATCCACTTGAGCACTCCCTTGCTTAATCATAAGGGAACTTCTTGTTTTATTGAAAATAAAATGTTTTATTAACCAAACTATTGATTTATTATGTTGTAGAAATCCCGAGCAATCATAAACACATATTTACCACATTTTCTATCCATAAACTAAAAATTTAAAGAACCTAACCTCTCTCTATTAATTTTATGATATTATAGCACATGAGTTATAAAACCCATGGCCATGTCATCGTATCTACTACAACATTTATGTTTGAGAATGAAATTATTTGTAACAAAATCTCTTATATATTTAGGACCTATATTTATGGTACTTTCAGTGTCATCACTACAATATCCATCACTCTCAGCATTTTAATCCTCCGAACCACTAAAAATGTTTTCTCTACCCAAATTGGGGGGAATGGATGAAACTTTATGCTTTGAAGCTTCACTCTTTTCCCAAGCAGTGTAGTATCATTTATTCCCAACATCTGCCAAGGTTTCAAATTCATCAATTGAGAAAGGAAATTTTATTCTTCTATCCAATATTATGTAAACACTAAAAAAAATGAATCCTCTTCCTACATATTTGCAATGTAGTGTCTTTCTACTTGGATATGCTCTTCCCTCTACAAATTTGGTTCCATTTGAAAATAATACCACATGATCATCCCCTACAAATGCAAAAGACTTCACTACTCTAACAACATAAAATACAAATTTTGTGAGAATTTGATGGAAAATCTCTTAAACCCCTGCATAAAATAAATTAAAAATTATCATGTATGTACAACCATAAGTATATTGAATACACATAGCACATGAGCTGCAAACTTCTATAATTCAATAAGGTTTTGAAATAATTCAAAATTATGCATATTATAATTAAAATTGACATGAATATATTTATAACATGATTTCAAAACTATTATTGAACTTGACACAATTGAATTTAAATGATGAGAAATAAATAAATAGAGGTTAAATAAAAGTTAATTAGAAACTTGATTGTTAACCGATTAATCCAAATATATTCATCTTATTAACATAGAATTTATTACGTTTGCAAGAATCCTCATACTTCCCATATTCCCTGATTAGAAGAATGGGCATTTGTCCATTTTAAACATTCTCATAAAAGGATATAATTTTCATTCATTCTTTATGTTTCACATAGGAGAATTTTTCTTTCTTTCTATATTGAGTTTATGAGAATGGGAATATGCCCATTCTCATCACAATGATAAAAATATTTGTTTGTATGAGAAATGGAATATGCCCATTCTCATCACAATAATAAAACTCTTTGTTTGTATGAGAATGGGCATATGCATACTCTAACCATTCTAACTCATTAAAGCAATATTGAACTTAATCATTTTATCATCACTATAAAGGATTTAGGAATGGACAACTGTCCATTCTAAAAAAAATTAAATATTTCCTTTATTTTTCTTCTTTGATTCTTATATGAGAATGTACATATGCCCATTTTGTCTATGTGTATTGCCTCTTTTTCATTGTTCTTGTTACTCACTTTTTCAACCATTAATAATTTTTACTCTAAAAAAGGATTAAATACTAATTGCTCTAAATGTTCTTCTGAGGTAATATCTCATTATTTAGAACATATAATATTAACCTCTTATGTGAGTACTATAAGATATATATTTTTTATCATTTTCACAATCATATTATAGTATCAATGATTTTAACACAAACATGTCTGGTAGATGCAATTATTTTTTAAGTACATTCAATATATTTCCAATGAAACTTGATAAATATCGAAGATACCTAACGAAGATATATATTAAAAAATACAACTCAAGGTTAAATGTGAAAAAAAATACAAATAAGAAAAAAAACTTAAATATCATAAAATATGGTATTAGTACCAAATAATAGGATTGTCCTTTGTAATCAATGAGGAAATAATAATATAAGTTTAGGATCAATCCGCCACATCCCCTCATTCTATTTAAGTCGTCATTCCCATCTAGAGTTCAAGGATTGGTTGAAGCAAGTAAATGATTCAACATTTGAGTGATTTTGTGAAATGCACTTCTCTTGCTTGTATTTATTATTGAAAAAAACGAGACACTAATGAATGGAGAAGGTGCAAAATGTAATAAAAATTTAAATTTATTCATAAATCTTATTTTCAATCGTAATAGAAAAGAAAATAATAGTATTAAAACCATATATGACATGTAATCAATAAAATAATACTATTAAATTTTGAAATTAAACATTATATATATTGCCTCACAATTTTACTAATTACCCATGCATGCATCTCTCCCTCTCTCTAGTATAAATTAGTATCGATTAATTTTAAATGCAAAGAATAACCTAAAACACTCCTATGATAATGTTTATTAAAATTTATATTTTATTTTAAATGCAAATAAGCTACATCATGATTATGATAAAGTTTAAAATTTATATATTTTTATTTTGAATAAACTTAAAACATGGCTATGAATTTTTTTGAAAATTTAAATTTAATTTTAAGTGCAATTAATAAACTTAAAACATGGCTAAAATATTGTTTAATATTTTTTTTTACCATGGCATAATGAGACCATTAATTTGCAAATAAATTGGTTACCACCATTTATTAATTGAAGGTACTTGTATTTCAAACACGTCTTTGATCAACCATTGGATGGAAATTAATAAAATTAATGGCAATTAATTCATGTTGCTTCATGGCATGGTAGAGAGAATGAAGGTGGTTACTATTTTCGATGATGGTAGAGGTGTTGGTATTTGCAAGGTAGACTACACTCGGTCAATATCTCTCTTTCTTGTTCATCCTTTTCACTTTCTTTTTCATCCAGGTTCCACCTTTTTTTTCATCGTTCCACTTTAGGCTATATGTATTTCGTTATAGACCATTTCATTCTATAAAGCAGAATATTTTTGTTTCGTTAGACCAATTTTTCATGTGAAGAAGAAGATTTGAACAATAGTTCTAAGATATTGTTTATTCTCTCTGCTAAATTTTTTTCGACCCTTTCCGCTTTGGACTCCCTCTATTTCGTAAGACCATTTAGGCTTGTGAAGCACAAGATTTGAAGAAAATTTCAGGCATGAATTATTCTAAATTTTCTCTGTTAAATTATTATGAGATTTGATGAAGAATATCATTTGGTTTTCTTTCCCGTATATTCTATTTTGGGTTTGAAGATAATGACCTATTTTTGATCTGGGTATTAATAATATCACTTCAATGTTTTGTAATACATGTGTACTTGTTAACCTAATTATAGTTGCTAATATGGGGAGTTATCTATTATGATTTTAACAAAGTACAAAGTGGTCTTACCACCTGGGTGGAATTGCTATTTTCCGAATTGTGCGAGCGAGTTCCACAGGCTGAGAATGACTCATTATTAGAAGAAGAATTTAATTTTTTATAGTGATAAATTTTTTTACTTCTTTTTAAAATTGAAGATAGGTTTCAGAGATACTTCTAACTCTTCTCTTTTGTATTCCGAGGTTCTGGGTATAAAGATAAATTATAATGTCATATTTTATATCTATTGTATTTTTTATATGGATTTTAAGAATATCACTTCAATTTTTTCTAAGACTTTTATAGTTTTTATCCTCCATAGTTATAAAAGGATGCATCTAAATATGATTGTTTCATGCATGTTTCAGATTCTCAACATGATCACATTCCCTTACAAAAAAAAGTATATGATTCTAAGAAATCCACTTTCAATCCTCCATGCTAAGATAAGGAGTTAACTCTTTTGTTATTACCAAAGTACAGTGTGGGGTTACCACTTAGGCAGCGTTACTTATTTTCCAAGATGGGTGGCCTAGCTACGTAGGCCTAGATGGGTGGGTGAACTACGTAAGCCAAGATAGGCGGGTGAGCTGACCCACCGAGATCAGTGAGTGAGCTGTCCTACCAAGCTTGGTGGGTGAGTTGACATTCTGAGCTATGTGGGTAAGCTAATCTATTGATCTGGCAGTCAAGCTGGTGGATGAGATGGCTTGTCGAGCTAGCCTTTTAAGCTATCCGGTCAAGTTGGTCAGTCGAGTTGGCTAGTCTAGCATGCCAGTCTAGATGGGCAGGAAAACTGACTTACCAAGCTAAGCGGGTGAGGTTGACCAGTCGAGTTGGGCGGGTGAGCTGACTTCCCGAGATGGGATGGTAGGCTAACCTACCGAGTTGGGTGGGCGAGTTGACCTGTCGAGTTGGAATGGCCAATTGACCTACCTAGCTGGGTGGGCGAGCCCACCTATTGTAATAAGAAATATTGAACTTAATTATTTTCTTATATGAATTAAAATTATTAAGTTCAATGTTGTATCTATAAACACTTAAAATTCACACATGTAGTTTTATTTATAAAATTGTACTAACAATCCACTTTCCTATCATTTCCGTTACAATAAGTGATTTGCCACTAATTAACTAATGTTTCCCTCTATTTTGGTCAATTACTGACACTTCATTAATTAACTAGCCTTTATCACATTCCAAGTGCCAATTAACGACACTTCAATAGTTATAATCCTCTTCGGATTGATTACTTAACTATGATTAGTTAATTAAGCCTTTTTAACAATTTAATTAATCAATAAACCCTTTTATTGGCTAAATCCCTCTTTTAAATCCTTCAAATCATATCAAGTTTCTCCTAAATCACCTCCAAATACCCTAAAAAGATTAGTATAGCCTATTAATTTATCCTAGTTGATTAATTAAAGAACCCTCCAACTCCCATGAGTTTATAATCTGTTGTTAATTCTTCTAAGCATGCTTAACAAGTAGAAATCTACTTTATCCTTTGTCCCACATTCATTGGTATTCAAGATTTCCCCAAATAGGAAAGCTATATAAGGGATCAAGCTCCTTCCTTCACACCTTACACCATACTTTAAATGGTATCTCATATAAGACATTGATTTAAGAGCCTTCTCCATTGATTTGGAATAGCTTTATCATATCTTTCCACCCATTCTTCATGCTTGGTTAGTAAAGGAAGATATAAACATGGAATCTTGAAGCAAAAACATAAATTTGATTGCTTGTGATCTTCATAGGTCCATTTTAAAAGCAATCATACATACTAGGTAGGAATGTTTGTAATTAAATAGGTAATTTCATGTTTAATTTATTTGAGCATTCCAATAAGCTATGATCATGATGGCTCTATGTTAGATTTTAGCTTAGCTATTTAGACTACTAGGTGTTACTCTAATTATCTGTGCAAAGTTTAAGTACTTCATATTTGGCATGCCCGGTGGTAAATGCTCCATTATCCTTTACATTCATTTTCAAGATTTTTAGATTAGTTTCAAAGTTTTGATTTACTAACCCTCTTTTTATTTTTAAAATAAAAATGAATTTCCTTAAATAGTTTGGTTACGATTGATTTGTTTTTATGTTATTTGTATGATTAAAGGAGGTGAGCTGCTATCAAATTTGGATTAAATTGACAACTTTTTCTATCTTTTGAATAATTTCTTAAATCAAAATCTGTGTGTTTTAGTGATCTACAGGAAGCTCGCGCTACTACTTGACTACCTCACGTAAATCCTTCTCTGGCCATGCTAGTGCTACACTTTATATGTTTTTGACACAAGATCGCGCTACTACTAGAGACCCTCGCACTACCATTTTTTTGTCTATGCAGGCGCAACACTGTGTTTTTTATGTTCTATACCTGGTTTGCACTACCACTTGATATGCACGTACTAATGCTTCTTGGGTCATGCTAATGTGATACTTACTATGTTATTTGACACAGGCCCACGCTACTAAGATAATCCTTTGCACTACTACTCTAATTCTCACATTGTTATGCCTAGGCTCACGCTACCACTCTCTGGATAGCACCACTACATTCTGTGTTGATTTTTGCACTAATTTTGAGGCTTTAGCTTCTAATTTTTTGTGTTTCTATTGTTTGAAGGTTTTCCCAACTATTTTCTATAGGTTTTTAACATTTCTAATCAGATTTCTAACAAATTTTCTTAAGTTTTGATGAATGTTTTTGTTTCGCTGCTTTAGACAAGTTAGGCTAAAAAAATTTGTATGCTCTTATCTTGCACCTTAGGGTGGTCTTGAGAATCAAAAGAAGCTTTTAGTTTTCATTTTCTAACATTTTGGTTGAATTGGAAACTTAATCTATCATTTTTGGCTTAAGGGAATGAAAAATTTATCAAGCTTGGTTTAAATTTTTCCTTTGCATTTATCTAGTTGGAAAAAATTATTGTGTATTCTCTTCTCTTGGGTCCTTTGGGAAAATCTCGAGAATCAAAAGAAAATTTGGTTCACTTTCTATTGGAAATTACTTAAATCATTTGTACGCAAGACCTAACACTTTTTAAATACTTGTCATCTAAATAAAATCTAACTACATGTGTGTTGCAGGTTGCCAATGGTGTTCAAAACCTCATTGTTTAATCTAAAAGATAAAAAATACACCTCATTATTCAACACACTATATTTACAAGTTCAGTTAAGGTTTAAAACCCATCCGCTTTGAACTAGGGGAGGTATCTTGGCATAAACCATAAAACTCATTGTGAGGATTACCCTAAGAACCCTAAAGTAATTCACACCTTGAGAGAAATAGTGAACAAAAATGGAATACTCCACTACCTAATTAAATAGTACGTCTTTTTAGATTTGCATCAAAATCATCTTCACATGAACCTAATGCATTACAACTGAATGCAATTTATTGCTCATTTTATCAAAGGAGGTAAAGTAAATCTAGGACACTCCTTGATTAATCAATTTTATTTTCTTGATAAACTGTGCTCGCAGATATATTTTTTGACACCTAGAGAGTGAACAAATATGAAGCTTTTGGCTTGGATCCAACTAGACTTTATCCATCATGTTACAAAGAGCTCTCAAAATGTGAAAAAAAATTCAGATTCAAAACCTTCTTATTTCGAATAAGGGGAGAGTCTATTAATGTTGAAACAACGTGTTATTTCATCATGAAATTAAAAAAGTGTTACTTTGTCCTAGTTTTTCACTTGTCTTAAGACAAGGTGAAACTCTGCCAAAGTTACGACAAATATTTTTCATCACCACTTGGTCTACTCCTTTGTTTTATTTTTTCCCATTTTGGGACAAAAGAAAGCATGCATACGTAGTTCTATCAAATATTGTGTCCACCACGTTTTCACCCAATTGCATCCTTCCTTATTATAAATGTGATAGTACACGTTGAAAGTGTGTTGGTACATCTTTGTTTCTTGATATTCATCATCTCGATACCTATATCAAGACTACATTGTAGTTAGGTTGTCTCCTCATTTACTTCCTTTTATTTTTACGCTCCTCGTATAAAATCAATACAGTTTTGATACTTACGTCTTGTTTCATTTTTTAAACTTGATCTAAGTCTCTAAGTTATATCATTACCTTGCTCACATAAATAACTTCTTTTTATACTTAGACTCATTTTTGATCCTAACATTTCCTTGATATTTGAAAAGTTTCATTACCCTACTTGTATTGGGGTAACATCATTTTGATAGTAAAATCTTTCTTTTTCCATAAATTTTTATTGACGTGTCCTAATAGTGTTATTGTGTTGCTCACATTTATAGCCTCCATTTTCAAGAATTGGAATTTGTTTGTGTTTAAAACTTGTTTTCGTATACCTTGTTTTGATATCATGTCAAAATCTTCTTAGTATTTAGGTCTTATTTATTTTAAACTTGACCTAAGTGGTGATATTGTGTTGTCACTATTTGCACCAAAACTATACTTGAAAAACATAGTAACTATTTTTGTGATTAGGTCATAGTATTGTACTTGATCGTTGTGTCCTAGATACTTGTTATTACACGTACTTTAGTTAGTGTGTTATTTTTTATTCATTTGTGTGCTTGGTGCATATTGTCTTTATACTTGTTACCATTCTTTATTTGACATTATTTGTGATGATTTGACATTATTTGTGATGATTTGACGTTTTTACATTTCTTGGTTTGTTCTAGGTTCCATTTTAAACAAACCTTAGGGAAACCTTGTTTATTTTTGCCTCCTATCACAAGGGTAGGGTATCTAAAGTTAGGGTCAAAAGCCTTTGTTTTTTACCTAGGTCAATTGTAGTAGATATATACGTGTTTCAAACCTTTGCAAGAACATTTCCTATCATTTTTACATTTACACTTCCAATATTTTTGTCCAAAACTTGTTAGATCATTGTCAATATTATTTCATTATGATGTTTGTTTTCCTTAGATTCCCTTTGGAAAATCACTCAAACATCCCCATATTTTCTATATATCTAGTTGGTTGTCATTGTGATTTTTGAATCGATATGGAACTTCCTTCAATTTGAAGGAGTTAAATTACATAGCTAGATCTAGGCATTTGGACCCACAAATTATAACAATGACTAACTATCACATGGTTCCTCAAATTTACAAAAAATTGGAACCTAGGTTTTGACATTCCCATCAAAGGATTCCCATCATGACCAAACCTTGTTTGGTTATTCATGCTACAAAAACCATTAAGTAACCCCCTTCCCCACCTTCATCTCATATTTGGTGGTATGATTAAGATGATTCCAATCCAAACTATTCTTCTGATTCCTATCGGTCTTCTAAAGATTCTAATATGAATTATTCTAGATAGTTCAAATCTAAGTCATGGTCTTCCCTTTCTTCGCAAGACCCTGCTTATTATTTAACTCGACAATATCTTACTCCTTTGAAGAGTTGTGCAACTCAAAATCCCTCTAATCAATCATCCAATTTAACTCATATGTCGTAATCTACTATATTTTTATGTAATCCTCTTTGTTTTATGGCACTATGTCATCTTCTAAGAAAGCCAATATCAACCAATTTCAAATATACATCTTCTTCCACTCACAAGACATTTGAATCGAAATATACTTCTTCTATGGATTAATCTTCTAAATCATCCACACCAGTTGGACCCCTTTTTTCTAATAAACCTACTATGGTTAAAGAAAAATAACCCATACCAATCGATTTCTTTCAGAATGAAGAAGCGATCGGAGAATTCATGGGGCCACAGGATGAAATTACCCTAGATGTTTACAAGAAAGTATTATATTTAGACTTTTTTGTGTTCATGTATTATGGGGAAAAGGTTGATTCTAGTTATCAGAAAAAAGAGTAATACCCTAGGATCATCAAACATGATCTGACTCTTATTTATCAATCTTCACAATCTACATTGCATGATGAAATTCTTGGGTCTCGCATGTATCCATGGCCTATCTTCGCATCACTCAATGAGTCTTTACCTATCATGATTCCTCAATCAAAATCTCACCTTGGGTCACCACTTGGTTTCCCATCATATTATTCTATATGTGGGACACCTACAAATAGCCCTTCATCATCTATTTATGGGTCACCTTCTAGTAGCCCATTATCTTCTATTATTGGGCCACATCCTAGTAGTCCTCCATCTTCTATTGGTGTTTATTCTCTTGGTAGAACTTTATTTTATATTCTTAGGCCACATCCCAGTATTCCATCATCTTTTATTTATGGGACACCTCCATGCAGTCCTTTATCTTACATCTTAGGGCCACATCCTAGTATCCATTATTCTTCAGTCTATGGGACACCTCTTGGTATCCCATCCTCTTAAATTCTTGAACCGTATCATTTTCGTCCATCACATTTTCCTTCTATCAATAATTATGGCAATCCCATCGTCATTTATCACATCAATCCTAAATTTCTACTTTCTTCTCCCACTTCTTAGGATCAGAGAAGTCATGTAGTAGCTTATAAGAAACCCAAACAGTTCCGCCATCAAGATAAGATCAAAACTTTGAAGAGCTCCAAATATTTAAACCATTTAAACAATCATAGATTTTAGAATCAAAAGTGATTCAAAAATTCACACCAACTCAGCCATAAAGTATGGTGTAAAGTACGTAAACCTCTTGACATGGAATTCAATATACCACATAAAAATACATGTTTCTTGATAAATCGGAGTCAATTTTTGAGTGTGAGCTCACCAAAACTATAGAGATCAGAGATAATATGACTTTGGATAAGAAAACACACCTAGCCTTCCTTGTGAAGTAAATCACAAAATTTGTTGTTGGATCGTGTCATGCAAAGTGACATTGTTGGTCCCAATTTTTAAAAAATAATTAAAATCAAAGGTACAAAGATCAAACATTACAATCAAGTATTGCATACACATGGATGTTCCTTCCTTTAATTCCATTCCTCTGTAAATAGCCCACCATTTTCATCCCTTCAGTGATATTTTGGTTGGTCTATTCACACTCATTTTGTGACATTTATCTCTATGGTATCCATTTGACCTTGATATTTCATCACCTTGGTAAATTAAAGAATGATTGAGCTCTTAGAGATCCTATCACTAACTCCATCTAATAAACTTGTTGCGAAGAAATTTTGGACGTATTTGCTGACACTAGCCTATGTCATCATCACAATCACTCCCACATCCTTCCATCAAGCCTTTTGTGGTTCTTAACCCCTTATCAAAACAATCGAGACAACTGAAATAAATTTAAAGAAAGGAAAAAATCAATCAAAAAGCAAAAATCAAAAGTAAAATGATATATAACTCTCTCTTTGGGTATTTCCAACATCTTTACCAAGGCTATAGATGCATTGCTGGTAGTAGATAAATTTTGTGATTATAATCAAATACATCTCCATCAGGGCTATGGACACCTGGATAGAAGTGGAGCAATGTACGGATCTCCTTCCATCATCCATTCACAAATCAACTTTGAAAATAAATCATTCCCACACATTGGCTAGTGTGTCTTCACTTGTTTTCTATCAAATCTTCCTTGAAGAAGTAATTAAGTTCCATGTGCACACACTAGATCTCAATGAGTAAACATGATTAGTGTGTTAACAATTGTCTTTTTTGGAACTTTTTCACACTCTTTCTTTAGTCCATATCTTGTCTCACGATTTGTTCCTTTGGCTAATCACTTTTTCATTGTGATTCTTCTAGCTACATTTTACATATCCTTCCATATCATTCATTGTTCTTCTACTTTGTTCAAAACATCCATGTGTATAAGATTGCCTTTTTACTATTTTTGAGGGAAACTTTGTCCCTTTTTTCAATAAACAATCTTGTCCTTTCTATCATTTGTTTATTGGCTAGCTTGCATTGGGTCCATTCTTTCTCCTTCTTGGCATTTCATTGGTTTGATTTCATCATTACATTGAACCTATCTAATTTTTCCTTGATCCATATTATCTTCCTCTTGTATATACTTGTGGGATTCCCCTTTGTATATTCTTATCTAACAATGGGGGTAACTTTGCATCTTCACCTTCTTGCACATATGCATGGCATTCTGCCCTTGTAAACCCCATCTATCACTAGGCACATCCATGTTTCTTCATTTTCCTGTACATAACTTAGGAAATTTTTTTAAAAAACACAAAATATCAAAAAATTCAAAAATTGGTTAAAAAATACAAAACATTTGTAAAACATCAAAATCCAAAACATTGGTAAAACAATAAAAAAATCCAAAAAATTGGTAAAATCATTTAAAAATACAAAAAATTGGTAAACATTCAAAATATCCAAAAAAATTGTAAAATTCAAAAATTGGTAAAAAGCATGCATGCAATTGAAGCTTGAATTAGACGTATTGTCCTCGAACATCAAAATTTTCCCTATAAAATGTCTTTATTTTGTCCTTTCTTGTTCTTGTCAAAACGACTCAAGGATTATTTTGATCTACCCCCATTTATAAGGTTGGTATTCTTGTTATGTATGTACACCTTTGGCACAATGAATTGTTGTGTATTGTTTTGTAGTGAATGAATGCTTTTTCAGATGACTAATTGTGTCCTCCGTTATTCCCCTTGCATGTATCCTTGCTTGGGGCACCATTTTTAACCCTTTTCGTTAAACATGAACACTGGGGAACTGAAGCTTTATAAAAAAAACATTAGTATAATTGTCTTGAACATTATTTGTTTTATTATGTGTGTTTTTACTTGTTTCCCTGTCAGGTTAGCTTGTTTACTTTCTTGTATTGCATTGCATTATGTATGTTGCATGGAGTTAAGCATTTTTGTCAATGGAAAAATGTTATTAGTATAACTATACATGTTATTTTACACTTTTTTATATGTGTACATTTTAATAAGGGTCAATGATGTTGCTCATATGGGAAAAGGGATGAAACAAAGTTATTTATTAAACAAGCTAGATGCACAAGCTATCTCCACATTCTTCACTATCATGTATCATATCACTATCAATTTTTCTTCCAAAACACATAGGGAAATAGGGATCATCTTTATATATCCCTCCCCCGTCTAGATTCTTATATCTGTTTCCTTTATATTTTATATCGTTGATTGACCTCTTCTATCACCCCATCGAAACTCAAGTGGAAATCCTTCATTCTACTAATTTTTCTTCAAAATTTACTTATCTATAATTGTCTACTATCTTTGAAGTGGCATCTCTTACGCCACCTCAAAGAGGGGAAAATGTAGACACCTAAAACTTGCAAACATAATTTTATTGATAAAATTATACTAACTATCCACTTTCCTATCATTTCTGTTATAATTAGTGGTTTTATTCTAATTAACTAATGTTTCCCTCTATTTTGGTCAATTAATGACACTTTGTTAATTAACTAGCCTTTATAGCATTCCAGATGCTAATTAACGACACTTCGTTAGTTATAATCCTCTTCAAATTGATTAATTAACTATCATTAGTTAATTAAGCCTTTTTAACAATGTATTTAATCAATAAACCCTTTTATTAGCTAAATTCCTCTTTCAAATGCTTCAAATTATATCAAATTCCTCCTAAATCACCTCTAAATACCCTAAAATCTTGTTATAGCATTTTAATTAATCCTAGTTGATTAATTAAAGAACCCTCTAACTCCCATGAGTTTCTAATCACTTGTTAATACTTCTAAGAATGTTTTAAAAGTATAAATCTACTTTATCCTTTATCCCACATTCATTGGGATTCAAGCTTTCCCCAAATAGGAAAGCTATATAAAGAATCAAGCTCCCTCCTTCACACCTTACACCATAATTTTAATAGTATATCATATAATACATATGATTTAAGAGCCTTCTCCATTGATTTGGAATATCTTGATCATTTCTTTTCATCCATTCTATATGTTTAGTTAGTAAAGGAAGATCTAAACATGCCTTATAGCCATTTCTTAGAGAGATCCTTTCACCATCTTGAAGCAACAACACAAAGTTTATTTCTTGTGATCTTCATGGGTTCCTTTTAAAATCAATCATACATACTATGTAGGAATGTTTGTAATTAGATAGGTAATTTCCTATTTAATTCATTTGAGCATTCTCAATAAGTTATGATCATGATGGTTCTATTTTAGATTTTAGCTTAGATATTTAGACTGCTAGGTGTTAGTCTATCTTTAATTATCTTTGCAAAGTGTAAGTAGTTCAAAATATCTAATGATAAAACACTTGTTCTCATAATTAGAATTATAAAAGAAGAACAAAGAAAATCTAGCTTGTTTTATAATGGACATTTATCCATTCTCATAGCCTTCATAGAGTTATTGAAAATAATAAGTTCAATATTACTTGTATTACAATGATTAGAATTGGCATACACTCATTCTCATACATACAAAAAAAATTAATCTTCCATTAAATGGTTAGGTATCCATTCCTATAGAGGTATTAAAATGTTTACGCTGGAATATTTTGAATGGGAAATCCTGAGCCAAATCCGTATTCTAGGAACAATAGTTTTATTTTCTAGAAAAGAAATGGTCCATACTAACAATCCATCCCTCTCCTCCCAGCTAATATAGTAGCATCAACTACTGAATTTTTATGCCAACTATCATAAAAAAAAATTATTATTGGAAAATAGTTTTAAAGCGACTATAACCTATTACCTAGAGGCTAAAAATCTAGATAAACTAGTGAAATCATAAAAAATAGATCAATATCTAGATATTACAATAAATCCCAACTGTAGTAAAAAAGAAGCTACACAATGAAGACAAGACAGGGACAAAACTGCAAAAATGCAGTGAGTAAACAACATCAAGACAACTCCAGAGAGAATTACTTCTTAGATTCTCTATCAATTCTTTACTTCACAATATGTAATGAAGTAAAGAAACCCAAGCTAGTGATATGAGTAGGATCATTAACATCCAACTGAGAAAGAACATGGTTCCTTTTGTAGTGCCCACTTCCCTTTAACACCCTTTTATATTGATTTTGATACGGTTGATTTCATTATGGACATTATTATGTTTTAATTTAGTATGATGTTAGACATTTGATCATGTATTATTGTTGATCTTGATTTGATTATGATGCACGATGATTATTAGAGACACTCATATGTGGATGATGATATACTATTTGACATGGATGTTTTATGGATGTTGTTCGGACATGTGATTTTGGTTATTATGAGTATATCTAGAAAATGGATATTATATGATGATGATGTAGTTGTTACTTCGATGTTGTTGTGATTCATTTATATAGTTGGTTTTGTGATTTCATTTATATCACGTTGGATGTTCTGATATGGCCATGAGGCCGAAGGAGGTATTTGTGTTTTGTAGGTTAAAAATCACAACAAACATCGGGGAATTGGAGACCAACCACAATGGAATTCTAGGTGAATTCGACAAGGTCACCATGGCAACATGTCCTTGAGTGTGTGTGTTGTTTTTTGTTAGGAATTCACATGGGGGGATCACCTTTATATGTGACCATGGGTTTGTGTATTTTATTAATGTGGTTAAATTAGTATTTATTGTTGTATGTATTTTATTAGTGATGTGTTCCTTTCTTTATTTAATTATGTTGTGGTAGATTAATGTGAGAAATCATATGGTTAAAATTTAAATAATTCAAATTTGGGTTATGGGAAAGTAATAATGGAAGTTTTTGGCTCTTTGTATTAATTATGTAAGAGTTGTGTAAGTCATATTTTGGAGTATGAACCACTCCACCTCCTTGGAAATTCGAATTTGTCCTTGGGGGCTGTTTTTGGAGGCTTGTGGAAAGACAAGTAGAACTTGTCCCATACCTCTATATTTAATTTACCAACCATACTTATGGTTGGAGAGGTGATTTTAGACTTTTATAACGCATTTTATTAATCATATTGCAAGTTTTGATTACACTCTCTTACATTTTATTTAATTTGCAGTCCTTTGGGTGTGGGCTTTTGGAGTGTGCAAGTAATGTGTCATATTTTCACCCACCTCTTTATTATGCTTGGGAGAATGGAATTTTGTTTTTAGTGTTTGAATTTTAAGATGTGTGATGTGGCATACTACATGGATCCACATCATCCTCTTCTCTTCCCTCTTCTATAAAATTCAAACTCTTTTCTTGTTTTGGGTTTTTGAATCTTTTTGCAAACTTCATTGGGGGTGAATTTTTCTTGTGTTTGGAGCTCTTCCTTTTGGAAGGATTTTGGAGAAAATTTGCATGCTTAGATATTATTATTTTGGGACTATATTTTGGGCATTGAAGCTTGTTATTTGGAAACAAAAGCTACCGTTGAGAGGTAGGAGTTAATCCTTCTTTTATGTTGTTATTTTCTTGTTGTGTTGTGTGAATGGTGCATGTTTTGATTTATTTGTTGGCTAGTTGGGTAGACTGCCATAGGAATGGTGTAGGATAAGGCTATGGGGAATCCATTGTAGGGGGCATAAGGGAATGCCATTGGCATCAGAATTTTGTGGAGGGAGTTTGGGTTTGGGATCCACCATGGAAAAGAAATAGTTTGCATTTCTTACTTTGTGGGGGGCATAAGGAAATCTATGGGGGCATAAGGAGGGATTGTGAGGGGCATAAGGATATGTGAGGTAAAATTTTATTAACATTTTATTACTGGTGGATGCCCAATTCCCATTTGGGAGGCATAAGCAACTTCCCCCATAGACCTTGTTCCTTTGGCTTGCATGATCAAGCTTGAGTCTTTTTTTTATTATTTTCAAATGCAGTTGAGAACTATTGTTTTTGTGTGGACTGTATTTTATATGAATTATGCATGTCGAAATAATGTTGTGTGTTATGGAATCCTGTTATTTCCATGGGTTGAATCACACCTCTTATTGTGTTTTGGTTAGGGCTCGGGGGCCAATGATGAAGGAAGGCTTCTCCTTTCATTAGATGTCATGGTTGGGTGGAGAGAATTGCCTTTCCCCCACTTTTGTTGTGATCAATTTGGAAGAGAAAGAAAACTTGCATGTTGTTGTTCTGGAGCAAAAGAAGATAGTTTTTCCATCCCCTTGTGAACATATTCATTTGTAATCCTTTCCCACTAGATGTGGATATAATTGTAAATGCATTTTTGTGAAGAAAATATGTATGTAATTGACTGTGGAAGTTGTACATTCAAATGTGAAGCATAATTTTATTCTATTCTGTTTATTGGAAAGAAAGAAATAGAATTTTGTTATTGCTTTCATAAATTGAAAGATGTAAAGTTTTATAATTGAAGTCAATAAAGGATTGTAAGATCTCCTCTCATTTTCATTGTTTTGCTATATTGGAATATCAAATTGTGATTGGAATCTCCGTTTAGGAAAAAGGAAAAAGAAGAAATACGTATGCAGAAATTATATTGCTTTGTCTCTTTTTGAAATATATTAAAATTGGAAATCAGACTTTGTAATTTAGGTTGGAAATGGTTTGTTTATAAATAACTGAATGTATTGGATTAGTTTAGAAATGAAATGCCACACTTGAATGATAAAATTGATATACAGATTTAAAAGGATAGATCTCTGTTTTAAATATAAAACTGGTAATTATTCAATCAAAATGTACATTTCTGACTTGCACATTATAATCAACTTGAAAATGATATAATTTAGCATGTTACATTATCAATGAACTGAAATTGACAAATAACACTTAAGAAAACAATTTAAACATTGTAAAATCGGGCGAAATCCCTCTCACAGCCGTTTTCTGTCAATTGTTGGAAAAATGTGAATTGAAAATCAAACAAGTAAATATACCTTCCTAATACATTCTAAATCCTTCCTAGAGTAACCCTCCATGTCTATTCGACATGTTGTGTGAAGGAGGTGATCAAATTGAATCAAATTTATAAGATGGAAATTACCAGTTTGCTATTTAAAAACCTGCAGATCATTTTCATAAAATTTACCCCATGAAATTTATCAAAATGTGAATTTTATGATCCCTGTGCATGTAGGGAATCGAGCGCTTTCTAGAAAGTCCTATTTTTCCAAAAACTAAGCTTTCTAGCTCAAGTTATGGTCCTCTGAAGCTTTCCTGCCTTGGCGGGAAAATTTGGGAAAATTTTCCTTGGCGGGCCCACGGCCCTAGAATTTCCCTTCGAATTATCCTTTGAAAAAAATTTGAAAAAAAAATTCTTGGGAAAATTTTTGAACTTTTATCCGTCAGCTAGTATCCAATCAGAGGTTGCCACATGTCATCATGGGGAAACAGCGGAGGCACGACTTCATTTTCACCCTTGGGCCTTTTTAAGTTTTGTGAAAATTTTACCTTTTTCCCCTCCGGCCCATGGTCAATCACAGGCTGCCACGTGGCAACATAGAGTGATAGTAGGGGTGGGGAGACCCTCACCACTCTTCCGTTTGAAATTTTTTCTTTAGGAAAATTTTAATTAATCTTCCCATGGCCCTGCACTCTCGCCCTCGCCTTGGTGTCAATCCCTCCGCGGATGCACGGACCTGCGTGCCTAACTTTCCTCTTATCTCCCCCTTCGGTGAAATTCGTCAATTATCTCCACTTCCTGCCTCTCCCTCTCCTTCATCCCCATGATGGCCTGTTGAGTGCCACGTAACCTTGGCAGACCCCCAGGTGCAGGAGTGTGCATTGGAATTTTCCCCCTTCAGCAAAGTCTTTTCTAAACCTCCGCCACCTACCCTATTTATCCTTTTCTCTCGGCGATGACTCAGAGTCCGCCACGTCTCCCTGGAGGACCCACGGAGGCATGCGAGAGATTTTTACTTTTCACCTATGTAGGGAAAATTTACCAACACTACCCCACGTCCCGCCAACCAAAAAATTGCTTTCCTTCCCCGCTCGACACGTGTCCCCTTGGGGGAAAATTTGACCCCTAATGCCCACCTATCCACATCTGGAGTTTTACAAGGAGTTAGGAGGACTTCTTTATATCACCGGAAAGGTGAGAAAATCTCCTATCCGATGGGAATGATTTAGGGAAATTCTGCATGCATTAAGTGTGATAAAAATTAAGTTGAAACTTTGATCCTGTTAGAGAGTGGGTATGGTGATATTTTACCCCCTGAACCTAGCTAAAACTTCTAACCATAAAATTTGGACCATGTGACCTCTGAAAATTTTTATAAATGAAAATTATGTTCTAGTAATTTTAGACTTGTTCCAGCACTTGATAGTTTCAATTGTTGTCTTGTAACCTGGTTGTGGACACTTCTAATTAAAAAAAAATTATTCCATAATTTTCTTGGCTAATCCTAGGTTGTTTTTTGGGTCTCAAGTGGGTTGTTTTAATGGGCATCACACCTTTCAACATCATTACCCCAAATCTCATCATAAATATCCCTAAGCATACATATGATTTTAACATGTTATTCTAAAAAATCATAAATATCCTTGATAGAAGAGATGATGTAATCATGTCTAACCTTTGAATTCCCCGATATATTATCAAGAGAATTCAGCTTCTTGTAGATTTCACTGACTTGACCTTCACCTAGTTTAGCATCTTCATCTAATTTAATTTTATCCTTTTTCTTTGATAACTCATGCATGTCCCTTTTTAAATTTTGTAACTCATTTTCCATATTGTCAATTCTTTTCCGAAGATCCTCCTTTTTCTCCTGAGAAGAATCATTGGGCCCTGTGGTGCTAATGTGCGGAAGATTCTATGCAATTTCCATGTCCTTACTACTGTGAAGGAATCTGTCAGAGGGAAGAGGATGGGTACCAGGGAGAGGGGGGTTTTTGGTATGGATTTTTCTCTACCTAGTAATTGTGGTGGGCTTCATGGCAGGGTCACGATTGATGGGGTCAAGGGGTGGGCAGAATGGTGGGGGTTGAGGGGATGGCTGGATGATGGGTAAGACAATGTCGATGGAGGAGGAAAATGATGCCCTGGTGAAGAGGAATGACACGAGCATGGTTTTTATATTATAATATGGAGTGTTCCATAGAATTGAGAATGTAGTTATGGAAACAAACAAGAAAGTTCCTACAGGAGTGATTCAAAAAAACCAAATGCTTGATGGGAACTATAATATACCTTCCTTCTAGAGTGATAAATTGGACCATAATCTTAGAAAGCTCATCAAAGGGTGTTAGAATGGAGTTTACCTTAATACCCATAGTGAAAAACTAGATCTCTTCACCTGCTTCAATAAATTTCCTGACCTCCATGTTCTGGATGATTCTTTTGTTGAATAATCTGCTACCTTCCAAGCTAAGACCAATTACTTCTACAACTAGTTTCTCTGTGATCTGAATGGCATGTCCACCATACTTCACCAGTCTATTTTTCCATTCGGTGGAAAAATGTAGGGAGATATTCGGATGATATCCTTGAATCTTCTTTAATAAGGTTAGAAACACATCCGAACTACAAAAAAAATCCATAGAAAAACATTCTCTTTCCAATCCAGGTCACAGTTGGGTTCTATTTGGCAAGGAGCTCCCCCCATTATTTCTCTGTTACATTTAAAATGCTTATATCTATTTAAAATGGTGATCCTTTCTTTCCCAAACCACTTCTTAACCATATTACTACAGACCCAAATAGTGTGTGAAATTATATGGCAATATATGATTATACTTTATCAACGTGAAAGAGATGTCATTCCTAATAAAACAAAGAGGATCCCATTAAGGATTTTGAGTAGCAAGAGAACTTTCACACTTGTCATTAAGGATGGAATTTTGTACTTCGATGGGGATATTATCATCATGAAACCAAGTGGTAAAATTTTTGTTAACTCCGTGATTGGCTAATGTGTTTGCAACTATATTACCTTCTCTATAGGTGTGAACAATTTTGTAATTATTAAAGGATTGATAAATACTTATAGATTAATGAATAAAATCTTGTATTGTCCAGCTAGGGGGGTAGGTTATTTTAAATGATTGATGATATTCATTAAATCCCCTTCAATAATAATGTTCAAAATATTGCATTTCTTATAAATTATTAAGCCCTGAAGAGCTAATAAAGCTTCGACATAATGATTTATTTGATTACCCATTCTTCCTACAAAAGCAACAATTAAACAACCTTTATGATCCCTTATTATTCCACCTCCTGCAGCTACACCTGGGTTTCCCTTGGAGGCTCCATTAATTTTAAGCTTGTACCAAGAATTGGGAGGAGGGATCTAATAGATTAATGACCTGTTAAGGCTTGGCTTTCCTTGTCTCTGAAGACTTCCTATATCAATTTTCCAATCTGGGAGAATAACTTCTTCATTTTTAGGATACTGCTTGATTTTGGGAGGTATGAATCTCTCAATATTATCTTTAACAACATTGACAGTATTTTGGAATATCTTTTTACAAACCTATCGGTTTTCCCTGAATATAATCCCCTTCCTAGTTTTCCATAGTCTCCAAATGGCATGTGGTGAGATCAACTTCCAAAGTCTTCGATCAATGAATTTTTTATAGGGGGGATCCCATTGTTCCCAAGTCTAAAGGAGCTCATTTGGTAGGGTTTGGTATATATTGAATTTTGAGAAGATGAGACTCCAAATATTCAAAAAAATCACAATGTAACAACAAGTGTTTAATATCCCCAACCTCCTTTTTACACATACAACAAATATTTGGCATTATAAACCCCTTTTTTATTAAATTATCATTAGTAAGAATCGTTCCTTTTATATAAAGCTAAAAAAGAAGTTAACTTTAGGATTTAGCTCAGGCATCCAAATTTTACTCCACTTAAAAGTCACATTGAATATTTTCAAAAAAGGAATTATAACTAGATTCGACAGTATACTCACCATCAAAAGAGTTACTCCAAACTAGTTCATATTTTGCATCAGTTTAATTTAGGGTTATAATATCAACCTACTCTTGAAGAGAGGAGACAACAGGGTTCAGATTTAGCACATCCACATTGAGTTGTTTCCATTTTCTTCTATTTCCCTCTATGTCAATATAATCGTTGAATTTAGTACCATAATTTTTAGTTAAGATGTCCTTAATGGAGTCAAATATGACCTTCAAACTAAAATTAGTCCAATTATCCCTCCAAAACTGAATTTCACTACCATTACCCACTTTTTATCTACCTCCTTGCATGATAAATTTCCTCATTTGGATCAAGTTGTTCCAAAAAATAGAACCATTGGGAAGTTGGTCTTCATAGAGAAATGAATTCACATTTTTTTTAGCTAGATATTTATCTCTACTTAGGTCAATCTAAGGTTGTTCCTCCTTTAACATTCTCCATCCCATTTTAGAAATTAAAGCAATATTCACTTTTTTAATGTCCTTAATACCTATCCCCCCAACTTTCTTAGGTATACAGAGTTGATCCCATGCCACTAAATGATATATTAATATTTATTTAGTCCCTTATTAGAGTAAATGTTTTTGGATCCTTTCAATCTTGTTAATAATTATTTTAGGAATTTTGAAAATATACATAATATATATGGGTAAGTTCTGTAGTGTACTTTTGATAAGCAGACATTTTCCAGCACTAGAAAGAACAACCCCTTTCCATCCTACTAATTTCCTCTGAAATCTGTCTAGTAACGCATTCCATACTATCTGAGAAATTTTATTGGTCCCAAGAGGCAATCCCAGGTAGGTAGTAGACAAGGAGATGATTTTGCAGCCCAAAATAAGAACAATTAGTTTTTGTCATTCCAGAGTATTATAGAAATAAATGGAGCTCTTATCAAAATTAACTTGTTTCCCTTATGCATCCTCATAAAATTTGAGAATAGTCTTAATAGATTTAGCTTCAACGATGGATGACATTAGTAATGAAATTGTGTCATCAACAAATTGCTGATGTGAGGCTATTTGATTTGTAGAAGTGGGTCAAACTCCTTGTAAAAGGCTTGCGTTAATAGCTTTTGAAATAGATTTGCAAAGACTGACATCCATGAGTATGAAGAGAAGAAGGGATATAGGATCTCCATGTCTTATGCCCCTACTGCTAGCGAAGAATCCCATTGGAGTACCATTGACAACAACTAAAAATCTAGTCTTAGAAATTCATGCCTAAATGATCTTCCTGAATTTATTCTGAAACCCAAATTTAGCAAGTACCTTATCAAGGAAATACTAAGAAACTCTATAAAATTCCTTATTTATATCCAGTTTGATTACCATACCTAATTTTTTATTTTTATCCATGGAATGTATAGTTTCATGTACCATGATCCCCCCATCTAGTATAATTCTCCCTTTAATGAAGCCACTTTGTTGTTTTGATATTAAATCAGAGAGAACAGGTTGGATTCTAGTAGCAATAATCTTAGTGAAGATTCTATAGACCAAAGTTAGCAAACTAATATGCCGTAAGTCCTTAACTTATTTAGCATCCATATTTTTGGGAGCAAGCACAATATGAGTGTTATTTAGTTCTTTAATAGGGTCACTCATTCTGTAGAATTCATTAACCGCCTTGAGTAAGTCTTCCGAATAGATAACCCAAAAAATTGGAAAAAACATTGCAAAGAATCCATCTGGGCATGGTGCTTTTTCACCTTAAAGAGAAAATGTAGCTTTTTAGAGCTCCTCTATTGTCACTAGTTTGGTAAGACTCTTAAATCTCTCTTTAGGAATAATGTCCCCAGGAATGGCGTCTAAAAGGAAAGAAGTTGCCTCTTCATTGCAAGCATTATTTTCCATTAAAATATTTTCATAAAATCTTAGAGCTTAAGCTTTGATGTCATTTTTACCCTTGTTAACAATTTCATTTCCTTTTGAGACTTCTGTAATCCTATTACAGGCATGTGTTTAAGAGTGGTCATATAGAAAAAATTTGTATTTTTATCTCACTCTTTCATGCAAATCATCTTGGATTTAAGTCTCCAATAGGTTTCCTCTCTACTACAGATAGTATGTAATTCAGAAAGAATTTATTTTTCTGGAAGTTGATCAGCAGATTCCATACCTTTAGTAGAAATTTTTCAGTTCAAGATCATGAATCTGCTATTTTAACTCCATTTCAAAAATATTACCAAAAACCACTTTATTCCAAGTTTTAACATGTTTTTTCACATTTTTTAATTTCTCAACCAATCTAAATTGAACAATTCCTTTTCTATACCATTTTCACCATTCTTTAATCCTATTTGTAATGTCTTCATGATACAACCACATATTTTCAAATTTAAAAGAGCTATGGGAAGGCTTGGACCAATTGAAAAGATTTAATAGAATAGGATTATGGTCGGATCCCATTCTAGGTAATGAAGAAAGATGAAAATCATGTTTTAAAATCTAGCTAGTAGATATAAGGGTTCTATCTAATCTAACATATATCATATCATTTCAAAATCTTCTATTTGACTAGGTGAACTAATTTCTATGGATTTCAACATCCATAAGATTTAAAGAAGAGACAAATTCAGCAAATTCATCCATGCCAATAGAAATATCAGAATTACCCCCTTGTTTTTCACCAGGGTTGAGAGGGGAGTTGAAATATCCCATAACCAACCAATTATCATTATCATATTTTTTCCTAAAAAATTTTAGATCCTCCCAAGTCTCCTTCTTCCAGTAATAGATTTGGGTGCATATATATTTGAGAGGATCCAAGATATATCATTATCCAAAACATGAAAATTGACAGCTAAATGATTATTAGAAGTAGCGATCACCTTACAAGTAAGTAGGTTCTTTTCCCCAAAAAAACCACTCCTCCTAACGCTCCTTGAGAGTAAAAAGTAGCAAATTCAAAACTATTCCAAACAGCGTTTTTACAAACCTCAATAACATTTGTTTTCATTATAGTTTCTTGTAAAAACAGATAACAGGTCTGCTAGACTTTCTTAATTCTTTGAGCATCCTTTGTTTAGGACCTCCATTCAGCCCTCTAATATTTCAAGAGATTATCTTCATCAATAAAATATGCGGGAAGCATTTTTTGGATGGCTCGATTGACTTTGATTCACATCTACAATATATTTTTCATTTTCTTTCTTTCTTAGCTCCTTTTTTGATGGCCTACCTTTTTGGTTTCTACCACCAATATCTATTACCCTTCTAGCAGATGATCTGGTTATCTTGGAAGTGGAAGCCTCCCAGTTTCCTATTTTATTCTTTTTATCATTATACAAGGTATCAGGGACCCCCTCAAATCCTTTCATTCTTATCTTCTTTGACTTCACTTCAATAAAGTTGATGCTCATTTCATTATCATAGTCAAAGAGTACCTTTGATGAGAATGGGGTTAACTCCCCTCCTCTTTTTTACTTAGCTCATGCTCATCATTCGATTGTGAAACTATTGTCATGACATTGAAGAGAAGTTGAGATAGGTATGTCAAGACCCGAAGGGATGCTATTCTCCTTTATGTAGTTATCCATTTTCTTATTCTCTTTATTATTAGACATATCTTCTACTATGGGATCTACAGAGTCATCCTGTATATTGACATCTGATGATATCTCTTGCATCTCAGTTTTTATTAGATTGTTGTTTTGTGGCTATTCAACAGTCTTTGACGTTTCCTAGGTAGGAGATCCTATCTGATTTGCATTCATATTTTCCATATGTGTAAGATCTTTAGGAATGAGATTAATGATAACCTTAGAACTTTTCTCATCCACTTCCATAATTAATTTCACTGGTTTTTCCAACTCCTTCCTTCCTTGATCTTTTGAACCTTCTCCCTCCTGTTTTAAAGTAGGAGTCTTGAGATGCCATAGTTTTCTACATACCAGTGGTCACCTTATAGGGGTTTTGAAACCATTTTTGATCTTCTTATATTTTAGATCTAGTGGATTACGAAAAAAAAAATGATTCCTTTTGATTTTGTTCCTTAGCTGAATCAGGATTGACCTCTATGGAATCTCTAACCTCATTCTCTTGACCATGAGAATCTCTTTTTAATGGTTTTATGAATCCATCAAATTCTTTATGATTTTTTCCAATCATTCTACCTTGAAGTAGTCCTTTTTCCTTATGTTGGTTTTTAGATCCTTTTAGAGTAGGAAATTTTCTGGTGAAATGTCCTAAATTTTGGAATTTTTTGCATATTAAATGAAAAGTTCCATATTCAATCCTCTATTGTCATAGGCCAAAATTTGACTAAAGAATAAAATTCTAAGGAAGTTACTACTCCATTTCTGATGAGATACAAAATATAGCAAAAGAAATCCTAGACCTGTTTCTTGTAGACCCATCTAATCCAATTAGAGAACCACTAGATTTAGCTATATTCAACAGGATCTCATCATCCCACTACTGAAGATGGAGAATAGGAATTCTACACAAAATGGGTATGGTGTGAATATTTTTAGTATTTGGATTGAAACCTGGGTACCAATTTTTTAAAAAGAGCCCCATATTGCCCATGCACCAAGGTCCACCTAAAAGAGCCAATTCTAGATCTGGAAGTTGATTAAATTTGGAAAGGAAGAAACCTTGAGGCATGGTTATAATAACCAAATCACCCTTAGTTTTCCATCTTCTCAAATCTCATTTCCTAATAACATCCATATTGGGTATAGATCCCAGAAACTTACCAACGAGTGCAAGATTCGCTTTTCCCATTTTCTGATATAAACACCCATATGGCACAAGGATGTGGGTCAAACCCTATTTTTCCCTAGTTCTTTTCAATAAATAATGATTTTACACAGTCGAGGGTGATTGAGGACCCAAATTCTTGTCACGTGGTACTTTGAAAATATCCGCTCAGGTGCTAGATTTAGGAGATCCCTCAACAGTTTTAGGCTTGGCGGTAGGCTGGGTGGTAGGTATTTCAACATCTAGTATTCCACCAAACAACAAACATTCTACAGCCAATACCTTAGAAATAGCACTCAAAAAACCCTAATGCTCCATCACTCCTTTCTCCTTGATCCTTAGTGCAAGGAGCTCCTTAGTGAAAACTATCATAAATTATTTTCCTCTCCTTACTCCAAAAACAAAGTCACTTGCTTCTGATAAAAAATAATCAGTTTTAGTTAGATTTATAATATGCATATCATTATTATCTTTAAAAATTTAAAGTGTCATTTTAGGATTACCGGCTAGAGTTAAAAATATAAAAATATTGAATACCACTTGAAAATAATCCTAGAAACATTAATGGTATATGAACCACTAAAGTACCAAAGATTGTTATTACGGGTTAGATGTTTGATTGTTTAGAAGGTGATGTTATTATTTTTACCTGAGCCAGTGGCTCACTTTTTCTCATTAATGGGGAAAATGACTTCATCATGCCACTCAAAACTCTATTGAGATGAACATTGCTTGTATGATAATGTTTAGAAGGAGCTTGTGCCTACTTACATACAAAGAAGTATTTATTTCTTGTATTGAATGGGAAGATTCTCATTATTATATAGGAATCATATGTGAAGAATATAGATAAAATTTAATTTGTTTTAAAATGGGCAAATGGCCATTATCATATAGGAATCATATAAGAAAAATAGATTAAGTTTACTTTGTTTTTGAATGGGAAGTTCCCCATAATCACAGCCTTCATACATCTTAAAATGATTATTTTCAATCTTGTATCAAATGAACAACTACCCAATCCCATATAGGAATCATAAAAGAATAATATAGATAAAATCTAATTCATTTTAAAATGGCAAGTTTCCCATTCCCACATCCTTCATATAGTTTTTAAATTGATTAAGTTAAATATTTCTTGTATTAGATTTACCATTCCTTTTCACTCTTATATCCTTTTACTTTTCCCATATTAATCATCAACTTCAATATGTATTTCATTGAAATGATTGGAATGGGCATATAAACAATCTCATATAAACAAAAAAATTAATCTTGAATGGGAAAATGCCCAGACTCTTATAGGAATCATAGAAGAAGAATTTAGGTTGAATTAAAATTATGAGAAAAACCTAAATAGAGGTTAAATATAATTTAATTAGAAACTTGATTGTTAACCTCTTTATCTAAATATCTTCATCATATTAGCATATCATATATTCTTTTTACAATTATTCCTCATACTTCCCATATTCCCTAACTATGAGAATGGGAATCTGTCCATTTTAAACATTCTCATAAAAGAATCTAATTGTCATCCATTCTTTACGTTTCGCGTTAGAGAATTTTTCTTTCTTTCTATATGAAGTTTATGAGAATGGGTGTATGCCCATTCTCATCACAAGAATAAAAATATTTGATTGTATGAGAAATGGCATATGTCCATTCTCATAACAATAATAAAACTCTTTGTTTGTATGAGAATGGGCATATGCCTATCCTAACCATTCTAACTCATTGAAGCACTATTGAACTTAATCATTTTAATATCACTATAAAGAATGTGGGAATGATCATCCATTCTAAATCAGATTAAATATTACCTTTATTTTTTTCTATGATTCTTATATGAATGGGAATATGCTCATTTAATACAATATAAAAATGTTTGTTTGTATGAGAATGGACATATGCTTATTTTTTCTATGTGAATATTTATTCTATGATTCTTATATAAGAATGGGCATATTCCCACTCAATACAAGATAAAAATGTTGGTTTGTATGAGAATGGGAATATGCCCAATCTATCTATGTGTATTGCCTCATTTTCATTGTTCTTATTACTCACTTTTTTAGCCATTAAAATTTCCTCTTTTCTCAAAAAGGAATAAAAACTAATTGCTCTAAATGTTCTTCCAAGTTATTATCTCATTATTTCGAACATATAATATTAACCTATGATGTGAGTACTATAAGTTATATAATTTTTATCATTTTCACATCCATGTTATAGTGTCAATGAGAATGGACATATGCTCATTTTGTCTATGAGAATGGACGTATGCCCATTCTGTCTATGAGAATGGACATATGCCCATTTTTTCTATTTGTCTATGAGAATGGAAATAATAATATATGTTTTTGATCGATCCACCTCATCCCCTAATTTTTATAAGTCGTCATTCCCATCTAGATTTTAGGGATTGGTTGAAGCAATTAAATGATTCAAAATTTGAGCGATTTCATGAAATCCATGCGTCATAGATACTTTCCTTAACTATCCCATCTCATCTTTCTCATGCTTTTTTTTTAACAACAAGACACTAATGAATGGAGAAATTGCATAACGTAATAAACATTTAAATATATTCATAAATCTTATTTTCAATCGTAATAATAAAGTAAATAATAATATTCATAACATATACAACATGCCATTAATAAACTAATAGTATTTAATTTGGAAATTAAACATCGTGTATATTGCCTTACAAGTTTACTAATTATCCATGAGTATATATCTCCCTCTCTCTAGTATAAATTAGTATCAATTAATTTTAAATGCAAAAAAAACTTAAAACATGGCTATGATAATGTTTAAAATCTATATTTTATTTTAAATGCAAATTACCTAAATCATGACTATGATAAAGTTTAAAATTTATATTTTATTTTATATGCAATAAACCTAAAACATGGCTATGATTTTATTTTTAAATTTTAAATTTATTTTAAGTACAATTATTGAACTTAAAACATGGCTACAATATGTTTAATATTTATATTTGTGTTTGACCATGGCATAGTGCGACCATTAATTTACAAATAAATTTTTTTCCACCATTTATTTATTAATTGAAGGTACTTGTTTGTCAAACATGTCTTCAACCAAGGAAATTGGTGAAATTAATGGCAATTAATTCATGCCACTCCGTAGCACTGTAGAGAAATTAATGGTGATTATTGTTTTTGATGATGGTGGACGTCTTGGGAATTTCAAGGTTAACCACAGACAACAAAAATATCTCTTTCTCATTCATCCTTTCTGCTTTCTTTTTCATCTTGTTTTTGTTTTTTATTTGTCCTTCCTCTTTGGCTTTCCCATATTTCGTTACATCGTTTCGTCATGTGAATTAGAAAATTTGAAGAATATTTTTGAGATATTGTTTTTTCTCTCTGCTAAATTTTTGTTGACACTTTTTGCTTTGGGCTTCCTCTGTTTCATAGGACCATTTCGGCCTTTGAAGAACAAGATTTGTAGAAAAATTCAAGCATAAATTATTCCAACTATTTTTTGTTGAATTATTATGAGATAAATAATGGGAAGATGCCCATTTTCATATAGAAATCATCTATGAAGAATATAGATAAAATTTAATTTTTTTTAGAATTGACAGTTGTCCATTATCATATAAGAATCATATAAGAAAAATAAATCAAATTTGCTTTGTTTTTGAATGGGAAATTCCCCATAATCATAACCTTCATTTGTATTAAAATGATTATGTTCAATATTGAATTGAATTAACAACTTCCAAAACCCATATAGGAATCATAAAAGAAGAACATAGATAAAATCTAATTCATTTTAAAATGGCAAGTTTCCCATTCTCACAGCCTTCATATAATTTTTCAATTGATTAAGTTAAAGGATGTGAGAATGGGAATATTTTTTATAAAGCAATATTGAACTTAGTCATTAAATTAAATCATCTATAAAGGCTGTGAGAATTGGCGTATACCTCTAATTCAGTACAATACCTAAATGTTTTTTTGTTTGAGAATTCACATATGCTCATTCTAAACATTATAATACACGCAATTATTTGAACTAAATCATCTTGTATATTGTCTCACAAGTTTAGTAATTTTCCAAGTGTCATGCATCTCTCTCTCTCTCTCTCTCTCTCTCTCTCTCTCTCTCTCTCTAGTATTACAAGTTGTACCAAATTATTATAAATGGAAATAACCTAAAACATGGCTATGATATTGTCTAAAATATATTTTTTTCTTGACCATGACATAACGAGACCACCATGAAAATATATTGTTTACCACCATTCCCATTATCATTTCCATTTATTTTTATGCACAAATTCCTTCAATTACCATACAATTAATAGAAATATTCCCATTTTGTATAGTTTTTTATGTGAATCATCCAATTACCATGGACCTTTGTGCACAGATATCTACTAGTGGAAAACCTACCTCCATTAAATGATAATGAAATCAACAAATTAGATTAATTATACGATACACAATAATATTAATCCTCTTATATATTCATTCCACCACAATACATGGCCATTATATAGCCAAACAAATAGCCAAACAACCTCTGATTATTTAGGGAGGTGTTATAACAAATAACCCAGAATATTATTCATGGGTATAACAAAACTATATACGAACTCTAATATATGAGTTGTCTAGAACAACTCATTTACATCCTCATACTATTGTAATATTATAAATATTAAATTTACATATAATAATTACTATTCCAATGTGGAGCAACAACATGATTTTTCCTAAAATTCCTCCCCTTAGTGCGAACATGGGGAAAACCTTCCTTATAATGCAATGTGCCGCTACGTAGCTTGCTCATGATCTGAATGGTTTCAAGGAAAATACCAACAACCTTTGGATGGTTTTCCAAGTGGCTAACCAACAACCACACAACAAATGGTTTTTTAGGACAGTACCAACAACCTCTAGATAGTTTTTCTAGAGGATAACTAATAACCATAATATTATGATGTTGCAGTAGTATCATCAGCTCTCATCATTATCTCACTTTAGGGAATAACATAGGAAAATCCATTGAATTCTAGTGCTCATACACACAAACTGAAAACTGGAAATGGAACATTAGATCATGTTCCCCCCCCCCTCAATGGGAAATTTCTACTTATTGAAAACAGGAACACTGCACAACGTAACACACAAAAAAAATGTAAGAAAATTATACACACACATGCCACCATACCTCTGATGTGGCCCCGTCATTGGTGACTGACGAGAGGACATTACTTGTCCTCCATCCTTTAATGACATGTTGTTAATTCAATCGGATGTTATCATGAAGCTCAAAAAATAACCTCCACAATTTGGATGTCATGTACAAGAGAAAATACATCCAATTATTGAACAATGAGGCAAAAAAAAAATTTACAACTTTTGACAATGAATCAGAAATTTGACGATTTTTTTGACAAGGAAACTATAATCCAAATTGACTTGACTTAATGACAAACTCAAATATATTGAAAATTGAAGGACTCAACATAAAAATGAGTCTAGACTTATTTTAATTGTATTTTGACAAATATGAAAAATGTGACTTGTTTATACGTGGAAAATACTAAATGACTTAAAATGAATGTTAACAAGTTTATTTAAATGGACCACTATATATGCTAACCAAATTAATAAACTTTTATGACTTAAAAAATGACTCCAAGCCTTGGACACAAAAAATCAAGGCTTTTGAATTAATACCAACTCATCACTTTAAAAATCAAAAATATTAAATAGACTATGACACAAATTACTCTTAAAGACATTTAAATATTTGAATATAAATTAGAAGAAAGTGAAGTAACACTACTAACTATAAAAAATAATCTAAAACTCTAAAAACAATTCCAAATACCATGTGGATAGTGTGGTGGGATAAAAATTTGATTTGTGATTTACCAATTACAAGAAGACAGCGATTTCATGTAGACTTGAAAAGAAGATCGATTTAAAGCTATGTGGATCTGTGGGCGTGGAAGTTAGAGATTTGTTGGTCAGCTGGATAAAGCACAGAAGGCATAGAATTGACAGAACCAATCACATGAATGAATATGATCTACAAAGCATAGAGACTCCTTTTCTTCACGAGAGAAAATTCAAACTGAAAACTAAAGACGTCAAATGATGACACCATGGCAGAAGTCTACGATGAAATAGATCCCAAGAAAAATGAAAAATCTCAAATGTGAAATATATTTGTCAATGTCAAATGCAAATGACACAAATACCTTTGATAAATGCACTAATAAATTGATCATGGATTTAAAATCCCCATGCCTTGGGCTTGAAACAATAGCACTATCAATTAAAATATATGTGATAAATAACATGAGAAGGTAGGAGGTAAACTAGATTTCGATCAGATCTAATTTGATGATCTTGTTTGGAGGAATCAATTCTGTCAATTAGAGGTGCTAATAGGAAGTGTTGTGAATCTTTTGTATTGTATTTTTTAAATAATTTCCTTTACACGTTAAATCTTCAACCATGCACTAGCTTTAAAGATTGAATATGGTTGAGAGCATATCTAATCAGGAGCCTACACATATAACACAGAAATAATTTATTTTACAAAACAATTCCATCAGTTGGGGTAGATAAGAAGTGGAATTGTTTTTTTCCCTTACAACCTATCAGGTCTCCATGCTCGCTCTGGTACTAACTGAAATCAACATAGTAGATTATTTATATGATACACAATAATAATAATTCTCTTTTATATGTATTCCACCAATATACATGGATATTCTATAGCCAAAAAAATAACCAAACAACCTCTGATTATTTAGGGAGGTGTTATAACAAATAACTCAAAATATTATTAATGGGTATAACAAAACTATATGTGAACTCTAATATATGAGTTGTCTATAACAACTCATTTACATCCTCATACTAATGTAATATTATAAATATTACATTTACATATAATAATTATTATTCCAATTTGGAGCACTAACATGATTTTTCCTAATAGTTAAAATAGTCAAGGTATATATTCAGTTGAACCCATAAAGAAATATCCCTATATTCAAACCTAATACCAAACCTAATATCCAACACTTAAGAAATTTCAAAATAACAATTTAAATTCTCCGTTGCTATGTCCATCACCTACTTTATCTAAGGTTTTTGTGAGAAATGTTTCCCCAAATTAACATTTAGTATTCCCAAACATACCTAGTAAATAATTTTCAATGGCAGTACATATTCAAGCCTTATTTACGATTTTTCACAATTTTATAAGTAATGTCCTTCAAAGCAATATTAAACTTAAATACAATACAAGTTATATTGAAATTAGTTTTTTTTTCCATTCTCACAGGCTATGTAGAGATATTAAAATGATTAATTTTAATATTGTTTGTACAAACAAACTTCCCATTGAATACAAGACCAAAATGTTTGTTTGATTGAGAGATGGCATATACCCATTCTAAACATTTTAATACAAGCAATATAATTTAAACTTAATCCAGGCCACTACCTGGCATAGAGGTGTTATTATTGGCAGTGTCTTTTAAATGAAAATAACCTAAAACATGGATTGAAAAATGTTTAAAATTTATATTTGTTTCTTATGATGACATAGCGAGACCACCATGCAAATATATTGTTGACCACCATTTATTTATTAATTGAAGGTAATTGTTTTAAAACACCTTTTTGACCACTTGTTATAGGGAAATTGGATATATTGATGACATTTAATCCACCTCACAAAGTGGTGTAGTGGATATATTAATGGCAGGTAATGTTTTTTAGGACAGTAGATTTCTTGGGAATTTGAAGCTTTACCATGAAGCTACTACATGTGACCTATTTTTTAATTATTGCTTTTACATTATGCTTTTTAATAACTCTATGAAGGCCACGAAAATGGGAAACTGGCCATTCTAAAACAAATTTTATTTTACATATATTATTCTTTTATGATTCCTATATGAAAATGGGCATTTTCTCATTTTGTTAGACTATTTTGTCTTTTGAAGTAAAAATTTTGAAGAAATGTTTTGAGATATCCCTTGATCTCCCAGTTTTTTTTTCATCCTTTCCACTTTGGGCTCCTCTATTTTGTTAGACAACTTCCTTGCATTCTGAGAAACACCAATCCGTCCACTAGAATGAATTTTTCTAATGTTTTTCAGTTGATTTATTTTGAGATGAAGAATATCGTATGGTTTTGCTTTCCCTTGCATGGTGGATAATTACCCATTGTACAACATTTTATTTTATCTCTAATATTATTCTACGATTCCTATATGATAATGGGCATATGCCCATTGTATATGCCCACTCTCACATAGGAATCATATCATAATAATAGAGAGAATATTTATTTTACAGTTTTAGAATGTAGTAAATTCTATATCTATTCTTCTATGATCCCTATATGAGAATGGTCATATGCCCATTCTATATTCCCATTCTCACATAGGAATCATAGTAGAATAATAGAAAATTAAATTTCATCTATATTGATTCTTCTGATTTATCCGAAGATGAAGAATATCATGTTGTTATTTTCCCTTACATGGTATTTAACTTTCCATTGTACAACAAATTAAATTTTATCTCTATTCTTCTATGATTCATAAATGAGAAAGGAAATATGCCATTTCACATATAGGAATAAATATTGAGGTAAATCATTTTGATAGCTATATAAAGGTTGTGATAATGGGGAATCTTCCATTTCAAAACAAATTAAATTTTATCTCTATTAATTCATGTGATGATGTATGACTTTTTTATGTAAAATATTGACTGTGAAATGATCTTATTTAATGTTGATGTTTGAATCATTATTAGATGCTACTATTACCTTTTTTTCTATATTGATTATTTTGATTATGAATGACTTTTCTTTCTTTCTTATCATATTTGTATTTGTCTATATGATTATAAAATTAGGTAGTAAAAATTGTTTTCCAACAGAGATTGCATTATTACCTTGTTTATTGATAATATGTACTATGTAGATATAAAGGATAGGTAATAATTTTATAATCTTCATTTAATAATAATTCAACATGATTATGAGTTAAAAATTAATGTCATTTCATTGAACTGACATGCATACAATTTATTATTTTCATATGGTATGCAGGAATCAAAGTAATCATTACAAAGTGATACGTTGGATTTGATACACCTACAAAGGTGGCGAGATTAGGTAAGTTTCCATGCTAAACAAAGTAAATGTTATCAGTATTCTTTTTATTATACTTATTCACATATCTCCATGAACAATAATGGAATTTATCTTATGATTTTTACTAAAGAGAATAGGCATATGCCCTTTCTTCATATACTAGCGTTATCTCTATAATTCTTTTTATGGTATTTTCATTTATCTCTAGTATGAACAATAATTGACCTTTTTTGTATCGATTCCCTTATGAGAATAGGAAAATACCCATTATAAATAAATATTAAAAAGAATACTCATAACCCCCTTCTACATATTCTAATATTAGTGATATTAAACTTAGTCTTTGTAATACATCTATAATGGCTGTGAGAATGGGACTATGACTATTCAATACAAGACAAAACTTATCAATTGTTCACTCTTTAATATGTATTTAATGGCTATTAGGGGTAATCTTCCCATTTAATACAAGACAAAACAAGAAAGTCTTTTATGAATCCTATTATGAGAATATGAAGAATAAAAATGTGATGTCCATTCAATACAAGATAAAACTATTTTTTTTTGCATGATAATGGGCATATTTTTTTATGAGAATGTACATGTGCCCATCCTAAACATTCTCATAAAAAAATAAATTAATTTTATGAGAGTGAGCATGTGCACATTCATCAATACTTTGTCATTTGAATACTTATTTAAAAGTTGTGAGTATATCTAATCCATACTCTTATTTTATGATTCTTATATGAGAATATGTAGATTCATATATGAGAATGGGCATCTACCAATTCGATACAAGACAATGTAAACATGGTCAATCAATTTCATACCTATTTAAAAGTTATGAGCATGTATAATGCATATTCTTCATTTATGATTCTTATCTACCCAAACAAGTCTTTCTATGAACAATAATGGACTTTCTCTTATGGTTCATATTAAAGAGAATAGGCATATGCCCATTCTTATATTTCTAATGTTAACTCCATAATTATTTTTTATGATATTTCTATTTATCTCTAGTATGAAAAATAATTGACACTTTTTTAGCGCTTTCCTTATGAGAATAGGGGGGGAAAAAAATGCCCATTATAAAATAACTATAAAAGAGAATACGCATATGCCCATTTTACATATTCTAATCTTAATGATATTAAACTTAATATTTTTGATACCTCTATAATGGTTGTGAGAATGGGAATATGACTATTCAATATAAGACCAAAATTCTCAACTGCCCACTCTTTAAAATGTATTTAACGATTGTGAAGGGGCATCTTCCCATTTAATACAAGACAAAACATATTTTTTGTTAATGATTCCATATACAAGACAAAACATATTTCTTTGTACTTGAATGGGCATATGCCCATTCAAAACAATGATACTAGTATTTGTATTCTAATTCTACTATTCCTATTTGCCTAAGCAATTATTCTATGACTTCTAAATGAGATGGGGAATCACCCAATGCTCAATGAATTTGATAACTCTACCAATATTTGTATTCTACTTTTTCGAGAATGTGAATTATAATAGGGCATACACCTAATCTAAACATTCTGATACAAGAAATATTGTTATTTTAGAGAGTGAGCTTGTGCACAAAGAACGTGAATTGAAACATTTATGTTTTATGAGAATGGGAATATGCCCATTCTAAAAATTTTAATACAAGTAATATTGATTTTAATATTTATTTTATGAGAATGGTCATGTTCACATTCATAAATACATAGTCATTTTAACACTTATTTAAAATTTGTGAGCAATTTTTATGAATACTCTCCTTCAATAATTCCTATATGTCCAAGAAATTCCTTTATGAATCCTATATGAGAATAGGAAGATTAAAAATGCAATGTCCATTCAATACAAAGAAAAATAATTTTGTTTACATGAGAATGGGCATATTCTCATTTTAAACATTGTAATACAAGAAATATTGATTTTATGAGATTGCTTATATTTTTCCTATTTATATCTATTTAAAAAAAATCAGAGTGTTTAGTCCATACTCTTCTTATTATTCTTTTACTATTCCCATCTACCCAATAAATTCTTATATGATTCCTAAATGATAAGGGGCATCTTCCCGTCCAATACAAGACAATGCAAAAAATCTCAATCAATTTCATAACTCTTTTAACAAGATGCACGAGAATGGGTGCTTATACACACCAGAAATTGCATGTGCTACATTTTCAGAAAAATGATTACAAAAGTCCCCAATGATGATTCATGTCCTTTCAGAATATGTTTGAGATCCTAAACCCATTCGCAATGTATATTTTGTAGCCTACACATCCTTACTTATATTTTCCATGCTTTCTTCCAAATTCCCACGTCATTTTGTGCATGTTTTGGCCTTTAGTGCTAGGACCATGCGCCTTGCGTAGGGTGGTGGTCCTGTGCACTTTTTCCATAATCCTTCATGCGTGTAATTTTAACATGTGATGCTTCACTTAACTTGACTTTTAGATGCACGTTTATGAACCAAATTTCCTAAAAATAGTCTTGATTGCTTGGTTTTCCTTCCCTCTTCTATTTTTAAATAGATTTAATTAGTTTGAATTGCCTCTTCACCCAATGATTTAGCACTCCAAGGATTCCTTGTGCATGAAGGCACATCCCATCCAATTCCTATATATTCCATGCTTGTATTCAAGAAAATGGCCTGAGAATTTTTGTGTATCTTGCATAGTATTTACTGCCACAATCCTGCTGGAAATTACATAGCCAAGCTCTATTCACTTGTGTTATCTCTCTTCCACTCTGCATTGCAACCAGACTACCTTCAAGATGTCATTTCTCAAGTGTCTTCTCTTTCTGTTGTTTTTGCATTCCCAATTCCTTGGACTCATATGGACACATAGAGAAAGAAAGGAACAAACTGAGGGGACAGATACATATACAACCATATTTTCCAAAGCTCTTGCTTATCTAGGTTGGAATTATTTGTTTGTTTGCTTCATTTTTCAAATTATCAATTTTGAGTCATTCATTTCAAATACATATCAAATAGAGTATAAAAATTGTTCACTTTCAGTTTATTAAGCAATTACAAATAGAGAAAATCATTAGAAATCTTGCTCTTTGACATTATTGGGGAAGTAGTGGGGAACAATAGCTCTTCTAGGGTTATGATTTTTTCTCCACCTCTGAGGTAGGGTTTGAAGGGTTTTGATTAAATTAGATTAGTTTTTTTAGATCTAGATTCACATACTTGCACAAGTAATTATCTACAACCAGCTGATTACTTGTATTTAGTTTTGTTTATTAGATTAGAAGCATTTCTTAAAAATCTAGAAAAGATTAAAAATATTTACTTTTATTAGATTAGTTTGCTTCCATTGTTTTTTAGATATACTATGAAAATACCAAAAACATAGATTAAATTTCCTTTGATAGTTAGTTTGTTTTATCAAAATCAATTCAATTCATTCCGCATGACCATCAAAGTTCCACAACAAGAAAAGACGTTTGATTGTGATCCATCAATCCCACAACCCAACGGGCCAGAGTTGTTGACCCACATTGATACGAGTTTACACTTTTTAGTTTTACACACACCTGCTAGGTATTCTGAGAAGATAGAACAATTAAACATTTAAACATTGCAGCTAATCAAGCCTACAATTATTGGACTACTCCTAGAAACAGGGTTTGATTATGTGCATGACCATACAAGGACCACAACCTCCACATGAGTTTTTGGTTGTGATCCCCAGGTCCCACAACCCAATGGGCCTGCTGACCAATTAAACATTGACACCAGTTTACATGCATTAGTATTTAGATCATCACCATTTCCACCTGACATCATTGCACAATTTTCAGTATTGAACATAGTAGTTGATCAGGCTAGGAATTTCTAGACTAGACTAGAAAATTACCCATAGTCCTTATGGTTTCATTACGCCTCTCGTTCTCACTTCCATGACCTTGTCTGGAAATCTATACGAGGCACCCATAGGTCACTTTCTACATGTTCCACAAACTAGTAGACAAAATCTCGGTAGAGCTCGATATTGACTGGAGCCTCCGAGTAGCTATTCTATCATATTGATCCATCACACCACTTCAGCTTAGGACATCATTCTTTTCCTTAGACTCACAGATCCCGATATTGTGTGTTGAAGATATAAGGTTTCCTCATTATCTTATTCATCATTACCACACATACACCCATTTCTATTCTACATCGAATGTCTCGGCATGACCTCAAGAAGTCAGGTGTGAAGAAGGTCACGTGTTGATTTTCTTTCATAAAAATTGGTGAACCTGATGTGAAGATCTAGTCTCTAAATGTTTCCACTTTCTTCGTCCATCTTCCACTCTCCCTTTATTCTACAAGTATTCTTATACCCCCCAAATATGTCAGGATATGATGAGTATGGTCAAGCCCTCCCGGGTTTCGATATGTACAATTATCAAATAGGTAGACAACAAAAATCACCTTCACTCTCTACATGGGCAGATAACCATTCAACTGCTTAGGCTCAAAATCCTCTTCTTCAGGGAACCAATGTTGGTTCCTCTGTACGTATTGAGGAGCTTGACCAAATCACACAAACACATCCTCTTAAGAAATCAAGTTCTAACAACATGAATTTCACTGGGGAGGTAAGTTCATCTCCTTGGGTTTTGTTCTGACAACCCATTAGCACACAATCGGACCAACTCCCGCCTTCTAAATGAGGATTACTTAGCACTATACGTCAAAAGTTAAACAATTCTTCCAGAATATGAACCAGGATTTTTGACAGGTTAAAAGGACATGTTGATGTCTTTCTCCAAAACAATAACACTACCCCTCTAGCAACGGAAAACATTTCCAACGAGGGGTGACAGAACAATGAAAAATTCATAGTAGGATACCACACTCCTCAACAACCTCCAAAGTTCAACAACAAGCATCGAAAAAAAATGCCACCCCATCAACGGGTGACATCATCTCAGCATTAGTAGAAAAATTCAAAGAGTTAGAGCTTTCCCAAAAGCACTCAAAATTCATATGCATGGTAGGTAAGAGTTTCTCACTATCCGTAGAATTATGGACAAGTACCTATTACGTAGACTCCTCCAGTTTATACGGGTGCTTCAAGCCCTGGATATTTTTTAACTGGGATGGGAACCTTGGGTATGCCCCCTCATGCCACATATGGATATCTACAACAGGAACCATTCAGAAGTGTGATTCTCAAATGCCATACAGCTGGAAATGCAACGTTCCCTAGCTTTGTGCCTTCAACTCCATATCAAAGTAGTTAACCCCCCTACGTACACATGTACTCTAAATCACCACAAGGGGATATGTACACTTACCCAGGTCCATATGGTCAGCCACATGGGATGCCATATGCCCAAAAAAATGTTTACATTGTACCATTTTAGCAACCGATGCAACCTCCACCTCCCCAACAAGGATCTTCAATGGTTGAAACATACGCAATGGGGACCTATTTTGAATATCTTAAGGAGCCTCTAGACTTCTCCATCTAGAATTTCATGCTCCCAAGACCCTTTCCCATGTTCTTCTAAATTTAAAAGGAGAGGGTGATCCTAATTCTCACATCAAATCTTACGTAACGACCATTCGAGAGATTATCTCCCATGGGATGTGGTTGTTGTGAAGATTTTCCCTAAGATGCTAGAAGGCATCACTCTTGATTGGTACTATAGGATACCAGAGGCTTCAATACACTCCTTCAAGACAACTCAGTGTCAGAGTTTATTAAGGATTTTGATATGAACAAAATTTTAAGGACAAGAATAGAGATAATTCCTTCATATCAAACAAGAGCATAATGAGTCGTCTTCCCACTTCATTCAAAGGTGGCGACAGGTTCTCTATTCCTCTGCAAGTGCTCCAAACATGGATCAGATGGAGCTTTGTGATTTTTTCATCCACTCCCTCAATAGGGAGACAAAGGAATAAGTCCAAAATTTCCCACTAAGGAGCTACGAATAGGTGCTAGAGGGTGCTCTCTAAATTGATCAAGTAGACCATTGACAGTGGTCCTAAGACTTATAGAACAAATGGGAGGTTATTCGCTCCTAACCAAAACAACCCCAATTACTCCAGTAATGCAAATAATAATCAAGGACCAAAGGTCCTTAATAAGAATTGTGGGGTTACAACTGAAGGTGTTACTGATTAGCCCAAGAAACCAAATGTTGTTAGTTCTCCCAATACAAATACTACCAACAACAAAAATAATGGAAATAATCAGAGAAATAATAACTTCTCGCCCTTCAATCAACATTGTAGATTTCAATCATCCTCAATAACAATATCAACAACAGCAAAAAAACAAAAAAAACAACCTCAGCAACTAAGACAAGCGTAGACCTAAGGCCCTAATCAATACCCAGGTGGGTATCTAAACCAATTCCAAAACCAAGGGCAGGGGTTCCCAAATTTTAACTATAACAATCAGCAATTGAACAATAATCGTAATTTCAGACCGCAACAAGGTGTAAAACAAAGGCCTCGAGATTATGATCCCAATTTATATTGTGGTTTCCATAGTGGTTTGCAGGCATGATGCAAGAACATGTCCGCAATTACAACAAATTTCTACAGCGTTTGCCGGAGGATCAAAGATAATTATTTTTGACATGTTTTTGGAAAACCCAACAATGCCAACTCAAAACACTTACATGGGACTAGTATCCCCATAGAACACATCACTTAGGATATTTAGTGATCCTCTCCCCCACATTCCCAAAATATGGTAGAATATATCCCAATGGTTCAAACAAAGGCATTGCAATAGGAACCAATGATCATGAAGCCTCAACTTCGTCAAACCCACAGGTAGAACCTCCTTTGGATGGTCACAAACAAAAAAAAATTGTAGGATTGGTAGAGTTAGACACTAAACCTCAAATTAACACTGCCACTAGAACCAAATATTATTTTTCCCAATGCCTATCCCGATTTACCCGACTAATATCAGATTACATCCATGATACACTAGGAAAGCTAGTAGGAGCTTATGACTTGATCAATGACCTAACAAAAACCTTCTCTCACATTTCCTTCTTGGATCTGTTAAAGAATTCTCCTGCTCATAGAGCCACTCTATTAGAAGCACTAGGTCTTGGGCATTTGATTAATGTCACCCCTCCTCTAGAAGCATAGATAAACCAATTAGACTTTGATGTTTATCCTCCAGGGACATCTTGAAAGAGATGTTGGATTCATATTTGACATGAGAAAGATGCCCATGGATGCTGAAATAGCTCGTAGAGGTGATCCAACCTTGTTTTTACAAGTGTGGATTTACAACAACTATGTAAAATGTGTGATGATTGATGATGGGGAAGCGGTCAACATAGTCCCCTTATCTTTCCTTCAAAATTTAGGTTATGGAGAGACCAAGTACTCCTCAACATGAAACACGCTGACAGGCTATGACTGCCTCAAAGTGACGTTAATTGAGACTATAGTGTTTCCAGTCACCCTTGGACCTAAGAAAATTCTAACCAATTTTTATATTATAGATTCAGGAAACCAACTATAATATTATCCTTGGTCATCCTTGGATTCATCGCATGAAGGTGATTCCCTCCACTTTGTTTCAAGAAGTAAGGTTCCTACATTTATGGAATGTCTTCATGGCACGGGGTGACCCAAAACCCTTTAACATACATCTAGCTAATTTAAAGAAGAGGCCAGGGGTTCATTCAGAGTTTGAGATTCCTAAAAATTAGTTAAATAAACCTACAAGCTCAGTGCAAGGAGAAAATCTAGTTCCTACAATGGAGCTAGAAACTACGGGTTTGATTGAAGGAGTTCCTACCATAAAGGATGAAACGGTAATCATTGAGACAGTTTCAACATGAATGACAACAAGGATAGTCAAGTAATTGGAGAATGACCTACCAATTCTTCTTCCATTTGATTCCATGGGCATAACACATGCCCTGGGACTCGACTCTCTCCCTACTAATGACATATGCATGGTAGAGGTCTCAAAAGCAAGGGAAGATAATACAAAAAATAATCCAACTTTTAATCTTCCCAAATGACTGTTTGACCTTGAATTATGATGGATCAAAGTGTATTTTTGGTGTTGGGGCAGGTGTGATACTTACCAACCCTCATAGGAAGGGTCACGCCCTTCACCTTTAAATTGAATTTTGAATGCACTAACAATGGAGTAGAATATGAGGCTCTCCTTCTTATTCTCATTATAGCCAAAAGGATGGGTGCTCTTAATATTAGGGTGTTTGGGTGATTCACAACTAGTTGTGAATCAAGTATCTGAAGTATACGAGACTAGGGATGAAACATCTACATACTCTACAAGACTTTTTTCCTTGAGTTAAGTAAAGGTTTTGATTTCATTTCAATTGAATCTATACCTAAAGATCAAAACCTCCTTGCTGACTCTATAGAAATTTTTGCTTCTCATTTTACCCTGAGCAGCAAATTAGAAGACACTAGCTTTACGATTTTGTCTCATGTGCCGAGGCTTTTGGTTCACAAGATACTAACAACTCCAATTTGGACTTACGTAGAAGCCAAGAATGAATTTATTACTTTAGATTACGCTGAAAATGACAAAGCAATCCTAGGTTATTTGAATGCCTACATAGACTTGCATCCCACTCATCATAAGATCATATTTTCTCTCATTCCACACTCTTCCTCTTACTTTGGATAGATTCCATGATAGACCTTTCCTCTACAAAAGGTTTTGAGGTCTATGAAGTAGTAGAGGAAGGAGACTTAGAGCTACCTCTGACCCCACTTGAATTTGAAGAGGGTAACACTTCCTTAATTGAAGGAACATTTTGATATAAACATCAGGATGAAGGAGGAACAAAAAATCTTGAAGCTGCGATCCTCTCTAACTCTAGAGGAAGGTAGAAATACATACCTGAATCCTCAAGGAGCATGAAAAATATTTTGCACATTTAGCTATAAGGAAATGATGGGAATTTTGCCACACATTGCAGTTCACAACCTCGTCACTAAGCCAGATGCTAAGCCAATTAAACAAAATTTGAGGCCCATGAAGCCAAAGGTGGCCCTCATGGTAAAAGAAGAAGTGATGAAACTCACATACAAGTGGGGTTCATCAAGCTAGATCAACTATTCACAATGGGTGTCTAATATCATCCCCATTCTCAAGAAGAATGGAAACATACACATTTGCATAGAACTTTTAGGATATCAACAAGGCGTGTCCCAAATATTATTTCCCATTACCATTCATCAATGTTATTTTCGAGGCAACAACTGTTTATGAGTTATTGTCTCTCATGGATGGGTTTTCTAGATATAATCAAATCAGAATCTCTGAGGAGGATCAGACCAAAACTACATTCATATCTCCTTGGGGAACTTACTTGTTATGTTGTCATGTCATTCGAACTTAAGAACGTTGGTGCCACATACCAACGGGTGATGAATTATATATTCCATGATCTTATCCATAAGATTGTGGAATCCTATGTGGATGATCTTCTAGCTAAGTCCAAAAAATTTGCAATCACCCTGAGGTGCTTCGTATCATTATTTCTCTCTTAATCAAATATGGCGTCACGTTAAATCCTAGAAAAGTACTTATTCAGTGTAATGGGAGGAAAGTTGTTGGAATACATCATATTTTCATGAGGGATTGATGTAGACCTAGCCAAAATCCGATCCTTACTAGAAATGACTTCTACCGTCAAATGAGTCTGGCATCATATATTTTTTGGGAAAACTTGGTGAAATCCGAAGGTTTATCCCTGATCTAAACTTTTTTATTCACCCAATCAAAAATTTATTTAAAAAGGATTGTTGTATTGATTGGATGGAAGAGTGCAATGAGGCATTTAAGTCAGTTAAATGGTTCTTGTTGTCTCCTCCCACACTAATACTACCTAAGTCAGATTGCCCCTTGATCTTGTATTCATGAGCTACAGATGTCTCATTAGCCTGCATGTTAGCTCAAGAAGATGATGATAAATGAGAACGTGCAGTCTATTTTATTAGTCAAACATTGCTTGATTATGGTACATGTTACACACAAGTAGAAAAGGAATGCCTTGCAACAGTCTTCACGAAAAAGTGGTTAAGACATTACATGTTAAATCAAAAAACAAGGGTTATTGTTAAATTAGATCATCTGCGGATGTTTCTCACACAAGGATACTTATCTAAGAAAGTTGGGTGCTTCATAACTCTGATGGGCGAGTTCATGTTAACATTTTTTGATCAAAAATCTATCAAAGAATGAATCATTGCAAACTAACTAGCTGATAACCCGTTAAATGGAGACGATCTTGTAAATCTAGACTTCCTAGATGAATGTGTGTATTTTGTTGAAACCAAGCCTCCCATTTTTGTGTGCCCATGGTACACTGACATCGTTAACTTCATAGTGGACTGTACATATCTAGAAGGGGTGACATCACAATAAAGAAGATGGTTACGTGTTATAACCACTAAGTACATTATCTTGGAACATGTGCTTTATCATATAACCTTGGATGGAATTTTGTTAAGATATGTTGATGAAGAAGAATCTGATAATATTCTTTATGAATCACATAGTGGAGTATGTGGAGATCACTTCTATGGCCATGGCACTGCTCAGAAGATACATTGGATGGGATACTTATAGCCCATGCTATAACATGACACAATGGATTTTGTGTGCAAATTCCTTAAATGTCAAGAGTTCTCCCATTAGATCCACATACCGGCATAGGCTCTGTAACCAATTGCAACACCATGGCCCTTTTCCACCTGGGGCCTTGATTTGATAGGTAAGTTATCTCCCTCATTAATATATGATCATAACTTCATAATCACGGCTATAAAATACTTCAATATATGATCATAACTTCATAATCACAGCCACAAAATACTTTACTAAGTGGGTAGAAGCCATGCCTCTTACCACCGTACCTAGATGTGTAATGACTAAGTTCATTCTAAACCAAATCATTTGTAGGTAGGGCATCCCAAAAGTCATGATCTCATATAATGGCACTATTTCAAAAATGATGAAGTACGTGAACTATGTGAAAATTTCAAAATAAATCACCATGCGGATTCTCTCTACTACCCTCAGGCCAATGGATAGGTTGAGGCTACGAAGAAGACGTTAAAATCCATGCTCCTTAAGAATATCAAGGAGAAAAAATGATATTTGCATTTAAAGCTCTTTCTGACCTTGTGGGCCTATCAGACATCACTAAGAACATTGATAGGGGAAACCCGTTTTTCTTTAGTATTTGGTGCAGAAGCGGTTTTACCGCTAGAGGTCGAAATACCTTGTATTTGTATTTCACTGCAAGAAATGCTGGGAGAAGAGGGCTATTGAGAGGCATGACTCTCTCAGTTATAAATTCTTGATGAAGGTAGACTCAACACTGAACAATGGCATAGCATTTATGCTGACTAGATGGCTTGACAATATAACAAGAAAGCCTATGAGTATCAAATATATGAGGGATATTTGGTTTTAAGACTTGACATCCAAATAGAAAAAATACCAGAAAAGGAAGGAAATTATGTCCCAAGTGGTTAGGTCTATATCGAGTAATATAAGACTATAAAATGGGTCATTTCACATGTGTACACTAGAGGGTGAGGATTTTAGCGAATCTATAAAATATTTTCACTTAAAGACGTACTATGCATGATCTATTAGCATTTTTATATGTACATTAATGCATCTGCATTGCATTTTCATCTACTAGTTCGTTTTGTAAAATTTGTGATCAAGGGACTTATTTTGAAAACATTGGAAAAATATTCAAATCATGTCTCTATAAATCTTCAGGGTGTCATCAATTATTCCGAATCATTTCAACAATCCAAACAAGACAAGACAAGGTTTGACAGTAACCATACCAAGGATTGCATACTTGGTTCTACTTATAGTCTTTTTCTAGATTAGGTGTCCTTGTCTATAGTTTGTTCTAAAAGCTTCATGGTGTCACATCTATCCCATATACATCTCTTTGGAAAAAAGAACATTCTTAACATTTTTCCTAGATAGATAAGTCAAATGAAAATCCACATAAAATTTTATTTTACACATTTCTTTTCCCTACCAACCTTCAGTGTTGAACCTGCATCTCTTACTAGTGATGTAGGGTTGGGAAAGGAGAGAAGTTCCCTTACTCACCTATGCCTTTTCCATGGTGATGAGCCCATACTTCATGTTGATAGCATGGGGCAAGGTGTAGGTGGTCTCTTTCACAAACTTGAAAGTTAGAAACAGTTCATTCAAATATTTTGAAATCATAAATCAATATAAAGTGAGTTAGATATCTAAAATTCCAAAGGAGTTTAAAACCTCAAAACTAGATTTTGTCAACCAAGTGGCCATCTATGGATCTAAGTCTAGATAAACTGGAAAGAAATTCACATTCTAAACTATAAAGCAAACTTGAGTAGATTGAGGTTGTAGTGTCTCAATTTGGTTTTTCCAAATCCTTGTCTTTCTCTCAATCATTACCATTCAACAAATTTCCATAACTTGTGCCCTTTTTGGATCTTAGTGTCAAGCCCTTACATCTTACTACTTGCATGGAGTTAGGAGTGGGGAAAGTTCATTCACTTATCATATCACTCTTTCGCCATGTTTTTGCAAAATGATACAAAGTACCAACAATTGATTAGAGAAACTAAAGTTTAATATTACAATGTGATTGCATTATCATATATCAGCATTACAAAACAAAAAGAGAGAGAGAAATCATTATGTTAGCATTTATATCCACTGCATACATTTTGAAAAGCATATAAAAATGGAATTTCTAAACATCTAGAATACACATGTGAAGTGAGCCAAGAGGAAGTCAACTCAGATATACTGAATTACCAAACCAAAAAGAAGAGTTTGTATATATCGTAAAAATTCAAGTTTATGTACGATGCCATCACATTCTATGCATGGTCAAAAAACTTGCAATGAGCCCAAAATATACAAAAAATCATATAATGCCCGAAAAAAATGTGACTAGGAAATAAAATGCCCACGGCCTATCAATCCCTGTGAGATACGTGAGATGGTGCACAGATTCATCTAGGGCTCCTACTACAGTTATGGTAATGAGAATGTACTGAATGGTGGGAGTGCTCATGGTATCATCAAATGCTCAGTTGTCTCATGTGTAGTCACCTGAGTATGAAGAGAATTCATAACCTTCACTTCCCTTCAGATGGGTGCAAACACATCAATGTGTCTATAAGATGCAAGTGACTGTCATATATCCTTGGTTATCTCAGCTCAAGTCTTCCCCAAAGGGATCAGCAAGGTGTCCACACACACCCATCAAATAAGCTCTCGCCACTCCTGTGCACTCACTGCAAGAAGAAAGAAATAAGAAACGACGAGCTAGAAAGTTACAAAAATAAAATATAAATAAATATCAACTAAAATTTCCAAATAACAAGGTCAAAGAGAAGAGGATCAACATACTCATATCTCCAAGCATCCATGTAGGATTAGTGGCTAATGTTTCTACTAATAATGGTTATGGGGCCTCCGCAAAGCTAGAGGAAAGATGATGTCCCACCACGGAATCTTCATCCCCCTCTCTATCATGGAAAATTTTTCCCTCAGAGGCATGTGTCTCCTCCTCTACAGCCACCTTCTCCCCCTTCACTCTCAAAACATCCCGAGTAGTAGGCCACTCAGTATCACTATCCTCCTCCATGTGAGCTTCCCCACCATCCTTACCACCCAACCCCTCATCATCAGTCTCCTCTCTTCCAGTATCCTCTCTGGTCTCATCCCCTGTATACTCCTCAGGTTCAGACTTTATGTCTATGGGCTCATCCTCCTCTCCACTATGAGTGGGTACGACCCCAATCTAGATTAAGGGTGTAGGAGTGGCATGATATGCCCCTTAGGTATGAACAACTTTCCTAACTATGATAGGCACTCCTGAAACCACCGTTGTCCAACCAGGATCTCCACAAGGCCCTTTTCAAACCTCCTTCATAGTCCTATACACAGGTGCCATCAAGGGAAGCATATAAATGTAAGGGACGCCAAACTGTTGAGGAACTCGGCCAAACCTATGAATCTCAAGTTTCCACATCCTATCAACTAACTGACCAGTAGTGGCAACTACCGCTGCGGTCCCCTCCTGTCCCCACAACCCTATCATGTCATAGTATGGGGTAGCCACCATGTCTGTTCTAGTTAAAGAATCCACTGGCTGATGTTAAACTATGAGAATTGTCATCGTTGTCCTTATGGTGACCCTGATGGCCCCTGGGTCCTATACTGGTACTCCCCTCCCACAAGGGACAACCCGCTCATACATCCATCTCAAAACCAATGTGAGGTGGCTCAAAGACTGTCCCTATAGTCTGAAAATCTGATACAGATCATGATAAGTGTTGCCACGTATATATGCTCCCCAAGTGTAGATACGGCCATGTACCTCAATATGCGTAATGATGGGAGCCCAAAAATATAGTAGTGTGTCACCTCCCTTGTCCCCGATCAACCGTGAGGCCAAAATACCCATGATGGCCTTATGGATAAAAGGGATGGGAGTAATAGGAATGGATCATACCTTAACCCCCTTCTTCAAACCAAAGGAGACTGTGGAATCCCCCATATAGATGGCACATAGATTCATTGTGGTTATAGATCGTACTGTCTCTAGAATCAACTGTCTACCCAGTATTAGAACCCCAAGAATATGGTACACATCCTCTAGGGTGATCATCCACTCACCCTTAGCACCCAGCAACCAGATGGTATTCCAATCTGCATCCCAATAAGAGAACATTTCACATAGTATGTGACTTGCAGGAGTAACATTGGGTACCCGTGTAATCCTCCATATGCCCACTCTCTAAAGAGTATTAGTCTCATCCTGAGTCAGCTGATCCAATATCGCTAGGAGCTAGTCACACTCCCTCTTGTGGCTCCAAAAAATATGCTCTTCCTTCTTCTGCATTCACCAAAACACAAAAAAGAGAAAGTTAGTGAAATATTTCAAAAAATAAGCTCATCAAAAACATAGTAAAATATTAAAAATCCAAAAAAAAAAAAATTATCATGAGTTTTGTCATTCTGTTCAGAACTACCACCTTAGGAGGGTAGTAGTTCTGCTTAGGGTAGTGGCCCTAAACCAATTCAACGTATGAATTTGTTTCCCTAAAAACACTCAAAAATGCAAAAAAGGAACATTTTCAATGAAATAAAAGACTACCCTGATGGCGAACCCCCTAGAGACTCATTTAAAACAATAAATTTCAAAAATAATCCCCCCTAGGAAAATATTTTGATGTTTTCACATTTTAGGTTTAAAAACACACGAGTGAGGAGAACTAACCATAGACCACAATGGTCGATCTCCCACTCGTAGAGGAATGATCACAATCTCGCAACGAACGTTTTGACTATTTTTTCGATGAAAACAATCACCCTGGGCCCAAAGCTCAAAAATCACCAAGTCGATATGCATAAATTAATTTGAAAATGAGTTTGTTTAAATACATATATGTTGTTGTAGCTTCATTTTGAGTGCATATGCTCACATATCTAGAGCTCTGGCGTAGGTATATTTCTATATCCCCGCAAAAATGGTAAGTTCTCTTATCGTTTTAATTTAGTGTTTATTTTTTGATATTTTATCTAACTACACTTAAGTCTTCTCTTCATCTTGAAGGTAGCAGGAGTTTGGATGGAAACATTTCAACACACGGGCATGTCAGGTATAGCTTTTAACCCCCCATTTTGGGAACACCATACTTAGACTCTATATTTTACGCATCTTCATGGCTAAGACGCTTCTCCGAGGGGGAAATATGTACACACCCAAAATTACATATGCTACATTGTCAAAAAAATGGTTACAAAAGTCCCCAATGATGATTCATGTCCTTTTAAAATGTGTTTGAGTTCCTAAACCCATTCGCAGTGTATATTTTCAGCTTAGACATCCTTATTTAGCTTTTCCATGCTTTCTTCCAACTTCCCGCTTCATTTTGTGCATGTTTTGGGATTTAGTGTCAAGACCTCTGCCCTGCTTAGCCGGTGGTTCTGAAACCACCACCCAAATAGGGTGGCAGTCCTGTGTGCTTTTTTCATAATCCTTCATGTGTAATTTTAACATGTGTGGTTTCACTTAACTTGACTTATAGAGTGCGTTTATGAACCAAGTTTCCTAAAAATAGTCTTGATTTCTTTGTATTCCTTCCCTCTTCTATTTTTAAATAGATTTAATTAGTTTGAACTACCTCTTCACCCAATGATTTGGCACTCCAAGGCCGGCTTGTACATGAAGGCACATCTCAGCCAATTCCTATTTATTCAATGCTTTTATTCAAGCAAATGGCTTGAGAATTTTTGTGTATCTTGCATAGTAGTGTTACCACAATCCTGTTGTAAATTTTATAGCCAAGCTCTATTGACTTGTGTTATCTCTCTTCCACTTTTATTGCAACCAGACTACCTTCAAGTTATCATTACTCAAGCATCTTCTCTTGTTGTTTTTCTTGCATTCCCAATTCCTTGGACTCATATGGGCACACAGAGAAAGAAAGGAACAAAGTGAGGGGATAGATACATATACAACCATATTTTTCAAAGCTCTTGCTTATCTAGGTTGGAATTACTTGTTTGTTTACTTCATTTGTCAAATTATCAATTCTGATTGATTCATTTCAAATACATATCAAATAGAGTAGCAAAATTGTTCAGTTCAGTGTATTAAGCAATTACAAATAGATCAAATCATTAGAAAGCTTACTCTTTGACATTACTAGGAAATTAGTGGGGAAAAATATCTCTTCTAGGGTTATGATTTGTTCTCCACCTCTGAGGTATGGTTTAAAAGGTTTTGATTAAATTAGATTAGTTGTTTTATAGCTAGATTCACATAATTGTACAAATTAATTAGCTACAACTAGTTGATTACATGTATTTAGTTTTGTTTATTAGATTAGAAGCATTTCTTAAAAACCAAAAAAGATCAAAAAAATTACTTTTATTAGATTAGTTTGCTTCCATTGTTTTGTTTAGATATACAGTGAAAATACCAAAAACATAGATTAAATTTCCTTTTATAGTTTTTTTGTTTGTATCAAAATCAATTCAATTCATTCCGTATGACCATCAAAGTTCCACAACAAGAAAATAATTTCAGTTGTGATCCAGTGGTCTCACAACCCAATGGGCTAGAGTTGTTGACCGAAATTGATACAAGTTTACGCTTGTTAGTTTTACACACACCTTATAGGTATTCTCGGAAGATATAACAATTAAAAATGTTAAACATTACAGCTAATCAATCTTATAATTATTGGATTTCTCCTGGCATCAAGGTTTGATTACGCGCATGACCATATAAGGACCACAACCTCCACGAGTTTTTCAGTTGTGATCCCCAAGTCCCACAAACCAATGGTCCTACTAACTAATTAAACATTGACACCAGTTTCCATGCATCAGTATTTAGATCATCACCACTTCCACCTAACATCATTGCACAATTTTTCAGTATTGAACGTACCATCTGATCAGGCTAGGAATTTCTAGACTAAACCAGAAAATCACCCATAATCCCAAAGGTTTCATTACGCCTCTCATTCTCACTTCCATAACCTTGTCTAGAAATCTATACAAGGCACCTGCAAGTCACTTTCTGCATGTTACACAACCAGTAGATAAAATCTTAGCAGATTTTGATATTGATTGAATCCTCTGAGTAGCTATTCTATCATATCAATCCATCACACCACTTTAGCTTAGGACAACATTCTTTGCCTTAGACTCGCAAATCTTGATATTGCATGTTGAAGGTATAAGGTTGCCTCATTAGTTTCTTCATCATTACCACACATACACCCATTTCCATTTTACACTAGTTGTCTCAGCACAACCTCAGGAAGTCAGGTGCAAAGAATGTCACGTGTTGATTTTCTTTCGTAAAGTGCGCATTCTAAAACAAAGTAAATTTGATTATTCGTATCATAAAGGGAATATTCCCATTCTAAACTTTATAATGCAAGTAATATTTATTTTTTTGAAAATGGGCATGTGCACAATCATTATTGAAACATATTTTTTTAATGAGAATGGGCATGTGCCCATTCTAAACATTATCATATAAGAAATATTGATTTTATGAGAGCGGGTATGTTCACAGTCGTCAATACTTAGTCATTTAAATACCTATTTAAAATATATGAGCATATTCAATCCATATTATTATTTTATGATTCCTATCTACCCAAACAAATCTTTTATGATTCTTATATGAGAATGGGAATCTTCCTATTCAATACTAGACACATGTAAAACTGGTCAATCAATTTCATACCTATTTAAAATCAATGAGCATGTATAATGCATACTCTTATTTTATTATTCCTATCTACCCAAGCAAGTATTTTATGATTCCTATATTAGAATGAACATCTACCCATTCAATACAAGACAATGTAAAAATGTTCAATCAATTTCATAACTTTGTACAAGTTGTGAGAATGGGTTCCCATTCTAAACATAGTAAATATGAAAATAGTAAACATTGCAGGTGTCTAAATAGGTATGAGAATAAATTCTACTATATATTTTCATTATTCAAATATCTATTTAAAACATTTAAATGGGTCCAATTGATTCAAATGTCTTTTTAAAACATTTATGATAGACTTAAGATATTAGGATATTAAAGCATTTTAGCATTTTAGTATTAAAAGGTGGTGATTTATTATTGTACAATAATACATAAATAGTACAATGTATTTTCTCATTATTTTAAAAACATCTTTAAAGTTTCATGATTTCATTATTAAAACATATTTTATGTAAATATGGACATTTTTAAAACATTGCATGTGTCTAAATAGGTATGACGGTAAACTCTACTATATATTTTTCATTATTCACATTTGTATTTAAAATCAATTCAAATATCTAAGCTTATTAAAGCATTTAAGCATTAAAGGGTGGTGATTTGCTAATGTATTCTACATTCAAATTTTGAATGTATGTACAAAAATAGTACTATGTATATTTCATTATTTTAATACCTCTTTAAAACATTTAAATGTTTCTAAACATTGAGATAATAGTATATTAAATCATTTAAATGTGTACCCTTTCATGGTTAAGTATTTATGATAGACTTAGGATATTAAAGGAATTTAAGCATTACATGGTGGTGATTTATTATGGTAGGATAGATTCAAATTTTGAGACTTGGGATATTATGATATTAAAGTAATTTAATCATTAAAAGGTGGTGATTTATTATGGTAGGATAAATTCAAATTTAATATTTTTGGTACTTTTTTTAGAGGTGATTTTCCTTGATCAAATACTTTATAAAAATATTGAATTTGAATGGCCTAGGTTTTGATTTTTTTCTCTCTTAAGTCTGATTTTTTTTTATTCAGATATTTTGTAGCAGAAAGACAAAGTTATGCGAAAGGATTTGGGATAATTGGATATATAGATTGTTGAAAAAGAAACTTGTCGCAGAGGTAATAAAACTTGTTGCAGAGGTTATTAAAAAAGACACAGAAAGAGACAATTGGTAGTGAATCTATCTAATCATTTTTTCACACCATAAACAGGTACGCATTTTAGACATTAATCCATTAAAAAAGAATGAAACAATTTTGATTTTTATATTTGGTAGTTGTTACATTTAGGAATGTAAACAAACTAATTTATATATTTGTTTGTCGTTTATGCATGGAAATGAATTGATACATTTTGTAGACATTAAAATAAATGATATATATGGGAAAATGGTTCACATAGTTGATTGTGAATTAAAATATATTTGTTAGTATACATTCTTTAGGCTTTAGATTTAAACTTGAAAAAATGAGATATAAAAACCTTGAATAGCCTGCTCTGCCATTGTTGTATTATGTTTGAGAAATTTGTAAACAAATTGATTTATGTATTTGTTTTCTATTACATTTATGCATGGAATCAAATCGATACATTTTTCATACATACAATAAACGAGATATATGGAAAAATGGTTCACATAGTTGATTGTGAATTAAAAGATCTTTGTTAGTATATATTTTTTAGGCTTTAGAAGTAAACTTGGAAAAATGAGATATTAAAACCTTGAATATCCTATTCTGTCATTGTTGTATTCTGTTTGAGAAATCTTGAATAGTCTCCCTTGAAAAATCGTTGTACCAAAAATTATTTCTTCTACAAAATCTTTGTATCTTTGTATCTCTGCTACTATTGGCAACTACATCTTCTTCTTTCTTCTCTAAAATCTTTGTATCTTCATATTTCTCCAACTACATCTATGTTATTCATCTTTCCCTAGCTAAATCTCATAATGAAAAAATATCGGTCGTAATAGAGCAAAAATCAAAACCCGATGCATTGAAAATCATTATTTTTATAATGTACTTGGCCAAGAAAATTGCCTCATAAAAAAAGAGTGCCAAAAATTCAAAGTTTGAATCAAACCTGCCATAATAATTGACAATTATGAATTGCCTCCCAAAAACAATATTGGAAAATTTAAAATTTGAATCAATCATGCAAAAAACATAAAAAAAAGTGCCGAAAATTCAAATTTTGAATCACACCTACCATAATAAATGACCAAATCTAAAACAATGAGCGCTGAAACTTCAAAATTTGAGTCAAACATACCATAATAAATGACCATTACAAATTACCTCCCAATAATAAAGTGCCAAAATTATGAAATCTACAACAATCGTGTTGGTATTATTAAAAATTAATTAATCAATAACAATAAGATATCAAAGTGTTTCTAATCAAGATATGATATTAGTAATTAATAGTTAATCAATACATTGATTAATAATAGAAATCATGGTGATTATATAATATTCGTATTAATTAATAAATTAATAACATTAATTAATAATATTATAATTTATTAATATTAGTGCTAATTTAAATAATTAATTATTAATATTATAACTAATTACAAAAAAATCCTATCAATTAATATTAACTCCAAGAATTAATATTATTGATAAACTTCAATTATTATATTAAAAAAATAACATCTAATTATATTATCAAACGAATAAAAAATATTTTTAAAATAATTAAATAATAATATAAAAAATATAATTAAACTTTATAAACATAATTAATAACTTAATCACCATTATTTATAATGCTTAATTAATTATAGTGCATTTTAAAAATATTTTTTTAAAATTATTAAAAATATAATAAAACTTCATTTAAACCCATTTTAATACCTATATAAAGGATGTTAGAATGGATTATCTCTATTCTTCATCTATGATTCATATATCACAATAGGCATATGACAATTCTAAAAATATATCACTAGAATCTACCCTATAAAGGCCATGAAAGTGAACAAATCCCTTATTCTATCATTCTTATATAATGTTTGTTGTGAGGAATGAAGTAAACTTTATTTTGAGAGAAACAAATACATTGTATTCAAGATAAGATGAAAAAAAAATTGTTTGTTTGTATGAGAGAATGAGAAACTCTCCATTCTTAAACAAAGACAAAGTAAATTTTATCTCTCCACTAGCATCTTGTATTGTAGAGTTAGATATGATTACCATAGAAGCGTTAAAATGACAAGAAATTTCTTCCATTACTCATATTATTTTTTTATTATTGGTAAATAGTTTTTTGAAAGGGACTATACTCTTGTGTACAAAAGAGGGCCTACAAGCCAAAATAGGAATGAGAACCAAAACAAAAAGGATCAAGATCCATTTGAGACATAGAAACCCCAAGCAGTCCAAGAGCAGTTACCCGAACGAAATAAACCAGAACGAACACTGCTGAAGAGCAGCCAAAAAATAGCAAAAAAATAGCAAAAAATACAGAGAAGTGCAGCAAGAGTAGCCACAGCAAGAGTATCCACAATTACTTCATGGCGGCTTTTTCAATTCTAGTTTTGATATTCTGCCAAGAGGTGAACATAGCCAAAGTCGTCATGTGGGTAGAGTTAGTAACATCCAGCTGTTCAATGGTCCTTTTGCTTTCCTCTTCTGTACCCCAAAGAGTTGTTGGAATTCCACTGAGATTAGAGACACTGCGGACATGCTGCTCAATAAACTCTTCAATTGCACTAAAAATAGCCATATTATGATCATGGCGAGTCTTGGTCTTCCCTCAACGGTTATCTAAGGAGTTCAGCTTTTTGTATATGTCTTTAACCTGTTTATTATCAATGACAGCCTCCTCCTCCTTCCTCTTACCTTTTTGCTTTGTCAAGGTTTTTAACCTCTTCTTTCAGCAACATCATGTAAGCTTCTAAGGCTTCCAGCCTTTTTTTGGAGCTCTCAATGCGTGCCTCTTGTGAACTAGTACTACTAATATGCAGGAGGTTATGGGAAATTTCTAACTCCTGAGGAACATTCCCTGCAACAGGGGTATCAAGGTTCAGCCTTCTAGAAGACCAAGTAACAGGTCTAGATGAAGTGGAAGCGAAGGGGGTGGGAGAAGAGGTGGGGGGGATGATAGAAGGAGCTGAGAAGGTAGGCAGAGGGGTGACAGCAGTGGTGGCGGGGGCAGAAAGTGAAGAAATAGGGCTAGTGGAAGATGCGCTAGGCAGAGGAGGAATAGAGATAGGGGAGGAAGGGATACCAGGAGACCTAAGAAGACAAAGCTTATGCAACAAGAAGATGAGAATTTGATGCAGCGGAACCGCACACGTATGCTTTTGAAACTCCAAAATGGAGTGCTCAAGAGAGTTAAGCAGACAGTGAGGGAAGCATACCATGAAACTCATGTGGAAGTGATTAAGGAACAAAAGATGCTTAGAGGGCACAATGACGAATCTCCCCTCCAAAGAAATGTAACGCACCATCATACGGGTGACCTCATTAAAAGGCGGAGGGATAGAACTGACTTGCAGGCCCGCCGTGACAAAGATCAGCTTCTCATTACCCTCAACAAACTTCCTCTCATCAACACCTCTGTCGATCCTTTTATTAAAAAAATGGTACCCATCCATGCCAAGGCCAGAAGCCTCGGCTATTAACTCCTCAGTGATCAAAATCTTCTACCCTCCATAATCCACAATGCGATCCTTCCAATCCTTTGCAAAATGAACGGAAATACTTTGGTCATGGCCCTGAATATTCTCAATAAAATTAGTGATGCCTCCCTGTCTGAGAATATTCCAAATTTCTTCATTACTTTTCCATTCCGGATCTGCGTTGGGCTCTATCTGGCAAGGGGCTCCTCTCATTATCACTATGCCTAAGTGCTTGCAAATAAAATTTTCAAAATCATTATGAGGAGGTCTATATCACCCGCAGATGACATTTCGTCTTTCACTATTAATTTCCACGCGATGAGAATGATGACTAGGATAGTCATTGTTCCCATGAATAGCTGAGTAACTGTTGTTATGTACATGGGAAAATCTGCATGTGTGAACTTCAATCCTTTTAGTAGCCCACTCTAGCTCATCATCATCCTTATTACTGACTTGGAAATCTATAAAGTCTTGTTTAAAACCTATTGAGAGATCAATATTTCCCGCATGCACGTCTATATTCTTCATATATATCCACTTTAAGGTCTCATTATACTTCATATAACCTTGATTGCCCATCAAGATTTGCTTGAGTGTTGTTTTAAAATCAGCACGTGTGGGAGTTTTATTATTGCAATTCCACTCCCAATGCTCATATCTCATACCCCGAATTTGCATGCTCATAAGTATCCACTTATATGTTGCTTTGAAGTTGTTCAGGCATGTTATCTTTATTATCCCAAATCATGTGATTAACATTTATGCCATAATTAGCCAATGCATCTGCCACCTTGTTACCCTCCCGGTAAGTATGCTTGATCTGAATGTTATTGAAGGTTTGGCAAATACTTATGGATTCCAAGATGAAATCCTTGATGTTCCAACTTGGAGGAGAACACTGATTTAGATGATTAATAATATTAAGTGAGTCCCCTTCAAGAATGAGGTTTTGGATATTATGAGTCTGATCAATTCTAAGACCCCATAAAGCAGATAATGCTTCAGCAAAATGATTAGTTTGAATTCCCATTTTTCCAGCATACGCAGCAATCAAACTACTTTTATGATCCCAGATCACTCCTCCCCCCGCTACAATTCTAGGGTTACCCTTAGAGGCCCCATCAAAATTCAACTTATACCAATTAAGATCAGGAGGATGCCAATGAATCAAAGATCTATCAATACTATTACCGGAATTATTCCGGATATTGTTAGCTCCAATCTTCCAGTGGGACAAGTTATGTTCTTCATTTTCTGGATAACTCTTGTTCTTGGGGGGTTTAAATCTAGCAATATTTTCTTTAATATCATTAGAAATTTTACCAATACTGAGCTTAAAATTCTATTTTTATTTCTAAAGATAATATCATTTCTATCTTTCCATATCCTCCAAATAATATGAGGAATAACCAGATTCCAAAGCCTTCTAACAACACAATGTTTATAGGGTGGGCTCCATTGGGTCCAGAGATGACTGAAATCCTTCGGAATCACCCAAAAAGCTTTAAAATTAGAAAGGACAAAACTCCATATCCTGGTAGCATAATCACAATAGATAAACAAATGACTGATATCCTCAGAGTATTTTTTACATAGATGACATCTATTAGGCATTATGAGACCCTTTCTTATCAGGTTGTCAGTGGTAAGAATTATGCCTCTGAGAGCTAGCCAAAAGAAAAAAATTATTTTAGGTGTTAACTCATTCATCCAAATTCTACTCCATTTAAACTCAGTTTGACTATTGTCGAAGAAAGTATTATACCCAATTTTGATAGAGTAGTCCCCATCAATAGAATTACTCCAGACCAATTCATCCCTAACATCCAGCTAACGTAAGGGAATGAGATCTAACTGATCTTGAAGGGAGGAAATATTTTGGATAAGAACATCTCTCTTAACAGAAAGTTTTTTCCATTTCTTATTGTTGTCATTTCTCTCAATATAATCCTTAATTCTAGTGTCATACTTGTTTTCAATACTATCTTTGACCATCCCAAATCTATCCATAAGGCTGCCATTAAACCAGTTATCCTCCCAGAATTTATATCACAGCCATCTCCCACTTTCCATTTACTGCCTTGTTCAATGAAATCTCTGCTCTTCACTAAATTATTCCAAAAAATGGAACCATAGGGAAGGTGCTCATCTTGAAGAAAAGAAAAGACAGCTTATTGATTAAGGTATTTAGCCTTAATTAAATTTATCCATGGTTTCTTCTCAAAAAGCATTCTCCAACCCATTTTTGCAATGAGAGCCTTATTCATTTTCTTGATGTCTTTTATGCCCAGTCCTCCTATAGATTTAGGATTACAAACCTTATCCCAAGCAACTAAGTGAAATTTAAACTTCTCCTCCATGCCCTGCCATAAGAAATTTTTCTGAATCCTCTCAATTCTTTCTCTGAAGGTAGAAGGGATCTATAAAGAGACATGATATAGATAGGCAAATTTTGAAGAGTGCTTTTTGTGAGCAGGCACTTACCAGCACTAGATAAAATGGCTCCTTTCCATCCAGCCATTTTTTTTTAAAATCTCACCAATAGATCATCCCACACCTTGTTAGAGACTTTTTTTTAGTGCCGAGAGGGAGCCCTAAATAAGTGGCTGGAAGCGCACTTATTTTACAGCCTAGAATTTTAGCAATTTTAAGTTGTCTTTCCTCAAGAGTGTTGAAGAAGAAAATGGAGATTTTATCATAATTGATCTCTTGCCCAGAAGCAGATTCATAAAGTTGCAGAATAGCCTTGATATCCTTAGCTTCAATGACAGAATCCAATAAAAGGAGGATTGTATCATCTGTGAATTGCTGATGAGAAGCAGCTTGACTGATAGAAGTGGGATTTGAGCCTTTCAAAAGACTGTCAATGATTGCTTTACCAATTGTTCTACTAAGACTTTCTACCATAAGAATGAAGAGCAGGGGGGAGATGGGGTCCCCTTGCCTTAGTCCTCTACTGCTTGTGAAAAAGCCCACTAGCTCCCCATTAACCACCACAGAGAATCTGACCGTAGAGATACAAGCCTTAATGATTTTCTTGAATTTGGCCGGAAAACCAAATTTAATTAAAACTTTGTCAAGAAAAACCCAAGAGACCTTGTCAAAGGCTTTATTCATATCGAGCTTAAGCACCATATTCACTTTTTTATTATTCTCCATAGAATGTATGGTCTCATGAACCATAATCACTCCATCTTGGATAATCTTGCCTTTAATGAATCCACTCTGCTACGTTGAAATTGAATCATTCATAATGCATTGAAGCCTGGTAGCAATGATTTTGGTAAAAATTCTGTAGATAGCATTCATAAGGCTGATGGGTCTAAAGTCTTTGAAGTCTTTTACATCCATTCTTTTTGGGGCCAGCACAATGTGGGTATTATTCAGCTCTTTCAAAAGAACTCCAGTTCAAAAGAATTCATTCACCACTCTGAGAATATCATTTGAACAAATTTCCCAAAATTACTGAAAAAATTTAATGGAGAAACCATCTGGGCCTGGAGCCTTGTCGCCTTCTAGAGTAAACACAGATTTTTGCAGCTCTTCAAGCATGACAGCTTTAGTGATATCTTTATATCTTTGCTCCTCAATTTTTTCTTTGGGAATAACCTCCAGCATGAAAGAATTTTCCTCAGCATTAATGATATTCCTTTCATTAAGAAGTTTTTTATATAAATTTAGACCTTCTTCTTTGATGCTATTGGGATCTTTTATAATATTTCCGTTACTTTTAGCCACTTCCATGATTCTATTACAAGCTCTGTGCTTCAAAGTGGTCATATGAAAAAACTTCATATTCCTATCTCCTTCTTTAGCCATTACTCATATTATAATTGAGTGGGCATATGCCATTTAATTTGTATCAATTTATTGTATTACAAAAACTACATTGTATAAGTGGGAAAAAAATGTTTGTTTGTATGAGTAAATTTTATCTCTCCACTAGTATCTTGTAATGTGGACTAGCTATGAGTATTATTGAAGTACTAAACAGAATAAGTTCAATATTGCATGTATTATAATGTTTAGAATGAGCATATGACATTTTAGTTCAATATTTCTTATATTAGAATGTTCAGAACATGAGCATATGCCCATTGACAATGGTCATATGTCCATTCTAATATAGGAATCACAGATAAAAAGAGGTATAAGGAAAACTACATATGAACATCTATCTACTCGAATGGGCTTGACATGAAGATGAAGTGTGTCATGCCCCATTTTTCTATGGAAGGAAAACCAAATGTTATTCTTCACATTGAGAAGAGTTATAAATATTAATTTTTATTTCTAAAGAAATTTCCTTGATATTCTTCATGAAAAGAGAGAGATCCCATAAGTGAAAGAATAAACAACAATTAGAGATAGAGAATTGATCCCTCTTTAAGGGTATGTAGCGCATTACTAAGATCTTCTAGGGATATTCCAGCCAATATGATATAACTATTAACTCTATAAAGGTCATAATGTTTTTACACTATAATTATTCTTCTAATATGGTCCTCCTTCAAGTGTATTCAAGTGTAATGGTCCTCCTTCCACGTCATATGGGGAACAACCCACAAATAAATGTTTGTTTGTTCGAGGATGGAAAAATTCACACATTTCTAAATAGTCCAACACAACTAACCAAAAATATGGCCCAAAAAAATGTTAGAATGTTTAGATAATGAGCTAATGCCTATTCTCATTAGTACGAGTGGTCCAAGACTTGTTTTAAAATAATTACCTTTAATCAATAAATACATAGTGGTAAATAATATATTTGCATATTGGTCTAGATATGTCATGGTCTTAAACAATATATGTTATAATTAATCCTATATGAGAATGGACGGAGAATGGGCATCTATCAGTTCTAAAACAAAGTAATATAACTACATAATACGAGAATGGGCATCTTCCTAAGGAAATGTAGTGCAGCACTTAACAGAGCCAAGATGCCCATTCCTAAAACAAAATAATAGAACTACATAAGGCTTTATCCCCCTCAAGGGTATGTAGTTCAGCACCTAGTCGAGCCAGAAACTAGCTTTGTCAGAGTTAGTCCAGCCAAAATGATATGATTGTATTCAAGAAAAAATGAAAAAAAAAAAGTTTAGTTATTTGTATGAGAGAATGGGCAACTTCTCATTCTTAAACAAAGACAAATTAAATCGTATCTCTCCACTAGCATCTAGTATTTTAGAGTTAAATATGATTACCATAGAAGCACTAAAATGACAAGAAATTTCTTATATTACTCATATTATATTCGAATGGGCATATGCTCATTCAATTCGTATCAATTTATTGTATTAGGCGTATTAGAAAAACTACATTGTATAAGTTGAAACAAAATGTTTTTTTTATGAAAGAATGGGAAACTGCCCATTCTTAAATAAAGACAAAGTAACTAAATTTTATCTCTCCACTAGAATCTTGAAATGTGGACTAGATATGAGTAATATTGAGGTACTAAATAAACTAACTTCAATATTGCATGTATTAGAATGTTTAGAATTAGTATATGACATTTTAGTTCAATGTTACTTGTATTAGAATGTTTAGAACATGAGCACATGCCCATTAACAATGGACATATGCCCATTCTAATACAGGAATCACAGAGAAAAATAGGCATAAGGTAAACTACATATGGGAATTTGTCTACTCAAATGGGCTTGACATGAAGATGAAGTGTGCCATCCCCAATTTTGTTATGGAAGGAAACCCAAATGTTATTCTTCACATTGGGAAGAGTTAGAAATATTCATTTTTGTTTCTAAATAAATTTCCTTAATATTCTTCATGAAAATAGAGAGATCCCAAAAGAGAAAGAATAAACAACAATTATATATAGAGGTTTGATCCCCCTTTAAGGGTATGTAGTGATGCACTAGGCTTCGTCAGGGATATTCCAGCCAATATGATACAATTATTAACTTTGTTAAGGTTGTAAGAATGTTTTTACACTATAATTATTCTTCTAATATGGTCCTCCTTCCATGGAATGTTTTCTCCTTCCATGCAAAATGGGGAACAACCCAACAATAAATGTTTGTTTGTTTGAGGATGGGAAAATGCCCATATTTATAAATAGTCCAACACAAGTGACCAAAAATATGGCCAAAACGAAATGTTAGAATGTCTGAAGAATGAGCTAATTCCTACTCTCATTATTACGAGTGGTCCAAGACTTGTTTTAAAACAATTACCTTTAATCAATAAATACACTGTGGTAAACAATATATTTGCATGTTGGTCTCGATATGTCATGGTCTTAAACAACATATGTTATAATTACTCTTGGTAGAGAATGGGCATCTGCCATTTCTAAAACAAATTAATAGAACTACATAATACAAAACTGGGCATCTACCTAAGGGAATGCAGTGCAACACTTAGCGGAGCCAAGATGCCCATCTCTAAAATAGGGATTTTTTTAGTGGCGAATATTCGTAATATGACAAATATTCCATTTTTGAAAAATTTGAAAAGGTGAATTTTCTGGTGCGGGTCAAAGACCTGTTCGCCTAAAAAATTACAGTTTAATTTTTTTAGGGGTCTCCTTTGCCTACCATTGAAAATATCCCCTATATAATCCTAGATTATTCACCAAGTAGAACACTACTAGCTCACTCATACCACCTAGGGGCATATCTATTATCAAGTTTAGTAAACTTGTGAAGCAACAAAGGCCTGTACACAAAGTGTAGTTTTATAGATATTCATCATACTTTCAGTCGGATGACAAGTATTGTTCTCAGACGCATGACAAGAAATTTCCACTAGTCCAACGTGTGACAAGGAGAGTTTGTTGATGCACGAAAAAGAGAGTTTTTTGATGCATGAAAAGGAGATTTTGTTGAGGTGTGACAAGGATAGTTTGTTGATGTGTGACAGGAGGGCAGAGGCTTCAAACGCTTGACAAGGAGAGTTTGTTGACACGTGATAGGAGGGTGGAGGCTACAGACGTGTGACAGAGAGTTTGTTGATGTGCGACAGGAGGTCAGAGACTACAAATGTGAGACAAATATTTTTTTATGTGTTACAAGGAGATTTTGTTGATGCATGACAAGGAGATTTTGTTCACACACGACAAGGAGAGTTTGTTGACGCACAATAGGAGGAAGGAGGCTATAAACTCACGACAGAAGATTTTTTGTCGTGCAACAAAAAAAAATTTGTCACATGATAGTAAATATTCTATCACGCATTTGAAGCTTTTCTATCACATGACTTGAAAATGAAATCTTCTTTCATGTAAAAAATTTACACAAAAAACCACCTTTCCAGCGAAACTGGTTCCAAGGATATTCATCAAGGATTTTCCACCTCCAATTTCCAAGAGGTCTCTTAAAGTGAACCCTTTTCTAAAACAAAATAATATAACTACATAAGGCTTGATCCCCCTCGAGGGTATGTAGTGCAGCACCTGGTCGAGCTAGAAACTGCCTCCGCCAGGGTTATTCCAGCCAAAATGATAGAATTGTATTCAAGAAAAAATGAAAAAAATGTTTATTTGTTTATATGAGAGAATGGGCAACTACCCATTCTCAAACAAATACAAAGTAAATTTTATCTCTCCACTAGCATCTTGTATTGTAGAGTTAGATATGATTACCATATAAGCACTAAAATGACAAGAACTTTCTTCTATTACTCATATTATAATTGAATGGGTATATGCCCATTTAATTCATATCAATTTATTGTATTAGACGTATTAGAAAAACTACATTCTATTCAAGATAAGTTTTTAAAAACGTTTGTTTGTTTGTATGAGAAAATGGGAAACTACCCATTCTTAAATAAAGATAGATTAAGTCAATTTTATATCTCCACTAACATCATGCATTGTGGACTAGCTATGAGTAATATAGAAGTATTAAACATACTAAGTTAAATATTGTAAGTATTATATAATGTTTAAAATGAGAATACAACATTTTATTTCAACATTTATTGTATCAGAATGTTTAGGACATGAGCATATTCCCAATGATAATAGGAATATGCCCATTCTAATATACGAATCATTGAGAAAAATATGCATAAGGAGAACTATATATGGACATATTTTTACTCGAATCGGCATGACATGAAGATGAAGTGTGTCGTTCCCCATTTTGCGATGGAAGTAAAAACAAATGTTAGTATTCACATTGACAAGAGTTATAAATATTATTTTTTTTTTCTAAATAAATTTCCTTGATATTCTTCATGAAAATAGAGAGATCCGAAAAGTGAAAGAATAAACAACTATTAGAGATAGAGGCTTGATCCCCCTTTGAGGGTATGCAGTGCAGCACTAAGCTCTTCCAGCGATAGTCTAGTCAATATGATATAATTATTAACTCTATAAGGCTGTGAGAATTTTTTTACACTATAATTTTTCTATAGATATGGTTCTCCTTCCATTGCAATGGTCCTCCTTCCATGCAAAATGGGGAACAACCCAACAATAAATGTTTATTTATTTAAGTATGGACAAATTCCCATATTTCTAAATAGTCCAACATGACTAACCAAATATATGGCCAAAAAAAATGTTAGAATGTTTAGAGAATGAGTTAATTCTTATTCTCATTATTACAAGCGATCCAAGACTTGTTTTAGAATGGGCATATGCCAATTCTCATATAAAAACAATTATTTCTTGTATTAAATTGGAATTTTCACATGCTCACAGCCTTCTCACAAACTTTATCGAGGCATGAAAATATTTTTAAATAATTTATTTCATTTGAACGTTTAGAATGGGCATATGTCAATTCTCATATAAAAAAAAGCTTTTTGTCTTATTTTCTATCAATATATGCCAATTCGAATAATGAACAACAATCAACAAGCATACTCTCATGCAATAGTATCATGGTAAAGTGTCCCATTCACAAGAACTCTACCATCATCGAAAACATTAACTACCATTAATATATCTAAATTTCATTAATATCACTAATTTACAATCACCTTCAAGTAATAAATAAATGGTGGTAAACAATATAATTGCATGGTGATCTTGTTATGTCATTGTAAAAAATAATAATTTCAAGCATTATCATAGTAATGTTCTAGTAAACATAATTACATGGAAAATTAATATTAAATTTTGAAAACTGGGAGCAATTATAACCCATCATGTAAAATATTGGGTTAACTTAAATTAAATTCTTAATGGATTTATGTTAGTATACATTAAATGGTCAATGACATTGGCTAATAAGTGTTGTATTTTGGATTTTACATGGTAAATAGTTGGATTCGGGAGCTACAGCTGCTAGAGGATCCTTCATTTATGATCTTTGAGAATTGTTAAGGGATGCATGAAATTATTTAATAATAGTGATAGCCACTTCAATGAGGAGTAATTAATTTCATCCTTGTCTCATGCGATTGATTTTAAGTATCCTTCCTCACCCTCATGCATCATTTAGACTCCTCTCTCTACTTTTTTCTATCATCATGGCAGTTCCCTCTCTTCCTACCATTTTTTCTGTAGTGACAAAAAATCAATGGCCTTCTTCAATTTCATTTCTTGATCACATCTCAAGTGGGTTTTTAGGATTGATTCACCATTTTTCTGTGAATCCATTGAAATGTTTTGGGTGACACCTATCTCTGTGATTCCAAAATATCTCGAATAAACTGAGAAATTACCTTGGTGTTTCTTTTGAATCTTCTTCTGGTTAGTCATAGAAAATTTGAAGTTACTATGATTTCTCTTTTTTTATATTTCCCTCTCATATGGTTAGTTTGGATGAAGAAATTGAGCATTGTAATCTCAACACTTTATCCCTATTCATCGGTCCTTATGGAGAAGCTGATTGGATCCATCATTCTTTGGTGGAACCTTTGGCAGAGAGGAACTAAGGCCTCACTCACTTCGTGAAGGTTTTCTTAGACTTTTGTACATCCCCAGACCCACCACCTCTCCATTTTCTTCACATTGATTTAATTGAGATTCATGTTCCTATCCACCCTGAGTTTGCTGGTGTTTTTGCATTGCGAGAGATGTTGCGTCCCACCTATGCATTATTTTTAAATATTTCCACTACTAGTGGTGGTCTCCATCGTATGTCTACTCAAGGTAGCTCTATGGGTTCTTCCTTCTCATTCGCTAATGTCAAAGAAGATCCAATTGATATTTCTGATGGCAAATAATTTGGACTGTTAGTTATTTTGCGGTATTTTTCGGTCAATTAATTATACATTTTATATTTTTTTCTCTTTGTGTTTCCTTTTTTCACTGCTATTTTTTTATCTCTGAACATGAAATTTCTTTTTAGCCCTACAATTACTTATCTTAAGTTTATATGTTCTACTAAATTAGCTAAATTATTGTTCTTGTTATATTCCAATCACATGTATAAATAATCATCATTTCTATTAGCATAACCATGTTTTAGGTTAATTCCATTTATAAGTAAATGATGGTGAACAATATATTTTCATGGTGGTCTTGTTATGTCATGCTCAAGAACAAATATAAATTTAAACATTTAACTCATTCTCGAAACCTAGTTCTAAGAATTATATATATATATATATATATATATATATATATATATATATATATATGCATGGTGGTCTCTCTATGGCATGGTCCATAACAAATATAATTATGAACATTAGCATATTGACCCATTATCAAAAACCATCCTAAAAATTATTAAATTTTATATATATATAGTAAGATGAGAACTACATAAATCTTGATCCCTCTCAAGGGTATTGTTGGAGCTCAAAATTGCATCCGTCCCAAATTACAAGAATTTGAGACTTGAGGCAACATGAGACTATCTCCAAGTTATGGGACTCAAACTAAGACAAACCTCTAGAGAATTTTGGATTCCTCTACTTACTCTACTGCTAAAACTACTCCTAGAAATTGAAATACAACTATTTAAGCTCTACTCTAACTTTCCAAGGGACCAGGGTGAGAAATAGATGCATAAAACAAAAATCTTAATCTATAGAGGTAATAGCACTAGAAAATAAGGGGATGAATACATTTAGATAAGGGGAAAGGGAAGGAAATGATAATGAAGAGGACTGGATATGAGACACAGATCAAAATCACTCTTAGAATCCACTTTCATGATACACATTAGACAAAGATTCAAAAAATGAAACATACAACACACCTGCAAATGAAAGAAAGGCAAGGAGTGTAATAAAATAAGAACAAGGGAAGAACGAGCCACAAGATTAAATTTTATTTCCTAAAATTATGCATAGACTATTACAATCATGAGAGGAAGATGTGAGCATTCACTGAATCAAGGATCCAAGGCATGTGACCTTAGGACATACACGCAACACAAGAGAGAAGCCTTATATTACAAGATGCCCAAATTCTAAGAGTATCCAACCGTAAGAATGTGCATTGCTCTACAATATATAGAAAAAATGTGGAAGGGAGAAAGAGAAGAAATTAGAGGGAAATTCAAATTCCTCAACCAATCCCAACCACCTTCATTAATTTCTCTTAGGGAACAAGGCACCACTTTGTTTATCCACTATTACACACCTTCTTCAACTAAGTGCACCCATACTGCATTTAATGCTGGTGGTTGTGCTGCCTAGAACTACACTTTTTGTGTGCTGGAGAAGTTTCCTTGACTCTTGCCCATTTCCTTGATTTGACTCATGAAATCAGATTTGATCACATAGAGAACAACAAAATCTTATTGAATTTGCAAAGATTTGATAACTGAATCGAAGACTGGTTGATTTCTAATTTCCACAAAGAATCATCATTTTAACTTTATTACGCAGCTTCTCCACTCAGTCTTGTGTGGCTATTTGACATCCACAGATCATTCCTTTGTGTTGTAGCACCCTAGGTCTACATGGATTTAGAAAACCTTCTATGGCTTGCCCCAATGATGTGACTTGCTTCCTTATGACCCAGTGGCCCACATTTCACTGCTGTCTTAGCCCATGACACTATTTATAGTAGTGCAAATTTGAATATCCACCTACGGAGTCTTTTCTTCATTCTGTGGAACTTTCTTCTTGTTGTGGTTCTATGTAGATCCTCTGTGGTAATGTTCCTCCATCCATGAGACATGCTCAAAGCCTCCACGGTTTCTTCAAATTTTCCTCTGAATATCTGCCAAGTCTAACACTTGTGCAAGTTGCTCAAATTTTGCAAGGGATGAAAAATTGGGAAACATTTTTGGCAACTCACAGGGGTCATCTACCTACTAGATGGATGATCAGTAGCCTTAGGCATCCATTGGGCATGGATTCAGCTGATTGATTTAGTTGCTTTACATTTGAATCCTTCACTTGATGGAAACTAATCATTAACACTTTGGACTTCATTTTACAATAACATCCTCTAAAAACATGGAACCTGTGCAACAAGATCCCCAAGCAACAAAACATGTGTAAAGCACTTAGGGAAAAGAAACCTATACTACCAACAAAATAATGTGCTGAAAGCACTTGGAGGAATTGAAATCCTAATCTACTATGTACAAGATGCAATGAAATGTCTTAATGAGAGGGTTTGAGATAAATCCCATTTACTGGGATTTGAAATGCATTCCCATCAATATCAGACAACTCAAAAGAATTAGCTGCCTTGCAAGCAATAATAATGTATGGTCCACTCTAAATAACATCAAATTTGGAGTGTCTTCCTGGTTTAGCTCTGTTCTGCATCCCATTTCAAGACCAAGATCTCTAACCTTGAATGTCTGAGGCCTATATTTTCTATCAAACCACTATTTGGTTGAATTCTGATGTTTCTCCATCCTTGTCATGGTGGAATTTCCATTGTTTTCTTCAAGTTCCACTAGTTCCACCATTCTGATTTCTCTTTGATCACACCTTCAAATTCAGTTGTTGTGCTAATTCGAGTGAAGGAAACTCAAGTGACAAAGGAAGCCTAGCTTCTTTTCCATATACCAGTTTGTAGGGAGAAGTTCCAATTTCCTTCTTCTGTTGTTATCATGTCCACCCAAAGAGAATTTTTCACTTTTGTATGCCACTACCTTTGATTCATGTCCATGGTTCTCTTCATGATTCTGATCATATTTTTGTTAGTAGATTCCACCAATCCATTTCCTTGGGGGTAATAATTGGAGGAAGTCTTGAGATAAATCCCAAGTTGAAGAGCCCAATCAAAGAAATTTTTGATCCCAAGAAATCTTTAGAATTATCAGAAATAATGGTTTGGGGTACGCCAAACCTTGTAACAATTTCTTCAAGAAATTCCAAGATGGCTTGATTCAGTAGCTTCCTTCAATGGCGCGGCTTCAGTCCACCTGGTGAAGTAATATGTTGCTGTGAGAACCCATTTGTGACCACACTAGATGGAGGATTGATCATCCCAATGAATTCAAGACCCCATTGTGTGAATGGTTGATCCACCTAAATTGGATGAAGAGGAAAGGATGCCAATCTTCTCTTTCTGGTAAAGAGAGCACACTCCTTACATTTCCTAACCCACTTGTGAGCATCCACGAACAATGTAGGATAGAAATATCCTTCTTTTATGATCTTCATAGTTGTAGCCCTAGCAGAGAAATTTCCACCTGAGAAACCATCATGAAACTTGGAAAGGATCCTATTACATTGTTCTCCTTCAATGCATCTGAGCAAGTATGCACCATCAATGTTCCTTTTAAATAGTATGCCATCAACCAACACATATGGAAAAGACTACAACCTTAAATGTCACCTCTTTGCTTTACTGAGACCAGGAGGATATATACCAGAGGAGAGGAATGTTATCATTATCTTCATCCAGCTATCTACGGCTATGTCTTCATTCTTCTTAGGTTCTGCATGGATCTCCTCTTCTAGGAATAAAGTAGTCTCTGGGTCATTTGTGCATCTTCAGCCAACTATCTGCAGAGAGCATAACCTCTTACCAATTTTGTGGCCTTAATGGTCACATCATATTCCATGATTTTAGTTACCCATCCATAGCTCATTTCTCACTGATCTCTGTTCCCATAATGAAATCTCTGATGCTGGGATGCGATACCAAAACCTTTACATGGCTAGCTACAATCATGCTTTTAAATTTCTTCAAGGCACACATGATGGAAAACACTTACTTCTCAATATGGTTGTACTTAAGCTCATAATCCTTCAAGGTTTGGCTGAAGAAGGCTACTGGTTGCTCCAAGTCTTGATCATTTGGCTAGGTTAAAACCACAGACAATGCAAGAATCAGCTCCATATGCATATAAGATAAAATATTTGGAGTAATCTGGATTAATCAATGTAGGAGCCTGGGATATTTCTTGTTTGATATTTTCAAAGTTTTCCTTCCCCTCCATGGTCCATCTGAAAGTTGAATCTTTTCTGAGCATAAGTGTGAGTGGCTTTACCAGACCCGTGAAGCTAGGTATAAAGCACCTAACAAAGTTAACCTTTCCAAGGAAAGACTGCAAAGCTTTCTTGTGAGTTGGAAAGGAAAGAGCAAGGATGACAGAGACTCTTTCTGGATCAATGGAAATGCCTTCTTTAGAAACAACGTGCCCCAAAAGCTTACCTCTAGGGACTGTAAAATTACATTTCTTGGGGTTAAGAGATACCCCAAACTCCTGCATCTTTCAAATACCTTCTCAAGATGACTAATATGATATTTTTTATGCTTTGAGAAAATAGTGATATCATCAAGATACACAAGGATAAATTGATTAATATATCCTTTGAAGGTGATATCCATTTCTCTTTGGAAGGTGGCACCTACATTTGATAAACCAAAAGGCATTTTTTGATATGCATACATTCCCCATTTGGTGGTGAAACACGCACTCTTGTATTGATCTTGCTCCTTCACTTTTATTTGATTGAAGCCCAAATATCCATCAAGCATTGAAAATATCTCAGATCCAACCACTGTCTGCATAGAATCTGCTCCATTGAAGGAAAAGGATAGTGATCCTTGAGAGAGGCCTTGTTTAGGTCCCTGAAGTCTACATAGAGCCTGATTTCACCATTCTTCTTTCTGACTGGAACCAAGTTTCCACCCAAGTGGAGTACTTAATGGGAAAAATAATCTTAGCCTTGATGAGTTTAGACAATTCTTTTCTCATGAGGGGCTCTATCTTGGGGTTTACCAGCCTTTGTTTTTACCTAACTGGTTTGATATCGGGATCAAGATCAATAGAATGTTGGGCTACAATTAGATTGAACTCTTTTAAATCTTCATAGCCCCATGAGAACACATCACTAAAATTTTGACATAAGGAAACAAAATTTTTCTTTTCATGTTCATCACATACCTTTCCAAGAAAAAGTTCTTTTCCTAGGGAAATTACAACAGGCTGACAGTCTTCTTGTTTTTCCACCATGCTCTTTTCTATACCTTTGAACTCATCATCTAGACTGAAAATATGTTCTAGAGTGACCAATCCTTTTGGAAATTTATTTGTTTTGAGCTGAATAATTTGATCACCATAGATGTCCTATGCAAATCAGACTACATTTTTGAAGAAAATTCAGCTTCATTCTATATGAATTGGACAATTTGTTTCATCACTATCAAATACTTTCCAGCTGGTTGCATTATCAGGTATGGATGGCCTAACAACCATCTTGATATGTTGCATCTTTCCTTTAACCAGGTCTTCTGTAGGTGAAAACTGAGATCCGAGAGCCACCATTTGATTTGCTTCCTTGTTCAGCTTCTGTGGTATAACCTGTAGGTTGAGAGCATCAAAACTCTCCAGCAAGTCCCAAACTCTATGTCTTGTAGGCCTTCAATATCTTGTTCTTTGTTAGCACATTTTCCATGGACTTGGTTAATGACTAGCTCAGTATCTCCAAAGATTTGCAACTTCTTGATCTTTCTTTTTTCCACAATCAGCAAGCCATGCACTAATGCCTCATATTCTGCCACATTATTGGAACAGGAAAATTGCAATCTATGGGTGAAGAATAACTTCTCTTCCTTTGGAGAAATAAGCACAACACCCACCCCAGCTCCATTTCTTGCTTCTAGAACCATCAAAATACATCCGCCATAAGCCAAAGACTGGCTCCTTGTCTTCTTTGAATGTCACGGGCATAACAGATTCTTCTTGCAGGACACAATAGGTGCCAAGACCTAGTTTCATAAGATTTAAGCTCTTCAGAATATGGATCAAATTTCATGATCTCTCTCATCCCATTCATCAAACAAAAAATTAGGCATGAGAGGAGGAGCAGGTTGTTCTTCTGGACTTGAAACTTGATCAATGTTCTTCTTGGATTAGAAATTTGATTGGATAGGGTGGGGTTCATATGACTCAATGTGATAGGAAAAGATAGGCTCATCTTGGATTGTGAATCTTGTACCATATCTAGTTCTCAAAAGCATGTGAGTCCAATCTGAAGACAAGATAGCCCCTACCTTAGCAGTGAAATCTCTAGACAAGAAAATGGAAAACATGGGAGGAAATTCAATGACTGATATATCATGGGTTATGGTGAGGCTTGGGAAGGCATGAAGTGTCAACTCAAGGTCTTTAATTACCCCTAATACATTCACAATTGACCCATCTAGTTGTAAAACTCCCCTAGACACAGGACTGTATTTGAGACCTAGGATATCAACAATTTTCTTGGGCATTACAGAGTACTAGCCCCTGAATCAATCATACAGTTATGAACTAGGTATTTACCCACAATTATAGACATGTAAAAGGGTGGGGTCTTAATGGTTTTACTTACTTGATCACCTTTTTCTTGACAGACATGAACCACGGCATGAGTCTTTTGCATTACTGGATCCGTCAGAGGTAGTTTCTTGAGGGCTTCACATAGAATATCTCACTGAGATGGAATGGAAAGTGCATCCCACATTGAGACATTGACATTAGTATTCTTCATTTTCTCAACTATGTTGAATGGGAGACCCACAGATTTCTACATTTGTGGCATGCTACTTTCTTTCTTTTGTTGCGACATTGTTTGAACATGCGGCTTTATTTGAACAACAACCTCCTTTTCCACAAAAGTTTATCAGGCATTGCAGGCTGCTTTGACACATTTTCTACTTCATTCCATTTCTCATGCCCATTTTTTTTTCTGCTTCAGTCTCAACAGTTTCTCATTCTTATCCTGCCAATGTCTTTTCCTTTCCCTATGAACATTCCTTTTCTGATCCATAGGGAGTTGCAACCTTTTGTTTTTTCTTTAGTCCATGCAACCTAATCTTCCTTAACATTCTTTTCTTGTTCCATTGTGTTGTCAAGCAACATTCATCTGAGGTCTACCAGAGCCACCAGACACTTGATTGAGTGCACAAAAATCCTCAGCTCTAAAAAACATGAGGTTAGCATCAGGTGCAGCTTGTTGACCTTCATTCACACCATGATTTGGTGCTTCAATAAGTGGTTCTTGTTGACTGGAAGAACCTTGGATCATGTAGGCTTGAGATGCATTTCCCTTTCATAACCAAGTTGGTTATGAGGTAGATTACATGGAAAACACCATTTTGTTTCTTGTGCCATATTATTTTGTACTGGAACTAAGGCTTGACTAGAACTGGGGGCAAGGAGTGCCTGTGGAGGAGGAATTGTTTGCCAATGGAAGAGGAGCACTTTGACTTTTCCATCTATTATTTTGTTGGTTTTGTGCATATCTTTGATTAGACTGTTGGTTTCTATATGGCTGATATCCCTGATTTGAAGATTTCCCTTGATTTTGATAATTTCTATATGATTGGGCTTGTTATTTTTCTAGGGATATAACTTTGTTTATCAAGTTTCTAATCAGATATTTCATTTCCTCATCTTCCTTTTGTTGTGCAGGGGTTTGTGATGTGGAAGCAATGGGTTGTGGGTTTGGTTGGGGAATAGGAGCAATGGAAGGTTGCACGACTTGTGGAAATTTAGGGGATAATGGCATAGGTGGCCTGGGAGCTAATTTTCCAGCTTGAATTAAACAATTTTCAGCCCTAATGGCCAATGCATAAGCCGTGGGTAAGGTTATCCCTCCCATTGATTGTATCATAACAACAATATCAGAGTTAAGATCTTTTAAAAAGTAAAGAAATGCACCTTCAGTTGTAGGCCTCACAAGAACTAGAATTATGTCCCAGGTTCTCTGGAATCTGAAGTTGAAATCCACCATTTGTTCATTAGGTGCTCTCTTGATTGTGGTCAACTGCTCCAAAAGAGACAAGTTATCATCTCTTTCCCCAAATTGATTGTACAAGGTTGTGCACAACTCATTCCAATTCCTGATTGAGCCCACAGTTAAGCTTCTAAACCATTGCAGATCCTTTCCTTTAAGTGATGAAGCCAGAAGTTTTACTGCCACATCCATTTCAGCAATTTCATGGATAGCACAGACATTTACAATGTCCTGAATGTGGTCAACTGGAGTAGTGTGATTTTCTCCAGTAAAATATGGAATATTCTTCAAAGCTGCTACTGGGATAGGATTTTGGGCATTCAAGGTAAGTGGGTTGCTTCCTATGAAGTTTACAAATGGATTTTGAGGTGGCAGCTGTTGTTGATGAGCCATTATGATGGGTCTGAGAACTCTAGTGGACTGCAAGAAAGGTCTACTAGGTGGAGGTGTGGAGAGAGTTTTATTTGGAGGAGATGGAGATCTTTGAATCTATCTTCCTCTTCTCTGTCTTCCTAGAGATAACTACAAATACTCAAATACACCTTTTTGTCTTGTTCTAGACCTTGTTTGGATCCTTCTCATGAATTAGGGACACATTTGGATGAGTACTACTAAAACCAGTTGATATTCTGAATGGAGTCACCAGATGTGTTACTCATAGAACCTCCAAAGGCTAGGAGTTTTATCAAGATACACACCAAAACTTGATAAATATGGAAATATTGATTTTGGTCCCACCCGATGCATGCCAAAACTATTGGAGCTCAAAATTGCACCCATCCCAATCATTACAACCTGAAATTTGAGTCAACATGGGACTGTCTCCAAGTTGTGGGACTCAAACTAAGACAGACCTCTAGAGAAGGCTGACTTCCTCTACTTACCTCCTACTGCTAAACTACTCCTAGGAAATTGAAATGCAACTATCTATCTCTACTCTAACTTTCCAAGGGACCAGGGTGAGAAGGAGATGCATAAAATAGAAATCCTAATCTACAGAGGTGATAACACCAGAAAATAAGGGGATGAATACATTTAGATAAGGGGAAAGGGAAGGAAATGATAATGAAGAGGACTGGATATGAGACACATATCAAAATCACTCCCAGAATCCACTTTCATGATACACAACAGACAAAGATTCAGAAAATGAAACATACAACACACCTATGAATGAAAGAAAGGAAAGGAGTGTAATAAAATAAGAACAAGGGAGAAAACGAGCCACAAGATTAAATTTTATTACCTGAAATTATGCACAGACTATTACAATCATGAGAGGAAGATGTGAGCATTCACTGAATCAAGATCCAAGGCATGTGACCCTTAGGACATACACGCAACACAAGAGAGAAGCCTTATATTACAAGATGCCCAAATTCTAAGAGTATCCAACCCATAAGAATGTGCATCACTCTACAATATATAGAAAAATCATGGAAGGGAGAAAGAGAAGAAATTAGAGGGAAATTCAAATTCCTCAACCAATCCCAACCACCTTCATTAATTTCTCTTAGGGAATAGGGTTCACTCTATTTATCCACTGTTACATGCCTTCTTCAAATGAGCACCCATATTGCATTTAATGTTGGTGGTTGTGCCGCCTAGAACTACACTTTTTGTGTGCTGGAGAAGTTTCCTTGACTCTTTCCCATTTTCCTCGATTTGACTCATGAAATCAGATTTGATCGCATAGAGAACAATAAAAATCTTATTGAATTTGCAAAGATTTGATAACTGAATCAAAGACCGGTCGATTTCTAATTTCCGTAAAGAATCATCATTTTACTTTATTACGGCTTCTCCACTCAGTCTTGTGTGGACTATTTGACATCCATGGATCATTCTTTTGTATTGTGGCACCCTAGGTCTACGTGGACTTTAGAAAACCTTCTGCGGCTTTCCCCAATGATGTGACTTGCTTCCTTGTGACATGTGGCCCTCCTTTCACTATTGTCTTAGCCTGTGACACTATTTATAGTAGCAATTTTTGCAAGTTACTCAAATTTTTCAAGGGATGCAAAATTGGGCACCAAGTATGTAGTGCAGCACTTGGCTCTATCAGGGATAGTCTAGCTAGTATAATACACTTATTAATAATTACAAATAAAAACTTTTACTATCACGATGCACAACTTCCCATTCTATCTTCTATAATTCTTATATGAGAATCGACATATGCCCATTCAAAATATGTATTATTCTTCTATGTTTGCTAAATGTGAATGGATCGTATATGTATGTGCTATACCATAGTATGACATACATATATGGCTAAGATGAAAATAATGATATCTTCAATCAAGGCTTTGTTATCTCCTTCATCATAAATGGTATGTACGTTTGGCACTTGAAACATCTATGTTTTTGCTCGACCATTCTGGCATAAGATGAAATCTATATGGTATGTTAGATGATCTCTTGGTCATAACGCTTGGTCTCACTTGAGCCCCTCCTATAAGTAGTCTAAGATGGGTCGTTGATGAAGGATTACCTATACATGGAATTCACAAGATATAGTGGTAAATAATTTCTTCTAACATGAGGTTGAAGACATGTTTTAAAACAATTACCTTATAATGTAATAAATAAACGTTGGTTAAATGATATATCATATGAGAACCAATATATTTTAAAGATAAATGAGATTGAGGGTTGGACCCTCTATATGTATGATTGGTTCGATTATCTAAAGTAAAATAATTGAACTAGTCATATTATGAGGATGGGGTGACTCATGATTGGTTGTATCAGATTATTTTAGGTCCATGTAAATAATTTCTATCATGACTCTTTGCATTACCTAATAATGCATCGGCCTTTTTTATGAGCAATACAATAGACCTTATCCCAATATTAAGATGGACATATGTCATGATTCTAAATCAAAAAAATAGTCCAAAAAAAACGAAGTAATATATCAACCTTGATAATGCCATGCTTATTCCATCTATACTGATTGAGTTCAATAATTCCCACCCATTATAAAACAAGGTCATGATGCCCTTTGGAAAGGCTTGATCCCTCTCACAGGTATGTAATGCAACATTTGGTCATGCCAAAACTTTGCTCCACCAAGGTTAGGTCACAAATCTTCTAAGAATTCAAATTCAATTATTGGACAAAATAGTAGACACTACATTAGGCTTGATCACTCTTGCAACGAGTTTCTAGTGGCATTCACTTATTGAGCATGCCAAGGTCTTGACCATCCATCTTAACTTGTTGAGTGTGGTCTTCTATGAGGTAAATTGGGTGGATCAAATTGAGAATCATTGAATTCCAATTAGGATCTGATCCCTCTAGATTTTCTCTTCTAGTGACCATTTGGATGTACCAAGGTTAGTCCAGAAAAAATGATACAATTGCATAAACAAAAACTCATGAGAGCTTCAATCATAAAGATTTACCATCCTAAATAACTATTCCTCCCTTGAAGTATGAGTGAAGATGAAATTAGAAGTGAATCAGCACTTGAGTTAGCAAAGGTGAGTCTCATTCAACAATGATGGGAATGGATAAGACTAAAACAATAGAACTAAATAAGGTGGGATGCTTCTCTAATTATTTTGATAGAAGTAAAGACACACTATGGCAGAGACTCATCAGCTTAACTAGAACACAAGGTATGAATCTAAGCACAAAATGATATCAATTATAAAAAAACCTAAGGTGGAACTAAGCATAAATTTTGATCCAACTTGTGACCTATAGCTACCCACTTGTGCAATTGTCAGTTTAGAGAAATACGTTAACCTAAATGATATAATCTATCATGGAGAGATACGATAGACCTAGCTAGCTCAATTGATAGTTTTATAGATAGATACTTGTAGTACAACCAAGAAAACATGAATCCACCAATTTATGGTCCAGCCAAAAATCCAAAAATATACAACGTAAAACAAATAGAACTACATAAGGGGTTTCCTTCCCTCCTCGCAGCTATTAATTGCAGCACTAGGCTATTTCCCTGAATTCCACCAATTCACATGAGTATGCGTAGGAAAATCTCACAAGTCTTGATATGGATTCATAGATAATATAATAAAATAGATTAACTATTACAAAAAACAATGTTTATCTTGTAAATGAAAAGTGAGGGATTGTTACCATACCCATAAACTGCAAGACTTCTAACATTGGTTGTCAGACAACCACAACTTGGCCCAATTCTAAAATATGGAAAATATATTAACAAATGCAAATGAAAGTAAATATAACATTTTGATTCTATAAAATGAGTCTCAATATTCATAATATTTTAACACCAAATGAGATATATATGATAATCCTAATAGTTATACAGTGAGAATTAGAAATTTGATCTCTAGCTTCCTTTTCTATTAGTTACTATCTGAAAATGGGCCTGTGGACTTAATAAACATGGAAATTATGACCACTCCCCCAAAATTAAGTGGAGAAGGTACTTGAATTGCATAGTCAATTATTCTTCTAAATAACTTGTTAAAACAAATCTAAAATTCACATCTATCCAATTCTAATATATAACCTACTCAAGATAATTAGAGATGCATGTGCTAAAATATCACATTTGAGCTTCTTGAATGATTTTTTTGAAAGTACAATGAATGGATATATATATAAATACATATGTTATCATCTATGATAGTAGAGATAAGATAACCATTCAGGTAATAATGGATCCCTCTACAAGGGAACCCTTGCAGAGCTCTGAGATAACCAATGATATATTAAGAAAAAATGGGTATATAATATGCCATGCTATACTCATGGATCAAATGAAACATTGCATGAGGGACCATCAAGAAGGGCTTGAGTTATGCATTAAATGATTTCATAATTGTTTACAAGTCTTCAAGATCCACTCACATACAATGTAAACATACAATTCCTGAAGCATTTCATGCAAGCATTGGAAATATTCACATTACGTAGTACAAGTCAGAAAATTTTAGGAATGAATCTCTCGCAAAATGTGGATGTATCCAAAGTTGGTACATAGAAATATTCATTATCATGCTATGAATCACCAATCTTCAAGATGAAATTCTTCACTTCTAAAAGCTATACTCGTATCCTTTTCACATCATGCTTCATAAAGAAAATGTAGTGCACTTATATTACCACCTTCATGGACATCTGTCTTCAATATTTATGAGAAACAAACATAAGCCTTTGGTCCTTCTAATGGATGTACTCAGAGCTTGATGCTCGGCATAGAAATAGTTTTTCATTTATATATGATAGCAATAAAATTTAAGCCAAAGTAACCATTAGAGATAAAATCAATTTGAAGCCACATAGCCAGAATAGAATCTATTAGACTTTCAAATATTTTTGAATCACATGGCTGAATCAATGATTGCCATCACCACTTGTTATTTCTGCATATTAAACCTCTGAAATTACAAAGTATACCCAGTAGCTACCAATGTATGAAACATGACTTGCTGAATTGAATTCCATTGTCCTCCAAAAATGAGGGTGGTTCAAGTAGATAACCCTCTCTTTGATGATCATCAGGGAAACTAGTAATTATTTTACAGGCTTGAGTGCTAACTATAATCCAATTATCTACATTGTCACCCATCAATAAAAAATGTTCATCGTGACAAAGGGTATGAAGAATCAGGCCTTTGTTGCACATTATAATATTGCTTAGCACTTCGATGTATAAGGTGTGTCATCAATACGTTGAGCTATCCCATTATCTCAAGTGTTGGACCTTCCCATAGGGACTTAAAAGAAAGTTGAATTTGATGTAGTTTAAATTGGTATCAATTGTATATTTCCCAAAATCCAATATATGTGAATATTCTATTAGATTATACAAAGACATGAGTAGATTCAACTATATTCTTTTAATCAATAAGTAAAAATATGTGATATCAAGAGCATTTGAAAATGTTTTAATAAGAAGGGAATTGAAACCATGAACAGAATAAAATGGACTCGTAAAAGTCGCTATAAAAAGATTTTCTTCAAATCTTTTTGAAAGTCAAAAAGTTACAAAAATTGAGAGTAAAACTAACTTTAAACGGTCATCTTTTTCTATTGCGGGACGGGTAAGTCTTATTGTAACAATAGATTACATCAAACTGTATTCAAGAAGTATACTTAAGTTAAATCCATATGAGTTAATCAAGGCTTATGTTTTCTCAATTATAATACTATAACCAACAATTTTATTGCAATCCTAAGGTTCAACCATTGAAAAAATAATCGTGAGTGTTTAAAATGGGACATTTGCAATAGAACCCTATGAAGTTATCTAGTTATTATAAAACAATTAATTCTGTGAAATATTATGATGAGGTCACATTGTTCAGTAAAAAAATGTACAAGGTAACAACACTGATAATCCTCATCTTATGTACCACATGGGTCATCAATTGAAAAATTCTAACATTTATTGTATCAAGGTGCAGACGACTTCAAGAAATTGAAGACAAACCTCCAAAGAAGTATGGTTCACTCTAAATATTCCAATGCCCAAAAATAATTACAAGGGAATTGTGGCAATTTCTAACATAACCTAGAATTTCCAAGGGACTAGGGAAGAGAGAGACCAATTAAAGGGAGGTTCTTTCTAAGCTAAATTGTAGTTATATTCACCAAATAAGGGGGTTGTAGCTCTCTCCACAAGGGGAAAAAGTGGATAACACCTGGGAGAATCAAACTGTAAATACCAGAAGGATGGAACCGCATCTCCACTCAGGTTTCATTGATAACAAACAAAGAGGGTACATGCACGAAATACTGATTTACAACATGCCAAAAAAAAAGAAATGGCAAGTTACTAGTTAAGGTTTAAATTTTTTGAGCCATACACTTAAAAAAAGTGGGGTGTGCCACACCCAACGGATTCTACTTATGTGTAGGAATTGTCACAATGATTAAAAATTCAGCTCTCTAAGTATGCTGAAAGGAACGATAACCAGATCGTACCAAGCCAAGAACACATGATGCTAATCAAACACACGATCAATAAGATGAAAGCAATTTGACCATAATAACTTTACATAAAACCTTTGTAAACAAATGAGAAACAATATCATATATTATCATGGAACTCTAATGCAATACATTGAGAATGGGCCTTGCTTAAATAGGAAAGGAATAACAATCTAAGAACCAGCCAAAGTCGTAGATCAAGCCATAAATCAAGGAAATAACTAGTCATCAAAGAACTAGTCAAGACCATAGATTTAGGAGAGAACTAGACATCAAAACTAGTCAATCATAGATCAAGAAAGAACTATTCAATACCATAGATCAAGGAAAGAACTATACCTAACAACTAGATAATATCTCTTAATATCTAAATAAGATAAAAGAAATATCCACACACATAAGTGGGTGAGGATAAATACAATAAAGGTAAATAAAGTACCTAGGTGAACATGAGCTAAGGTAAATACCTACTCTAACACCCCCCTCTCAAGTGAAGCTAGGGGCCCAAAATAGAAGTGGCATGTCCACAGTATGAGTCTGGAAACTAAGCCTGATGAAGTACTCATGTACAATAACTAGGAAAAAAGGATGACACCGCAAGGTACCCAAAACTAATAACAACAAAGTAAAGAGAGTAAAAACCCGCTCCAAGGCATCCCAAGAAGCTCGGCTCAAAAACTTGTACAATGCTTGAATAAGTTTGGTCTGCACTGTGGTCTGAATCCACTACTCAATCACAAAACTCAAAAACAACTGACACTGGGTTTCACCAGAATAGCTCCATACAAGGAGACTATCAATGGAGTGATGTCTGAAAGTGTAAAAAAAACACCAAACATAATTCGATCAACTACTGCAAATAGGTGTGCCACGATCCAAGAACAATAACCAAAGCAACAAGGCAAGGACACAAACTCCAGAATGTCACGATCCAAGAAAATGTAACAAGGTAACAAGGCAAGGACACATGAAACTCCAATGTAACAAAGAAGAAACCCAAAGAAGCAGGATCAACACCACACCCTCCCATACTGCTGAATGGGTGGAGTGATGCTATAAATCTATATGAGTTGCCCAAAAATCAACTACTCGAACACTGACAAAATAACACTGGAATTCACCAGAATAGATCCCCCACAAGAGATACTGTCAACATGCCCAAAGTGTCGAAAATATAGATACAAAATCTCTCAATAAACAAGAGAGATACACTACACCTGCTAAAGAAAAATGCTCAAAACAAGAAGCATCACAATGCAGAAGGTATAGAAAGTGGAGAAAGAGGCCGAATGGTGGAGGAGCCATGCCTGTAGATTCCTCTCAATGAATTGCCTATGTCACCACCACGAGTGATCAGATATCCACCCCAAATCAACACGGATGGATGAAGAAGATGCCTGCATATGACTTGGTGTAAAATGCACAATGGGTGCATGCAAAAGAACATCAGAATGTGTGTCAGGTTGATCATGTCTGACAGCTGAAATCTCAGGTTTCTCAAGCCTAAGTGAAGGTGCAAGAACTCATGTGTTGCTCATGATCCTCAGAAAGAGTCGAGCAAACAAAAAAAGGAGCTCTATCAATGTGTGATCCCAATGAAGTATCTGCTCGAAAACCAATGTCATGACGAGAATTCCACTTAACATGTGGAATAGAGGAAATAATACCCTGTGAATGTCTGCTCAATGACTCCACTAGTGAGACCCATAGAACGGAGCATGCGAGAACTGAATGCAGTGGTATGCTTCTTAAAAAATCCATGCAGCTGAGCAGAAGTAGGATACACAACATGTGGTACTGTAATAGGCACAGATGTGGAAGAGCATGCAGTAACAAGCCTCACAGGTTTATGAAGCATCAAAAGCAGGTTCAGGCTCAAAGACTGACAAATCAATGTAGTGGGTATAATGAGCAATAGCTACAAGTGGACTAGGAGCATGGATATGGTTGTCCACAATATGATGGTGATGTTGTAGGCTAGCAAGTTTGTTCTGCAAGGAGTGTATTATTGTATCCTTATCGTGAATGAGTGATTGTAGAAGAGAATTTCACTTCTTGAGTGATCTATTTTCTTCCACAAATTTTACAATATCCTCTTGAAGTCCACATACTTCAGAGAAAATCATATCATTCTCAGAATCCATGATAGGTACAAATTACAACTCCTAGAAATTTTTTAGGACGTCGGGCTCAGCCGAAATTACGTCCACAATTGATTACAACACTCCTCCATATTTGGCACTTTATAATTATAGTTGTAAGTCTTAAAATAAATATTTCCAATGGAAAGAGCACGAAAAAATAAGTACTTTTGTAAAAAACGGCACTCAAAACCGAGTTACCGATCAAAAGTTACAAGCTTTTTAATATTTTGCTCTGTTATTTATTTTAGTTGCCACTAAAGTACAAATTAAATTGTTGTTGCCTTCACCACACAAATAAAGTTAAAGGGGGACTGAAGTTAAGAACCTACTAGTAGGAATCACAAGATTTAAGCCCTCATATGACCATACCATATGACCAAGGGCTAAGGATTTTAATGGGTGTTTCCGGATCCAATGGAAGCCTCTGTTTTGCATAAAACCACAAGCAACAACAAAATGACGACCACAATACCAAATATATGAATATGGAACTCAATGCAATTTATTTGTGAAATAAAACTTACTTAGATAGGTATGCCAACAACAATCTAAGAACTCTGATCAAGGTCATGAGAAGGAATGATACCCAGATCATACCAAGAACTAGTCAAGAACACATATGATTAAGGAGAGACACCACGACCAATCAAGGATCTAGTTAATAGCAATTTGATCAAGGAAATAACTATCCCTAACAACTAGATAACCTTCTGCTAATATCTAAATGAGATAAAAGAAATCATCCATACACATTAGTGGGTGAGGACTCAATGCAATACATTGTAGAATAAAGTACCTTTCTTAACATAGAGCTAAGGTAAATAACTAATTTAAGATATGCAGGAAAGGTCATTAGTTTCCAAGCACATGAATATGGATAGGGAATTGGGATAACAAAAATTACATTCTAAAATGTTTACCATGCTCATAAGACCAAACAATTATCTAAGCTGGAAAAAGAAATTTTAGAATCACAGGATTTAAAGAATAGAAGTGATCTGCAAAAGAGAAATTATTATTAAAACAATACTGAAACTAAATTTTAAAAAAATTGAATCTAATTATCTAGAAGAGATCTCATAATTTTTTTATTTGATGAAAATTCATTCCAAAATTGATATTGGTCATTGATATGTAGATCCTGCAAAATACCAGTACAAATTACTTGATTTAGCAAGTGTCAATCTCCTTGTCCACTTTATGTTATGCAACCTAGTACCTCTTTAGGGATGTCATTTTTCTTCCTTTCAAAAAAATTACTGGTGTTATTTTTAACATGGAGTTTGATCATGAAATTCATGAAATTGAAATTCATTTCTATATTATTTATGGAAAACATACAATGGGCCCAAAAATAAATCCTTGCAAATCCTGATTTTTCATCTTTTCATGATAGAATCAAAACAAAGGGTTCTACCCATATTTGTCTTCCAAACATTCAAATAGAACAAATAATTGATGTATTTTCAAGAAACAAAATATGGAAAACAAAACATGGGTTAAAACAATATTTATTAACCAATTGTTCCAAACTTCAGGTCAAGGTGGATCTTAGAGAAGAGACCACAACATCCTGGTTCTGGTCATGATAAGTCAGAAAGATGGAATGTATTTATTAATTGTACTAATTTTATTTTGCACATAGAAATTTAGTTAAATTATTTCTTATAGAATGCTAAACTAATCAAAATTTATTTTAATGATTACCCATCTTGTAGACATTCAAAAGGAAAATTATTCTTGTTTTCATAGAAGGAAATCAATTATGAAAGTTTAAGTCATAAACTTTCATTTATCGTACTCCCAGATGAAATTTGGGATAAGTGAGTTTTAATTTTTGATTTGTTTACCAGTGGTGGGTTTCCTTGTTGTCCTAAAAAACACTACAGACCTATGATTTCAAGCCAAATTCATTAGATAATGCTTACAATCATGACTATTCAGAGGCACAAAAGGTATGATAAATGAATAATTAGATGTCCTTGTTGATAAATGCATTATTGGTGAATTCTTTGGTTCAGATAAGTGTATGTCCGTTAATTCAATATTTCTAAAATATTACTGTAAAAGAGTAAATAGCATGAGTAGATTAACAAGATCCAAATCTATGTCTTATATGCTAGCAAGAGTTTCCAGAATACGTTGCTCTTACATGATGCAATGAATTAAATTTGATTGAAAAATTTGACATGCATGAGTTTCATTTTGTCTAAATTATTTCAATATCTTAGAGAAGAAAAGAAAAAATTGAAAATGATACACCATCAGGGGAAGGGAGTTAGGAAATTTGCCAAATTATTCAAAAAGTGCTACTAAACTACTTGAATTGTATGGATGGTTAATAAAAATTCTCAACCGAGGATGAAAGATACATATGAATTCACTTTTCAATGTTCTTATAATTTTTTTCTTAGTATATCATTGAGTTATGTTAGGAATTTTTTGTTCTACAACTCAATGTAGAAGTCTATAAGCAGAATTTTTTAATCTTGTGAGGCATTGTATCACAAAATGATACTATTGATGAAATCCTTGGGTTTAGGCTTGAGAGTTTGTTTATCATCTTTATACTTCCAGCAATTTAGGGTTTACTTGTTTCATGCTATTGTTCAGGGTATATCAAAAAAGTAAAAAAATGAACAATGATTTCATAGGGGTTACATTTTAGTGAATGTAGAACATGCATTTACGGAAGGGATGTAAGTGATTTTTACCATGTATGGTGTTCATGATTCAGGGTTTATTAGGTGGAAGATGTTTTAGTGGATCTAGATTGGAAACATTCAGAGCCCTTGGATATTATCAAGCCGATATCGAAGTTGGAGTTGTCATCCCTGAACATCCTTTCAAATGTGAGATATTAGTGCATTTTTGGGAGCACATGATTGAGAGATGAAACACTAATGCATGTTCATGTACTAATATTATATGGTGGGATGACTGAATTCAAGGAAGCACAAAATACAAATAGGTCCTCGCTTATCTTTATGGTGGAGAATTAAAAATAGGAGATCATGCTCCAATGATATTATAAATGTCTAACTATGCCTCCATGTGAATAGCCTCTTTTAATTTTTTGTGTTCTAGGGCTTATGGTTCATTATGTATACATTAGTTGTTAACAATGTTTACTTTGCTAATATTTATGTGCATCCTTCATATAGGGCTCCTATGTTTATTTTCATATTATGGAATATATGTAAACAAAAGTTAGAAGTTTAATTAGAAAAATAGAGTCCAAAATTTCTCCATTCTCATAGCTTTTAGGGTCTTAGGGTTTAAAGCGGTTTAAGTTTACAGTTTAGGGTTTATGTATTTGCCCATTCACATATAGATATCATAGAAGACCATATTTATAATATCAAACAAAAAAAATTTATGTTTCAAAATATTTAGATGTTGAAAATGATTAAGTTCAGTATTGCTTGCAATTTAATGTATACAATGTACATATGCCCATTCTTGGACATGAACAATCATTTTTGTCTTTGTATTGAATTGTGCAATAGTACATAAAATATGTATCATAAAAGAATAGAGATAAAATTCACTTTGTTTTATAAATGGGAAGTAGAAAATTCTCACACTTTGTACTTTTATTGAATAGGAAGATGCCATACTTAGAGAGAATTAAATTTGTTTCAGAATATGAAAGTAGAGCAAGATACGTATATTATTCACGTTATGTAGTTCAACCTGTTTGTAGTTTAATACCTTTGTACATTGGAAGCCCTTACACAAAGTCCATAACGTGAATTGTATATTCTTTCTCTACTTCCCATTCTCACAACCTATTGCTAAAAAATTATTAAAAATAAATATGTATTATGTATGTGTTTAAAATGTATATATATATTGTATAATGAGAACTACATAAAAATTGATCTCTCTCAATGGGTATGTAGCTGCAGCACTTAGCTCTGTTGGCGATAGTCCACCTAGTATAATGCAATTATAAATAATTACAAGGAAAAAATTGTTTGTTTTTACTAATAGAATATGTAGTGCTAACACTTGGCTCTTCTAGTGATATGTCTATCTTGATCAAGTATAATACAGTTATAGATAACTACAAGACAAAAAAATTTTTTGAATGATATTGGCCTAATTTATACGTATTAAAAAAATTCTAAGTTACAGGAAGCATTATAAAACAAAGTGAATATTTTTTGAGGTTTGAGAATGGGCTTGTGAGCTCCATTATTAAACAAAAGGTTGCGATAAAAACTTCTCATTGTAAGATAAAATTTGCAAAATTTCATTATAAGACAAAGTAAATTTTATCTATGCTATTTAATTGAGAATGGACTTGAATGAAGAATTAAAAGTATACTTTGTTTACAGTAGGAAATTGTCTGAGCCTGAAAGGGGAAAGGAAACTAAATGATATTCTAAAAACATGGGTAGAGTTAGATGATAATCACTCAGTGTGAAATTATTTGTTTATAATCAAAAAAATAGATCGATTTCAATAGTATTGTTGTGAATCTTACCATCGCTAAGAACTCCACTACCTTTGAAAACATTAATTGCTCCAATAAAGTTTCCACTATTCCTATGGATAAGCTCTATGCACTAACTAACATTATCCACTTCCTTTTATAAGAGGTTTTCAAAAAACTTGATTAAGTTCAATATTGCATTTTGGAATGGGCATATGTCCATTCTCATATATCAATCATATATTTTTCCTCAATGATTCCTATAGAAGAACAGGCATATCACACATTCAGTACAATGATTGAACTTAATCATTTTTAATACCTCTATAAAGTATATTAGAAATCATGGGAAATGGCCCTTATACCTTTAAAAGAATGTGAACTACATAAGGCTTGATCCCTCTCATCAATGAGTGCAGCATGCTATGCAACAAATAAGACAATTATGAATAATTACAGGGAATAACTAGTCCAACTAATATAAGACAATTATGAATAATTAAAAGATAATTTCATAAGGGAAAAATTACAAGTTTTAGAAGAGTGGAGACCTAGAGAAAAGTATTTATTGGCCAAGTAAAAGGTATTCTTTGAAGTTTTGGATCATTCTAACCTTGGTGATAGATTACAAGTGATTTAGGCTCTACATCAAACAACCAAGGTTATGTAACATCTCTCTCATACAAACAAAATTAGGCAAAATTATATCTTCATTATGACATTAACGATTCTATCTTCAATGAATACAAGATTACTAATTAAGAACAGGTGATGTGAATCCAACTCAAGTGTTAAAATACCTCCAAAACACAATAAAATTGCAAATAAAAATTAGGGTTTGTAAAATAGCTTTCTTCTCATTCTGGAATCCACCAATCTTTTACATCATACAATATTTCAAGTCTACACTAAAAACCCTAAAATGCCAAAAATTACCTACTAATTAAGTGAAAAACAACTTAGATGGGCCCCAAAATTTGTGTGCCCAATACCTTTATAAATTGTTTACAATTTTTACTTATTCTAACAAGTACAGCAAAAGTTATTACAAGTTCTGACCTACAAGCGAAAAAAAACTTCAGAGCCAATTTGAACTAGATGAAAGAATCTGAGTGTGACGAAATGGTCACAACCTTGCAAGCCAGTTGATAGTACTAATGTATATCTACCACCCTGGACAATCCAACGATCGGATCAAAAATGGTCTCCGCAAGTTATTACATCAATAGGTATCCGCCTAGTTAATTTAACATTGAACAAGTATTTAGTGATTAAGTGGAGAACAAAGCGACAAGCCATGTCCATTGTTAATCCATTACAGGTTCAGTAACAATTTTTTAGCCCTTACAAATGATTATGCAGTCAGAGAACAAAGTGCAAGCCATGAGGTTACATCCTATTAGAGGAAGATATTATTAATAACAATAGTACAATTCCGTCATAGCCAACAAGAAGTTACCCAAAAAAACACACAATTGATAGTGATTAATATTGAGGCTACATCAAACCCTTCACCATCAATTATAAAAGTTGGCTCACGAACAGGTATCAAGTATTATTTAAAATTTAATAATATTTTTTACTTGTCAATATTAGTTGGAATCAATTTGATAAATATATCGTAATTGTAATTTTTATGTGCAGATGTAGTTAGAGAAAATCTAACAAATATATGTAAAGAAATAGGTAAAAATATTAATATTTTTTATTTTTCAATATTAGTTGGAATCAATTTGATAAATATATCCTAATTTCAATTTTTATGTGAAGATACAACTGGAGAAAATTTAGAAAATCTACAACAAACAAATATATGTAAAGAAATAGGTAAAAATATTTTGTGAAATATTATTATCATATTTGAAATACATACAAGTTAATAATGAAGTTTAATATTATTATTTTTTTTGCAGTGCCTCCAAAGAAACATTTGCTTGTTCTTGAATTAGAAGGATTGTTAGTTCAAAAGCATACTTCTAAAAAGGAAAATACATTTCAATTGAACAATGAGCACATCCTACCATGAATGTCTATTTCCCAATTTCTAACTTCTCTGTTGTAAAGAGTTTCATCAAATAGCATTTTGGTAGTCTACATTGGATACAAATGCCAATGTAGAAAAACTAGCAACAAAATTGTTACTCGAACAACTAAAGTGGATTTTGTGCAACCTTTGTTTTTTGGGGTATGGAGCATTGTGAAAAAGAGGGAGACAAATTTATTAAAAATTTGGAAACAATTTGGAAAACACCATAATTTCCATACAAATGTGAAACTATGGTTGTAGTTAATGTAACCAACAAAGGAGTTCTCTGAAGAAAACTTTTTGGTGTCTCCAAAGGTTTCTGACAAAGACTTTAAAAATAATAAGTGGCTTATGTCATCGTTGTTTACAAAACTATCCCTAGTATGGGTTGTAGATGATGTAAGAGACATCTTAAAGGGATGTTCTCTATTTCAAACAACAGTGGAACAAATCAATATATAAAATTGTGTTTATTACATTTTTGTAGTTCTTTTTCCCATTTTCCATTTGAAGTGATTATTATATAATCTTTAATAAGATGTTATTGATGGTTATTAGTATGTAATGCTCAACATGTGTTTATTACAATTTTTTTAGTTCTTCACATTTCATCCAAATGATGTGATTAGTATATAATGATAATTTGAGATGTTATTGATAGTTTACCATTTAATGCTCAAAACTAGCTTTGATAGGTTTATACAAAAAGAAAGTAATTATCAATAAAATCAGATAATATAATCTATGATTTAATTTATTGAAAAATAATTTTGTTATTGGTTGGTTTTTCAGATCTCGTTTTCCATGGAAATAAGTTATTGGTTTTGGGGGTAGAAGAATTGCTCTTTGGAGTTCCAGGGCTTACTGAATTTAGATCGTTGACCATACAACCAAAATTTACATATGCATGCTACCGATACTTTCAGTCGTACATTTAGCCCTAAATTGTTAAGGATAGCATGACAACATTTTGATATTGGATTGTGGTTTACATACCTGCATTCAAGAGAACTGACATGCCTTCATTCAAAAATTTTGATTGGATAAGAAATATTGAATTTGTTTTTTGTTGGCATTATAAGAGTGTGAAATTAGCAACAAATTTTTAAGATCGAAGAAGGGGAATATTGTGCCAGTTTACAAAACAAATATGCAAAAGGTTCTCGACAAGTACAACCAAATATATGGAGCAGAAAACATATTGTTCATAGGTGAAACAAAATGTTTTGTTAATGACAGAACTGAGGCACTTTTATTTGGATTTCCTTCTAGCTGGAAATTTGATGACACAATGCATTCTGATAGAAAAGCTTTTCACACATTTATGTACATGGTTAAATCATGTGGGTCCATACCCAAATTTACGTCGATCTTTGGAAACATTTAAAAATAATAATTACTGAGCTTGATTGAGTTTATTTGATACTATTATGTTGATTAATATATATAGATAAATTTAGTTTATTTTTGTAGTCTTTCTCATAAAAATTCATTAATATTGGTTTTTTTAGTCTATTTCATAACAATGGATTTATTGCCATCATTTTATGCAAAAAGAATTGTGACTTGTATTTATCTCATAGTAATTTCATGATTTGAGCTTTATTGAGTTTACTTATTACTATTATGTTGATTAATAAATATAAATTGATTGGTTTTTTTTTAGTCTTTATCTCATAACAATATATTAATATTGGTTTATTTTTATAGACTATCTCTTAACAATTAATTTATTACCATCATTTTATGTTGTATTTATCTCATAACAAAACATTTCCTACCTTCATTCTATGCAAATAAATCCATGTTATAATTAAACATTTGTCATTTTTTTATTGATATCATAAATTAGAAGCAATATTAGACACAAATATATATGATCAAAATATGTAAAATATACAACATGCAAATGTGCACGACCCCATAATTAAAATAAATCACATCCAAATTTTTCTTTCTTTCTATATTAAGTTTATGAGAATGGGCATATGCCCATTCTCATCACAATGATAAAAATATTTGTTCGTATGAGAAATGGAATATGCCCATTCCTCATCACAATAATAAAACTCTTTGCTTTTGTATGAGAATGGGCATATGCCTATTCTATCCAACTAACTCATTTAATATTGAACTTAATCATTTTAATATCACTATAAAGGATATGAGAATGGGCAACTGTCCATTCTAAAACAAATTAAATATTACCTCTATTTTTCTTCTATGATTCTTATATGAGAATGGACATATGTCCATTCTGTCTATGTGTATTTTTCATGTATGATTCTTATATGAGAATGGCCATATGCCCATTCAATACAAGATAAAAATATTTTTTTGTATGAGAATGGACATATGTCCATTCAATACAAGATAAAAAAAATTTATTTGTATGAGAATGGACAATATAAGTATTTTCTATTCATTGCAAAGTTATAAATGTATTAATTATTCCAATAAGTATTTACTATTCTTACTAAAAAATTGTAAACCCCTAAAATGGAAATCCCTCATTCATGATATATAATTTCAAAAACCCCTTTTTGGATTCAAATAATTTCCAAATCAAATTCCAAAAAAACCATTTTTGGATTCTAATAATAGCCAAATCAAATTCCAATATTTGGTATAAGTAAAACCAACATAGCTGATTTCAATATTTAATCTAGATTGTAAAATGTTCAAATTTAATGAAATTATGGTTGGCGAAGAATTGACTTGTAGAGCTAAAGAATTTAGTGCTTAAGATGGTTGATAGGTGTAAACAGAAGTGAGATGATAAAATATTCAAGGAGACTCAGAGCCATTCAAGGGAAGTATAAAATAGAGCAGGAATGTTATAGAGTAAGAACAAAGAAGAGGGATGAGTAGAACAAAGTTAAAAACAGTATGAATCATTAATTAAAAGGTTAAGTAAGCCTTAAAAATAGTGTGAAATGTTTTTTATAAGGTTGATAAAGGAGTCACTAAGGTTGGAAAATGTATAAACTACCAAACCCTTAAAAAAATTTAGAACCCTAGTTGACCTAGTTAAACCAGCCCTAAAGAAGAACAATTGGAACTGGAGGGGTTGTATAAGGAGATAAGCCAAGAAATTTATCAAAGAGAAAGAAGGCCAAAATGGGTGTCTAGAACATATCCTACATTTGTATGAAGATTTATAATTTTTTGGGGGCACATTGATTTGTACAAAACTAGGGGTAATTGATAAGAATGAGCAAAAACTATAAAGGAGGAATAAGTTTGGATGGGATGAGAGTTAGGACTTGAAAATTTTCAAAAACTTGAAATATCCAAATGGGTTCTAGAAAAAATTACCAGTGGTACCTAATTCCAAGAAATGAGGATTTGATGCTCAAATATGCATTTTTGGAGGGTTGGTAGCGAAGGTGAGGTCTAGAGAGAAGTTGGATGAAAGTGAAGGATTAAAACTTTTTCAAGCATTTGTACATGATTTTTTAGATAAATCAAATAGGTGTAAATTGTTTATAATATTTGAATTAATTACATATGATGATGAAATTCAAGTTTTTAGCTTTGAAAAAGGTGAAAATGTGTATGGATTTTGAATGTTGTTTTCAAGTAATTGTTTTAAAAATTTGAATGATTTTTTATTATCATTAGCCTCATCATCATTTGTTATCAGAGCATAGAACAAAATTGAAGCAATGGAGAAACTGATGAAAAATATGAGAGAGGAAGAGAAAATAAGAAAAAGAGAGAGAGTTAGCAAAAAAGCAATATTGGTGGGTTAAACAAGAGCTTAATGAACTTAAAAAAGATGTGGAGAGGTTAGGAGAACTGATGGAAGCTACCAGCAAGGTGAAAGGAATTAGTGTATCTTTATTTGAGATGAAAATATGTTTCAAGTGGCCTATAAAGCTACTTTTATAGAAGAGACAAAAAGAGTAGTTGAGAAAGATGATAAGAAGAGAAGAGAGAGCTGAAAAAAGTAGAGAAGAGGATGAGAAAACAAGAAAAAAAAGTTACTAAAGAAGTAGTGTATGAGGAAGTTTAGATGTTGAATGAAGAAGAAGTGATTACAAGATTCTTGGCTTGTCTTGAAGAAGAGCAAGAAAATTAATAAGAACAACAAGTTGAAGAAGAAGAAGAACTCATTGATGGATCTTATCAAGAGGCTCAAAGGCCTCCAAATTTTAAATCTGATAGTGTCTTCGAATGTGTGAATGCAGGTACTCAATGTGAAGAAGAAAGGAAAGAAATACTTCCTTGAATGAAGAGATAGATAACAAAAATGAAGAAAAGTAAAGAGGGCTTTCGGATAAAATTTAAGCTCGGAATGGATCAGTCAACGGTGAAAGTGTAGATGTGAGTTTGATGAAAGGATCATGAAAAGATCTTACAAGCATATGAAGCTGGATTAGTGGATAAGATGAGGTGAAAAACAAGAAAAATGCTAAAGAAACCTTGATAAATGAAGAAGACAATGAAGATGGAAGCATGAAGGAGATTCAAGAGAAAGAAATAAAGAAAGAACCTAATTATTTGCAACAAGATACAATGCTCTTAGTAAGGGAATATTAGAAACAAGATGAAGAATACAATTTAATGACAAGAGAAGACAATATAGGGGCTAGTGGTCCTCTATTTTTGCAATCTAAGGTGTCTTTTAGCTTTATTTTTACAGGTATGGACCGAGGTATGAATAAGAAAGATGAATAAAATCATGACATGGATGAGGAAAATCAATTGAACCATGAAGAATAAGAAGACAAAGATGAAGAAAGAGAAAGAATGAAGCAAGAAGATGACTAGGTAAGAAAGCAAGGAGAATACCAAAGAGATTCAATAAACATGAAGATGAGGTCAAGTGCAACAGAAGAAGAATACATGCAAAGAAGAAAAATAATTGGAAGAAGAGAAAGAAAGAAAACACAATAATGGGCCCAAATCTCTCCTCTTGGGGAGTATGATACAGGAGCATCAATGTAAATAGATAAGTTTGGCTTGTTTAGGCTATTTAGGTGTGTCAAGAGTACATTTGGAGATCGGTGTGATGAAGATAGTCCATTTGGACTCATTTTATTTGTAATAAGAGGTTTCCCTCCAAAACCTGAAATTTTAAATTTTAAATTGTTAGTTTGTAGTTCTTAATCCTATGTGTTAGTAATAAGGTAATAAATGAGTTATATGGAGTCATGAAACTTGTTCACACCTCATACATGCTCTCATAGACTAAACTAGGGATTTAACTCACTTGGTTAGGCTAATCCTAAGTGATTTAGTGGTATAAACCCTAACTAACTCCTCAATCTTCCATTTTTATGGAAATGTATTTGAATTTTGAAGGGTATGAGAGTCAGAATGACAATTGTGAGTAAAGGGGAATATTTTAATAAGTCCTAAGGGCTCAAAGAATTGTGTTCTTCTCATAAATTTGATAATGCATTGGCTTCTTGAGTATATGACCGTATATGTTGTGTAAATATGTTAATTTTTATTATTATTTCATGTTCAAAAGATATTGAAAAGGATTCGGTGATTATGTTACATATTAAGGGAAATGATATAAGAAAATACATAAATAATATGAAGTAGTGTGCAAGGTAAAAAAAGCTTTAAAATTGTGCATGTGGGGAAGAAACTATGATTGTACCGTATATAGGTAAGAAGGGTATTTAATATCTTGAAAACTATTTGTTTGAATGGTTTATGAATGCTTCTTGGCATGACAATTTATGAAGGATGTCATAGAGATTGGAGTGCCTTCTCAGGGTTTTAGCCATGAAGTATTAAAAAAGAGATGAACTTTAAGAACTTACTTTGAAACTATTTTCTTTAACTGACTAATACAAGAAGGGTTTTAAAATGTATAATCATTATCTATGAATCTTTAATTGAATATGAAGGTTAACCAAAGTTACCACAGGGCTTGTAGGATAGTGAAAACATGAAAGACATCTTTTATTACGTAAATAAAGTGGAAAACTCATAAATTTCTTTTAATATTGCAAAACACCCTAATCTAAAGGGTTGAAAGGAATAAACTCAGTGTAATATTGAATGAAAAACCTTTATGGGAGTTTAAAATGGTAATCTAGTGGAAGACAATCTAGAACAGAGTTCTACAAGTTCATTTTTACCATTGAGAGCATTTAAAAAGGAATAAGTTAGTTTAAGAATTGACAAGTACAGTCTTGCATGTGGACTTATAGTTTCAAGGATGTTAAGGGAAATTTATTTAGATGAATAACTCAATCCATGTTATGAAAACCCTAAGGTTCTTGATGGTGTTAATAAAGGCATAAAATTTTGTGAAATTAGAGAAATCAAAATTAAGTGTAAGTCCCTTATGTCGATGTTTGAGACTTGCATTAGGGTTTTAAGGAAGACAACAATAAGAATAACTTGAAATTGAACCGCAGGAAAAGATTAATACTTTGATGGAAGGTTTATAACATTAGTGTAGACACTGGGTTTTCATCACCCACCTACTTTCTCTTATACACACATTATTTAATCAAAACCTATCATTATAAACACATCCCTAAATCATTTCCCTCCATCCCATAAAATCAAATTTTTACTCCCTTAAAAATTACTATTTACCCATCTAATTACCTTAACCTCCCCTTAAACCACTAAACCATTTTCAAACTATCCCTAACCCATTTACCACAACCTCTTAACCTCCCCAACACATATAACCTCCTTAGAACCATTTTCCCTAGTCTAGCTACCCGAAAATCCCATCTAGGAAGTGGTTTCAACCATTTCTAAATGTTTCCCCCAGGGATAATTTTAGCGGCGAATATTCGTAATATGGCGAAAATTTCATTTTATGAAAATTTAAAAAGGTGAATTATTCGAAGTGGGTCGGTGTCCTGTTCACCTAAAATATATAGTATATTTTTTCTGGGGGGTCGGCTTCGCCTTCATTTGAAAACATCTCCTATAAAAACCTAGCTGATTCGTCGGGTAGTATACCTCAAGTAGCTTAACAAATTACCAATACTGTGAAATTTTAAATCGAATACCCTTAAGCACTAGAGATTCAGATTAGTATTAGCCTGTGATTGTTGACGCGCGATAATAGCTGTACTGATATGCGATAGAGGAAGTGTTGACGCACGACTTGGGTAGTGTTGACGTGCGACAGAGGAAGTGTTAACGCGTGACAGAGGAAGTGTTGACGCGTGATAGAGTAAGTGGTGACGCGCGACATGGGCAGTGGTATCACGCGACATGGGCAATGGTGACGCACGACATGGTCAGTGGTGACGCACGACATGGGCAGTGGTGACGCGCGACATGGGTAGTGGTGACACGCGTCATGGGTAGTGGTGACGCGCAACATATCCAGTGGTGACGTGCGACATGTGCAGTGGTGACGTGCGACATGGGCAGTGGTGACGCGTGACAGAGGAGGTGTTGACGCGCGACAAGGGCAGTGTTGACGCGTGACAGTATATTCAAATAGTGGATGCGCGACAGGAAATGGGTTATTGACGTGAGACAAGTGCAGAGTTGACACGTGACAAAGACCTCAAACACGAAGATTTTTGATGAGAAAGCAGATGTCAGAGGCTGCAGACGCGCGACAGGAGATTTTACTGTCGCGCGTCAAGAAAATGCAATGACGCACGTCAATAGACCTTAGTGACGTGTGTCAACAACCTTGTTGACGCGCATCACAAAGGTCTGTTGACGCGCGTCACTGAGGGTGTTGTCCTCAGTGACGCGTGTCAACAGACCTCAGTGACGCGCGTCAACAAGGTTTTTAATGCACATCACTAAGGTCTATTGACGCGCGTCACTGCATTTTATTGACGCGCGATAGCAAAATCTCCTATCGCGTGTCTGCAGCCTTCTGTCGCGCCACTTGACAATCAGGCGAAATTTTTTCATACAACCCCCAAAAAATTCGCCTTCCCGCTAAACCAGTTCTGGGGATATTCGCAGGTATTCTCCACCTCCGATTTCCAAGAGGTCTCTTAAAATGAACCCTGGTTTCCCCCATAATTCCTGAAATTTCAGAGATTCTAACAAATTGCCAACAATTATAAATAGGATTTTTCACTCTTGTTTCAGGGATCTTTAGAATTCATTCACGTGTTATTGCATCTTTTTTTCTGTCAAAAATTAAAGCCCTGCTACCCCATAGATCCTCGAGACAAGCATTAACATCCACATTACCAATCTCTCCAATAAACCCTCACATATCAATTTTTGTAGCTTGGCCCTCAACATACCTCCCAGGAGATCAACAATCAGCAATATCACCATTTACAGGAATTTTGTGCCTTCTTATCACTTCAAGGTACTTATATTTACTTCATCATTATTTTTATAACATCAACTTTAACCAAATAAATCATTTTGATCTCTCATTTGCATCAACTTAACGTTGTAGAGAAATCAATTTTTTTTTACAGTGATTGACATCAATTCCTTTTAATCACCAATGATTCCTTTGAATCACCCACGATTTTCTAAATCACCTGTGATTCATCTAGATCGCTAGTGATTCTTGTTTTTCTATATCTTTTTAGTTTACCATATCATCTTATCAAATTTTATCAATATTCATGCACTTAGCATGCCTTTTAAAATTATTTATTTGCTTTAGATGACTGTTCTAGGCCAATCACACCTCGTCACAAGCATTTATGACCTCCCAATTGTTTAGCAACTTTTCTTTTGGGAATAATTCGACACCCTTCACAAGCTCATGTTGTGTTTCATCTAATTCAAAACCAACATTGAAGATATCAAGGATCAATTTGAGTTCCTCCAGGATATCCAGCAAGAAACAACATATTATTGGTACAATTATTTCGAAGTCATCCAGATAGCGTCCACATTACCCTGGGCCACATTTGAAGTTAATAAGGACTTGCATTTAAATCTTGAATTCTATCTTCTAGCCTATCATCTTATCTATATTTTTCAAAAGATATCATTTTATCTTTATCATCAAGTCACTTAATTGTTTAAAAATGAGTTGACATCCTCCAAGGAAGTCCCTTTAGATTCCTAGAATTGACCTTTCCTAAATAGCTCGTCTACCCATCTTATCTAACATATTTTATTCAGTTGTCTTTGATTACAGGTTTTTTCATTAGTGAAATAATAAGGAGAACCTATCCACTGTGACATCACACTATCCCTCAATATCACCATCATCCATCTTGGGTATCGGTAAACCATGTCATCTTTTGAGGTCATTTTGTTGTTTTTATTCCATTTTATTAATTTAGAATATAAAAGTAAAAAACTCTCTGGTACATTCTAGCACGCCTGATGGCACATCCTCCCATTAATTTTCATTAAAATTTATCTTATAATTATCTTTCGGCCTTATTTTCTATAATCGTTAACAATCTAGTCAAATCTACGGTGATTTTGGTGAATCATCTGTGATTCCTTCAAATTTCCAGAGAACTTTGTAGATTGTTTTTTATTACTCAACCATTCTACCTTTAACATCACCCTTTCTTTCTTTTTTCAGTATTATTATAACCCTTGCAGGTTTCTGTCTTGGGAGTATATGTTTGTTGTGTTGTAGTTACGCTAAAAAAATCAAAAAAAAAATCTAAAATATTAAAAAGTAATCATATACAGGTACACCTTCTTATTTTATTTTTATTTCTTAGCATTTCAGTTTCTTTGTTGTCCTCATCAAAATTAACATTTCCTTTTGGGACTTAAAACAAAACTTCATATATTCTTGATCATATAGTTTAATTCGAGGTTAACGAATTGCATTCACTTAATCTCCCTCACACACAACCAAACCACATAAAATACAAACTTGCATCAAAACACTTCTATCCAAGTGGACCTACTTAGATTTCATCACCAAGAGGATAAGTTGACTCGGTGTTCAGGAAAAGTATAAATAATTGGTCGGTGGTATATTGGCTAAGAAATTGACTCCCTTATCACTGCAGGACTATGAAGTGAGGGCTTAGGCCCCAATACCAAGCCCCATACCAACACTAGCATAGATTTTATCCTCACGTACCTTTGGGTATATTGAGGAATCTGACCTTTAACATCACCTCAAACCATCCATAGATTTCCATTTCCTAGGAACCCATAAACCATTTTCCACATTTCATCTTTCTTTTAACTAATCAATATTGTTAAAATTCTTCTGTTTGATTTGTTTGTTTTCTTGTAATCAAAAATCTAGATTCATTTTTCATTTTAGGTGATTGTTTTTTTCATGGTATTAACATGAAAATAGTTTCATCGACAAGAATTTGAAAGTATGGATGAACATTTCCAACAATCCATAGAGAGCTCCAAACACATATTAATGGTGCTTTGCACCTAAATTTACCAACATAGATCATCTTTATCACCTTGATTATATAATCAAGAACATCCACATTCCCCTGTCATTCAATCTAACTTATCCAAAATACCTAATTCACCCAATCTTTGTTTCTTTGATAGTGGGGATCTAGTAATTTCTAAGATATTAGATTTAAACCGTGTTTCCCTCAACACATATATCATTTCTCAGGGTGTCCATATTCAACAACTCACACCTAAACCACAACCGCCTAATCCAACACCTCATATATTCAATAAAAACCTCTCTTAAACACATCGTTGCCTATCTAATATCAGTATATTCAATCATCACAACAGATGGCCTCACAACCGACATACATTAGTCCTATGAGTACCCCCCTTTCAACATAATATTCCTTCACAATATCAACCATACCCATAACCAAACCCATCTACATAAAATCAACCAGGTTCTTCTCATTCATCCCTCATCAACAACCATCACAAAATGACCCTTTACAAGCATTATTGAGCATAATTTCTATTCTTGAAGCTTCATCTATGGGTCCTAAGAACACACTATCCTATGAAAAAAAATTTAACAAACCCATCCACCCGTTAGTACCATACAGAGCATATCCTCCACACTATGAAATTCTTAAGTTCCTCAAATTCTATAGCAAAGAAGACCCTCAACAACACATCAAGGCCTTCTAAAATTCATGTTACCTTGTATCTCACGACCAGGACCTCATGTTGAGGTCATTCCCTATGTACTTAGATGGTCTTGCCTTAGATTAGTACAACATTATTCCTCAGTATTCATTTTTCTCATTCACTCTACTCGCACAACTATTCCTAGAACATTTTTTAATCAATATCACACATAAAATCACTATTACAAACTTATATGCCATCAAAAAATTCAAAGACAAATCTAGCATCAGTTGTATCTCTCTCTAGAAGGGATTTAACCACCAATTATCATTTTCCCTTCCAAAGACAAATCTAATAAAATTATTTTTTTGCTCCTATTCTAAACAAATTTCATCCACACTAAAAATCCAATCCTTCTAAATGTTTAACGAATCCCTTACTATGGTTTTTAAACTCAAGCTTCGCACTCTCGAAGATGGTAGAGTTAAACTTAGGTAAAAGAAGCCAAAACATGAGTCTTCATTCAAACCATCTTCTAGCCACGAAAAATCAAAAACATTAGCCAACGTGGTGGTCGTAAATACTACTCCCAAATAGTGTTAGACATCTGAAAACATTCATCCTCAACGCACTTACACACCTATCGATTAATCTTATAATGTAGTCTTTAAAAAACTCATGAATACCAATATGATCACCCTTCTTCCCATATTTCCTATCAATACATCTATCTCAAATCCCTCTTCATATATAGATAATGATTATTGCAAATACCATCATGTCAAAGGCCACAACATCAAGAGATTTCATTTATTTAGAAATTCCCTTCAAGATCTTATCAATAAAGGTGTGCTATAATATAATAACCCAAATGCACTTCCAAATCAAAATCTATGCATTTTTAAACAAGCCTTCCCAAATCACTTCCCATCCACTAAATAACCATAGTCCAATCTCATCCAGTCCCATCACACTATCAACATATTCAAATATCAACCACTTGTAACATTATCATTTGAGCCCTCTACCACAAAGTCATCGTATGAATCATCCACTAATAGTTATGTCACAGAAACAAAAAACTAAAAACCCACCAAATCAGGCATGTCCCCTAGTCATGTCATTAAAAAGAAAACACTTTCATCCACATATGTTCCATCCTCTTCAAACCCATCTACAAAATCCTCACAAACACCACAAAATAAACCCATCTTGTAAATTGTGAAAATCTCGTATGATGATCATGTCACCCAACACTATCTATGTAACCTTCAAAATCCGGTCACACAACCACCCACCCCTTCATCTAAGAATGTGAAAATAATATCACGTGACCATACAACTTCTTTAATACAAAAACCAATCCCTTTCCCTTCCATTCTAGGGCCACATCCCTCGTCCAAATTACCAATAACTATCGCACAATAAAACATTATTCCTCAAAGTGCATCCAAAGAAATCACACCTAAAGTGGTTCCTTCAACACCTACATAATCAAGAGAATCACAACATCCTTTGACCTTTGCCTTGAAAGGACATTTTACATTAATCCTTTAAAGTATTCTTCAATAATCCATCATAACATTACCTCCTCTTAAGACATTTAGCTCTCGAGGATGGAAGCCTTCTTGGTATAAATTTGAAGCCTTTTTTGATTACCAACGCACACCAGGACATCATACAAAGGATTACAAAGTCCTCCATGTTGCTATCAAAATCCTTGTAAATAAGGGCCTCCTCCCTCCCGATATAGAAACATTAAAAACATATACAATCACTAAACCTAAATTATTATTTACACTCACGATCACTAAAAGTGGAGATTATTCTAATAAATCCCCTCATCAAATCGATGTAGTACATATCACCACCATAGCATGTACCCAAGACCCCAACACCTCATACAAAGGATAAAGTATCCTAAGTCATTTTCTCCAACACATCCTGCAAAGGTTAAAGTATCCATCATTTCCGCTCCTCATACACAAGTCACCAATATCTAGTCAAGATGTCCCTTCACAATCTTTTACAAACCTCATCTTCACATTAACAAGCCATGATTGAAGAATTTCAGTCCATATCAGTCCCCTCAGATGATCCATAAACTTTTTCAAACCTAGTGGGCACACTCAAAGCATCCACTATCATCTCCTTTGATAGTTTTGAAATACCAGCATTACAACTAGAGGATCATGACCCCCCACCTTTTATCACCACCCAAATCAATGACACCATCATTAAGAGGGTCATGATTGAAAATGGTGCTAATATTAACATTATATCATCACATGCCTTTAATCAAATCCAATTACCCAACACCATTGTCTCCAAAACACCAGCCGTACACCGAGCTTTCAACAACACCATCACCCCCACATTGGATACGGTTATCTTACAAGTCAAATTCAGTGTTAAAAATATCCCTGAAATATTCTATCTATTGGAAGGATATTTCCATTATAATATCTTATTATGTCGACCCTGGATACGCACTATGTGTTGTATCCATCCACACTCCATCGATGTCTTGAATACAAGCATGAAGGTAAAACCTTTACAGTCCCAGTAGATCTAAATCCTTTCAAAGTTTTTCACATGACATATCACCTGAATGACATGCTCATTCATAAATCAAACTCACACTCATCTAATGAAGCCTTCATTATATCATCCATCCCATCCTCAAAATTATCATATGACACTTCCTTTGACGATGTTATGAAATGCATTTCACCAGGGGAGTATCTTCTCCTTACACTTAATTCACTTCCTACACCAAAGACATAGGGAATTCATGATAAACAACATGTTATCACCAAATTACAGCACCCTCTGATTTTTCATGTGTGTGTGCATGAGATATCAATCTAGTTGGGTAACATTGGACCATATCTCAAGTTGTGGGACTTGCATACTTGAGATGGACCTCCAGATAAGGTTGGTTCCTTTTCCTAACCTATGCTACAAATAATCCTAATGAAGGGAAAAATATATCTAATCCTTTCATATCAATTCCAAGGAACCAGGGAGAGAGAGAGAGAGAGAATATGAAAATAAATAAATCCTACACTAAGGGAGGTGATAGCACCAACAAAAGGTAGGTTTAGACACTCTCCAAGGGATGAAAATGAAGAAAAATGGAGATATGAACTGTATTAAGAAACATAGTCTACAAACACACATTTACACTATCATTTCTATTAAACACAACCATTCAAAGCTTACAAGAAACCATTAAAATACATAAAATACCTTAAAATGCAATGAAGAGGTCAGATAATGTTATGAAACACAAGAGAGGGTTGTAAAATAACCACATATCTTAATTTTATCCATTCAAAGAGTGACACAGTCCATTACAATCAAGAAGAGAGGCATGAATCTCTTGTGAAATGCTCAAAATGAAAGGTTTGAATCCCACAACACCTGCAATAACTTGTGGAGAAGGAGAGGAGAAAAAATGGAGAATGCTCCACACACAAAAATGAAATCTTTTTACAATATATGAGGGAAAGAGATAAAGAGCTTGAAATTCCTCTTTCACCACCAAAAACTGGCATTAATTAGCCTTCAAAAGTGATGGGAACCCCTGTAAAACCCATGCCTCCATGTACCCTTTTCTTGTTAGAGAAACCAAGGAACCATACCTCATCATTTTTGGTGGTTGAACTGCCTAATATTGTTCCTATAAATGGAGGTTTGCATTTTCCATTTTAAAAGTACTTAACCTCATCAAAAATAAGATCTTTCCAAAAAGTCCAATTTTGTAAAAATCAGAGCTTCTGGGAGAAATTTATGGCTGATTAACTAAAAATGGGACTATGGGGGATATCCTATAGTTAATATAATCTATAATGACAAGTAAACATAGTAAATAAATGCAATAAATAAGTATGTAAATGACCCAAGAAAATATGCAAAAAGAAATTCTAACCCTAATGTGTAAGAGAGAAAAGGAAAGAACTTAGTTGATTAGAGAATCTCATTTAACTGTGTCGCAAAGGTGGTTTTGTAGGAATAGAAAGAAGGAATGACTGTGCAGAATCCCCGAAAAGGATGGATTTGTACTGATTTCCTAGACTAGAGTGCCTAGAGAGGGATGGGGGTGCCTGCAGGTGCTCTAGTATGTAAATGGGCACCCTAGTCTATACAAAAGATCCATAACTAAATTTTACACGTTCGATAGGTGGTACAAAACCCTCGATATGTGTCGCATCAGATTTTATGTCCTGTTTCAGGTGTCATTGATAATCCAAGATGTATAGAAGACCTATAGAAGAGTAAATAAGTATCAAAAGCCTAAAAAAAGAAGAATGTGAATGAATGGGTCGGACTATTCTTAGCTGCCACAACATTGGGCTTACTAAGTGATTGTTGCACTACATTTTGGACCCAAATGTAGTTCTGGTGAGTGTGTACATAATGTGCCCTATGTACTCTTGTGTCAGTCGCACTTTGTGAAACAGCGAGCAATAACTAAATATAGAAAAATTAATAAAATGTGTGCATGTAATAGGATAGAATCCCTCCCCCTTAAAGTGTGATGTAGATGAACCAACCTTGTCCATGTGATGGATCTAATAGAGGAAAATTATCTCCAAGTGGATGCAACTCTAGATGGATGATAGTAGTGACTATTGCTTGGTCCCTCATTATGGTCTCATAATTTTATATTTATAGGTTTCTCTTGATCTAATTTCATAATTAACCCTAGAATGGATGAATACCAAAAAGAAGCCCAAAAGGTGGCGGGAAAGTGGGAAAAGGATCAAGGTGCCCATGGTGGGACTAGGGCTCCCATAGGAACCCCAGTACTGGCCTGGGCACCCTAGTCAAGGAAAAAATAACGGAAAATGACCGAAACATGTTGGGATTATAGATCTAAAATGTTGAGATTGATGAAATAAAATAAAATAATATGGCCAAAAGATGGGGGTTAATTAGTACTTTCTTCACTCAAGAACCTTCTAAATAGTAGTATGAAACCAAGATTAAATAATATCTAAAGTGATTTTTTACTACATTATGCCCCCACTTTATGTTGGTGAGTAGAAAGCTTAGTAACATAAAGTAAATCGAGATGCGTACCTAATGTCCATGAATATTGTAGTAGAAAACATGTCAATAGACTAGACAGAGTGTGGAATGAAAAAAATATGGAATAACATGGAAACTAAAGATGAAAATGCATAAAATAAGTGATGAGAGTGAACCTAAGGAGGAAAGGTGCATGTAGTTGTTTATGTGTGTGATGTACCTGCATGGTTAGTAAGGTGTGTGATGTCATGAAGTGTTTTTGTTGAAATTATTGTTGTTGTTGTTGTTGTTTGTTGCTTCCCTCATTCGACTGCTTATTTCTCATACGATCGGGTCTGCAAGGAGAAAATGATCAAGTAGTCAAATATGTATGTATGTAAAAGACGCATGTGAAAGTGTGTAAATGTAAAATACATAAAAAATAATGTGTAAATGGAATATGTGTACCTGATCCATGTCGAGAAAGAGAGTGTAGAAGGATATCATGTACTGCAATTTTTTTGGGAGATCACATGCCACCCTAGTTGAGGAATTGTGGGGAGAAAGCTACATTATTCCCCTTCATGTAACTGCTTCCTTAAATGTGTGTGAATATATCTCTATACATACTAGTTTTTTTGTCAATCTGATGCAATTGGTCGAAGTAGTGTAGGGAGGCACACCCATTATAACCCCCAATCCTATAACTTCTTCCTAGAATGTTAAGGGCACCATGTCTTGTAAAATTCATATTATATGGGGTTCATATACTAGTCTAAACCCAATCGATTTATATAATTGAACCGACCCAATATAGAATCTCTATATGGTGTGTAAAAAAACCCAAATTATGTCCCCCTCTTTGGGGGAACATGCAACATCGTTGATAGGATAAATGTGGACCCAAAAGCGGACCAACTACATGTACTCTGAAGGTCTTCCCTATATGGGAATGGAATGCACTTGGTAGAAACCAAGGCACGCATAAACAAGGATAGCTATCCAAAAATAATTGTTAGTATGAAAGATCATGCATGTAAAAGACAGTGTGTAAGCTATACAAACAAAGAGGTAAACACACAAGAAAACAAAGTATGCCACAAAATCGGGTTGCAAACATGGGACATCACTCATAATATCACAAGACATGTAAATCCATCATGGCCACAAACAACAAAAAAGTGCACAAACAAAACATAGGGAGAGGCCTGCATCTAAGAACAAACAATAAAAGATAATAGAACAAAAAAGAGTGGAAGAAAATATCCATGCATAAAAAATTTTGCACATGAATCACCCATTAGCATGTTAGAAAGATAACATGTCAAAAACACGTATAACCAAGTAATGTAAAGTACTAAGTACAAAATGAAGCAATAGCACCTGGAAGAACAAATGTGGATTCCCCCAGCAACCAGTGTAGGAAGGGTAGAATGTGATGTAAATCCCTACATACATTATGTCTTGTTACACTAACTCAGTCTATTGATGATAGTTTCTCCTTTCCATTTAGTTGATAATATCAAAGGAGAAAAACCGGTTCAACCTCAATCATGGCAGGGTTTCCAAGATAACTATAAAGGATGGTAGCGGACATTGATTTTGCTCTCTATGAAGAATGAATGAAGCACTTCACCCTACAATTAAACCTGAAAATCAAAGACACTGCACAAAATGGAATTAGTAAAAATAGGTAGGTAGGTTTTCTTTGTAAAGGTCAGTTCCCAGAAGCCCAAATAATTCCTTATGTGGATGTCAACCGTATTTTAAAACATTCAAGTTTTATTTATGACAATGGAGTACAAAATGTGATATAAAACTGTGATCAAATGTATTATCACTTATTTATATTAAGACATACATCAGCTGATACTGATAAAATGAAAAGAAACAAGTCTAGAACATGAATTCTAGAATCTAGGTCTGAATCTAAGTTCTCAGAAAAGAAGTTAGAGCCCACTAAATAGGATAAATCATCATCCTCAGTGAAGTAGGAATCAGGTTCTTCAATATAATCATCCACAAAGAAGTCAGAGAGCTCCTCCTTTGTATCGATCAGACGTTCAAGGCTTGAATAAGATTCTGCAAGGATGATGTTACTCTCGATGTCAAATTCAGATTCAGTGTGGGTGTCCATAGGGATGTTGAATCCCACTTCCTATTTGTACTTGTACCATACAAGGTTGTCTTGTATCCTTTGAACCTCGTAGTATGCTTCCCAAAATACCTTGGTGGCTTCACAAATTCTTTGGGTAGAGGAAAAAATGGCTTCTAACCTATCAAGAGGAATTGTGTGTATAACACACAATTCCAAATTGTGAAGTAGTTCCTATTGCTCCCAGTGCAAGGGGTGTTGGACAATTGGAAGTGAGTTGATATTGGTAATTGGATTATTGATACCTCCTATGGCCATCTGATAGCATCCATACTTGAGAAAATGTTATCAATAAAAGGAAATGGATATAGATTGTTAAACAAATTTGGACAAATCTATGAAAGAAACAGACTATGCAGGAATCGCAAGTGATTCTAGAAATTGTTGGTGATTACTGTGAATTATAATAAACTAATAAAACAAAGGATATAGCTCAATTAGATTGGGAGTGTACTAAATTTTTAAACTTTTAATGAAATTATTAATAAGAAGACTAGTAGGATTACCTAAAAATGGAAGCAGGAATCAATGAAACAAAAACTTACCTTGGTGTATGATTGACAAGATATCCCGGTTTGAGTTACAGGTGGGTGAAAATGGCTCCAAGATGTCTTGAAAACTATGTTGGATGATATGATGATCACCTTGATGCAGTGTAGCAATAGTGGATGCTCTGTTGAAAATATCAGACTCAGAAATGTTTGTGAATGGACATGAATTCCCTACAAAATCCTCCCCCAAAGAGGCAGAGAAATTGTTTATATAGATCGCTAGTGACTGGGATAATCACAGGTGATTTCGGCCAATTCGAGTTAGGGGATGACAAGAGTGATTTTCTATCCATTTTGAACTTGATTTGCAAGAGATTTGAGAGAGGTTGAGATGCTTAAAGGGATGAACTCGGATTAGGACCAAGTTGGTTGGGATAAATGTGGAGGTTTTTTAGAAGGTTTCCCAAGTTAATTTAGTCCTAACTAGTGAGGGGTGAGAAGTGGTTATAGGGATAAGTTAGAGGTGGTTAGGGTAGTATTTTTAGAAGGTTTCTTATTAGACTAGTTACAACTAGTGAGTTAGGAGGATTTTTCATGGTGAGGTGTGAGGGTGAGGTATAACATAGGAAATTGATTTATTTAATTAATTATTTAGACATAGGGATGTGATGACTTGGGGAATGTGAGTGTTAATTAAATTAATTAATTAAAGAGTACAAGTGGGTGACCTAGGTCAAGGAGTGTCGTGAATCAAGATGAAACAATATAGTGGTGCATTTTAATTATTTTGACAATCGTGAATGAGTTTAGATAACAAAGATGAGAGAGTGTATATTTTTTGGTGTCTACATTTTCCCCTTTTGTCTGACGATTTTTTTTTGACAAATCATTAGACAAAAATGATGAGAAGGTTTGTTTGTATGGGTGATTCAACTACAACGCAATACAATGAACACCAGTGTGTTTTTGGTTTCAAAAATTTCCACAGTCCAAGGGAGTACAGAATGGGTTATCAAGGAATCAATTGACAAGGTAACCAAAGGGTTCGACACCTGTAGACATATGATCCTTGTCAGGTAAACTAACGAATGGGAAAACCAAGTGATGGGGGCCAAAGGGCTTGTGTCCCATAGACGAATGGTGAATCACAATATTGACTATGTTCATTTGATTCAAAATTTCAAGGGCTAAGGTCCATTGAAAACATGACACACTTGTGTAAAAGTGAAATTTCCATTATTTTTAGGGAAATACGGGCATGTATTCCAAAAAAGGGGTAAACTAATGATTATGGAAATCATCGGCATTTAGTGCAATCATCGGCGATTGCATAGCGTTAAAAATAAGGGCTACAAATAGCCCAAAATCAATGTTGTTTTATCACATTGTGAGTGTGGTAAAAATGTTTTGACAGAGTGATTGTTGGCATGAAAAACATGTTTTGAAGAAGAAAATATATAAGATGGCGTCCTCAAGTAGAAAACATAAGCCTCCAATAGATGAGGAAGGATTTTAATCCCATTTTTGTGTCTTTTTTGTGGATTTATGGGTGTTTTGAGGTATTCATTTCCGTATTGGGGGAAAGTGGATTCTCTAGTTTTGAGTCGCAAGAATCGTTGGTGATTCCTTCAATCGCCATCGATTAAGGTGAATCATTTGCGATTCGCCTTGGCAAAAATAGTTTATATGTTAAATAGAAAAGTATGGTTTTTGATAAAAAATGTTTTTAAATTTGTGGAATGTTTATGGTTTCCGTTGGTAGATATATTTTTTGGATTGTCGATATCATTGATGTTGATATTATAATGTCACTTTTTGTTAGTAGATTTTGGACAATAAATTTGATGTCTTAATACTTGGAATTAATGTTATTTTCAATACTAAGGTGATGATACTAACTTTTTTCTTGGGTGCTTGAGTCTCCTTTTTGCAGGTGGATGCAAAATTGACTATCCATGATCCTATACCATTGATGTTGGATGAGGTGAGGGCATACTTACCAAATGAGGATTGGGAACATCTTGAGGCAGTGTGTTTTAGTGGTATGAGGTCTTATAGACGGGTTCACATGCTACTGTATCTTGATATTGGCGTTGTTAGAGATTTGGAATCCTTCCACCAATACTTTTCTTTCTTCCTACAGGGGAGATGACCATTACTCTTGAGGATGTTCATTGTATTATGAGATTACCGGTTTGTAGAAAGGAAATTTATTGTATGACTGAGGATGAGAGACTAGATACTATACAGAGGTTATATGGAGAGCATGCTTGGGATGTGAGGTATTCATCAGGGGAATTTGATTACCAAGCGTTATATGAGTCTACGAGAGTTAGTTGTCCATGAATGACCATGTGATGTTGATAGCTATTTCATGTTTTAATTTTTTGGATTCAGGAGGTGTTCATTTTCCTTAGATGATGATCAGTGTTATTACTGTGATAATGGAGCACAATACAGTGTTTGAGTAGGCACCTACTTTATTGGCACAAACATTCAGAGAGTTTTGGACTTGGATGGCCCACAAGTGTTATGGTATTGATGTTGGATTCTTGTTGCAGTGTTGGGCACATGAGCATATTTCCATTGCTCATCCATTTCCTACCTTGTGATATTGAGGCGAGACATCCTGGCTTAATGAGATGGAGCTAGAATCTGGGTAAGGGGCCTGGTTATTATAGAGACTTGGTGTCAAGATTACAGGTGGGATATGTAGTGTGGAGGAAATGTCCTATAGATTTCCATGATTGGTCTGAGTTTCCTCAAGGACTTGCTAGGCTTACAGCAGGACATTTGGATATATGGTTATAGGGTTAGAGAGGATGAGATTCTACATTTCAGTCATGTTAGGAGGTAGTTTGGACTGACATAGGGTATACCTGGTATACCTGAGGATCTATTGCAATACAAGCAAGAGGATGGGGATATTGAGACTCTAAGGGATTATTGTAGTGAGGCCTGTAGTTATTGATGAGTAGTGGGGGGCTATGGGTCCTGATGATGAGGGCCAGATTGTTCTGATTGATGATGTGGGGTGACTCTAGATTTTACTGCATGGTGGGCCCGATCACTAAGGAATTTTTATCAGACTAAGGGTAGTGGAGAGGGAAACACAGACGGTCAGACGAGTAATTGCTCAGGTGACAGGAGGAGTACAAGTACCAGAGGATGAGAGGGGTGAGGGTGATGATGCCATAGCTATGGCTATTGCAGTAGTGATGGATGAGAAGGCCGTAGTGGAGGGGGAGAGAGATGTGGCTCGGAGAGACCATGATGACCTTCTGGGAGTCTGGGATACCCTTATCGCAGAGAGGGATGGATTAATTATTGAGTGAGATAGCCTTCAGGTGCAGCTTGTACAGGTATCTTCTGATAGAGACAAGTACAAGGGACACAGGGATACACTAAGGAAGGCCTTGGGGATCACATGGCCTTCTATATCTAGTGCAGATTTTTGGTGATGGCTCAGTCTGGTAGGCAGAGGGGAGCATCTATAGCACCTCCTCCTGGTATGATTTTAGTGGCACACTATGAGGTTGTGTGAGCGGAGAGGGATTACTATGTGGATTTGATTATCAAGAGCTACCTGATGCCACCTTATATGTTGATCGCATGGCTGCCCAAGGGGACGGCCACAACAGTAGTGAGGCCTAGTGCTAGTGCGGCGAGCATGGGATAGCCACCTCAGAGGCTAGAGAGAGGGGTGATGGTGAGGGAGGAGCTGGAGGTGAGGATTTTGTCATGAGTGTTCATAGAGGTGGTGGAGATGTAGGTGCAAGCTGGAGGTACTCCTGCTCCTAGAGGAGAAGGTGGTGCCAACATGATGCTAGAGAGATGTTGATTTTACTACATGATTGTATATGATGTCATAGCTCATAGAAGCCCATTTTTTACATGATGATACATTGATTATTCAGACATTGATATGATGTATCAGACTTTTGATTATGATGTATACCATATATATATATATATATATGATGATGGTTTATGGCTTATACTTCTATTCTCAATTTGTATATGGTATTTATTTGCTTGTTTCTACTGAAAATGTGTTAATGTTTTAGATGGGTAATATGTTAGATTGATTTAAATGATTTGAAATGTGATCCAAATGTTTAGAATCAAATATGTAACTAAATAAAATGAGGTAAAAATGGAATGATTACCCCACTATAGAATTGATATATACTCAATGAGTTTTGAAAAATACACTTGCACTTGTGGCCTTCTCAGATGTTAAGTAAGATCATCAATGGGTAGTTATGCAAATCATGATGGGAATATGGGTTTAAGTGAATGTATTTTTCTAGGATGACAAAAGGGATTTTGTGTGTAGGCCGATGTGGGAGAAAGGGATCTCCTTTTCAAAGGTTTCAAAGGGATGATGCCCCATATTTTTATATTATTTTGAAGAAAACTGATCGATGCGGGAAGTTTTCTATGATGGGAAAGTTGATCAATGCGAGAATATTTCCTGGATGCTTTTGATTTTTTGAAGGTTGATCGATATGGGAAGCCTTTTATATGAGTAGCCATCCTTTGAGGGTATGGTCTACATTTTGAATTTTAACTGGATGGTCATCCTTTGAGGGATCGGTCCATGATCTTGACTGGTAGTTGTCCTTGAAGGGAGAAGTCTACTTTTGTTTTTTATAATGATTTAGATTTCTAAATAGTTGTCCTTTTAGGGATCAGTCTATTATATTTTTATGTTTTGATAAGAGGTGCATCCAAATGATTTTCATATATTTTTGAAGATGAGGGTAAAAACCCTAATAAACTTTTTAAGGAGGGGATAAAATGTACATGCAACCTACACACACATGTCCCATGTCATGTTTTGATTGGTATGAGGTGGATGGGTGTAGTGTTTTAAGGGGTTCCAACAAAGAAGGAATACATTGCAATGATATGGTGGAGTGATAGGATTTGAATGGAACTACTGTCATGACGACCAATCATTTAATATTAGAAAGGACAAGTGCAAAGCATTCAAAGGTTCCCTTTTAGTTCCCCATCAAGAGAAGTGAGATGATATGCTCCTGACCCATACTTGTGAGTGATAATGTATGGACCAATCTAATTGGGGGAAAACTTTCCATGTTTACTTCATTCTAATGTAGTAACATTTTGATTTTATTTAAGTACAAGATCACCAATTTTAAAGTCACGTTCTTTGACATGTTTTTTGTATGCTCTGCTAATACATTGTTGATAAACTTGATGATGTTTGAGGGTTGTTAAACATTTTTCATCTAACAATTATAGTTGTGCTAAAGATTCTTGGCGATATTCTTTGTCAGGGATGAAATCTTTAAGAGATACACAAAGTGATGGAATTTGAATTTCAAGAGGTACAATGGCTTTAGAGCCATAACAAGTGAATAGGGTGTAGCACCTATAGGTGTGTGAATGCTAGTTCGATAGGCCCAGAGAGGAAATGGGATTTGAAGATGCCAATTCCTGCCTACATCATTTACTATTTTCATAAGGATTTTATTAAGTGTTTTGTTAGAGGCCTCAGCCTGTCCATTTTGCTTGAGGATAGTATGGTGATGAGAAACTGAGTTTGATGTTGAATGTATCACAGAGATTTTTAACTTCCTTATTTTTGAAGGATTTTCCATTATCTGTGATGAGTTTATGCAGGATACCGAAGCGGAATATGATATTTTGATATATGAAATTGATGATGGGTCCAGATATTTTGTCGAGGTTAAAGGGATGGCTTCAACCCATTTAGTGAAATATTCAATTGTTATGATTATGGAATGATGTTGTTGGGATGATTTAGGGTTTATTACACCAATGAGGTCTAACCCCCATTGAGAGAAAGGCCATAGGTCTTGAGCGGGTTGTAGTGCTTGACTAGGGACGTGGATGAGATCTGAATGGAGTTGGCATTTAACACATTTCTTTACGTATGCACAACAATATTTAGTGATGGTAGGCCAGTAATACCCTAGTCGTATGATGCGTGTTTAGCGATGGACATTACCACTGAAGTGACCACCACAGATGCCCTCATGGACTTCTTTGATTGCTTTGGTTGATTCATGTGATTTAAGACATCGTAACAATATGTCATCAAAGCTATATGTTTATAAAGGATACCACCTATGATGACAAAAGTGAGTTGCATTGAAGAAATGATCATTTGGCTCCATGTGATAAATCTGATGGTAATTTAGATTTGGCGAGATAGTCATATATCTGTGTGTACCATAGATTGGGTGGATTGTTTGTCAATGTTATTGATGGAAGGTAACTCATTTTGATGTGAAGGATGGTCTAAGCATTGAATAACACAGACATTTTAGTCTTATCCTTTGATTTTTCTGTTTCAAAAGGGACGAGGGATCTGAGGGATGCCATAGTGTCTGCAAACCTATTGGAAGATCATGGAATGGATTGAATGGTGTAATGATCGAATGCGCCGAGGAGAAATTGACCACAACTTTATATTTTTGAAGGATTTCATTTTTACATTGATATTCTCCTTTAACTTGACTGATGACAAGTTGTGAATCTCCATAGATTTCCAGGATGTGGGAACCTATGAGAATGGTGGTATTTAGACCCATGATTAAGGCTTCATATTCTACCATGTTATTAGTACATTTGAAGTTAAGTTTGAATGATAATGGAAGTGGAATGTTCCAGGCAGTATGATAATGACTCCAGCTCCTCCCCCATCTTGGCATTTAGCACCATCAAAGAAGAGGGTCATTTTAATGGGGATGAATCAGATTCATCAATGTTGTTTGATGGATTCATCAGGAAAACATTCATGAGGTGGTTGATTATCTGAAAGGGGTGCATCGAGTGAGCTGATCTGTAATGGCTTGACCTTTAATAGATTTTTGAGATATGATTTTGAGGTCAAATTCAGTCATGAGCATAAGCCATCGAGTTATGTGATCATTATGATAAGGTTTAGCATGCATGGTTTTAAGTGGATTAAATCTGGTGATGACATATGTCTTGTGATTGAGGAGATAATGTCGAAGTTTGGAGGTGGTGAAATATAATGCACAACATAATTTTTCAGCTTTGGTATAGCGTGTTTCATATTCATGGAGTGTATGACTAATGTAGTATATGACTTGTTCATGACCTTGATTATCACGGTGGGCAAGCATAGCTCCTAGGGCATGTTCTGAAGTGGATATGTATAGATAGAATGGCTCCCCTTCATGAGGTGGAGTAAGCATAGGTGGTGATAATAGGTATTATTTGATTTTTTCAAAGGATTTCTGACAATCAGAATCCCAATGAAATTCTATGTCTTTGTGAAGGAGATGGTGAAATGGTTGACAAATGGTCAGAAATTTGTGATATGAAATGTCAAATGGACTGTAATTTACCCTAGAGGCTACGCAGTTGCTTAAGATTGGATGGTGGAGGCATTTCAATGATTTCTCTAACTTTTTTTGGGTCAACTTCAATGCCTCAGATAGATATGATGAATCCTAAAAGTTTTCTGGTGAGGACACCAAAAACACACTTTGCAGGATTAAGATGAAGACAAAACTGGATGAGATGAGTGAAGATTGATTCAAGGACGTCAAGATGGTTTTTTCTTGATTTGGAATTTCCTAGGAGGTCATCAACATAATCTTTGACAATTTGTGGATGAGATCATGGAAAATGTATGTCATGGCACATTGATACGTAGCCCCTGCATTTTTAAGACCAAAGGGCATGATGTGATACCAGAAGGTTCCCCAAGGGGTAATGAAATAATTTTTATGTTGATCATTGGGAGTGATGAGGATTTGATTATAACCAAAAATCCATCCATAAGGGAAAGCATTTCATGGCCGGTGGTTAGGTTGACAAGATGATCTATGTTTGGAAGAGGGAAATCATCTTTAGACATGAAAGATTGAGATCCCTAAAATTTGTGTAGATGCGTATTTTACCTAAAGCTTTAGTTATGGGGACAACATTGGAGACCCATTGTGGATAGTCAATGGGTATGATGAAGTTGGAAGATAACAAGGCGTTGCAACTCTTCCTTAACAAGGAGAGCTATATGGGGATGCATTTTATGGAGTTTTTGTTTACCGGCTTAGCATTGGGATACGTGACTATGTTGTGTATGACGATGTTAGAATCAATTCTGGGCATATCGATATATGACTAGGTGAAGGCTTGGTGATATTTTGTTAAGAACGAGGTGAAATCATTTAGTTCTTGTGAATCTAGAGATTGACCAACCTTAACTATGTGAGGATCCTGAGGGGTACCTAAGTTAATGTCGAGGGTGGATTCATTAAGGAGAATTGGTGTGTTAGATGGTAGGGATTTCTGAAGAAAATGGTCTTTATCCCCCATATGGGAAAGGATATCCTGGTCATCCTAACACTGGAGGATATCTATGGTAGGTGAATCTTCCTCAACCATTTCTGGCCAAACAAGGGGTAATGATTTAGTGGAGTGATTGGATTGATAAGTAAGTGGCCCTAAAGATATAGCATTGATTAAAAAAAAGTTAGATGGGATGGGTACAATGTCGTCTTTGTCCATGGGATCTTCAGGGTTTGTTGGTGATGATGGTTCTAGTTTGGAAATAGTTAGGGATGTAGAAAGTTTAGATGTAGTGGCTTCGCACATCTCAGAGGTGAATCTTTTATAGCCTTAAACACTTTTCTCATGAGCTTTAAGGGAACATAGGATGGGTTTATCATGGGTTCCTTGTTCATATCATCTGATATCAAAACCTCTCCATGTGCAGTCGATGAAGATACATGCAGGCGAAGTTGGGATTGTCAAGGGATTTGAAATTCAATGTGAATGGCATGACATGGTGTGGATTGATAGCCTGGGATGGAGGTTATCGATTCCCCCATAAATAAGGTTTGTTTTGAGATACGCAGGACCGTAGGAAATAACATCTCCTATGTTTGGGTCATACATGGGTTGTTTGTCAGGGACGGCCATATGTTTTAGGTGAAGGGATGGAGTTAAGCATGAGAAGATGATATTCCCCATGAGCATAAGGTGTTTTATGCCTCACCAAGAGAGGAATCATCTGGTAACTTGGAAGAAGGGATAGATGTGCTAGTGGATGCTTCATTAGATGGATCAGGTGTGGATTTAGGTACAAGGACATCGTTTGGGTGGTACATCATGTAGCAGTCAGTGAATGGATTTGGATCAGTGGGGACAATGAAATTCTGACCTTCATGTTTGTATTTGAGACAACGATGGAGGGTGGAAGGAACACAACACATGGTGCATATCTAGGGGCATCCTAATAACATGTTGTATTGAAACTCTCCTTCTATAATATAGAAGAGTTCCGGTAGGGTTTTGATGTCTAACTTTAAGTGGAAGTATGACGGTGCCTAATGTGGGTGTGATAGTGTCATTGAAGGATCGTAATAGAACTGGAGTTTGGGTGATAACAATATTGGGTAATTTAAGTTGGTCAAAAGCAAGGGATGATATGATATTGATGGCAACACCACTATCAATCATGACCCTCTTGATGGAGATGTCATTGATCTGAGTGGTGATGAAGAGTGGTAGGTCATGGTCTTCTAGTCTGAGAGAGGGAATTTTAGATGGTTTGAAATGATATAGAGGCAGATGCTTTTAAGAGCACCCACAAATTTTGTGAAATGGAATTGGATCATTGGCTAGTATAGTTATGGATTAAGGGCTTCTATCATAGCCTGTTTGTGAAAAGGTGATGTTTGAACTAGCTCATAAAGTGACATCCTAATAGGAGATTGGTGTAATTGTTTGATAGAAACCTTCTGTATTGTGGTGAAAGGAGGTGTTGCTGCTTGTATAGAAGATTTTGGATTTTGATGATGGTGTTTGATTAGACTCTTCAGGAGCTAAGGAAATAGATACCTTAGGTTTATCAAATGAAGTTGATAATTCAGGAGGTGGAGGTATAGCAATGAAGTTTTTACTTTTCTTAGGCTCAGATGGTTCTTTGTCATAATTTTGTGAATGGGTGGTGATGTGTACACACTGACTTGATGATCAGATGCTTTAGGGATAGATTATTTAGATTTTGATGATGATGATGTTGATGTTGCATTGTGTTTGATTGAGAAGGAAGGAAGAGTGGACTTCCAAGTTCATGTACCTTCAAGTGAAAGGCTCTATAATTTTCTATGGAATGGCCTTGTGTTCTGTGGTAATCACAAAAAATATTGAAGTCATACCAAGAAGGTTTCCATCCGATGATGATCAGACGGCTTAGGAGATGGTAATGTAATAAGTGACCACTGAAGGAGGTCATCTAGGATGGTGGCATAATGCCCCTTAGGTGTAGACGTAGATGGGGACAAGGTCACATCTATACTTCTCTCAGGAAGAGGTAAGATGGGTTGTTTAGCCACAGGTCATTTATTTTTTGGAGAGTGGTGACGAGGAGCCTATATGGGTGGTCATTGGCCAATAGTCAGATTTGGTGACATGTGAGAGTAAAGGACCCTATATGGGTGGTTGTTGGTGAGGATAGTTGGTCTGTGTGAAATGTGAGGGTGAGGGACCCCGTATGGTGTGATCGTTGGTGTGGATAGTTGGGCTGTGTAAAAGGTGCAAGATATGGAACTTAGTGTAGGGGTTTGATTGGGGGATTTTGATCCTGTAATAATAGGGTGATTAATAGGTATAAGGGAGTGAGGTCCGCGAAAAGGAATCTGATCCGGAAAAACATATTGAGGAATTTTAAAAACTTGAACAACACCCTATTATGAGGTACCTTTGTGGTTTTAGATGAACTGGGTGTGGTTGATGAGGACGCAACAGAAGGGTCTAATTTCTCTGAGGTAGCGAGTATTTTGGGTTATTTTTCAGATGTGGTTTTAGGTGTAGTTTAGGGAGTAGAGGATGCATGTGTGGATTTCAGTATGACATGTGACAAGGTGTGGGAATAGTTTTAGTAATATTTTCAAAAAGGAGGTCAGTATCTTTGGGATCATTAGTTTTAGTGTATTTTCAAGTTTTGATTCAATAATGATGAGGATGTAGGAAGGGTTTTTAGTGATGTTCTCAAAGGTAACTTAGGGTTCGTAGTTTTAGGATTCTGGTTGTTGGCATTTGTTCCACAGGTTTTGATTCGGTAAGTGATGAGGATGTAGGAAGGATAGGCTCTATTTTGGTTATTGTATTGATGGTGTGGAAACATTTGTTTGTGGTTGATCGGAGGATGAAGGGTGATTCAGAAAAGGTTTCTTAAATATGTCAAGATTTTGATTTGGGGTGCATTTGGATTGTCTAAGTGGAGCTCACCCTTGTTGATCAAATCTTGAAGTACATTGTGGAAATGTGTGACACCTTTTGATGTCATGTCCATTGACCCTATGATATTTACAATAGTCATTATCTCAGTACCAAATGGGTTTAGATACTGATATGTCGATGGGTCGAATAGGTGGGAGAGATATCATGTTGGAGGCAAGAAATTTTTCAAAAACTATGCTATAAGTCTCTCCTATAGGTGTGTAGTTATGTTGTTAATGGGGCGCTTGATCAGTGGGTTTTTCCTTGGGATTGGATTTAACTATGATGGTGTTGGCAGATGTTTTTGACTTATCGGATTGGATGTTGACTTGGATGGGAACTCAATTTTTGGTTTCTTAGGATGAATCTTAACCCATCCATCTTCTAGAGCTCACTATTTCAATTTATGAGCCATAGTGAAAGCCTCATCAAAAGTTTGAAATGATTGGATTTGTAATGTTGATGAGATGTGTTTAGCACATGCACGATAGAAGACCTCGATTAATTTTTTTGTGGTAATGTAAAGGATAGTTGATTAGTCACACCCCTCCAATGAGTGACAAAATCAGTGATAGATTCATCTTCGAATTGTCTAATGGCATATAGGTCGTTGATAGTGATTTTGTGGGCTATGTTTATGGAAAAATGGTCTAAGAAAATTTGGGAAAGTTGTGCAAAGGAGAATAGGGAATGTTGCAGAATGTTGTTATACCAATCTAAGGCAGGACCAATGAGGGACATGGGAAAGGTCCTCAACATCAGGTCTTGATCATGAGCTATTAGATAGCATGCATGATGGAAGGCATGGATATGTTGTTGGGGATCTTCCTTGCTGTAAAACTTGATAAACTTAGGAAGTTCCCAGTGAGGCGGATATGGTTTATATGGTACTGAAGGATGAATGGGCTCATTGCAAATTTGATCATAAGAGAGCACATTATTGGATGAGGACAAAGAAACTTTGAGACTTCGATATGTTGTTTAAAAGGGCTTGGAGAGGATCAGGTTGATTTTTTTGTTGTGAAGATGAGCCAGGTTGAAATAAGGACTGGCTAGGTATGAGTATGCCTGATACTATTGAGGACTGCCTTGCTGGTAGGGAATGTTTTGTTGGGGAATGTTCTATTGATAAGGTACATTGTGTTGGTAAGGGGTATTCTATTATAGGATGTGGTATTGCAGAATTTTTTGATGAGGTGCGTATTATTGAGGTATCTTGTATTGAGGTATGTTTTGTTGAGGTATATTCTGTTGATAAGGAATATTTTGTTGAGGGATACTTTGATGATAAGGGATGTTCTATTGTGGGATGTTTTGATGAGATGAGAAACTTTGTTGGGAGGCTATAGGCTGTGAGGTTTGTATGTATTGATATTATAATGGCATTGATGTATGAGTGAGTGGTTGTGAATATGTGGGTGGTTGCTGAAAGGAAAAATTAGAGGTTAACAGAGGACGGTGCCTGTTTTGGAATGTTTTGTTGTGAGATACTATATTGTGGGATATTTTGTAAGAGTGTAGATTACAACATGGAGATCAATGGTTGTGAAGGTTGTGGTATGTATTGTGAAACATGATGAGTACTAGCAATGACACTAGTATTGATCAGTGGTGTAGTTGTAGGAATGGACATGGTGATGTTCTGAATGGGACTAGTAACCTGTTGGGAGGATACAATAGTAGAAAAGGCCACAAAACCTAGTGGAGATGTTTGTACCTGTGAGGAGTCTGACACAGGGGTGGATGAGGAAGCAACAGTACTACTTAGGGGAGGTGTGGAACCTGTAGAAGGACTCGGTGAGGATGTAGATTGTTGGGTAAGATGTGTTTTGTGATGAAATCATGTGGAGGTCATAAACAGGGACTGAAGAGACCTCAGATATCTTCAGGTTGACTGGTGGAAGATTATTCATTTGATGTTTCAAAGGGGTTAGTAGGGCTGGCAAAATATCTTGGGTTGACTATTGTTCAGTGCTTTAGATTGATTTGAAGTGTATGGGTACAACTATTAGGAATGAAAGGGTCTTGATTTTGATCAATGCAATGGCAGATGAAGGATTGTAAGTGTATATGTTGGGGTGTAAATGGTTACATTTGAACATTTCTACCTACTAGATAGGAATTGAGGGAAATAGGGTTTGAATCTAGCATTTCTTCAAAGATAGGTCTCCCCTATTGTAGAAAGGAGGTTCAGATGCTTCTGGTTGAGGACTAGAAGAAAAAATGTTTTGTTTCTTGTGGTCTGAGATGTATGAAGGATTTGACCATGATATTGATGTGGGGAATGAAAGAATTTTTGTCCCATTTCATTTGTTATAGTTGACCCCTAATTCATTCCAAGTCTGTTGGGTGTCAAAAAGGGATTGGATGTAACTGTTTGATAATATGGGATTTGTTTTTGTGTTGGTGTCGAAAGTGTTGCAAGGAATGATGTAGTATAAAATGGTACATGTTGTTGAAATGTATGATGGTGGAGTGGACATGTTTTCAGAAGTTTGGTTTTGAGCTTGTTGTCTAGTAAGTACCATGATAAAAAACACACAAACACCTAGAAAATAAGAAATAACTAAATGGGTTGTTTTACAAACAACAAGCAAAAGAACAAAAAATGTTGTTTTGTATTTATCTTGATTAATTATGAAAAAGTGAAATGTGTAAGATGGTTAATGAGGGTCCTAGGAAATGGTAGTCTATGGTTGGTTTCAGGTATGTTTAAGGGTGGAGTCCTCGATATACCTAAAGGTATGTGAGGCCCAACTTTGTACTACTACTAGTACGGGCATGTATATTGGGGCCTACCCCCTCACTTCATGATCCCAATGTTGTAATAAGGGAGTCAGGTGCTGAGTCCAAAATATACTGACAGACAGGAGATTATACTCAGCCAGAACACCGAGTCGGCTTCCCTATTGGGTGATGAAATCCCAATCAGTTTCACCTGGGTAGGAATTTTTTGAATGCGTTTTTTATTTTGAAGTGATTTGGTTGTGTGTGAGGGAAAGATAAGTGAATGCAACTAGTTAACTCTCCTATTTAAAGCTAGATGATCAAGAAGTATGAAATGGTTTGTTTTAAGACCCTAAAATGAAATGTTGATTTTTGATGAGAACAAATAGCCAAAAAAATGCAAAATAGAAAGCAAAAAGAAGGTTTTTAGGACGTACCATAAGATCGCTCTTTTTATTTTTTTTTAGATTTTTAGCAATTTTTCCTAAAGCAAGCAACTAGTAAATCCAGCAGATGAATTTTCAAAAATAGTGCCCTGCAACCAGATTAGAGAAAATAGAAAACAGAAAATAGAAGATTGTGAAGCAATGTAAAAAAACATAGTCCAATCACCAACGATTGGCCCAATCGCAAGTGATTATCCTAATTGAATAGGCGATTACTAAGATAGTGAATTAGAAAAACAAATATTATTTAATTAGTGAAATGAAGTAAGAATTAAGGGACAGGGGTCCCATTGGGCATGCTAGAATGTTGATGAAATTTCTCCTTGTCGTTTAGTTGATAATATCAAAGGGGAAAAAATTGGTTCAACCTCAATCATGGCAGGGTTTCTAGGATACCCATGGATGATGGTAGTGGATGTTGATTGTGTGCTCCATGAAGAATTAATGAAGCTTACTTTTCCCTACAATTAAACCTGTAAATCAAAGACACTACACAAAATGGAATTAGTAAAAATAGGTAGGCATGTTTCCTGGCAAAGGCTATTCCAAAGAAGTCAAAGGCTTCCTTATGTGGATGTCAACCTGCTTTTAAAACATTCAAGTTTTATTTATGACAATGGAGTATAAAATGTGATATAAAAGTGTGATCAAATGTATTATCACTTATTTAGTTTATTAATACATACATGATAACTGATAATGAAAATAAAAGCCTAGAAAATTCAAAATCTAGATCCGTATCTAAGTTTCTAGAAGTTAGAGCCTACAAAGCTAAATCATCATCTTTGGTGAATATGAAAGGTTCTGAGATGTAGTTTTCCATGAAGAATTTAGAGATATCCTTTGTATCTTATTAGCAGCAAAATAGAATCATCTAGTAAGGCTGATGTTACTCTTAATGTAATTCGATATGGTGTTTGTGTCTTCAAGTTCATCTTGTATCCTTTGAACCTCATAGTATGCTTCCCAAAATTCCTCGGTGGCCTCAAGAATTATTTGGGTAGATGCAAAAATGGCTTCCAACCTATCAAGAGGAGTTGTGTGTATAGCACACTGTTCCAAATCATGAAGTAGGTCATATTTCTCCTAGTGCAAGGGGTGTTGGAAAATTGGAAGTGAGTTAATATTGGTAATTGGATTGACTACCTCCTATGGCCATCTGATAGCATCCATACTTGAAAACATGTTAGCAATAAAAGGAAATGGATATAGATTGTTAAACAGATTTGGATAAATCTATGAAAGAAACAGACTGTGTAGGAATCACAGGAGATTCTAGCAATTGTCAATGATTACTATGAATTCTAACAGACTAATAAAGCAGAGTATATGAAATCAATTAATTTGCAAGTGTATAATTTTATAATTTTAATGAAATTAAATAATAAGACGAGGCATGATTACCTAAAAATGGAAGTAGAAATCAATGAAACAAAGCTTACCTTGGTGGATGATTGACAAGATATCACAGTTTGAGTGGTAGATGGGTGAAAATGGCTCCAAGATGTCTTGATAATGATGTTGGATGATACGATGATAACCTTGATGCAGAGTAGAAATAATGGTTCTCTATTGAAAATCTCAAACTCAGAAATGTTCGTGAATGGATGTGAATTCCCTGTAAAATCCTCCCTCTCCCCAAAGAGGCAAAGAAATCTGTTTATATAGATCACCAGCGACCAGGATAATTGCTCCGGTAATTTTAGCCAATTCAAGTTAGGGGATGACAAGAGTGATTTTATTGCCATTTTGAACTTGATTTGCAAGAGATTTCGAGAGAGGTTGAGATGCTTAGTGGGATGAAATTAAATTAGGACCAAGTTAGTTGGGATAAATGTGGAGGTTTTTTTAGAAGGTTTCCCAAGTTAATTTAGTCCTAACTAGTGAGGGGTGAGAAGTGGTTATAGGGATAAGTTAGAGGTGGTTAGGGTAGTATTTTTAGAAGGTTTCTTATTAAACTAGTTACAACTAGTGAGTTAGGAGGATTTTTCATGGTGAGGTGTGAGGGTGAGGTATAACATAGGAAATTGATTTATTTAATTAATTGTTTAGACATAGGGATGTGATGACTTGGGGAATGTGGTTGTTAATTAAATTAATTTATGAAAGAGTACAAGTGGGTGACCTAGGTCAATGAGTGTCATGAATCCTAATGAAACAATATAGTGGAACATTTTAAATTATTTTGATGTTCATGAATAAGTTTAGATAACAAAGATGAGAGAGATTATATTTTTGTTGTCTACACAGTCACCAAATAAAAATTTAGATCCATCACTTAGCAAAAGTCACCAAAAAGCTTCTACAAGCACACTTTCTCAAGAAGCCCAAATCTTGCTCAAAAGGATAAAATGCACCAAAACATTGAATCAAAAGATATAAAAAACTTTGAACATTCTTAAATACACCAAAAAAACTTGAGTAATCACTTCATAAAGTTCCAAATATTCATCTTCTAGAAATCTCCAATTCTAGGCCTTGTACTTGCCTGTAGCCCTTCTCAAGAAAAATTCCGATGAAATCAACAAAATACAAATACTAAGGTCCCGGTGGAATTATTAAAACATTTAACTATGTTCCTATACCTTATTACATGCCATATCAACCTTAAAAACTATGCAAACCAACAAAATTATCAATTCTCTTACCTTTCCTCAAAATTGCCTTCTTAATGTGTTTCTTAAGAACAAACAGTCTGCAGCAATTTTCTATCATCCATATATTTTTCTACACAAGTCCAATTGTCCTAAAAAAATTATATATTATATTAGTTTAATACAAGGAACATATGTTCCAAATTTAATGCATTTTTTGTTATGGAATTCAAAAGTTATGACTATTTTTTCCTCGAAGACATTATATCAAGCAGTTTGTGTGCAACCTCAATCCAGCAATAGAAACACTATATAACTCAAAAAAATATTCAACATCAAGGAAAAATTTTAAACCCAATTTTCTCCACAGTATCATCAACCTATGGTCCAAATTTTCAAGTCATTTGGAGTTAGCAATAAAAATTTATCATGATTGTCTCGTCCATACCTTAAGCACACAATTTAATGTTCTTGTTTGTAAGTGTCTCCTTGTCCTTAATCACCTCTTCATGCTTCTTCCTTGGAATCATAGGTACTTTACAACCATATAAACCTATACACAATATTTTTCTCAACACTAAATATCAATAATGATTCAAATTTATACAAACAAACATGCCTTCCTTATGCAAAATGCATGAATTTCATTTACAAAGTAACAACAAAGCAATAATACACAAAATTCCTTTCAAGAAAATTGGTTTTTTTTAGATCAATGAAGTTCTTAAAAAATCCTTGAGAAATTTCTGATACAAAAACCCTTCCTCTTCCTTTCACCAACTTCAACAACCTCTCATCTTCTTCATTCATTCGAGTACATTTGATTTTATGAGGAAAGGAGGGTAGTTAGGTTGAGAAACCACAAACTTACCTAGACTTAGACTTAACTAGATGAGGTTTGGGGTCTAGTTAGGATCTTATTAGTAATTTAAAATTATGCATACATGCTTTACAACCCCTTATTATAACTATATTAACAACAAATTACTGACATTCTAACTCCTATGTATAGGATACACTACATGACTTATTTGAATATTTAAATGTGGTTTTTCCAAAATACCATTTATTACAAACATATGAATCCAAATGGATTAAAAATAACCCATGAGCACCCAAATGGACCCCACAACACTTAATTATCTATGAAATACCAAAATTGATCTATTTACATTGATGTTTCTACATCAAAATGTGACAATCTATGCTACGTGTAAGAGACTTGTATCTACGATCACAACTAGAAAAATATGTGAGCACACATGTGTGGACTATATAGGTAAATGACATACAAGTAAAATAAAAGCATCTGTAATCAAACAATCATGAACAAGAAAAATTAAGCAAGATTAAAATCAACTATAATATGCAATATGTTGTGGATGAATGGAATGGAATGTAAAATGGAGTGATAGGAGCCACGTGCCCCCCAAGTGAATGGAAATGTATGTAATGAGGTTCATTTGGTTTTTCTCCATCAGCAGTAAAGAATGAACCCATAAACAATAGTGCATCATCAATAAATGGTCGAAGTGTGTGTTGTGTATAACATGATGTGATTAATGTGTATATGTAGTGATTAGATGTGACCTAGCGACGATGTGTGTGTGAACCCTATAGCCAAAGCATATAACATGACCAGGATGAACGTATTAGTGATGATTTAGCCTAAGCGTATATAAATATAAGATGAATAGATGAGTGATTATTTATCCCTAAGTGTATATCACTATGAGATGAAAAAAGGGAGTAGTGGTGTAACCTAAGGTGTATACCACTACAACATGATTAAAATGGGTGACCATTTATCCTAAAGCATATGGCACTATCCTAGTAATGTTGTATGATGAAAGGTTGAATGATAAATGTGTGATGAATAAAATTTCCATTTGATTTGTAAACCCTCGGTAGTCGAGTATGGATCTAGGAACTAAATTTTGTCATCAGGGTAGTGAGTGCAATGTGTAGAAGACAATGTAGTATGTGTTATGATGAAATATGACCATGTGAGTAGTAGAAATGTGTAATGTATAATTTAATGTGAGATGCAATGCAAGATGTAGTGTACGATTGTGTATAATGTATAGACGCGTAGAGGTAAACTAAATGTAGTGTGTATGAATCAAAGTGTATGATCAAATGTAAAATGTGGTGTCTATAGTGTAGTGTGTGTAATTCATGTGTAGGAAGCCCTCAACAGTCAAGTGTGAACCGAAGCACAAGATTGTTTCATTGGGTAATGATGACACTAAAACGTGTGATGATTATTCCTATGTGATAATATTGATATATGAGAATGCGAAGATGGTAGGTGTGTGGAATATTAGTATGAGTAGGAGGTGTTGGATATTATGCCCACCAAGAGTGTATAAATGGGGTAGGTTAACCAATGACCGTGAAGGACGCTTGTCCTCCATCTGAAATATGTGATGGTGAAAATGTAGGACTATGCTCTAACAGTGGTAGTATAGTATATAGGCATTATGTTGATGAATGGATTCTATGCGCATGTGAGGGGTGAATGTATGAATAATTTCATGGCATCACAAAATGTTTCGGTGATGGAGATCTACCTGATGCTGAATGTGAAGAAGATGAAGACCCACATGGAATAAAATGATGTGGTGACCTATGTCGAGATGCAGTAACTATCATAGGAATGGGTGTATACCTATGTGTAGGAATAGTAAAATGATGCAGTCATATGGACGATGCTTGAGTAGGTGAGCTAGGAGTAGACTGTGCTTTAAGAAACATAGAGTGTAATGTGGTAAAAGAAAGAGAGGGTGTTCTAGCTATTGTGCGAGGATATTGCAACCATGGAGGATATGGAGGGACACCGTCAATAGTGATAACCTGATTGTTGTGAATAAACTTAAGCCACAAATGATTCATAGAGATGATAGATTGATACTGATGGATCCAATTGAGCCCAAGAATCATGTCACATTCATCAACTATGTTCCTAACAAGGAAAGGTACAAGAAATGTAAGAGGACCAACTATAACATGTATTTTAACAATGCCAAAGGGTTTGTTGAAATTATATTCAATTTTTGATTGTGGGTAATTGATAGCCTTGAGAAGTGAAATAGATCATGCACTAACGGGTCATGATGGGTCAACCTTAGTGTTGTTAATAGAGGTTGAGCCAATAGATGCGTTTATATGTAAATGATTAGATGTAAAAAATAACATCATACTTGTGGGTTGAAAAATAAATGATGGGTGGTGAAGCATCAGTGTTGGCCACTAAGAAGTCAAGGGCTCCTGATGCAAGATGAGGCACTACGTGATATACATAATTAGTCAATGAATCATTTATTTTGGTGTTATGTTTGGAGTAATGGGTTATTAAAGATCTTGAGTTTATGATTATCATTAACAGGTGGAGATGGTGTGGATTATGAAAGTTCAATTTGACCATTTTCAAGAAAATATTTAATAAGGGTGTTGGAGCTGGAAACAATGATCATTGGAATGTCCTTTGCATTGATGATAATCACAATAAGAATTTTCATCAAAATTACATCCTTTTAGTAAAGATGGATCAAGTTGTAGAGGCGACAGTAAGGTAATAAGATTACTATTGATGAGTTCTGGTAGTAATATGGTTGGAGTTGTAATAACCTTAGTAAAATTAATTTGGTATGGTTTTGGTTGAAGCTCCTTAGGAGTGGAAAAGAATTTCACAATATTTTTTACGTCCATGGGGTTTATCTATACAAGACTTGAATATAGGCTTACTTCGAAAGTGTGTGGATGACGATGTTCTTGATATATAAGTTTTCCTATCACTAAGAGTTTATTCTCACAAAGTTCGAGAGTATGAAAATTTTGATCAAATGAAGGAGAATTATTGAAGAGAACACTCTCTTGTAAAGGTGGTAAGATACTCTGAATAAATAAGTCTTGAAGCTTGAGATCTACGAGGACATTAGACAGCTTGGCTAGAAAAATTGTAACGTAAGACATAATCAGATAATTGTTCTTTAGAACCTTGTTTGAGTTGTACAAGTTAATAATATGAGATCTTAGAGCCAATAATGATAGAGAAATGCATGAGAAAGGCATCGGATAGATGTGTGAAAGAGACTACCAAAGGTGCGGATAGGTCATAAAACCAACACATTGCATAGTCTTACAAGTTACGAAATAAATTTTTTGTTAAGATAGTATGATTGTCTACATAGTCAAGACATGCTACATGAAATTATTGGAGACTCTCTTGTGGGTCACCATGGCCTTTTAATATAGGTAGGATAGGAGAGACAAAATTATATGGAAATGGATAGGTTGTTATAGCAGGTAGAAAAGGACTATGCAACAATGTTGTAGAGTTTTAAGATAGTGGGTGGGCATGAGGTAACGAGCTAAAGCTAGTGAATTTGGCTTTACAGATCCTGATGTAAAGAGGTCAAATCTAGATAATTGTAAGAATAACCGAGGTGGAGTGACGGATTACTAGGGTGACTAGTGGGAGTAGTAGTTGTAGTAATGAGATCAGAGACATAGGTGGGTGGAAGTAGAGACCATAGGAGCAGAAGAAGCAACTACGGAAGTAGAAAGCTCACGAACCCTCTGAGCAGAAATTAGAGCATGCACGACATGAGGGAGATGAGTAAGGTTTTCACATAGCACTTGGTGAAATTCAATAATAGCATTAAATTTATCTTGGTCAACATTGGTATCTTCATCATAGGACTTCTCACTATTAGATGCCTATATTTCGTGAAGAGGCGCATTATTTGAACTATCAAAAGGATTTCTAGTAGGAGACACAGAAGTAGGTATATCATCCATTTGTTTAGAAACCCTACGAGTGAATGAGGGTATCTCACAATATTAGAAAAGTCCCAAAACAACCACTACGAGTGACGAGCATACAAAGAAAAGGCCCAAGAAGAAAGGGTATTCGAAGATCAGTTTCATCAAAATGATTAACTAAAAATGGTAATATGGGGAATATCCTATAGTTAATCTAATCTAGAATGAAATGTAAATGTAGTAAATAAATGCAGTAAAGAAGTATGTAAATATCTCAAACAATTATGCAAAAGGAAATGCTAACCCTAATGTGAAAGATAGAAAAAGAAAGAACTAAGCTGATTAGATAAGCTTGTTCGACTGTGTCACAAAGGTGGTTAAAGGAATATAAATCATGAATGATTGTGTAGAAGCCTCGGAAAGGATGAATCTATATTGATTCCCTAGACTGGAGTGCTTGGAGAGAGATCGGGGTGCCTGCGGGTGTTGTAGTATGCAAAATGGATGCCTTGGTCTGTGTGAAAGATCCAAAACTAAATTTTACAGGTTCGGCAAGTGTTCCAAAAACCTTGATGTGTGTTGTATCAGATTCTCTATATTTCTTCAAGTGTCACTGATAATCCAAGATGTATAGAAGACTTGCAAAAGACCAAAAAAGTATGAAAACCCTAAAAAAGAAGAATGCAAATGAATGGGTCAGACTATCCTTAGTTGCCACAAAAATGGGCTTACTACTTGAAGATTACACTACATTTCAGACCCAAATGTAGTTTTGGTGAGTGTGTGCATAATGTGCCCTAGGTGCTTTTGTGTCAGTTGCACTTTGTGAAATAGCAAACAATAACTAAATTCAGAAAATGTAATAGAATGTGTGAGTGGAATAGAGTAGAATCCCTCCCCTATGAAGTGTGATGCAGATGAACCAGCCTTATCCTTGTGATAGAACTAATGGATGTAAATGATCTCCAAGTGGATGCAAATCTAGATGGTGGATAGTAGTAACTAGTACTTCGCCCTTCATTATGGTCTCATAACTTTATATTTATAAGGTTCTCTTGATCTAATTTCATATTAACCTCGAAATATATGACTACAAAAAATATAAGAAGTTAAAACGGATAGAAAGAGCCCAAAAGGTGGTAGGAAAGTGGGAAATGGATCGGGGCGCCGATGGTGAGACTGGGGCACCCATGGGTGATCCAGTATTGGCCTGGGTGCCCCAATCAAGGCTAAAATAATAGAAAATGACCAAAACATACTAGGCATATAGATGTAAAATTTCAATAATGACAAAATAAAATAAAACAACATGGCCAAAAGATGGAGATTAATTAGTACTTTCTTCACTCAAGAACCATTTAAATAGTAGTGTGAAACTGGGATTAAATAATATCTAAAGTGCGTGATTTTGCGACTACAATGGCCATTTTAAGATCTAGGTGCCATACTATAATAAATGTGAGTGGTTGAACTTTTAAATCATGCCTCCATCAGAACTTCAACCCTACAAAACACCTCCGAAAACTCTACACAAGAGCCATCAGATTTCAGGGATTAGAATGTAAGTGGCAAAATACATGCATCTAGGTTGTCATGTTCTTATATAAAAGAGTTCTGAAAACCTAAAATGAAAGGGTGAAAATTTAGAATTTTGACCATGATTTACACCCGTTGACCTCTGAAATACAAGGGAAAAACTTTAGACCTCCAATTCACCTTCGAACTTTTAAAAAAGAGGAATGTGCTTTTCGGGAATCAGAGGTTGAATAATATGATGCATCCTTGACCTGCGATGATGTCGTTGACCCCTGAAGACCCAAAACAAAGGAAATTGGGTTTTGGAACCTAAAATCATGTAAATGATTTGGCATGTTCTAATGCTCTGAAATCCCAAAATATGAAACCCCGAAACATTAGAGGCCATCAGGTTTCAGAACTGGAAAACACATTACACCGAATATGCATTTGGCATGCAATGTTCAAATGCAAGAGAATCCTGAAAACTTGAAATGAAAGGGTGGAACTTTGAACCTGTATTACACATTGGGAAACCCAAAACATGGAAATTCAGGATTCAGGGGCCAGAAATCCAATGACATGGAACATGTTAATGGATCAACATATTCTAATTCATGAAGGACCCGAAAACCAAAAATGAAGAAAATTTTGAACACTTAGCCAATTTTAATATTTTCACAAGGTGGGTCTTAGCTAAGTTTGGGCTTGAATGGTTTTACGAGGATAAGAGGGACTTTCCTAGACTACTGCAACCTTTCCAAAATGTGAATTTTCCCATTTCTTATCAATTTTTTTGCCCCAGGTCTAAGATGAAATGGAAATTTATCCAAATATCTTGGGGGGTATTTCATATAACATAACCCATGTACAAACCTAACATGGAGATGTCATCTATTACATTCTACCACATCTCAAAACAAATCTTGTCTATAAAGGGATCAATTTCCCCTCTATATGTCTTACTTATTAGCATCATGCCAAGACATTTATATCGGACTTTAAATTCATGTATAACCAAATCTTCACATAGATGTATCTCCATTGTTGTGATTTGAATGGCTTTAGAATATGACATTATGAGAAATTAATTAATGACATGATCCTTGATCATTCCTGTAAACTGCATGAAAATTATGAGTTAGGTTTCAGAAAAAAAAAAACCTCCAAGTATTCAACTAGTGTCACGACCACACCCATCATAGAACTAGAATAATCTTCCTCATCTACACACGATGACCCCATGAATAATGATGATATTGTTTCCATCCCACTTAAATTTTTTTTGAGTCAATAATTTTACATTAGGACCATTGACTTATCAAACTAATCATAATACTAAAACCCTTCCTCTCATTTGGCTTGAAATGATAGAAGAGGATTCATCCACTGTTGACACCCTTTAATGCAAAGGAAACCAAGCCATCCTCTCACATATGGGAGAAGAAGAGCATTTCCTTCATAAAACCTTACCTCCCAACACATCAACATTTATCAATGAACCCATGTTCAACATCAATATTAGGACTCCATAGGAACCTCACATAGTTAAAGTAAGTTAATCTTTAGATTCGTAAGAATAAAAATACTTTACCACCTTTTTATCCAAATATAGCCAAGCTTTGTCTTGGTCATATAGTGATATTCTAGGTATCGACCCCAACATCTTCATCCATAATATCATCCGAACTAGTCAAACCAAAATTATGTAGGATGCACCCTTGCATATCTCTTCTCATCAAAGAAGAGTTATAATTTCTACTCTCTACTAATTTTATCATACCCATTGATTATCCACAATGGTTCTCCAATATTGTACATGTAACCAAGGCCTAAAGAAAGTTATGCATCTGCACCGACTTCTGATATCTCAATCTTTCTTATCCTAACGATGACTTTCCCCTTTCAAACATCAATCAACTCGTTGATCTAACCACTAGCCATGAGATTTTATCCCTTATGACTGGCTTCTCTGGCTACGACAAAATTCTCATCACCACTGATTATTAACACAAACAATCCTTCATCACTCCTTGGGGGAATTTCTATTACCATGTAATTCCCTCAAACTTAAGAACATTGGTGTCACTTATCAATTCATTATGGCATACATCTTCCACAACCTTATCCATAAAAGCATAGAATACTAAGTTGATGACTTGTTATGGAAATCTAAAAAACATAAGAATACCCTTTTCATCCTTGACGTAGTCTTTGCTTGCCTTATTCAATACTTCCTTCATCTCAATCCCACTAAGTGTGTGTTCGGTGTTCTCACCGGTAAGCTCTTAGGGTTCATCATGTCCATTCAGGGCATTGAAGTAGATATTGCTAAGATCAAGGCTATCATAGAGATGCCTCCTCCATCAAACCTCAAACAACTTCGCAGCCTTCATGGTAAGCTTCAATCAATCCACCACTTTATCTCATAACTTTCAAATTGATGTCAACCTTATCACCACCTCCTTCGAAAGGATGTAAACTTTAAATGGGATCACAACTGTCAAAATTTCCTTCGATGACCTCAAACAATACCTCTTATTACCACCTTTGTTCATACCTCGACATGAGAAGGATCCCTTTTACCTCTATATATCCACCACTAATCATGATTTTTGTGTCATTCTCACTCATCAATACGTGCAAGGTCGTGAATAGGTCATTTAATATATAAGACACACCCTCCATGAATATAAGACCCATTATACTGAAGTCAAAAATTTGTGGTATGTCTTATACTTCACAGCGTCTAGACTCCACAATTGTCTACTTAATCACAAAACTTATGTCATCACCAGATTCAATCCTCTTAAAACCATGCACTCCAAACCATATCATAGTGACCACATCACTCAATGGCTTGTGTTTATGACTGAGTTTGATCTTAAATTTATCTCACAAAAATATATCAAAGGACAAGTTATCACCGATCAGCTCACCAAGACCCCTCTTCCAAACAATTAACCACCTCATGAACAATTCCCCAATGAATTTATCAACATCATCCATTACAAATACACCCCTGTCAAAATGTCACTTCTTTGATGGATTTAAGTGTCAGCAAGGGGGAGGAGTCAATATCATCATTATACTTCCCTGGGGGACTCCTATCCCTCTATCATTTAAACTAAATTTTGAATGTTCTAACAACATGGCCAAATACAAAGCCTTAATCATGTGTCTTTAAATTGCTATCATGATTGGTGTTTAAATATTGGACATCTACAGAGACTCATAGCTTTTCATCAATCAAATCAAAGGAGTTTATCAATGTAAAAAATGAAATTCTACAAAAACATAAAGCTATAGTTGAATTCCTCTTACAATTCTTCGATCATTACACTATCCAAATAGTTCCATGCTATTATAATAAATTTTAAGACACCATGGACTCTCTATCATCCCTGATGTATCCTTAGGAGAACAATAGTCATGAATTTACTCAATTAATGGTATTCAATCACCAAATTATTCAAAATTTTGCAAAATAGGACCATCAAGCTTCTCTATATGCTTAATCTTAGTTAAACATACATAAAATATAAAATTTCACTTTTATAATGGTAAACCTTACTCAATACTCTATGAAAATACCTTCATTCAATGTCCTTTAGCTTAAAAAAAATTCTTGATTAAGAAAACAATGAACTCTTCACTTATACCAAGACTGCCCTTTCACTTTCTCACTAGCTCCTTCATCATTAAACCAAGAAACTTTCCTATTTTCCTCACCCATGTCTTTCAAGCCTTTCCTCCTATTACATCACCTCATATTCAAGTTATATTCAAAAAAGGAAAACATTCAAACCTCAAAATTCCAGTACAAGTTTTTTCTTTACAAAACTACCCCTACTTGTTCTCAAGAACTCGCTTCTTGCTCTTAAATAGGTTTTTCCCTTTCATATCTCTTCACAAAGAAACATATCATCATTTAGTTGTATTTTCATACCCATAGCATGCTTGGAAATTATAAAGACTCAATTGTCTATCCAATTCCATGTAGGTATCATTTTACACTTTGTGTTCAAACCCTACACTAGGTTTACCTAGACACATTTTCATGCATATATCTGGCTTGTGGGGGTTCTAATATAGAATATTGGGATTTTTAAACACCCTCTAATAATTTTGAACTCCCTACAAGATTTCAATCTTGAAATAAAATTCTAACATGTGTTTCCTTTGTTAAGCTTCCCTTATAACAAGCCTTCACTAACCTGTGCACACAGTCCTAGCAAGACTGGTAAAGAAATATCTTTCTTCTACCAATGAAATCTGAAAATTATTCTTCTAACCTATTCCAAACTTGATCAAGATGTTTCCTATCAATTTTTAGGGATAAAATCCTTTTTTAAATATTTTTAAGCACTCTTTCTCTTTGAAACCCTAATTGAAAACACAATCAGCCTGAGAGGCTATTTCCCGGCACAACTTTCGTTATAACTTGACTTAAGGTTTCAAACTTTCACTATAGGTCTAATTCAGTATCAGATAAGGTATTTTCTTACCAATGATAGTGGAGACATTCAAAAACTTAATTTTTTGCTAATTTCCTTCCTTCCTCTACCTGAGAATCACACAGTTCTCTGTTAAGATAAGGGAGAGCTTGTATTTGATTATTCCCCTGCATGTATGATTTTTAGTTCCTATTAATACAATGGCCAAACATGTATTAACTATTCACCCTTTGATATCTATTACTACAAAATTACATCACCCCTAATTGTTATTGATTTTGTGTATGAGGCAATCAGTGCAACTTGCATAACATGGAATTATCCTACAGTGTGGGACCTTGCAAGTAGGATAATCCTTAGGAGAAATACAAGATTCATCTTCAAACCTAGTGCAAAATTCTCCAAAGTATAGAGAATGGAAAGCTAAACCAACCCTATCCTAATGCTTTCTAAGGATATAGGGATAGAAAGATGCACAAAATAAAAACTACTCTAAGTGAAGGTGATGCACCAAGAAATGGTGAGACAATCCAAGTGAGTGAAATATAGAGAGAGAAAAAGTAGGAGAGGGCTGGTATAAGTGCCATAGTCCAAGAAAATATTCAATTCCCTATATTCATGAAGCACAACAAACTACAGACCCTGCAAAGAGATAGATACATGCACAATATACTTGTAAATATAATGGAAGGAAAAAGATGCAATTTCATACAAGTTAGGGTAAAAATGGCCACAAAACATGAATTTTATTGCTCATAAACATACACAATCTATTATAACATAAGCACAAGGAAACATCCTTTACAATAAGCCCAAATTCGAGGCCTTTAGCTCACAATAGATCTAAAACAATTTTGATAGAGTTCCTTTGCTTTTAAGAAAATATCTCTTCAAAATGAGGTGGATTTTACAATATATATTAAATTTGGGTCCCCAACTAGTAGGATGCATTAAAGAGGTATGGGAAACCATTCATTTTGGTAATTTTCCTACACGAGCGGTCATGGGTGTCATGCCTCATTAATTATGGTTGTTGGGTTGTCATTCATTCATCTACCCTCACCTGGCTTATAACTTGTCCATTATGTGGGTCATCTAACCGTGTTGGGTTGAAATCATCCATCCTCCTTGAGATGTATAACCTCCTTGCAATTTCTTCACCATATTCAGGTTAGACGGCCATCTAACCATGATCCGTATACAATTATGAGTAGGTCATCTAACCTGATGGTCGTCCAACCGTGTTGGGGTTGGACGACGTCTAACTTCGTGGTCATACATATTTATGGTCACCGACCATCCTTGCAGCCAATGAACCAACGAGCCAACCAACCTGGTGACTCGACCAACCATGTCATACAACTACAAATCATTCCATCTGATTTGGTCATCTAATCCCTACATCACCAACCCTGAAGGGGTTGGACAATGATCTATCCATGTCGACCAACCTCTTCGTATATCATGCCAACCAAACTCAACTAACTGTGAACTTGTTCTCCTACACCAACCAAAAGTTAGCTGACAAACCCATACTAGGGGTTGATCCAACTTGTTACCCATCCAACCCGGCCAACCAATTCCATGTCATTCATCCCTTTCTATACGCCATGCCACTGACTAACCACCAAGTCGTCCAACCTAGGGGGTTAGACGCCATCCATCTCATCTCGACCAACCCGAATGACCAACTTGTGACCCGTCCAACCAACCAATGCTACCAAACCCGTGACCAACATAGCCATCCAACTGACCAATGACTCGTCCAACCTTGGTGACCCGTCCAACCTGAGCGTCTTTCCCAATTTCACAATGATCCTGACCAATAATTTAACATTCTTCCTGGTAGCCATCTCACCATGAGTAAAGACCTAATTGACCAAGCCAAAAGATGGGCTGAATTTCTCTTCTAATGGTGTTGAATTTTGACGGTTGACTGCACATCCTAGAATCCTGTACTTCAAATTTTGAATAGGTATCCCAAATTTGTAGGGGTGAAAATTTGGGATAACAATTTGGTGACCTCTAGGGGAAATCTTCCTACTAGATGGAGAGACCAGTGGCCTCTAAGCATCCATTGGGCATGGAGTCAGTATACAACCTGAACTGGTCCTTCATTTAAAATCCTCCCCTAAATCCTTTTGAAGTATTACATGGATGGGTACTGATATGGAGCTGCCATAAAACCTTTCCTGAAAATGAAAAGTGTAAGAGCAACAAGGCACAACTATGTACAAACATGAGAGATCATACATGTCCCAAATGGAACATGTAGAGTGTGCACCAACACTTGTTACAAAATCAAAACTAAACTAAAACCATGTAATGTTCCAAAATCACTTGAGAGGAATTTAAAATATAAACTAGTATGTACAAGGGATATTCCACTCAATAACAATGCTTGAGATAGATTCCATTGACTAGAATAGTCAGTTCTTCCCTGTCCAACTTGGATAGCTAGAAAGCATTGTTTTCTTTACATTTTATGACCATGTAGGGACCACTATCCATATGACATCAAACTTTGAATGCCTTCCCGACTTAGCCTGATATGCATCCCATTTCATAACCAAGTCCCTTGTTGAAAGGTCCTTGCTTTTGGATTTCTTGTCGAAATTCCTCTTAATCAAGGCTCATCCTTTTCCATGGCTTGCATTACATGTCCCTTATTTCTTCCAACTCCATGAGTTATGCATACCAGCTTCCATGGGCTCAAACTCGGATAACTCTAGTAGCTTCATGAGCTCCAATGCTAGCAAATCAAGTGATATGGTCAGCCTTGCCTCTTTCCCATAGACCAGCTTATAAGGGGAGTTTCCCATTGACACTTTTGGTGTGATTCTATCAGCCCACAAGGCTGATTTAACTTGGTATGCCAAGTCCTTTGATTTTCATCTAGAGTCCTCCTAATGATTCTCAACAAATTCTTGTTCATGGACTCTATTTTCTCATTACCCTGTGGGTAATAGTTTGAAGAGTGTGCTCAAATACACTCCATTCCTAACAGCCCATTCTATGATCTTGGCACCAAGGAATGCCAAAGCATTATCTGATATAATGGTGGTCGGTAATCCAAACCTTGTCACTATCCCTTCATAAAAATCTAGTATGTTGGCCTCATTTGCTTCCTTTAGTGCCACTACCTCGGTCCACTTGGTGAAATAATTTGTCGTAGTTAGGATCCACTTGTGGCCTTGGCTATAGAATTTGGGTTGATGACCCCAATGAAGTCCAATCCCCATTGAATGAAAGGTTGGTCTACTGAAATGGGATGAAGTGGCAAGCACTGCTAGCTTTTATTTACCTGTAAAGAAGGCACATTTTTTACACTTCTTGACCAAAGCATAGCAGTCAGTAAAGAGTGTAGGACAATAATAACCATCTCTCATGATCTTAAGAGTCATCACTCATGGAGAAAAATGACCTCCCACCTCTTCATCATGAAATTCTTGCAGCACTCTTTCAACTTGATTTGTTCCAATGCACCTTAATAGGACTCCATTCACGTCCTTCTTGAACAAAACACCATCAATCAACACATGTGGAATGGCTTGAAGTCTAAAATACCTTCTCTTTGCTTTACTCATACTTGGAGGGCACATACCTATTTGTAGGAAATATATCATATCTCGAGTCTAGAAAAGGAGTATGCATATTATCATTTACATGTTCCTGATTATCCCATAATACCAAAATAGCCTCTCTTTGATCACCTGCCTCAACATGTTGACTAGAAGCTAGCTATTCACACATCCCATTTTCATGGAACCAATTTGGTGACTTTAATCTCTATTTCATACTCCATGACACGGGTGATCCAACATGCCCACTTCTCATTCAAATATTTGTTCAAGAGGAAGTCTTTAACTCCCACATGGGACACTAGAAGCTGAATTTTATTATTTGAGACCAAATGCTTGAAATTTTTCAGACTTCTAATAACTGTGAGGACATGTTTCTCAATGAAAGAGTACCTCACCTCATAGTCCTCCAAGCTTTGGTTGAAGAATGTAATAGGCTACTCCAGTCCTTCTTTTTCTGTTGTACCAAGATTGCGGAGATGGTGTCCAAACCACTGAAGGTATGAAGGAAGAATGTCTTTGGAAAATTGTGGATTAATGAGAGTTGGAGCTTAAGATATGGCCTGGTTGATAGCTTTGAAACTCTCTTTTCCCTTCGTTTTCCATTTGAAAGCAAATTTTTCTTCAGCATCATCATTAATGGCTTCACAAGAGAGGAAAAATATGGTACAAACCTGCAAACAAAATTTATTCTCTTCAAGAAGCTTTGGAGAGCCTTCTTATGACTTGGCAATGGTAGAGCACGGATGGCTTCTACCCTCTTGGATCAATTTTCAGTCCTTCCTTTGACACGATGTGGCCTAGAAGTTTACCCTCATGTGCCATGAATATGCACTTTTTGGGATTCAAGGACACTTCAAACCTCCTGCACCTTTGGAATACCTACCAAAGATGGAAGAGGTGGCTTTCTGACACTCTTAGAAAATACAGTGATGTCGTCAAGATAGACAAGCACTATTTTGTTTAGCAGTCCTTTAAATGCCATATCCATTACTCGTTGAAATGTTTTCTACAGTGTTTGATATCCCAGATGGACATTTTCCTGTAGGCATAGGTGCCCCATTTTGTGGTGAAAGGCTATTTTGAACTGATCCTCCTCTTTCACCATAATCTGATTATAGCCTAAGTATCCATCTAGGAGGGAGAACCTTTTTGAACTGCCACTACCTGTAGAATCTTCTCCATGGAGGGCAGTGGATAGTGATCCTTGAGGGAGGCCTTATTTAAATCCTTGAAAATCCACACATAACTTGATTTCCCCATTCCTTTTCTTAACTAGCACCAAATTTGTCTACCCAACTTGAGTGCTTGATTCAGGAAAATGATACTTGCCTCAATGAGCTTATTCAACTCCTTCTTCATGAGAGGCTCTATATGAGGGTTGAACCGACTTTTTTTTCTTGACGGATTTAGCTTCCAGATTCAACTCAATGGTGTGTTGTGCCAATTTTGGGTTAAAACCCTTCAAATCCTCATAGCTCCATGTGAAAATGTCTGAGAATTCCTAGCAAAGCTACAAAAAGTTGTACTTTTCCTATTCTGTTGCTCATCTTGCCTATTTGGAGTGTCTTACCTTCTTCAACTGAAATGGGCTCATGAATCCTTATTTTTGACTTGAATGTTGGTCCTTCTCCTTTTAGAATTGGTTGTTTGGGTTGAAATTGACTCTAGAGTCACCAACCCTTTGGGAAATTTGTTTGTCTGCAGCTACACCACTTGATCCCTGTACTGCTGCTACAATTTCTCTTAATTTTTGGCTGAGAACTCAACTTCCTCCTCCTATAAAAAATTAATGATTTGTTGATCATTCTCAAATACCTACCATCTTGTGTTATTTTCTGGTACAACTGGCCTCACAATTACATGAATATGTGGTTGCCTTCTATCTCTCTTGATATTTTCCACCACATCAAATGTCACTCCAATTTCTACAAGCTTGTCTGCAGCCTCATTCTTCTTCCTCGGTATGGACCTGAATGGTTGAATGCTTCAAGGTATTAAATTTGATCCCATACCCGATGCTTGTAGGATTTGAGCATATCATTCTTAGAATCATGTTGTCCTCTAACCTTGTTGACAATTAACTCACTATCTCCAAACACTTGCAAGTTTTTAATACCCCTCTTTCTTTCCCAATGCAACCATGGATCAAAGATTCATATTCATCTGTATTGTTTGAACAAGCAAACTGAAAATGGAAAGCTGAGTAGTATTTCATACCTTGTGGTGACAAAAGCATTGCACCTCCTCCAACACCCTTCCTACTCCTTGAACCATCAAAGAATAGTTGTCATACTTCATTATCATTTTTCTCATCAGATTTGGTGATGCTAGGGAGAGGTGAATTCTCCTCATGTAAGCAATAAAATCCTAACTCAACTTCTTCCATCTCCTTATATGGATCAAAATCATGTCTCCTATGAGCCCAATCATCAAGCATTAGGTCTGAAATGCTTCCAACCTTTGTGTTTTCCTCTTAAGCCTCCAAGCACTCTTCTTGATCAAATATGGTACAATTCACATTGATTGGGTTGGGCACATAAGGCTCAATGTGAAAATTAGTAATTGGCTCTGACCTGATTGTAGCCTTAGCTCCATATCTTGTTCTGAATAACATGTGGGACCAATTAGCTGATAGGTACCCACCAATTTTGGTTGTAAAATCCCTCAAAAGGCACAAGGAAAATAGAGGTGGCAAATCAATCACTGATACATCATGTAGAACTATGACATTCAGGCAAACATGGAGCATAAGGCTTAGTTCTTTGATCACTCCAACTGTGCCTACTATTGTCCCATCCAATTTTACTACTCCCCTCAATATTGGCTCATATTTTAAGCCCAATTTATCTGTGATACTTACTTCACCCTGATTCATCATATAATTGTGTACTAACTTATCTCCAATGATCAATGAGACATAGAATAATGGAGGATTCACATTCTTACCTGAATGACCTTCTCCTTTTTGCGTAGTGTTAGTAAGAACCCTCTCCTAATTTTTGGATGGCTCATTAGAAGGGGACCAATTTTCCATAGCAGCTTGCAACAAATCTCGTTGCCCTGGAATTATCAAAGACTCCCACATGGAAATGTTGACATTAGTCTTCTTCATTTGATCGATGATATTTAATGGAGGTGGGTTTTTCTTTTATCTTCCCCTTGATGGGCATGATCTTTTCTGGTACCTGGGTTGGTCCCTGAGCTGCCAAAACTGGTATCCTGGGTTGATTCTACACATTGAGGGATGCTACAACAAGCTGCCTCATGGGATGGTTTTGTGCATTAGGAGTTGTGTTTGGTCTAATAACTCCTTGTTATGTGAGAGTGGGCTGAGAAACAACTAGACTAGATGATTTCCCCTCTTCTATATTCCTTTTATTTGACCATGTATTGAAAGCCACATCCTGGAAAGGAGATTGATTAATTCCACAAAATTCCTTCATCTACCAATTGACTAATGTGGTTTCAGTTAGAGGAGTCTCTTATTGATTTGTTTGTTGATTTTCTTCCATTGGCTCACCTCTTGAGGAAACCCAACAGTCTGCACCATCAAGGCTTGATTCAGTGCAAAATTGAAAGCACATCAATTGATTATGAGGTAGGCATGTAGGGGTAACACATTCATACTCTTGAGAAATGTTGTTCTGAATAGGAACCAGATTCCTTGATGTTGAAATTGCATTTGGATTATAAGGATGAAATGGTCCTGGCAGTTTGAGACTTCTCTTGACTCATATTTTGCTTTATTGCTTGAGCAGGAGGCCTATTAGGCTGATATGGAGGCCTATTGATTTGAGCTTGGGGATGGTAAGGTCTAGAGATTCTGAGCTTGTTGCCTTTTGATTGTCACCAACTCATTCCCCAAATTTTGCAATTACTTCATGACTTCCTAGAGTTCCTTGGAAGTAATAAAAGAAGTGGAGGCATCACTATTGCTATAATTTCTAGGGCCTAGGATAGGGGCTATTTCAGGTGCTTGACTACTAGAGGGGGTCCCCAATTCTAGATATAGTGGCATAGGTGGCCTAGGTTCCAGCTTTCCTACTTGAATTAAGCATTTTTTCTCTTGATAGCTATATCATATGCCACTGGCAGTGTTGTTCCCCCCATCGATTGTATCATCATAGCTATGTCAGAATTTAGGGCCCTCAAAAAGTAGAGGAACACACCTTCCGTTGCTGGCCTAATGGAAATCAGAATTCGATCCCACATCCACTTGAACCTAAAGTTGAAGTCAACCATCTGCTCATTCAAGGCCCTCTTGATTGTGGTTAATTATTCCAACAAAGACATATTATCTGCCTTCTCTCTGAATTGGTTGCACAGGTTGAACACAATGCATCCCATTTTGTAATCAACCCTACTGTTAGGCTCCTAAACCATTACAGTGCACCTTACCTTTGAGATAAGAAGCAAGGATCCTAATTGCAACATCCATCTTGTTGATCTCGTGAATGGATGTAGACATTCACAATGTCTTGAATATGATCAATGGGGGTCATATGATTCTCCCCAGTGAAGTAAGGAATGCTCTTCAATGCTTCCACCAAAATAGGATTATGTGCATTAAGGGTGAGTGGACTATCTCCTGTGAAATTGACAAAGGTATTTTCCATTAGGTGGTGGTGGTTACTGTAGATGTTGCCATTATGATTGGCCTGAGAACCTTGGTTGATTAAAGGAAGGGTCAAACAGGTGGAGGTGTGGATAGTGTTCTGTTTGGTGGAGATGGAGACCTTTGTATTCTTCTTCCTCTCTTCCTCTTCCTAGTGATAACTGCAAGTACTCAAAGACACCTTCTTCTCTCACTCTAGACTGAGTCTGATATCCTTCTCATATACTTGGGCCACTAATACTATTGGAACCAGCTGAAATTTGATCCTGGGAGTCACTCAGATGTGCTGTTACAAAGCTTCCAAAGGCTGAAAATTCACCAAGATGCACATCCAATCTTGATAAATCTAAAAAATTGACCTCGGGTATCCCACCGGGCGTGCCAAAACTGTTAGTGTAAAATTACAACACCCCCGATTACTTGTGATTTTGTGTGAGGCAATCAGTGTAACCTGCATAACATGGGATTATCCTCTAGTGTGGGATGTTACAAGTAGAATAATCCTCTGGAGAAAGTCAACTTCTTTTTCTAACCTAGTGCCAACTTCTCCAAAGTGTAGAGAATGGAAAGCTAAACTAATCTTATCCTAATGCTTTCCAAGGAGACAGGGATAGAAAGATGCACAAAATAAAACTACTCTAAGTGAAGGTGATGCACCAAGAAAGGGTGAGACAATCCAAGTGAGTGAAAGATAGAGAGAAAACAAAGTAGGAGAGGGCTGGTAGAAGTGCCACAGTCCAAGATAATATTTAATTCCCTATATTCATAAAGCACAACAAACTACAGACCCTACAAAGAGATAGATACATGCACAATATACTTACAAATATAATGGAAGGTAAAAGATGCAATTCATACAAGTTAGAGTGAAAATGGCCACAAAACATGAATTTTATTTCTCAGAAACATGCACAATCCATTATAACATAAGCACAAGGAAAAATACTTTACAATAAGCCCAAATTCGAGGTCCTTTAGCTCACAATAGCTCTGGAATTTTTTTGACAGAGTTCCTTTGCTTTTAAGAAAATATCCCCTCAAAATGAGGTGATTTTACAATATATAGGAAATTTGGGTCACCAACTGGTAGGATGCATTAAAGAGGTATGGGAAACCATTCATTTTGGTAATTTTCTTGCATGGATGGTCATGGGCACCATGCCTCATTAATTCTGGTTTTTGGGCTATCATTCATTCATCTACCCTCACCTAGCTTGTAACTCATCCATTTCATGGGTCATCCAAATGCTGTTGAGTTGATATCAACCATCCTCTTTGAGTTGTACTACCTAGCCTACAAGATGAGTTCTTATCCATAGTCGGGTTAGACAATCAATCTAACCATGATTCTGTACAATTGTGAGTAGGCCATCTAACGTGATGGTCGTCCAACCATGTTGGAGTTGGATAAGATATATAACTTTTTGGCCATACATGCTTCTGGTCACTGACCATCCTTGTAGCTGATGAACTCGATGATTCTAACCAACCTTGTGATTCAACAAACCATGTTGTATAACTATGAGTCATCCATCTGAGTTGACTGTCTAATCCCTACGCCACCCACTGTGAAGGGGTTGGATGACATCTATCCATGTCGAAAAACTTAGGGGGTTGGATGATGTCTTACTCTTCTGACCAACCTCTCCATATGTCATCCACTTGACCAACCATGAACTCACCATCTTGCACCATCATAAAATTCAATTGACCAACCTACCTTCTATACCAAGGGTTAGACACCGTCCAACCATCACCCATCTAATTGAGATGACCAAACTCTTTTTCCACCCATTCCTTTCCATACGCCATGCTGCCAAATAACCACTAGGTCGATCCAACCCAAGGGGTTAGACGCCAATTCATCTCTTTTGACCAACTTGATTGACCAACCTATGACTCGTCTAACCCAGTTGACAAACTCCAATTTCACAATGAGCCTAAACAACAATTCAAACATTTTCCTTGGAGAGATGGATTGAACAAACCAAAAGATGGGCCAAATTTCTCTTCTAAAGGGGTTAAAGTTTATGGCCATCTGCACATGCCATAATTGTGTACTTCAAATTTTGAATAGGTATCCCAAGTTTACATGGGTGAAAATTTGGGATAGAAATATCTTCTATAACAACTAGGTATTTCTCCAAAGAAATTCATAGTTACACTTACCTACTCATAGGTCACCTCTTCAATCAAGAAATAAAGTTCAAACCTCCAATCTTAAAATATGGACTATACATACCTTCCCACACGTGAAACCATGGTTTATCTCTTCAAAGCACATTTATAAGAGCGGTTACTCTTATAATATATCTTATAATTACAGAGTTATAGTTTCTCTCTTAGGTTACTTCATCTTGCATGGAAAACACCAAAAAGGGTTTATTCTTAGTATCATACTAATACCTTCAAATTTCCTCCTTTGGGTCTCAGTTGGACCATTGTAAATAATTCCTATGCTCAACCACAATGAACATTATTAAAGATTCAAAACAAAAATTCTCTTACAAGGAACAAAGTATATGTCTCCTTTGGGATTTCAAACTTCTCTATGGAAATTAACAAGGTCCTCAAAGAACTAGTAATTTCTATTCACCCATTGCATAAACTCATAAAGAATAATGAAAAGATAAAATTCTCCTACCAAGCTTGGAATGTTGGCTCTCATAGATTACTTGTCTGTTATCCCTGATCAACCATTCACAGCTTGTTCCTTTTGTATTAACACATACACTTCCAATGTTCCTTTTTTATTAGCACATACACTTCTAATGACATTCAACAAAAAAATTATCACAAATTATCTGCACAATTATATTACAATCCTCTAATTTTCTTACTTAATTTTCTCATAAACATTCAATAACTACAAAAGCATACACTTAATTACAAGTTGCAATGCACATGAAAAACACCATTTTTTTCCTTCCTTGAAGCTTGCTCTGATTTTCATTCAAATGGGAATGAGGAAATAGTTACATTGGAGTCATTTACAATCACCTCTTAAATTTATAACCAAATTTTTAACCTTTAGGCCCATTGGTCATATGGATATCCTTAATTTTTAACACTACTTTCTTAACTAAATCGCATGTCCATAACTTCTAGCCTCACATTATGTCTTGTAAACCCTAGTATGGACCTAGGAAACTTAATTACACATCACTTCATTATTTTACATTCTTGTAAGCCTAAAGGTTCCATCAAAACAACCATTACAAACAAAAAATGTCCTATGAGACTCATTTTGTACTTTTGGAGGGAAAGTCAATTATTCAAATTTTGAAAAAACTTAGACTCAAGCTACCACCTCTTAATGACTCTTAATAACTTCTATGACCTACTAACAAACCCATAAAACCAAAATATGATGAATCAAGACTTATTTACATAGTGGAGTGATGTTCCTACATCATACTCCATGGGTAAGAAGAACTGGAGCTTACTATTTTTGTTTCTTCTTCTTCTTCCAATTCTTTTGTATATTCAGTTTATGATTATTTGCCTCATCTCTCTCCACTTCTTATTTCTTCTCCAATAGTATCATATACTTAGTTCTAACCTCCTCTTCCTTTCTTTTCTCCTTTAAAATCTTGTTTGAATTCACCTTCTTCATTATGAGTCTTGGAAATGACTCATCCTTCTCATTCTTTGCCATACCTGCACATTCACAACTAAGAACATAATTAGTTTTAAAATCATGAGGCTTCATTGCCTCCTCCACCATTTTTATCACCTTTTGTTTCTCTTCTTTGTTTGGGGCTTCTTCAAAGGCCCTCTTGATTTCACTTATACACTTATATTGCCAAAATCCAAATCCATCTTTCTTTTCTCTATTTGAAGTCCAAATGACTCAAATCCTTTCTTTGTTGCTCTTTGTTTCTCTGGTTCATCCATATCATGTTATTTTTCACTCTTCATTTACATATTTTGGCCTATGCTTGTAATGTTTTCTTTAGAGTCCAATATTTCTCTAGCATCCACCTTGGCTTTCATCTCATCCTATCCACTAAGACAACTCCACATAACTGTAAGAGTTCTCCATGACCTTTCCACCATGCCAACTGTTGTATTTATCTCTTTATTTGATCCATAGTGAGCTTGAGATGGTTCAAACTCTCCTTATTCTAACTTGTCTTCACTTTTTTTATTTAGTTTTTCATTTAAGGAATATTTTCTTTCCTCTCCTTCTTCTCTTGATGTGCCTGTAGTCACACACTCAAAGAAAAAATAAAATTTAAAAATGCGAGGCTTTCTAGCCCTTTGAATATCTCTTTCAGTGAGCTCTTCTTCTTTATTCTTTATTCAAAATCTTCTCTTCTTCACCATCTTTAAGAGATGCCAAAATTATCTCTATAGTCTCTTCTTCTTCATTTTCCTTATCCTCTTCTAGGATAACTCTCTTGACTTCTTCTCTTCTCATTCTTCTTATCCTTTTCTCTTCCTCTTTTGTCCATCTTCTTAGTTGCATCCTCTTTCATTTCTTTATACGTAGCCTAATGGGCCACTTGACTCTTTTTGTCAGCAAAATCCCTCTTTTTTGGTTTTCAGATTCCATCCATTGTTCCATCAACATAGTTATTTTATCCACATCTCTCTTAAGTGCAATGATTTCTTCTTCCATCCAATTCTCTCATTTCCTCTCCATCTCTTTTTTTTTTTTTCTTCTCTCTTTCTTCCTTTTGTTTCCTTATTTGACTAATCAAAGTTCACAACTCCTTGAATAGTTCCTCATTGCCTTCTTCTATATCCTCTTTCAACCTTTATTATTTATTTCTCTCAGCCTTAATTTTTATTATCTCCTCACTCATCATGTTAAGACACTTAGGCACCACATAACCATACTCTTTAGCCATTGCATAGAGCTCTTATTGGATTTTCATTCTCTTGGCCTACATATCCTTCATCAATTCTTACAAACAAACTTGTTAGCTTCAATAAATATTTTTATTCAAACTCAAAACCCAAGATTTTATACCACTAATTATGTAGCCTTAGGAGGACAATAGTCATGATGAATGATATTCAATCACCAAATTATTCAAAAGTTTGCAAAGGATGACCATCAAGCTTCTTTAGATGTTTAATCTTGGTTAAACATGCATAAAAGATAAAATTTCACTTTTGAAATGTTAAAACTTACTCAATACACTCTTACAAAACCTTCATTCAATTTCCTTTAGCAATCAAAATGTTTCTTGATTAAGAAAACAATCAACTCTTCATTTATACCAAGACTGCCCTTTCACTTTCTCACTAGCTCCTTCATCATTAAACCAAGAAACTTTCCTATTTTCCTCACCCATGTATTTCAAGCCTTTCCTCCTATTACATCACCTCATATACAAGTTATATTCAACAAATTAAAACATTCAAAACTTCAAAATTCCACTACACTCTTCTTCTTTACAAAATTGTCCCTACTCGTTCTCAAGAACTCACTTCTTGCTCTTAACTAGGTTTTTCCCTTTCATATCTCTTCACAAAGAAATATCTCATTATTTAGTTATATTTTCATACCCATATCATGCTTGCAACTTTTCAAGACTCAATTATCTAGGAAATTCCATGTAGGTCTCCTTTTGCGTTTTGTGTTCAAACACTTCACTAGGTTTACTTAGACACACTATCATACATATATTTGTACTTTTGAGGTTCCAATGTATAATAATGGTATTTTTAGACACCTTATAAGGCCTTTTAACTCCCTACAATATTTCAATCTTGAAATCAAATTCTAACATGTACTTCATTTGTTAAGTTTCCCTTATAACAAGCCTTCACTAATCTGTGCACACAGTCCTAGCAAGACTGGTACAGAAATATCTTTCTTCTACCAATGAAATCTGAAAATTATTAATTCTAACTTGTTCCAAACTTGATCAAGATGGTTCCTATCAATTTTCAAGGCTAAACTCCTCATTTTAATATTTTTAAGCACTTTTTCTCTTTGAAACCCTAATTAAAAACACAGTCATCTCGAGAGGCTATTTCCTGGCATAATTTTCATTATAACTTGACTTAAGGTTTCAAAATTTCACTATAGATATAATTCATTATTAGATAAGGTATTTTCTTACCAGTGATAGTGGAGACATTCAAAAACCCAAGTTTGTGTTAATTTCCTTCATTTCTCTGTCTGAGAATCACACAATTCTTTTTTAAGATAAAGGAGAGATTGTATTTGATTTTTACCCTACATGTATGATTTTTATTTCCTATTAATACAATGGCCACACATGTATTAATTTTTCATCCTTTTATATCTTCTATAATAACTAGGTATTTCTCAAAACAAATTCACAGTTACAATTACCCACTCATAGGTCACCTCTTCAATCAAGCAATAAATTTCTCCATGAAATACAACTCCAATATTAACATATGGAATATACATACCTTCCCACACATGACACCAAAGGTTAGCTCTTCAAATCACATTTACAAGATTTATTATTGTCATAATATATATCAAAATTATAGAGATACAGTTTCTCTGTTAGGTTACTTCATCTTGCATGGAAAACACCACAGAGGGTTTATTCTTAGTATCATACCAATACCTTCAAATCTCCTCCTTGGGGCCTCAATTGGACCATTGTAAATCCTTCCTATGCTCAACCACATTGAACAATTTTAAATATTCAAAACAAAAATTCTCTTAAAAGGAACAGAGTATATGTCTCCTTTGGGATTTCAAACTTGTCTATGGAAATTAACAAGGTCCTCACATAACTAGTAATTTCTATTCATACATTCCATAAACTCATAAAGAATAATGACAAGATAAAAATCCTCCTACCAGGCTTGGAATGTTATCTCTCATAGATTGCTTGTCTACTATCCTTGATCATACCATTCATAGCTTGTTCCTTTTGTATTAACACATACACTTCCAATGACATTCACATAAATTTTTTATCACAAATTCTCTGGATATTTCTATTACAATCCTCTAATAGTCTTACATAGATTTATCATAAAAATTCAACAACCACAAAAGCATACGCTTGTTTGAGCTTTGTCATTTTCATGAGTTTTGTCATTGATTTCAAGTCACATTAATTGGAAAAAGTAGCAAAATGTATCGTGAAAACTGTTATGCGGATGTCTCAAGATCAACCATGTATGGAGAGAAAGCCTTGGAAAGAGAAATATGAATGTTGATTAGTAGTGTTAGCTCTCTGATGTTTCAGGATGATGAAGGATAATTTCTAAGGGACTTGATAGCTTTTGTGCAAATCCACAAACATGAGGAGATAGAGAGCCATAGATAAAGGGATGAAGCCATAGGGAAAAAAGAAAATCCGCAAGAGTAAGGAAAGATTGGATAAAAGTCGTGAAGGAATAGAGATAGCCGTAAAGAACTACAAAAGTTGTAGGCAAAATAAAATATTTGCAGACATGGAACAAAGCTGCAGAAGATAGAAAAGGGGCGAAAAGAAAAGGAAATCCGTGGATAACTAAAAAATCTGCCATTAATGAAGAAACATCGCAAATCAAAGGAAATTTCTGCAATGCAAAGGAAAAATTCACAAAAGCTAATGAAAGCCACGGAATGAACAAATATAGATTGGAATGGGGTCAAAAATAATCAAATTATGCTTCATGTGGTTAAGTTGGATTTTGTACGACGAAATTGATAATGATTCGATTATTTGATTATTATGGCTATGTACATAACTTGTTTTCCATGAAAACCCAGAGCCGATTTGAGAAATCCCCAGTTCCAACTTTCATCATTTAAATCTCTTTGAATTTGTGAGAATTTAGTTACATTCTCTATGAAATTCTTGATTTTTAGGTGAAATTAAGTATCAAAGAATAAAGTGGTTCGCTCATCCTGATCACGTTGGAAATCCTAAAAATATGAGAAATATATTTTTAGGTATTGTCTCATAAATGGATCCTGAAGTAACACATTGAATATAGCAAAATCAAGCTGAATATAGAGAGAATGAGTTTGGATTTTGTGGCATGCATTTAATAGACCAAATTATCAATCGACAAAGTGGAAGAGTGCAAGGCGTGCTAAGGTAAGTGATGGAGAGTTTTGATTTTCTATAAAAATAAAAACTCCATGCAAATACAAATGTTGCTCAAGTAAGAAAATTATGCATTTGAACTGAAGGAGAAATAGATAAAAAGAGAAAGGTAAAAGGATAGAAAACAGATGAAGTATTAAGGATATATCAGATGAGAATATCATTAGTGTGACTGATTGATTGATCAAAAGAGTTCGACTCAGGTGAGCAGAAGGAAGTGACAGATAAAACACAGATAGATATAAAAAGTGATCATAATCCATTGTGTAAGCAATTTTGATTCTAAGTGATCAATGTATATGTAATAAAATTGTATTTTTAATTGGTTACTTAGATTATAGGGGTGGGTGGTTGTTAAAATCTGTTGAGTGGGTGCTCAATTTATCTTCAAGTGGGTACATGAAGAATCTAGAGTGGGCACTTTAGAGGTTGAGTGGGTACTCAATCAAAACCATTGTATGCTTTGGAATTGGTGCTCCTAATAAATCCTTGGTTTCAAAGTGGGTTTTTCTCCTGAAAGGATTTCCCACTATAAACTTTGTGTTATGTGTTATAGTTCTTGGCATATGTTTTTTTAAATGCTTATGATTATATGAATGCATTTCTCTAAAATAATCTGGATCAACTTTGTTGAAAAAATTTTAATCTGCATTGATTCAGCTCCCTCTCAGTGTTTGTGATCTCTAACAACACTCAATTACAAGTTGCAAAACACATGTAAAACACCATATTTTGCCTTCCTTGAAGCTTGCTATGATTTCCATTCAAATAGGAATGAGGAAATAGTTGCATTTGAGGCATTTTTAATCACCTCTTCAATTTCTAACCAGATTTCTAACCTTTAGGCCAATTGGTCATATGGATATCGTTAATTTTTAACACTTGTTTCTTAACTAAAGCTCATGTCCATAACTTCTAGCATTACATTATGTCTTGTAGACCCTAGTATGGACCTAGGACACTTAATTACACCTCACTTCATTATTTTACATGCTTATAAGCCTCAAGGTTCCATCAAAACAACCATTACAAACCAAAAATTTCCTCCAAGACTCATTTTATACTTTTGAAGGGAAAGCCAATTATTCAAATTTTAAAAAACTTAGACTCAATATACCACCTCTAAATGTCTCTTAATAACTTCTAAGACTTACTAACATGCCCATGAAACCAAAATATGATGACTCAAGACTTATTTACATAGTGGATTGATGTTCCTGCATCAATCCCTCATCCCTTTATCAACTGATGATTCTGAATTGTTCGTTGTTGTGCACAAAATTGATCAACCATCCCACAATAATGAACTCCCTTCTATCAATATCATTGAAAACAATCTGATAAACCTATGGTACACTCAAACATTTGACTTTCTTTCAGAATTAAAAATTCCTCCTGACCTGTCTATAAATTCTAAAAGATATTTCCTTCAACGCACTACCTGATATGTCATTGTAGGTGGTGTCCTATATAAATGCAGATTCGATGGCCACTTTTTAAGATTCCTTAAGTATCATGAACCTAATAAATCCATTCAATATGTCCATGACGGTATATGTGGTGGACATTTTAATGGTAAAGTTGTAGCTAAGTATGTGATTAACAAAAATAATTATTTCCTAGAATGGCCTAAGGGGATATCTAGGGTAGTAATGTTAATCTAGTTAGGAGGACTAAAATGTTGTAAATGAACTAAATCAGTATGAAATAAATGTAAATAAAATTCTAGATGAAATGAAACCCTAATGTGTAAGAGAAGAGTAAGGAAAAGACTCAGCTGATAACAGAAGACTATCGCATAGTGTCACAAATATGGAAATAAAATTTGGAAGTGTAGACAAACCCTCAGATACCCTGCGAAGGGAAAATTTGGATTGTCTGAGATGACACAGGCACCTGGGAGTGTACTGGGGGCACCTCGAGGTGCCTTGGTCTGTAATCTAGGTGCTTCAAAACAACGTAAATGCTCATAATTTGAATCTTATATGGTCGTTAAATGTCTTTGAGTACTTCCCATCTATCACGCTGGATTCATCGGATGAACTAGAGAATGACCCATAATGCAAGGAGAAGTATCAAACCCTAGAAAAATGAAAGATGCATATGAATGGGTCAAATTGGACCTCAGTCACCAAGCTAGTGGACTTATCACTGAGCGTTGCACTACATTACCAACCCTGATGTAGTTCTAGTGTGTGTGTGTGTGTGTGTGTGTAGTGTGTGTGTGTGTGTGTGTGTGTGTGTGTCCTTGTTGTGCCCTAGGTGCTTCTTGTTTTAGTCACACTTTGTGAAGTAGCGAGCAATAGTAGCTATAGAAATGTAAGTAGCATGTGTGCATGGAATAGAATGGAATCCCTCCCCCTATAAAGTGTGTGTGATGCAAATATCCTAGTTTGAATGCATGGCACTATGTGGATGCAAGTGATGTAATGGATGCAGCCCTAGATGGAGTGATAGTAGTGATAAGATGCAATGACCTAGGACCTTTATTATGGTCTTATAACTTTATATTTATAGGGCTCTCAAGCTTAATTTTGTAATTAATCCCGAAAAGGTTGACTGAGAAGAAGATAAGGATGACCAACAGCTAGAAGTGACCAAAAAGAAGTGGAAGAGGTTGTGCATAGACTGGAGGCACCAGAATAGGACCAAGGCACCTCACCCCAGTACAGGTTGGGGTGCCCTGATTTCAAGGCTAGAATGTCAGAAAGGTCATGAAATGGGCTGATAGGTATCGGGAAATACTCGGGAAAGATGAAATAAAAGATAAGAAAAGGGTGACCAAAAGGTGGGATTAATTAGTACTTTGTACACTTGAGAACCTTCTAAATAGTAGTATAAGACTGGGCTAAATATTGTCTAATGTGTAATATTTGTGTCTACATTTTCCCCCACTTTATGTTGGTGAGTGAAAAGCTCGGTAACATAAAGTAGATAGAGATGCGTACCTGATAACCATGTAGAGTGTAGAAGAAGACGTGTTGATGGACTAGACTCAAGCATGGAATGACAAAAATAAAAAATGTGGAGGAGTGTGGTTTCTAAAGATGAAAAATGTGTATAAAAAGTGATGAGAGTGAACCTAGGGTGGAAAATGCATGTGTAGTTGTTGTTGTGTGTACTGTACCTACATGGTTAGTATGGAAAGTACCTGTCACGGTGTGTTGTTTTCATTATCGTTGTTGTCACCGTTGTTGTTGCCCCCAATTTGACTATGCTTGTTTCTCATACGGTGGACCTGTAAGGAGAAAATGATCAAGTAGTCAAATATGTATGTATGTAAAAATGTTGTGTAAAAATACACAGATGTAAAATATGCTAGAATAGAAAGTGTAAATGGAAAAATGGAACATGTGCACCTGATCCATGTCGAGAAAAAGGGTGTAGAAGGATATCATGTAATGTTGCGAAGTTTTTCAGGTGATCTCACGCCACCCTGGCTGAAGAAGTATAGGGAGGAACCATGTTGTATCCTCTAACCTTTAACCGCTTCTGCTGAAATGTTGGAAGATATCTTTGTACTTTTCATGGTTTTTTTGGCGATCCAACACCACTGGATGGAGAAATGTAGAGAGGCACACCCACTGTAACCCTTGAGCCTGTAACCACTCCGTAGAATTGTTGAAGGACACCATGTCCTATTAAGGTTGTTGTGTATGGAGTTCATAGACTGTCTGAACTCACTCATTGTGTGTGAACCGGTGTAGATACGCTGTGTTAGTAGAAACCCTCAATGATTCCCCCCCTCTTTGGGGGCACATGTGATGACCCTAGAAGGAGAATGTGGCCCCAAAAGAGGACCAACCGCACTCTGACCTGTAGAACTCTTCCCTGCAGGGGGAAAGGGAAACACTTGGTAGATACCAAGGCATGCACAAAATGGGATGGATAGCCAATACAAGTGTTAGTATGAACACATGCATGCAAAATAAGACAAGTGTAAAATACGTAGACAATGTAAAACTACCAAGAAAAGTAGTGTAAACATGCAAGAAAACAAGTAGACCACACAAAGTGGGTTTCAAACATGGGACATCACTCACACGATGTCACAAGACACGCAAGGCCATCATGGCCACAAAAAATAGTCAAGTGTGCACACAAGAAAAGGGAAAATCCCACAAATAATGGAAAACAATGCAGACAAGTAAAAACAAACATGTAGTCATGGAAACATGTAGTCCTGCAAAACAAGTGTTTTACACATGGAACTACCCATTAGCATGTTAAAGTGATAACCAATATGTCAAAGCATGTAGAAGCAAGTAGTATAAGATGTTAAGTACAAAATGAAACAATAGCACCTGTATGAGATGAATGTGGATGCCCCTAACGACCAGTATAGTAAGGGTAGAAGGTGAGCATCCATGCCACGTGTAAATTTCATGTATCTATGATCACACTAGACAAAGGCATGAACACACATGTGTGTATGATAATGACATATAAGAAAGCAATCTAACATGTGTAATAGAAAGTGAACATGCAAAACACTAGTATGTAAAAGTAAATGCTACCAAGACAATGCAGTATGTTGTGGATGGATGGAATGGAATGCAATATGGAATGATAGGAGCAATGTGCCCCCTGAGTGGATGGAATGTGTATGTAGTGAGGTTCAATTTTTTTCCCCCTCAGCAGTCAAGAATGAACTGTAAACGAGAGTGCATCATTGGGAAATGGTCGAGTAGTGTTGGTTGTGTCTAGCACGTTGTGATGAGTGTGTATATGTAAGGGTGATGAAATGCGACATGGTGAGAAGATGTGTGTGAACCCTATAGCTGAAGCGTATATCACGAATTTTTTTATCAGAGGAGTGATGATTTATCCCTAAGCGTATATCACTATAGAATGAGTGTATGGGAATGAGATATAGAGAAAGATGTGTGTGGACCCTATAGCCTAAACATGTATACCACGACTTGTTGAATGGTGAGTGATGATTTATCCCTAAGCGTATATCACTACATGATGGAAGAAGAAGGTGATGATTTAGCCTATAACGTATGTCACTACATGAGATGGGTGATGAGGTTGTATGAAGTGTATATGAGTAGGCAGTGGATAACTAAAGGTGGTGATTTTAGCACTAAGCATAAACCACTATGTGATGAATAAGGAGAGGGTGGTGATTTAGCCTAAAACATATACCACTAAGTGATGAGTAGGATAAAGGATGATGTAATAGAAGGATAATAGAATAGGTGATGATTGGATGTAAGAGGATAATGTAGAATGGATGACAGGAGTGGTGATTTAACCTAAGGTGTATACCACTACAGGATGATTGAAGGTGTGATAATGTAATGGAATAATTTGGAATGGTGAAAATGTCAAAGAGGAGAAGAGACATAGTAGATGATAGGATGATGTAGAAGTGATGAAAAGAGTGGTGATTTAACCTAAGGTGTATACCACTATGGTATGTGATGATGTGTGTGAGTGACCAATATAGCCTAGAGCATCGGGTCACTAGTCCGAGGAATGTGGTATGATGACATGTTGCATGTAGGTAAGGTCCATTTGATTGGTAAACCCTCGGCAGTCGAGTATGGACCAAGGAACTAAAGTGTGTCATAATGTGGTGAGTGCAACACGTAGAAGACAATGGAGTGTAAATGACCAAGGTATGTGAATGTGTAGTGTAGGAAACATAATGTAGAGTGTGTAATGGGTATGGAATGTAATGTAATAAATGTGCAATGTAGAAGGAGAATGTGAATAATGATGATAGATAAAACTAGACCCAAGTATAAGGAAATCTAGTGTAGCATGTAGAAATGTATAGAATGTATGGATGCAATGTGGGTGTGTAATGTGTAGGTAATGTAAGATCATAGTGATAGGTATAGATGGAATATGTAGTGGTGATATGTAAAGATAGACTCATGATATAATGTGACTCTAGCGTAAATATGGAATGTAGAGATGGAATAGAAAACTAGACGCATATGTAATGATAGTTAGTGTAGTATATGGATGGTCAACACTATGAAGATAATGTGAGGTATAGGTGTAGAATAGTAGAATGTAAATGTGTAGGTCCTATAGTGCAGTGTGTGGGGTTAAGTGTAATGGTAATCCCTCAATAGTCCAGTGTGAACCAAAGCACTAGGGTGAATCATCGGGTAGCGAGGGTGTGATAATATATGATGAAAATGTTGATATGTGAAGAAAAATGTATGGATGTGAGAGGTAGTGATGTAAGAGTGTGGGAGAGGGGGTTTCAGTGTCTAATGGCTAGGCCCCCTCAACTGGTTAGGAAAGAGGAATCATCCAATAAGGTCGAGGGATGGATGTCCATCGACTTACACATGAGAGGAGGAAGGTGTAGAAGGATGATCTAATAATGGCGGTATAGGAGATAAGTGTTGTGTGGGGGAATGAATCTGATATGCATGTGAGGGGTGGATATAAGATGAACTGTCGGGCATAGTAAAGTGTGTAGGTGAGGGAGATTGAGGAGATGACATGTGTAAAGAGGAGGATGATCAACGTAGGATAAAATGAGGTGGTGATTTATGACGAGAGAGACGGTAATAGGTTTAGGAATAGGGGAATGTCGGTGTGTAGGACTAATGGAGTGATGTGGAGTGTGGGAGTCAACCGTGGTGATTGAGAAGTAGGAATAGGATGTGGTGCTGGTAATGGTAGATGAGTTGTGTAAGTAGGAGGGGGAGAGGCATGGGTAGCGGAAATGAGAAGGTGATGAGAGTATGAGGGCTAGGAGGGACTTTGTTAATGGTGATAACTTGATTTTTGTAAATAAATTTGAGATGCAGTGGGTCATAGAGATGATAATAGCTTGGGATTTATGAATCTAATTGAGTCCCAAAAGTAGGTCACATCCATGTGGACTGCTTGGCTAACAAGGAAAGGGATGAGAAGAGTAAGAGGGCCAACAATGATATGCAACTTAACAACACCAAATGGTTTGTTGAATGGATAATCAATTTGCGAAGGAGGGTAACTGATAGAGCACAAGAAGGACAAGGAACATGCACTAATGGGGGAGGATGGATCAACCCTAGTACTATTTATAGGGGTTGAGCCAATAGATGCTTGTATATGTAAATGATCGGATGTGAATGTAGCGTGGTAATTGGTGGTAGAAAAGGAAATAATTGGTGTCACAGTAGTAGTGTGAACAATGAGAAAGTCAAGAGTTCTCGAGGGAGGAAGGAATTTAATAAGAGACATAGTTGGAAGAGGAATCGATGGGTTTGGTATCATGTTTGGGGAGCGGGTTGTTAAAAATTTGGAGTTTGTGGTTATCATTGGGAGAAATTATCATGGGAGACTCGGGAAGCTCAATATGGCCATTTTCAAGTAGGTCTTGAATGAGATGTCGGAGTTTGAAACAACGATCGGTGGGATGCCCACACACTACGGATAGTCACAGTAAGAATTCTCATCAAAGTTATGCCCTTTAGGTCGGGAGGGTCCGAGCTACAAAGGTGGAGGCAGGGTGATGAGGTTACTATCAATGAGTTGTGGAAATAAGATGTTGAGTGGTGTACTAAGTTTAGCAAGAGGATGTCGATATGGTTGAGGGCAATTCTCAATTGAGTGGTAGAAACCGCATTAACATAAGTTGAGGAGTGCTAGGTTTATGGGTAGCAGGGACTTTGAAGAATTCTTTGTTGGGAACACATGTAGAGGATGAAGGTGAGTCTTGATATTTGAGCTTGCCAACAGAGACAAGTTTAGTCTCACGGAGCTTGATGGCATGAAAAAGTTGATCAAATGAGGAAAAATTCTCAAAGAGGACGCTATCTTGGAGAGGTGGTAAGAGACTATAGATGAATAAATCCTGAAGTTTTGAATAAGCAAGAACATTAGTCATCTTGGCGACATTATTTTTGTATCGTAAGACGTAATCAAGGAATTTCTCATCGGAGCATTGTTTAAGCTAGGCGAGTTTGGGCATAAGATGGGGTGGAACCAATATTGATGGAGAAATGTGTGAGAAAAGCATCAGCCAAATGGGTAAAAGAGATTACTGAATGGACTAGAAAGTCATAGAACCAACACATCATATAGTCCTATAGACTACGCATGGTTTTTTTATAGGGAAATAACTTAACAAGGATAGTATGATCATCAACATAGTCAAGACATGCGACATGAAAGGCACTTGAAGCTGTTCTTGTGGGCTCAATGTGGCCTTTAAAAAATGGGCAATTTCATCCTCTGGAACTGGTGAATTTATGTGTGAATGGGTAAATAGCGATAGATGGCGCAAAGGAGGAATGCAACAAGGATGTGGAATCAAGCAATAGAGGTCCTCGAGCGGTGGTAACTTGTAACTATCATATTTGATTTTGGAGATCATGATATAATGATGTTAGATCATCCTCCAGGTATCCATGTGACATGTATAAGATGAAGGAGCCAAGTGGTATATTAGAAGCACCATGAGGGGGATCCGGAGGGACAATAGTCGCAATAGGGGGAGTGTGAGACAGGGAGGTTTAGAAGACCATAGGGGAAGAAGAGATGGGGAGTGATTCCTCACAGGCTCACTCACTGAGAAGCGAGCAGAGCATGTAAAACATGAGGGAGATGAGCTTGATTTTCATGTAAATCTTGGCAAAAATCAGTAATAACATCAAGTTGCTCTTGGTCAATGTTAGTGTCCTCATCATAAGATTTCTCACTAACAGAGGTTTCAATTTCATGCAGAAGAACTTAGGTAGAGGCATCTAAGGGGTTTTCAGCCATAGAGGAGGGTATATCCGTCATGTATCTAAAGGGATGGCGGAGAGGAGAAATAAGTTCACAATAGTGAAAAGGTCTAAAGCAACCACTATGAGTAATGGGTATAAAAGAAAAAGGTATGAAGGACACCTTAGCAGAATGAGAAAGGGGAAAGTGAGGAATAGATACATCTGGTTCACCAAAATGATTAACAAAAATAAGGTTTAATACCTAAAATGACCTAAGGGGATATTTAGGGTATTAATGTTAATCTAGTTAGGAGGACTAAAATGTTGTAAATGAAATAAAGAAGTATGAAATAAATGTAAGTAAACTACTCTAGATGAAATGAAACCCTAATGTGCAAGAGAAGAGTAAGGAAAAGACTCAGCTAATAACAGAAGACTGTTGCACAATGTCACAGATCTGGAAATAAAATATGGAAGTGCAAACGAACCCTCAGAGACCCTGCAAAGGGCATATCTGGACTGTTTGAGATGACACAGGTGACTGGTAGTGTACTGGGGCATATCGAGGTGCCCTAGTCTACAATCTAGGCACTCAGAAAAATGTAAATGCTCAAACCTATGAATATGATATGGTTGTTAAATGTCTCTAAATACTTCTTGTCTGGTCATCCTGGATTCGTTGGATGAACTAGAGAATGACCCATAATGTAAGGAGAAGAATCAAACCCTATAAAAATGAAAGACGCATATGAATGGGTCATACTGACCTCATCCGCCAAGCTAGTGGACTTATCACTGGGCTTTGCACTACATTATAGACCCTGATGTAGTTCTGTGTGTGTGTGTGTGTGTGTGTTGTGCCCTAGGTGCTCTCATGCGAGTCACACTTTTTGAAGTAGTGAGCAATAGTAGCTATAGAAATGTAAGTAGAATGTGTGCATGGAATAGAATGGATCCCTCCCCCTATGAAGTTTGTGTGATGCATATCTCCTAGCTTGAATGCATGGCACTATGTAGATGCAAGTGATGCAATGGATGTAACCCTAGATGGAGTGATAGTAGTGATAATATGCAATGATCTAAGATCCTTATTATGGTCTTATAACTTTATATTTATAGGGCTCTCAAGCTTAATTTCGTAGTTAATCCTGACAAAGGCCCACTAAGAAGAAGATAAGGATGACCAATAGCTACAAGTGACCCAAAAAGAAATGGAAGAGGTTGTGCATAGACCGGGGTGCCCTGATTTCAGGCTAGAATGTCATAAAGGTCGTGAAATGGCTTGATAGGTATCAGGAAACAAGTTGGAAATATGAAATAAAAGATAAGAAAATGGGACCAAAAGGTGGGATTACTTATTACTTTGTACACTTAATAACCTTCTAAATAGTAGTATAAGACCGGTTAGATATTGTCTAATGTGCAATATTTTTGTTTACAGCATGTCCTTCGAATGGGCTATTAATGGCCTACTATCAACCAAGATTGTTGTACGTATGCTAAGAAGTGTATCAAATTTCAACAACATTCCAACCTCACCCTCATTCTCAGTCAAGCTTTACAACCCTCTCAAGACCTATGGCCCTTCTCAAAATGGGGGTTATACCTCATTGGCACTATTAATCCTCGATTGTCACAACAACATCATTCTATCATCACAACCACTGGATGCTTCACTAAATGGGTAGAGGTCATTCCCTTAATCTCTACTAAAGCTAAAAAAATATCAATTTCATCTATCAACATATCATATGTCACTTTGGTATCCCTCATAAGTTAGTCACTAATAATGTAAAATCCTTCAATAATAAAGAAGTTAAGAAATTATGCGACACATTCAACATCAGACTAAGTTTTTCATCACCATACTATCCATAAGAAAATGGACAATCTGAGGCTTCTAGAAAAATTCTCATGAAAACCATCAACCAAGCAGGCAGGAATTGACATCTCTAAATCTTGTTTGCTTTATGGGCTTATCGTACTAGCATCTATATCCCTATAGGTGTTACACCCTTTTCTCTATTCTATAGCTTCAAGGAAATTTTACCCCTTGAAGTTTAAATCCCGTCACTACACATATCCCTAGATATTTCACCCCTCATGAGGATTATCATCAAGAACGTCTAGTGTAGTTAGAATTTTTAGGTGAACGACGGCTAACATATCTCAAACATCATCATGTTTATCAGTAGTGCATCAAGCATGCGTATAAAAAAATACGTGAAAGAACATGAATTTAACATAGGTGATATCATTCTCAAGGAAAATCAAAATGTAATTATTCTAGAAAGGAGTAAACATGGAAATTTTTCCCCTAACTGGATCAGTCCATATGTTATCACTCATAGGTATGGGTCGAGATCTTATCGTCTAGCCTCCCTTGATGGAACACCTGAAAAGGAACCTATAAATTTATTGCACTTGCATCCTTTCTAGTGTTAACACATCGATCTTCATGACAGTAGTTGCATCAAGATCTTAATTCATTACTAACCCTTCACTTCATCACTGTAATGATTTGAAAGCATGTGGTTTCCCGTCACTATCCTCAAAAACCATAAATATGAGCACCACATTTGTGTTCATCACATATTTCACATGGACAATTTCCTCCTCAGTAGGAACCCCATAATAATTACATCCATCCACCTTGTGTACCAACCGAAGAAATGTCATGGGGCACACATGTGTAATCTATACACATATCTCTTCCCCTTAAAACAGTCTATTAGGGCTTGCCCTCAAAATAAAATAAAGTAAAAAATATCCTTGGATACATCTTATCAAAGTAAATATATTGATCCCTCAAAGAACAAATATCAAATATCAAATCATATTGTTAAAAATAAAAGTAGACTAATCCCTTGAAGGACAGTTTGTTGTCAAAATCAGAGACCAGTCCCTCGAAGGACGACTATCAAAAGAGAAAAAATTAAAAAAAAATCAAAAAAGTGTAGACCACTCCCTTAAAGGATAGCTACCCATGTAAAAAGGATTCCCACGTAGATTAGCCTTCACAAATTAAAAATATAAAAAGCATCCTCAAAAAGCTTACCACATCGATCAACTTTCCCATAAAAGAAAACTTCTTGCATCAATCAGTTTGCATCAAAATAAAGAGTATAGATGGGGTATTTCCCTGTGAAACCATTGAAAGGACAACCTAATGTCCTGCGTAACCTACATATGTCAACCCTTCCCATGTCCTAGGAAGGTATACATCTCACTTCCATCTATATCCAAGATCCTACATGTAACTACCCATTGATAGTCATGTCTTGATATTTTTTATAAGGCCAAAAGTGCAAGAGCCTTCACCATAATAATTCTCATCACATATGTATCAAATCTAGTACAAAGAAATCATCTAATTTATTCTTATCCAAAGATTAAAACACATATGAAGATCACATTAAAGTCAAATGTTCATAACAATATCATCATCTAATAATATCCATATCAATATAACATTAAAAACTAAATCTAAGTGTAAGCACATCTCAATATCACATCACATTAAAATAAAAACCAACACATGGATCATAAATCAAAATCATAATCATCTATAATCATATATCATATCAAAATGTCTTTATAAATCATCTGGATTCTCAAAATCTCCATATATCAAATACATATACATAAAAAATAAGCTTCACAAAGATATGTATACATAAAAAATTATCTTATCTACTGGGTAAATTGGACACCCGCAAATAGAGAACTTCCTCAAGTGTTGCTCCCCTGATCGCCACCCTCACCTCAATCTGGTCCCCTACTCCGACAACCTCCATCAGGTCCCCTACTCGATCTACCTCCATCTAGACCATGAGGTGGTTGACCCACACTCATTCCACTGACACTAGGTCTCATTTGTCTTGGAGCCTGATAAACAACAAAACAAGGCACATCGGGAAGCGTCCGTCGTATGACCTCCTCATAATATCCTAACTCCTCACATAAATACTAGTAGTTATTCAAGCTAACACTTCTAGGTAGACCCATATGTCCACTAACCATATCTCTTGTTGCCTACAGCTTAGCCCCTGACACTGAAGTACCTATACTCTCGAGAGCCTTTCTCAAGGTCTTTCACTATTGTGTGTGTGTGTGTGTGTATATATATATATATATATATATATATATATATATATTGATCAACTACGACCTGTGCTAGCTACGCATGTACACCTGCTAGTTGTTGACTTAGGCCATATTTCTTACCTCTCAGACTATCCTCCATGGTCAAAGTAGCTCGCTCAAATCATAATGCATCCTTCTCGGCCTCTAAATGTGTAATAGTGGCATTTAAAGCTACCATGTCATCATCGCCACCAACAACCTCACCCCTACCCTCACCACCATCGTCACCTCCCTAGTGAGCTGCCTCTACATGGGCCCACACCTTTCAATGACCTCTCGTAGGTTGAGCCTACCACCATGCAATAAAAGCCTATGTAACACCAACATCATCTATAGCCACAGGAACCCCTTGGTCATTCACACCCATCACTCCCTCTTCATTGGACCTATAACAAGCCATTGTAACCATTGGAAATGGTGTCTCTACATCTCCATCCTCACGCTTATATATCACTATTATATCTGGCACATCTTGAATCAATCCAAATTGTCTCCTGACATGACTGAATCAGATACACTCCCACTCTCTCGCTCATTGACCTTGCACCCATATATTTTACTGGGTAGCCCTAAACTCACCCTCCTCTCCCTCCCACACTGGAAACTTGGTACATGGTCTCCACTTGATATCAACATCCTATAAACCCAATATGATCTATCTATAATAATCCTCACTCCGTAATGGCCCTGCACCTCCCCTATTAAAAGGCCATTGGAAAAACCCAACTAATCTCTCCAATATTGCTCTGTCTCCCCACGGAGAACCTCTAGGATGAGCAACTGCAATGTACTTATATTCTCAACACTATAACAGAAAGACAATATCGATCCCAAACCTCTTCTTGAACCTCCACAACCAAATCTCTTTATAGGTATGCACTAATAACGCATGGGACCATGCAAACACAACCCTCTTCTCTATCATATCATCCAATACACTTGTCATCATCTAAGGAAACCGACCCCCAGTAAAGTCAGGAAAAACATAACATGTGATCCCTATCATCATCAGGGTCATCAAAGAACAAACCTTTGTCTCAGGAGCATACAAGTCCCCATATGAGAATCCACCAGACGAAAACTCTACACCATCAACATCACCACTGAACAATCTCCTCATCACCTCGACCCTCTCTGTCTCATCAATCAAATAGATCCCCTCTCCATGAAAAGACAATCTCATAATCTTGTGTACATCCTCTAGGGTGATCGTCATCTCATCCATCAACAACCAAAATGTACAAGTAGTGGGATCCCACCTATCCAATAATGCAAGTAATAATCCATGTTTCCTGTGGATACATCTATAATGACACACCGCCCCCAAACCCACATCCTTCAAATGCAACCAGTCCTCATCTAACAACCAAGCCCTCACATCCTCTAGGATCACATGAATCTTATCTCTGATGGTCAATATATCCCTCACCTACATTCACAAAACATAAAACATTCATTATAACAATGTTTCATCAAAATTTTATCAAATTTCCACAAAAAATTCAATCACTAGTGATCCATCACAATCGTCGGTGTTCGTCCAAATTGCAAACAATTTGACAATTGTCGGTGTTTCCAATGCCTAGACAAACATGCCCCAGTATGGGCCCCAAAAAATTAAAAAATAACTAAAAACACACAAAATGTCAAAAAAGGTACTTACCTCCCCTTGGGTGGGCCTCCTATGCCTTCCAGATCCTCCTGCAACCTCCATCTCTCAATTATTACTCAATTAGAGCTCTAAATCTCACCAAATTACACGATAAAAATGAAATTACCGTGATCAAACTGGCTATTTATAGGGATTCAATCTTCTCTCCATAGTATCATGGATGATTCTTATAATTGCCAACGATTCCCATAATCATCCACGATTGGGTTAAATCACTCACGATTCATGACAATCACTCACGATTCCCTTTAATCATCAAAAACACACATTTTTCAACTTCAACAACATTATCACACTTGCATAGCATACTTATCCAAAATGTGCCTCATTTTAAGGGTCCTCAAAACTATCACAACCATCAATCCTTCACGGATTCACTTTACAACGTTAGCATGGGTAAACTATACGTCTATAGGACATGAACCCTTTGGTTCCTCTATCACTTGATTCCATGGCAACATCAATCTTCTTTTGATACCTTGTCTTAGGGAAACTTAAAATGCAACAACATGTCAAAATTATCCAATCAACTCAATCAAGTTGGTGATCCTTACAATTTGTTTCAATCACCCCCAGTTTGAGGGGGGATCACCCATCCAAACACAAAACTAGCTATCTCAAACCCTTTTTTCCAATAGTTCAGCCATCACAAACTACTCGACAAAAAGGGGCAAATGTAGACATCGGTTTTTCATCACCAACCTACTTTCTCCTATACACACATTATTTAATCAAACCTATCATTATAAACACATCCCTAAATAATTTCCCTCCATCCCATAAAATCAACTTTTTACTTCCTTAAAAATTACTATTTACCCATATAATTACCTTAACCTCCCCTAAAACCACTTAACCATTTCAAACTATCCCTAACCCATTTTACCCCAACCTCCTAACCTCCCCAACTCGTATAAACTCCTTACAACCATTTTCCCTCATCTAGTCACCCAAAAATCCTGTTAAGGAAGTGGTTTTAACCATTTCTAAATGTTTTCCCCATAATTCATTGATCGCTGACGATTCTAACAAATTATAGGTGATTATAAATAGGAGTTTTCACTCTTGTTTTAGGGATTTTAAGAAATTTTTATCACATTCTTGTATCTTATTTTCTGTTAAGAAGTGAATCCCTATCACTCCATAGATCCTAAAGAAAAGCAACAACATCCACAACACCAAAAATCTCTCCAAAAAGCCCTCACATATCAATTTTTGTAGCTTGGTCCTCAACATACCTCCCAGGATATCAACAATCAACTCGATATCAACCTCAAATTACCATTTGTAGGACTTTTTTACCTGCTTATCACTTCAAGGTACTTATATTTACCTCATCATTATTTTTATAACATCAACTTTACCAAATCAATCATTTTGATCTCTCCTTTGTATCAACTTATCGTTTTAGAGAAATCAATCTTTTTTTATAATGTGTAGATACAAAATCACGCACTTTGAGTCATTATTTAGTCTCAGTCTCATACTACTATTCATATGGTTCTTAAGAGAAAAGAGTAATAATTAACCCATGTCTTTGGCCATTTTTACATTGCTTGTTATCGCATTTTTGATCTTACACTTGCAATTTCCCAATATGTATTGTCATTATGTGTTTTTCCTATTTCTAACTGGGGCGCCCAGCCAGGACTGGGGTGCCCTAGGCACCCTGGTCCCCTCTAGGGAACCTTGATCCTATTTGCACTTTACTCTCACCTTTTGGGCACTTTTTTAGCTATTTGATCTTTCTATCTTTTTGGTGGTCGACCTTTTCAAGGTTAATTATGAAATTAGAACAAGAGAACCATATAATATATAACTTTATGTGACCATAATGAGGGACCAAACACTAAGCATCTATTATTACCATCCAGATTTGCATTCATCAAAGGCATCTAAAGCTACATTTGCATCCATCTAGCTCCATCACAAGGCACACAAGGCTAGTTCATATGCATCACACTTCATCGGAGGGAAGTCTATTGTTTCCTATGCACATGTTTACTTACATTCTACATCTAGTTATTTGTTCATTACTTCACAAAGTATGACTAGCACAAGAGCAACCTAGGGCATGATTTGGCACACACACACCTAGAACTACATTGGGTATGAGATGTAGTGCAAAACTCAATTAGTAAGTCTTACCATTTTGGCCATTGAGGACAAACCGACCCCTTCATATGCATCTTTATTTTTTAGGGTTTTGATGTTTCATCTTGGGTCTTGCAGGTGATTCTTCCATCTCCTATCCACAACGACATTTGATGCAATTAAGCAACATTAGTGTGATAGGAAGTAAATACAGGAGAACATCCAATGACACTTTAGAGGAGGTTTCCTGGCCATTTCTGTAAACCAAGGCACCCTGATCTCATACTAGGGTGCCCACGGGCACCCCTATCACTTTTCAAGCGCACCAGTCTGGTCAGACATCTCATATCTACATTTCTTGGGCTTATGTATAATGGTTTTCTCCTCTTATTCACCTGGGTTACACTACGACGCAGTCCCATGAAAATATTGAATCAACTAAGGATTTTCTTAACCCTTCTTGTACATTAGGGTTTCACATTTTCTAGCTTAGTTTACTTGGGTATAATTTGGTAGTTTATCATTTCATTTATTCAGGCATTTTACTGCTCCTATAGCATTGAATTACTGTAAAATATTTCTATTTTAGTTAATCACAATGATTTTCAACGAGTCCTTTGAATCGCCCATGATTTCCTAAATCACCTGAAATTCCTCTGAATTGCCCGTGATTCATGTTTTTCAGTATATTTTTAGTTAATCATAGCATCTTATCAAACTTTATTCATATCCCTGCACTTAACATGCCTTTTGCAAGTATGTCTATATGTTTTAGATGACTGTTCCGGGCCAATCACACACCATCACAAGCATTTACAACCTCCCCAATTGTTTAACAACCTTTCTTTTAGGAACTGGGGAACAATTTGACATCCTTCATGAGCTTACGTTGTGTGCGATCCAATTTGCAATCGACATCAAAGATATCGAGGATTAGTTTGAGTTCCTCCACGAGATCCAACAAGAAACATGAGACTATTGGTATGATTATTTCGAATCCATCCACATAGCCTCCACATTAGCCTAGGCCACATTTGAAGCTAAGTTGGAATTTACTTTCAATCTAGAATTCTAGCTTCATGCCTATCATCTTATCTATCTTTGTCAATATCTATCATTTTATCTATATTGTCAATTCACTTAATTGTTTAAAAATGAGCTGACATCCTCCAAGGAAGTCCCTTTGGAGTCTTGGAATCGGCCTTTTCTGAGCAGCTCGTCTACCCATCTTATCTAACATATTTTGTTCAACTATCTTTGATTGTGGGTTTATTTATAAGCGGAAGAAGAAGGAACAACTATTTAGAGTGACATACCATTATCCCTTAGTATCACCATCATTCATCACAAGTATCGATAAACCTTGTCGTCTTCTGAGGTCAGTTTGTTTTGTTATTCTATTTTATTAATTTAGAATAGGAAAGAAAACACTCTTTGGTACAATTAAGGAAGAGATGTTGGAGAAGAATTAAGGGTTTTGAAGTTAGTTTAACCGGTCAAAATCTAGAAATACAATCCAACTTCTGAGTATAACTTGTTTAGAAGAATTCTATGAGTGAAACATAATAAATGGATAAACCGTTGTTCTCTATTTTTTAGTATTGACATTGTGAATGAACTAATATTTGATAAGAATGATGGCATGTCTTGAAGAAGGGGAAAAGTAATAAAACGGTAAAGAAATTAGAAAACATTGTCATATAAGAGCTATAGAAAACAGTGGAATACAATCAAGAGTCTTGTGAAAAAAAATTAGGAAGAACCAATGAATCTTAGTCATCATGCCATTAATCAAGGGGTGTTAAAATGCTATAAAGTGTTAATAAAGTTTGTGTAAACTCTTAGGGAAGGTGAATACAACTTATAAAACCAAGAATCCTTAAGGAACAAGGATTGTCATGTATAGACCTAATAAAGAAGCCTTGAAAGGAAAAAATACCTAAGAAGGGTGAAGGAATGACTTGTAGAGTTGAAGAAGATAGTGATTAAGATGGTTGATAGGTGTAAATGGAAGTGAGATGGTAAACTATTCAAGGACACTTAGAGCCAATCAAGGGAAACATAAAACAGAGGCAGGACTGTTGTAGAGTAAGAACAAAGAAGAGGGATGAGTAGAACAAAGTTGAAAACAATATAAATCATGAAGTAAAGGGTTAGGTAAGCCTTAAAAAATAGTGTGAACAATTTCGTACGAAGTGGATAAAGGAGTCACTAAGGTTGGAAAAGGTATAAACTACCAAACCCTTGAAAAGTGCTAAAAACCCCTAGTTGACCTAGTTGAACTAAAGGAGAGCAATTGGAACTGGATGGGTTGTACAAGGAGATAAGCCAATAAATTCATTTGAGAGAAAGAAGGCCAAAATGGGTGTCTAGAACATATTCCACATTTGTATGAAGATTTATAATTTTCTCTAGGAAAAGTGATTTGTACAAAACTAGGACTAATTGAGAGGAATGAGTAAAAACGGTAAAAGGAGGAATAAGTTTGGATGGGATGAGAGTTAGAACTTGAAAATTTTCAGACCACTTGAAAGAGCCAAATAGGTTCTAGAAAAACTTACCAGTGGGACCTAATTCCAAGAAATGAGGACTTGATGCTTAAATATGCATTTTTGGAGGACTAGTAACAAAGGTGAGGTCTAGAGAGAAGTTAGATGAAAGTGAAGGATTGACACTTTTTCAAGCATTATTACATGATTGCTTAGAGAAATCAAACATGTGTAAAAGGTGTTTTCTAAGCTTTGAATCAGGTGTATATCACATATGATGATGAAATGCAAGTTTTTAGCTTTGAAAAAGGTGAAAATTTGTATGGATTTTGAATGTTGTTTTCAAGTAATTGTTCTAAAAATTTGAATGATTGTTGATTAACATTAACCACTACATCATACAAGTACAATATTATTGTTGCAATATCATTATTACTAAATTGGTTGCATACATTCTAGAGATCACATGCTAGGCTAGAACGACATGCGATTTTAGCCCTCTTTGGAGTAGTGACAACGCCAGCAGTGCACAAAGGTGCCCACAACCCACCTAAATTCTTGCCTATCTAGGGTTTTGAAGGTTCAATCAACTACACAGCTAGCATCACACATCACAGGTTCATATTCCAGACAAGACCAAATCAAAAGAGGACATACAAACCAAAAATATAATCAAAAGTAGAAGATATGAAGCAACATGAACACACAAGAAGGGCCATAATGAGGGTAGGCTTTGGTTCGTGTAATAGTTCAAGACACAATTTCAAAAGTGTAGCTCTTTCATGTCATTTTCAACTTGTTTTGGTTGTCAAATCAGCCCAGACATCGTACACAGAAAGCGATCAACTAAGCCATCTTCTCTCTATCATTGCAAATGCTTTATCTATCTTTATTCATCATTGTTTATCATTGTTTAATGGTTATTCCTGATATTGTTGCAATTATCCTTGGAAACTAATTAAGTAAGATAATCTACTATCAGTTACTACACATTTTAAGATATTAATCAATTTAGGTTAAATCATCCTAAACCAAAAGTCATATTTCAAGCTTAGTGACTTTGTCAATTTTTGCACACATTGAAAAGATGAGAGTTGAGCCAATCACACTACACAAGACTGTTGATTGAGTGTATTACACTTGTTTATTGATTGCTAATTTGTTCTCTAGTTGAAAACCCTAATAAATATCAAGGATGCTCAACTTTTATCTAATTTAATACATGTCCCAAAACACTTCTTTTTCTTACACATTTTGTAGACCCAAAACCCAGATTAAGGTTTCTCATGACGAGATCAAATTCCCTTTGATTTGCCAAAAAAAAAAACACAATAAAAAGCTTTTACAAATTAATTTATGAAAACCATAATGAAAAAATTAGCTTCACCCATATAGAGAGTGTTTTCTCTAGAAATCATATAACTTTTGTAAGTTCAACATCACCCATATATAGAGCACAAATCATATAACTAGTAAGTTCTGAATCTAAATTTAGGGAGCACATTTTTAGAGCATGGTCCCATGGAGGGGTTGCGGCTCTTATTTTCTTGTAGCGGAAGGTCTCATGATTATTTTTAAAGCCATCTACAAGAACTAATGGAATCTATGCCTAAAAAATAGGAGCTCCACTTTTTCAGCCCCCTAAACTTAAGAGGCCGCTAGAGGGGGAGGGGGGGCTAGGAGTTTCCCCCTATAGTTTAGGTTGATTTTTGTCCATGTGGAATATAATATACATTCCTGCCATTATTTTTTGGTGAGTTTAGAGGGAAATATAATTTTATTTACCTATAAATAACCATAAAAATTTAATGGGATCCTTTACTATCTCTTTGGGTATTGTTGAGGAAACTAATAAAAAAACATGGGACCTTAAAATTGCTAAAATGCTCCTACATTTTCTCAACAACACCGACTAAAATATTTTTGGACCATACTCTTAGGATCTTATTGCTTTGAATGTTGTTCTTATAATCTTTTAATCCTACGTCCACTAATCAATCTCTCCAGATTTACAAATTCCAGAGTATCCGTCCCTAACACTGATTTCCCAAAGATTGCCTATGAATCGTTAATTTATTGTAAAACCACTTTCCACGTCTACAGTTTGACAAAGTAAGTGAAAGTGATTTGTTTAAGCTGATTCGCATGTGAATTTCAAATATAAACCCAATGACGGTGAGGGTGTCTCGCATTTCGCACCACCAGTAGCACTGTAGACACGATTTTCTTCTCCAAAGAGTACCTGGGGAGGAGCAAATTGGAATATTCATAAGATCACATTCCCATTCATTTCCATTGCACATTGCGGTGATGGTACGGTCACGGTCACAGTCACAGTCACCCTCGTGACAGTTTTTCTTTTTCGTTTTCCTGCCCGACAGCGCAGCAAAACAGGCGTGATTTGAAAACAAAAAACGGAGGGCTGAAGTTATTCGATTCAATTCTGCCACTGCACACACGGGCTCGCACGCCAAGAATACACCCAACCCATAAAATTAGTACACGAGCATTATGAATCAAACAAATTACTCAATCCAATAATACCTTCCTTTACCGGGGCTAATAAATCTTAAGACTTTCTTTACAACATTAGCCTAGGATCTGGTGCGGTTGCTTGCTTACCATCCACGTAGCCTTCGACTTGATTACGATAGCTGAATTGTTTTTAGTCTGGGCAACAGAGGCTGAATCTTTTAAAAAGGGCACCATAACTCTGTAAATTTGTGTGTACCTATTTCTGTTCCCAAACCCAATTGTTTGTTTTCGTGCACTCAATTGTTGGTTTTCCTGTACCCAGTTGTGTGTTTTTGGTATTTGGCTGTCAGGGAGGGGTAAATTTGAGCACACTGAAATGGCGCAGATTGCTTCTGGTGGGATTTTTACTTCATTAAATGTTCAGCAGGGAGGAATGGTGTTGGGAGGGCCTTGTTCGTCTTCGTCTTCTGCATTCTATGGTGAGAAATTGAAGCTGTCGTCGAAGAAGGGTATTTTAGTTGGGGAAATTCGTGTTAATGGGAATGGAAAGAGGAAGAAAAATACGGTCGGAGTAGTGTCTGCGGTTATCACCGACATTTCCAAAGATATCATGGTATAAAATTCTGAGTGTTTTGAAGTTTATGCAGAGCATGTTCTAATGGCTTCCCATGCTTCCGTGCGTTTTTTTTCTTTACTAACAGTGAAATTTGATGTTGTACTCTATTGTGGAGAGATTGTTAATGTGTTTCTGTGCAGGAATTTTTATGTGGTGTTGTTTTGATGGCTCGATCGATGAACCCATGTAGGAACAAATCGAGTCCAAACATGTGGGAGTGGGTTATAAGTCATAACATTTGGTTGAATGCTCTAAAGCTTCCTTTTACTGTTTGGTATTAGGTTTTTTCAAATGTGAACTGTAATATAAGAATGCACCGTTGAGTTTAGAGAAAACAAAAAGGTTGGCAGAAAAAAAAAAATGCGTTACAAGGCTACCTCAAATCATACAATCCTCGCCCAAATTGTTCTCAAGTTCACCACCAGCTTTTGTTTTCTTGTGTTTTTTGGGTTTAGGAACCTCGTTCAAATTCTAGAGAATACCCAAATTGGTAGTGTATCAATCTGATTAGAAGAATTTTGTTGTGGGTGTCAAGATTTTAAAGGAATTCTTCAGCGTTTAAGATTTCATGTTTGTAGTGTATTTATCTGTTTAGAAGATTTTTGTTACTTGTGTCAAGTTTTCTCATGATTTTTTCAGGGTTTAAGATTTCATGTTGTATCTATGGACTAATTGACCCTGTCACAGTTATATTGCAGGCAGTTTAGAAGAAAATTATGACATTCTTTCTGTTGTTAACTAAATACAGGGCTCTGCACAATCTGGCCTAGAAGCCTTCATCTAAGTTGTATCTATTATGGCATAATTTTTCTTAAGATTTACACCCTGCTTCTTGAGAGGCCTGGTGCTTTTAAATGAACTTTTTTGGCCAGACTAGTTCTTCTAGATGAACTGATTTGCCCAGAAAAGTTGAACCCTGAATCTTAAACTTAGGCCATCTTCTTGAGAACAGTCATGGCTGCATTGTGAGATTGTGGCTACCGTTCAATTGGTCTTCTTGCACTTTTAAATTATTATTTTTAAGGTGGGCGTGGCTTTAATGGTGAGATCGGATGAAGCCTTCGAAAGTTTATTATACCCATGAGGGAAAAGCTGTTCATAGTATATCATTTAGGAAAACACTGTTTATATAACGAACCTGACCCACTCCAAAGGGTCCAAATATATGGTAATGGGCCTGGTACGCATGCAAGTTTTCCTCTGAACGGACCCATTCATTTTCTTTATAGTTTTCAACTTTCGGTTTTTTTATTGCCTAATTTAAGCTCTGTTACCCAGGCTTTGGCCACTGTGCTTGACTTTTTGTACTCGGCTATACAAATCTCTAGAAGGTGAAGTAGATTCCACGCTTTACTATGTCAAAAAAACACATGTTACGTCGAAAGTGAATTTCTCAAATGCCTTGAATTGGACTCTGTCAAGGTAAGCAAAATAATTGTTTTGTTTTGCTGCTCTGCCTCATAGAACATAATAATGGCCTCAGTGTGTTTGGTACAATACTTTGTCATGGAGATCATAGCTGCAACTTACAATACTACAGTGTATTTCAGTTCTGTCGAACTCAGTCCCAGTAACTTAATTGTTGAGCACTGGTAATTGTTTTTGCCACATGGTAACTTTTTTTCGAATTACCCAACCCACCATGAACAATGGATTTGTAGGCAGAAGCCTAAGGTGTTCCTTTTTTGACAAGAGATGGTCTGATTAAGACTAGGTTAAGTATTGATGATAACCAACAAGAAAAAAATGCAGGGGGTTCTTGTTTGGATTTAGATTTGTTTCAAATTCCGGCCAGTCCAAAAAATCTCAACAAAAAGTGCCTGTTTCATCTCATAGTAAGCACTCAAATATGTTTCAGCATTTATCTATGCCTGCAAACCTCAATTCCTAATCATTGAATACCTGTGTTTTCAATAGGAATGATAATATTATTGTTTGTCTTGATTCATCTTATCCAATCACAGGATTGTGTATATTATCAGAGCTCCCTGAGTATTCATTATATAGACTTTAATAATTGATGGATGTAGGTGGTATTTCACAATTGTAGACTAGTCTCTAGAGTGATCTTTTCAGAATGAACTTTTGCTAGGCAGTGCTATGTTGGGTTTGAACTGGACAGAGCACAAAGTTTCTTCCAGTTCTCTTTAGTTAATTTGGACCATACTTAGTTCCCTCTTCATCTTGGGTATGGTTTGAACTTGACGGCCAAAGTTTCTTCCAGTTCTCTCTAGCTAATTTGGACTAAGTTTCCTCTTCATCTTGGGTTATGGTTTGCTAGGTGTAACTTTTGTCAGGGACTCTTTCTTTAGTTTTTTTTTTCCCTAAAGTCAAATTCAGAGTTTGGGGAAAGACTTAACATGTAGACCTTGGCATCCTAGCAGAAGGAAGTACGAGTATTTATGCAGTCCTGTGGGCTTGTTTCCAACTTCCAACAAAACAGAAAAAAAAATCATGTGTTTCCATTATCAACTAGTCTAAGCTCCCAGTCTATTCCTTGAATTACCACTAGCATGAATTTTTATTTCAATAACTGGGACCTTGGGAATTTGTTGCTGTCTGTGGGGGCAAGTTGAGCCTTAGATTGCATAAAAAAATTGGATGACATGCCATCTATGGACCATTGGAATAATATGAAAATATTCACTGCAGTGGAACATTTGAGACGTAATCATTTGCTTTCAGGTTCTAGAAGTATGGCTTAGTCGGTTTTCACTGCTAGGACTAAGTATTTTTATGCAGATTTGGTAATCTCATTGGTGACCGGTTAATTTAGGGAATTAATTTTTATAGCTATTGTACCCCAGTTTGCATTTCAGATGTTGCAATACTTGTTTCTGTATCCAGACAAGACATGTTTGCCTTGAACACCTATGCAGCCAGTTCTTATCTCTATTTCTCTCCAATTTGTATTTCAAAAAATTGTAGTGACTGATGCCTTAGAATTATTATTAGAATTCACATGTTCTAGTGTTCAATATAATGATTTACAGAGCATCTAATTTCAATTATTTATTTATTTAATCTTTGCACTAGTTTCTGCTTCAAACCACTCATTCACTTCTATTATAACAATTCTGGGTAAATTTGACTTTTGATTGCAGACATTGCAGGTGCCCAAATTCGAAACACCCCGTGCAGACCCCAACACAGTCTGTTCTGTCATATTAGGTGGTGGAGCCGGGACACGCCTTTTTCCTCTTACACGAAGAAGGGCCAAGCCAGCTGTAAGTGTTTTTCATTCCGTAGAAACTTTTTACTAATGTTATCTTGCCTTTCATATATGAGCTGCTCCTGTCTTTCAGATATTTGTCCTCGGAGACAAAATGCAAAAAAAAAGCACTGCCCTGTTTCCTTGTGCTTCTCATAGAAATTTGAAGGGAAACTAAACATAAAGGAAATCTAACATACAACAGACAGAAATTGAACTCAGAAAATTGAATAGAATGTCAAAGAGAGAAAATTGAGACATGAAATTCTTGGCTTTTTACATGTTATCTTCTCTGTATCAGTAAGGGTTTCTATTTTAGCATACACCAGCAGACATCTTTGCCAATTTTCCATATTAGAGTATCCCATGAACTCTTTAAGTGGGTTCGATTTATGTCCACTGAAGTTTATGGATTTTGTTATCCTCTTGTAGTGTAATTGTTAATATTAAATCAATCAAAATAACAATGATTTGAACTTTTGTAATGGATGAGAAGATGAATATTCCCCTGTTATTCACATTGTTTACCTTACTTTTAGATATATTTTTTAATATGGAATAAACTCCGGGTCTATTATCCCTGAACTTGCTGGCCATCTAGGTATAAATTGAGAGATCAATATACAGTAGTTTTTACTTGTTATTTTGAAATTTCTCTGTGTGAAGTGGGGATATTGCGTACCCTTTTTCTAAATCTCTATTTGAATTCAAAGGCTGGTAGCATGTCTTTACTTCTCCATTTTTTGCACAAATTCCATGTATTTGAAGCATAACTTCAGGACTCAAACTCCAAAAGAATTTTTATTTACCGTACACTGTCTGTAGTTACCTATGGTACAACCTGAGTGGGCCCTGTGGTGTTAGCGTCTGTACTCCATAGAGGAGGCACAAATTCAAATTGGGAGGGTGGCAGGGTTGTAGACCTTGTTGAAGAATATATAAGGAAAATTGAAAAACAATCTCCTTGTAGGCTTCCATAAATGGAGTTTCATACACCAAAATTGTTGTCTACTTGGCAGTGACCTAACAGACTACCTTTACCTTATGTATTTCCATAATATAACTTGCAATGGATAGCACAACCTCTCTTCTCATCATTGAACTTTATGATGCTATACCTCCTCAATCAGTGGACAGTTTCAGACAGCAACTACTTAGTTTTCAAAACAGCTTCTAAGCTAGGTTTCTTCATTTTACATAAGATTTGAAGGGTTAGTTACATCCTTCAAACCTGTACTCCTCTGTGAGAGTAACACAGCTTGTACAGTGTTTTGAAAGGTATATGCCGGAGAAATATTTTCTAGGCAAAGAATCATCGAGCGCCTTGAAAGTTTGTTCTCTAGGAGTCCTCATGCCATGTATACAATTCCATGTGGTTGGGATCTGTAATTCCTTCTGTATCAAACAAACTTCTCATTTGACAGAAAATCATGACCACGGGTCAGTAAATGACCACTTGATGCTCACTTGTGTATATGAAGATTTTAAGCTGACTTGAGTAAAATGTCTGTTTATAAACATTAATTTTCATGCATATCAAGAAAGATGTTTGTGTTCTAAACAGTATATTAGCAATTGAGCCTTAAGTATCATGCATGTAGGGGTATGTTACTTAAATATTTTATAAAGTCTGATTGATATGATTTTCTTTGACATTGTAGGTGCCTATTGGAGGATGTTACAGGCTCATTGATGTACCAATGAGCAACTGTATCAACAGTGGTATCAACAAGATATTCATCCTGACCCAATTCAACTCTGCATCCCTCAATCGTCACCTTGCACGGACATATAGTTTTGGAAATGGTGTAAACTTTGGAGATGGGTTTTGTTGAGGTAGGGATACTAATTTTAAATATCTTGTACCAAAAAAAAATTTAAAAGCAAAATGTGATTGAGAATAGATTGAAGGGCCTTTAGGACAACTTCAAAATGTTTAATCGGACAATGTAAGGTCAAACCGTTGGCTCTACCAGATAGACAGTCCCAAATAATGATCTTCTCTTGATATACTATTTGCCAGTATGGTATTGAATTTATTTCAAATTCATGAAGGCATAAATTATTTCATTAGAATGAAAAAGGCTTCATTAGTCTCATTTGCGTGTATTCAGAAACGTTTAGATTGCTAGTCTATGTATGTGGAGTCTCGTAGATGGACATTTCTCCCCTCAATTAGAAGGCATTTCAGAATTTTAAAATATTCAATTTGAATTCCATTGGTTTTGAAGAATTATATATTTGATATGTGTTGACCTATGCATATGTATTCCTATTTTGGGTCAAACAGCCTCTAGCTGCTACTCAGACACCAGATGGCAAGAAGTGGTTCCAGGGCACAGCAGATGCAGTTAGGCAATTTACTTGGCTCTTTGAGGTCTGTAAAAGAAACCTTATTTTATCATTCTGAAAGGTAGTCTATTTGTCATATTCGTTTTCCCATGGATTATAAGTGTAACACCTCTTTAACTGAAGTTTGTCAAAATTTTGTTGCAGGATGCCACAAAAAAACATATAGAGCATGTCCTGATTTTGTCTGGTGATCATCTGTATCGTATGGATTACATGAAATTTATACAGGTTTGAAAATGGCCCCATTACATTGCTGTATTTGCCGTGCAACATGTACCTCTGTTTCCATACATTTTAAAATTGTGAAATCTATCTTTGTTTGGAGTTTTAATGAATGACTTTCTCCTCAAATGATTCTTGGTTATTGAATTAACATATTATGCTTTTTGATGTTCGTAGTCAATTTGTTCTCTAAACATGTCCTTTGTGTGCAGAAGCACATTGATACTCGAGCTGATATAACAATTTCCTGTGTCCCAATGGATGACAGGTAGGATTTTTGGCTATCAGCAGTAAACTGGTGGTGTTTGCATATTTGAAGCAGTTGATAGCCATTACTTATTAAATTTCTACAGACTAAACTGCATGGCTATGGAAATGTATTATGTAATTTGTGCATGTAACCTAAAGTGAGGTGTTCTGCTTTATTTGTTCTGCCCAAGTGATCCTTTTTCAAATTGGACCAATTTGAAGGTGCAAAAGACATTATTGCAAGCAATATATTTCCTTCAGCCTGATCATTGTAGTTGGGCTCAATAGGTCAAGTAGGGTCACAATGTGACTAGTGGACATCTAGAACATGGAGAATTAATGGTAATTTATAATATATATGATATCCAATAAAGACAGTTACTGACCAATGAAACGACTTACATGTCATTTTTACTGTGATTTTTCAACAGCCGTGCATCTGATTATGGATTGATGAAAATTGATGATAGAGGTCGAGTGCTTTATTTTAGTGAGAAGCCCAAGGGAGCTGATCTGAGAGCAATGGTAACTTGGAAATCCTCATTTGATACTATGGATGGGTGTGAAAATGACTAAACACATTATTATTATAATTAGAACTAGCTTTAGGCTAGGAGGATTACATTTAATTCTGTGCTTTCATTGCCAATAACTGTTGATTTTTGTTGACACTCAAGTGATTTGCTTCAATCATTGAGACTAATGGATTACCCCGTTCCTTGGCATACACAGGAAGTTGATACAACAGTACTGGGGTTGTCACCCCAAGAAGCTAAGATCAAGCCCTACATCGCATCAATGGGTATATATGTGTTCAGGACAGACATCCTTCTCAAGCTTCTCAGGTAATCCATATTCGGTGCCCCTTTATGTGAAGAATGCTGCATTTGAATAATCTCTTGCTAGAAACATTCTTTATCATTATTGAGTTCTCCTGAGAGTGAGGTATTTCTAAATTTATTTGGATTGTTAGCTGGAAAAAAATCAATGTACTTATATAGTGATATAATGGTTAAACTTAAGTACTTATACTACCATGTTTAACCTATTATTAGGTGGAGATACCCAACTGCAAATGATTTTGGCTCAGAAATAATTCCTGCTTCCACAAAAGAATACAATGTCCAGGTATGTATAGATGAAATGGGCTAAATACCTGCAACCAATTTACAATTTTGAAAATCCTGAATATATGATATTTAGGCTAGGTTGTTTCTTGTGTTTATGTAACTTCAAAATGACTTGAAGTTTTCTTGGAAGCAGTTGTTAATTGGAATCTGATTTGTCATATTGGTATATTAACAGGCATATCTATTTAATGACTACTGGGAGGACATAGGAACCATCAAGTCCTTTTTTGATGCCAATTTAGCTCTTGCTGCTCAGGTCTTTAACTCTTCAATTATACATCTTTTAAAATGTTCGCTTATAAATGAAGCCAGAGTTATGTGCTCTCTTTATAGGTAAGAAAAAGCTGGGTGAAAAAAATTAATGGCTTGTTGACCATTTGAGGGCACATGTTAGCTGATTGTTGATTGTATCGGTATAATTCATGAATTTGATATAAGTATTGACAGACGGGATGTAACTGACAACTGCTAAATCCTTTACTGATTTCATTGTTTACAATGCAGCCTCCAAAGTTCCGATTTTTTGATCCCACAAAGCCTATATTCACTTCACCTCGTTTTCTGCCTCCAACTAAGATCGAAAAATGTCGGGTAAGCAAGGCCATTGTTTGTGTTTAAAATGGTATCTGTATCTTTTATCTTCCACGGTTACCATTGTTGTATAGAAGCTAATCAACCTTACCTGGGTGTTTCCTGACTATTTCCTGCAGGTGTTGGACTCAATAATATCACATGGGTGTTTTTCTCCGGGAATGCAGTGTAGAGCATTCTGTTGTTGGAGTCCGTTCGCGACTAGAATATGGTGTGGAGTTGAAGGTGATTAATATTTTAGCACTTCCTGTGGCTGATGAATTTCAGACAGAGAGGCATGATTCCTATGAATGGAAAAAGACTTTTTTTTAATATAACAGGAATGTTGCTTTTATGCAGGATACTATGATGATGGGTGCTGATTATTATGAAACTGAAGCTGAAATTGCATCTTCTTTAGCTGAAGGGAAAGTACCTATTGGTGTTGGGCTGAACACAAAAATAAGGTTACTTCTTTGCTTTGCTCAATATAAAAATTGCAAAATGTTTTCTGTCATTTAGTAGCTGGCACAAGACTGTGTTAACCTTTCTTGTGTTTGATTTCCCTTTGGCAGGAATTGCATTATTGACAAAAATGCAAGGATTGGAAGGAATGCCATGATTGTGAACACCGATGTATGTTCCCATCTCTCACTCCCCCCCACATATACTACAAAAAAATGAATATGCACACATGCAGTTGTCTTAGTATCTCAATCATGTTTTGATGGTTTGGTTTGTCTTGTTACATTTCTGCTAATAAAGAGGCCGCCTGAATTTTCTCATCCCCAACTCAGTGATTTTTGAGATTAGAAAACAGCATGGTAACATGATCTTCTTTGAAGGGAATGCTACTGCTCGCAGTAGAGAGAAATACCTAGCTCCTACCAAGGAACTCGTCATTTATTTTCTGCTAGGCTGCTAGCAAGTGGCCCTTATTGCCCATTTTTCTGGTGCTTTTCACGAGCTTTCAGAAAATTTGATGAGCTGGCAATCCAAAGCTGATAAGAACGCCCTCTTCATGTTTTCAGGTCCCAAGCAGCCTTATGATACCCAACCCTTAGTCTACACTTCTCAATCAAAAGCATGGAAAGAACATTATAAATGACTATCACACATAAGATAAATCATAATGAAACACTGCAGATCTTATTGTTCAAATTTGTGCAAAATGAGTTGTTAATAGTGTAAATGAATTATGCACATTGGCGTGCTCTGATATAATATTTTAGCTGCCCAAGATTCTTTTTCAAAGCTTCTAGTATTACCACAACATAGTAAAATGTGACTATAAATTCAATGTGCCGCCTATCAAGATGTTTTTTTTCTCCTGTTGTCACAATTATAAATTACAGAATGAAATCTTCAATGTTTTCTCCATGTGCAAAATTATTGTGAATAGACAAGGACAGGTCCAAAGAATACAAAGCTCTCAAGTCTCAAGAACACAATACTTGGTTTGTTTTTGATAACATGCTCTTGAAAATGAGAGTACATGGTGTTGCCAATTCTTGGAATGACAACATTTTTTGTTGGGTGTGCAGAATGTTGAAGAAGCAGAGAGACCATCAGAAGGTTACTACATACGTTCTGGTATAACCGTGATATTAAAGAATTCTGTTATCAAAGATGGCACTGTAATATAATGGAGGTTTTATGGTTACGAATCAGTGGATTCTAGATGGGCATCAAGTAAAAATATGGATTTTAGCAGACATAACGAAAGTAGGCTTTAAGGGAGAGACTAGATCCTGTAACGAGCAGCAGAGGAAATTGTAGGAACCATATAAATTGGGGACCAGCTCATTCAAAATAATCCAAACAGCAGCAACCGGAGGAAGCATTGCACTACATCAGTCAAATAAACCAAAGTGGATGGTTGTTCCCAGTCATACAAGTCTTTCTGCCAAGCAACTTCTTGGAATGTTTTTTTTTGATGAATAAAAGGCAGCTTAGTTGGAAAGGCCTATTAGCATGTACAGAAGAACTATTACTCGATAAAAATTTATGTAGTTATGTGGGTGCCAACCTGCATTTTTTTTATCAGTGTGTAGACTGTCTTTTCTCCTTATTTTTGGGACTTCATATTTGGTTGAATTTTACTAGGTGAACTGAAGTTATTTTGCAGGATAGTTTTAAACTGAGTAAATTTAATTGATATGAAAATATGCAGATTACAACCAGATTATAGGGAGGCAGCCTGTGGATATTTTGTTGATATAAAAATATGCAGATTACATCCATATTACAAGCTCATTCCAAGCAGATTACAGAATATGGAGTGCTGCAATGCTTATATACATTGAGTAGCAAGTTACAAACAAATAGATGGTTACAACCGCCTGAAACAAAATACATCCAAGAAATGTAATACAAACAAATAGGATGTTGCAACTATGCAACAATAAACACATCTGTGATATAATAAAAGTAAAACAATATAAATGATTATAACAACATAACCATACAACCAAATAATATAATATACCTAGTCACCACATTAACAACTAAACTACCTTAACAACAATGAAATAACTAAGGTAAAAAGTTAGAGGGGGAAGTTAGAGATGAAGACTTAATGGTTGCCAAAATTTGGAACAAGAACATATCTCCTAAAGTCAATGTGTTTAGCTGGCTTGCTGTGATAAACAAGATTTTAACAGTGGATAACCTGAATAAAAGAGGCTTCCAAATGGTCAATAGATGTGTTTTTTGTGAAAATAACATGGAAACGGTGAACCATATGTTCTTAGAATGTTGTCTAGTTCTCTAGATGCTATCTTCTATTTTAGTTTGCTTTTCAGTTCCTTGGGTAAACCCTAATGGTATCCAAGATGCTTGGATTCAATGGAAATGCCCTTTCATCAGTCAAGGGCGTAAAAATCTTTGGATAATGAGCCTAAGTCACATATGGTGGGAAATATGGAAAGAAAAAAACACGAGGATCTTCAAAAATAAAAAACTTCCTAATAGGTTGTTAATAAACCATTTCTTTCAGGCGGTTAGAAATAATTTTTCTATCCTTAGGAAAAAAGAAGTTGAAGTTCTTGAATGCGAACAAAATATCATTAGGAATTGGAATTTAATTTATGAACCTCAACCTAAGAAGCCCAACCCTCACGAGGGGGTTAAGTGGATCCCTCCTAGTGGGGGCTTCCTTAAACTCAACTTTGATGGTGTTGCTAAAGGAAATCCTGGAAAAGTAGGCGGAGGTGTTTTTCGTGATGATGAAGGGAACTTTCTTCTTGACTATTTTTTTAATCTAGGTATCCAATCATTCTGGGGAGTGAAGTTGGCGGAAGAGAAAGGTTTCAAGCATCTGGTTGTGGAAGGGGACTCTTTGTATATCATCTCTTGTGTGAAGGGAGTGTCTTAGGCCTCTATTTCTATAGTTGACTTCATCAATAAATCCAAGGGTAAATTATCTTCCTTCGAAACTATATCCTTTCAACACGTGTTTCGTGAAGGAAACAAACTAGCTGATATTTTGGCTAATATAGGGGTGGATGCTAAGGAATTAAAGGTGGTCGAGGATCTTAAAGAGATGGATGCTAATTTCATAGACACCTTGAAAAGGGAAAGAACCCCTAATAGCACACCTATCAATGAGGACGTAATTATTCCTGTGGTTTGATGTCTCATGATTTCATATATCTCAACATCATTCAGAGTTTTATTTCATATCTTCGCAAAGGCAGGATAGTTCTCAGTGTGTTGTGGAATCTCTATTTCAAGTTAGGGATATACGTTAACCCACAGAAGAAAAATAAGAGCAACATTTGCAGAATGGGAGGGGATTTAGTTCGTATTGAACCAAGCAAGGTCCTGACAATGTCAAAAGAGGCTGAGGTTTTGCTCAAATAGGCGGGGTTGTTATTCTTCTATAGCATTTTCGATGGGCATGATGAAAAGTTGAGTGAAGTTGTGGCAAAAACCTGGAAGGAACGCCACGTCCGGGTTGGAAATTTCTCTTTCACCATTTCCCCCAAGCTTATTGCTAAAGTTTCTGGTATGTCCATGGAAGGAAGGAGCATTTTCAAACCTAAGTCGGACTATAGCCTGAAGATTGAATGTTTCATGCAAGGTAAGGGTGTTCCCGTCTCTCTCCATAATGGTTGTGCTACAGGTAATTTGCCCCATCCTTATGGGGAAATTGCTCAGTTAATTACGGCCTATATTACTCTTGAAGGGCATTACAAAGTAATCTATAGGTACCACTTTCCCATGTTGAAACATGTTAGAAACAACAAGCCCTACAATTTCCCATATTTTTTGTTCTCTTCTTTGTCCAAATCTATATCTCAGGTTGAGAAAGGTACTTTCTCATTGCCGCTGCATCAAGGTCTCATTAAAGCTATGCTCAGGCTGGGAACTCCCCTCATTGGCAAAAATGAAAAATTGGGGGCCTCTCCATTCCTAAAGAACGATTCCTCAAAATGGAATACTGAAAACCTGGATGTCAAGGGGGTTACTGTTAGTGAGGCTTGGCCTCCTAGGCCCGTGGCAAAAGGAACTAGATCCCACCTTACAAATGTCAACCTCAAGAAACAGTGCAGGGAGGAGAAGGTTTTGGCTTCAGCTGAGAAGGTGGAAGTTATTTTGGAGCCGGAAGAGAATCAGAAAGGTAAGTCTGTTCATTCTACTCCCTGTGAAAGTCAGGAGGAAGAAGACTTGGATGGGGATCACAGTGAGGAGATGGAAAGTGGGAAAGACCTGAAGCTTTTGAGGGCAAGAGATCAGAGAACTCAGAGGAGGCTATAGAAACCTGCATGCTCTCAAAACTGCTCAAAATAAACTCTTTAATGCTCAAGGTTGTGCGGTCAAATCCAATGTTTTTATGAGGTAATTTGAGAATTGCAGGTTAGACACTGACATTAATAGACATAAGATCAGTATGGTGTCTATGGACTTGAGGGAATTGAATGAAAAAGTGGAGAAGCTGTCTTCTATTGTTCTGAGTGAATAATTAAAAAATGCTAATGAAAGAAGCCTGGCTATGGAAAATGAAATGCTGAAGATGAAGGAAATTATTCTTCAGATCATAGATGTTCACATTCTCAATGTTAAAAGTATCATTCATCACCTTAAACTCCTTGCTAAGATGATCAATTCTATCGAATTAGCTAAGGAGAAAGAAAAAGAAGAAAATGGCCCCAAAGTACAGATCGGGGGGAACTGGGAAAAGAAGGATGAAGGGGTCTAATCTCCTAGATTTTGTTTTTTCTTACTTGTTAAGTCTTTGTTGCTTCATAAGTTCTATGCTGTTAGTTACTCGGACCCTTGCTGTTAGTTACTCTTCCATGGATTATCTATGTAGTTTTTTTTTAATGGTTTGATTTGTTGCTCTTTTGGTTATGTATGGGCTTCAATGGTTGAACCCTTGGCATTCGTGGTTGTATGGTTGTAATATTTGTACAGGGTAGGGTCCCCTCAACCCTCTTTTACCTCTAAAAAAACTAAGGTAAAAAGTAACTACAATGCCATAATTACTAGGTAAACTATGTTTTACCGAGTATTAAAAGATTGAGAGGCAAATTAATTAAGCATCTTTAAAAAGCAACTGCCAAGGGAGGATGGCTTAAAATGACTAAATGCATTATGTATTTCTCCATATCGTATCACAACACAAATTGCAGATGAATCAAAATGACTGAATGCTATCTCAATATGAATTATTTTTCAATACTCTTCCGGATACATCTACTTTGAAGCATTGATTTCAACCGTCATCCTTTGAAGACGGATCCAACAGTTGGATTTGAAACACCAGACAAAACTTCTTCAAGCAGATGTATCTAGAAGACTAAAAACAAAAATTATTTTGTTATTTGGAATGTCCAAACCTAAAATAAATCCTCCAAACTTTCTCTAATTCCCTGAGGAATGTCCAAACCTAAAATAAGTTCCCCAAACTTTCTTTAATTGTCTTGTTTTTAAAGATTACAAGTGCCATGTTTGCAAATATCCTTATGATAAGACTCTCATAACGGAAACTTACTATTATCAATCAAATTCTCCATTTAAACACACTATATGAAAATTAGCAATATTGAGATTTGAAATTCGCCTATAAAAACCCATATCTATACAATATTGTGGGTGTTGATCATTTTATATATTTTCGTTTGATTTCTATGTATATTAATACAAACGAATCTTAACACAGATTTGCCAAGAGGTATTTAAAAGATCTGAGGTGTTAATCACAGCAACATAAATGCAAGAACATAAAGATGGGAAGAGTTTTTATGTTTTGAATATTGGTTACGACATATCATATAAGTGTGAAAGATTAGTATGTGCAAGTTAGTTATATATAATGAATAATAATTATTAATATATGTTTATAAACTAGTTTAGATATCTCAAATATATTTATGTAAAAACAGTGGATAGATAAAGTTTTTTTTTATCTTGAATTTTTCATATATCATATATTTTTAGCAACTCTCTCTACAAGTTTGTTATTGACTAGTGATAAATGACATAAATTTCACTGCACTAAAATGTTTCGCTTGAAAAGATCTTTTCAAGAGCTATAATGGCTAGCGCTATTACAATTTTTCGATTAACTTCTACAAGAAAAAAGAAAAAACTTTTGACGATCAAGTGGATGTCATATTTAAGGTTGAAATTAACATTTGACGGTCAAATAGACGTTGAATTTAAATGTATCATTACTTGTTTATTCACAGGCAAGCACTTCCAAGATGCACCAAAAGTATCTAATATATCTTGATGTAGCATGTGTTTTAATTTTTTTATTTTTACAATGAAGTTGTTTTTCCTATTATAATTATATGGAGTGTAATTATGATTCTACCCTTAGACTAATGTGTTTAAGCCATGTGTTTTACTCTTTTATTTATGGATTCAATAAAGTTATGTCGTGTATTTTTTTTGTGTTGATTTGAGATGTTAAATTTGACATCTATGTAACCATTATTTGGAAGATTTTCCTTTTTTTGTGTATTACTCTTTTATCTATGGATCCAATAATATTATGTTATGTGTATTAGTCTGTGTTGATTTGAGATGTTAAATTTGATGTCTATGTGGCCGTTATTCAATTTTTTTTGCCCTTTTTAATGGAGTCAATCAAATAATCATAATATCTTGGTTATACGATGGAGTTTAGAGCCTTTTTTTCCTCTGTTTTTTTTTCTTAAATCCTGATGTAATGGTGCGAATAGATTGAGGCTATATGTTACAAGTCAATGGGAAATTCAGAAAAAAGGGAATGAAGTTATTAATGAATGTGGTGTATAAAAACTCCAAGATAAACACTTTGAGGTTGATATCTCAACATTTTTAGATGGATGCATTTAAGATATGTTCATGTTTTTGGGGTGTTTAGGTTAGGGGCTTTCAATTTCTAGGTTTTAGGGATTGAGTTTTAGTTTTAATGTTTATGCTTTTACGTTTTAGGTTTTAAGGTGCTTTGTATCAATCGATTTTTTTCTAAGAATTTTGCATTTGAGATTTTCAGGGTTTGAGATTCGAGTTTTTAGGATTGAGGCTTTCGTTTTTCATGGTTTTTGGCTATGGGTTTCTAGGTTTCAGGATTTTACATGCAAAGTTTGGGTTTTGGGTTTTGTAGGTTTTTGAGGTCTTCGGATTTCAATTTGGGGTTTATGGTTTCAAGTTTCAAGGGAGCATTATATCAATCAACTTTTTACATTTTCAATGTTTTTTGTGTTCATGATTTTTGAGTCAGAGGTTTTTAGTTGGGTTTTTGGATTCATGTTGCAATATCATTTAGTGTATCATGTTAATGGCTTTCAATTTTTTGTGTTTTGTTTTGTTTGTGTTTTAAGGGTTTTCATGTCAATATCTTTCATTTTTTGGGTGCTTCTTTTTCAAGTTTTGGGTCAATTATATATCAATCAACTTTGTATTCATATGGTTTTTAAGTTCTAGATTTTCAAGTCGGGGGTTTCCAAGTATTGATGAGTTATCAGGTTGTCCTTGTTAGTGGTTTTGGATTTCGAGTTTAAGAATTTCTAAGGTTTTTAGGTTCGAATGTTAGTGGGTTCAGGTTTTAGATTTTTGGGTTCGAGGTTTTTAGTTGAGGTTTTTGGGTTTTCGGATTCATGTTACAATATCATTCAGTGTATCAAGTTATATGGTTTTCAATTTTTTGTGTTCAATTTTGTTTGTGTTTTAAGGGTTTTCATGTCCATATATTTCATTTTTTGGGTGCTTAGTTTTCAAGTTTTTGGTTGACTATATATCAGTCAACTTTGCATTTCTATGGTTTTTGAGTTCAAGATTTTCAAGTTGGGGGGTTTCCAAGTATTGATGTGTTGTCAGATTGTCCTTATTGGCGGTTTTGGATTTCAAGTTTAAGAATTTCTAAGGTTTTTAGGTGGGTTAACATTTTAGATTTTTAGGTTCAAGGTTTTTAGTTGGGGTTTTTGGGTTTTCGGATTCATGTTACAATATCATTTAGTTTATCAAGTTATATGGCTTTCAATTTTTTGTGTTTAGTTTGGTTTGTGTTTTAAGGGTTTTCGTGTCCATATCTTTCATTTTTTGGGTGCTTAGTTTTCAAGTTTTGGGTTGACTATATATCAGTCAACTTTGTATTTCTATGGTTTTCGAGTTCAATATTTTCAAGTTGGGGTTTCTAAGTATTGATGTGTTGTCAAGTTGTCCTTATTGGCGGTTTTGGATTTTGAGTTTAAGAATTTCTAAGGTTTTTAGGTTTGAATCTTAGTGGGTTCAGGTTTTAGATTTTTTCTGCTTTCGTGGAACTTGAGTTTCAAGGTTTTATTTTTTTGGTTTCTAGTTTTATATTTTAAGGTTTTAGGTGTACTTTAGATCAATCCATTTTTTGTGTTTTTAGGCTTTTTGAGTTTTGGATTTTTGGATTTAGAGTTTACATTTTCAAAATTATGGTTTTCATGTTTTGAGCTTTCACATTTTGGGTTCATTTTGAATTTTCTAGTTTTTCATATATTCGAGATTTTAAGGTTTGGATCTTTCAATTTTAGGGGGTGTTTGATATCAATGTAATTTTTTGTGCTTTCAGGGTTTCCTCGTCAAGGGTTAGAGTTTTAGAGTTATTAGGATTTTTTGTATGGAATATTTTGGGGATGGGCTTTTTCTAGGAGGTCTTTAGATTTTGGGCTTAGATTTTTTGGGTTTCAAGCGTCAAGTTTTGACTGTGCTTTATATTAAACATTTTTTTTGTTGTCAGGGTTTTTGAGTGCAAGATTTTGGGTTCAAGGTTTTCAAGGTCTAAGTGTCATGGTTTCCCAATTTTAAGATTTGTGGGATTTTCAAGTTTGGGGCTTTCGATTCTCAAGGTTTAAAGTTTTAAGTTTTTTTTGTGGTTTTTTAGGTTCAAGATTTTCATTTTTTTGGTATATACTTTCAAGTTTCATGTTTTGTGGGAACTTTATATAATCAATGTTTGTGTTTTGATGTTCTCATATTTTGGATTTTCAAGATAGTTTTAGACTTGAGTAAATTTATAGCAAATTGAGATGTAAATTAAACGAGCATCTTTAAAAAGTAGCTTCCAAAAGAGGATGACTGAATGCATTAGGCATTTCTCCATATCATATCACAATAAGAATTGAAGATGAATCAAAATGACTGAATATTCTCAATATGAATTATTTTTCAATAGTCTTTCAAATACATTTGATTTGAAGTGTTGTCTTCAACCCTCATCCCTTGAAGATGGATTTGAAACACTAGATGAAAATTCTTTGAGAAAATGTATCTAGAAGACTATAATAAACTTTCAAAAACAAGACTTATTTTGTTCTCATGAATGTCCGAACTTTAAATAAATTCTCCAAACTTTATCTAATTGCCTTAGGAATGTCCAAACCTAAAATAAGTTCTCCAAACTTTCTTTAATTGTCTTGTTTTTAAATATTTCAAGTGTTGTGATTGAAAATATCCTTATGATAATACTATTATCACGAAAACAAAGTGTTATCAATCAAATTTTCCATTTAAACACTATATGAAAATTGGCAATATTGATATTTGAAATTGACCTATAAAAAACCATATCTATATAATATTGTTGGTGTTGATTTTTTTAATATTTTCGATTGATTTCTATGTATATTAAAACAAACCATTCTTAACACGGATTTGATATCCTCCAAGAGGTATTAAAAAGGTCTGGGGTGTTAATTACCACAATATAAATGTAAGAATATAAAAGATTCGAATTCAATTACAACATATCATATCAATGTGAATGAATTTTAATGTAAAAATAATAAATACATATCAATCTTAAGGTTCTTATTTTGATGTTTTGGTATATTATATTTATTAACAACTTCATTATCTTCTTTGCAAGTTTCATATCGACTAGTGATAAATGATATAAATTTCGTTGCACCAATGTGTATTGCTTGAAAATGTATTTTCAAGAGAAAAAGAAAAGGGACTCCAAAATCCAGTAAATGGCCAAAGATATTACAATTTTTTATTAATTTTTTAAAGCAAAAAGAAAAAAATTTTGACGGTCAAATGGATGTCAAATTTTAGGTTGAAATTACCATGTGTTGATCAAAGAATACTTTTCTAAGATCACATAAAGAGTCTGCATGGGATAGAAGGCCTGGAACCAACGGCGCGGAAGGACAGGAAGGACCCGCACGCGGAAGGCAAGTCTAGACTTCAGGACTTAGCCGATCTTGAGCATGGAGACCTATTTTTAAAGATGGCATGTGGAACACATCAACGATGTAGAGGCATGCACGCCATGCATTGTCTATATTTGGAGAAGCCGTTCAAAGCATTTATGCATGAAGACAAGCTAAGAATAGAATTGACACTTCAGTTAACTGCAAGAGGACTATAGATAGCGCACTTGCATGTGTGGATATGATTGTAAATGGCATGTGGCTATCAATAGCATACGACCTATTTATGGAATAGTTAATCGGTGAAGGGAAAGTCCCCACCATATATATATGATGTTAGGTGCATAGTAGATAGATATATACAGAGAGAGAGATAGAGATGGATGTATGGAAGGTATGATGTATGGTGTATGCATATGCTTGTGTATCAATCCATATGCGCATTAGATATAGATTGACAATACTGTAAGGAGCTTCTGTATTTATTAATAGATGGAAGATATTGGCTGAATCTAAGTGTCATTCTGTGTAATTGAGTAGTGCATGTTAATGGTTAAATCATGATTACTGTTTAAGCTTGTTTTCTTTCATAGATCTGAGGTAGCATGCATTGTAGAATGATGGATTAGTTATGAATCTATATGTTTCTTCCTTCATCATGTTAACATCCTGTTACAGCAACCCTAAAGAGGGATCTTGGTACCTTTGCGTGCTTCGGGTGAGCGCTCAGTCTAGACTGAGTGATGTGCCAGCAGTGACTAGGGTGTTATCTTGCAAATTATAGGCTGCATCATTGGTTCCGTTGCCGGGACCTCTTTTTTCAGTTGTTTTCAGGATGGTTCACGATGAAGACGTATTGGTTAACTCTAGCAAGTATTGAGGAATGGATACATGATCTGGAGGAAGAATATGCATGACGGTTCAGCAGTGGATCTGAGTTTAATGCACAGCACTTGGGTAGAACAGAACCTGTATGACATATTTATATGAGAGCTTTTTCACTATTTTTCCAGTAGAACTATACGAGTGGCTTACTGCTTTTGCATCTCAGTGGAATTGGAGGTATCACGCACTTGTCTAGACACAGGAAGAATTTTAGGCCCTTTATGATGTTGATCTGATCTGGACTCACGCGGTGGATACGTGGTTTTGTGGTGTTCTAAACAGTTATATTATGGAATATTCAATTTCGACGTACTCTTGCCCAGAGGTAGCTGAATTCCAATTTTTGTGGTATCCAAGAGGAACATATTTGCAAGGTATTCCACTGATGCAATCAAGATCTTAATGGTAACTTTGAACCTGGAGAGTAAAATGATGGCTAACTAAACTTCACCATGCATGAGGGAAGGAACAAGTTTGGTTTAAGATGGCAGACCTAGTGGCAGAGAAACAGAGAGAGGAAAGGTGGTTTAAGTATAATGAGGCATGCGAGAGGGAGATAGAGAATAAGTATTTTTGTTGCAGAGAGTATGACATGGAGGAGAGAGATGGCTCGTGAAGGATTTACAGCTGCACATAGAAGATGTGGAGCCAAATCATCAAGAACTCCCCCATCTTGGAAAGTCATGATAGAGACCCCCCCTCAGCCTCACATGGAGTGTACGCCAGCAGAGACTACGCTGGACCCATGGGCGTGCATCTTAATCCACCTGGTGACCTAGCTTTGTGCTTTGTTTTTAGTATCTAATACGACAAGTAACCAACAAACTAACTTGGGAAGTAGGAGAGTAGAAGTAAGTTAGGGATCAAGTACATCAATGGAAGCGCAGATGACTTCAATGTCATTTGGAGGATCATTCTTAGGTGCATCATGCACATAGAATGTGAGCAGTGTAGAATTTAGGATTCACCTCTGGAAGTGAAACTACGTCACAGACTATAGGGATTTAGTATAGTACTACTGTCAGAGTACAGGGGAGTACGTCTACAGGACATATTCCAACTACAGGTGGCAGATTAGGAAGTATAGGTAGTTCTAGTTCTGGTGGATCTGGTGGTTCTGGAGGTAGAGGGAATATAGGAGGTTCTAGATCAGGTGGTCAAGGTCCACAACAACCACATAATATCTACATGGAGATGTCTCTTCATCTCTTGGAGTATAGAGGTATAGAGGATGTTGACGAACATTTGCATATGTGTGAAATCTTGTGGTGTGCTAAGGGGATTCATGGCTACTGAGTGAAAGGAAAGTCAATTAACCTAATACATTACAGGGGCGTGCATGCATAGCTAGTATAAGAAATTTGACCCTGATCAAACTTGTGTGGATTATGCAGCATTGAGAGATGCTTTCTTGAAAGAGTTCCATATACCCTGAGTTTGAGTATAAGAGTATAAGTACACTCAAGGATATCAACCAAGGCACTACTGAGAGTGTATGTGAGCATGATGCTCATTTTAAGACACTTCTATCTAAGCTATCTTATGATATTCATGCTAGCTATCATGCACAATGGTTTGTTAGAGGATTGATTACACCTTTTAGAAGGGTGTTGTCACATAAGGCATACACTGATCCATGTGCGAAGCACTGGAAGTAGATTTACGTGATGAGGTAGTTGGGAGCATTGACAATGGCAGTTAGTCCCACTCTTAGAGGCACAAATTGTAGCTATGGAAAAGCATTTAGAGAAGCTATCAGCAAATTCAGCCTATGAAACATGCTTAGGAATTTGGTGTACAGATTGTGAAGTGGAAGGTCACACCAAGGATAGTTTCCCTCGCTAGATCTATACGCTCATTACTATTAAACTGTGAAATTTTTCATTTGAATCATAATGCTAGTCCATGTCTTTTGTTACAACATGCGATAAGGAAGAATGTATCTTTCTTGTGCAAAATTTGTAGGTCCTGTGACCCATGGTACTGAGGATTTTCAGATGATTGGTCAAATCCAAGATGCTATAGACCTTGGAGTATGATAGACAAGTATAAAAAATAGTTCTAAGGGTAAGAATGAGCACTAGGATTGGGATCATAATCAAACGTGGTATGACAGGAATGAGGGGCACTTTGAAGGAGGTCATGGAAGGGGACATGGATTTCGCGGTGGATATGGAGGACGAGACCGTGGTGGAGGAAGATGTGAGTTCCCTCATGGAACATGTTATACATGTGGATCCCCTGACCACTATAGGCATGAATTTCCTCATAATATTGCATGTTCTTTCTACAGAAAGAACCATAGCTATGAAGGGTGCCCATACTTATATGAGCATATGAGTAAGTAGCATAAGCAAGAGAACAAAGACATCGAGATGGTTAGAATCTAGCACATGGTAGAGGATCATTAGATGCCCAAGATAATCAGAAGGACTTGAGACATTGAAAGTGAAGATTACTACACGCGCTGAAGCAACATGCGTGTGAGAGAGGCATTGCATAAGAAGCCTATGATCACCAAGGAGGAGGTTTTGCATGTGAGGTACCCTGATCCTACTCATCAGAAGGAAGTTTACCAGGATACCATGGAAGTGCTAAGGAATCTTTAGGGTGAGATATAGTACCTCAAGGAGAAAAAGAAAGCATCAGAGATAGTCCAAACTGATATCAATGATCTATGAGAGGTGTGCAATATGTTGCACCAGGAGAACATTATTCTGCTATTAGGAAGTTGGTTAAAAGGGAACACTCCGCACGTAGGTCTTAAGATCGGACAGTAAATTCTACATGCAAATCTTCCCCCTGATAACATTGACTATGAAAAAGAAATTACTCTGAATGATATTGTAGATGGGTGGCTATTGAGCAATATATTTATTGATACAGGTGCAGAGGTAAATGTGCTTACATTAGATGCATGGGTACAAATGGGGATGCCTCCATTGTTAGCCATCATCTGATGTGTTGGTTTATGGAAAACCAGACTAAGGCCACTCCCATAGGAGTTTTGAAAGATGCATCTATAACTATACAAGGGGCCAAGTTCACTAGGGATTTTGAGGTATTAGCACTTGCAGAAGCCAGACAATTTTCTAGCCCTACTTGGATTCCCTTGGTGTTATGCAAATAATGCTGACTTGAGATTCAATAAGGGGTATATCAGCTTTGAAAACAAGGAGGAAAGGGTTATGATACCTTTGAAAGATGGAGAAGTCTACACCCATATGTTGAGCCTCTAAGTGAGGAGGATTTAAACAAAGTCTATGTACGCATTATTCAGGACCCAGAGGTCAATGAGCCATCAAAAGAAGGCATCCTACAGTGGGAGGATTCTCATTCTATTAGTGATACTACGAGTATTTCTTGTGACAATTGGGCTCATGGTACATATGAATTAGTAAGACGCGAGGTGAAAAGTGTGGTTGCGCACAAGAATGGATTTTGTTCAATTTGACGGATAGGTAGCACAATACCTTGGTATACAGGGACAAAAGATCTTCTTGCCTTTCTGAGGACATGGAAACACAGTGGGTAGATCAAGTTACAAGGAGAGATATGTTAGTATATACACTGCGCAGGACAACAACGCACTAGTGGGTAGTCCATAGAGATAATCTTATAAATTGGGAAGAGATTGGCATAGCTTTGTCTACTAGGTTTATAAGGAACAATGCACCTATGCAAATATGCACTTATCCATGGTGATCAACCTAGTTTAATAATCACATTTATGTAGTGTGAGAGACTCTGGACAGCTAGACAGAAGCAATTACCACCTTCACTCTGGGTGCATAGATTATATTATGCTACAAGGATGCACACGCGTTTGGTATGTATATGTAGAACTACATCAAGAAACTGGAAGCTGACAAGATTGGACTTAGGTATGATCCAGACTTTTGACTACTTCTAGACTGAAACCTCATGTAGTAGAGGCATTAAAATTTGTCAAGTGCTTAACTATGGGAGATAGTGCAAAATTAGAAGAAATATTCAGGAATTGTTTGGTGAGGTAGAGTTCAGAGCATGTTTTGAAAAGGAAGAAGAAATGGATTCCATACTACTTGAACGTGCTTGCCTTAAGAAAGAGAAAGGAAAGATGGTTTACGTCGTGGATGACGAGGAAGTTGAGAACCTGGATGGGGTATTTTTTGCATATACTATGATTCCCTTTGGATTGAAAAATGTGCCTGTTGTATTCTTGCACATAGTTGTTCAAGCTTTTAAGGATTTTATTCACAAATTCTTACATGTATACCTAGATGATTGGATAGTATATGGACTTGTGAAAGATCATTGTGACAGTTTGTGCTCAATGTTTGAGGGATGAAAATAATTGAGTATCTCTTTAAACATCAAGAAGTGCATATTTGCTATGCCATTTGGGATACTGTTAGGACATATAATCTGCAAGGAAGGTTTGCTAGTTAATCCAGCCAAGGTTGCAGTCATTTTAGGCCTAGAAGTGCCTACCAATCAGAGTGAGGTGTGCGTGGATTTTTAGGTCATATAGGGATATTATAGAAAATTCATAAAATGGTATGCCAATAGTTGTCTGCACCCTTGGAAGAATTTATGAAGGGGGAAAGGTACATTTTATTGGGGGGAACCACAGCAGTTAGTGCACGTGTTTGAGATATTAAAAGAGAAACTTAATACCACGCCCATTCTGTAATTTCCCTCATGGGATGAACCATTTCATGTGCATGTGGACGCTTTGGCTATGGTTATTGACATTGTGTTAGCTCAACCTAGCAAAGGTATTATAGATCATCCAATCTGTTTTGCTAGTAGGAAGATGACTCCTGCGGAACAGGAATTATATAGCTACAGAGCATGAAGCGTTGTCAATGATTTATGTATTATACAAGTTTCGACAGTACTTGTTAGCAACACCATTTGTGTTTTATACATATCACATGGCATTGAAGTACTTGGTAAAAAATCTTGTATTACATGGGCACATATGCAGATGGGTACTCCTATTTCAAGAGTTTTACTTCACAGTTGTGGTGAAGCCAGGGAAAAGCAATTCTAGACCAAATCATTTATCTAGAATCAATTCAGGAGAGGATGCACAGACAATTGAAGAAACAATGCCGGATGCATAGTTATATAGGTTACAACGCGCACCCATGGAATTAGAAGACATTATTGTCTTTCTACGAACAAGTATGGCACCAGAAGGAATGAAAGCATTAGAAAAGAAGCAGCTTGCTATACACGCGGCACTATTTATGTTAATCAGTGGTGACCTCTACTAAGCTAGGCAGAGATGAAGTATCACGATGATGTGTGTTAGAGAATGAGCATAAGGATATCATGGAAGAAGCTCATGGTGGTATTGCAGGAGGCCATTATGCAGGTGATGTGACTACCCAGAAAGATCCTACTTGCTGGATTATGGTGGGAGACATTGTATAAGGACTGTAAAGAATATTGTAAGGCGTGTGATCATTGTCAGCACCTAGGAAAACTAGGGAAAATAGATGAGATGCCTTTGAGACCGATTACTAGTGCCGAACTTTTGAGAAATGGGTCATTGATTTTGTAGGACCTATTTCACCAGCCACGCGCAGGACTGGATCCCGCTATATCATTACTTGCGTAGATTATCTTACACTGTGGGCAGAAGCAACACCTACCAAAGACTGTATGACAGCTACAACAACTAGGTTTCTATGGGATAATGTTCTTACACGATATGGGTGTCCTTTAAGCTTGAAAAGTTATAGAGGTACACACTTTTTGAATGAGACAATCAGGATCCTATTAGATGAGTTTATGGTTGCACACCATAAAACTAGACCTTATCATCCTCAGGAAAATAGAGCTGCTGAGGCCTTCCATAAGATTTTGAGATAGAATTTGAAAAAATATGTGATGTTGGAAGAAAGGATTGGAATGAAAAAGTGTCAGCTGTTCTTTGGGCATATAGAAAAACTTACAAGAGATTAAACAAAGCCACATCCATTTCAGTTGGTGTTTGGCATAGAAGTTGTTCTCCCCTATAGAATTTATGTTACCTTCTTTGTGCAGTGCATGTGTTGGAGGTCTAGCTGATGAACAAACTTTAGAAGAACGTATTGAAAAGATGATTCAACTGGATGAGTGACGAGCCATAACATGATGGATTCAGAAGTAGGAAAAGGCTAGGAAGAAGGCATGGCATAAACATAAGGGATAAGAAGTTTAAGATTGGACAAATGGTACTTCTTTATGACTCAAAGTTCTTGCGCCATCCAGGCAAGCTCAAAGTACATTGGTTAGGGCCGTATGTTATTACTTCTATACTTGAATAAGGTGCTTTCCAGTTAGAAACACTTGATGGAACATGGCTACTCGGTTACTTTAACGGGAGTAGGTTGAAGCCCTACTATAAATAAGTCTTCTTGGTGTTTGTAAAATGGAAGTATTGCCATTTAGTTTAGATTTTCATTATTATGTATTTCCTTCATTGTCGCTATGCTTTGTCAATTTAGTTGTTGTTTTTGTGTAATAAGCGAGCTTGCGCACCTGAAGCTAATTATTGTATGAAGAATGTTTATGCACAAAGGACTACACATAATTTTCGTGTGGGGTGGTTGTAGCTGTCCAAGAAAAAGACCGTGGGATTTGAATGGTGAAAGGAATAAGCTGCTACGAGTGTGCTGTAAGGCAAAAGAAGATTGTTTCTCAAAAGTGACCAAGGATGGATCATGAATGAAAGAATAGTATAACGCGAGGTAAGCAGAGGCCATGATATCTACTAGGAGAAGGTACAAAACCAAGGTACTCGGGCGCAGGAGCACGCGCTGAAGAAAATTCTATGACCAGAGAGTAGGAAGGTGCGCTAGAAGGTTATAGCCGGGGTGTAAAGATGTACCATGTGGAATGAATGTATTTGGTAAATAAATGAAGGGATATTTAGTAGGTGAGGAGTAATAAATGCATCAAAATTTGAAAATTTTATATAAGGATGGGATACAGATTCATTTTTACCATTGCGACTAAGTGTATTGAGAGAAGAGCCAAGTGCGAAGAACTGAGTGATCGAGTTAATATGTGAATGGTGTGAAACTAAGAGTGAAAACTAGATCTATGTGACAAGAAGCTTGTGTCCCGAGTGGTGAAGGGTTTGAGTGAAGCAGGGAAATAGAAAAGATTAGGTTACAAAGTTTCCACCTAGGGCATAATTGAATCGAGCTAGGGTTTGATTCGTAGAGTTGCAGAGGAGACATTTTCAAGGTAGAAATGGCACCAAAGAAGGCATCTATAATAGCGGTAAAAGGAAAGAATAAGGTAGTCATTGAGGAAGAAGAGATGGCACCTGAAAGCCATTTTTCAGAGATGCAATACCTAGAAGGAGTCATCATTGACCAAGAGTGGGATTCACCCATTAGAAAGAGAAAAGTGAGTGAATATAATAATAGAACTTTGGAGAATAAGAAGGAGCTCGATTCCTTGCTCATGGCTACAAACAAACAAGCGCACGGCGGAGGACATGCTAGTATATGATGATGCGGGTGAAAATATTTTAAAGAGAATTGGGGTCTATCAGTTGTATGAGCTTCCATATTTCGGGAAGTATGAGCCCTTGTATTAGTGGCTCATGAGAAGGGTACACAAAGACATTTTCTACTTTATAGGATGTAGAGTTAGAATTTCATCTGCGCTTGTCTCATCAGTGACAAGTCTGAAGGCCATAGAGGAAGACATAAAAGGTGACCTTATAGATAAAACTATGATTCTAAAGACCAAACAGGAGTTAGGATACCTGAAGGGTCCGTATGGAATGAACATAGATAAATTGAAGAACTGTCCAACTGCACACTCTGCAACACACCTTGTTACCAAGTTAAATGATCAGGAGTAGTGGTCCCAGGTAAACACTATGTGGTTACATGTGTTGCATAAGATGTCGAAAGGGACAATCTACAACATTACAGGCTATATTGCAGAGAAAATAGTTGAAGAGGCATGCACAGGAGGGAAGATCAGTTTTGGGGTTGTTCTGCTATCACTAGTGTTCATGGAGATTGGAGTACCAGATGGACCAAAGGAGAAAGTATGGGAATACCCCATGGAGAACAAGTCCCCAGCTGAAAGGTTCAACAAATACTTATGTAAGGGGACCATGATAGACGAAGTAAAATAAAGGGCAGAGAAGTGGTATGAAAGGCTCTGCACGACATTTGAGGAAGAGTGATGCATCCCAAAGGACCTACTAGCAGTGGTAGGGAAACAAGTTCAATTTTTTGTATATCAGCATTTCTACATTGTGTGCTTCCCAATGAAAGATGGAGTCTGGAGCCCTTGGTGCAAGTTACCTTACGCATTCACTGCAAGGTATTTTCAAGAATTTTTTCATAGATTTACAGACACACGCTGACTGATCTTCAATGTAGATAAGGTAGAATGCGACTACCATACATTGAGGAATACGTATGTATACCCTAGTAGAAGTGCTTATATAGAGAGAATCATTTCAGAGGTTCTGAATATCAAACCAATAAGCTTGGTTGTAGTAGACGTGGGGGCAACATTTGTGTATCTCCAGCTAAAGCCAAAAATGGAGAATAACAAATATGTGTAATGTGAGTTCACACTTCCAACACCACTAGAGGGAAAGCATACAATGGAGAACATCCCATGTGCCTAATCCCACAGAGCCAATTGAAGTGTAGGATGAGGAGGAGGAGCATGAAGATAGTGGTGGTTTGGAGCATAGGGGTAGGAGACATCCTACAAGTACAGGTGAAGCTGAGTGCGCCGTTACCCCACCTCAGCCACAAGAGGGGGATGAAGAGGACTTGAATGTGGTCCAAGGGGAGCACACGTTTAAAAGGGTATTCAGGAGAACAAGGACCCAAGGTGCTACTCCAACCACTATGCGTAAATCACCCAGACTCTCTCCCATAGAAGGAGGAAGCTGAAGTTGAATGAGGAGGCAGAAGAATTAGAGGAGAAGCAAGCCTAATTCTCCTACACTTCCAGAGGACATAGAAGAACAGGGTGAGGCATCAAAGGAAAAGAAGAAGAAGAAAAGGACTAGAGGGAATAGCTACAGAGCGTGTTCAGGACATGGAGACATAAGTCCCAAATTTGGAGGCTAAAGTTCCTAAGCAGCAAAGGTCTAGAAGGGAAAGTGGGGAGCACATTCCACTAGCCATGAGGTATGCAGAGGACATAGGAAAAATTGTCCACACCCGCTTCCAGAGCACGATAGCGCAGAATGATTTATTCGGCTGGGAGTTGATGGATGAAGATATGGCAACTATGCGCACTAGAAAGTAACTATCATGGTCGATGCATACCCACATGGATGAGCCTGAATTTGATGTGTGTGAAGATTCATGCATTTTTAGGCGACTGAAGAAGGCACCTCAGGCTAGACACATGATAGTAAAGCCTACTATTCATGTTAGACAAGCAGGTCAACAATGCACTAGTGAAATTTCTGTTGAGGTGGCTAGAAGAAACATGGACAAATCTGCCACAATCAAAGCACTGCGCTAAGATTTGAAGACAAAGGACGTAAAGATAACATGCATAACACAGGAAAGGGACTTCACACAGAAGAAGAATGAAGTGTTCATAAGCATCGCAGAGGAGATTGGGGACAATGTAATCAAAGCAAGGCCACACTTGGAACCCAAGGTACCACAGACATTTCCTTCAGCGATACACTATGTGGGAAAGTTGGTGGACTTGGTGCTTGAAGATGAAACTCTGCGTATGCAAGCGCCAGAAAGATCAGAAACAAGATGTCAAATGGGAGAAAGCATCAGTGATGAGAAAAATCACATCTTATGAAGGGTTGTTGCAGGCATTACAAGAAGTATTGAAGAAAGTGGACCAGGCTTTAAATATATGCATAGCTCCAGAGGTGCTTATCAACATCAAGACCTTAGGAAGAGAATAATGAGGTCCAGAAAATGATGAAAGATGACACATTGGGCCATGTAGAAAGGTTGTTAATGGTTAAACAGAAGCGTGAGGCCCTGGCAAGCAGCACAAGAGCTGCATAATACTTGGTTGGAAGAGCTTGGAAAACTGATTGAGTAGAAGATGGACCTTTTGGAAGGAAGAATGACATCCATGTCTAGTGTTGTGTTGGTTCTACAAAATGAGAAAGGAGAAATTGTGAGGGATGAGTTGGAATCCATTGATGTGGACATCCCAGAGAAAGTAGAGTAGCACTCACTAAATGGTAGGTTTTGGAGGCCGCAATAAAAGAGGAGTATCCAGAGTTGATACTATAAACTGATACAGAGGAGGTTGCCTGAATAACCTCATAAAAATTCTTTATTTATCCACATTCTTTCATTCTTATTATTTCCTTCAAATTTTTGGAGATACCCATTGTCAGGATGACAATGAGATTAGTGTGGGGTAATGTTGATCAAAGAATACTTGTCTAAGATCACATAAGGAGTCCACGGGATAGAAGGCCCAGAACCAAGGGCGCAGAAGGACAAGAAGGACCCGCACACGGAAGGCAAGTTCAGATTTCAGGACTTAGCTGATTTTGAGCATGAAGACCTATTTTTGGAAGATGGCGTGTGGAACACATCAACGATAGCAGAGATGTGCGCACCATGCATTGTCTATATTTGGAGAAGTGGTTCAAAGTGTCTATGCATGGAGACAAGCTAAGAATAGAATTGACACTTCAGTTAACTGCAAGAGGACTATAGATAGTGCACTTGCATGTGTGGCTATGATTGTAAATGGTGTGTGGCTATTAATAGCATGTGACCTATTTCTAGAATAGTTAAGTGGTGAAGGGCAAGTCCCCACCCTATATATATGATGTTAGGTGCATAGTAGATGTATGTATCATAGAGAGAGAATGTATGTATGATGTAACAGAGATACGCATATGAATGTGTGTATCAAATCCATACACATTGATATAGATTGACAATACTGTAAGGAGCTTCTATATTTATTAATAGATGGAAGATATTGGTTGAATCTAAGTGTCATTCTATGTAATTGAGTAGTGCATGTTATTAATTCAATCATGATTATTTTTAAGCTTGTTCTTTCATAGATATGAGGATAACATGCCTTATAGAATGATGGATTAGTTATGAATCTATATGTTTCTTCCTTCATCATGTTAACATCCTGTTATAGCAACCATAAAGAGGGACCTAGTACCTTTGAGTGCTTCGGGGTGAGCGCCCAGTCTAGGCTGAGTGATGTGCCAACACGACTAGGGTGTTATCTTGCAAATTCTAGGTTGCATCACCATGTGACATTCAAATGGATGTCAAATCAAAATTTATCATTACTTTTTTATTAATAGGAATTATTGTGCCCACCTATACTTGTCAGCTGTATTGGAGGATGTGTATCAATGTAATTAAACTTCTTATAATATTTGTAATGGTATATATTCTAAGGGAAATGTTGCTTTATACCATTGTTGTGGCATGACAATTATAAAATTGTAGAAGCAATTCCAAGATGCACCAAGGGATATTATATATATATATATAATATATATATATATATATATAATATATATATATATATATATATATATGTATATATATTGAAAAGCTTGATGTAACATGTGCTATATTTGTGTGCTTTTTATTTATTTTTACATTGAAAATGTTTTTCCTATTGGAATTATATGGAGTGCAAGTTTGATTTGATAGTTAGACCTAATGTGTTTAAGTTATGTGTTTTACTCTTTTATTTGTGGATCCAATAATGTTATGTCATGTGTATTATTCTTTGTGTTGATTTGAGAATGTCAAATTTGATGTTTATGGAACCATTCTTTGGATTTTTTTCCTTTTTTCTGTGTATTACTCTTTTATCCATGGATCAAATAATGTTATGTTATGTGTATTATTCTTTGTGTTTATTTGAGATGTTAAATTTGATGTCTATGTGGTTGTTATTTAGATGTTTTTTCCTTTTAATGGAGGTAGTCAAAAAATTGTAATATCTTGGTCATACAATGGAGTTTGGAGTCCATTTTTTCCCTTGAAAAAAATTCTTAAATTATGATGTAGTGGTGTGAGTAGATTGAGGTTATATGATACAAGTCAATGTGAAATTCACAAAGAAGAGAATTGAGTTATTAATCAATGTGATGTATGACAAATCCAAGATAAATGCCTTGAGATTGATATCTCAACATTTTTTTATAAATGCATTTAAGATATGTTCATGTTTTTGGGGTGTTTAGGTTAGGGAATTTTAATTTCTAGGTTTGAGGGATTGAGTTTTAGTTTTAAGGTTTATGATTTTAGGTTTTAGGTTTTAAGGTGCTTTGTACTGATCAAATTTTTTTTCTAGGATTTTTGCATTTGAGATTTCTAGGTTTTGAGATTCAAGTTTTTAGGTTTGAGGCTTTCTTTTTTCATGGTTCTTGGTTAAGGGGTTTATGAGTTTCATGATTATAGGTTCAAAGTTTGGGTTTTGGGTTTTGTGGGTTTTTGAGATTTCCGGATTTCAATTTTTGGGGTTTATGATTTCAAGTTTCAAGGGAGCATTATATAAATCAACTTTTTACATTTTAAAGGTTTTTGTGTTCAAGATTTTTGGTTTTGGGGTTTATAACTGTTGGGTTTTTTGTGATTTTGGATTCAGGTTATGATATCATTCGGTGTTTCAAGTTATAAGGATTTCAAATTTGTGTATAGTTTTTTTGGTGTGTATTAAGTGATTTTATGTCCATATCTTTCATTTTTTGGGTGTTTACTTTTTAGGTTTCGAGTTTTGGGTTGACTATATATCAGTCAACTTTGTGTTTCTATGGTTTTTCGGGTTCAGAATTTTCAAGTCAGGGTTTTCCAAGTATTTGATGTGTTGTCATGTTGTCCTTGTTGGCGGTTTTGGATTTCAAGTATAAGAAATTCTAAAGTTTTTACGTTCAAAGCTTAGTGAGTTTATCTTTTAGATTTTTTTTTGTGGAATTTGAGTTTCAAGTTTTTATGTTTTTGGTTATAGTTTCATATTTTAGGTTTTAGGTGTACTTCATATCAATCAAATTTTGTTGATTTTAGGATTTTTGGGCTTAGAGTTTACATTTTTGAAATTCAGGTTTTTAAAGTTTTCATATTTTGAGATTTCAATTTTTGGGTTCATTAAGAATTTTCTAAATTTTCATAGATTTGAGGTTTTAAGGTTTGGATCTTTTAATTTTAGGGGTTGTTTAATATCGATGTAATTTTTCATGTTTTTGAGGTTTCCTAGTCATGAGTATTGAGTTTTAGAGTAAGGATTTTTTGGATAGAATATTTTGGGGTTGGTTTTTTTGGGAGGTCTTTAGGTTTAAGGATTTTATATTTTTTGGGTTTCAAGTATCAAGTTTTGAGGGTTCTTTATTTTAATCATTTTTTTTTTGGTGTTTTTCAGGGTTTTCTAGCACAGGATTTTGGGTTCAAGGTTTTCAAGGTCTAAGTGATAGGGTTTTTAAGTTTTAATATTTGTGAGGTTTTCAAGTTTAGGGATTTTAAGTCTCGAGGTTTGAAGTTTTTATATTTTAGTGGTTTTTTTAGGTTTGGGTTTTTCATGTTTTGGGTACATGCTTTCATGTTTCATGGTTTGTGAGTAGCTTTATATAATCCAATTTTGTGTTTTCAATGTTTTCAGTGTTCTCAGATTATAGATTTTAAAATTTGGGGTTATAATGAACCATTGTGTTTTGAGGTTATCTCAGTCGGCATTTTGAATTTTATGGGGTTTTTTACTTTGACTCTTTTAGGGTTTGAGTTTTTTAGCTTTTAAGGTCTTTGGATTTCAAATTTTGATTTTTTGGGTTTTAGGTTCGAAGCACACTTTATATCAATCACATATTTTTGTTTTTAAGGTTTTTGATTTCAATATAATTTGGATAAGAGCATTTCAATATTTATACGGTTTTCAAGCTTGGTACTTTTGGGTTTTGACATTCTAGTTTTTTATATTACTTTTTGTGTTTTCAAGATCAGGGATTTTTGGTTTTTGCTATATCAAGTTTCTCATTTTTTAGGGTGCTTTATATCAATCGATTTTTATTGATATTCAAGTTTTTAGGTTTAGAGAATTCTTTTGTCATGTCAGGATTCAGGTTTTGAGTTTTATGGGTTTATATTTCTCATTTCATCAGGTGTTTATAAAATTGAAATTGAACATGCGATGTTTTTTAGGATTTCCTCACTAGGGGCTTGCAGTTTTTAAGGTTTGTGGGGTTAAATATTTTTGGGTATTTCAAGTTCCAACTTTTATGTATTTTCAAGTTATGGGTATTGAGTTTTAAAGTTTTGGATTTTTAGATTTAGAGATTTCAGGATTTAGGTCTAGTTTTAGGTTTCAAGTTATGTGTTTCATATCTCAAAGGGTCATCAAGTACGAAATGAAAAGAAACAAGTTTTGGGTTTCAACATTTTTGGGTTTTGGGTTTTGAATAAGATAGTTACTTTGTATATCAATCTACTTTCAGGTTTTCAATTTCAAGATTTAGGATATTTGAACCAATGATTTCATATCTCGATGCTTTGTAAATATGGCTCCAAGAAAAGATCTTTAAATTTTGGGTTTCAAAAACGTGATAAACCTATCTTATATTAAACTACTTCCAACATGTTCATTTGGATTTTCAAATTAATGGTATTTTTCTTTCAAGTTTCATGGATTCTCCAGTTTATATTTTTAGGTTTCTAATACGATCATGCACATTTTATACCAATGTCTTTTCCGTGATTCTCAAGTTTTTGGAATTTCCATCTACAGGTTTTTTAGACAATTCAAGTTTCAAATTTTGTTCTTCAATTTTACAGTTTCATGACACGGCTTTGAATTTAGAAGTCTCATAGTATTTTTTTTTTCGTTAAATTACGGTTGTAAGAAAACTTTACCTAATTCTTTAACATATCAAATTTGGTGTATTCTTGTGCTCTGGGTTGTAATTGCTACAAATTTTAACACTATGAAAGAATTACATATCTATACAATAATGCCTTCTAAAAGTTAGATTAATGTGTTATATTTGTGTTCAATGTGCCATCTTCTTGAAAATTCTATTTTATGATGTTTATAACATGTACTATAGTTATGTTTTAATTTTTTATTTTATATCTCTCCCATTAAGTAGGGATATTGCATTCACTCTAGTTTTACCTTCCTTGTTTCTGTGATAGTTATGAACAAATAAAAAATCAATAATCTCCATCTTCTTCCAATCACTTCACCTTCTTAATATTATGATATGTGGAGGATAACCTAGGCTTGTACCTATTATGTATATAATGAAGGTGGTGGACAAGGTTGTATTGGGTGAGACAGAAAATAAATATTGTCTATATTAGATCACCCATTTTTGCCCATGGTTCATGTCCATTTTAATGCATCGCGTTATTATTTTTTGGTATCACTAGTATATTTCAAGGAAATAATGACAACAAAAGTGACATTTTTACCATTTTTTTCCAAACAATGACACAAATTTTTGTGTCACATTTCATGCAGATGGAACTTATTCCAAGATGATGAATTTTTTGCTAATTTTGACCAAAAAACCCTAAATACAGTTGTTATTGGCTTCTTGGCATAGTTCCCATTACCAAATTGTGTTAAAAAATAAATTTGATGCTTGCTTCATTGTTTCCCATTTTTTATAGAATGCTTACACTACAAGACATGTTATTGTGCATCTGAAACTTAAATTGATGCTCTTGCATAAATATTTACTTTATAGTCATAATAAGGGTTTCCCCATACTTTTGGATCCCATTTATCATATTCTTTTCAAGAAATGCTAAACAAATAAAAATTGAGCAATTTTTTTATACATAAATTAGAATGGATATTTGAAAATTGTAGGATTGAAAATAATGTTATCATATAAATAGTTATGTGATTTATCTTAAAAATTAATTCAAAAGTGTTTTACTATATATATTATTATACACTCATTGAAAAAGAATATTGATTAGGTGACAATATATTAAATTTTTCTTAAAAAAATTTCAAAAATGTTTTATCATATATATTACATACTCATTGAAAAAGAATGTTCATTAGGTGATAGTAGTTTAGATACTTTTAATGTTAAGTTCATATATATCTATGTGGGATCACAAGCTCTTAATTTAAGATTACTTTAAATTGTAGATATTTCAAAAAAATTATGTTTTTAAGTCACATTTACCCCAAAGATCTTAAGTGATTTTGAAAGTGTTTCAGCATGGGACTCCTCTACATATATGTGATGGTTTATAACTAGTGAAATTATTAGATTTTGATGTTTTAGCATAAAAAATGTGGGTATTTTGGCTTGTTTTATAAGGTTGTGATGCCAAACCATAAATATAGGGTGCCTAGTATCTATAAGTTAATTATAGACTTTTTATTACTCCGTGGTTTTTTGGATTTTGATCCTTCTTTTATGGTGGTGTCCAAAATTTCAGTTTGGGTTCATCCCCTGAACCTTCCACTCCCTTTTCGACACCCTACATTTTGTGGTGTTATTGGCAATAGTATTAGTAGGTTCATAAAGATGGATGAGGAATGATCCAAGAAAGGTTTGTTCACCTATGCACACATTTGTGTTGAGGTGGATCTAAACAAAGGGCTTCCTGATAAAATAGAGTTGATTTTTGAACATTTCAAGTGCGTTCAACTTTTGGACTATGAAAACACTGGTTCCATTTTCGTATGTGTCATCAAATTGGGCATCTTAATCATGTTTTTCCTCAACAACGCCCAATGGTACGCAACAAGAAATTTCCTTCGACCAAGGTGAAAGGTTGACAACCTTTCACACCTCAAGATCGCAAGAAAATCCCTTCTCCATTTGGTACAGAGGACATACATGTCGATGATGCCTACCCTTGGGGGCTTGGAAGTGTGAAGAGGTCTCATGTTTCTGAATGTTCGGATTCCAATCCTGATCACAATTGTTGTGACATAGAGGCTTCTCATCGAGCTTTGGCTCTCTAACCTGATAGTTGGACCATTGTTACAAAATATAAGGACAAGAAGGGGCACTTTGTGCCTCTTGCACCTTCTTCTTGGACTTCTTCGGCTGCGGCACCTCCTGTTGGTGCTTTTCGTATTGGCCACTTTTGTTAGTGCTTTTAATTTCTTGTAGCCCTCGTGGCATTTTGTGGGACCGTGATTTTTTTCAGTCACCCATGTTAATGTAACTCTCTTTATTTTCAATTTAATATAAAGGGCAATTCCAATAGTAAAGATATTTCAGGAATTCTGCATCAAATGATAATGTTGCAAATTAGCGGTAGTGTTTAGAGAATTTTTTTACATCAAACAACATTTCTTTGGTAATTTCAATTTTAGTTTTGGTGTTTTCTTTGAACTCGGTTTGTTTTGCATTGATGTTATTTCTATCATTATTTTTGGCATTCCAATTTTGCGTCAATGATTTCAAATTTAGAATTATGGTATTAACATTAGGGATTTTAGGTAGGAGCAAGGTGAATAATGATTTTTTATATTTTATTATTTATATATGTTTTAATCTTAATATCATTTAAAAAAATTTAAATTTGTTATGATTTTAAAACAAAATTACAATTTAAATGCATCAAAAGAGTTGGGTAAATAGTGATTTTTGAAATTTTAGTATTTAAATTACAATTAAATTTAGAGATCATTATATATATATATATATATATATATATATATATATATATATTATATTTACACAATTTAAATTTTAATAATATTTTTTGAAATAATTACCATTGTGCTATGACTCATAAAAAATGAAAAATAAATAAAATGCTATAAATTAGAAATTTCAAAGTTTAATACAACTATTTAATAATATTTATGGATCTGAAACCATTTTCATGATATGAAAGAGTTCATGTAAAAAACTAAATAAAATATATTATGCCACTATTTTAATCATAATTATAATCATTATGTTAGGAATTTATAAATGTTATTGTGAACATTAGAGTTGTGTGAGAAATAATTTAATATATTGTAAGTGAGTTGTTTATAAAACTCAGGTAGGTAATGTCTAGAGAGATATTAGGAGTAAGTTGAGTGAGTTGTGTTATCTTGGGATTTGTGAGAGATATGTGGATCATGGAGAGATAAGGCTGAATCATGATTGGAGTTGACTCCTCATTTGTAGGAGTTTCCACATCTTTATATGTAACCTCTTTCTATGAATCAATGATCCCGAATAAATGTAAGTGAAGCATTATTATTGTGTTAAAATCTTTGATCTCTATTACTTTGTTAAGTGTGTTTAATATGGGTGATATTTAACAGTGGCATCAGAGTAGGATAAATCAGGGATGGGAGAATTTTGGAGATCTGATATCAGTGGAGGGGCAGAGCAGTGTTCCTTTGTCTTGTGAATGAAGAACGTATTTGACAAATTAGCTAAACCCGTTTACAAATCAGGTCATAATTATTTTTTTACATTCTGGGTTTTTGTAAAATTTATTGGGTTTGAAGATACACATGCAATAACAATACTGTCAAATTTTTGATTCAACCCAGATCATATTTTTTGAGAAAATTAAGAAACAAATCAGACAATTTTGATTGTGTAAAGAACGCGTACGGGCAGTGATGCTATTCTTCTTCCCTGTGGGTGATATATTTGTAAGTGCAGAATAGTATATATGTAAAAGCTATTATTTTTTCAAGATAATAGTTTACACATGTACTTGTTACAGTTTGAATATCTGGCGGTGCATCATAAGATTATGTTAGCTATTTTTTATTTGCTGTTCTACCTCTAGAAAATTGAGGTATTGCATGTTGGATCGGCTTAATTATCAGACAACTATTTTTTTAGTGATTATTTAGTATGTAGGAAGTGGTCTTTGGTCCATCTAGAAGCTATTAAGTTTTTAATAGCTTTATTAAAGTTTAGTGTCAAAATCATCAATTTGAGTCATTGTTTTGTAATAAGTGTACGTCCATACACTTTGTCAAAAGTTTACCATTTTTTGGGTCAACATCATAATGGAGCAATTGGGATACCTTGAAAAATTCAAAAATATATGTTGAGTCGGCTCTAATATATATTTCGTGTCGTGTCTATTTTATAAAGAGTTGTCATCAAAATTGAGTTTTTGAAGTATTCGTGTCAATGTAGTCAAGTTGTCAAAATTGTATTAAAAAAAAAAAAAAATTGCCTTATGATTGCATTTTTGATGAAATCTGTCATTTGCATAAGATAAATTTAATTGAGCTTTTAAAGATCAATTTTCTGAGTAACTAAGCAATAAATGGATGGAGGTCGGAGGCAACGGAGGAAGGAGGTTGATCAACGACCTCTCGTCAGGCACCATCAACGAGGCCGTGAAATTGAATTGGTGGCCAAGTTTTTTCTGTTGAGTGTTTGCTTTCAGCGCACATTTGTGAGAATAAGAACAAATGATTGTTCAAAAGTAATGTATAAACATTCCTGAATGTAACTCCTGATGTAATGAAATAGGTGAACAAAGGCACCACAGTAAGACAGTTCATGGATCTTGAAAAGGTTTGTGGGAGATCCAGAAAACCACACGAGGTGGACAGGCGATGGATCTGTTACACGTCAAGGTTTGTGGTAAACCTGTAAAACCATAGAAGGTTGAGCATTGCTCCCTTCATTAGTATCAAAGTCATGAGTCACATAGTTTGACATGCTCCATAGAGGAGAGCATATTACAGATAAGAGTGTATATGTTTTTCCCATGTTCACACTAAGGGGGTGAATGTTAGGAATTTATAAATGTTATTGTGAACATTAGAGTTGTGTGAGAAATAATTTAATATATTGTAAGTGAGTTGTTTATAAAACTCATGTAGGTAATCTCTAGAGAGATATTAGGAGTAAGTTGAGTGAGTTGTGTTATCTTGGGATTTGTGAGAGATATGTGGATCATGGAGAGATAAGGCTGAATCATGATTGGAGTTGACTCCTCATTTGTAGGAGTTTCCACATCTTTATATGTAACCTCTTTCTATGAATCAATGATCCCAAATAAATGTAAGTGAAGCATTATTATTGTGTTAAAATCTCTGATCTCTATTACTTTGTTTAGTGTGTTTAATATGGGTGATATTTAACACATTATTATCTCTACCATTTACTATTAGAACCACCTTTATATTATAAACAATATAATACAAAGAGTTACATAGTAAGGGGCGGTTGGCAGTGGTCAAGGCCTCAAAAGAAATGAATCCCATAGGGAAATACAACAAGCACCACGTAGGCAACTAGAAGAAAGCCACAAGGGCAACAAAACACAGCCACAAGGGTGAACAAAAAGCACTATATCAAAATAGACTTAGGCACAAGGAGCAACAGGACTTGGATGTGGAGGTGGATCATCCCTTGGTGGAAAGAATCCAAGTCTACGAGGCTCATCAAAAGGGGGGCTGATTGACCAACCGTCCTGGTCTCACATCTGAACACTCAATGACACCATGATTCCCCAACCTGGAGGAGGCAACCCATCAAACTGAGATGCACCCCCAAGTGGAGGTCCCTAGTTTAAAGAATTGGCAACTACTTTGCCATGCACATGAGGGATTCAAATAGGCCCAGAGGAGGAGGGGCTAGGATGAGCCAGCGGTGGAGAGGGACGATCACTCTTTTTGCAACTCCGAGAGTGGTTATGTGATCATCTGCGATGTTTTGGGTAGTTGTAGAGGAGGAAGAGGTCACTGGTCATCATCATCAAGAGGAACCCAACTCATGGTACATGGTGCATTGCCCAATCATCAAACAACTGCTGGAGATGAGAAAACTCTAGCGCCACCTTCTGGGCTTGGTCCTGAATCTACAAACACACAAAAGAAAAAATTTCCACCTTCTCATTAATAGATATCTCAAGAGAGAGATCACATTGTTGAAACAAAGCATTATTTCTAGCATTCCAAAACTGAAAGAGAATAACAAAGTGGAAAAAATGCCAAAAGGAAGAAATGTAAGGAGGCCAATTGACATAGTCCCCATAAAAAATAGACTTCCAGTCAAAAAGTTTTGGGTGATAAGGCTGAAAGATAGATTGAATCCAATGCCAAGCACTTTGAGCACGGGGGGCAGAAACAGAAGACATGTTTGAAAGAATCTGAGCGGCCACAACAAAGGAACTTGGGGTTTGGAATGTCGATATGGCTTTACCGTTCCCCCAATGGAATACCTTGATAGATAAGACACTAGAGAACAAAATTCAACTTAGGATCGAACAAAGGATTTCAAGCCCACTGGAGACATTGAAGCCAGGTGGAAGAAGAGGAGTGCAAATTCCAGCGGGTGTTAATTTTATCAATACCAGGAGAAGTAGAAGAAAGAAAATAATAGATGACCCTGGAATCATAATTTAGTAATGGAATATCCACATTCCATCTCTAGTATTTCCACCAGGAAATAGGTGGTTAAAGCCCAAGTTTATGCATCATGACATCAGGAAAAATGGATTGAATTCTTAGAATATATGGGAGGTTTGAGTTTGCTAGCTGAAAAATTTGTTTCAATTTAGGCCAAGAGATTCAATCTCCGTTGGTGACCAAGTCTCTTATGGTAGAAATTCCTTTCTGAAACAACCTCACCACCTTGATGTCTGGAAACTCTGCTAAAGGCAGGATATCAGAGAAAATAGGTGACCACCAAAAAATATGGTTGTTAAAGGAGAGACCTGTTTCAAAGCCATCACCAACCCATCTCATTAAATGCTTCATAGATTCAAAGGATTTCCATATGCTTTTCACAACAAATGTACTAGGTATTTTGACTGGCACTCTTGTAATTAGTAATGTATGAAATCCAATATTCTTCCAACATTTTTTTACCATAAGGAGCACCAAAAAAGATACCATGTCTTAGTAGAATTTTCTAGGCTGTTTTGCTGTGAATACATTAAACAACCCATTTAGCATAAAGGGAGATACTCTATCTATATACATCAATAACACCCATACCACCTGGATCCCTAGGAAGCGTGTAAATTTACCAAGAAACTCTGTGAAACCCACCCTATTTATATCTTGACCAAAGAAAATATCTTAAAATCTTGGATAATTTATCGATGAAATCCCTAGATGGACACCAATAGGAAGCATAATAAACTTGAGTAGATGCTAGAATCTTAGTACAAACTTGAAATTTCCCAGCCAACGATAAAGGTCGGGAGACCCATTTTTGCAAATTTTTCTCAACACGGTCAATCACGTATTGCCATAGAGTGGAAGACTCACTTTCAAAGAAAAAGGGGATCCCCAAAAACCTAAATATTTCCCCTCACTCAATCCATTTCCATAGGTAAGCTACCAACCAATCCGGCATGGGCCAGGAACTCTGGCAGAAACCCAAAGATTTAGCAAGATGAACTTTTGACCTCGAGGCAAGACAAAAAATGTTGAGGTAAGAAAGGGTCTCTTGAATGTTCTATTCTGATTCAGCAAGAGTGAGGAAGGATTCATTAGAAAATTTTCCATTGACAAGCTAGGTTTTATGATCAAGCAGATAAATCCACCGAATACGCCCTTGATCCACTCTATTGGTGATAAGGTAGCTAAGTGCATCAACAACAAGAACAAAGAGCATTGGTACAAAAGGGAACCCCTGTCGAATAGAACGATAGAACCCAATAGCAAATGACTGGAATCCATTAATGGTGAGATAGGAAGAAGCATCAGCAAAAAGAGTCTGAACTACATTGAGAAAAAAAGTGCCAAATCCCAGAGCCGAAGCATACATCATTGTTACTTTCATTTTCTTTGTTATCTTTCTTGTCACAACTACTTATCTACATCCAAAATCAAATGTTGGGGTCATTTTTCAATTAAAAATTATCATAATAATTTAAAATTGAGGATGATAATAGCTTAAAATGTATAATATTAATTTAAAATTATAATTATGTGTTAACATAACTTGCAATTATTGATTTCTTACAAAGATTATCTTTTCCACATTGTTGTTTTTCTTATTTTTGATTTCCAACCTTCATCCAATGTTATATGTACGTGATTATCTAACAAATCGATTTTGAAAGTGTTTTTCTAGATAAAAATAAAAAGACACAGCCAATTATAACAAGGTATAATAATTATTAAACAAAAATAACACACCCGCACGCGCGTGCACACATATAAAGTCATCCTAATAAATTTGTGTAGGCCATTTTGTTTGATGAAATGTACATTATCTTCATTGGCCATGTGTTCAAATACCCTATACATTTTCCCTGGGTTTTAACCAAAAAATATAGCGGTCATGTTCATGTCGGAGATTTTTTTCCTTATATTTATTTATTTTGGATTATTCATACACTTGGATATTTATCTTGCTTAGGTGTATCTATTCATAGGAGTTAGAATTAGATTTAGTCACACTTGAGTTACACTTAATTATCATTGTTAGCTAAGTGGGAGTTATTTTTTGACTGAATATGCTAAGTGTGGGAGTTACATTTCTATTTTGGGATCTTTGTCCACTAATCACATGGAAGAGTTTAAAATGCACTCTCTTCTTTGTACATCTTAATTTGTGATCTATTCAGGGAGTGTATTGGAGGATCTTGTGATTTATGGGTTTATAACATAATGTGTTGTTTGTTTAGTATTTTCATGAAATTGTGAGTTTAATATCATATTGTATTTTATTGCTAGTTATTTCTAGTTTTGCAACTTTATATGCATTTTTTTTCTCCCATAGATCCTAAAAAATACTCTAATAGATCATTCTTCATGTTAGATAATGTTTAGTGCTTCCATACCTATATGAAACTAGTTTCATATTATTGATCTCCAATAGATCTAGATAGGATTTTATCAATTTTATTGTGCACTTATTATGTTGAATTGGTATGTCATTTTCTCCCTTGACGAGTATGTTGGAGTATTTTTTCTTACCTACCAGATTACCCATCCCGTTTAGTATAGAAGGACTTGTGACCCCACGTGTACAAACCCTATTTTCTCACTGCATGTGTTGGCATATCACACAAGGGCTCTTCCTTTGTACTCATCCAAAGAAAACTCACTATACTAGGCTCCATGTTATTTTAGGAAATAGGTGTATGTGCTCATACTTAGAGAATTAACACCTTTTCTTGGTATATAATGGGATAACCAAATAATTATACTTAGGGGTGAATAGACATCTGAACATATACTTAAAATCAAGAAAAAATATTACAAATTAATTGCAAGGGATGAATAACATTCATTCTAAAATAAAGTATGCATTACAAAGCGACCATTAATATTGGGTACATGTAGAAATAATTTTTACAATCTCTTGGACCTTCCTAACCCTACTAGGGGAGAGGGCCCAATAGGTGACCATGGTCCAATAGTCGACATGAGTCTTGATCACACAATACCTAATAGTTTTTATAGTACCACCTCATAGTTTTCATAATACTATCAAGTGGTTATTTATTTTTGACATAATAATTATGTAGAGTAACCAATCACATCATGACATGTAATACCTCTCACCCATGTACACATATTAAAAATTCAATGTTCAAGCATTATCATCCATGTTCAAGTATTGGTTTCCACCATGGTTATAGTGTAACTCAAATTTATTATTTTAAATCAATTCAAAATATGGATTCCCCTCCAATTAAACATTCCAAAAAAATAAAATAAGCTAAGACAAATATGAACTACATATTGGTGGAAAAATCGCGTTCCCACATGATAAGAAATTGATTTTGTGGACCCCTTAACTTAGGGTGTACCACTACTATCCCCTCTCCCCTAAGTTCCAACCTAATGTATTGGGCATTGCTCTCATATTTATACATAATAAAATATATTCAAATGGTCCTTTTCTTTCCCAATTATAGGTAGTTGTTATTATTATAGGTAGGTGGCCTTTCATCTTAAATAACTCAACCATATGGGAAGATGGAAATGACGTCACATCTCGTGATTTTTGATAACATATCAGAAGGTTTGTCAGCCTCACCTTTCCCACAATATTTGTAGTTTCCTAACATATTCAATTGTTGGTGACTTATCTACTCCACGCCACATAGAGGGCTCATGTCAATCCCACAGTTAGTCACATATTTTACTCTCTTTGGCTACTCAACAGATATAGACCATAGAGTTTTGCTAAGGTTTTTGATGACATACTTCCATGTTATAGCTCCAAAATGTGCCTATATATTCATATACGTCCTTCCCCCGTCCTTCCCCCGAACATGAGCCATATGCTCCAAATTTTAGAGACCAACATCTCACCAAACTAACTTTTTTTTCATTCCCTTTCATTTTATATGCAAGACTTTGAGCATGGTTACTTGGAGTTATACCTCAAATGTGCACATTTGAGGAGGCACCCTTCATTTTTTCATAAAATTGTGGTATCTCCATAGATATGGACATCCTCTTGTCCTCTTTCTCCACGGTCTCGTGCATTGCCTTGACATTAGATGAAAATTTTCTCTTGGCATACCTGGGGTCCTCATATTCTTCTAACACTTATAACATGGGGTTTATGAACATTTATTCTAGTGCAGTATCCTTTTCCTTAATTTTATCTCTTAGGACTTTAGTTTTGTTACTCACTTGTTTGTGTTTTTATGTCTCCCAATTGTAACAATTTATTTCTACAGTTTCTTCTTATTTTATATATTTGTCTTGCAGTTTTCCATAATCACTTCCTCTTCCTACCAAGTAATTACTATCACCTGTTTGGCCACCAAAATATTTTTCTTTAGTCCAGCAAGGGTCTCATCACAAATGTTAGTTGGGCCTCCACCTTCTTCTTCAAAACCCCGACTGGATCTTCTTTGTGCCCTTAGAAGTTTACACTTACAAAAACATTTTCAACTAGTAGCTCCAAATGGGTCATGGATTCCTTCTCTACATGGAGTCATCTTGAAACAAACCCTTCATACATTATCTTGGTGCATAAATTATTTATGTTCTTCCCAATTTTCAACCTTCTTGAGCACCGTTGTTTTGCATCCTTAATCTTGTATAAATTACTATCCTTTTTTGGTAAGCGTATCAATTCTACATAATTTTCTAGTTAACTTCAAAATTCTATCTTCATTAGTGAATTAGAGGCCTACTCTTTGGTTAGCCATTGGGGGTTAACAAAGAATATGTTCTCCATGCTTAACTTTATTATATTTGGGTCATCCTTTGACACTACTTACATTACCTCAAAATGAGGTTCATTGGCATAGGTCACAATTTGGAATGAGACATGTTTACATGTCAAATCTAATACTATTGATTGGCTCATGAAGTTACATAAGTACATCTCCTTAGGATAGGTCCCTTTCTGATACATAACTTGGGCCATCCCCAGATATTTCATTGGCATGGAAGACATAGAGGGGATTTTGGTTTTATATATTCTTCCCCATTTTTCTTAGCACATATTAGTGTACCTCCTCATCCATATGATTATTGGACCCTACCTAAGAGTTGGAACCATATAGATTTATGGGTAGCTAATGGACATGTGTGTTGTGTCACTCCACTCTTTCCGACATTGTCTTTTTTCTTCTTATTTGGGACTGAAATCATCTTCCCACCCTGTTAGTCATTCCTATCCATGGATAATATCCCTTTTATCTTATGGGTGATTCTTCTTTCCATGCCTTATCCCTTATTTGATAGAACCTTCTTGATTTTTGAGATTCTCCCACTGTAGCTTCTCTTTTTACATATAACTTGACCTTACAAACTAACAAAATGCATCCTTTGTGATATTTTCAACACTTATTTAATTGCACTCCATGCTTATTTTGCACACTTCACCCTAAACCTCCCCCAAAAATTCCATTTTGGAATCTGTTATAGACATCTCCTATAGACATTATATTTTCAAGACTTGCAGATCCTTTGTGCATGATGGTGAATACATAAAGAGAAAATCTAGTGGATTGAATGTGATTGTGGCCTCTGTTGTTCCCATCTCCATGCTTACCTTTATTATATTTGATTCATCCTCCAACACTATTCCATAACCTCAAAATGAGGTTAATTGACATAGGTCACAATTTGGAATGAGACATGTTTATGTGTCCAACCTAATACTCTTGATTGGAGCATGAAGTTACATAAGTACATCTCCTTAGGATTGGTCCCTTTTTGATACATAACCTTGGCCATCCCCAAATATTTCATTGGCATGGAATACCTAAAGTATTCTTCCCCATTTTTCTTAGCACATCTTAGTTTACCTCCTCATCTATAGGATTATTGGACCCTATGTCATATTTGGAACCATATAGATTTATGGGTAGCTAATGGACGTGTGTGTTGTGCCACTCCACTCTTTCCGACATTGTCTTTCTTCTTCTTATTCGGGACTGAAATCCTCTTCCCATAATGTTATTCATTCCTCTCCATGGATAATCTCCCTTTTATCTTATGGGAGATTATTCTCTCCATGCTTTAGCCCTTATTTGATAGACCCTTCTTACTTTTTGGGATTCTCCCACTGTAGCTTCTCCTTTTACATACAACCAGACCTTTCAGACTAACGAAGTGCATCCTTTGTGATGTTTTAAAAACTTATTTAATTGCATTCCATGCTTCTCTTATACATTTCACCCTAAACCTACCCAAAAAAATCCATTTTGGACTTCGTTATAGACATCTCCTATAGACATTATATGTCCGAGACTTGCCGATCCTTTTTGGATGATGGAGAATAAAGAAAGGGAAAATCTAGTGGATTGAATGTGATTATGGCCTCTTTTGTTCCCATCTCCATCAATTTTCGACTAGGCTTGGGGCCTGGTGGTATACTCATTATAAGTTTTAAGATTGGTGGCATAGGGGTGAAGGTAAAACCTTGGCCATTTCTAGCTCTTTCTAGTTTTCTAGTTGTCATGACCCCTATGTGACAAACAATGAACTCCCTTCTTCTATACCAAATGGCCTTGGTGAATCGTATACCAGGCCACTTATAATTGACTGGTTTTTTTCTCTTTCTTCATTCAAGGTGTTTTGAATGATCATCATTTTCCTCTTCCTCATCAAATTAGATCACGTAAGGCTGACACATGGATTTCTTATTCTGCTTGTGGGTGATCAAGACTCTTTGTTTTCCTTTCTTTTAATACCTTACATGTAAGTGATTACTTGGTCATCTAGCCTACATTAGACTTCAACCATAATGTGCAAGGCCCAAGGACTTCATGAGAGTTAACATCTATGTCATTATCCTTCACCATCTATATCTATGGATATTGGTTTTCCAACTTGAGGATCTTAATATCATAAACCACATTAACCACATCCTCAACGTTGATTCCATCCTCTATCTTAGTGTGGGATAAGTTGAAATAGGTATGTGAAATGTTATAGGGTATCCAAATCCATACAATTCATGAACCATATTACATTTCATATTTCATGCAATATAAATATTGCAACACTCCAAATCTTACTTTCCCCCATAGATGGCCAAATTTATCTAGGAATATACCATTGATTCACAAAGGCCTTAATGCATGCATCACGATAGTTATTCATATGGATCCTAATTTCCTTCTCATCATATTCAGTTCAGGTATATATTTTGAAGTACTCAGTGTATACACCTATTTTTTACACTTTCTATTTTCATACCTATTTCTAATAATTTCTCTTTTCAGGTTAAAGGTCGCTAATGCATATATCTCTGGGAACGGGTGCCTTAAGGGGATCATTCTAGGATAGGGGTATGTTTATTCATGTAACCATTGGGTTAGGGATGATACATGGAGAGAGAACAACTTTTGGTCATATTTATGTATTTATTTTTCTTTTATCCTCCTTGTTTTACTTCACATTATTCTGATATATTGCTTGTTCATGACCACATTTCTTCTACCTTGGATTATCCTTATTTTTCATGAGACTTTTAACACATCCCTTTTAATTTTCCTCCCTTGCTGACGCCATCACCCATGGGTGATTGCATCGGTACAAATTCAAATTATCTGTCAATGCCTTCGCCCGTGAGCGATGGCATTGGTATAAATACCCCAACTCCCATGTTCATAATAGACAAGCTCATGATTGCATAAAGGAACTTTCCATTATCTTTTCTCTCTTGTGCCAACTTGCACCTATTTGTTCAGCTCTTGGATTTATTGCATTTTGACTCTTGTCTTAGAGATTATTATTGCTTGGATTAGTTTTCTTGCAATTTTGGGTCATCTAAAGTGAGCTAGGACTAGATTATTTCCCCTTCTCCACATAAAAACTATTATGTCTTGGTGTATGTTCCTTGGGAGATAGATGCATCAGCGAATGACCCCTAATAGGTAAGCACTCTAACTTGAATTTTTCATTTGTATATAGTATTTTCCTACATCTTCTTGTCACTTTATGTTAGCTTATTATTTTATGCACATGTTAGGTTAGCATATTTTATTTCAGTTCTTCATTTCATGTTACATGTTTTACTTTGGTTAGCATAGACTTTGCATGTTTATTTTTTTCATTATTAGCCCCATAGTGTCGATACATATATAGGGTTCCTTCCTCTTCTTCAACTTAGGGCCTTGGAAAATTTAGGTTGTCCTAGTACAAGGGTTACTTACCTTGGGGTATGCAATCATAGTGGTCCCTGTACCCCCTTTAATTTTATTTATTTGTGTGTCGGTCTTGGTGTGTCCCTTACTCGTTGCCTTGATACCTTGGATGAATGGATGATAAGAGTGCACGGTGTCTAGACATTTTTTTTCCTACCATACATCCTTATTGAACCTGACGTGAAACTTATTTTGTCCCTTTTGATCGAGCACATCTTGTTAAATAGAACCCATTTTCATTTTTCTCCTTGATTCAATCTTTAAGAATTCCAAAAACCCGAAAAATTAGTTTAGTTTCATTCCTAACGCCATTTTCCCCTGTGAAAAACCTGTGCATGAACAATTGCAGATATTTTAGTCCATTTTCCTTTCCCAACACCATCGGCCTTTGTGAAAAATATGTGCACGAGTGATTGCATCTAAATTTTAATTTTCTAGAATTTTGTTTTCAACTTCCAGATTGCACCAATGTGTCCACTTAGACTCTTTTTGGCTTAGTTGAATCCTCTAAATTTCTCCATGGGATATTCATTCATGCATGCATTCCCTCTTCACACTCCAAAATGTTATAGTTATCTTCTCGTAAGTGATAATATTTGTAACAGTTTTAATCCTACCCATAAATCTATGTTGTCCTTAGGTTGTACTTCTGATCATTTAGAACAAGGTCACTCAACTGAGTGTAATGTGGTTGAAACTAATCATATAGATCTAAGACACATCATTAAAAATATTAATAACAACTAATATCGTACACCTGATAAGGATGGGATTCTTTGTAAGATATCCATGGAGATGATCATACCTTGTCTTAATTACAATGGGATTCTAAATAATCAGATACCTCTCTGTATGAATGATCAAGAGGATTCCCCTAAACTCTTGCCAATGATCATAATGAACACCTAAACATGATGAATACAAATAAGCCCTTATAGCCAAAGTCCATTCTTATTCTCTGGACCATAATGTATTGATAACTAATCTCCTAGATCAACTGGCTTTATCCCAAATTGCTACAACAACTAGTATGATCCAAATTCAAAACTATTTGTTACAAATAACAACTCAAAATGTTGTACCCAATGTACCTTCTTTCACACCTCCCCAAATGGTGGATTAATATGGAAATCCCAGCCATCCTCCAACAATCTGAAACAAGATGTTACAAATGGTCCAAAATGAGCCATTGACTCGATATATCGATGGCATGGATTTAGGGGAGACTATCCCTACCATCTCTTGCAATGGTTCTAGGGACCCATCTGTCTTCCTTAAAATTTTTAGTAATATTTGTAAGGAGTGGATTAAAATGAACACCTATGTAATAACTAAGATTTTAGCAAAAACCTTAGTGGGAGAGGCCTTAAATGGTATTATCAGCTTCCTCCCAGTTTAATAGTTGACGTAGAAGGTTTAGTTAAATCCCTAATTTCTAAATTTCAACAACAATAACTACCTTAAAATACCTTACAAAAATTCATAAATCTTGAACAAGGTATAAATGAATCATCTCATGAATTCATTAAAAATATGAAAAGCTTTGTCTATATAAGCTTATCGTAACCTTGATAATAGAACTTTATCGCAAATATTTCTTATGTCCCTAAAAAACCCCTCCAGTATAAGGTTAGATCTTTTTCTCCTAACACGTTAGAAGAGGCCATCGAAAAAGCTAAGAGACAATATCACCTTATGTGTGAGTTTAGATGCACTTATAACTCGTCGCCCAAACTTACAAACACAACACATGTAATTAGTCCCTCGAATTTCTTAAGAGAAAAAGAATGGGAGACACTCGAGAATATTCTCACTCCCTCCCCCATGCCCCTTTATATCACACTAAACTTCTTCAAATGCTTCCTTCACCATGAATTGTTGCCCCTTCAAAGAAAGCCCTTCCAAATTTCAAAGGTGATTTGTTATTTTGGTGGCCTGTAACCATAGGAAACTCACATAGTGATTGTAAGGATATTAGGAAGGCATCCCTTGAATTCTTCCTTGGCTCTTCCTTTGATTACTCTATAATCATACAAGAATGTTACGAGAAGTATCAATCTTTAGAGATATCTCGTTCTAATCGTCAAAATCAACACCACAAAAACCCCATGAAGAATGTCATGGGTACAATGGAGCCTTCATATGATCAAAGCTTCTTAGATCCCCAATATGTAAATGTTGCTAAGAATAACTATAGGCATAATCCAACTCACAACGAACATGTCACTAAGACAAAGAAACTAGATGATAACTCTTCTTTGCTTAACACTTCTGAATACCCACCAATAGTGGAGCCTGCTCCCACAGTTGAGCCTCTACCAAAAATATCAAAAGTTCCACAAAGTAGAGATCTCATTCCTCCCTATTATAAAAAAATAGCTCCATCTAATGAAAAATCACCATTGGGCTTGGATACATCTTCTATCATGCCACTACCTTGATATCATTATGGGAATTCCTTCAGGTCACCTTAGAACGTTTTGGAAAAACTAAATTCCCTCACATGCAAGATTCCTTTCATAGAGCTCATGTGTACATTAGATTCACATGAAATATTCCTCCTCTAATAGTTGTAAATATTTTAGGATCCTTCATGTGTAGCTTCCAAATCCCCTCCACATTTACAAACCCAGAAATCCATCACATAGAGAATATGGGGAAATGTCCACGAATTTCATGCTTTGATTCCTTAGCCTTGGAATTCGTGGAGGATGACATGATTAAATATGAAGCATTTATTTTGTGTAAATGGGCCACGCCTACTCATTAGCATTGTTATTCACGATTCTCAAGTGTGTAGAGTCCTTGTGGACGATGGGTATGGATTTAACCTAGCTTCTTACTCCCTAATAAAAACCCTCATATTCTTTGTTGAGAATCTCAAACGTACTTGTCTAAATTTTATAGGCTTAAAAAAAACTAAGCACAAACCCATATGATGCATCTAGTTACCTATTACAGTAGGAATCAAAATGGTTCATACAAATATGATGGTCCTAGATCGTCCTCTTTCCTACAGCGCATTACTTAGTCTCTGTTGATGTCGAATCGCAGCACCCCTGGGACTCTGCAACACGATGGGTTGAGAATCTCAGTGCGATTGCACAACATGGAGCTTTTCCCAAGTGTGGGACCTTGCGAAATCAGAAAAGCTCTCTAGATGAAGGCCGATTCCTATTCCTCTATTCAGATGCACACGTAGAAGATGCAGAGGGTTTACTAAAAACCTAATCTAACTTGCCAAGGAGACAGGGGTAAGAAAATGCATAAAATAAAACCTAAACTACAAAGGTGATGCACCGAGGAATGAAGAACAACTGTCTTGCCAATAAACATAGACCATTAAAATGCAATACAAGATCATACACAAATAGCCAGATTCACAGTGAAAGATCAGGGGGATGCAAATGAATACAGAGAGGTTTGAGAATTATCCATAGACATGCATTAATTTAATCCAAAGATTGATACAACACACTGCAAAATGCCAAGAGGCAAGGTTGCATTACAGTTTCAAATGGGAGGTTTTAACTCCACAAGTTCACCTGCCAAAGAGAAGAAGGGAGGGGCAAAACAGAAATGTCCAACCTTTAGAAAGAAGCCCCTCCTTACAATTTATAGGAATAATGAGAGAGGGAAGAGAGATAAATTCCAAATCTACCCCCACCACCGCAGGTTGTATTTAATTCATCTCATTATGGTGGTAGGTGAGAACCCTAACAACCCCCAAAAGTGGCTAACTGTATTTTTCATTTTAAAGAATTTTTTCTCACCCAATTAAAGATATCTAGTCGTAATTGGATAGAGGACCTCATAAGCTTTCCAGAAAGTCCAACCTTGCATGAATCCAAGCTCCCAGTCAAAAGTTATGGCCATCTGAATATCTGCACCAGGGTCTGCTTCCTTCCAGCACTCAGAATGTTGCGCCTCCTGAAGGTGCGCCTTGGCGCATTCATGTGTGTGTTGACATCCTCTTACATGTGCCAAGGTGCAACTTTTCCTGTGTCGATACTCTGTGTCATGCGCCATTTCTCTGCGCCAAGGCGCAACTTTTCCTGTGTCGACACTCCGTGTCATGTGCCATTTCTGTGCGCCAAGGCGCAACTTTTCCCCTGTCGACACTCCATGTCGTGTGCCCATTATGTGCACCTTGGGCTCACCATTTCCTCTGTCAATACTCTGTGTCGTGTGCCCATTATGTGCGCCTTGGGCACACCATTTCGTCTGTCGACACTCTGTGTCGTGCACCCATTCTGTGCGCCTTGGGCGCACCATTTCCTCTGTCGACACTTTGTGTCATGTGCCCATTCTGTGCACCTTGGGCATGTCAGGGATTTGAGCTTCTTTGATTTCTCCATTCTCCTGCTTGTCTATATCTACCCGGGGAAAAGATATATACAACAGTCTCCCTTGGACACATCGCATGTGTATAGTCACATTGTCTAGGTACTGGTGTATCAAATTCATTCATAACAACCAATTATTTAGGAATTATGTATATCCCAATCCATGGGATGTTCCAGTACCATTTCTTAATGATCTTTTCTTCATGCCCACTACTCCTGAGATCGAAGGTATTCCATATCCAAAATTATTTGATCTTAAGTCTAAGATTTAAATTACATTAGTAGATTCATATGACGATGAAGCTAATGAGATAAAAAATAGATTCAACAAGAATTGATTACCTAATGAAATTGTTTAATGGTTACCACAATCCTCCTACAATGTGACCAATATCTACCACAACATAAACTAGAAAAACTTGTTTATTATGCATCAAATTTCAACCACTTAGAATTTTATGAGTTAGGTATTATGAAACTCTTTTATGATCATCCTCCTCTTTCACCATGATATTTTAGCAAGATTGGTGTCTCAGATAAAGAGGAGGTACCTCAAGAATAATATATTTCCTTTTCCTTGATGATGAAGACTACATCATCTCGCAAGATAAGTTCAGACACTCAGAAGTACTGCACTACAAATGTTTCTTTGCCCAAATACAATCCATATAGGTCTAATCTAATACCATTGACACATCTTATGAAATTATTATTTATGACACTAAAAACAGTGAGAGAGAAGAGGAAATATTCCCCTATGTGCCTCTCGTTAATCCTCCGCTTTTGTACACTCCTTGGGTATTCGAACGACTTCATGATTATTCATCTCGTCATCCTTCTAAAGAAACTTCATCTCTTGAAATATCTCCACCACCTACATTGGCTTATAATCCAAACATAATCATTGAAAATGGTCCCCGTGCTACTAACATGGCCATTGTGGATCCTACACTCAAAGAGGCCACCTTGGATGCTAGGGTGTTAGACGTTTGACAAACTAGTTTAGATAAAACCATGACATAAAATGATACATGGGCTTAGAAATTGATGTATAATATCATGTCCCTCTCCCCACTTTAGATTATGAGGATATCCTAGATCTCTTATACACACGAGAGGATAGAATTTCCTTGAAGCCATCAAAAACTTGGGAATTTCCCCAAAGCACTTATGCACTTTGATGATTGTTTTGCTAATATCCATCCTTGTAAAGAAGAAGTGGATAAATTACCTGAAGCTTTGTATCATTTCCAAGAAAAAAATTCTATGTTGGATGAATCAACCATCAGTGTACAATTAGATGATGATCCCTCACATGTAGTCATGCTCGGAGATTGTTTTCCCCATCTACGTGAGCATCACATTGAAATATTAAGAAAAAATAAATAATTATTTTCATGGGATGATTTTGACATGCTAAGAATTGATCATGATATTGTCTCACATAAAATCATCACCTATCCTAACATCGTGCATGTACGATAGAAGATACAAAAGTTTCCTCCTAAAATCAATGATCTCTATCATAAAGAAATCATTAAAATTTTAGATGCCAAATTCATTTACATTATGGAATATTCCAAATGGGTTTCTAATATTATCCTAGTTAGGAAGAAGGATACTCTCACCATACGAATTTGTATCGATTTCATAAACCTTGATCTCACTTGTCCTAACGATAACTTTCCCTTACCCTCCATTGATGCCATCATCAATTCCATGGTAGGGTAAGAAATTTTATCTCTTATGGATGGATTCTTGGGATATAACCAAATTTAAATCACCCTTTAAGATAAACGTAAGTCCACTTTCACAAAAGAATGGGGTACTTATTGTTATGTCAATATGCCTTTTGGTCTCAAAAATGGCGGCACAACATATCAATGCGCAATGACTCACATATTTTATTAGAAGAACAATGGACTGAGAGGGGGGTGAAACAATCCTTAAAAAATAAAATCATATTTCATATTGCTTATTCAAAACTCAAAACCATTTAACCATCCATTAATCTATGCACACTATCAAATATCACATATGTAGCAAACCATGAAAAAGATAATCAACACAAGACACACAATATAAGTGGGAAACCCTCAATGGTAAGAAACCCAATTTAAACACAATATTTATATTGATATGTTTCAAATTTATTTAGGCACCAACCCCACAAGGAGAACCAAACCCAGTTTAGTAGAGCTGCAACCCTACAAAGAGCACCGACCCCTAATTTTGTGAAGCACCAACTTCACAAGGAGGATAAAACCCCCAAATATGATAAATAACCTACTCAACCATTTTATTAAGAAGATATATAATGTTTTTTTATTTCCATAATTGATAGAGATCACAAATTTAGCTCACACTCTCTTTTTAAAACCCTATTTCTTCAATCTCTCACAAACTAGCTCTTTCTTCACTTATCAAAGCTTCAAAACCTTGCACACATGATTTATGTACTTACTTTACCTATCACACACCTGATCATATCTCAAACCATTCGCATACACCTGCAAAACAACTTCACCTAGACTACACTTGTTGCGCACACACCACTAGCTCACAAAGCACCCAAAACTATGCTTGTATAAGCTCCTTGATTAAAATTAAAACACAAAATTTTTCCCTCATTTTTCACAAAAAATCATATTAAAAACATCCAATATAATTTTTATAACAGCTACAAATTACCCATATAGGTCATCCTAGCCAAAACCAACTTTCCATACACCAAAAATCCTCAAAACCCCATCATTAGGATGATAAAAACCTCCTAACACCAAAACTATTTTTAGTCATTCTCTAAAATTCATAAAACATGTTTTAAATAAAATTTAAAAATCAAATATGGTTGCAATTATCATGAACCAATCAAATTATTCCGTTTAATGGGCCCAGTGGTTAAAAGTCTTCACAAAATGCTTGTTTCCAACACTGTTTCTTCACCTTTTGGCCTCAATATCATCAAAAAACACCTCAAATATGGCATGTGAAAACTTGATGGAAATTATAGACCCTATAAAACACTTATAAACAAGTTATATCTCATGAAACAGCCACTGGTTCAATCTACATCAACATTTGCCTTTAGAAAATCAAGTTGCCTAAAAAGATGTTTTCAAAATGCAACTGGTTAATACCCTTCCTGACACTTTCAAGACCTAAAAATGGATAAATTTTCTTCCAAATTCATTCCTATTAACATTATCGGTGATATAAAGAATCACCCAATCCATTTCACGCACTAGCCAACTCAAACTTTCAGCAAAAGTAATTTTATCCTAGAAAGCCAAAAATATTCTTGGGACATACATTGACATGTAAATCATATAAAAATCATCATTACACAAAGATTTTATTAATTTAAATCTATCTAAATTATATTTCTAACACAATTTTAATCTCCTCATAAATCTTCCCGTAGCTCCTATAACCTCCATTTTACTGGAGATTACTTCTAATTGCCCCAAAACTGCCCTTTGACTAGTCAACCTAAATAGGGAACATTTTGTCATTTTTATGCATCCTCATGAACTAAAAACTCTTTTAACATCAATAAAAAATCACATACTCAAAATAATGTCAATTTATTTTGTAATTCGCTTGGACAACCTTGTCCCAAAACAAACTTCTTCAAAAACTGACCTGTTTGAGTGGGGTCCAATCATCGCCATAACCTATACCATACCTTTATATAAATATAGAGGAGTCATATATATGTTCCAATTATCATCCATGTACTAGGAATAAATTGTGGCTACTTAGGAATCAAATATCTCAAACCCCTTTCAAGCTAGGGTTTCATACACATAATAAGCTATTTACCTTCTTAACATTCATTCATAAAAACCTGATGATGAAAAGACCTCATTATTTTTGTGAAACATTATAAAATAAATTTAAAAACATCCTTGAAATCCACAGGGTACCATTCAAATAACACAATTCAGGGTGAGCATCAGAAGTACCAATTCGAGTTGGAAATGACATTGTTCTTGCCCTATTTCACCAAAACTAACATTTATGCAAAATAATCTTCATAGCAACTTGAAAATTTTCTTATAGAAAAATTACACATGCTACATACATTTCCAATCATCATCATGTCATCAAAAACTCTCAATCTTTCTAGCATATCTCATTTGCTTAGCTACCCCTTAGGGTTTTGCATTGTAGAAGCTAGGTTCAACTAAAAGAACACTATAACTCATCATGGAAGCACTCTAAATGGATCTAACATACCTAGTACATCATAATAAACCTTCCTACATGTATCCATGAGCTAATATATCCACAAATTAATCTTATGCTATTTAACAGCCATACATGGTCCAAATGAGCACTTAAAACATGGTTATTGTTGTCAATTTTGCACCCCTTGCAAAAATTACACAAATTAGAGAACTAGACTTGGATAGTTTGTTGGATAATTGGTGAGAATATTGAGTTATAGGCAATTTCATGATTTCTAGTCACTTAGAATCATTTTTGTGCATTTCCCTTCCTTCCATATTTCAAGATTTGCACTTAGCCAAAATTTGGGGGGAAATGGAAAAATTTGAGAAAATTTAGTTTTAGGACATTTTAGTATATTCTCCTAAATTATTTACCCAAGAAAAATCCAAAACAATTATTGAGAAGCTAGAAAATTTGGAAAAATGCGAAAAATGCAAATGTAACTAGTGTTCTCCGCCCTTATCTTAGAGCCTATTTGTTAAGGATTTGAGTGCCCCTTTGTTGTGTGGTGAAAGCGAATGAAATAATCTAGGTAAGATTGAGTTCAAGTGGGTCAGTGCTTCCTTGCATTTCCTAAGTTTCCAATTTATAAAGGCGGGGGAAAAATTAGTTAATTGCATGTCAGGGTTATATGCGGAGAACTCGAGCTTTGGAGGCCCAAGTGAAATGGGTTCAATGAGGAATTTTTTTCCCTGTGGGCCCAAATAATCCAATTTTCAAATCGGGGTGATAGTATAGCGGGGATTGGAGAGAATGGTGGTGTGGGGAACTGTCTATCTCAGTTAACAGTCCCATGTTGCCTCAAAATTCTTGGTCATTCATGATCATATTCAGGGCATAATTTTGAGCTCTAACAGCTACCAACCTAAATCTGCACCCTAAAGCTCATATGAGTTCCAAATCACTCTCCAAAAATGTTATCCATCATGCTAACATGCTTCTCAAGATATTAAGAAGCTCTTACCATCATGCAACATCACATAGGCTAGCTAGGTCACTTGAATGGGCTTACAAGAACATGCAATCCTCACTGAATGACCATGTGCAATCAATAACATACCTGAATCTCCATGGTATCATCACACTGAGCATCATCTGACCCTACTCCATCATCCACTTTGTCATTAATGAGGTTTTTCATCAATCACAACACCTATGTAACAACATGCCAACAATCTCCCCCTTTTTCATTGATGGAAAACCCCCTATACTTATCCCCCTTTTTACATTAATGACAAACGCATTCTTGTACCAGGAGTGGAGAAGCCCTCATCGGTTCTCCACTTTTTTGGCCTCACCTGTTTCCCAGGTTAGAAGGATCATCATGATTGCATTGTGTGGGAAATTGTTTCAAGCTTATCATCATGTGAATAATTTTTCGACCCAGGAGTGTTATTTTTTCATGGTTTTCAATGGTTGTTAACACAACAGTCCCCTTAAGAATAGCATATCTATCATCTGAATATGTCAATAAATCCATTGATCAAGTCATTATCATCACCTCTTCTCTAGTATTAGTATACACCAAAAGGATACAAGTGTTCATCATTCAAGAGGAGGATGTCCTTTCAGTCTCAAAGGGCTCAAAGTTCTTACATCCATTAGTTCATCATGTAGCATCAGAGATTGTACATTGAAGCATCATCACATGAGTGGATTATGCCTTCAATGATCGAACAAGAGCTTCAAAAACATCCTTCTTACGTTCTAAGCTTGGAGCTTCTCACCATCTCTCTTCAAGGAACAAAATCTCTCTATTAGTCTCTCTAAAATTCTATGTCAACATCTTACATTGAGTACAGAAAGCTATAAAAAGTGACTTTTAAGTCATCTTTAAGGTTACCTTTTCTTTGCTATGAGGGTTGCACTTTAATCCTTTGGAACACCAGTCTATCACGGGAATATGAAGAGTTGAATTGTACCAGCTATAAATCTGGGAGAACCTCCTCGTTTCAAAGGAGGGTTATTCTTACTTTACTAGCTCTCATATTCTCTCTAGGAACAAGTAATGAAAAATACTTATAGTCCTTGTCCTAAAGCATTTCTTCAGACTCCATCTGGATGGACTTCATGCAATCATAGACCAAAACCAACTAAATTGTGAAATATAATCACCAACAAACATTTGTGTTGGTTATATCTTGAAAACCTCCTTATCACTTGTCATAGTTTCACTCTCACTTGAATGCATGGAACTACTCTTGATTTTATGTTGGCAAACTATGTCTATGTTATTTGCACATATAGAGGCATCCCTTCTCACATCTTTTGTCTCCTCACATTTCTCCCTCAAAGCATTCCTCCCATGTGTTCCACACAAACTACTTTACCACTAGGTCATAGGGAAGTATTCCTATGTGATCCCCAGATCATAAGGCTCAACCTCACAATTATGAGTAGTGTACAATATGTACTTCCTTATCTTGGTCAGGAACAAATTGAGCTGCCCCATTCCACCTGTAGAGGGAGCTAGTCCCATGGAGCGTTGGTGAAATCCCACAATTTTCCCACCCAAAAAATTATTTTGCCATATCAATTTTGATTTAAGACCTTACTTATGAGTATACATAAGACCTATCACACCGTCAATTGACTTGTGCTAACTTGTAGTAACCACCAACACACTATCTTTGAATCACTCAAAATAGACTTATGGATTTATGAAAATGAGGTTAGACAACTTGATATTGCCTATAGAGAAGAACTTTGGAGCTAAATAGATCATATTAGTCATTCATAATTCACAACACACAATATCTACTTCACCTCTTAAAAATGGGAGTGATAGCTACCTTCTGATATCTTAAACACAAGCTGTGGAAAACTTGAGTCACACTTATAGACTAGACTTGAGTCAAGTCATTTTCACCAGTGGAAACAACATGTGATGACATTTTGGGTATACACTGCTTCCTATAACTGAACAAGTTATTTACAAGACATGTTTAGGAGATTAACACATACGATTATTCACAAATGGCTTTTAAGATCTATCTGAGAAGTAACATGATCAAAAAATAAAACATACCTCACTCATAGATGTATACATGATGTCTTCGATGGACCTCAAACCCATCAAGGACTCTCCTTTCACACCAAGAATGGATAGACCTATGCACATGTAGGAACTAACGATCCTCAGGGTTGTAACAACTGTAAACAATAACAATAAGAATTTTGAAGAACATTTTCCCTTATCACACCTTGATAAGGACATGTCATGCTTTTACATATGCCTATACCCTCTATCAATTGAAACTCCAAAGCTTTGATAAGTGATGTAAGGAAACACCTGATCCATGTGAACATGTTAAGGTCTTCTTTATCATCATGGTGCCAAGAAGTGGCCTACTCATGACATCTACCTTTTACGTTTGTTCCCTACCAAGTCTTAGGCGGACGAGATTTAGATTGGTTCTTGCACCTTCCAAAAGGATCCATTACAACCCTATCGCAAAATTATCCAAAAAGCTTGTTTGAAACACTTTTCTTTCAACTTAGATCGAATGAGGCATACCATGCTCGATCATAGATTGTACATACTCAAACCCAGTCTTGAAGCAAACAAAAAATTTACATCGTTCCTTTAATGATGGTAAATGGATCGCAAGCATTATTCCTTTGTTTCATACATCTGAAAGGCAACTAGTAAGTACATTTTTATTCACTAATATCATGTCATGAAAATTGTCAGAATTAAATGCAAATGCATTTCACAGTAACTAACTTTGAGGAAGTCAGTTGTAAAAGGGACTGCAAACTACCGACTAGAGCCCTGAAATATTGCTAAGGTCCTACATATAATACCCCTTTTAGAGTACATAAACATTCCTAAGGATGCATCCACCTAAAATCATGGATAAATCATGATTAGCCCTTCAATCATGACCGTAATCCTAGTAAATGAATGCGAATTATTGATAACTTACCTAAGTCCAAAACAACCCATCTAAAACCGCTAAATCAAATAAGCAGTCTGATTATTATTCCCAGTAAGTCAGACTTCACCTCAGGAATTTGTAGCTGTAAAGATCAATATTACTCCACTTGGAGATTCTTAAGTCTTGAATCTATGCAATCTTCCAGGTCACTTGTACTAAGTGCAAACTTTGAAATCCACAAATTACCCCATTTAAATCCAACATTTCTTCAAAGAAGGGCAGCTCAAAATCAGAATGGTACAAAGACTCAGTTAGAATATTGAGAGTACCATCGTATCAATGGTCATCATAGGGATTTCATTGTCATGCAGCTCCACCATTATGTGTACAGATTTAATTAAGAGTGGACCATATAGACAGTATGAAAACACTGTATGAGACTAGGATCCACCTGATGAAAATATCCTAGAACACTTAATACATAACCCTTTTCCTAAACATGATGACACTGTCAAATGCCACAAAATATAAGGGTCAATCATCGAATAATGTTGAGTATGACTCAGTCACCATCAACTATAAATTACGAACAAAACCTAGTTGGTACTATTAAAATAAAAGTCAATTGTGCATACTTACATACTAGACAAAAGAAAGTTTGGGTCTCCTGACAAACTCAAACAACTTTGTTCAATCCCACTCAAATTTCTACCAATCAAAATATTACATCTAACCCCAAATTCTATCATCCACTACTCAATCTACTGTCTTCTTCTCAATTACTTTGAAATATCATTAAACAATTAGAATAGGACTGATATACACAAACTTTCTATCACAGACAATTACTTAAATCCTCTGACGATGACAATTACTGAAATAATTCTTACACGTGCATTACGAGAAGTTATGCTCCGAAGGATATTAACTCCCTATCACAATTGTTTGTGCCTTCAATCATATGAATAGTTGTCGCCAGCCAATCATATCCTATCATTTGCACCCATTGACATTCTCAACCCAGATGGGATTACTGGAAAATCAATATTTCATAAGGTCGAAGCTTTCATTACCCACCTTTTGTATGACATGTAGAAGATCTCCAGTTTGTATTGTGTTTTTGTTGCTCCATGTGTGATATCTAAGGTCCATGATACATGTAATGGGAATGTTCTTTGTCTTGGAATGAGACAAAGCTAGATTCGTTGAGACTTCTCATTGCACTAGTTAGATGCACTAATGAGGTATGATGGAAGTCCAGGTCAAATTTAGATTCTTGTAATCCTCCAAATTCTTACTCATCCACATAACCTGAGACCAACAATGATGCACTAACAACATATTCAGCTGGAGAAGTTGAGAGAGCTCATAAGAGATAGCTTATTGTTTGATCATGTTAAGCCAAGACATGTCTCCAATCAAAGATTGCACCACCACTAGTAATTGGACTGTCATACAGTGCTACAGTGCCCAATCAGCATAAGACTAGGCATCTTAATTCAAAGATTGGACTTCTTGGATGTGTGTAGACACCTATAATTTAACCCAAGTCAATTTAAATAATTAAATTGCACTAATTGTCATCTTTCCTGTAAATTGACGACATATCGTCAATATAACACACTTCCTCTTCTATCACAATCAGTTAACTACATTACACTAGTTAATTAACTCTTCTACCCAACAAATACTCCAATTAACGACCTTTCAATTAATCAGCTCCCCTTTTTATCTATATTAATTATTTATTTCTGATTAATTAATCCCCCTTTCTATCTAGAGCTAATTAATTAATATTAATTAATTAGCTTCCTCTTCCATTGAATCAATAAATCATCATTTATTTTATTAAATCTCTCTCATAGTCTAAATCATGCTAATTATTCCTTTAAAAAGCTTCTATAAGCTTGTACACCTATTAATTAATCACTTTGGTTAATTAATAAAGCCCTTCAACCCCCATGGGTCACTAAAGGACAAGCTAAACTCTCCTAAGGTTGACTTAACCCTTTCTAAACCTCCCTTATCCATAACTAACCCAACCATCTCCATTTATCCCACATGTAAGAGGGATGTAGAGATTCTTCTATCCATTGGGCTATATAAAGGAGCCCTCCTCCTACCTTTCTATTCACACCTACACTCTTAAATGAGCATAGAGCCTACAGCTATAGCCATTTTATCATCTTAGAGCATTCTTCCATTGATAGGAGCTAGCAATTCTTCATTTCTAGTATTCATCCATCCAAGTTTTGAAGTCATATGGGGATATGACAAATAGTCTTGTAGCCATGGAATGACAAGACTCCATTCTTGAAAACCTTGGGATTCAAACATAAAATCAAACCTTTGATTGCTAAGGATCTAAATAGGTTCATTTCATTTGATTAGCATTCAATAGAGATAGAGATTAATGGATTAACATGTTAGTTTGAATATTTGTTCATGTTCTAATCTAATGATGTTGGTAGATTAGTCTTGTTTAAGCTCTAAGCATGATGGTGCATTGATTTCAATTTAGCTTTGTTTTAGGACTACCAGGTGTTAGTTTCAATTCTATTTACATAGCTAACTAAGTCGTGCATACATTTGGCACGCTCGGTGGGACGAGTCCTTAGTCCCTTAACATTATAGTTCAAATTTTATTGTTATGTCAAGTATTTGGCTAACCCTTGATATGCACATGTGTGAAATAATGTTAAATTTCTTATGATTTTTCTCATATTACATGTGTAGAATCTCATTTAGAGCTTTATTTTTGATGGGTTGTTGTCAATTTCGAGCTAACATACTAAAATTTGGAGCATTTTGAACTTGTTAGTGTCATTTGGCCATATTTTGATTGCAGGATAGGCATAGGTACACTAAACCAGGGGCAAGAACATATTGTGATGTGTACACACTTTGATCCCATATTGTACCTTTTTTTTGTCAAAAACTTTTTAGGCTGGTGCAGACACCCTAACCTCAACACAAATACCCTAACCTTGGCATATGCGCCATTCTGTTGGTGCATACGTTTTGTGTTTGTATCTTTGGCGCTGACACCCATATCCTAATACATGCATCTCTTGGCCAGTGCACACGCCCTGTCTTAGTTTCTGTACTATCTTTTTTTCTAACCTTGGTGCATACACCTATACCCTAACGCGCACACACATATCCTAGCGTAGGAATCTCTTGGGTAGCACAGGAACACAACGGATCTAGATTTACAAAGAGGGGCATCAAAAAGGTACATGAAGGGGTATGCGATGCCCTTTCAAACAGGATGGTTCTAGCTAAGAAATTGTTGAGTGTAGACTACTATTAGCCTACTATGGTAACATACTGCAACAACTATGTAAGGAAATACGTACTATGTCAAAAGAATGGAAATTTCATCCATGTGCCATCACAGCCATTGCAGTCGATTGTAACCTCATGGCCATTTTCCAAATGGGGACTTGATTTAATAAGGAAGCTGTAACAAACCGTTACACCAAAACCTTGAGGCATTAGTGAAATCCTCACATGAGGATCATAATATCCCACCACGCTTCCATAAAGCCTGACTGGTGCTGGGTTTGTGCCCGCACTCCCATACGTACGAGCCTCGCTTCACCGTTGTTTAAGCGCCCCATGGGCCTCGGCTACACGATGGAACCAATCGAGTGGGATTCAAACATGGGTGATCGCTCTGATACCAAATGTAACGAACCGTTACACCAAAACCTTGAGGCGTTAGTGAAATCCACACATGAGGATCATAATATTTCTAGCTAAGAAATTGTTGAGAGCAGACTACTATTAGCCTACTATGGAAACAAACTGCTACAACTATGTAAGGAAATATGTACTATGTCAAAAGAATGGAAATTTCATCCATGTGCCATCACAGACATTGCAGTCAATTGCAACCCCATGGCCATTTTCCAAATGGGGACTTGATTTAATATGGAAGTTCACCCCTACCTCATCTGATGGTCATACCCACATCATCATTGCTATGGAATATTTCACTAAGTGGGTGGAGGTTGTTCCTTTGAATTATGTTACAGGAGCTCAGATTTCAATATTTATCATGAATCACCTTATCTACCGGTATGGCATACCTACAACCATAGTTACTAACAATGGAAAATCATTCAAAAACAAGACAATGAAAGATATTTGTCATCTATTTCAAACAAAATTGAAGTGGTCTACACCATATTATCCTCAAGGTAGTGGGCAGGATGAAGCCACTAATAAAAAATTGGTTCAAATCATGGAAAGGATGGTGATTAAGATAGGTCACAACTGGCATTTGCAAATTCACCCAGCCCTCTGGGCTTATAGCACCTCCATTCGCACTCCTACTAGTGTGACACCCATTCCCTAGTGGTGTCCCCATATTTCACCCTAAAATATGAGACTCCCCCATATTAAAAATTTTGTAATTTTAAAATAATGGATCTTTTTGTGTTTTTATTGCTAGAAAATGTCTGTATTGTGTCAAGATATTCCCAAAGAGCCATATAAGCCAATTTCGCCAAATACCCAGATGCCCAAACTCGTTATATTCTGTCGCTGGGGTTTGCCTACAAGAAATTTTATTTAATTATTTTAAGCCCTATTTGAGGTAAATTTTTCTCTGGTTTAACCCTATTGAGGTTTTACATGTCAATATTCCCATATACCAGTAGGGTTTCCACCAGGAATGAATCGTGGACTTTATCTGTGACTTCTGGCAACGTTTTGTGTTTTTGTTATTTTTCACGTATTTTTCTCTGAGAAATTCCCCTAGGTCAATTCCTTTACCGGATCAGTCTGTTTTCTTTCCTAGAGAATCTAGAGATCATCTATGGACATCATGCCAGAAGGAATTTTCCACAGGAGGTCTAGTTCTCTCTAAAAAGATGAAGGAACAAAAAAGGCCTCTTCTAGGCAGGTCACATTTTTGGGAAAGGAAATATTTAAGCTACAATGGGATTTTTGGTAACAATAGGTAGATGGGAATTTTGTACCTACTTGGCAGGGTACTTTTTTCCATGGGAGCAAAGTCACTTAAGTCATAATGGAAAAATTAGAGGCAGCAGGAAGGCGGGAATTTCTTACCTGCCTTGCAAGGTGAAAATTCCCATTATAAAATAAAAGAAAATCACTTAAGGTATTGATGGGAATTTCTTACTTGCCTTACAGGGTAAGAAATCCCATTATGGAAGTCAAACAACTTAAGTGGATCATGGGATTTTTGGAGCTGCAGTGCAGGGTCAATAATCCCATTAGAAATTGACTTTTAAAAATAGAAATCAGCTATAGCAAAAAGTGTGACCCACCTAGAGGAAGATTAATACTTTTTAAAGTATTAATTAATTGTTTTTATTCCTAAAATTTGTGCCCAAGCATGAGGAAAAGTCAACGCATGATGAAAGGATAAAGTAACTAGAAGTAGAATGCTAAAAATAAATTAAATTAATTAATTTTATGGCAGCCATGAGCATGCACAAAATAGGTGCCCAAATTGAAGAGAAAAGCATGATTTTTTAATTAATTAATTACCGGGAATAGGAAGGGAAATTATTAATTATAGAATGATGAAGGTTATATAAGCATGAGATGCCATATTAATGGAGTTATTAATTCTTTAGCAAAGGAGTGCAGTCCAGACAATTTTGGAGCCCAAAAAAGGAGGATTTTTTCTCAGAAAAAAGATGTTTTCACTGCCGGAAAGCTTCAAAGTTTGGCGCCTAGGTTTGAAGGAGATTGATTTAAGTCTGATTAATTGTTTTCATAGTGGTATAGGTTCCCATGTGAAGTTGACAATATTTATGCTTGCTTTGCATGCAAGCAAAGCCTCAAAATTTAGGGCAGCGGGCTTTATACACAGATTTTTATGATTAAAATCAAGTGATCATGCTCCGGATTCTATCTTTGTCTGAATTAACTACAGGTATTCATTATAGATGCTTATATAATTAAAAGGGAGCTTAAATAAATGTCCAATACATTGAATATATCTTCTGAATCTGAAAAAATTCCAAGATCTACACCAATTGTAAAGAATTTTGGCCGAATAAAAAGAAAAAGAGTTGCTCAGACAAAGAGTGCTCTGGCCATGATGAAGCATGATGAAAGAAAAGGATCAGCACAATAATGCATAGCTTTCGGATCCAAATCTAGACCCAGATCTAGATCTAGATCCAGATCCAGATCTAGATGCAGATGCAGATGCAGATCCAGATGTAGATCCATAATTGCAAAGGCTTTATCCTCTTGTTTCGAATGCAGCCCGTGAAAAATTCAGTGCATGGAGAATTCCTTCCAGGACCTTTTACATGTTCTCCCAATCTTCTAGTTGAAGCTTTCATTGAATTTTCATTCACCCGAAGTGCTTTCCAGAATTTTTAATTGCTCATATGTAATTAAAAATAAAAATGATGAGTTATTTACGACAAACATTGCACTGATGCATGTACTATAGAAGAACTACAAAAGCTTCAAGGATAAGATGGAAGACAAGGAAAAGGTAACACCCATAAGAAAAATTCCAGATCCAGCCACTTCCAGATCTAGCTGCTTTCAGATCCAGTTTGGTGATAATCAAGGGCAAAAGAATCAGCTGCATGTAGAATATGGAAGAAGAAAAAAACTGGAAGAGTTGCAGCTTTCTTCTAATTTATCTTCCTCTTTCTTCTTCTTTTCTCTGACAAAGCAATTGAGCTATTAATAAAATTATACAACTTAAGTGATTGGTTTAAAAGCCATTACTTTAAAAAGTCAACTACTTAGAAATAGGTGGAAGACATGCAAAATAGAAGGTTCTATCTTTAGTTGTAAATCATGCATGTCATGCAAAGAGGAACTCCAGGAGGGAGATTACCAGTTTTTTCCTTGACAACTTCCACATGTCCCAGTTCGCTAAAAGCTTCCTATTTGTAATTTCCCCTCTACATGCTATAAGTAGAGGAAGAACCTTCAGGTTAATGATCAAAATTTGTAGGAAACATTCTTGTGTTCTAAACTTTTTGTTGAAACCCCTGATAGCTATTTGAAGCAAAGGAATAGAAATGAGCAGATTTCCAGAGAACTTTGTGTCACGGTGCATTTTGTTTCTAACTTTTTGTCTCAGATCTACTTATAAACTTTATGTTATTTTAGATCTAGATATGAAAGATGCCTTTACTTATAATTTTTTGTGTTAATATCTATTGGTTTCATCTATGTGCATGCAATCAACTCTGTAATCTATCGATTGGGTTACACATCTTCCCTCTTTCTTTCTTGTGTTTATATTATTTCCTTCTTCATTAGATATTTCCTTTCTTTAATAGCTTCTTACTTGCTGCAAAACTATACAGTTATGGTTCATGAGTTGGATGGTTAAAGTAATACCCCCATATAGATACTAGCATATTTAATTGAAAAATCTTACATGGGAGCCTCAACAGTAAATGAGGGAGATTTATCTCATGACTGCCTAGGTTTTTAGCTATGTAGAAAATCTAGCCAACACCTAGTATTTAGAACCGAATCCATCATCCCATTAGAAATTGAGCTTCCTTCCTTGAGAATATCTCTAAGGGATTATCTAGACAAGGATGAGGATTACAAAGTGGCCAAGTTGGTAGAATTAGAACTCTTGGATGAAACGTGCATCTGCGCCCTTAACCATCTAAAGGTGTATCAAAACATAGTCTCTAGAAATTATAAAAAAAGGATCATACCTTATCAGTTTGAGATCAAAGGTTTTGTCATGAAAGAAAATCAGTTCAACACAAGGGCGGAAAGAGAGAAGAAAGGCAAGTTCGAACCACATTGGTTAGGACCTTACGTCATTGTGGCCAAATGTTGTATGGGATCATACAAAATTTCCCATCTTAATGGTGATGAGATCTGCCAACCTATGAATGCCATGCACCTTAATCAGTTTTATGCTTAAACATGGTGTAAAAATTAGAAAATTAAACAAAAAAGAGTAAAAATGATCAAAATACAAAAAACAGAAAAAAAAAGAAAAAAAAAGTAGGTCATCCATATGTGAAGACCACACAATTATGACACTTTGGATAAGTCCCTTGGTGAAAACCGGTTTTTGGTGCCTTGAGAGGATTCATTTTTCACAAGAATCTTGCATCTGGAGGGTACTTTTACTTAGCCTAGGGCTAGTTCCACACCTGCATCCGAGATTCCTTGTGAACCTATCTTGTCAAGTCTTGACCCGAATTTTTCTCCTCTTATAAATTGGTGAAGAGATTATCTTTTTATATTCCCCATATAACACTGGGGGAAATTCTGTGACTTCACCTTTCTATTTGTAAGCATGTGGCACCTTCCCTTATTTATTCTCTGTCTAACACTGGGGGCATCCACGTTTCACAGTTACCTGTATATAGCTTTGGAAAACCTTAGAAAATCACAAAAACATTCAAAAACCTTATAAAATCACAAAAAAAATTCAAAAACCTTGGAAAATCACAAAAACATTCAAAAAATTAGAAAATCACAAATTTTTTAAAAAAATGTTAGAAAATCGCCAAACATTCCAAAATGTTCAAAAATCACAAAACAATAGAAAATTGTTTCACAAAAGCACAAAAAAATATAAAATTGTTTCACAAAACCACAAAGCAATAGAAAATTGTTTCACAAAACCACAAAAATAGTAGAAAAGTGTTTTACAAAACAATCTTGCAAAAATATAACTTTAGTTTACTTTATCTTGTTTGTTGCTTTGTTATGTACATTGTTTGCTTGTATAGTTGTTGCTTGTTTGTGCATTTGTATAGTTTATTGCTTAGACATACTTTGTTAAGATTCATATTTTATTGCTTAGATTATATTTATTCTTACTTGTGCATATGAAATGTGTTTTTACATGCTTATAAATAATTGTACATATTTGTGTTAATTCATGTTGGTTAGCACTACGTATTTGGTTAATTTTGTTAACATTTGATTGTGTTTTCTTGTCACATATACATAGTGTTTTTTATCACATCTAACATCATCTATACATAATATAAATAAAAATATAAGTATACATCATACATGAATGTTAAGCTAATCATCACATATCGTATTATCAAATGGGGGCAAGAGGGATAAAAATCTATCCCCCCCGCACCAATATCATCATGTCATCCTGTCTACTAATCTAAAGCATCACATGTACAATACAATTGATATCATCTATGGATCTATCATATCAAAATCAAACACAGGTGGTACAAACATCTCAACTATCATCATGATACATACAAAATGTGAAATCAAACCATATAACATCATGACACATCCATAATCCATATAATCAATCATAAAAATAATGAAATCCGTCATCCCATAACAACTATGCCACATCAAAATGTCCATATATACAGGTATAAAATGTTTTTCTCAAAGAGGATATACATCATCGATAAAAAATGGGCCATCAAAGGGCGTAACTCATAAGTGCCTTCATCAAAGGTGTACATCAAAAATGCTAAATCCTTCATTAGAGGCGTACGTAAAAAAATGGTGCATCATATACATCTGTCAAGAATGATAACACCTTTATAAGAAGCATGTGTATAATACATGTACAATCAATGGATAAAATGAGGGTCATGGCTAACTAGAACCCTCAGATGGAATGGTTGGCCTGCGAGATGGGGGAGAACCCATGACTTATGTACCATGCGGTCCTATAGGCTATTCTTGTAGATGCTCCACTGATGCCTAAGGCCTCTCTGATCTCGTCAATCCACTCGACTGTTGTCTATTGGTGGGTTTTTGCTGACCAGCTGGAATTGCCTAGTAATATAATGACCGATAATATGAGGCTCTATCCTCCACCGTGGCCAAGTATCTATGGATGTAAGGTTTCACCATTATCCCATTTATGCGTCAAAAGGATGCTACCTCTTCCAATAGCCCCGTAACCTTGGCCTAACCCACTACTCGCTCTACACAAAGTGAATCTCTCTCGGCTATCACTGGTTGTATTTGAGTCTGGGTCTGTTGTAATAGGCTCGTCACCTAAGACATCTGGGTGGCCATGTATCATATCTATTGAAAATGTATAGAGCCATCTCCTCATTGGCTTTCCTGGGCTCTGGCCTGGTCCTGCTTAGCTATCACAACCTAAATGTGAGCTTGGGCATGGTCTCTCTCTGCTACCACCTGCTATCATAAGGCATCTTGCTCTCTTGTGTCATCCCCCCTTGAGCTCAAGGCAACCTCTAAGGTATTACAGGAACCTATTCCTACTCCTGTACTTTTGGCCTATGGCCCTAAACTTGTCTCTGTCCCTATCCCTGAGCCCGTCCCTGCCCCTATCATCTATGTCTCGGTTCCTGAGCTTGACCCTACCGATCATCCCCACCATCATGTCTTTGACCATCAAAATTATCATCAACATGACCTGTACCTCCATCATCACCCTCATCATTGTTGTACGGGATCTTTGGTGGAGCCCAAATGCCTACTGTATATGCCCCATCGGGTATAGTCAATTGCCATGGCAAGACAGTAACATACCATGCCAGATAATCTGGTGTAGTACCTGGATCTCTAACATGTTGGGAAGGGGCCCAAACCTATGGTACCACCTATAAGAAACTATCCCTAGCTCGGGCCACCTGTATACGTGGCCCCATGGCCCGCCTCTTTACATCGCGGTGAGCATACCACATATTGGGCTGAGGGACACCCTGATTCCTACCCAACTGTCGCTGATAACGGTCTACCCTATATATCTCTATAATATAACTACAGCTGCCAAGAAGGAATCTCTCTACCATGCAAACACCAAGCTTTGCTCCATCCTCGGGCCATTATATGTGCCTATAGGGCTTCTAGATGATATCTCTCTCCATCAACTCATCAAACTCTAGTCGATAATAATAGATGCTGCTCAGGTGCCCTCATACATCATCTCCCATAGAAACCCATGCCCTATATGTCGGCTCCTCAGGATCTTGGGCATGCAACACACCTATGGGATGTCGAATCACTATATGGTCCCAAGGCCAAATCTGCAACATAGACGTCAGCCCCACTATCTTTTGATGGTGGTAAGTAATCAAATGCAGATCCCACTATAAATGTGCCAGTATGCATTGGCCCCAGCAATATCACTCACCACTAAACAATTCGTGAACTAATGTGATCAATCCCATCGGAAATGATTTCCCTGTCTTATTAGTGAGTAAAACCTCATTAATAAGAGCCATCAAGTAAAGTGGTCCCCGATGAAGGGTCAGATCAGATATATAATCATGTAACGACACTATCATACCCTCGTGGGGTATCTCATTGCAACCAAATATGTCGCTAACTTCCGCAGTGATCCAACCAAAATCACTCATGTACTTAATCACTAAGCCAACTATGGGAATGCACAAAATCCACCACACGTCCTCCTATGTGATGGTCTATGGGGATCCTGAAGCACTGGCTCTCACCATGCCACCACTCAATCAAAGCAGTCAATAGGCCATGATCTAGGGTAATTGATAACATCTATGCTACATGGTCTAAACCGACCACCTCTAGTAGTACCACCATATCACGATGGTCTCGTCGACACATGCTGGACTCCATCTCGGCTATGTGACTATGTCGCTCTCTCATCTACATTGCTGGCAACTATCTCTGTAAAACACTGCATGTATTAGACACTAACAATTATTCTCAGTTCTTATATTGTTTTTCTTCTAAGTGTCATTCTTTTTGCATTTCCCCCCTCTTATTCGTCTCTTTTAGGTTCCTACATTTCCTTTCAAGCATGTACACACCTTGAGGCATATGCACCCCCTTTTTGGCATGTGCTCATGCACACATCTGCCTCAGGATGTTTGCATCGTGTATGTATTACATGCATGTGTGCATAAGTGTGTGTGTATCAAGATTTGTGTGCTTGTGCATATGTGCATGTGTGCGGGTGTGCATATGATTTTGGGGCATATACGCATGTGTGCACATATTTTTTATGTATCTATGTGTGCACGCATATGCTTCAGGGGTGTTTGTGCCACCATAGGGATGCCTGCACCCCCGTGCATGTGTTGTACCCTACATATAACCTACTAATTAGGGAATTAATTAGAATATTAAATGCATAATTGATAAGGTAGCTCAAGCTACTCACGAAGAAACCATCATTTGTGTGTTGGGTGTACTCCCAAACTTAGTTAACACGTATCCTACAAGCTCGTCCTCTCACCATCATCCTCTTCGCTATCAGGGGTCTCGCGATAAACTTTCGGTAGGGGTTGGTAACAAATGAATTGGTCACATTGATTTACCCCCCCCGGGTGGGATATATTAAACCATTCTCGTCAGCCGTGAGGTTTGGAAGACTATTTTGACCATCTTTGTTGCTCTAACTCTTCTTCTACTTGTCGTGAATAATTATTTTATTTAAATATTATTTTTCTTTCATTTTTCATCGTTCTGGTGAATTCTTTTCCATCTGGTACTCATTTCTTCTCACTAGGACAATTTTATTGCTCCTAGGTGATATCCCTTCTTCTACACACTCCATCGAATAATTAATTTTTTAATTTTTCCATTGTGCTGAGGCATTATTTTCCATCTGCTGCTTCTTTCTTCTCCCTGGGGCATTTATTTTACGTTTGGGAGATTCTTACTAATTCTTCTACTTTCTTCTACACATCTGAACCGTCAAACAATTAAAAACAAAAAATAATAATAGTAAAAATCAATTCAAAATACAAACAAACAAACAAAAATTTAAAAATTCTCCAAAAAATCCTAAAAATTATAAAACTTACAAAACTAGGTAAACCAACTCATAGTGGCTGAAACTCGTGTCTTACACATGGTATTATTTTCATATCTTGCCGGAAATTTCACCTCTTCGCTGATCAAATGACTCATGGATCATCATATTTACAACCATTTACAAATCTATCCTGCTTGCTTCGTCAGTACTATAGGGCACATCTAGTTGCTTGGTATTATTTAGTGGCACACTACACTTTCTCATTGGACCCAGTGTCCTTCATCATCTTCCCTTGCATGTATCCTTTCTCAGGGCACCATTTTTTAACCCTTTTCATCAATCACAAACATTTGGGTATCTTCATCTTGATAACAAAACATTTGTATAACCGTCTTGACCATTGTTGGTTGGAATATGTGTGTTTGTACTTGTTTTCCCTATTAAATGAGCTTGTTTCCTTCTCATATTGCATTGCTTTTTGTATGTTGCATTGAGTGGGTATTTTCAGCAATGGATAACTATTCATAGTATAACTTTTTATGTCATTGTAATTTTTTTATATGCTTATATTTTTAATAAGGACCGATGAAGTAGATATTTGGCAATATGATGACACTAAAGTTGTTTCAATACACTAGATGAAAGCTTGTTATTTTATTTCCGTCTTCATTCCTCTTCTACATCACCTCCTATCAACACTATTCTTCTGATTCACCTAGGGCATCTTGCCCCTACCCATTCTTTTATCCATTTCTTTCACCTTTTTCAATCGTCAATCACCTTCTTTCATTACCCCATCGACACTCGAGGGGGCATCTCTTACTTCCACTAATTTTTCTTCTACACCTTCAAAATTTATCTATCTACTATCTTTAAAGTGGCATCACTTACGCCACCCCAAAGAGGGGAAAATGTAGACACCTATAATTTAATCCAAGAAATTTAAATATTTAAATTGCGTTAATTATTCTCTTTTCGGCAAACTAATGACCTATTGTCAATGTAGTACACTTCCTCTTATATCGCCATTAATTAGCTACATTACACTATTTAATTAACCCTTCTATCCAACAAATACATGAATTAACAACCTTCTGTTGATTAATCCCCCTTTCTATCTAGACTAATTACTTATTATCAATTAATTAGCTTCCTCTTCCATTAAATCAATAAATCATCATTTATTTGATTAAATCCCTCCCATAGTCTAAATCATGCTAATTATTCCTCTAAAAAGCTTCTATAAGCTTGCACACCTATTAATTATTCACTTTGGTTAATTAATAAATCCCCTCAAACCCCATGAGTTACTAAAAGACAAAATAAACTCTCATAAGGTCAACTCAACCCTTTATAAACCTCCCTTATTCACAAGTAACCCACCATCTCTATTATCCACATGTAAAGGGATGTACATATTTTTTTTATCCATTGGGCTATATAAGGAGCCCTCCTCCTACCTTTCTACTTACACCTAAATGATCATAGAGCATACACTATATCCATTTATCAACTTTGAGCATTCTTCCATTAGAAGAGCTAGCCTTCTCCATTTCTTGCATTCATCCACCCAAGTTTGGAAGTCATGTAGAGATATGTAAAGTGGTCTTGTAGCCATGACTTGGCAAGAATCCATTCTTAGAAACCTTGGGATTCCAGGCATACAATCAACTCTTTGATTTCTAGATATCTACATAGGTTTTATCTCATCTCATTTAGCATTCAATAGGATATAGAAGTCAATTTGTTTAGCATATTAGCTTGAAATGTGCATTTCATGTTCTAATGTAGAGATGTTGATAGGTTATCTTTTATTAAGCTCTTAGCATGATGATGCATATGTTTAGTTTAGCATTTTATTGAAGCTACTATGTGTTAGTTTAAATTGTACTTACATAGCTTTACTAATTCATGCATATAGGTACCACAACCCAAACGTAGTAGTTCCTTAAGATATCTAAATATTCTTTTCACTACTTTAAGAGGAGATCCTCTAGGATCTTCTTGAAACCTCCCAACTAGGCCAATAATTTACACAATATCTGGTCTTGAAGTAGTAGCGTAAATTAGGATTTATCTTATTAACTCACTTGAATTCATAGGAAGAAATAAAGATCACTAAGCATAGACATCTCAAATTATTTCTTCATAGCTTCAGCAAATTCATGAGTCATTTGATCACTACCTCCACAAAAAATAATATCATCCACATAGACCACAACAATCATTAGGTGATCTCCTTCACTCTTTATGTACAAGTTGTTATCAACAACTCCTTTTATGAAACCTTACTCAGTCAAGTATTTGTCAAGTCTTTCATACCAAGCCCTAGGGGCTTGCTTTAGGCCATAGAGTTCCTTGTTCAATTTACATACAAAATCTTATTTATCAGTCAAGGAAAAAACATCAGGTTGCTCCATATATACTTCCTCACTAAGATATCCATTCAAAAAATTCATATTTTACATCCATTTGATATACCTTAAAACCTTTGAACCTTGTATATGCTAAGACTAGTATGATTGCTTCTATTCTAGCTATAGGAGAAAATGTCTCATCAAAGTCAATTCCCTCAACTTGACCATATCCCTTATAAACCAATCTTGCTTTGTTTCTTATGAATTCTCCATTTTCATTTAGTTTGTTTCTAAACACCCATTTACATCCAATCACATTCCTACGTTTTGGTCTAGGTACTAATTCTCAAGTCTTGTTCTTTTCAATCTGATCTAGCTCTTCATTCATATCCTTAACCCAACATTCATCTTTCCTAGCTTCTACTACACTTTGAGATTCAAATTTTGAAAGAAAAGGCGAGAGTTATCTTGATTTTGAAGACTTACCAATTTACTCCTTGTAGTAACTCCAACATCTTTCTTTCCCAAAATCTGATTTTCAGGATGATCTCTCTTAATTTTCCTTGATGGAGCCATGGTGTCTTGCCTTTCTTCCTCATCATCTTCTTCCTTGTACAACATCATCTTATTATTTTTTAAAATCATTCTCATGTGGTTCTTATCTTTATAAAATGATCTCATAGGATAAGTTTCATCAAATTTCACACTTGTGCTTTCAACTATGGTTTTAAACCTCTTGTTTATAGCAAATATAAGATGTACTTCTTGAGTAATAACCCAAAAAATATACCTTCATCATATCTGGAATCAAACTTACCAAGATTTTATTCAGTCCTTTTGAGGAATCATCTACATCCAAAGACACTAAAATGCTCCACATTGGCTAGTCTTCCTGTCCATAGCTCATAAGAAGTCTTGTCACAGTTTACTCTTAGTTGGCACCTGTTTAAGAATGTAGACAGTAGTATAAAGTGGTTCTTTTTAATAGCCATATGGTAACTTATATTAATTCAAGATGGCCCTTGCCATCTTTTGAAAAATCCTATTCTTTCTTCCAACCACCCCATCTTTTTGGGGAGTTCTAGATACTGAAAACCACCTCTTAATGTCATTAACTCTAAAAAAATCATCAAATGAATCAAACAAAACTCACCTCCATTATTAGATCTAATTCATTTTATTTTTACATTCTTCTCATCCTCAATAAGGGCTTTAAAAGACTTGAAAACATAAAAGGCATATTATTTGTTTCTTAAGCATACAACCCAAGTATATCTAGTAAAATCATCTTGGGAGCATAAAATAATAATCACCTCAAGTAATTTTTTTCTCATAGGCCCACAAAGATCAATATGAATCAGTTGAAGTGGACTAGTGGTGGAGTCATGTTCATTAGTCTTGAACCTTCTTCTATTTTTCTTTCCATGTAAGAATGCTTTGTGATAACACCCTAAACTTTTGCAATATGACTAAATCATAAAGGCTAACACCATAATAGCCTAGAGCCACGATTAATGCTTAAAAGCATGTATTAATGGAAAATAAATGAAATTAACATCTAATTTATAAGCATCCTTACTATGTGAGATGATTACTAATTAACATAGACATAATTATATCTAAGGGCAATCAAATTATGGTTTTTCCTACTCCAAAAATGGTGAGAGTATCTCTCTAATAATGGATACAAGGCCATATTAGATACCCATCTACTAACCAACATGAAGGTCAGATGCAAATATTAAACAAGCTAATCCAAGAAGGAAGTAAGGTTCTTCATCATATTTGTTATATGATATACTAATCAAAGTATGGTTTAAAGTTTTAAGGTTGGAGCTTAGTCCTTTTTATAGTTTTATATTTGAGGAAATCTTGCATCTTGGTGCATGTGGGACTAAAAAGGATCAAGTATATTAAGGGCTTGTTAATCATGATTAGTGAATTAACAAGAGATTAGCATGTGAGGAACCTTAATTAACCACTTAGGGTCAATTAAGAGGCTAGGATAGGTAATAAAAAAATTTCTTTAATTAACCAAAATACAAGGAAACGTTAGTTAATTAGCGGAAATCACTAATTATAATAGAAATAGTAAGAATGAGAATAATTAGTGTACATTTAGCAATAACATTGTGAAAGTGGAATTTAGGTGTCTACATTTTCCCTTGTTTGAGGTAGAGTAAGTGACGTCACTTCAAACATAGTAGAAAAGCATAAACAAGTACATTTTTGAAGAAAAATTGGTAGAATGAAGAATTCCCCCTCGAGTGTCGATGGGGTGATAAAAGAAGTCAATCGATGATAAAAAAATATGATCGAAACGGGTAGAAGAAACAAGGTGGGGATAAAAATGAATGTTTTATTGCCCTAAGTGTTTTAGAAGAAAAATTAATAGTGATAATACATGACAGTGAAGAATACAGGAATATATTTTGCATCCAATCTTTCAATAAGTAAGTTTTTTTTCATCATGTTTCCCCTATGATCTAAATCATCGACCTTTATTAAAATAAATAAAAGTGTAAAATAACATGAAAATCTATATTACTAACATTTGTTCATTTCTCAAAATGTGTAACTCCATGCAACATACATAATGCAATGCAATATGAGAAAGTAAACTAGCTAACCTAACAGAGAAACAAGTCCAATCACACATAATTAAACAAACAACGTTCAAGATAGTTGCACCAATGTGTTTGTTATCAAGCTTCAGTTCCCGAATGTTTGTGTTTTAACGAAAAAGGTTAAAAATGGTGCCCCAAGCAAGGATACATGCAAGGGGAATAATAGAGGACAAAAGTAGTCCCATGAAAATAATTAGTGCGCTATAACACAGTCTCTGGAAACTCACTATTGCACGGACAGTACCGACATAGTAATAAAACTAGCTTTGTTAATGGAGGTAGATCAAAATGATCTACACGTCATTTGAGAGCAAAAACAAGAAAGAACCTAAGAAAGATATTTTGTAGGAAAAAAATTGATGTTTGAGGATAATGCACTAGATACCAGCTTCAGCTGTGTGTATGTCGTTTACCAATTTTTGAATTTTTACAATTTTTTGGATTTTTAATGATTTTACCAGTTTTTTTTTTTAAATTGGGTTTTTTAATTTTTTGAATGTTATAGAAGTAAATGACATAGAAAAATTAATGAAGTCATACAACATCATCAAAAATCACTATAAGGAAAAAATATGCCTCATATAGCAAAAAGTGTCACCGGGAAGCAAAAATATGCCCCCTACGTAGCAAAAATGTGCTAAAATGATTAATTATTAAAAATTATCATCGCAACGAGTACTAGAAGAAATTATTAGAAGTATGGCGGCTCTAGGGAACCTTGGGAGCAAGAGACACGATGCAGGGGGGTCATAATGGGTATATTTTAAACCACGCCACGGGCGGTAAAAATCGTTGCGACAAATTATTTACCATCTACCCTTACCATTTATATTGTTCATTTTTCTCTGGCCTGGGAGAGTAATGGTGAGGATTAAGAACCATATACACTGTGCCAACCAAGTTTGAGAGTACATGAGGCTTCTCGGGGATGGTCTACAAGTACACAACACAAAAAAATCATTTTTCATTATTTTTAAGTGCATTTTATTGTACTTTAGATTTTGCTCGTTAACAATAGTGCTTGGGGTGGCCCTTGACGCACACTGGCATGCTCATGGGAGTGATGGCATGATCAAGGGCATGCTATTGCTAAACCATAGAGGTGTAGCCACACTTGTGTAAAATTTTGTTTTGGACTAAGTGCATGCGCGCAGGCGTGATAAAGGGTGCGATAGCATGGAATTACGCATGGGGGGGTACATTGGCATCTTAGCATGAGAACACAAACACTAGTGTGGGAAATGGGGTTCCGACACAAGGGTGCACTGGCACTAAAAGGGACATGCTGGCATTGCCAAGGGGTGTGTTGGCACGAAGGGTTAACCTTGTATGGCCTCTAGAAGAATTTGTAGGAAATTTTTAGAAGAAATTAGGCATGAATAAAAGTAATTAACCATGAATAAACTAACCCTAGATGATGTAGTATAAATGAAAATGATATTAACAAGGTGTGCTACTAGTTTTTTCAGGTGAACCTACACATCTTGGGGATGCAGGAGCGACGATGGGCGACTGTGGGCCTACGAGGCCACATTTTCACAACACGACCTTGTCTTCTTAGAGATGACCTTAGATGTTATAGGTCTATCCCATATAGCTCAATTGCCGTAGATCACTCTAGATCACAGCCTTCTTACAACCTTAGCTGAGAGATGGAGGAGCGAGAGTCAAACGTCTTGCTTACCGACGGGTGAGATGAGCATCACCTTAGAGGACATGTGACACATTTTTAGAGTACCGTTTTAGGGTCCGTTGGTGAACTAAGATGCTGATCGTAGTCACATTCTACAGAGCATTAGTGATATATTTGTTGTTATTGACATTCCCCACCAGGGTATGTTAGTTAACATCACTAGGTGCTTTGCCGATAATTGACTTTCATAGGTTTTGGTTTATTTGATGGCTCTTGTCAGTAGCTTGTTGGTTCCTGACAAGACTAGTGCATTGTTCTCCCTTGGTTTGATCAGATTTATCCATGGAATAGTTAGTGGAGAGGTCTATTGTTGGGGGAAGTGCTTACTAGACCATTTATATTCAAATTTTACACTTGATAGCATATCACAGTTAGAAGACCGTGGGTCTAGCGACATTGTTGCATATATGGGTCTGGGACCACATTGCGATAGGGCACCCACTTGGAGTGTTACAAGCTAGGGATCTTAGAGAGCCTTTAGTTATGGGTTGGGGGACTATTGGATGAGGATATACATGGGAACACTAGAGATACATCATTTTACACGAGAGATTTTGATGAGGTTCAACTTCGTATGATTGCATGGTGGCCGTATAGATTATGTCATTGGTCATTAGATGTGCAGTTGATCATTTTTATTATCAGGATTTGGGATCATATTCTCTACTGGTACCAAGTGGATAGAGTACAACTCCAGTTTTTTCAAATCCAGGGGATTCTCTGGAGATGAGATGTGGTAAGGGTGCAGGTCCCAAGATACCTTTGATATTGGTCCTTAGATTAGTGTTAGTGTAAAATCACAACACCCCTGGATGTTGATCAGATTTCTAGGTTGATCATACCAGCATCCAGTGTGATTACATAACATTGAATCCTTTCTCCAAGTGTGGGACTTGCAAGAATGAGAAAGGAATCTCCAGAGAAGGCTGGTTCCTATTCCTCTGTTCAGATGCACACAAAAATGCAGAGGGTTTACTCAAAACCTAATCTAACTTGCCAAGGAGACAGGGTAAGAAGATGCCTAAAAATAAACCTAAGCTAACAGAGGTGATGCACCGAGGAATGAAGAACATCTATCTTGCCAATAAACACAGGCCATTCAAATGTGATGTAAGATCATGCATAGATAACAAAACTTGCAGTGAAAGACCAGGAGGATGTAAATGAACACAGAGAGGGTTGAGAATCATCCACAGACATGCATTACTTGCTCCAAAGATTGATACAATACACTACAAAATGCCAAGAGGCAAAGTCACATTACAGTTTCAAATGGGAGGTTCAAACTCCACAAACTCGCCTAATAAAGAGAAGAAGGGAGGAGCAAAATAGGAATGTTCGACCTTTAGAAAGGAGCCCCTCCTTACAATATATAGGAAGAATGAGAGAGGGAAGAGAGAGGAAATCCAGATCTACCCCAACCACTTCTAGGTTACATGTAACTCATCTCATTATGGAAAAAGTGGTGAATCCTGGAAAAATGGTGGACTGTTTAGCAGAAACGGCGAACTGTCTGTTGTATTAAAGCTGGTTGTTGAAACGTCAGTTTCTGTCTATTATTACATGCCAGAGGCGTTTCTCAATTTTCTCTCTCCAAACTGAACCAAAATTCAATATTGACCCTGAAATCATGTAGAGAATTTTTCCAGCTTTCCATTGATATAAAGAACGTGAAAATCCGAGCTCTGGATCGAAAGTTATGGCGATCTAAAGATTTAGGGCAAAAAACGGCCCCAAAAACGGATTTTGAATTTTTTCCCGCGCTCTGCCACTTGGATGACACGTGTCGAGTGCTGATTGGATGAGAAATTCTCTCTCCTCCACCTTTCTGTGGGTTTCCCTTGAAAATTTTGACTTTTATAACACTTTGGAAAATTCTCATTTTTTCCCTGCGCCCCAGCCATTTGGGACACGTGGCATGATCTGGTTGGAGGACAGGGTGCGGGGTCATTCCTTGTCTTTTAATTTTTTGGCCCAAGACTTTTGTCAAATTTTCCTAAGTCTTTCCTTGGCTCCGAACTCCCCTGCACCTTAGGACACGTGGGCACTGCTCTGATTCATCCTCGGCAGCTTTTCCGAGCTTTTCGCGTCCCTTGCGTCCCTTTGGCCCAAAATGTCCCAAACTACGTCTGGGACAAATGTCCTCCGAACCGCCCGATTCGGGCTTCCTTGTCCCTCTTGTGCGTTGAATACACGTGGCAACATTTCCATTGGCTCTCAGACTCCTTCGGCTCTTTGCACGTCCTGCGCATACTTTTGGCCTGGACTGTCCCAAACGAAAGTTCCTCTGTTTCGGCCGAACCGGTCGGTTCACGTCCTCCGCGTACATTTGTTGTCGCAACTATCCCGGACCGTCTGGGACAAATTCTTCCAATCTCACCTGAAATGGATTGCCTTGTGCTCAAACCGGATGATCTGCGTCTTTTCACGTACTCTTTTCCCAGATGTCCCTTTGCTGCGTGGACCGCCTCGAGCGTTCTTTTCAGCCGGTTCGCGCCCCGACGTCCTAACTGTCCCAAGGACCGCCTGGACTAGGACTTAGCCAATTTTCATGATTTTTTCTGCCCCAAGCTTGTTTTTCTACAATTTCTTCCATTTTCTAGAACTATTGGGATTTCTTCTTGGGTGGGAGAGTTAGATATAAACCGAAGGGACCCCAAAAAACATGATTTTGGGCCTTTAAATCAATATACTTGCCTCGGGACTTGAATATTCTGATGCATGTTATCAAAATTACCCTGGGGGGGTGAATTTTGGATAACAATTTGGTGACTCAGTGGGGTCACCTACCTGCTAGGTAGAAGATCAGTGGCCTGAAGCAATCCATTAGGCATGGAGTCATAAGCAATAACCTAAAACCAACCTGATATTTGATCCTGAGCCTGATACCACAACTCCTTCTCCGAGAGCATGCTGAACTATAGAAATCCAACGTAGGAGCAACAAAACCTGTGCCAAAGCACTTAGGGAAATAGAAACCTAACTACAAAAAGACAATGTGCATACGCACTTAAAGGAATTGAAATCTAGGCTAATATTTACAAGGGTAAAACCTTTTATTTTCAGTAGCAGTTTTTAAGATAGATTCCGTTAACCGGAATCGGGAGTTCTTCTCCATCCAATGTAGACAATTGGAAGGCATTACTATCCTTACATCCCATGACCATGTATGGGCCACTCCAAATGGCATCAAATTTTGAATGCCTTCCCAGCTTTGCTCTATCCACATCCCATTTCAACACTAGATCTCCAACTCGGAAGGATCTATCCTTGGCCTTCCTATCAAAGGTCTTCTTGATCAAAGCTTGATCCTTTTCCATTGCTTGAGATGCCTGATTTTTGATCTCTTGCAGCTCCATCAACTCTACATACCTAGCCTCCATTGGTTCGAACTCAGCCAACTCCAACTGCTTCATGAACTCCAATGCAGGCAGTTCTAATGATATAGGCAATACTGCCTCTTTTCCATAGACAAACTTGTAAGGGGAATTACCTATAGACCTCTTTGGTGTTATTCTGTCAGCCCATAATGCTGATTTTATCTTGGTATGCCATGTTCTTTGATTTTCATCTAGAGTTCTCCTGATGATTCTTAGAAAATTTTTGTTCGTGGACTCTGCCTGTCCATTACCCTACGGATAATAATTTGAAGAGGTGCTCAAATAGATTCCATTCTTGACAGCCCATTTTGTAATCTTGGAACCTATGAATTCCAATGCATTATCAAAGATTATTGTAGCAGGTATACCAAATCTGGTTGTTATCCCCTCATAAAATTCTAAGATGCTAGGCTTAGTTGCCTCTTTGAGTGCTACTGCTTCTGTCCATTTGGTGAAATAGTCCGTGGCTGTCAAAATCCATTTGTGCCCTTGGCTTGAATTGGGATTAATGACTCCAATGAAGTCCAAACCCCATTGCATGAATGGTTGGTCAACCAAAATTTGGTGTAATGGAAGCGCTGTTAGTCTTTCTTTTCCCGTGAAGAGTGCACATTTCTTGCACTTTCTTATCCATGTATAACAGTCACTGAACACTGTGGGCCAATAATACCCTGCCTTCATTATCTTGAGAGCTGTTACTCATGGGGCGAAATGTCCTCTGGAATCTCCATCGTGAAAATATCGTAACACCCTCTCAATTTGACCTGTCCCAGTGCACCTCAGTAGAACTCCATTGATGTCTTTCTTAAACAAAACACCATCAACAAGCAAATATGGAATGGCTTGTAATCTAAAGTACCTCCTCTTTGCTTTGTTCATTTCTGGAGGGCATAGGCCTGTCTGTAGGAAGTGTATCATATTCTGAGTCCAACAGGGAGTGGGCACATCATCATTTTCCTGTTCTTGACCATCCTGTAGTACCAAGACAGCCTCTTTTCCACTACCTGCTTCAACTTGCTGACTCAAGGCTAGTTGTTCGTATAGTCCCTTCCCACGTACTAGTTTGGTGACCTTAATCTCAATGTCATATTCTATGACATGGTTTATCCATCCTACATGTTTCTCATTCAGATCCTTGTTTAGAAGGAAGTCCTTGACTCCCGCATGAGAGACCAATAATTGGATCTTGTTGTTTGAGACTAGGTGCTTGAATTTCTTTAAACTCCTGATCACTGCAAGTACATGATTTTTAATGAAAGAGTACCTAGTTTCGTATTCCTCCAAGCCTTGACTGAAGAAAGCAACTGGTTTTCCTAATCCTTCTTTGTTTTGTTGTGCCAAGATTGCAGAAATTATGTCTCCACCACCAAAGGCGTATAGCATGAAACCCTTGGAGAAGTTTGGATTGACGAGAGTGGGGGCTTGAGATATGGCCTCTTTTATTACCTCAAAGCTTGCCTTTCCTTCAGATGTCCACTTAAATGCCATGCTCTTTTTTAACATCAGCGTTATTAGCTTTACGAGAGCTGTAAAGTTTGGAAAAAACCTGCAGACAAAATCGATCCTTCCCAAGAAGCTTTGAAGAGCCTTCTTGTGACTTGGTAATGGCAACGCTTGAATTGCTTCAACTCTTTCTGGGTCAATCGTCAATCCCTCCTTTGAAACAATATGGCCTAGAAGTTTTCCCTCATGAGCCAGGAATATGCATTTTTTGGGATTCAATGATACCCCAAATCTTCTACACCTCTGAAATACCTGCCTTAGATGAAAGAGGTGATCCACTACATTTTTGGAGAATACAATGATGTCATCAAGATATATCAAAACTATTTTATTGATCAACCCCTTGAATGCCATATCCATTTCCCTTTGGAAAGTGGCTCCAGCATTTGATAGGCCAAATGGCATCTTCTTGTAGGCATATGTGCCCCATTTGGTGGTGAAAGCCGTCTTGAACTGGTCTTCTTCCTTCACCATAATCTGATTGTGGCCTAAATATCCATCTAGCAATGAGAACCTTTTGGAGCCAGCCACAACTTGTAAGATTTGCTCCATGGAAGGGAGTGGGTAATGGTCCTTGAGAGAGGCTCTATTCAAGTCTCTGAAGTCAACACACAATCTGATCTCTCCACTCTTCTTTCTGACTGGAACTAATTTGGCTACCCAATTAGAATGCTTGATTGGGAATATGATCCTTAATTCAATCAGCTTGTCCAATTCTTTCCTCATGAGAGGCTCCATGTGTGGATTGACTAGTCTTTGTTTCTACTTGACAGGCTTAGTATTTGGATCCAATTTGATGGTATGCTGAGCTAAGTTGGGATTGAAACCTTTTAAGTCTTCATAGCTCCAAGAAAACATGTCAGGGAACTCTTGACACAGTTGTATGAACTCATACCTTTCTTGTTCAGTTGTCATCTTTCCAATTTGCAATGGTTTGTTCTCTTCTACCAAGATGGATACTGAATCCTCTCTCTTGACCTGAATTTTTGCTTTCTCCTTTCTAAATTTATCATTGGGGTTAAAAATGGACTCCAAAGTGATAAGTCCCTTGGGCAGCTTGTTAGTTCTTAGCTGTACCACTTGGTCACCATACTGCTGTTCCAATTTTTCTTGATTCTTGGCTGAGAACTCAGCTTCTTCTTGCAAGAAATGGATGATTTGCTGGTCATTTTCAAACACTTGCCAACTGACATTGTTATTCGGCATTGAAGGCCTCACAATCACGTGGATGTTTGGCTATACCTTGTCTTGTTGAATACTTTCCACAATGTCAAAGGCTACCCCTACTACTGCAAGCCTATCAACAACTTGATTCTCTTTCCTAGGAATGGATTTGATGCCAAAACCTTCAAAATATTCCATGAGGTCCCACACCTTGTTCTTGTAGCACTTGAGTAGATCATTCTTGGCAGCATGTTGTCCCTTTACCTAATTTACAATTAATTCACTATCCCCAAAGACTTGCAAGTTCTTTATTCCTCTCTTGATTGCCCAATGCATCCCTTGCACCAAGGCTTCATATTCTTCAGTGTTATTGAAGCATGCAAACTAAAATCTAAAAGCTGAATAGTACTTTACTCCTCGAGGTGAAACAAGCATGGCTCCACCTCCTACACCTTGTCTACTCCTTGATCCGTCAAAAAACAGCTACCATACCTCATTGTCATCCTTGTGGTTTGGCTTGGTGATGCTAGGAATAAGTTGATTTTCTTCGTGTATGAAATAGACCCCTAGCTTAGATTCTTCTACTTCTTGATAAGGATCAAAAGCATGTACCTTGTTTGCCCATTCATCAAGAGTTAGATCCGGGATGCTTCCAACCTTGGTGTCAGCCTCATCAGTGCTTGGGTGATCTTCTTGATAAAATGCTGAGTAATTGACATTAATCTGACTTGGAGTGTAAAGCTCAATGTGAAAGTTTGCAATAGGTTCAGACCTGATTGTGGCTTTGGTTCCATACCTCGTTCTGAATAGCATGTGTGACCAATCAGTAGACAAATATCCCCCAATCTTGGCTGTGAAGTCACTTGACAAGCATAGGGCAAAGAGTGGTGGAAGGTCTATGACTGATACATCTTGTAAAACAACAACATTTGGACAGGCATGCAAGGTAAGACTCAAGTTTCTAATCACACCAACTGTTGTTACTGCTGTCCCATCTAGCTGCACTACCCCTTTGGATATGGTTTCATACTGGAGCCCTAGCTGATCAGCTATTTGTTTAGGCATTACTGAGCTACTTGCCCCGGATTCTATCATGGAATTGTGCACTAGCTGATTTCCAATGATCAATGAAACATAGAAAGAAGGGGGCTTTAACATTTTACCTTGCTATCCTCCATGATTTCCCTCAGGCTGGGCAGCATTTGTAAGTACCTTCTCTTTCCTTTGGACCTGTTGATTTGAAGTTGACCAGTCCTTCATGGCATCTTGTAGCAGATCTCTTTGGCCTGGGATAGATAGGGATTCCCACATTGATATATTGACGTTTGTCTTCTTCATCTGATCAATGATACTGAATGGTGATGAAGGATCTCTTTGATGTCCCTTTTCTTGTACATTCACTCCTTGCACATGGGCAGCAACAACTGGTATTTGAGTTGGCCTAGGGGCTGTTCTTGGCTGCCCTTGTGCATTTGAAATTGGATTTTTCTTGCCAATCATTTGTGGAGCCATGGAAGGTTGTGGATTGGTTGGGGATAATGGTTGTTCTTCACCCAAATTCCTCCTTTTTGACCTTGTGTTGGCTGCAACACCTTGAGACACTGCCTGGTTCATGCCACAAAAATCCTCTGCTTGCCAATTTGCCAATGTGGTGTCATTTGGGGCTGATTGCTGTTGGAATGTTTCTTGTTGTTGGCTGCTTTCTTGACTGCTCTCACCCTCCACACCAGTAGTTGTCACCATTAATGCTCGATTCAAAGCACCATTGAAGCACATGGATTGGTTATGAGGCTCATTGCATGGAAAACACCAATCATACTCCTGGGCAATGTTGTTTTGTGTTGGCACCAATGCCTTAGAGGCAGATATGACATTTGGATTATAGGGCTAAAATGGTCTATTGGCAGGAGGCCTTGTTTGATTCATATTTGCAACTGGATTAGGAGGCCTTTGTGGTTGTTATGGCTGCCTGTTAGGCTGAGCTTGGGGTTGATAAGAGGGTCTAAAACCTTGGGCCTGCTGCCTTTTGAGAGTAACCAGCTCGTTGCCTAGGTTTTGCAATTGCTTCATGACTTCTTGAAGCTCATTTGGGGCACTTGGAGATGAAGTGGAAGCTTCATTTGAACTCTGATTTCTAGGAGTGGGAGGAGGAGCCAAATTAGGTGCTTGTTTGGTGTTTGGACTCTCTAAACTTGGAAACAGTGGCATGGGAGGTCTAGGGGCAAGTTTGCCAGCTTGGATCAAACAATTTTCAGCCCTAATGGCAATGCTATAAGCCATAGGGATAGTTATGCCTCCCATGGACTGAATCAACATAGAAATATCAGAATTTAGAGCTTTGAGATAGTAGAGAAAAGCACCTTCTGCTGTTGGCCTGACTGCCACTGGAATCCTCTCCCAAGTCTTTTGAAATCTGAAGTTGAAATCGATCAGCTGCTCATTGGGAGCTCTCTTGATGGTTGTCAGCTACTCCAAAAGAGACAATTTGTCTCCCTTTTCTCCAAATTTCTCATGAAGTGCTATACACAGCTGATTCCAATTTGTGATAGAACCAGCTCCAAGGCTCCTAAACCATTGTAATGCTTTACCCTTGAATGAAGATGCCAGTAACTTGACAGCCACTTGCGTTTCATTGATTTCATGGATTGCACAAAGGTTGGCAATGTCTTTAACATGATCACCTGGAGTGGTCTAATTTTCTCCAGTGAAGTAGGGAATGTTCTTCAAGGCTGCAATAGGAATTGGATGTTGTGCATTGAGGGCAAGTGGGCTGCTGCCTGTGAAGTTGACATAGGGGTTGTTTTGTGCCATTCTAATTGGTTTTAAAACCCTTGTTGACTGAATGAAAGGCCTATCAAGTGGAGGAGTTGAGAGGGTTCTGTTTGGTGGAGATGGAGACCTCTGAATCCTTCTTCCTCTTTTCCTTCTTCTTGGAGATAATTGCAGGTATTCAAACAACACTTCTTCTTCTCCAACTCTTGACCTTGTGGTGACTCTTCTCATGAGTTTTCAGGCCTGCATTGCTAAAACTAGTTGATTCTTCCCCTTGGAGTTGCCAGATATGCAAATAATAGCTCTTTTCAAGCAAGAAAATTGCAATAGATGTACATCAACTTTGCTGCAATAAAAATGAGACCTCTGGTCCCACCGGGCGTGCCAAAACTGTTAGTGTAAAATCACAGCACCCCTGGATGTTGATCATATTTCTAGGTTGAGCATACCAACATCCAGTGTGATTGCATAACATTGAATCCTTTCTCCAAGTGTGGGTCTTGCAAGAATGAGAAAGGAATCTCCAGAGAAGGCTGGTTCCTATTCCTCTGTTCAGATGCACACAAAAACGCAGAGGGTTTACTCAAAACCTAATCTAACTTGCCAAGGAGACAGGGTAAGAAGATGCCTAAAAATAAACCTAAGCTAACAGAGGTGATGCACCGATGAATGAAGAACATCTATCTTGCCAATAAACACAGGCCATTCAAATGTGATGCAAGATCATGCACAGATAACAAAACTTGCAGTGAAAGACCAGGAGGATGCAAATGAACATAGAGAGGGTTGAGAATCATCCACAGACATGCATTACTTGCTCCAAAGATTGATACAATACACTACAAAATGCCAAGAGGCAGAGTCGCATTACAGTTTCAAATGGGAGGTTCGAAATCCACAAACTCACCTGATAAAGAGAAGAAGGGAGGAGCAAAACAGGAATGTTCGACCTTTAGAAAGGAGCCCCTCCTTACAATATATAGGAAGAATGAGAGAGGGAAGAGAGAGGAAATCCAGATCTACCCCAACCACTTCTAGGTTGCATGTAACTCATCTCATTATGGCAGAAGTGGCGAATCCTTTCAAAATGGCAGACTGTTTAGCAGAAATGGCGAACTGTCTATTGTATTAAAGCTGGTTGTTGAAATGTCAATTCTGTCTATTATTACGTGCCAGAGGTGTTTCTCAATTTTATCTCTCCAAAATAAGCCAAAATTCAAGATTGACCCTGGAATCATGTATAGAATTTTGTCAGCTTTCCATTGATATAAATAACGTGAAAATCTGAGCTCTGGATCGAAAGTTATGGCGATCTGAAGATTTAGGGCAAAAAAAGGCCCAAAAACGGATTTTGAATTTTTTCCTGCGCTCTGCCACTTGGATGACACGTGTCAGGCACTGATTGGATGAGAAATTCTCTCTCCTCCACCTTTCCATGGGGTTCCCTTGAAAATTTTGACTTTTATAACACTTTGGAAAATTCTCATTTTTTCCCCGCGCCCCCGCCATTTGGGACACGTGGCATGATCTAGTTGGAGGACGGGGCGTGGGGTCATTCCTTGTCTTTTAATTTTTTGGCCCAAGACTTTGTCAAAATTTCCTAAGTCTTTCCCTAGCTCTAAACTCCCCTACTCCTTAGGACACATGGCATGCTCTGATTTGTTCGTGGCTTTTCTGGGTCTTCGCATCCCTCGCGTATTTTTGGCCCGGCTATCCCAAACCGTCTGGGACAAATTTCTCCGATCCACCCGATTCAGGCTTCCTTGTTCCTCTTTATGCTGAAGACACGTGGTAAGATTTGATTGGCTCTTAGCTCCTTCAGCTTTTTGCATCCCACGCGTCCCTTTGTCCCTACTGTCCCGGACTAAAGTTCCCTGTTTCGGCCGATCCGGGCGGTTTGCATCCTTCGCGTACATTTGTTTCAACTGTCCCAGACTGTCTGGGACAAATTCTTTCGAACCACCCGAAATGGGCTGCCTTTGCTCTTAGCCAATTCACCTTTTCACATCCTTCATGTCCTCACGGCCAAGATGTCCCTTTGCTGCGCGGACCGCCTAGCGGCCTTTTCGGCCGATTCGCACCCTGATGTCCCAACTGTCCCGGACTACTTGGACTAGGACTTAGCTGATTTTCTCCATTTTTCGGCCTCAAGCTTGACTTTCTACAAATTTTCCATTTTCTCGACCTGTTGGGATTCCTTCTTGGATGGGAGAGTTAGAAAGAAGCAGAGGGACCCCAAAAAACATGATTTTGGGCCTTTAAACAATCTACTTGCTCGGGACTTGAATATTCTGATGCATGTTATCAAAATTACCCTGGGGGGTGAATTTTGGATAACAATTAGATTACAATGAGCATTGGAACCTTCAAACAGGTGGTCCCACATCCTTGGGTATAACAATCACATATAGTGGATCTAGGTGAGACTCGAGACTACCCTACATGGTACATGACAGTGTTGCTATGATGACTTACCATTCCACAGGTAGTTATACAGGCTAGGATTATAGCACTAGTGCATGGCCTACAGGGCCAGGATCTTAGGGCTCAGGAAACAACCCAGGTAGTTCATGATCAGATGTTGCCACAGCCTCAGGTATAGGATCCATAAGTGCAGGCCCCAAATATTCCCTTAGAGGTTCCATTACAGGTGCCATTATCACCACCTCATATGAGTCCACCACACAATTTTCCAAGAGATGGATGGGATGGGGGAGAGGGAGAGAAGTTAGATGGAGGAGATGGGATGGGGGGCCTCACCACAAAGTCCTATGGGAGGACGATGGAGAGTAGAGTATAGGTTTCCCCATAAATCTCCACCTAGATAGGTTGTATAGGGTGCAGGTGAGACAGTTGCTTTGAGGCATAAATTATAGTATGTAGTGTCCCAGTATCTCAAGATTACTACTGAGAGGGATCAGGTGACATTGAAGAGGGACCAGATAGCCACATAGATGACCCAATAACAAGTCAAGTTGGCCAGTGTGAGAGAAAAGCACGATATGTTCCAACAAGTAGGATTGACATTCAGGGTACGAGAATTAGTCCTTGAGAGTGCTAATATTATAGGTGAGGCTACTTGTTATAGGATGTTATAGCATGTAATTGTTTCGGTTGGTCAGAGAGAACTTTATTATAGCCATCTAGCGAGTAGAAGATCTATATCTAGGTCATAGAGAGCATCTCGATTAGCGAGATCAATACAAATGTCTCTAGTACAGCAAGTTCCGCCACCGCAGGGTCCATAACCAGATGCCCCATCATAGGGCTCACAAAAGATGCCACCTCCCTAGGGATCACAGTAAACGCTACCTCAGGGACATAAGCTAGGTAGTCTAGGGGTAGACAAGAGTCATGGTTGACTCTTTGTATTATACCAGATGTATCTCTTTTCTTTCTGATGTACACCTCGATATGAAAGCACAATTTTGTACGGATGTATTTATGTACTATTTTTTTATCATGCTTTTATGATAAGGCACAATTTTGTATAGATGTAATTTATTTATTTTTTATTATGCCTCGTGATGAAGGCACATTTTTTTTGTATAGACACCCATGATGGCTTATTTTATCAAATGTTTATTGAGACACATTGTTTTGTATATGGACATTTATATTTATGATAATGATGGTGGATTGTATTTACTTATCACATTTTGTGTCTATGAGATACCATGTTTAATCCATGTTTTTATTATGTTCTATGTTTGAGGGGGGGACAAAAGGTGGTCCCTCTTTCCCCTCTTAGCGATAGTATATGATGTTATCTTAACATACATGTTTAATTTTCATGTTCATGATGATCTAGCTTAGCCTTTATTGAGATATGATGTATAGATGTGATGATAGATGATATGACAATAAACTGTACAAGAAAACAACAGGCACAAATTAATCAAATTTAATCAAGAAAACAAAACTATAAACAAGTATGCAAGATAAAATGAACTCAATGCAATGCACATCCAATTAAAGTAACACTCAATCTAAGTAAGAAAATAAATCCAATTTAAATCACACAAGATGAAAAGGTAATACAATCAAAACTATGAACAAATCAGCAATTAAAATTAAAAAAACTACTACTTTGTTTTTTTAGGACAGTTTTGAAACGTTTTTCATTGTTTTTGGTATTATTTCGAGACAATGTTGTATTGTTTTAGAGTTTTCAACAAAATGTATTTGAATGTTTTTTATTTTATCAACTAACAAATCTAATTTTTTTGGGATATTTAAAAAGTTTTATGAATGTTTTTTATTCTTTCTAAGAAGTTTTCCGAAGCTAAGTGCAAGGAAACAAATAAACATGGATGCCCCCAATGTTAGATGAGATGTACAAGGGAAGAATTCCATGTAATATATGTAAGAATTGATGATGTGAATTTTCTCCTAGTGTGAGATGGGAATATTCAAAGGCAAAATATTTGCATTCAAAAGTAGGGTCATTCAAATCAAGGATGAGAGGGATATGCTCAAAACTAACTCAAATGCAGACAAAAAATAGCTTAGGATAATGATAGCATAAACCTAGACCTGAAATGATTGTGAACAACAGACCCTCCAATGGCGTCGAAAATTGGTTTTCACCCAAGGACCTATCCAAATTACCACCATTGCGTGGTTTTCAGTGTTAGACGTATTTATTTCTCTATTTCTTTTTATGTCTTTATTTTTTGTTTTTTTCCTATGATATTTTAGGGACCCCATACTTAAGCATAGAAATGTTTAAGATGCATTGCATTCATGGGCTCCCAAATTTCTTGACCATCCAAGTAAGCAATCTTGTAGGCACCTAATCCAAACTTAGTGACCACAACATATGACCTTAACTAGTTAGGCTCAAATTTTACCTTCTTTTCTTGATCCTTTGTGTTTTTGAAATGATTTTATTTTATCACCAAGTATCCTACCTCAAATTGGCGAGGTATCACTCTTTTTTGTAACTTCACCACACTCGATCCTGATAAACTTTAAGGTGATCTAGAGCATGAAGTTTTTTCTCATCTAATAGATCCAGCTTTTCTAGTCAAGCTACTTTGTAGTCCTCTTCATTCAAGATATACCTTATCTCTATATGTAAAGAGGGGATCTTGATCTCTAGGGATAGTATGATTTATGTGCCAAATACTAGGGATTATGGAGTGACACCTGCAGGAGTAGGTATAGATGTTCTGTATACCCATAGGGCAGGGTGAATTTGTAAATGGTAGTTATGACCAGTTGTATTCACCATCTTCTCCATAATATAGATAAGGTTTTTATTAGAAGCTTCAAATTTCCCATTACCTTAAGGGTAATATGGAGTTGAAAACTTGAGAGTGATCTGAAAACATTTGCATAACACTTTCATGGTTTTTTAAAAAGGAATTACCATTGTTAGCTACAATGGTAAAGGGGATGTCATATCAGCAAATTATGTGGTTCATTATAAACTTAGATATATGCATAACTTTAACATAAATAGGAGGAACAACCTCTACCCACTTTGTGAAGTATTTAGTGGTAGTGATAATGAAAAGGTGGCCATTGGAAGATGTAGGGTGAGGTTTACCTATAAGATCAAGTCCCCACTTTGAAAAAGGCCAAGGTGTTGTGATAGGCTATAATGATTATGTTGTTGTATGTATCAAATTGTCATATGTATGACAGTGTAAGAATTTCTTCACATATTTGTAGTAATCATTCTCTATGGTAGGCCAATAGTAGCCTACTCTTAGTATCTTCTTTGCTAAGATGATCATGTTCATATGTGTTGGAGTTAGCACACCAGTTGTACATATATATTAATAAAATCTAAGTATAAAAGCAATCAATAAAAAAATAAACAAGAAGAAATAATAAACAATATTTAACATGGTTCACCCAGTGTGGGCTATGTCTACCAAGAAATATCCGATTTATTATCACAAAGTAAATATAATGAATATTTTAATCTCCCACACCTTCTTAGATGTCTTATACTTTCTTTTCTACAAATTTATGTTTTTCTCTCTAAAGGAAACTTCTCTTAATTCTTAACGAATTCTCTCTTCTAAACCCTATCTTTATGCTTATATATGCATCTACAATCTTAGTCCACTTTAGCTATGCAATTACAACCATTAGATTTACTTTACAACTAAAGATAGATCTAATTCCCGCAACTTAGTTATAGTAGTCATGCGCATGAAACCAATTCCATTTAGCCTTAACCGTTGTTGGTTCCTCCTTGTCTGATAGATACCAGTCCATGGGTGATTGACGCCATTTCATCAAATGACGTCAGTTACTGTGTATTCCAGCAAGTTTGCAAAAGCATGTCAGTAAAGTAATTAAGCTCCATAACTCAACAATCTCCCACTTAAAGATAAATTGTTACGTTGTATCGTATAGCTCCTTCCTCTAATCCTTTCCTTGGCCTATTTCTCCCTCCTCAAGTCTCAAACTCGAAGACCAACATAAGTGGAGTGTAGATCCAACTTCTCCTTTTCCAACAACTTCGTTAGCATATTCATAGGATTTTCCTTTATATGAATTTTCTCCAACTTCAGTTTCCCATCCTCCAATAATTTTTGTACGAAGTGATATCTCAACTGAATGTGTTTTATTTTAGAATGACACACTAATTTATTTTCCAGATGAATCACACTTTGACTATCACTTTACAATCTCTAATCCTCTTACTCCTTTCCCAACTCTCCTAGAACTTATCCATATCATCTCCTTGCTAGCTTTTGTAGATGCAACATACTCAGCCTCTATAGTAGACAGGGACGCAACCTTCTGTAATCTATAAATTCATCTAAATATCATCCCACCTATTGTGAAAACATATCCAATGGTGCTCCTCCTGCCATCCAAATCACCAGCCATGTCTGAATCCACATAGCCACGTAAAGAAGTATCTGACCCTCCATAACATAAGAGAATGTTGGATGTCCCTCTCAAATGCATGAGAATCTATTGGACTACTTTACAATGCTCTTTGCCTGGATTATCCATGAATATACTCAAAATTCCCACTACCTTTATAATGTCGGATCTGGTACAAACCATAACAAACATCAAACTACCAACTACTAAAGCATATAAAACTCGTTCCATGTACTCAACCTCCTCATGTGATGTAGGAAACTGATATTTAATTAATTTGAAGTGTCCAGCCATAGGTGTACTTACAAGTTTTGAATTTTGTAAATTAAATATTTCTAACACCTTATTGATTTAATGCTCCTGAGACAAATACAACTTCCTATTTTTCCTGTCTCTATGAATTTTCATGCCAAGGATTCTCTTTACAGCTCCCAAATCCTTCATTACAAATGTGTGAGCTATATTTTCTGTAATCTCACCAATGTCCTGCATACTAGATCATGCAATAAGCATATCATCCACATACAATAAAAAAATAATATAGCTCCCATTTCCAATCATCTTGAAATAAACACAATGGTCAGATTCACATCTTAAATAACCATGCTCATGCATGAAACTATCAAACCCCATATATCATTGCCTTGGAGCTTGTTTGAGCCCATATAGGCTCTTTTTCAATCTACACACAAATTTCTCCTTTCACTTCATACCCAAGTAGTTGATTCATGTAAATATATTCCTCTAAATCACCATGAAGAAATGTCATCTTGACATCAAGTTTCTCTAAATGCAAATCCTGGACTACGACTAAACTCAATATAGTACAAATAAAAGTCATCTTAACAACAAGTGAAAATATTTCACCAAACTCAATACATGTTTTTTGTGCAAATACCTTTACTACAAGCCTGTTCTTGTATCTCTTCTGTCCACCCTCTTCTTCCTTGATCCTGTAAACCCACTTGTTCTGCAATGCTCTTTTACCTACTAGCAACTTAACCAAATTACATGTCTAGTTCTGATCTAAGGATTCCATCTCCTCATTCATGCCATGTTCCCACTGCATGTGGGATTTATCCTGAAGTGCTTCTTCAAAGCTTTCTGGTTCACCAAGTTATCAGTCAATAATAAATAAGACAAGGAAGGTGAAAATATTTCTAGAGGTCTAATTACCCTTTGTGACCTTCTCATTGAGATTTAGGGTGTCGGAGGCTCAATCATCTCATCTTGTATATTTGTATCTACTTATGATAGTGACCAATCCTAGCCACCTTCTACCGACACCGTTACATGGGATCAATTTCAATCAGGGGTAAACTAATACCAGTCAAGGGTAAAGTGATATCAATTACTATGTAAACCTGTAGGTGTTAATTTTTAATATGAGAGTTCATTTTCATCCAAAAAACTTATCCATCGTTTCACCTTTAGGTACCAAAACTTGATCCATGTACATTCTCTTTTCATTCCAATCAATGTCACGACTCTTAATTATCTTAGAACCTTCTAAATCCCATGACTGAAATCGGAAATCACCAAATCCATAACCAATGAAGGTACATATTTTGGATTTAGGATCCAATTTATTTATATTTTCCTTATCAATATGCACAAAATATTTTGAGCCAAGTACTCTAAGAAAAGAAATATCTACCTCTTTTCTAGTCCAAACTTCTTTTAGTATTCCACCATTCAATTCACTTGAAGGTCCACGATTAATCAAATAAACTACCGTGTCTACTACTTCCGCAAAAAAATGTAAGGGAAATCCAACATGTATCCTCATGCTTCTAGCCCATTCCATGATTTTCCTATTCATTCTCTCTGCAACACCATTCTCATGTGGTGTTCTAGGAACCTTCCTTTCTCTACGTATTCCATTTACTAAATAATAATCATTGAAATCCTTGCTGCAATACTCACCACCATTGTTAGATCTAAGGAAATTTAAATTTGAATTGGATTCATTTTTCATAAAGGGCTTTCCATATTTTAAAAGTTTCAAAAACATCAGATTTACAATTAATATAATAAACTCATACCTTTCTTGTGGCATCATAAATGAAAGTAACATAGTATTCGGATCCTCCATGAGAAGCTACCTGGGCTGGTCCCCACACATCTGAGTGTACAAGCTCCAATTTATGCTTCTTATTTATCGCCCCAACTTTGATAAATCTCACTCTCTTCTACTTTCCAAAAATACAATGCTTAGATAAATCAATATTTACACATTTCATATTTGATAACTTACCCTTTTCCTTTAAGATTTGCATTCCCTTTTTACTCATATGGCCTAGCTGATTGTGACACATGATTGTATCTAAATCTAAAGTAGATAGAATAGAAAAGGAATTAGTAATATGGGTAGAAAAATACAATGATCCTACCTTTTTGCCTCTTGCTACAATAAGAGATCCCTTGGTAACTTTCCAAGATTCGGCTATGAGTGTAACCATGCAACTAGTTTCACACAATTGTCCTGTAGAAATTAGATTTCTTTCGAGGCTTGGAAAATCCCTCACATATTTCAATATTCATATATTTCCATTCTAAAATTTAAGATGAACTTCACCTCTACCAGTTATATTGCATGATTCTTCATCTCCTAGATAAACATGCCCAAAATTACCGTAGACATAATTTCTAAAATAGCCCTTATTAGGGGTTGCATGGAAAGAAGCCCCTGAATCTAAAACCCATGACTCAATTTTATTATCCAAGGAGAGAATTAGAGCATCTTGCATTACCTCTTTTGCAACAACATTTTCCTCTTTATCTTTCTCTGGTACATTCTATTTATTTTCCTTGAACCATCAATCCTTCTTTATATGACCTTTCTTTCCACAATTCCATAAAGTTATACCTCTACCTCTAGATTTAGATATGTCATTCTTAGACTTTGATTTACCATTATTCTTTCTCTTGGATCTATCCTTCTTCCTTCCCCTACTTTCTACATTCAAAGCATTCCTAGATGACTATTTTCTTGTACTTTTCCTACATATTTCTTCATTCAGGATTATACTAACCATATCGTCAAACTTTAAAACATTAGTAGCAGAAGTTGTATTACTAACAATCATTACCAAGTTATCCCAACTATCTAGAAAATAGAATAATAATAAAAGTGATTTCACTTCATCCTCAAAAATAATACTAACTAATTTTAATTGATTTACAATAGAGCAGAAATCATTCAAATGACTTGATGCAGATCCACCTTCTTGCATATTTAAATTAAACAATTTTTTTATCAAATAAAATTTATTTGAAGCACCAGGTTTTTCATATAGATTTGCAAAAGGTTTTATTAACTCTACCATAGATCCTGCTTTGGTAATATTTGAAGCCACAAATGCTTCCAAGCTTAATCTTATAGATCCTAGAGCCTTTCTATCAAGAATTTTTCATTCTTCATCAATCATCTTTGCAGGTCTTTCCTTCTCATCCAACGGTAAGTATAAATCTTTCTGATACAGATAATCCTCCACCTACATCTTCCATAATAAATAGTCACGACCATCAAATTTATCTACTCTGAATTTTCCTTCTTCTCCCATTGCTTTTCTCCCACTCAATCTAAAATCCCTCTGTGAGTAAACCTGTTAACACACACAATCCTCAAACAAAGATGATCTGATACCAGTTGTATAGATATATTAATCAGATCTAATTATAAAATCAATCAATACAGAAATAAACAAGAAAAAAAATACACAAGATTTAACATGGTTCACCCAGTGTGGGTTAAGTCCACCAAGAAACAACCAATTTATCATCACAGAGGAAATACAATGAATATTTTTAATCTTCCACACCTTCTTGAATATTTGTGGTCAAGTCACATGGTTGTGTGCTTGCCCACCCAGGTTCAAATCCCCCCGAGGCACGATCCTCCTCGGAGGTGGTTTCGCCACTGGAGGTGGCTTCTCTTCTTATGCTGACACTGGTGGTTTCTCCTCACTATTGACACTGGTGGCTCTCTTCTCACTGCTGATGCTGGTGGTTTCTCCTCTCACTGTTGACGCTTGCTTCTCCTCTTGCTAGTGGTTTCTCTACTCACCGTTAATGCTCTCACTGCTGTCACTAGTGGTTGTTCCACTTGCTTCTGATTCTGGTGGCTGCTCCTCTCGCTCCATTCACTGATAGTTGTCCCACTCACTGTGGCCGTTATCATTGGTCGATGTATCTTCACTATGGTTTCATGGTTGCTCCAATTGGGTTCCTAAATAGTGGTCACCTTCATTGTAACCAGGTTGTGGTTCCTCTCAAGAAAAATCCTCAATTGTACAAGGATGTGGGTCCTTTCAAACACCCTTAATTTACCCTCAATCCAAAAAAATACTATCTTTATGCTTATACATGCATCTATAATCTTAGGGCACTTTAGCTATGCAATTACAACCATTAGATTTACTTTACAATTAAAGATAGATCTAACTCTGGAAAATTAATTATAGTATTCACGTATAGGAAACTGATGTCGGTTAGCCTTAACTGATGTTGATTATGCCTAACCAATGTCAGTTCCTCCTTGCTTGACCGATATCGGTCCATGGGTAACTGACACCCAGTTACTATGTATTCCAGCAAGTATACAAAAGCACGCCAGTGAAGCAATTAAGCTCCACAACTCAATAGTATGGGCTCCACATATTCCTTCACGCACCTCCTTGGCTGTTAGGATGTATTCATCTAAATTGAGACAATTTAATGAATTCTCATCATAGCCTTAATGGTAGAGAGTTCCCCCAAGTAGGGTATAATGGGCTATATGATGGATGAGGTTTCTTTTATCAGCATGGGAAATATTGGTGGGAAAGGTTCCATCGTGAAGGTAGTTAGATATTTTACTATACCAAGGGGAAAAGGGACCAACAAATTTGCATACCAAACAAGATTTTGGCATGTCATGTGCTGGTGTATATAGATGCTCTATGAAGAATGACATATCATTTTTTCCAAGTGGGATGCACAACATAGACCCAACTGTGGCCATATCATCCACTTCTTTTTTTGTCCTCTTGGGATTTTTTCAAATGTAATCTCCTCAAATAACTCCTTTAAATAATCAACCGTTCTCTTGTATGAAAGAATTTTCTCATCTTTAACTTTATACTCATCGGTTACATATTTTATAATCAGCATGGAATCACTGATTATATTCACTTGTCTGATATCCCACTTAATATCCAACTTCATCCCTGCAATAAGGGCTTCATATTCTGCTATATTATTTATGTATGGGAACCCGAGTCATAATTCCTAAGGGATCAAGTCTCCTGAAGGAGTGATTAACATAACTCTAGCACGTAAACCATGAAAGGTGAAGGAGCCATTAATGTATAGCTATCATCTAATAGATTCCTCAAGGTACATTGTGGATGTGTCTGGGAGTTGCAGACTTAAAGGGTTAGTAACTGGTAGCTGGTATTCAGCTAGTTGATCCACCAAAACATGTTCTTTCATTGATTTCTAGTGTACATATTCAATTTCAAAATTGATGACCAAGGTGATCCAATTGGCCATATTTCCTATGAGTGTGGGATTTTAAAACAAGTGCTTTAATGGATCAAATTTTGAGATAATCTTGACCTTATTATTTAGCAAATAATGATGTAGTTTCTTAAAGGTAAAAACTATTGCCAAGAAAGACTTTTCTATCTATGGGTAGTTGATCTCGTAAGCTATCAGTGTTCAGCTTAAGTAATACACAACTTTTTCTTTCTGCTCCTTATCATATTGGGCCAACAATTAGTGTGTGGTAGAAATGTAGAGTAAAAATGGTTCACCTTTCGTGGGAAGCATTAGAATAGGGGGTTTGGTCAAATATTCCTTGAGCAATGAAAATTCTTGTTGTTGTTCTGGTCCCTAATTAAAACTAACATCTTTCTTTAGAAGACGTGTGAACGTGTGACACTTATCTGTAAACTGAGAAATGTATCTTCTAATAGCTTGGATATTTCCTTGTAAGCTTCATAGTTGTCTGATATTCTTCGGAGGAGGCATTTTTTATAGCAGGAACCTTTGCAAGATCTACTTCTATTCCTCTACATGAAACAAGTAATCTTAATAGTTTCCCAAATAGCACACTGAAGGCACACTTCTTTAGGTTTAGTCAGACCTTCTAGTCCCTTTGATGCTAAAAGATGTGCCACAAAATCTTTGGGTGATCTTCTTGAGTCCTATATTTTTCTAATATGTCATCCACAGAATCTTCCATGATGTCATTAATCATGTCATGAAAGATAAAAGTCATTTCCTGTTGATAGGTAGCACTTGCGTTCTTAAGGCTGAAGGAAATGACTTGATAACATGATTTCCCCCATGGGGTGGTAAAATTTGTCTTATGTTGGTCTTCCTCAACAATATTTATTTAGTTATATCCTAAAAATCATCCATGAGTGATAGCATCTTGTAACTAGATCTTGAATCAACAATCATGTCGATGTTGGGAAGAGGAAGTCATCCTTAGGACAAGTTTTATTAATGTCTCAAAAATCGGTACAAACTCTGATACCGACAAGTTTCTTCTGCAATGGGACTACATTGGAAATCTGCTCTGAATAGTCAATAGGCTTGATGAAGCCTACTACCAATAATCTTTCTAGCTCTGCTTTGACCAACAAGGTGATGTGAGGATGCATCTTTTGGAGCTTTTATTTTATGGGCTTGGCATCTGGGTGAAAAACAAGGTTGTGCACCAATAATTTAGGATCAAGTCTTGGCATATCTGCCTAAGACCAAGTGAAAATATTTGTAAATTCTCTTAAAATTAACACAAAAAAATTTTGTTCGTGAGCTAAGAGTGAAGCTCCTAACTTGACTATTCTGGGAAATACCTCCATGCCAATATTGACATCTATTATCTCCTCCACTAGTAACTTGGACTCTTCCTCCATGTACGTAGGATCAAGGGGAGAAAAATATCTTATTCTACCAAAGGTAATTCAAAGATATTTTCACCTTCATATGGGTCAACTATTTTATCTGTTGATTTTTCTGTTTATTTGTCCACAAGTTCCTCAAAGAGGTTTTCACTATAGGACTTGGACTTATTCTTTTTGCAAGGATTTTTTGTACAAATTTTTCTCTTTCTTATTTTCTTTCTTAAATGACCACACAACTCATCCTCCTCCCAAAGGACACATGCATTGAGCTGAATGGAGAATCCTTTCTTGTGGTCACTTATTGGAATACTATCACGAATGCCAAGGAACTCACCAATAGCTTTGTCATACTGAAAGACATCGATTGACACATGCTTTTGTTGGTCCCAATTCACGAGTGATGGGTAAATAAGCTCCAGTGTTTGAGTGTTAAGGGATATAGCAGGAGTTATAGTTAAGATAGTTATGTTGGAAAACACGTTCATGGAAGAAAGATATTTATAAAGACTACACCGGGAATATGTTTTTCTTTCACATTCGGAAGAACTATCTTTACACTCAAAAGAGGAATCCTTGACCTCTAAGGGATGATACCCATATGGTTTAATGTCAATACCATATTTACCCACTCTACGATGAGGTATTTGAAGAGCTTCCAGTGTACCTTGTTTATTGATGCCATAATAACGTCCTTTGTATCCCATAGTACACATCATTCGATTGGGGATAACATACTTTTGTGATTGGTAACATAGATAAATTTCATCATCTTCAAGACAAGATATGATATCTTAGAGAATATTTTCATCTTCTAATAATCCACCAGGAGTAAAAGCATAAAAATAGCAGTTCTCCCTGGATCTTTGAAACTTGTAACATGGCCTAACATGCGCTTTGGCTGATAGGGGAAGGTTCTAAACTAACAGGGCTTGCTGAAGATCATATTATCCATAACCATTTTCTCTAACCTTCATCTCCCACATAGAAAAAGGATACTCTGATGTAGAATAACCATTGTCATTGGGAGACAAGGTATCTAGATCCACTCATGAAGTGAGGGCCTTTGATTGAACTAGAAGAATTATCTCTATAGAATGACATTCATAAATGGTGGGGAAATATCCAGATAGTGCTCCACAATGAGAAAATGGTTAGGGATCTCCCTGAATAGTGAGGTTCTGCCCTTCATGATGTAACTTCAAGCACTGATAATATATTGAAGGTATGGCTTGCATGGCATGAATCCATGGGCAGCCGAGTAATATGTTTTAAGGGAGATCTAATATTAAGACATGGAACTTTGTATCATGATTGATAGGATCTACTTCCAATGAGAAAGTGATCATACTGGCTGACTATCATTCTTCATTGTCATATGCCTTTATGGTGATGACCTTTGTTTCTAAATCAGCTTTAGTACACCCTAGTTACCAAACTATCTTTAGAGTATAAATGTTTAAATCTGATCCGCCATCCACAAGCACTCTTTTTACCTTCTTACATTTGATTATGAATTCAATATGTAAGGGTAGATTATGAGATGGATTTTCTTCTAGAATTTTTGTTGTACAAAAGGTTATATTCTCTATAGGAGAAATTTGCACTACCATTTATTGGAAGCGTGTTGGTTTGATATCAATAGACACTCCTGATCCCTTTAATGTCTTACAAATGATGTCTTTATAAACATTATACATTTTATGAAGGTTCAAGATTGAAATCTTATCCATAGTTTTCTCTAATTATTCTAACACATCATAATGAATGTCTTAAGGAGTAGGGGGGAGGTTCTAATATAGCAAGGTGATCTCATCACATTTCCATGGTGTACTCACTTGATTTCATCTTGATCATGTTGATATGCTCAATAGTTGGATCGACACAACCTATTAGGGCATCAAAATGGTCTGTTTTTTAAACGTAATTAACATTCTTGGTTTGAGAAGACTGTCCATGATCTGGATTTTCCTTTCCTTTGTTGTGCTCAGGGAAAGGTTCTTTAAATATCCCCATGTTTACATTGGGATATTTGGTAAGGGTGAGGAAATTCATTTCCGCATCTCCACTGTTGATTAAGTCCTGAATATAGTGCTTCAATTTCAAACATTTATCAGTCTTATGACCTTTGATTCGGTGAAATCCACAATACTCATTTTCTCTAAACCATGATGGATTAGGTGTGTCATCCCCATAAGTTTTAGTTTTAGGATATCTAACCATGTTAACCACCTCTAATTTTTTTAATACTGATGACATAGAATCAGATAGAGGGGTGAAGGCACGATGTTTGTACTTTGTAGGCAGGGTTCCCTTTACGAGTTTTAAGGGAGAGTGGTTTTGAACTAATTGCACTTGTTTAAACTCTTTTATTCCATCACCTACAATATTTTTGTTCTTATTGGGAACAAAAAAAATTGTCACTAGGTTTAGAATCATTATGATTACGCAAAAAGGGTTTTAAGGTCCCTCTAGCTAACAATAATTCCTCTGTTTGACTACACTTTTTTATCACCTCTTCAAACGTGTTACCATAATGCATTTGTAAGTGGAATGTAATTTCAGGGTGGAGGTTGGGTAAAAATATACTGATCTATTGTTTGTTTGGTATGAAGCAAGGAAAGCAACTAGCTAGCCCTCGCCATCATTGTATTAAACTAGCAAAATTATCGTTATTATGTTGTTTTTCATTACATAAATCTAACATGGTGACATCAATTTATATATTAAATGAGAAGTGACATACAAAATGTTCAGCTAGTTTTGGCCATGTAGAGATATATTCCTTAGGGTTGTGTAAAAACCATTCCAACGCTTAAGCTCCCAAACTTCTTTGGAAGAGTCGAATGAGATAGGTATCACTATACAAGACCTCTTGACATGACATATAAAATTCCTTAATATGGCCTCTAGGGTCACCTTTTCCTTTGTATTTTTCAACATTTGGACAGTTAAAATGAAGTAGGAAAGGTACCTGAAACATGGCTCTATCAAAGGGCTATGGGCATAACTCATCAAATTGGTACTTTTTGCTATTGCTTATTTTGCCTTCTTGTAAAGCTATAAGGGAATTTTTCATGGTTGAACACTCTTAATTAAAGATTTGGTCCTATGTGGGTGGTGTCGACTTGTATAAACGGTGAAATCTAGTTGTATCACTACCTTTATTTTGTATATAAAATTCCTCATAAGACTATTTACGTGCCTCTCAACAAGGATTATTTTTCTACAACTCCTGGTATGAAGCTTTAGGTTTAGATTTTGGCATAGCTTGTTTTAAAGGTTTGACTTGTTCCTTTTTACATGTGAATCCAAAATTTCCAATTGGCGAGTGAGAGCTTACACTTTTTTCTATAAATTTACCTCCTGAGTGGGTACCTCTCAACGATTTTCTTAAGGAGGTTGCTCATGATGAGCATCCTCTTCATGGTCCTTAGAATTGACTCTAACAGTAGATATGTGATAGTATCCATCATTTTTGAAAGGTATCTCCTCATCATTCTTTCATCCAAAAGTAGAGGCATAACCTGGGTTTAAGATATCGTTAATATTCCCAAAAGGATGGTCCACCTCTTATTCTCCACGAACGATACTGACAATGAGAGAGTGCTCTTTTTTGGAGGGTAACTTAGCTCCTAGATCTACAACATGCATAAGAAACTCATGTTTGTTTTGGAACAAATAATCATCAAAGTGGGCGGAATGAAGCTCCAAGTCCACACGAGGAGAATTTTCCTCACCACCATTGTGATAAACCATGATGTTGTCCTCAAAAAGTGGGTTTTCACTTCCAAAGGTACCTATTCCAAATTTTTGGCACACCATTATTGTAATAAGGGGCATAACACAAAATCTTTCACTAAGGTTTACTAAAATGGACCTGTTGGCAAGAAAATTTGTCAGGTGGACAAACTTGTGGATTTCTTACCAACGCTCTGGGAATCTAAGTCCCTCTACTTAACCAATGTAGCTGTCGTATGTGCATGCACATGAAAAGGTGGATTTCTGTGGTGGCCTTTCGACCAGGGATCCAACAGGGGCACTCCACTGACCCTATGGCAAATGCTTGCATATACCTATAAGAGATGACTTTGTCTAAAAGTGGGAAAGGGAGTGAGAATGGAGATAGGAGAACTAATCTTGTAGGTAGAAAATCAGATTCTTACACACACACTAGTTAGAAACTTCATCACATGCATTTATGAGAAGAAACAACCCTGTAAATGACAACAAGACCAAATAGAATTTGATGAGAACAAAGTGTCATGAAATCCCTTGGTCAAAGAAAGCTAGAAAATCCTTCTTGTATTGATGCTTGAACAAAAGTTGTACATAGTGTAGGAATGGAAGAAATTTGAGAGGGGTAGAGAGTAGAATAAAATGGCTATCTCCTTTTATTTCTCTCAATGTAGAATACACTGTTGAGTCTACAAGATCAATTGCCAACCCTTTGAAATGGGAATGGCTTTACAATTTATAGAATAGAATATGACTCTTCATCTTCCTCATGACCTTTCGAATACCTTAATATGACTTAAGATTATTCATATTCCACTTCAAATATTTAAGTCCCTTTTATAATAGCAAAGCAACTTAATTTACATTATGTTTCTAAAGTCTCTTAAGTCATATTAAAAGTGAAAACCCCAACGCAAAATTAGAATATTGGAAAGTGAGAGAAAGTTGGGGGGAAGAGGAGAGAGAAAGAGGGGGATAAGAAGAAGAGGAGATGTCATTCCTAATGAAGTCCGCTAATCCTCATTGATGGAAAGCTCCAAATGTAGTGAAACTTTGAATCTTCAAACTCCTTGCACACTATGAAATTCCTCCAAATTATCTCACGAACGTTCGCTAAGTTGAATGAACTAAGGTGGATCTTGAATGCCCTATGAAAAATGACTAGGATGCTCCTGAACAATGATGCTCCCCTGAATGATTATCCTTGTACATCCCATTGTGTCAAAACTTCTCTTTGAGTGTACATCAGTTTCCATGGTGGTCCTGGAGGTGACACATGGCGATCGATCCAATGGCAAGGAATCCATGCTCCAAATAAGCACTTGAGGGCTGAAGTGCCAGGTCTAGAGGTCATATGAGGGTCCCAAGGGTCATATGAGGGCTGGGCACATTTTCCAAGGGGTGATGTACCTAACCTCAGGGACATGGGGGACATGAAATTCCGCCAGGCTCTTGGTGATGACACGCATCCTCTTGAAAAAATGACTAAGTCTTGAACTGCCTTTGAGAGGGTAACTTGGAATGCAGATAACTTGAGCTTTCGGTGGAATTTCTTGGTGAAATTTTATATTATCCTAACTGGAAATAGAATTTTTAATCCAATGATGTTGATCTAATGTCTTTAGTCGATCATATGATCCCTAAAAAATTGGAGTTTTGAACTGGGACTCCACTTGTACTTGATAAAAGCTATCTTCCAATCATATGCATCAAGGTGTTGTGAAAAATATTATTTCACCATCATGTAGGTCTTGGAATCCTATTTTTAAAGATGTTTTGTTTTACTTCTAAATCCATCCAGAGCTCCTGAAATATTAATTTAAAGCCCAACAACTATTTTAGGCCTATGTACTACCTAGGCTTGTGAACCCTGTTTTCACTCAGACTGCTCCAAGTCTTTCAAAACTTCCCAAAGCCTTCCAAAATCATTTCCATGATGTTATAAGGTATTCCATTCACCTCCATGTTGAATTTGACCCTTCTGCTCTGCCCCAGGGGGTTGATCCAATCCCGGGAAGGCCAACAATAGCCCTTCCCTATACTGCTAAAAGATAACATTTTCAATGAACTCCTAAAATCACCTAGGGGGGATGAATGGAATTTCCTAAATCACCTAGGATAATATCATGACATTGGTTGGGAATTCATTTGGACTGACTGAACAGATCCGGGGTTTCGTAGGAATGATAAAACATGAAAATTTTGGCATAGGGGTATAGTTATCGTGCTCAGAAATTGTCAATTTTCCTGTTGCACATTCTCACGACAATAGCTGGCTCTAGCTTGGGGACATGACATGGAATGATTGCAGTGAAGACATGACATGGGAATCCAAAATCTCAATTTTAGACCATATAATTCGTTGACCAGTGCCTTATCCATTGGGCCCTACGGAGTCATGCAAAACTTCAAGAAAGGAAGATTAGAAGAAGGAAACACACACACACACACACACACACACAAAACAACCAAAAGCAAACACACGACAACAACAAGAAGGGAAACATACACAATGGAAAGGGAAAAACACCTATCAATCACCTATGGTACAAGGTGAGGGACAACCTGCTTTCCCTGAAGTACTTTTATTTCACAAAATTTACCCTTGAAGAGGCAACACCGAATGATGATGTTCTGCGAATCTGTTGACGGGTTCTAGAAAGTATCCTCCCCTCCTCAGCTACTTATGAAATCTAGGTGCTTTCACAATTGTCTATGTAGTTGGTAGGAGTGAGTCCATGTGATCTTCTTGATGCTCAGGTCCTTTCTTGGAAACTCCATTGTCTTCATGCTCTTTGAAATTGGTTTCATCGTGCCAGTTTCCTTCCATGTTGTTCCAATTCCTTGAACCTTCTGATTTAATTTCTTTCCTGGGTCTATGCTCATTGACATATCTTCCATGAGAAACCTCGGACTTACCTGTTTCCTTTACTTCACTATGAGGTGCTTGAGTACTGACTAAAATATTGGATGTGGCCTCATACTTGTGTTGTATTCCCATGGCATGAGTGAAGAGATCAAGAATCAGCTCAGTTTCTTCTGCCACTTCTACTGCATCCAAGATTTCTTGCATGGAGTAATGCTTCATCATTTCCTGTAGTCCCTCTTTGTATGCCTTTGAAGAATATTTATCTTGCAACTCAAAGAAACTATCTGGAGGGATTACCTCATCATCTCAAGAATCACTGCACTCTACTGATCCTTCCTCAAAAGGAGCTTCATCTTTAGAGGTCTTCAAACTCCTTGCTTCAATTTCTTCATCATAGAAAGAGTCTTCATCTTCAAATGGGAAAGAAAATACTTCAATTTCATTATTGTATCCACCAACCATTTGCTTGAGAGGGACATCATATTTCTCATCTTGCCTTATCTCAATATGGCTGACCTTCACATTAGTTAAGGCTTCCAAATCAGCTTCATGTTTATCTTCCATATTCATTGCTTGCATTAAAATTTCCAGACTGATCTCAGGGTCCTTTGTTTCTTCCACGGCTCTTAGTAGTCCTTGTATAGACATTTCTTTCAAACCTTTCACAGGATCATCACAAGCTGATTTTGTCTCTCCATAGATGGCTTGATAGAGATCATCTTCATCCCCAAATGGGAATGAGAATAACTCCTCATCTTGGAAAAGCGTATAGGCTGATTTTTCTTCTTGAAAATCACCAAGAACCATTTCCTCTTCCTCGTGGTCTGCATCATTTGGCGATTCAGGGCTGCCCTCTTGTAACTCAAATCTCCTCAATGCTTATTCAAAGTCTAAATATCTCTGGGAAGGCATGTCTGGACCTATCAATGTGGGAATATCTTCTTCCTCCTCAGTTGTCACCAAGTGATTCATCCACCTGGTATTTTGGTACAAAATTTTAGCTTCTGGGCTTCCGGATTTTTGCACAGTGTACCTCATTTTCTACTCGGGAAGAAATTTCTCCATGTCTCCCTTCACTAGTATGGTTGCAAAAGACCAATTCATTTGAATTTTCCTTCCCAACTCTTGGTAGAAATTTCTACTCAGCAACATTCTGAATGAGGCTGGGACCTCTGCTACCAAAATCATCACTGAAACTTTCTTGTCTGGAAATCTAGTGAGAGCCACCTGTGCATCTTTAACCTTCCCTACAAGTGAGACCTTTTTTGATTCCAAAGAGTAACAAGAGCCACTAGGTGGAGTCATTGTAATTTTAAGAGCCTTGGTGACCTTCAAAGGTATCACATTGTCTGAGGCCCCAGAATCTATTATGCAATTGTTTAGTACATATTCTCTAACAAGAAGAGAGACGTAGAAAGGTTCAACTTTATTAGTCTTTGATGCACTCAAAGAAAGCATGTTCTATGAGGGAGGTGTAGGTGATTTTTGTAGCATGCCTTTGGAACTAGAAGTTACAACATTGGGTGTTATACTACCACTCCTGATATATCAAACGAATCTCTCGAATTGTTTAGGGTGAGTCTGCAAATATTCAGTTTCAGTAATCTGCACTTTGGCTTTGTTTGCATATTCTATGAAGTCAAAGGGAGAAGATGTGGAAAAGGGGGGTGAAGGGACTGATTTTGGAGTCTGGATAGGTTTAGGAGTAGGATTTGATGTTTGAGGAATGGAGGGTATTTTAAAAGACACACTAGGAGCTTTCAAGGTATTAGATTTTGTAGGAGAAGATTTAGATTTAGACTTGGAAGAGACATCAGAAAGCTTACTTGGTATTGTGGGCAGCTTCTTACTTGTTTTAGGGTCAAGCTCCAACAATGCAGACTTCATGGAAGATGGAAGTGGGGATCTTCGACTGATTACTTTACTTTTCAGAGTCGCCATAGGAGGATCATCAACCTTCTTTTCTTTTGTAGAAATGGAGGGAGATGCTTTTTTCTCAGACTGAGAACAAGTGAATACCGCGCATGAGAAATTTGGTGCATCTTCTTCTTCTTCTTCATAACCTCCAGAATACTCACAAAACCTAATTTGTGTATCGTTCTCAAACTCATCACTTTCTTGTAAATCGACAGCTTCTCATTCAAGCTCTTCTTCACTTTCTTGAAATCTGAAATTTACATTCATGGGTGGGGCCTCCAAGGCAAGTCTTTTGGGTGCTCCTACAATCTGATTTCTATTGCTTCTCTGAGAAGAAACTCATTCAAATAATTCCCTCTTCAAAGAGGCCATCTCATTCACCAAATTTTGCAGCGATGGATTAGTTCTCTCATCTTCAGGATGTTGGGCCTTGCCCTTTGATGGATTCTTGATCTTTCCAGAGAGGATGAGATCGTCATCCAATTCAATGGCCCTCCTTTATGCTTCTACAATGTTCCTTGGTTGAACTCTTCGTAGGAGAAATCCTACCTCCAGTGATTGAGCATTTATGAAGAATCTTTTGATATTGTTTTCAGATGGTGAATCCTCTTCAGGTATCCTACGCAGTAACCGTTTAAAACGAGCCATGAAGTCTCTCATGGTTTCATTTTCTCCTTTATTTATTTGAGCCAACTGCACCAAGAGGTCTTGACAATCTTCAGTTGATTTAAATCTCTTCGAATGTATCCTTGATGTCATTCCAACCCGTGATGGACTGGAAAGGTAGGAGGTAAAACCATTCTGCTACTTTTTCTTGGAGGGACTCCACGAACAATCTTACAACAACGTCTTCATGTTGGACACCAAGAATTCCACATGATGTCTTGAAAGCAGTGATGTGTTCTTCCGGATGTTGTGTGTTGTCACCTTTGAACTTTGGAAAGTTCTTGCGGGAACCCATTGGTAGATTGTGAAGAGGGGGTTCAAGAGCAAGCGGGCATATATTCCTTCCCCATGGAATAATGGGTTGAGGTATTTATTCTTTGTCTGCCATTATTTCTTCTTCTTCTGCTTCAGCTCTTGCTTCTACGAATTCTTCTTTAAATTCTTCTTCTTTCAGGAAGTCGATGTTCAACGGTTGTCAAAAAATTACAGAATTTGAAGGATTTTGGATAGGATTACTAGGTGAACTTCTTGAAGAGCTAGATGAAGAGGAGGCTTGAGAGAAGAAATATGGATTATCTCTAATTCGTTCTTTTAGATTTTTCAAAGCTTCGAAATTGAAATCAGCAACACCTCTCGACCTTCTCAACCTGGTCTATCTTCCTTCAACCAGCTTTTGGAGGCTTTTGTAGTTGAAATATGAAAGACCACTGTGGAATGTGAAAAGTCACGTGCAGAAATCAGTAGTGTATCTTTCGGAAATGGACTTTCTTAAACTCTCTTTTATGATTTTTTCAATATTTGATTTTTTTTTTGAATTTTTAGGACCTTGCGGTCGTATTTTGGGTGCAGATGCTGCTAAATTTGCCCCATGGTGGGCACCAAAAATTGTTGGTGAGAAAATTTGTCAAGTGGACAAACTTGTGGATTTCTTGCCAACGCTTTGGGAATCTAAGTCCCTCTACTTAACCGGTGCAGCTGCCGTATGTGCATGTGCATGAAAAGGTGGATTGCTATGGTGACCATTCGACCGGGGATCCAACAGGGGCACTCCACTGACCCTGTGGAAAATGCTTGCATATACCTGCAAGAGATGACTTTGTCTAAAAGTGGGGGAAAGGGAGTGAGAATGGAGGTAGGAGAACTAATGTTGCAGGTAGAAAATCATATTCCTGCACACACACACTAGTTAGAAACTTCATCACATGCATTTATGAGAAGAAACAACCCTGTAAATGACAACAAGACCAAATAGAATTTGATTAGAACAAAGTGTCATGAAATCCCTTGGTCAAAGAAAGCTAGAAACTCCTTGTATTGATGTTTGAACAAAAATTGTACATAGTGTAGGAATGGAAGAAATTTGAGAGGGGAAGAGAGTAGAAGAAAATGGCTATCTCCTTTGCTTTCTCTCAAGGTAGAATGCACTCTTGAGTATACAAGATCAATCGCCAACCCTTTGAAATGGGAATGGCTTTACAATTTATATAATAGAATATGACTCTTCATCTTCCTCATGACCTTTTGAATACCTTAATATGACTTAAGACTGTTCATATTCCACTTCAAATATTTAAGTCCCTTTTATAATAACAAGGCGAATTAATTTACATTATGTTTCTAAAGTCTCTTAAGTCATATTAAAAGTGCAAACCCCAACGTGAAATTAGAATATTGGAAAGTGAGAGAAAGTTGGGGGGAAGAGGAGAGAGAAAGAGGGGGATAAGAAGAAGAGGAGATGTCATTCATGATGAAGTCCGTTGATCCTCATTGATGGAAAGCTCCAAATGTAGTGAAACTTTGAATCTTCAAACTCCTTGCACACTATGAAATTCCTCCAAATTATCTCACGAACATTCTCTAAGTTGAATGAACTAAGGTGGATCTTGAATGCCCCGTGAAAAATGACTAGGATGCTCCCGAACAATGATGTCCCCCTGAATGATTATCCTTGTACATCCCATTGTTCCAAAACTTCTCTTTGAGTGTAACTTAGTATTTTTAATAAGTGTGAAAAAGGTAACTCTCTTGATCCTTTGCTGAGTGTTATAACCTTGATTCCCCTTTCTCCCTCCGTTCCTCACTCCTTTGGATCAAATTTCTATTTTTAGTAGGTGCTCGAGGGCCCACTTACTATTTTTAGTAAGTGCCAAAATTTTCCATTCTAGTGGATTCTCATTTGTAGTGCGCCTCTGATATCTTCATCTCCTTCGCAGGTTCTTCTGTTAATGACTTTCCCGAAACAGCAGTTCCTATGTAGTAGACCTACTATTTTTAGAAAGTTGGCCTCTGGGAGTCGGATTGACATGGAATGAAGTTTTTTGATATGGAGTTTTTCCCAATATCATCCCTTTGAAATTTTGGGCCCGCTCGCTTAATAATCCAGGAGATTTTGAAGTTTTAATTTTTGGACCTGGCAGTGCTTCTGGGTATGACAACCATTAATGGACCTCAAAATTATAGGTCTAGTTTTATCCTCCATTTGCAAATAAAATTTTATTTTTGATGTGGATTTTTTCTTCTGGTGCTTCACGTGCAATCTTACTTTGATCCGGAAACTGGTTTGACGGGAAATCCCACTTCTTTCTTCGTTGAGCGGGAATGGAGATTTCTTTGTTGTGGATGCTTTATCGCACATGGGGGGAGTTTGAAGGTGTATTCTTGATGTTATTCGATAGATGAATGAATAGAAATAAATGGTTCATTGATTCATGCACTAGTTTGCAAGCTTTGTTTAGATTTCCATTTTTTAGCTATGGGGATTTTGTTGTTCTCTTCTTTATTGTTCTTCGTTTCTCCTTACCTTGATGAGGATTCCTTTTGAGACCTGTGCATCACCATGGGAAAGGTATTTCAGTTCCTTTTTTTATCTAGTCTAATCATTTGCAATGGTGGAGTGATGGTAGAATGTTGCAGAGGAAGAATGGAGGAAAGGAGTGCAAATAAAACTATTAGAAGTTAGAAGCGGGAAAAGCAGCACTTGGAAATTTTTCAAAAAGATATGCACAGTTAGGGCTTGGGTGAATTTTTCCATGATTTATGTCCCTGACCTCAGGGATTTGAGGGACATCAATTTTCATAATGAGCAAGACGGTGACATGTGGCACTAGATCCAACGGCAGGGAATGAAGGAGGAAAAAGCTGATTTGAAGCACTAGGAGCTGAATGGAGGTCACATGGGTGTCAAAAATACTCCTCCTAGGGGATGGGAAAATTTTTCCATGTCTGATGTCCCCCACCTCAGGTACATAAGGTACATCAGTTTCCACGATGGTCCTAGAGGTGACACGTGGCAACTGATCCAATGGCAGGGAATGCATGCTCCAAATAAGCACTTGAGGGCTGAACTGCCAGGTCTAGAGGTCATATGAGGGTCCCAAGGGTCACATGAGGGATGGGAAAATTTTCCAATGGGTGATGTACCTGACCTAAGGGATGAGGGACATGAAATCTAGCTAGGCTTCTGGTGCTGACACGTGTCCTCTCGAAAAAATGACTAAGTCCTGAACTGCCTTTGAGAGGGTAACTTGGAATGCAGATAACTTGAGCTTCTGGTGGAATTTATTCATGAAATTTTATATGATCCTGACTGGAAATGTCATTTTGAATCCAATTATGTGGGTATTGTGTCTTTATTTCATCATATTATCCCTAAAAAATCATATTTTTGATCTGGGACTCCACTTATACCTGAGAAAAACTGTCTTCCAATCATATGCGCCAAGGTGTTGTGAAAATTATTATTTCACCATCATGTAAGTCTTATAATAATCTTTCCAAATATGTTTTTTTTTACTTCTAAATCCATCTGGAGCTCCGGAATCTTTGTTTGAAGCCCAACATTTGTTGTAGGCCTATGTACTGCCTAGGCTTGTGAACCCTGTTTTCACTCAGACTACTCCAAGTCTTTTAGAACTTCACAAAGCATTCTAAAATAATTTCCATGATGTTATAAGGTCTTCCATTCACCTCTGTGTTGAATTTGGCCCTTATGCTCTGTTCCAAGGGGTTGATCCAATCCCAAGAAGGCCAATAATAGCCCTTCTCTAAACTGCCAAAAGATAACATTTTCAATGAAATCCTAAAATCACCTAGGGGGAATGAATGGAATTTTCTAAATCACCTAGGATAATATCATGACATTGGTTAGGAATTCATTTGGATTGACTGAACAAATTTGGGGTTTCTTAGGAATGATAAAACATGAAAATTTTGACATAGGGGTATAGTTGTCGTGCTCGGAAATTATCAATTTCCTTGTTGCAAATTCTCACGACAATAGGATCCTAGGAAAATTTATGCAGCGTAATGATGTTAAGCCATCACAAGGAATGTTGAATATCAACTGGTCACAAATCCAAAGGTCAATATGAACCCAAGGATATCAAAGAATAAAGAATGGTCTACAATAACAAGGTAATATATGACAAGAAGTATCTAGGATAAGATAATTAAGCACAAGACTAAAATCCAATCACAAAAATAGTTTACTACCTATGATTTTCCAAGATAGGTTTAAAGAAAATATTGACAACACAATATCACCACTTAGGTCAAGTTTAAAATAAACAAGACCTAAATACTAAGAAATTTTTGAGGCAATCCTCCAACAAGGTATACTAAAACCAATTTTAGACACCAAAAAAGTCCAATTCTTTGAAAATTGAAGTTACAAATGCGAGCAACTTAATGACACTATTTGGACACGTTAATAAATATTTGCAAGAAAGTAATATTTTAGTATCAAAATGGTGTTATCACGATGCAAGCAACATAACCTCAACACTCGCAAAAAATAAAGGTGATGTTAGGATTAAAAATTAATCCTAAGTATATCAAGAAGTTATTATGTGTGTTAGTAGCGTAATAATACAATTTAGAAACTTATACCAAGTTTCACAATGGAAACAAGACGTAAGTATCAAAATTGTATGGCTATAATGCAGGCAACGTAACAACTCAAAGGAAGTTAGTGATAAGAAAATCTAACTACAATGATAATGTGTCTCAATATGGGTTTGAGACAAAGTTTCTACTACAAACATGAAGACGTACCATTCACACTTTCAACACTTGCATTCTGACATTGCAACCTAGTCATACAAGTAGACTACAAAAGTGGTTTCCATGATTATTTCTAGTAGTGTTCACCGTGTGTTGTTTTATTTTTTCCCTAAATTTGAAACAAGAAGACAAAGGAGTAAAACCACGTGGTGATAAAACAAACTAAGTGTAACTTCGATAGAGTTTCACCTTGTCTTAAGACAAGTGAAAAATTAAGACAAAGTAACACATTGCAAGTTCCATGATGAATAACACACATTTTCAACTTAAATGGACTCTCACCTTGTTCGGATAACAATTCTTCAAATCCAAACAAGTTTTCACTTTGTGAGAGCTCTTTGAAACATGAGGTCTAAGTCAAATTGGCTCGAAGCCACAAGCTTCTTAGTGGTTCTCTCTCTAGGTGTCACAAACTATCTCTACGAGCTTAGTTTTCCAAGGAAGTCACACTAACTAAAACTTGGATTATCCCAAATTTACTTTACCCCCTTCAATACAATGAGAATTAAATGTGTTTTAGTTGTATTTTCACTGGGGTCGTGTAAAGATAATTTTGACTATAATATCTCTAAGGTGTACTAAGTATTGGAGAAATTTCCCATTTCATTCATAAGGTTCCATCTTGTGTGAACTCCTTTGGGGTTCCTAGGAGCATCCCTCTTGTTATCTTAAGGCTTATGCCAAAGGGAGTTTCTCCTAGTTTAAATCAGTCGAGCCATAGCTCTTAACCAAAACCTGCAATATAATGTGATGAATAAAGGTGTGTTGTATTTTCTTATCTTTTGGATTAAGAAATTTAGTTTAGACCACCATTGGTAACCCACATCACATGTGTAGTTAAATTTTTGTTTAGATTCTCCTTTGTTTGGAAATTGTTAGGTCCTACATATAAATAGTTAGTAGTTATCCAAAAATATCTATAATATCATGAATGGAGGATTAAATGTTGTTTTTGGTTCTCAATATCATGTAAGGACGTGAGAGAAGAACATACACAATAAGCAACCCAAATAGATAACAATGAAAAAATTGTACATCAAATAACTACCATAATGTTTTGTAAATCAAGGTTCATTCCCAATTAATCCAAGTGATTTTTAGTGAAAAACTAAAGTTGTTTTTTATCATCAAGATCACACGAGGTGTAAGAGAAGAGCATACACAAGTTTTATCTTTGGTTGTTTATCAAATGAAAAGCTCTTAAACTAAAGGATCATACACATGCCAAATGAAATTTTATTTCCTTAAGCATAAAAATGAATAATGAAATTTCCCACTTACTCTAAGGTTAGAAAAAAAGGTTTAAAGTTGCTTTTGATTCTCAAGATCACACAAGCTGCAAGAGAAGAGCATGCACAACTTTAGCCCAAACTCATACAAACCATGGAAACCAAATCATTCATCAAAAAGTAAATTTTTTAAAAAATCTAATTTTAAATGTTGAAAACCTATAGAAAATAGTTAAGAAACCATAAAACACATAGAAAACATTAAAAATTAGAATTTACAACTTTGAAAATAGTTCAAAATTCAAACCATCACATCAGTGCACCCTTTTGAACAGCAGCACGCCCCAGATAGCGACATCACATCCTTTAGAGTAGTAGCGTGACCTTGACGACGTGAGCATGCCTCTAAAAAAAAATATAGTTAGTTGAATTCTAGGGCATCTAGAGAGCCACCAACATGCACTTCGAAGCCCCAGTATTTCTTGAAAATAGAGGGAAAAAATATAATACAACACAGGCACATCCAGAGAAGTATGAGTGTGGATTTGAGAGTGGAAGTGCAGCCTTGATGACGTGAGTGTGCACCTTGCAACATGAGCATGACCTTGACAACGTGAGTGCACACCTTCCTGTAGGTGGTCAACACAGGTTTTTACAAGAAAAATCTAAAAAATCTCAAATCTTTGACATTCTGATGCAATTTTGACAACACTTTACCTCCTTTGATCTTGCAAAGAACATAAAAACAAAGCAACTACAACTAATATAGCTTAAACAAATATCAAAATTTGAAATTAATCTACAAAAATTGAAATTTACTCAAAAAAAATCTTGAAACTAATCTATAAAACTTCAAATTAAATATAAAGGACAATTGAAGGTGTCCCACCGAGCATGCCAAATGATAACATGCTCAACTTTTGCAATATGACTAACTAGTTGATTAGTCAATAGGTCAATACTGGACCAATAGCATTGTGACAATGTTGGCAAAAGGGCGTTGGCAAACTTGAAGGATCGAGAGGTTTCCACCGCCCATAAAAATAATTAGGGTCTTGGTCATATGGTATGGTCATATGAGGGCTTAAGCTTGTGATTCCTACTAGTAGGTGCTTAACTCCAGCCCCCTTTCATTTTATTTGTGTGGCGAAAGCAAGAGCATTTTATTTTGTTTCAGCGGCAACTAAAATAAATAGTATAGCATAATATTGAAAAGCTTGTAACTTTTGATCAGTAACTCGGTTTTGAGTGTCGTTTTTTAAAAAATAACTTGTTTTTCCATGCTCTTTCCATTGGAAATATTTATTTTGAGAATTTCACTATAATTATAAAGTGCCAAAATCTGGGGGGGCTCTTGGTGCATTGTTTGGGGGTCTTGTTGCATTGCTTGGTTCTTGCATTTATTTTGGTGATTTTTTGAGGATGGCATCTACTTCTACATTATATCATGTGGAGCCATTAACAACACATAATTACCACACATGGAAACCAAGAATGGAAACAATAATTAAGCGGAAAGGATTATGGGCTTTAACTTCTTTAGAACAACTTGTGTTCACTAGAGAATATGAGAAATTTCAGTACCAGTGCAAATTTGATGAGTGTATGGGTTTGATAGGAACTTATGTAAGTGACAGTATTTTGTTTCATTAGGAAAAATGTGACTCTCCTTTCAAAATATGGGAGAAATTGGAGGATTTATTTGGTAAGGTGGATCATATAAGAGCCATGCAACTTGAAATTGAGATCACCTCTCTTAATCCTGAATATTTTCCAACAATTATAGACTATCTTACCAAGTTCAAGAATTTCTTGACACAATTGAAGGGGAGTGGAAGAGATAAGAAAGATGAAGAGTGTGTTTACTTGATTTTTATCCAAGTTGAGAGGACCATTCCAAATTTTTGCTTCTACCTTTTTCTCTAGCATGGATGCAGGTGACACATTCAAAATGCCTAACTTAGAAAAATTTTGTGAAAGACTTACTAGGGAAGAATCCAAATTGTCTCACCTTGAGTCTTCCACCTCTCAAAAGGCATTAGTTGCATCTAATCCTAAGGGAAAGGGAAAACCAAATAGTAAAAAAAAATCCACCCCTTCTCCATCTCAAAATGCTTCTAAACCCAAAGAAAACAACTCAAAACCCAAGGAGTCTTCTAAATCCAAGAATAAGTCTAGCCATTCATGCTCTTTTTATGGGGTAGTAATCATGACGAACATAGGTGTTATAAGTGAATGCAAGCCTTAGAGGATGCAGTCAAGAAACACAAAATTTCTATCTCTACTCCACCTCCTTCTAATCAACATGGAAAAACACTTAGTATTGTTGGAATATCACAGTCACCACTTACAGACAATTGAATTATAGATTCTGGATGCTTCTCATCACATGACTTCTTCCAAGGAGTCTTTTGTTTCTCTAGGTTTGAGTTCTACTTCCAAAATTGAGGTTGGAGATTCTTCCTTTCTTTCTGTTGAGGGAAAAGGTGATATACAACTTGATGGTGGAAATATCCAAGATGCACTATATGTTCCTAACATCACTACAAATTCACTTTCTGTATATCAAATTTTTCATTCTGGTCAAGGGAAAACAGTGACTTTTACACCACATGGGGCAGAAGTAAAAACTTTGTTGGAGCCTAAATTCACTTGTTGCTCAGGGTATTGTTGATCATAGCTATAGACTATATCACTTTAAGGGTTTTGATGACACTTCTTCTGTAGAAATAGGATTAGTTTCTCATTTAGATTCAGAGAGTAAGCTTTGGCATGAAAGATTTAGACATCTCAATTATAGATATTTGAAGGAGTTGAGCACTCATGGTGTGGTAGATGGTCTTCCTAGAGTTTCTTGTCTTGAGGGAGTTTGCTCATGGTTGTGCATTAGGGAAACAACACCAAGATCCTTTTCCTAAGAATTTGTCTAAGAGAGCTTCTTCACCACTTGAGCTTGTGCATAGTGACTTGATGGTTTTTCCTACCCCATCTTTCAATGGAGCTAAGTATGCACTTACATTTATTGATAATTTCTCGAGGCGTACTTGGGTTTATTTTCTCAAGTAAAAAAGTGATGTTTTTTCACACTTCAAATTCTTCAAGGCTTTGGTCGAGAAACAATCTTCTAGTAGCATAAAGAACCTTCACACTTATAATGGGGGGGAGTACTTTAGCATGATGAGTTTTCTGAATTTTTGGTAACTCAAAGCATTATTCACCAACATTTTGTTTCTCATACTCCACAACAGAATGGATTAGCAGAAAGGAAGAATAGAACTTTGAAGGAAATGGCTAACTGTATGATGCATTCTAGAGATATAGCTCCTATCTATTGGGTAGAAGTAGTTAATTGTGCTAACTATATTCAAAATCACACACCACATAGAGCACTTGAGCATTTGACTCCAGAGGAAGCTTGGTCCAACACTAAGTCAGATGTCTCATTTTTTCGAGTCTTTAGGAGCCATGCTTGGGATTTTATGCCAAATAAGAAAAGGAAAGCTTTAGATAAGAAGAGTAAACCCTTGATTTTTGTAGGGTATTGTGAGGACATGAGAGCTTATCATCTTTTAGATCCTGATACACATAATGTTCTTTTTTCGAACACATGTTTAGTTTGATGAGTGTTTCACTCCTCATGATTCTTCATCTTCTTCCATTCCTTCTGCTTATTCATCTCATCTTGAGGATCCTTTCTTTGAGGAGATTGATGAGGTGGTTATAGATGCCATTGAGGATCTTGTTCCCACTGATGTTGTCACTATGCCTAAGTGGGCTTGTACTACCGTTTCTGAGGCATCACCTTTCATAGAGGATATTCCACCCACTATGCATCATCACACACATTCTACAGGTTCTAGACTTTTGTGTCAGGTAGTTTCTGAGGATCCACAGTATTTTTCAAAGGCTCATGGGATACCGGAGTGGGATGATGCGATGACAGCTGAGTATTCTTCTTTGATGAAGAATCATACTTGGGATTTGGTATCTCTTCCTAAAGGAAGAAAGATGGTTAGGTGTAAGTGGGTATACCTAAACAAATATGCAGCTGATGGGTCCATTGACAAGTATAAGGCTCATCTTGTTGCAAAGGGTTTTTCACAAGTTGAAGGTATTGATTACTCTGAGAATTTTGCACCCGTTGCCAAGATGGATTATGTACGCCTTGTACTTGCTATTGCTGCATCATAGGGGTGGCCCATATACCAGATGGATGTGAAGAGTACCTTCTTACATGGAGATCTACAAGAGGAAATATATATGGAGCAGCCGGCTGGATTTTTTCAAGATTCTTCTCTTGTTTGTAGGCTTCGAAGGTCTCTCTACGGTCTCAAACAAGCCCCTCGGGCTTGGTATGAGAAGATTGATTCTTTTCTTCTATCTACTGGTTTTGTTCGTTGCCATTCTGATCATACAGTGTATCTCTAGCATGTCGGTGAGGATATTGTGATACTTGTCTTGTATGTTGATGATCTATTACTTACTGACAATTCTTCTTCCCACATTCAGAGTATTTAGAGGGATCTTTCTACACAGTTTGACATGACAAATCTTGGGCTATTACATTATTTCCTTGGTTTACAGATTTCTCAGACAGATTTAGGGATTCATTTGAGTCTGTAAAAGTACACCCATGATCTTCTTAGGCACTTTGATATGGCTGATTGTAAGCCAATTCCATCTCCTTTTCAGTCTGGAGTTATTCTTACATCCACATGTACCACACCACTTTGTGATCCTACATTGTATAGGTAGTTGGTTGGGAGTCTCATGTACTTGACCCATACTAGCCCTGATATTTCATTTGCAGTAGGGCTTGTATCTAAGTTTGCACATTCTCCTCATAGTAGTCATTGGCAGGATACTAAAAGGATTTTGCGCTATTTACAGGGCACTTTCCACTTTGGCCTACACTACACTAGGGGTTCTACTCAGTTGGTTGGGTATACAGATTCATATTGGTCATGTTCTATTGATGACAAGTGTTATACTTCTAGATATCTTTTCTTTCTTGGTTCTTCTCCAGTTACTTGGGCGTCAAAAATCAACAGGATATTGCACTTTCATCTTCAGAGGTAGAGTATAGGGCAGCCGTTACAGTGAGTTAGCAGATTCTTTGGCTTCGCCAGTTATTGATAGAGTTTGGATTCCCACAGGATTCACTGACTATACTTTGGTGTGACAACCAAAGTGTAATTCACATTTCTCACAACCCAGTTTAGCACCAGCAGACCAAGCATATAGAGATACACATCCACTTCATTCGGCAGCACATTCAAGATGGAGTTCTTTGCTTGGAGTACCTTCTGACTCAGCAGTAGGTTGCAGACATATGTATGAAGCCTTTTGCATCACCTCGCTACCTTGAGTTGCGTGGAATGCTTGGGGTTTCGGAAGTTGTTCTTGGGGGGTGTTTGTGAGAACATATTCCTTCTTCTTCTTCTTCTTCTTCTTATCTTTCCTTATAGCAGGATTCTTTCCTTATTTTGGTTTGAGATTCCTTCATGGATATATTATACATGAGTACCTCATCAGGCCTAGTTTTCGAGACTCATATTGTGGACATGCCACTTCTATTTTGGCCCCTAGCTTCACTTGAGGGGTGGTGTTAGAGTAGGTATTTACCTTAGCTCATGTTCACCTAGGTACATTATTTACCTTTATTATATTTATCCTCACCCACTTATGTGTGTGGATATTTCTTTTTATTTATTTAGATATTATGAGATATTATCTAATTGTTAGGTATAGTTCTTTCCTTGATCTATGGTATTGACTAGTTCTTTCCTAAATCTATGGTATTGAGTAGATCCTTGATGTCTAGTTCTCTCATAAATCTATGGACTTGAATAGTTCTTTGATGACTAGTTCTTTCCATGATTTATGGGTTGATCTACAACCTTGACTGGTTCTTAGATTGTTATTCCTTGCCTATATAAGCAAGGCCCATTCTCATTGTATTTCATTGAGTTCTATAGTAATATATGATATTGCTACTCATTTGTTTGCAAAGGTTTATGTAAAGTTATTCTGGGGAATTGCTTTCATCTTATTGATCATGATGTTTGATTAGCAACTATGTTCTTGGCTTGGCACGATCTAGTTATTGTTCCTTTTACTTACCTTTTTAAAACCTCATCCACCATATATACAAGGAATATGGGATTAATCCCATAGTAGGTGGCATAGGGAGTGGAACCTGTGACCTCATCTAAAAAGATAAGTGGCCTTACCAACCCACCACCCTCTTAGAAGTAGTAATCAAGCTCACTTATATTTGTAAATAGATAAGTGTTAGGTCTGTGTTAATTGAATAAGGAAGTACTTTTAGAAAAGTGCAATTTTCATATATAACTCAAGATATTGGAAGTGAGCAAAGAAGCTTGCCCCAATATCTGATGTGGAGCTTTTGTGATAGAGTTATTTTCTGTTAAATTCACACGAAGATGTAGAATCAAAGGGAGATACTACTACAAGTGGATCAAGAAAGTGAAGGATAGAGGCTGAGCTCCATTAACGTCCTTCGAAGGTTTGAAACACATTTTTGTAGGTTTTTATTCATTATTGGTTAATGTAAAGGTTATTGTATTTACATATTTTAACATTATTAATGGATCGGTTCACCACGAACCCGGGGACATAGGAATTCCAAACCCTGTAAACAATCTAGTGTTGTGTTCTAATTTTTATTATTAGTTTCTAATTATTTGCAGTAATTTACATTCCAAATATGAATATGGATGCAACTATAAACAAAATTGATATAAATTAGAAAAATTGATTAAATTTGAAATAGTGAATTTTTAGGCTTTGATCAAACAATAAACTTTTGAGTAAATTTCAAACTTAATTTCAGTTCTAAATTCAGTCCATAATTAGATTTTTAATAAATAATTTGGATTATTAAGACCTCTGAAGTTGTTAAAATTGAATATCCTTTGAAACGATTAAAAAGTGTTAGTTTCAAGCACCCATTTTTAGATCACTAGTAAAGGCTAACACCATAATAGCCTAGAGTCAAGCTCAAGCTTAAGAATGAAACATCATGATCAAATCTTAAAACCATGCATTAATGGAAACTAAATGAAATTAAACATCCAATCTACAAGCATCCTTACTATGTGAGATTATTACTAATTAACATAGACATAATAAAATCTAAGGGAAATCAAAATATGGTTGTTGCTACTCCACAAATGGTGAGAGGATCTCTCTAAAAATGGCTATAAGGCCATATTAGATATACCTCTATCAACCAACATGAAGATTGGATGCAAATATTGAGAAAGCTAATCCAAGAAGGAAGTAAGGCTCCTAATCATATTTTTAATATCAATATACTAATCAAAGTATGGTGTAAAGTTTTAAGGTTGGAGCTTAGTCCTTTTTTATAGTTTTCTATTTGAGGAAAACCTACATCTTGGTGCATGTAGGACTAAAAAGTATAACGTAGATTAAGGCTTGTTAATCATGATTAGTGAATTAACAAGTGATTAGCATGTGAAGAGCCTTAATTAACCACTTAGGGTTAATTAAGAGGCTAGGATAAGCTTTTGAAGCCTTCTGAGATTCCTTGGGGGAAAAGGGGTGATTTTGAATAGTTAGAAGAGGGGTTTGAGCCAATAATAGGGTTTATTGATCAAAACAAGGGTAAATAGGCTTAATTAGCTAATAATCACTAATTGTTTGTTCGGAAGAGGATTATGACTTACCCTTTTTAATGTCTCAGAAATTGACATCTTAAATGTGAAAGAGGTTAGTTAATAAACAAAGAGTCATCACTTGACCAAAATAGAGGGAAATGTTAGTTAATTAGCAGAAATCACTAATTATAATGAAAATAGTAAGAATAAGAGTAATAAGTGTGCGTTTAGCAATAAGACTGTGAAAGTGGAATTTAGGTGTCTACACTTTACACAAAGTATCTTCTGGTTTGTAAAAAAATGAGCTTACACATATTTCTCACACCATTGTTAGAGATGGTATTAACAAGATTATCAAATTTTACATGGCCTAATATTCTATTTCATAACCATAAATCATTCATCTTACTCATTAGACACTTTCCATTATTGACTTACTTAAAATGAACATGTTATTGTTTGTTCTCATTGCTTTTAAAACAACCTTATTTGCTACTTGTTTATTAATTTTGCAGCCCTTCACAGCAAAAGTTAGAATATACCCTTGTTTTCACATTTGGCTTAAACTAAGTATATTTGTTTCAAGACTTCAACATATAAAACATCTTTGATGATGGATTTTCCATTTTCCAAACTCAAAGAACCTCTTCCTGAAATTCTTATGTCATAATTGTCTCCAAACTTCTGTTCTTGAAGCATTTTCCTATAGTGTACTAAAATTATTCTTATCACTTGTCGTATGAGCTGAGCATCAGACTATCAATATACCAAATTAGATTTTCATCTTGACTATGAAAAGCAGTTTGAGAAATATCACACACTTCATCATGATTCAAATTGGATAATATATGGACAAAACTCCATAAATTTCATTCCATATATCAAACCCTAAGGGTTTCAAATAAGCTCTTATGTTAATAAATGGAAACATACCAACTTTCCTTCGACAATACTTCATGATTGTGATTCAGAAGATCTCATTTCAAGTGATTAAACTTATATAGAAGGACCTTCTGTGATACCAATAATTGGAATCACAATGGAATGAGATTGGCGTTGAATCATTCATTATAAACTCAAATCAGATTTTAGATTGCTTATTCAAAACTCAAAACTATTTAACCATCTATTAATGTGTGAAAACTATCAAATATCACATATGCAATAAACCATGAACAAAATAATCAACACAAGACATGGTATATAAGTGGGAAACCCTCAAGGGGAAGATAACCCACTAAAACACAATCTTTATATTGAAATGTTTCAAATTTAGTGAGGAACCAACCCCTAGTTTAGTATAGTTACAACCCTACAAGGAGCACAAAACCCTAATTTTGTGAAGAAAAAAAATTCACAAGGAGGATACAACCCTCGAAGATGATAAAGTACCCACTCAACCACCTTATGAATAAGATCTTTGATGTATTTCTACTTCCACAATTGATAGATATCACAAATTCAGCTCACACTCTATTGTTCAAACCCTAGTTCTTCAATCTCTCATAAACTAGCTCTTTCTTCACTTTTCAAAGCTTCAAACCCTTGCACACATTATTAATTTCCTTCCTTAACCTGTCACATACTTGATCAGATCTCAAACCACCCTTATATACCTACAAAAAAACTTCACCTAGGTTACACTTCTTGCACACACACCACTAACTCACAAAAACACCCAAATTTTTTCTTTTATAAGCTCCTTGATTCAAATCAAAACAGAAAAAAAAAATCTGTCATTTTTCAAGACCAATTCATCTTAACGATTAACAAAAATATAGGAGTCCTAAAATAATGAGTATAGGGTATTAATGTTAATCTAATTAGGAGGACTAAAATGTTGTGTAAAGTACACTAAAACAATAAGAAATAATTATAACTAATTACCCTAAGTGAAACAAAACCCTAGATGTGAAAGAGAAGGGAGAGAAGTGTCTTAGCTGATTCAAAGAGACTGTCGTAGGCTGTTGCAGGTCTGAAAATAGAATCTCAAAGTGTAGACAATCACTCATAAACCTTGTGAAGACTAGATCTGGCATATCTGAACTGACTGAGGAACCTGGGAAGGTATTGGGGAACCCCGGGGCACCCTGGTCTGCAGATTAGGTTCTATTATCTCTATAATGCTCTGGATATGAGTTTTGTATGGTCACAATTTGATATGAAACTCTACCTGTCTGTCACAATGGATTCACAAGATTAGTTCAATAATGACCTGCAATACAAGAGGAAGTATCAAACCCTAAGAAAAATAAAAATGCATAATGAATGGGTTGGACTGACCTTAGTTTCCAAACTAGTGGTCTTATCAATGAGTGTTGAACTACATTTCAGACTCGAATGTAGTTCTGGTGAGTGTGTACATGTTGTTCCCTAGGTGCTCTCGTGTCAATCGCAATAGTAATTATAGAAAATTCAAAAAGCATGTGTGCATGGAATAGAATAGAATCTCTCCCCCTATGAAGTGTGTGTGTCTGTATGATGCAAATCTACTAGCCTTGATGCATGGCACTATGTGGATGCAAGTGATGCAATGGTGCAACTCTAGATGGAGTGATAGTAGTATGTGACACTATGACCCTCATTATGGTCTTATAACTTTATATTTATAGGGCTCTCAATTTTAATTTTGTAATTAATTCCAACAAGGCTAACTAGGAAAATGATAAAGATGAAAAATGGATATAAATGCCCCAAAAAGAAGCAGGAAAAGAGAAGCATAGATCAGGGCACCCAGGGTGGGACCAGAGTTCCTTGAGGTGCCCCAATACAGACTGAGGTGCCCTGATTTTGGGATAGAATGATGGGGCAGTTGTAAAATGGATGGATAAGTACCAGAAAATATGTGGGAATGAAAAAATAAAATATAAAATAAAGATATCAAAAAGGTGGGATTAATTAGTACTTTATTCACTTGAGAACCTTCTAAATAGTAGTATAAGACCAGGCTAAATACTGTCTAAAGTGCATAATTTTGTGTCCACATTTTTCCCCCACTTTATGCTGGTGAAAAAAACGCTCACTAACATAAAGTAGATAGAGATGCGTACCTGATATACATATAGAGTGTAGAAGAAGACATGTCGATGGAATAGACTCAAGCATGGAATGACAAAACAAAAAATGTTAATGAGCGTGGATTCTAAAGATGAAAATGAGCATAAAAAGTGATGAGAGTGAACCTAGGGCAAAACACATGTGTAGTTTCTGCTATGTGTAGTGTACCTACATGGTTAGTAAAGGCAAGTGTCTGTAGTGGAGTGTTATCGTTATCATTTTCGTTGTCATTGTTTTTGATGCCCCCAATTTGACTGCTTGTTCTCATATGGCCGGACCTGCTAGGAGAAAACAATCAAGTAGGTAAATATGTATGTATGTAAAATTGTTGTGTAAAATACACATGTATTTAGAAATGTGTAAAGTACACAAATGTAAAATATGCTAGAATAAAAGTGTGAATGGAACATGTGCACCTGATCCATGTCAAGAAAAGGGTGTAGAAGGATATCCTGTATTATCATGATTTTTTTGGGCGATCACACGCCACCCTGACTAAAGAAGTATAGTGAGGAAATGCATTGTATCCCCCAACCTTTAATTGCTTCTACTGAAATGTGTGAAGAGATCTTTATATTGTCCTGGTTTTTTGGGTGATCCGCAACCACTGGACAAAGTATTGTAGAGAGGTACACCCACTGTAACCCCCAAGCTTATAACTACTCCACAGAATTTCTGAAGGACACCATGTCCTGTAGAGGCCGTTGTGTATGGAGTTTTTAGACTAGTCTGAACTCACTTATTGTGTGTGAACCGGTGTAAATACACTGTGTTAGTAGAAACCCCTCAATTATGCCCCCTATTTGGGGGTGCATGCGACGTCGCTGAAAGGAGAATGCAGATCTAAAAGAGGAACAACTACACTCTAACCTGTAGAACTCTACCCTGCATGGGGAAAGGGAAAAGCTTGGTAGATACCAAGGCACACACAAAAGGAGATGGCTATTCAAAACAATTTTTATTCCAAAAACACATGCATGTAATGAGATAAGTGTAAACTATCTAGATAATGTCGTAACTACCAAATAGAGTAATGTGAACACGCAAAAAAACAAACATACCGCACAAAGTGGATTTCAAACATGGGACATCACTCATGATGTCGCAAGATGCTCAAGTCTGTCATGGCCACAAATAGTAGACAAGTCTACACACAAGCAAAGGGCATAGCCGCATACAATGGAAAAAAAAGTAGACAAGTAGAAACAAACAAGTAGTCATGGAAACATGTAATCCTGCAAAACAAGAGTTACACATGGAACACCCGTTAGCATGTTAGAATGATAACCAATATGTCAAAGCATGTATGAACAAGTAATGTAAGATGATAAGTACAAAATGAAACAATAACACCTATATTAGACTAATGTGGATGCCCCCAATGACCAATATAGTAAGGGTAAAAGGTGAGCATCCATGCCACGTGTAAATGTCATGTATCTATGTGTTATCCCGTAAAATTGGCAAGGGAAATTCTACAGATAACCCTACCAAAATTTTATTCCGGTCCCTCGTCAGGGACCCCTTGTGTTCGGAACGTTGCAAAATCCCTTCCCTGGAAATCTAGTTGTCCGAACTTAGCCTTTTTTGGTCTTTTTTGGTCGGGCGCACATAATGACTATGCAACATCAAATATTCATGTGCCCCCTTTTAATCCTTTGGCGCATGCTTTCTTCTGTCGACAGTGCTTTTCATGTGCCATTTGAAAAATTTGGTGGCACATTTATTACCACCCTCGCCTATATATAGGCGCATCTGCACTGTCATTTTCATCTGACACAATCACGTGATTTTTCTCTTACATATGTACCTGCTAGCGCACCTGCCCTGTCGTTTTCAAATCACTTCGTGGACCCGTTTTCACATTTCTCTGTTATATTATCCTGGTAAGAGGTCCTCTTTTCTTTTGTGTGTTTTGTGCTTTGGTTTTTGGCTGCTTGTTGGTGAGGATTGGGTTAAATAAGATCTGTCAAAACATGAACTCCCCATCCTCCTTGTTGTTTTTCTCTACCCTGCACCCATGCATTCTTCCCCCTATTTCCAGATCTGCTGGTAAAGGGGACTCTGTCCTAAAAAGTTTGTTGGAAACTCTTTGCTTAAGCTTCTTCATAACCCAAAGACATCCTACAAAATAAGTTTAAATGCATGCAAACCCCTCAAGAAAGGAATCATGGCTTGAAAATAAGAGACTGTTATTTCCTCTTTTGGCACATCTGTCATCCCTGTAACATAATAAACAGTCGTGCCAATGGCACATATACTATGCCTGTAACACAAAGAACAGCCATGCCCTCAAGGTGCACTCCCTTCACTTGTTGCAACCGCTAAACTTGCACCCTCTTGGCGCACCAAACTCATTTGTTGCATCATTAAAACTTGCACCATTAGCGCACCCTACATCTATGCAACACCAACTAAATCTGTGCCAAGTGCAAATATTTAAGCAGCGCAGTCGCATCCATTGTTACAACAACATCATGTTGTGTAGACCTTCCATGTGTTGCGCTAGTTCCCTTATGACGCATGAAAAAATGGTGTTACACGCATTAAACTCATACCCTTTGGTGCATCCTACACCCGTGTAACATGAAAAATATCCGCGCCCTTTATAAAATGTATACATATGGTGTAGGCGCACTTATACTTACAACAACAAAAAATGCAATCTGCAGTGTCCATATGCCATGCGCCCTTTGGCGTTGATTCATCCTTTGCAGCAACCCTTTCCTGTGCGCCTTATTATTTAGCCCTGTAGCCTAAAGTATTCATGTGCCCTACGCCCTGAGGCCTTAAAATCACTAACTCTTTCTTCGATTGATGCTTTAATGGAAGATCAAACAGCTGATATGACTTTCTTGCGTTGGGTTTCACTTCTTATTGTTGCAGATCAGCAACTGAGTTCAGAGTTACATATGTCAACATCAAGCAAGAGACCTACCAAATCCAAGGGCAAAGCCAAGCTCACGAAAGAAGAAATGAAGTATAAATATCAGAGGGTCAGGATGCCCGAGTCCCAAGTAGATTGTGACCTAGACATCAGAGACTCAGAGCTGGGTCATATTGATATGGAGGATTTCTAGGCCAGAACCTAGAGGGTCACAAGAAGTCCATGGATGGACAAGCTGATGGGCAGTACACTACATTTTGTTGGTGGGATCCCAGTTAGTGCTGTAAACAATGAGTTTATGATGGTAGTAGCCCGATGCTACAACAAAGACACAAGATGTGTCCATAATGAGAAGGGCGAGGTCATAATCAACCTCACTACCCGCCACTTTGAAATAATGCTTGGCATCCCTCACCACCGTCACTTTGTGGCCATTAGCCAGGAGGATTGCATCAAAGCTTGGGATGAAAATGAAGATCAGTGCATGAAACTGATGAATGAAGTATACCTAAAGAACAAAAAGGTGGTGACTCGGTGGCCACAATTCATTCATCACAGTGACTTTTCAGAGGAACTCAATGACACAATCACGTTCTTGAGCAGAGTCTTTGGGCTTCCTGATGCTCACTATTTTCACAAGTGGATGCTGCGATACCTAGAAACCATGAACAAAAATGTGCCCGATCAATGCTTTGAGTGGGCAGAAATCATAAGTAGCACAATATCGGAGTAGCTCCAGCAACTCAACACAATGGGGAGGTTCTATATGAACTCCTACGTGGTCTATGCTGCGGCTTCAGAGAGGGACTATCCAGCTCTGATGCGGTGCGGGGTTTGGCCCCAAGTTAAAATCTATGAATACTATCCAGAAATGAAGCTGGAAAATAGCATTCCCTAGTTCACAAAGATCAACGATGCCTTCTTCTACTTCATCATCTGCCTATTGAGGTCGAATATGACTCACGGTCGTACGACCAAGAGCATCGTAGTAGCTACAAAGAAATGGGGGGCCCTATTCACTCAATTCCCCGCATTCACCTATCTGAGGGAAATTAACTTCTTAGGGGTACCAACTAAAATGCCAAGATATGCCGGTCCCAAGTTGATCCTGTTGGAGCTGTCGAGGTAACTTATTACCTACCATGAGAAGTGTCTCAAGAGAAAGAAGGGTGGGACTCCTTTCCCCCTCACAGTGGGTAGGTATACGTGTCTCTCTCACCACAAGGTGAAAGACATGTTTGCAGAGCTGGAGCTACTGAATCTAAAACACAACTTCCTGGCCAGGCCCACCTTCGACCCAAGGAATTGTCTCCCCAGGGCCAAGCTCGATCCGATCCACATCCCTCAGATCAAAGATATCTACATCGACATATATCATGAGGTTGAGCTCAGAAGGAAGGATCGTTCCCACTTGGCCTTAGCAGAAATCATCCAGTACTGGGTGGCCATTGTCCCAAAAGGCTACCAAACTGTTGAAGAAGAAGTTGATCAAGTATATCTTGACACGGGTGGAGATGATTGGCCTTTCGCGGTGATCGACAGAACCAAAGCGCCTCAGACAATTGAGGAAAGGGTCAAGGAAACTCTGTGAAGGACAGAGCATTGGTTCCGAATGAATGGGCTCATCTACCTTGGAGTCGATTTCACAACCTCTCCGTTGGGCAACGCACCTCCTCGGTTGAAACAACAGGCAAAGGGCAAGGGTAAAGGTAAAGAGGGTGAGTCCAGCTCCACCCAAGAGGAAGCTCTTGAAAGCCCTCCTTCCGCTTCACAAGAACGGGTTGTAGTCCCGGAGAGCTTAGAAGAAGAAGCAGTAGAAGATGTTCCAATAGGCACATCCACTCAGGATGTGGCCACAACTGTAACAATTGAGGTCCCTTCTGTTCCTTCTCCTTCTCCTCCTTCCCCTCCTCGAGTGACCCAAACAACCATTCCTTTGGTCGTGTCCTCTTCCCCCTTCTTCTACTGTTCCTCCCGCTTCTTCGTCCATCTTCTCCTCTCTCGCGGAGCTGTCCCCTTCCATTTCTTCCCTCATCTCTGAGCTCCCTTCCCTTCCTATGACTTCCTCCCCTGCAGTATCCCTCCCCCCCGTGAGCACTTCCTTGGCTTTCCTCTCAATTCCGCCTCCAAGTGTCTCCACATTTTTCCTTTCTACTACTGCAGCTACCCCCTTCTCCATTTCTGGTCCTTCTCCCATAAGTCCAGCCTAGGTCTCCTAGCACCTGAGTCAACAGAAGAGGAAAGTTCCCATCACCCCGATGGACTTCTCCGTCATCCCATCAAAAGGGATCAAGAAGCAAAAACCAATAACCCGCTTCTCTCAGAGTGCATCAGGGGGAGAGAGTGATGGAGATTGCATACCTCAATCCTTTTAAGGATAAAAAGGATCTATCTTCGACAGATTACACAGTGACTCAAGTCACAATGGGGACATCTTCAGAAAGCCTGCAAGGAGAGGCCCTATCTGTAGTTGACGCCCTTTGCAAGAAACTCCAAGAAGCAAAGGAAGAGAAAAGGCTGCTAAAGGAGAAAAATAAGCATCTTCTCTGTGCCTTGCAAAAGATGGGCAGTGCGCCTCCTACAACTTCCGCCAAAACTCCTGAGCCTCTAAGCCAGGATAAGATCAATGAATATGCTAAAATCAATGAGAAGGGCATGGCAGTTTCCACCTGGAGGAGCCAAATCCTCAAAGAAAGTGAGGGAGTTATCACTAAGTTCACATATTTGTACCAGAATATCAATCAAACAAACAGAGAACTCCATGCGATTGCAGGACCCATCTCTGAAGAGCTTGATCATGTCAGGAGACAACACGAGACCTTTCAGAAAATGATCGACTGTTCAGTCAATGATCTGGTCAAGTTTGACATCTTTGGACACCCTAAAGCCCTCAATAAAATCCTTTCCACTTTGGATTATCGGGTGGATCAGCTGGAGTTCGTCCTGGAGAAGATCGACAAGGTAAAGGAGGTAGCCCTGGATGTAATGCATCAAATGGAACAGATTGTTCTCAGAATGTCTCCAGGGTTGCTCACTCCTTTCACCTTAAGAAAGGTTGAAGAAACTATTCAGATCTTCAAGGAGATCATTTCACAGGGACTGGGGCCAGAGGTCACGTTCAATGCCGAATCCATCAATAACCTGTTGGCGTGTCGTGACTTCATCAGGTACCTGATAGAGGCAGAGAATGATTATTCCAAACTCCTGGAAAGGCTCATAGATGAGCGGGAGACCTGCGAAGCTATCAGCGATAGACACAAGGATCCTTCCGAGGATCAACTTCAACCCATGATCAGCAAGTTCATGGAGTACCGTGCCTAGTTCCACATCGCGTCACCCGAGTAGCAAAAGTAGGATACCCCCTTCCAGCCGCGGGATGACGACAAATATTTTCTTTCTTCCTAACTTTCTCTTTCTAAAATATCTAAGTCATGTTGACACAAATGATGACATCATCCATGTTGCACCATGGGATGATGTCATCCACCAAATTTTTCAAAAGTGAACAAATGATTTTGTAATCTATTGTAAGATATTTTTGTAAATAAGTGGTTTATTTGCTTTTGTCTTCGTTTTCTTCTCTCCTTCTATATATACTTGAATACTTGTTGTATTCAGGTGATGGATATATTTTACATTTAAAATAGAAGTGAGAAGAAGAGGCTTTGTAATTTTTGTAACAGAAGAAGATATTAATGCAAATATTAAGACTTTTGGCTGAATATGTGTGTTTATGGGCATCTGATCTTTCTTATGTCAGATCTAAGCATTTATTCTGTTGAAATCTATCTCTACTTTTTTGTCATTTATTCATCAGTATTGCTTTATTTGTTTATGCAAGTAGGTTTGGCTCTGTTTACTACCAATCCCAAAACATAAACCCTCTGACCTTTCTGCTTTGGAATTCATTTATTTTCTTTCTTTGGATCTGATCTTTCTTCATCCTCTCTTTCATTCCTTTCTTTCCACAGTCAGAAACACCCCTACTAGGATGAGATCCCAAACCCTCGAAGGCAGAATATTGTGAGACTTGCACAGATTCCTGCTGGTAGAATAGCAATAAACCAGTTTCAATTTGCTGACTCAAAGAGGGGCTATGCCCTACACATTGTTGGCTCATTTATCCATAAATCTGCCCAAGCGATAGATTTTCAAACCAACACTATGATCACACTAACTAAATATGTGAATGTGCATGTGTGTATGAAAATGACATATAAGAAAGAAATTTAACATGTGTAATAAATTAAACATTCAAAATACTAGTAAGCAAGAGTAGTAATATGTTGTAGATGAATGGAATGTAATGCAAGATGGAATGATATGAGCAATGCGCCGCCCCCCCCCCCCCCGAGTGGATGGAATGTGTATGCAGTGAGGTTCATTTTGTTGTCTCCCTCAACAATCAAGAATCAACTATAAATGAGAGTGCATCATCAAGAAATGGTTGAAGAGTGTTGGATGTATCTAGTGCACTAGGATGAGTATGTGTATATAATGGTGATGAAATGTGACATGTAGAGAGATGTGTGTGAACCTTATAGACAAAGCATGCATCATGACTTGTTGAAATGGAAGAATGATGATTTATCCATAAGCGTATATCACTATGGAATGAACGTATGGGAATGAGACATATGGAAAGATGTGTGTGAACCCTATATCCTAAGCATATACCACGATTTTTTGAATGTATGAGTGATGATTTATCCCTAAGCATATATCACTATAAGATGAAAGGGTGAATATTGGTGACAATGTATCCTAACATGTATGTTACTAAGGGATGAGGAAGAAGGGAGTGGTGATGTAACCTAAGGTGAATGCCACTATAAGATGATGATGGGGGTGGTGATTTATCCTAAACCATATACAACTACAAGATGATAATGGGCGGTGGTGATTTATCCTAAAGCGTATACCACTACAAGATGATAAGATAGGTGAAAAATTAACCTAAGGTGTATGTCACTCATGATGGAAATGTTGCATGAGGAAGATGCCGCATGGTTAATGTAAGGTCCATTTGATTGGTAAACCCTTAGCAGTAGATTATGGACCGAGGAACTAAAGTGCGGCATAGGGTAGTGAGTACATTGCGTAGAATACAATGTAGTATAAATGACCAAGTGATGGATATGGGATGTAAACGTGCGGTGTGAGAAATGCAATGTAGGATGTATATCATGTGTAATGTATGAAATGCACTAATAGGTGTATATAGGAATGGAGTATGCAAGAATTATAAATAGAACTACCCATATATAATGGTATCTAGTGTAGGATAGAATGGATAGGATGGATAGATGTGTTATGTGAATAAGACAATGTAAGAAAGTTATGATGTGTAGATGATGTAAGATTCCATGAAAAGGGTAAATAGAAATAGGATGTGTAGTGATAGAATGTAAAGCTAAACCAATATATAATGTAACCTAGCATAAATATGGAATGTACGAACGGAATGTAAAACTAGATGCATATCATATGATGACTAGTGTAGTATGTATAAGATAGATGATGTGTAAATGACTAATAGATGAGTTATGTATAGGATAATGTAGGTCAAAGGATGAAGGTCCTTCAACTAGTGTGTGGGATGATGAAAATGGAGGACCATGGTCTATGAGTAGGGATATAGTAGATAAAGTTGGTGCTAACGAACAATATCAATACTGTTAGGTTGTGGAGCATGTTTTTATGTGTGAAAGTGTTAAATATTGTACACTAAGAGTACTGTACACTTTCCAAAGTTGTCTTGCTATGGTTTGGAGGCAGAGCCCCTGATAAAAAAAATTGGCCTCAAAACAAAACGTGCCCAATATACTAAGAAATGTGGTTTTCTCATATGGGTAGGATTTTTGACCCATAGGTTTATGGGACGGTTTTGGCCCATGGTTTTGATACCCATAGTTTTGTAAAATTGCTTAAGCAGTTGTCTACTTATGTGGTTTTATGCATCTAGTAGAGATTATGTAACATTGTAGATGTGTCTGAATTCGGGTGTGAATTCTATAGAGTTTGTTGAGCATAGCTCCAAAAAGATTTGGGTATTGTATTGAGAGAGTGGTGGCTTGTAATAAAATCTGAGCAAGTGATTCTTGGTGGATGTAGCCCAAATTGGGTGAACCATGTTAAATATTATCTCTTTTGTTGTGTTATTATTATTTTACACTTTTATTTGAGATTTGTAATATTTTCTGCATATTAGTTTCTACTGTTGCGATTCTGTGAGGGATTATTCTGCATATTTTATCCCTTATTTCCTAATAATTGGTTTCAGACCCTGGTTTGGTTTTATGAAGTGTTGAATTGCAAGGAAATGTTTAGCTTGAGTGGGAGCTATGGAAGATGATGGAAGATCAATGGTTGATAAATTCAACGGGTAGAATTTCAGTCTTTGGAAGATGCAGATGGAAGATTACCTTTATCAGAAGGATATTTATATTCTGTTGTCTGAGAAGGTGAAAAAACCCTTGAGCATGACAGATGTGGAATGGGATTTGCTGGATAGGAAGGCACTTGGGACAATCCGATTGTGTCTTGCATCTTTGGTATTATTTAATGTTTCAAAGGAAAAGACTACAAAAGAACTGATGGATGCATTAGGGAAGTTGTATGAAAAATCCTCTACCTCTAATAAGATATTTTTAATGAAAAATTTGTTTAATATGAAGATGTCTGAGAATGGTTCAGTAGCAGATCATTTAAATTATTTTAATATGGTTGTAAATATGCTAGCTTTGGTTACAATAGAATTTGATGAAGAAGTTAGGGCTTTATTAATTCTGTGTTCTTTACCTGAGAGTTGGAATAGCTTGGTAATGGTGGTAAGTAACTCGGTTCTAGCTAACTCAAAGTTGAAGTTTGAGGATGTTGTAGGGGTGATTCTAAGTGAGGAAATGTGAAGAAAAAGCTCTGGGGAATCTTCTACTTCAGGGAATGCTTTGACAGTGGAAACTAGAGGGAGATAGAAGAATAGAGGAAGCTGTGGAAAATTGAAAGATCGGGCAAGGTCAAAATCCAAAAGCAAGATAGTATGTTGGCACTGTGGAAAGTCTGGGCATGCAAAGAAGGATGGTTGGGAGCTTCGGGACAAGAAGAAACAACAGGAAGAAAACAAGGAGGAAAATGTGGCAATGGGTAATGTATGTCAGGATGCTTTGATTCTTTCTTTGCACAATATTGTTGAATCTTGGGTTTTAGATTCGGGGGCTTCTTTCCATGCTACTCCACATAGGCATTATTTTGTTGATTATGTTCAAGGGGATTTTGGGCATGTTTTTCTTGGTGATGATGAGCCTTGTAGCATAGTTGGAAAAGGTTATGTTCAGGTTAAGATGTAGAATGGGAATACATGGCTATTGAAGGATGTCAGACATGTGCCTACTTTAAAATGAAATTTGATATCGGCAGGCCAGTTGGGAAGTGATGGTTGTACTGTGATATTTACAGCTGACTCTTGGAAGGTTACCAAGGGTGCTTCTTGTGGTGGCAAGAGGTAAGAAGGTTGGAACCTTGTATTTAACCACTTATAGCACTAATGTTTGTAATCTTGTGGCTTCAGAAGTAGATACAACATTGTGGCACTATAGGCTCGGTCATATGAGTCATAAGGGCATGGAGATCATAAAGAAGGATTTACCTCAGATATACAGAAATAGGTTTGGAGTTCTGTGAGGACTGCATATATGGGAAACATAAGTGAGTAAGGTTTCTCAAGGTTGGACCTACAAAGAAAGAGAGTAAGTTAGAGATGGTGCATTCTGATGTGTGGGGGCTAGCTCAGGTATCATCTCTTGGGGGTTCAAGTTATTATGTTACTTTTATTGATGATGCAACAAGGAAATTTTGGGTTTATTGTATTAGAAACAAAAATGATGTATTTGACACTTTTGTTAAATGGAAAGCCTTGGTTGAGAATGAAACAGGTCTTAAGCTAAAATGTCTCAGGTCAGATAATGGAGGGGAGTATTGCAGTAATGAATTTGATGATTACTATTCTAAGAATGGAATCCATGGGAAAAATATGGTTTCAGGAACTCCACAGTAGAATGGGGTGTCAGAAAGGATGAACAAAACAATAATGGAACGTGCTAGGAGCATGAGGTTACATGCATGACTGCCTCTTTCTTTTTGGGCAAAAGTGGTGAGCACAACTGTGTACTTGATAAACAGAGGACCCTCAAGTGCCTTGGATGGAGGCATACCTGAGGAGGCTTGGTATGGTAAGAAAGTTGATTATTCATTTCTTAGAGTCTTTGGATGTGAGGTGTTTGTCCATATAGACAAGGATGATAGGACCAAGCTAGAGGTTAAATTAGGAAAAATGTACTTTCATTGGTTATGGTGGTGATGACTTTGGATATAAATGTTGGAGTATTAAGGACAAGAAAATCATTCGATCTAGGGATGTGGTCTTTAATGAGAAAGTCATGTATAAAACAGTAGTTATAGGAAAATAAGGAAGAATCCAAGAAAGAATATGCAGCGGTAGAGGATCTTTCGGATGATAAAGTGACACATGAATTAGTTCAGGAACCTCCTCAACAGGAACCCAAAACTCCTATATTGAGGAGGTCTTCTAGGGTAAGAAGAGAACCTGAATTTTTTTCTCCTTCTCTTTATTATTTATTACTCACTGATAGTGGAGATCCAGAGAGCTTTGATGAAGCAATGCAGGTAGATGTCAGGAAGAAGTGGGAGCAAGCCATGGATGAGGAGCATCAGGCTCTCATGGAGAACCAGACATGGGATTTGGTGAAGCTACCTGAAGGAAAAAGAGTATTACAGAACAAGTGGGTGTTCAGAGTCAAAGAGGAAGAAGGAAACAAGAAAAGATACAAGGCCCAGTTGGTGGTTAAGGGGTTTGCACAAGAAAAAAGGTATAGATTTTGATGAGATTTTTTCTACTGTAGTAAAAATGACTTCTATTAGAATTGTTCTTGGAATAGTTGCAGTAGAAGACTTGCACTTAGAACAACTTGATGTAAAGACTACATTTCTCCATGGTAATTTGGAGGAGGATCTATATATGCAGCAACCAGAGGGCTATGAGGTCAAAGGTAAAGAGGAGATGGTGTGCAAACTGAAGAAGAGCTTGTATGGCTTGAAACAAGCTCCACGTCAATGGTATAAGAAATTTGATAGCTTCATGATGGAGCAAGGTTATATTAGATGTCATTCTGATCATTATGTGTATACAAAGAAATTTGAGGATGACAGTTATATTATCCTGTGTCTATATGTGGATGACATGTTGGTTGTAGGTAAAAACATGCAGGAAATAAAAGTACTCAAGAAGCAACTAAGTGAATCCTTTTCTATGAAGGATTTGGGGGCAGCCAAAAAAATCCTTGGTATGAGGATATCTCGAGATAGGAAGGAATGGAAGCTGACTTTATCTCAAGAAGAGTACATTAAGAAGGTCTTGGAGAGGTTTAATATGCAGGATGCTAAACCAGTTGGGACTCCTTTGGCAAGCCATTTCAAGTTATCAAAGGAGCAGTGTCCCAAGATAGATCAGGAGAGAAACCAAATGTCCAAGGTACCTTACTCATCAGCAGTTGGTAGTTTGATGTATTCCATGGTGTGCACCAGGCCTAATATTACCCATGCAGTGGGAGCGGTGAGTAGATTTATGAGTGATCCAGGTAGAGATCACTGGCAGGTAGTAAAGTGGATCCTTCGATATTTGAGAGGGACCATGGGGATAGTTTTGTGCTACAGTGGATCAGACACCACTTTGTGTGGTTATGTAGATTCAGATATGGCTGGAGATGTAGACAACATGAGGAGCACGACAGGTTATGTTTACATTGTAGGTGGGACAACAGTGAGCTGGATTTCATGACTACAGAAGCTGGTGGCTTTATCAACCACAGAGGTTGAGTATGTTGTTGCCACAGAGGCAAGCAAAGAAATGATTTGGTTACAACAATTGCTTGAGGAGTTGGGGCATAAGCAGGAGGAAGGAAAGCTACATAGTGATAGTCAGAGTGCTATACACCTAGCTAAGAACTCTACTTTCCACTCTAGGATGAAGCATATACAGTTAAGGTACCATTTCATCAGGACAACTTTGGAGGAAGAGAAGTTGAAGCTGGAGAAGATTCATACTAGTTAGAATCCTACAGACATGATGACCAAGGTGGTCACAAGGGAAAAACTGAAGTTTTGTTCAGCTTTAGTTGGTCTTCACAGAAACTAGTGAAGGGTTGAGAAGCTTTCTCAGAGGGAAAACTAGTCTCCAAGTGGGAGATTGTTAGGTTGTGGAGTTTTTTTTCATGTGTGAAAGTATTGAAGACTGTACACTAAGAGTAATGTACACTTTCCACAGTTGTCTCTTTCGGGGTTCGGGGCTAGGCCGGGACCTAAGTAGGGGTCAGTAGCCCTCGGTAGCCCCTCGGGGGAGCAACCCCCGAATTTTTTTTTGGCCTCGAAAAAACGTGCCCAATATACGGGAAATGTGCTTTTCTCATATGGGTGGGATTTTAACCCATAGGTTTATGAGATGGTTTTGGCCCATGGTTTTGATACCCATGAGTTTTGTAAAACTGCTTAAGTAGTTGTCTACTTATGTGGTTTTATGTATATGGTAGGTATGATGTAACATTGCAGATGTGTCTGAATTCGGGTGTGAATTCTGTAGAGTTTGTTGAGCATAGCTCCAAAAAAATCTGGGTATTGTATTGAGAGAGCGGTGGCTTGTAATAAAATCTGAGCAAGTGATTCTTGGTGGATGTAGCCCAAATTGGGTGAACCACATTAAATACTGTCTCTTTGTGTTGTGTTATTTTATTCTGCACTTTTATTTGAGATCTGTAATATTTTATGCATATTAGTTTCTACTGTTGCGATTCTGTGAGGGATTGTTCTCACATATTTTATCCCTTATTTCCTAACACATGACATTGCGTAAGCAATAAATTATTTTGACGGCATTATGGAGGGACATTTTGAAGGGAAAAGTATACCGGCTGATTTATATGGTGATTTTTGTTCCAAATGTTATCTCTATATTGACCATTATACTTTCAACAACTTATTCCTTACAAATAGGAGGAGGTAGTGTACCCAATCTAGAAAGGAGGCATAACTTTTAGAGATCATGATATGATATGGTTTCAAAACGTGAAAATTCGGTATGATGCCATCAAATTTGCTGAATAAAAATGGTTAATTTCAGATATTGTATTAGTTGAGAAGGAGGATAATGATGATTAGACAGTAGAGAATACCATTTGCATGATGAAGACATTTTATTTTGTAGCCAGCATCAACTCTCAAGAACAGGGTGAACATAATCGTATTGCTGGAGGATCATAGGTTAATAGTGCTCATGTAGATCAGGTGAGTTGATGAATCATTGAGGATCTGGTAGCAACATCCTTAATTTGTTCATATCTCAATAAGGAGACTTGACGTCATGGTGGCTTCACATGGAGTGACAATGAAAAAATTTGTAGTGCTTGTATAACACCCCTAGGTGTGTGTTAGATGGAGGATCTCATGTAGACTTGGAGAGACTATCAACTGTTTTTGTGAATGTAGAGCATTTGAGAGATGGTCGCATAGGGTCAAACACATAATAGAGGTCTTGGAGGACACTAGATTCATGTAAGGATCCTCAAGAGAAGTATCAAAACTCAAATTGGACAACTTGAGATAACATGACCTTTAAGGGACTTATGGGGCTAAGTCATCCAAGTACTCCATGAATGTGATAAGATGTAAATGAACCATGGCATATTGTTTTTCTGTAAAGGGAGGTAACTAGGACTATGACCTAAGTATACCAAAGAGTGAAATTAGGTGATATAGAACCACAGGAAGGATTCTACTAGAAATGACATGTGTCATCAAATGGCATGGGAAAGGAGATATTAATACATGATTGACATCAAGCACCCCTCCAATATAATCATATGGACTAGATATATCCTAGAAGTGAGTAGGGGAATATGACATGATGAAGGATGCAATATGAATAACAAGATGGAAAACCAGAGGTCATAGGTAGTAGTAAGGATGACAGAACCATGATACAAATGTGAATCAGTATAAAGGATCATGAAGTTCATGCGAAGTCAAAACCAAGTCAAAGGAGACCATCATGAGAACATACAGTGGCCATACATGTCTATGTCTATGTTAAGTGTTCCCAATGAATAAGTTATTGCATGAAGATATTTGAAGTGAATGGTTTCCATGCTAAGGAGGAGGATATGGTAGAGAAGATGGGATAATATCCATAGATGTTAAATGTCCCTGGTATGGCACAATAGTGGTATTAGTTAACATACTTTTGAGGAGGAATGTGCTAAGCATGCGAATAGTGGCTAAAACATGCTTTATCTTGAATAGTAAAATAGGACATGGGAGCATATATGAAAAGTAACCAAGTATTGTGGATCATAGGTGGATTAGATGATATTAGATCTTGGTGGTAGTGACCAAAGCCAGTATAAGGAAAGCAGAAGGGACTCATTATCAATAATGTAGATGGTAGGGGCATCCATGTGGAGCCTTAGGAGGTCGACATTAATCATAAGAGGAGTGAGAATCTTATCTTGAGGATGAATTAGTGTAGAGGTAGAATCATCGATGCCTGAATGTAGGAGAATGATCAAGGGAGGGTGAGAATCCTCTGTGAAACCCAACCCAAATCTGTAGTAGGTGGAACTATAGGATTCCAGGAGAAGAATTTTGATCCTTGGTGAAGTTGTGCTAAATTTAGTGGGATCAATAGTTCATAGATAAGTTCTAAACAACATCTTCAATAGCACTAAGGATCTATTTCAATTTGGAGATGTAAGTTGAATAAATGAAGGGAAAGGTCTATAGCTAGAAATATCAGTAGGAGTGTCAATGAAGGAATGGCCACGAGTATAAAATTGTAAAGTAGCTAAAGACTTAGAAGAAGATGACCTTATTTTATGATCGCTTGACCCATAATGAGTAAATGCGAAAATTAAAAGGTGCTAAGAGGAAAGGTCGGGTTTACCAAAATGATTAAAAAAATATGGGATTATAGACTATGAGTACAGGGTATCATAATGTTAATCTAATTATGAGGACTAAAATATAAGGAATAATTATATGACTAATTACCCTAAGTGAAATAAAACCCTAAATGTGCAAGAGAAGGTAGAGAATGGTTTAGCTGATTAAATAGATTGTCTCAGTTGTTGCAGGTTAAAAACATAATCTAGAATGTAAGACGATAACTAAAACACCACTGGAAGACTCAGATCTGTCATCATGATGGGGCCCTTTGAAGGTACTAGGGCACCTTTTGTGCCTTAGTCTTGCATTAATGATTTCTGTAAAATCTTTGGTTTACTATTTTTTTATGGTCACAATATTGATCATTATCATGATCATCATGATCTATCTACACTGGATTTAGTATGAGTTGAATAATGATAATAAAATAGGAAGTATCAAACCCTTTGAAAAATAAAAATGTAAATGAATGGGTTACTGACTTTGTAGCTTCCAGAACTAGCCTGGTCTTATTCTTAGCAAACATTGACTACATTTCGGACTTCAGATGTAATTCTAGTAAGTGTGTACATGTCTTCCTTAGGTGCTATTATTTTCCTTTGGCATATTCATTATAGATTTGAAATGTAACTTATCATTGTGTATAGAATATAATACCAATACTCCTCTCCATATGTAGTGTGTGTGTGATGTAGATCTCCTATCCTTCAATGTATCAAATCTATGTTTATGCAAGTGATGCAATGGATTCAAACTCTAGATGGAGTGATAGTAGTATCTGACCTTTTAGGACCCTCCATTATATTCTCATAAGCCTTTATGGAGTTAACTATAGTCAACTCTCAATATTAATTTCATAATAAATTAATCATTCTCTTAAGAAGGCTCGATTGGGAAAAGGGTTAAGATTAAAAATTCTTAGAAAGTCCCCAAAAAGAAGTGGGAAATTTCCTCCATAGCTTATTTTGATGGCTTACCATAGGTGGGACCTTTCCCCTCAGATTCTCCAAGATGGGGCACCCTAATTTTGGCACTAGAATTCCCTTGAAGTTTTGAAATGGATGGATAAGTCTGCATCAAAATATGGAGTAGAATGAGTGAAATAAAATATCCAAAATATAAATCCTAAAATGGGATTAATTATCACTTTACTCCACTTGAGAACCTTCTAAATAGTAGTATAAGTTCTTTTAATTCAAATGTCTAAAGTGCATACCAGTTTCCCTCCTTTATCTTGACCATAAAAAATTTAAAAAATCTTATAAGAACCATCAAAATAGTCACATAATGACCCATGTAGGCTATCCATAGCCTAAATACCATCCAACTTGCACTAAATATCCTCAAAGCCTCATCACTATGATGATGAGAAATCTCCTCATGCAAAAATATTTTTATTAAAGCTCTAAAATTCACCACACATATGTAATATTACATTTTAAACATCATCTATAGTTGCAATTTTACTTTAACTAATCAAATTATTTTATTTAATGGGCCCACTGGCTCATTTCCTTACTAAAACAATTGTTTCCAATAACTTGATTCTACCTTTGGGCATCAATACCCCTCAAGATGAAATAAAATATGGAATGTTACCACTCAATGGGAATTAAATAACCATTTAGAAATATTATATTCACATGTTAGAGTTCATGAAACAATTATATGTTCAAACCACATCAACTTTACCCTTCATGAACATAAGTTGCCCAAAAACCAGTTTTGCAAAATCAACTAGATTTGCACCCTTTATGATTACTTTCAAGACCTCAAAATTTATTCAGTAAATGAAACCTATTCAATATTCCATGTGGTATGAAGCCTCAACTCAATCATCTCATGCTCCAACTAACACATTCTTTCAACAAAAATAGTTCTGTCCTGAAAAGTAAGAAACCTTATTGCTACACAAAATGACCTAGAAACCACATTAAACTCAATTCATAATGAGACAAAAATTATACCATTGCAAATATCTCTAAATTAAGTTTCCAAACAATATTTTAAATCCTTCTTAACTCCAAGTGGAAGGCCTTTAACCAAGCTCATCTCTACAAACTACTTGAAACTGCCCCAAAATTGATCAGTCAATATAATAGGAAGCATACTTGACCAATAAAATGCATCACCATGACCTAAAAACATCATTGTAAATCAATAAAAAATCCTGTACTCACCATAATGATCATTTCGTTTGTAATGCATTTGGATAACCTTGTCCCAAACTGAACTTCTTCAAAGAATGACCTATTTAAGAGGGGTCACTCATCACCATAAGCTATACCATACATTTTTAGAAACTTGGAGGATTCCTCTACATGTTGCACTAATTGTAAATCCATTATATAAAAATTATGGCCACTTATGAAGAATTTTCTCTCTTACGGATTATGAGCTAAGGTTTTAAAAAACATAATGAAGTTGTTTACCTTCTTAACATTTGTTCATAAAAACCTGACATGATGAAATGACCTCATTATTGTTTTAAAACCTTATATACTCAATGTAGAAACATTCTTAAAATCCACAAGGTCCCATGAAAATCACACAATTTAGGGTGAGCATCATAAGTTCTGATTCGAGCTTGAAATGACATTGTTCTTGACCTTGTTTCACCAAAACTGACATAACATGTAAAATAATCATCATGAAAACCTAAAATTTTACCCACGGCACAATGACACACCCTACATACATATCTAATCTTTTATTTCCCAAATTTTCATAACCTTGTTTTAACATCTATATGAATAACATTATCCAATTGTATTGTTGTCTTAACATTTACATAATAGCGGGGGTCACTTAGCTTAGCTTATGTGATTATAGACATGCATATCGAACAAATAAGTGGGCTTGATGCATTTATCTAGTAAGATTTTTATTATTATTGGTATGATCTAATAGTTATAAAATGAATTTACACAGTGAAAATATTGCGAAAGAGTGGGAAATCATGACTTTCGAGTTTCAATTTACATTAACTATTTTTTCCTTCCAAGCCAAGATCATAGTATACTTTTTTTCCCCTTCTGGAAGCGACGATGATAATTAGAAGAGTGACAATAAGAACTAGTTGCAATAGTCTTACAACAATCTTGTGATAGGTGAATAAGGTAATTTTTATACAATGCATATCATGTTTGATGTCACATTTTGATTTTTTGATGCAAAGATTTGGTTTCAAATGGTAATGTTGGAGGGTTTTTTCACATTTATTTTAAGCCAAACATGAACTAAGGAAGTGGAATGCATTTTTCCTAATCCCTTATTAAGGTGATCACCTTAATGGCATTGTTAAGCAACATGTACCCCATACTTATCAACTCTCCACCTGCATTTAATTAGTTTATTGCTAAGTGATGGAGTTTAAATGTGCTGCAGGAAGTTTTGATGAGCTCGCAAGTGGAGTAGGCATTTTTTTAGGATGTAGTTGTTTTAAGTTTATTAGATGGAGTATTGTTTTTAATTCCACTAAACTCAAGGTACAAACATTAAATTTCCATCTACCTCGAGCCCAGTGTGGATTATATCTCCCAAAATCTCCATTCTTTCGGTCTTAGTCTCTCGAAATAACAAAGTGTTGCCATTTTTTTGCTTCCCTTGGTTTTTGTTGAAATTCTAGTTCTTGTGGTTGCATTGACATTGTGAAGGCTCCAAGAAGCTAATACAGACTCAATGTTATTTCTTGTTTTCAGCTGGGTGAAGGTATGAACTTATATCAATATGGATTCAAGTTGAAATGAGTTTAAGTTTGGGTCTTCGATATATTTTGAAAAGAAGGTTTTCTTGCCATGAGATATTGATCTTTTCATTTACTCATTGTGAATAAGTTTTTCTATGTTGAAATCCTGTGGATTGGGTATTTTATTATATTACTTTTGAATATTATTGAATACATCCAGATGATTGCATACAGAGAATTTTTTTATTCCACTGATGAGTATCAATTTTTTTCAATTTTAGAGGTCGAGAATATCATTTTTTCTGTTATTTCTTGACTTCATGAATTCATTTTAGTCGCACGAGCTAGAAAGGTAATAAATTTTTGTTATTTATTTCATGCGTATTTACTGGCATGTTCGAATACATTATGGTTATATTAGGTTTTTCTCATGTTTTTGAGACAAGTGACATCTACGTAAAATACAATGAATGAGTTTAGCTACGAGGATTTATGGACTGAGTTTTTATAAGACCTTCAAAAACATTCTTTTATTGATATTTTCACTACAGTTGGTATAAGAATCTTTTTGGATCCTTCTTGAGTTTTGTTTCTATTCATACTTCATTTTGAGCAAATAGTTTCTGAATATGAGAAATTTTGTGAAATCATATCTGAGTGTTGTGGTTTTATGAAAATGATTCGATGATTACAATACAAAAAGGAGTTGTGAATGTGGTTATCACTAGCTTATTTTGGTCACACTTGCTTGTCCTTAGAAATAATAATGGTGAATTTTTTACTTGTCCCTATAAGTGCATGGTTGATAGTATCAAAGGTTACTTTCAACTTATCACATTTGAACAAGTTCCTCACATACAAAATAAATTATTAGATGTCATGTAAACTATTAGATCCCTTCTTGAGTTTGGTCCAAATCAAACACACAATGAATTTCTCATTGAACACCTTCTAATTCTGGATTCTGATTTTTTTGAGTCCACTATGATATGTGAAATAGTTGGTCCTAATAACCCTTGGTATCATGAAAATTTCCTTAACAATATGATATCAAAACAAACAAGCCCTAACACAACATGCTTAGTGTTACATTATATTTATCGATACCCTATATCGAAGAGGATATGATGGAACTCTTCTGAGATGTATCACTCAAGATGAAGCAAACCAAACCCTAGCCAAAGTACATGCTAGTATATGTGGCACACACAAAAGTGGCATGGTTCTAGATAAAAATATTTTACACTTGTGTTATAATTGGCCCATAATGGATTTTTATTCTTATAAGTTTATAAAAAAGTGCATTACATCTAAAAACATGGTAAAATAATTCATGCACCCTCACAAGCCCTTCAAATTATCACTACACCATGTCCTTTCTCCTAATGGGGACTTGACCTAATAGGAAAAATCAAACCCACTTCCTCCAATGGTCATACGTTCTAATCACTATAATTGATTATTTTACCATAAGCGTAGAATTCATGCCTCTTACTTATGTCATGGGTATGAATATTTCCAAATTTCTATTTTACAATCTCATTTGTCGTTTTGGTATCCATTCCTCACTTGTTATAGATAATAGTACATCCTTCAAAAGTAAAATTGGTAAAGAGCTAGCTAAATACTTTCACATCCACCTTAAATGGTCCACTCCATACCATCCCTTGTGTAATAGCCAAGAAGAAGCATCCAATAAAATTATCAAATCCATTTTAGAATATTTTTTAACAAACATGGTCACAATTGGCATAAACAACTCTTTCCTACCCTTTAGGCCTATCTTACATCATTTCATACTCTAACAGGAGCCACGCCCTTTTCACTTGTTTATGGAACTAAGGTCATGTTACTCATAGAGGTGAATCTCCCATCACTTTGAATATCCCTATAGAGACATAAATCTGACTACATAATTTTAATACTAAAATTGCACTAATTATCCTCTTTCTCATCATACCATTATAATTAGTGAGTTCCTGTTAATTAGCTAAAATTCCCCTTTAATTAAGTAGTCTCTCCTTCATTTAGGGTGCCAATTAATGACACTTAGTTGGTTATAATCCTCCTCTAGTCAATTAATTAACTACGTTTTAGTTGATTAATCCTTTTTAATCTTTTATCTAATCAATAAACCTTCTTATTGGTTATATCCCCCTTTCAAACCCTCCAAAATCTATCAATTCCCTTCTAAATCACCTCCAAATGGCTTCTTAAAGCCTATCTTGGCCTATTAATTAATCCTATTTGATTAATTAAATCCTCTCCAACTCCCTTGAGTTTCTAATCACTAATTAATTCCTTTCAATCATGTTTATCCCTTTCTAATTCTACTTTATCTTTGTCCCACATTCTCTAGGTTTCTAGCTTCTTCCAAATTGGAAATCAATATAAAGAACGTAGTACTTTCCTTCCAATATTACACCTTTTTACTATTTACATATGATAAGAGAATTTTTATCTTGAAAAGCTTATTGATCTAGTATCCATTCTAATTCCATAAAGTAGTAAGAAAATATCCATACATGGTAATCAAGCCATATTGGTGAGATTTCTTCCTCTTCATGGAGATAGTCTTCCTTTGATCACATCGTACTCAGGATTAGTTCAACAAAAGGAGAAACTAAAATTTAGAAACCCCATAAAAAATAACAAGGGATGGCTTATTGTTTCAGAGTTTAATTTGGATGCATTAATTAGCTTTTTCCCTTATATAGTTTTATCATGGTGTTTTTGATATATTAGCTTAGTTATGGAGACTACAAGGTGTTAGTTTTCATTAAGTAACTATTATCACCAAATTACAGCACCCTTATGTTTACACAAGTGTATATACTTGAGCTCACGGTGTGATTGGATAACATGGGTACTATCTCCAAGTTGTGGGACTTGCTACTTGAGACAGACCTCCAGAGAAAGTTGGTTCTTACTCCTAAACTACCTGCCACAATCTACTCTAATGCAGGCAAGACTAAATGTCCTAATCTAACTTTCCAAGGGACTAGGGAGAGAGAATGCATAAAACATGAAAGCCTACACTACAGTGGTGATACACCAAAAAAGGAGGGGTGTGAGAGTATTATTCCAATGTGTGAGATACAGAAGCAAAGTGCACACTAAAAGGGGTGATGACAACTCTCTGCAATCTAGCTAAATGTATTCACAACAACATCTCAAACATACACAATGATAATGGATCCTTGCAAGAGCATGCAAATAGACACAATATTCTTGTAATGAAGGTTGAAAGGGCAAGAAGAGTGCAAACAACACAGCAGGGGAAGATGCATCCACAAACTTGTATTTTATTGCTTCATGATATGCACAATTTGATCTATTACAAGATAAGGGCTTGGATCACCATGCAAGGAGTCCCCTACAATGGCCTGTAGCACATTGGCTTCACAAAACAATTTTGATAGAGATTTGCTACAAAAACTCTCTCCTCCTACGATGAGCCCAACACTCTAATTTATAGGAAAATGAGAAGAGAGAGAGAGAAGGGGAAAATGGAAATCTCAAATATATCCTTCAATCACTTGTAAGAGGCACTAAATGGAGTTAAATTATTTTATGTTACTTGAAAAAGGTTCCCCATATTGTACCAGGTGTTGCAGTAAAGAAGGAATGATGACCATGCCTCTTAATTGCACTCCCAACTACCAAATAAAACACTGTCATGAACCCGGCCACGTTTTATGAAAAATACCCATCAATTTCTCATTAAATCTAGAATTTATTGATTTTTTTGTGTCAAGATCAGAGCCATAATTCCAATGGTATCAATTTTTTGTGATTTCATTGAGAAATGCAAAAGTTATGGTCTTCTGAGTGCGAGCAACTATTTTGGGTCTAGCAGGTGTTTTCTGTCATTTGACAGGAATGAGCATTAACTGATTGGGACCAAATATGTTTCTTTTATTTAAATATATATTTTTATGTAGAGGACGTTGTGCCATTCCAGAAAGTCCAATTTTATGAAAATCGGAGCTCGGAGTCAAAAGTTATGGTCGTTTGAAGTTCGGGAGGTCAAACTTTGACTTTTCCTTTGAATTGCGGGTATTTCAAAAAAATTGGGTCCGCGTGTCCTGGCTATCCTAGACACATTCTTCTGCATCGGTAGATTCTAGCTTCTTTGTCCCCTTTTGTGACCTTTTCACCCTTTCGTATCCCGCGCATACTTTTGTCCCGACTATCCCGGACGAAAATCTCCGCACCACCCGCAATAAACTAACTTGTGGAAATTCAGCCGATTCGCATCCCGTGCATACTTTTGTCCCGACTATCCCGAACCGTGTGGAAAAAAAACTTCCGCTTTTTCTGATTTTCACTACCTACGGCCATTTCAGCTTTGCGTGTCCTGACATCCCAATTGTCCCGCGGACCACCTAGGACAAAAAGTTCCGAATTTGCCGATTCCTTTGTATTTTTGGCCCCAAACTTGGTACGACGAACCTTGGTATGACCCGCAGCCTCCAGACCCGCAATGCTTTAAAATAAGCCTACGACTTTTTTTTTATATTTTTTTGATTTTTTCCTAACTTCTTGGATTTTTTCCTTGGATGGGAAGTTAGAGAGAAACCAAGGGGCCCCCAAAAACATGATTTTGGGCCTTGAATCAATTTTGCTTGCTCGGAACTAAAGAATTTATGGCACGTTATCAAAATTACCTCGAGGGATGAATTTTGGATAACAGTAACTTAGCTTGATTTATTCACTTACATAAATATGGCATGCCCGATGGGACACTCCTTTGTCTCATGTGCATTTCTCAACTTTTTGCAGTTAAGTTTCATTTTTGCTTACTAACCTCTATTTAGCACATGTTAATAAATCTTGTATTTCTTAACTTGTTTTGTGGACTTTGCATGTGTTGATTGTTCCTTACAGGTGTGAAGGAGGTGAGGTGCTACCAAAATTGAATCATATCAGCAAATATTTGAGCTTTTTGACATTTTTTGGTCATTTTCCCATGTTCTTGAAGTTACACTAGCTCCCTACGCTAGCATTAATATTGTCTGCATTTACGTTGCACTTTGTACATTACCATTTCCCTTCCATGTGCTAGTGTTGATACATCTTTGTTTCTATGGTTTCCTGTATGCTAGTGTTGTTATCATGTGTGTTAGCATTTCTCCTATGTGTTTTTTCATTATCTATGTTTTTTCCTCTATTTACATAGAGGGTCCTCACGTGTTTGTATCGAACCTTGTGTGTTTTTGTTTCCAGATTTACGTTTGCATTGTCTAAATTGTGCTAGCATTGTTGTTTATGCATTTCTGTTATCCCTTGTGCATTTTTGTTGGTAACCTACATTTGTGTTAACCCTCTCTATGTTAATATTATCCTTTGTGTGCTACTGTTCACCCTTATGCGCTAGCATTTTTAATCCATGCGCTAGCATTCTGTGTTAATTTATGGGGCTCAAATTTCAAAATTTCTAGAATTTGATTTTTGGTGTTTATTGTTGTTTTATATGTTTTCTGACTTCTATCTTTTAGGATTTACCTTTTGAAATCATTTTCTAACACATTTAAATCCTTTGATGAATGTTGTATTTCAATTTTTCTTAAGTTAGATCAAAGTTTGTGTATGTTCTTATCTTGTGCTCGTGGGCAATCTTGAGAACCAAAAGAAATTTTGATCTTCATTTTTCTAACATTGGGGATTAAATTATAAATTTCATCATTTATTATTGCTTAAGGGAATGAATATTTTATAAAGCATATTAATGGTCATTTGATTTAAGTTTTCCATTTCTATTGAGTTGGATCAAATGTTTTGTATGCTCTTCTCTTGTCATCTTTTGATGATCTTGAGAGTCAAAAACAACCTTGATCCTATTTCAAAACATTTTGTGTGTCATGGAAAACTACTAAACATTTGAGTGCAGAACCATATGTTTTTCAAAGAATAAAATAAAAATCAAATACTAGTGACAATGTGTTACAAGTTATTAATGGGTGTGTGTTAAACCACATTTTCAATCAAAGATAAAAAAACACACCACTTTATTCAAAACATTATATTTGTAGGTTTGGATAAGTGTTAAAACTTATCTGCTTTAAATTGTGAGTAAGTATCTTGGCATAAGCCATAGAACTCATTATGAGGATTTCCACATGAACCCCAAAGTAGTCAACACCTTGAGGGAACTGGTTGAGCGAAATGGTAAGTGCCCCACTACCTACTTGATTAGAACAAAAAACCATGTGAGGAATGCTTCGGTTATCCATATGAGGCCTCCTTCATTAATTTGACTTGTGGGGTAGTGGTCCTTTGTCTAGGAGTTATCTAGAGAAGTGTATCTGTCTTTGACAAGTATTGGCGAGTGTTGAGAACAAAATCCTAGGAAAGTGCCATTTGGCATCAGGGTGCCAACTTTGCTTTATCCAATCATGTTTTAAAGAGCCTTCACAAAGCAAAAAATTCTCTTGAGAGTCAAAACCTTATTGTTTGAACAAGGGTGACAATTACATTGAAGTTTTTGTCATTGTGTGTTATTCATCACGAAATCTTACAACGCAAAACTTTGTCTTAGTTTCTACCTTGTTATAAAACAAGGTCGAAACTCTGCCAAAGTTACGCCACATATTTTTCATCGCCACTTGTTTTATCTCCCCTTGTTTTATTGTTGACATTTTTGGTCAAAATAAAACAACATGAAGTGCTATCCAACTATTGTGTCAACCACTTTTTTACCCACTTACATCACTTCCTTATTGTGACATGCGATTGTAAGCGTTGAAAGTGTGTCAGTACATCTTCATGTTTTGGTAGCCTTGTCTTGACCCCCATATTGAGACGTCTCATTGTATTTATGATTATCATATCTTGATTTCCCTTTGAGTCATTATGTTGCTCGCATTATATCAATACATTTTTTAATAATCACATCTTGTTTTCTCTGAACTTAATATAAAGTGTCCAAATTGTATTGTTACACTTGCTCGCATTGTGTTGATTCCTTGTTATACTTAGACCTTATTTTTGTTCAAACATTGCCTTGAGTTTTGGAAGGTGTTGTAGTTACGCTAATCACATTGTGTCAATCCCTTTTTTATAAGTACATCTTTTTTTTCCTAAAAAACTTGATTAAAGTATCCAAATTGTATTGTTGCACTACTCGCATTTGTAACCTTCGTTTTCAGAACTTGAACTCTTGCTTGTATTAAAAATTGTTTAAGTATACCTTGTATGTTTAAAATCACCTCAACCCCTTTTTAATATTTAAATCTTGTTTGTCCAAAAAATTGATTTAAATATTGAAATTGTGATTGTCATCTTGAACAAAACAATCTTTGACACAATTTTGACAAAGGGAGTAGGTTCTTTTGCAATTAATCCCTTTGTTCGAAACTAACTTGATTTTTCCTTAGTGACCTTTCATCATACATTTTGATCTCCTTGGAAAATTCATTATGACATTTACATTTGTTACATTGTTCTATTATTTTACCTTGATTCTTTATGACTTTTGTAGGTGTCACATTGCTTGATTTTGCCTAGGTTCATTGTAGTACTTGTACACATTTATCAAACCTTAGAAAAATATTTTCTATTATGCCTCCTATTACAAGAATCGGGCATAGAAGATAAGGATCCAATCCTTTCATAAGTATAAATTTATACCCCTTACTTGAATAAGAAAACTTTATTGACCGCAGTGGAGACGAGGGGACATCTCCTTGGGATAACTTTGAATTTGATCTTACCCACATGGATAACTTTCTCTTCCATGACAGAGATCAAGTGTTGGTAAAAATTGTAGAATTAGGGGCTAAAATATCACCTGAATTTTACCATCCTCTTCTTACAAACATCGTTCATGTAAAAGAAGTAGAAACGCCCCCTTTGATCCATTGATGACATATTAAATCTGGGACATGCTTTTACTTCTCGTCAAAGAAATAACAATAAAGAAGACACATCCCCTAAAAACAAAAGTGGTTATCACATACCACTTTTTTTCATTAATCGTGAAGCTAGGAGGGGAGAATGAATATCATGAATAGCCTCCTCCATGTGAAACTCAAAAATACCCCCAAAACGATGAGGTCATTGTTCAACAATGATTACAAGCCCTTAGTCATCAATTGGAAAGCTTGACTTCTAATGTCCATAAAGACACAAATAGAGTTGCACATAATGAGAAACCTAAGGTCACATATAATAAGCTTTACACTAAAAACCATGGTGGTGAAACATCCAAGTCTAACTATGTGTATATGTATACCACACCTTTGCATGGCCAAATATTTGACCAAGAGTGTTAGTCCCATCACAAGTCTTCAAGAAAATAAAGTTAGAAACAGTAAGAAATTCCAATTTGAATAACTGTGTCCTATATCCTTAACTAGGTGATGTTACGGACACCCTTTCCTCCTAGCTTCGACTACCCTAAATTTGACAAATATAGGAGTAAACGTGATCCGCGTGATCATGTCAAAGACTTCTTCATGGCTTTCCAAGAAGTTACATATAGAAACAATTACCTTATTCACTTATTCCTAGGGATTCTTTGGGGCCAAGCACTGAAATGGTTTCTCCATATACCCAAATGGTTTATCTTCATGTTTTTCGAATTAGCTGAAAATTTTATGCGCCACTTTTCATTCAATACAAAAAGTGACATCACCTTGTTAGACTTATGTAACACCAAACAACATAACAATGAGAACTTCACTAGTTTCTTAGAATGATGGTGAGGGTTAGCTAGTTTTACCCTTGCTCTATTCCAAAGAAAAAACTTGTTAGTATCTTTGTGCTAAACTTACATCCTGAAATTTCCTTTCACTTGCAAATGCATTGTGTGAGCACTCTCAAATAATTCAAGAGAACAGAAGACAAATCGAGAAGGATTTATTAACTAAAACAACTTTGAAACCTTTTTCAAGAGATATGTTGGGCCTTGGAAATGTGACTAAGTATTGAATAGTGCTCACACACAAGATCTGTAGAGGAAGTGTGTGCATGAGAGAATATGGTGAGCACATGCATGGATGTCAATATTCATGTGTAGGAGATAGGAAAGGGTGCTCAAGGATTGGTTCTAGAAGGATTGAGGACTTAGATAATTTTGGGAAAGATGCTAAACATAGGGATGGAGTGGGTGACATGCAAGGGAATATTCCATACAGGAAGATTCTATTTTGGGAGCAAGGAACTAGCATTTTGAACTAAAGTATGAATGCTTAGAGGCTACGTAAGGCTATTTTGGGATGAGGGAAGGTCAAGCAACATGAAAATTTTGGGAAAGGGTGCTCAATGATTGGTTCTAGAAGGATCGAGGACTTAGATAATTTTGGGAAAGATGCTAAACATAGGGATGGAGTGAGTGACATGCAAGGGAATATTCCATATAGGAAGAGTCTATTTTGGGAGCAAGGAACTAGTATTTTGAACTAAAGTATGAATGCTTAGAGGCTACGTAAGGCTATTTTGGGATGAGTGGAAGGTCAAGCAACATGCAAATTTTGGGAAAGGGTGCTCAATGATTGCTTCTAGAAGGATCGAGGACTTAGATAATTTTTGGAAAGATGCTAAACATACAGATGGAGTGGGTGACATGTAAGAGAATATTCCATACAGGAAGATTCTATTTTGGGAGCAAGGAACTAGCATTTTGAACTAAAGTATGAATGCTTAGAGGCTATGTAAGGATATTTTGGGATGAGTGGAAGGTCAAGCAACATGAAAATTTTTGGGCTAAAAATATTTTTCAAATTGAAGTTATCTATAGGAAATCTATTGTTAAAACAGGTTGCCTTCTCCCTTATTATCTTTGTAAGCGGCGAATAGCTATTCGTAGCATGCATCCTATTTTGAGGATGTTTAGGCAGTGAAGGGAAATTACCCACCCCTATATATATATATATATATATATATATATATATATATATATATATATATATATATATTGATTTGCATGGTTTTAGGAGTTCCACTTTGTAGTAGAGTTATGTTGTTGGTTTATGAACGCGCATGACTTATGGTGATACTCTTATGTATGTATTTAGCTTCTATGTTTTATATTGATTAATACAATGGATCTTTGTGGATGAATATTGGTTATTGACTTATGTGTAACTGGATCTTGCATAGTAAACCTGATCTTGATTCTTATTTAACTCGTTCTTACATATGGTTGTGATCTCGATCTAGTTATGGTTTATCTTTGCATGGCTATTATGGATCTAGATTATATGTCTTTCCATGCTAACTCCTTAACATAAGTGACATAAAAGAGGGGCCTTGTACCCTTGTGTGCTTCTAGTGAGCACTCATATCTATCTGAGTGATGTGCCAGTGTGCCTTGGGTTGTTCTTGGTAAAATAAAAGACTACATTTTGGTTCCATTGTCGAGACCTCTTTTCAAGATACTACAAGGATGATGTAGAATTATGGCTTATCGTTTGACTTTTGTGGCCATTGAAGAATGGGTTGATAATGGCCAGGATCAATTTTCTCAAAGATATGGTTCTGGACCTGATTTCAATCCATGCAATTGGGTTGAGGGAAACCTTTATCATGAGCTTTATGAGTCATTATTTAGTTGTTTCCCTTTCATGTGTATGCATCAATGAGGAGATGGTATTACAAAGAAAGGGTTTGGATGCAAAGAGAATATCATACCTTATTTGATGCTTATGAACCTTGGACATGTGTTTTGGTGGGTTGGTGTTGCGAATAATTATACTCTAGAATAATGTATTGCTATTTTTTCTTTGCTAAAAGTTATAAATTTTGAGTTTCTACGTGAGCCCAAAGGATCTTACATTCATGTCATTCTGTTAGTAATTAATATCTTGATGGTGGTGTTGAATTTAGAGCACCTCCCTATAGCTAGCTAAACCCCACTGTGCGTGGGGGTAGGAGAAGGTGTGGTGGAAGATGATGGACCTCGTGAGTGAAAGGTAGAGAGAAGAGGAGGCTTGAGTATAACAAAGCATGAGAAAGGGAATTAGTGAAGCATTTTTATATTGAAGAGTGAATGGTGTTGTGGAGAGAGATGAATCGTGAAGGATTTGTAGCTCATATAGAAGACATGGAGCCAGAGCATATGGTTCTTCCCCATTTGGGTAAGTATGGTAGAGAAGCTCCTTGGGCTTCAGATGAGAGTGTGTCAGAAGAAAGTATAAGGACCGCAGGAGCACATCTAATCCCAACTGGCAACCTTGACCTTGTGCTTGGTGTTCCAGTTTCTGACAAAGTTATTAACAAGCAAGCTAGCATTGGTGGTAGAGTAACGATAAGTAAATTTCAATTTTCATTGGGTACATGATTTAATCAGAGAAACATTCATCTATGGTGGAAAATATTTCATATTTGTTATTTGGGGGTCTGGCTGGAGTTATATTTTCTGACGCATCATCTGGACAAAGTGTGGGCACGCAGAATCTTGGAGCAACATCTGGAAGCACTACTACTTCACAGAATGTTGGAGTCTAGTTTAGTACAACTGTTGGAACCTAAAGAAGTACATCCACTGGCCCATTTTCTGTTATAAGAGGTGGAACAGGAGGATCCAAAGGCTCATAATCAAGCGTATCTGGTAGTTTTGGAGGTGGGGGAAACACAAGAGGTAATACATGTTCTAGATCTTATGGGCATGTTCACATTTTTGAAATTCTATGGCATGTGAAAGGGATTACAACCCCTGAGCATAAGGCAAGCCATTTTTTACTACTTTACAAGGGTGTGCACATAGCTCATATAGGAAGTATGATCCGAACCATACTTGTGTAAACTACACCATGTTGTGTGATGCTTTCTTGGTATAGTTTCATATACCCGAGTTTGAGTTGGAGAGCATCAATGCACTGAAGGACATTAAGTAGGGCATGACTAAGAGTGTAAGGGAGTATGATGTGCATTTTAAAACTTTTTTATCAAATTTTTCCTATGATATCCACCCTAGCCAGCATGCACAATGATTTTTTGGCGGTTTTATTACACCTTTCAGAAGGGAGATTTCTCATAAAATTTTACCAATCCACGCAAGGCTTTGGAGGAAACTCTATGTGTTGAGGTAAAGGGAAGCATGGATACTAGAGTTAGCCCATTTCTGGAGGTAAATATTACATCAATGGCAAAGAAATTGGCAAAACTATTGTCTAGTTCAGCTCATGAGACACGTAGTGGGATTTGGTGTACAAATTGTGAGGTGGAAGGGCATACTAAGGATAGTTGTCCTCACAATTCAATGCATGCTATGTTGATGGATTGTGAGATATGTAATTTGGATCATGATGTGAGTAGATGCCCCCTCTTGCACCAAGTGGTCCATAAGAATGTATCCATTTACTGTAAAATTTTCAAGTCTTATACTCATGACATTTTTAACTAAAATATAATCAACCATATTCGTGAGGCTATTGAGATTGGTGTGCATCAGACCAGTGTAGCAAGTGGATCAAGGATCCGAGAGAGAAACATAGTAAAGGGCATAATAATGGTGATAACCGGAATAGAGGATTTCCTGAAGGATGCAGAAGTTGGAGTCACATCAGAGGAAGAGGAACATTCCCTAGAGGTACTTATTTTACATGTGGATCACTTGATCATTACTAACGTGAATGCCCTCAAAATTTCATTTTCTCCTGGTACGAGAAATAACAAAGTTTGAAGAGTTCCCTAATTTGTATGAACACATGAGTAAGCAACATAAGCAAGATAAGGGTATGGTTATGATTAAAATATAGTACATTGATAGAGGATAATGGATGCTAAAGGTGGGACTAGCTTCTAGACTACAACCTTTGTTAGTCACTACCCGTGTTGAGGCAATGTGCACACACGAAGCCCCAAGGCACAAACCTATTATAATGAAGTAATAAGTGATCAATGTGAATTACTCTGATGTTAAACATCAGAAATAGGTCTATCTACAGACTATAAAGGTGATTAAAAATTTTTAAGAAGATATTCAGGGCTTGAAGGAAGAGGCACGCACATTGGAAAATGTGAAATAGGTTGACCTACTAAAGGAAGACATGGATGATTTGAAAGAGGTATGTCATATGTTATGATAAGAGAACATTATCCCCTTACTAGGTGAATGGTTGAGAGAGAAGGTACTGCGTGCACTACCTAAGCATGAGAGGTAAATCCTCCATGCAAATATTCATCTCCATACTCATCAGTATGAAAAGGAGACTACTTTTAATGCGGTTATAGATGGATGGCTCTTGATTAATATTTTAATAGATACAGGTGTAGAAGTTAATGTGCTCACATTGGATGCTGTGAATTAGATGGGAAGACCACCATTGCAACCTTCTATAAATGTGTTGTATATGAAAAATAAAACAAGGGATAATCCTATTGGAGTGTTAAAGGGTGTTATTATTATGATTCAAGGGGCCAAGTTCATTGGAAACTTTGAAGTATTGCAGCTTGTTGAAGAAGATATTTTTTCAACATTACTTGGGTGCCCTTGGTTTTATACAAATAATCTTGATTTGCACTTCAATAAGGAGTACATTAGCTTTGAGAAAAAAAGAAGAGTGCATTATTATATTTTTGACAGATGCAAAGGCTGTGCCCTATGTTGATACCTTGAGTGAAGAGGAATTGAACAAAATTTATGTACGCAATATCAGAGATCCTGAAGAAAATGATCCATCTGAGGAAGGAGTGATACAATGGGATGATACGCATTCAGTTAATGATACTACCAGTATTGTTCATGACAACTGGGTGCATGGAACATATGAAGTAGTAGGATGGGATATTAAGAATATTATTACTCACATAGTGAGGCAACGTGTTGTTCGGCATTTGGGTCGGAACTAGGTACCTCAGTATACTGATGAAGGGAGCCTTCACGTATTATTGCACGTCATGGAAGCCCAATGGACAGATCAAGTAGAAATAATAAACATGCTTGTATATACTTTATGCGAGATGGCAGTGCATTGATGGACGACACATAGAGATAACCTTTTGGAGTGGCAAGAAGTGAGAATTGCCTTCTCTACTAGGTTTCTTAGGAATAATGTACCCTCACAAATTTTTGAATTTCACTGGAAGGATTTTGCTTTACTCCACATTCAGAAGTTTCAGAACCTCTTGACCGAGGGGTAGGAAGCCTTGCCACCATCACTATGGGTACAAAAATTGTATGATACTTTAGGCGGCTACATGCGTGCATGGTATGTACATGCAGAGTTAACAAGAGTAACAGTAAACTGGTAGGAGATGACCGTAGGTATGATTCATACTTTTTATTAGTGTTTAACTAATCCTCATGTCAATGAAGTACTACAGATTGTAAAGCACCTTACCCTAGGAGATATCGTGAATCCTGGAGAACTCTTGTTGGAGATGTTTAGAGAATTGTATCTCAAGGCAATCCTTGGACTTGAGGATAATGAGCAAGAATAATTGGCCCATGCCTAGGAAGAAAAAGAAAAGGGTAAAATGTTATGTATGATAGATGGTAAAGATGATGAGGATAACAATCTGGTTATTAATCACATTGAATGTACATACGAAGAGACGGATATATTAGATGCAACATTGCACGCGTATCATGAACCTTTAAAATCAAAGAAATTTAACATTAGGACAGATGTAAAACCCAAGGAAGCCATTATTGGAGACTATTGGTTGGAGTAGGAGGTTTCCAAGATTAATGAGCTCCTACGTGAATTTTAGGATCTGTTTCCAAGAAGATACCATGAGTTGAAAGGAGTACACCCTTCTTTAGGGGATATTCAAATCAAACTTAAAGAAGGCATGCACCCGATTAGGAAGAGGCCTTACAGTATGAGTCCTAAATTGCATGGGAGAGGAAATTGATAAGATACTTAACTCTGGTATAATTGAACCTATTGAGGAGTCTGAATGAATGAGTCCCATGGTCATCAGCATTAACAAGGATGGGTGGATAAGGATTTGTGTGGATTAGAGGGAGTTGAATGTTTAATGTTTGATTGATCCTTTTCCCACCCCTTTTATAGAAGAGATACTTGAAGGAGTTGTTGGGTGCAAGATCTATTCTTTTACATATGGGTTTTCTGGTTCTCATCAGGTGCGGATTACTAAGGAAGACCAGGAAAAGACCACTTTCACCAAAGAGTGGGGAAGTTTCACATACACCATGATGCCTTTTGGATTGAAAAACGAGCTTGCAGTGTTCTCACGCATCATGGTACAAAACTTTCAAGACTTCATTCATATTTTTTTACAGTTTTATCTAGACGACTAGACAGTGTATGGTTTGGTGAAGGACCATTTCAAATGTTTGAAAGGTGTAGGCAATTGAGCATCCCACTAAACATTAAGAAGTGCATCCTTGTAACACCATTTGGCACTTTAATAGGGCATATCATCTGTAAAGAAGGGTTGTTGGTAGATCCAACCAAGGTTGTTGCAATCTTGGGCTTAGAGGAACTAAAAAATCAGAGAAAAGTACGCTTATTTCTTGGACATACAAGGTATTATAGGAAGTTCATTAAAGGCGATGCAAATATTTTTGTAACCTTGGAGGAATTGTTGAAGAGTAAAGGAAAGTTTCATTGCCATGAGGTGCAGTAAATAGCATTTGATACATGGAAGGAAAAACTTACTTTTGTGCTTCCCTTCCTAGGATAAGTCATTTCATGTGCATGTTGATTCCTTTGGCATGGCCATTGGCATCATAATAGCATATCCTAAAGATGGGATCGTTGATCATGCTAACTATTTTACAAGTAGGAAGTTGACATCAGCTGAAAAAAATTATACAACTACTAAGCGTGAAGCACTGTTAATGATTTATATGTTACACAAGTTAAGAAATACTTGTTGGTTATGCCTTTTATATTCTTCATATATCACATGGTGCTGAAGTATTTGGTCAACAATTTTGTCTTACAAGGGTGCATATGTAGGTGGATCCTCCTGTTTCAAGAATTTTACTTTACATTTGTGGTTAAACCAAGAAAAAACAACTCAAGACTTGACCACTTGTCAAGAATCAATTATGTTGAGGATGCGCAAAGCATTGAGGATATAATGTCAGATGTACAGTTTTTCAAATTGATTCACAAGCCCACTGAGCTTGAAGATGTTTCAGTATTCTTGCACATTGGCTAGGTTCCTTAGGGGATGAAGAATTTGGAAAGAAAGAAACTTGCAATACACGTGGCGCACTATCATTTGATATGAGGAGACTTGTATAAACTTGGTCATGCTGAGTTTTTGCACCGGTGTGTTATAGAACATGAGTACAATGAGATAATGGAAAAATCTCATGGTGGGATTGTAGGTGGACATTATGTTGGAGATGCCACCGCACGCAAGATTTTGTTAGCTGGATTCTAGTGGAAAACACTATACAAGGATTGCAAGGAGTATACCAAGGCCTTTGATTATTGCTAGCACCTTAGAAATCTTGAAACAAGAGATGAGATACCTCTGAGACATATTGTAAGTGTTGAACTATTTAAAAATGGGAAAATGACTTTATGGGTCCTATTTCCCCACCTGCATATAGTACTGGCACATGCTACAATCTAACTTGTACATATTATCTGACAAGATGGGCGGAAGTAGCACCTATAATAGATTGCATGGTAGCTACAACTGCAAGATTCCTATGGGAGAACATTATTAGTCACTATGGATGTCCATTAAGTCTTACAAGTGATAGGGGCACATACTTTTTTGAAAAGACCATTTTATCACCACAAGACAACACCTTATCACCCACATTGGGCCATACATATATGGGATTTCCAAAGCATTCAACAAGATATTGGGCCATACATTGACAAATATTTGTGATGTTGGACGGAAGGACTAGGATGATAAAGTTTGTGTTGTACTTTGGGCAAATAAAACTACCTATAAGAGGTTAAATAAGGCCACACCCTTCCAATTGATGTTTGGCATTGAGGTCTTGTTGCATGTTGAGTTTATGTTTCCCTCTCTATGAATTACACATGCAGGAGGCATGGATGATGAACAAGAAGTGGAGTAGCGCATATGTAATTTGATACAATTGGATGAACAGTGTTTAATTTCTTGATGGAGTCAAAAAATAGAGAAAGCAAGACAAAAGGCCTGACATGATAGGCATATCAAAAACAAGGAGTTTGAGGTGGGCATGTTGGTTCTTCTATATGAATCAAAGTTTGTGTGCCACCCTGGTAAGTTGAAATTTCATTGGTTAGGACCATTTTTAGTAACAAAAATATTGGAATCAGACACTTGCCAATTACAGGCACTGGATGACATGTTCTTTCTTGGTTACTTAATTGGGAGTAGGTTGAAGCCCTACTATAAATAATTCTTTTTGGTGTTTTTAATAAGGTAGGATTTCCATTTAGCTTAGGTTTTCCTTTAATTCATTCCCTTTATCTGTGTTTCTTTTCTTTCTCATTATGCTTTGTCAATTTAGTTCAATGTTTTGTTGTAATAAGCATGTTTGCACACTAGTTGTTGATTATTATTTATTGAGTTCATGCGTAGAGGACCACACATACATTTAGTGTGGGTGGATTCTAAGAAGAGGTGTGGATACAAGATTTGATGATTACAATGGACCAAGAATAAGGAGAGCATGTATCATTGGTGATGTTGGTCATTGAAGCAGGGTTAAGGTGTCAAAAGGGGAATGATGGTTATAAGGAAAATACCCAGATGGAAAATCCATGTATATTGAATAAGAGCATAAGGAAACATGAGGTAGACAATGGCATGGAGAACTACTTGGTATAGGACAAAAATGTATATGAACTACGACACTAGGAGTGTGCATAAGGAGGTCTACAGTCGGTGAAGTAGTTTACGTGCTAGAAGGTTGCAGTTGGTAAACATGTTGGATGTGTGATGGAAGTGCACTTGGAACTGTAGAAACAGTGGGAAAATGCAGGAAAGTTGAATTAAATGTAGTTGTACAGTGGTATTTGGCAATAAATTAATGCACATAAAAATTGAAAAACTATAAAAGAAGCATCGGGGGTAAATCATTTTTACCTTACCTTGCATAAATTTTTGAAGAGTTATCATGCAACCTAGGGAAAACTTCAAAGATCGAGCAAGAAATTGAGTGCAGAGATAAAGAATCATGAACCAGAAGGTAAAGAAGAACACAGCCGAATGAGGAGTGAATTCTTTTGGAAGGAATCTTGTAAGCTGAGATGGCATGTTGAGATTTTGGAAGAAGATAAGTTCTCTCTGGTTAGGGTTTTGTGAATTAGGGCAAGGCATACAAAATTTAAATAGAGAATTATAACAATGTTGTATCTAAGGTATGTAGCACGAGGTTAGAGGTAACAATAAAAAAAAGGTACAAGGTAGAATTTTTAATTTACACAATTAAATTGGCACCAAGGAGGGCAAGTAAAAAATTCACCAATGAAGAAGAGGAATGGCAAGGAAAATTTGGCACCTGCCATTGATGTTCAAGAAGAATGGTACTCTGAAATTCAGTACCCATATGGTGTATTGTTGGGAAAAGAGTGGGTATCACATGTCACAAACATGGTGGTGAGTGATTACAATTGTGCAACCAACTGATGAGAGGACAATTGATGACAAGCATATACATGAAAATAAGGTGAAGAGGTTGTTGAAGAATTTTGGATTGTTACAGTTATACGAGCTTCCTTTCTTTGGGAAGCCTGAAAATTTATACTAGTGGTTGATGTCATGCATCCATGAAGACTATTTCTACTTTTCTTGTAGAAGGATGCACATTACCACTTGGTTGGTTGAGAAATATACTTGCTTGGTTAACATAGGGGTTGTATTGGAAGATGACTTGGGGAATGATGCGGAGGTGAATAAAGTTACAAAAGAGTATGAGTACAAGAAAGGAGGGTGCGCATATGGTATTATTAAACTGAATGATCTTGTTATGAGGATAGCCACGTGATTTCTCACAAAGCTAAATGGGAAAGAAATCTAGACATAGGTGAATAAAAGATGGCTTTACGTATGCAAGAAAATATCAGAAGGGGCCATATATAATATTGTTGCATTTATATCAAAAGATATCATTAAAGTTGTGCATTATGGTGATAAGATAATGTTTGGAAGCATCTTAATGTTGATATTATTCTTAGATATTGGGGTTCTCGATGGTCCGAAGGAAAAGATATGGGAATATCATGTAATAACCCATCTCCTGCAAAAATATTTGTGAAGTACACTTGTGATACAGTAACCTCAGCATACACAAGTACGCGTACATAAGTGGTATAAGCGTATGCACAATGCCTTTGATGCAGAGATTTGGATTTCGACCGAGTTACCAGCTATGGTGAAGGGGGTTGCCAAGTTTATGGTCTATCAACAGTTCTACATTGGGCAGTTTACTTTGAAAGATGGCACTAAGAACCCTTGGTGCAAACTTTTGTTTGTCTTTTCAGGAGAATATTTTCAAGTTGTGGTGAATAGGCTCAAGGAGGCACAAAATTTGAGGCTTGATTTAAGTAAGGTGGATAAGGATCACTAGGAGATGCTTCAAACTCTTGTGTATCTAAAGAAGTGCACTTATGAAGAAAAATATGTATCAGAGAATATCATCCTATACAATCTTGTGACACTGCCAATAGCTACTATAACTGTAGAAAAGATATATATATATATATATATATATATTTACTGGCCAGGTTTGTTGATGGATCTTTCATTGAGGATGATGTAAGTAGACCTAAGGAACCCTCCATGTGAAAGAAATTTCAATAGAATAAGAGGGTGCGCGAAGAGATTCCCACTACCAGTGAAAGTGCTGAAGGAAGTAAGGACAAAACACTCAGTTTGAGTACACATGAATGTCAGACATCAATGCGAAAGGATTTTGGGCTGATCACTTATGTAAGGAGGTAGTCAACTAGAGGAAGGTCACCAATACAGAAGAAATAAATAGTGCTCCCAAGTTTAGACTCTTAGAGACGAAGAGTGATGAAGAAGAATCTGGAAGTGAGGAAAGCATGGTGAGATAGGAAATCAATCAATTTTACATTGTCCAAAAATCAGAGGAAGAAGGTGGAAGAAAACAATTTGAGGAGACACATGCCATGGATTTGGATGAAGGTGGGGTCGGGGCAACAGTCACCCAGAATGTAGAGAAAGAGTTGGAGTCAATAACCACATAAGAAACTAGGCGCACACCTGACCCTGAACTGGAGGGCAAAGCGGAGAAAGAGGTCACAAATATTATTGAACACTTGGTGGAGTATGAGGTGGTTCTTAACATAGAAGAATAAAGGAGTGAAAGATAGGAAGGAATTATGGGTGGAGAATCATGCCTTGTTGTAGGTTTCCCCAAGGGTGTTCGCAGAAAGAGACGAGCATACATTCCCTAAGGACCTATAATGCAGTATACTGAGGATCCCAAAAAATTGTGTCATAGGTATCAGAGTACCATACCTACAGATCAAATTTTTTGTTGGTCATCTTTCAAAAAAAAGGAATCACTACCACACACAAGGAAGATGTTGTATTGGGATTTTAATTATCATATTGATGAGCCATAATTTGAAGTAAGATCTCAATCATTGTTGGACACCCATGAGATTTCAATCTCAAGAGAAATAAATTTGGTAGTTAATTCCCAATAGTTGACAAATGAACAATCATGCAATGCACTTAACAAGCTATCTGTGGAAGTGGGTTTAGGAATTTTTGAGAATAATAACCATATACAGTATATGCAAAAGGAGATGGAGGAGAAGAATAAAGAAATAAGAGAAAAGGATAAAGAGATAAAGGATAAGGAAGAAATTATTGCGCAGTTAAGGCAGGAGTTAAGGGACAAGAAAGGATGGACATGCACATTGTATAAGAAGGTAGAATGCAGAACTAATGTAATTTTAATTGTGCGCCTGGACCTAGAACTCCCGGATAATACAATGTATGAGTCCGCTTTTCATTTTCTTGAGGATATAACATGCATAATTACTTCCTAATCAGAAACCCTTGCCTTAAAATCTATAGAATAAGATATGGCATGGTTGAAACAACAAGAAAAAGAAAAAATTGAAGCCACCATAACACAATACATTGACTTACTTGAATTAGTGAAAGTAGCAGCTCACCTAGTGGAAGTTATGTATGACAATTATGAAGATAGAGATCATGTAGTGGGGCTACTCGTTACAAAATATGAGGCATATTTGAAGGAGTTTCAGGCCAAACATAAAGGAAATAAGGTAGAACATGAGAAAATATTGTTAGCAGTTAAGTTGAAATGAAAATCAATTGATTCATTGAGAGGCTCTATTATAAATAAGTTAAAATACCTATACGCTCAAGTTATGTGCAAGATGGATGTGCTAGCTAATACATGAAGACATTTGGATACTTTTGTCGAAACGCTAAAAGAAAAGGGTGAGGATATGACATTTGAAGATGTTACTGTCATTATAGGGGATTCCTTTTCTCAAGAAAGTAGTGAGTTAGAGGGGTGGAAAACATTGGAATAATTAATAAATAAGGAATTCCTCCTTTTTGCTCAATAAAATTAAAATTCTTTCATTCTTTGGTGCAATCCATAAGGACATTCTTTATCTTTGGACATGAGATCAAAGATAGTGTTTCTGAGGACGGAAAACATACCTAGTGTGGGGTAATGTTGGAACTTGGAAATGTAACTAACTATTGAAGAGCATGTGTGTGCAAGATCTACAAAGAAATTGCAGGCAGGAGAGAATATGGCGAGCACACACATGGATGTCAATAATTGCACGCAGGAGATAGAAAAGGGTGCTCAAGGATTACTTCTAGAAGGATCGAGGACTTAGATAATTTTTAGAAAGATGCTAAATATAGGGATGGAGTGGGCAACATTTAAGGTAAAGTTCCATGCAGGAAGAGTCTATTTTGGGAGTAAAGAACTAGGAGATTAAACTAAAGCATGAAGACTTGGAGGCTACGCAAGGCTATTTTGGAACGAGTAGAAGGTCGAGTGAAATTTAGAGTTTTGGGATAAAAATATGATTAGAAATAAAGTTATCTATAGGAGATCTATTGTTATAAGAGCTTACATGCTCCCTTGTTATCTTTGTAAGTGGCACATGGCTATTCTTAACATGCAACCTACTTTTAGGATGTTTAGGTGGTGAAGGGATAGTCCCCACCCGTGTGTGTGTGTGTGTGTGTGTGTGTGTGTGTGTGTGTGTGTGTGTGTGTGTGTGTGTGTGTGTGTGTGTGTGTGTGTGTGTGTGTGTGTGTTGATTTTCATGGTTTTAGGAGCTCCACTTTGTAGTAGAGTTATGTTGTTGGTTTATGAGTGTGCATGACTCATGGTGATACTCTTATGTATGTATTCAGCTTTTGTGTTTTATAGTGATTAATAAAATGGATCTTTGTGGATGGATATATGTTATTGACTTATATGTAATTGGATCTTGCATAGTAAACCTGATCTTGATTCTTTTTTAACTCGTTCTTGCATATGGTTGCGATCTAGATCTAGTTGTGGTTTATCTTTGCATGGTTGTTATGGATCTGGATTATATGTCTTTTCATGTTAACTCCTTAACATAGCTAACATAAAAGAGGGGCCTGGTACCCTTGTGTGCTTCGGGTGAGCACTCATATTTATTTGAGTGATGTGTCAGTGCGCCTTGGGATGTTCTTAGTAAAATAAAAGACTACAAGATAACAATGAGACCAAACCTACAGATAAACTCAAATTCTTCAATAAGAATTTAAAAAATTCTTAGGTGATGGAATAAAATATTCAAAATGTGTTCAAGCAAGCCAAAATAGTGCTCCTTTGAAACTCTCCAAAAGATTGTTTGTACCTAAAATTAAACATCAAGTGTTCACTCCTCTTACAGATTCTTTTCCATCAATATTAAAACAATTAGATGCAGTGAACACAATTAAGTTCCCTAATACTACACAATTTACAGATGATGTATCAAAACCGTCATGGTATAAAGACCATGAATATTGAAAATATGATCGCGTTAAAGGCCATACCACTGGATAAATATTTGAAGTTGAAACAGTTCATTCAAAACCTCAAAGATATCGGAGATGTTGAAATGGATTCTCCAAAACTCAACAAAACCTCTAACAGAAAAATGGGAATCTATAAAGTGTCATTTCCAAAGCATAAATAGGCGGAGAAAATTTCAAATCAAGGTCATTCATCCCATAATAAAAATGCTAATCATGGTGTCATTGAAACAGATAATCCATTTGATTCCCTCGTTGGTTGTGTTCATCCTCCTATTGAGCATGTGAATACTATTAAGATCAAGAAACAAGAATGTGTTGTGGAAACACGACACACTTGTCATTTTATCCCAGAACCTCCTCTACCTACCCTTCTGAATAGTCATTATGATCTCCTCGAATAGCTTGAGAATACCAATGCAAATATTTCTATCTTGGATCTTCTTAAGATATCCAACGTTCATAAGGACATCCTTTACAAAACTTAGTAGGGTCTAGGACTTTCAACAGATATTGATCCTTCATGTTTCCAAGCCTTGGTCACACAAATTTTTCCTTCCGAACATATTACCTTCAGCCAGCATGAGATTCCAATGGATGATCATATGCACAATCTACCCTCGTACATTGAAGTGATTATTACTCTTAAGAAGATAAAAAGGGTGATTGTGGAAAATGGATATGGTCTGAACATTTGTACTTTAAAACTCATTAGACATTTGGGTTGTACAGATACATAATTAGAGCCTAATTTGAGCACCATCAAGGCTTATGATAATTTGGAGTGGTAGTCAAATAGCACAATAACTTTTCCTATAGAATTTGGGCCCACTATTTATGATACTTGGTTCCATGTCTTGAAATTGGAACTACCCTTCAATATACTCCTCGAATTCCCATGGATTTATTCCATGTAGGTCATGCCTTCAAATTTCCATCAATGTATCAAACTGTACTGTGAAGGACAACTCTTACCATTCTTTGGGAACCCCAACCCTTTTCACTTTGCAGAGAGTTATCGGGTTACTTACCCACTATATATGAATGTCCTTCTACCAAAATAGTTATTCAGATTCAATTTGAAGCTCTTACCTCCCGTGTTGATCCCAATGTAATGTGATCCCATGAAAATGGTGCTTCTACGTCTCTATCTCTAATTTTTACATGGAAGATGAAAGTTCTTCCTACTAGCTACAGAGAATATAACCTCCAATAGGTCCTCCTAATTTCCAATCTCCACTATGACCCAAGATATGTGGTATGCCCAGTTATCAACCTAAATGGTCCTGGGAACACTACAATATTGACACCTTCCTTATTGGTGGCCTTTTGGCAGATGGTAAAATGCTTAACACTTTTACATCCTATTCTCCTAATGATACGATGGCTTCACACTATCAATATCCTAAATATACCATCCCTAACAAGATGATGTATGCCATGGATTATCAAGGATATGGATGTGGCATAAATGAACAAGGTGTGTGGGAACATCTTCTGACATCACATAACAAGATGGAAAATATGGTATTGGTATTTGACCGTATGGCTCCCATCCTCTGGAAGTCAAAGCCACCTCTTTTGAACATGATGATAGTTATTCTGGCTATGACAGAAAAATAGATTCCCTATGTATTCTCTACGAAGACCTTTCCTCGACGAACCTATTTCTCGGCATGGTTATTTTAATTGTATCGCCTTCCACTCCTAAATTGAATATTTTTCACCCATTCCTCATAAATTAGGACTAACAACATCACATACCAATTGATTTCTTTCATAATGATGAAGCAATTAGTGAATTTATGGGTCTATGTGATGACATTCCTATCGGCCACCACAAAAAGGGATTCTTTATCAACTTTGATGCATACGTATATTTTGGGGAGGAGGCTGAGTTTTTTGGTCAACAAAATCAAAAGAAAATGAGGTAAAAATATCTTCTAAAAATCCTTGACAAAACAAATCCAAGTCCCATAGTGAAAACCTTTTTTAGGCACTATCTAAAAAATAAATTTAAAAATCAAAGGATGTAAAAAGTTACCAGCCTAAGGATGAAAATATTATTGACACACCCTTAGAGAAAGATCTCAATCCCCCCGTGATCTTACACATATGATGATTAATCCAAATTTCTTGTGAAGGAGACTATTGATGTTAACATTGGAATAAAAGATGAACCTAAAATGGTTAAGATGGAAGCTTCTCTCTCAATGCAAGAGAAAAAAAATTGTCATGCTTCTTTAGTAATTCTTAGATGTATTTACTTGGTCATACGTAGACATGCCTAGTCTTGATCCTTCTCGAGTAGTGCATAACTTGGTTTTTCATGAATCTTCCAAACTAATCAAACAGAAATTACAGAAAATGCATCCTTGTCTGGCTCTTTTGGTCAAGGAGAAGCAATAAAATTGTTGGTAGTAGGGATCATCATACATATTGAATACTCATAATGGATTTCCAACATAGTGCATGTTCAAAATAAATCCATTGGTATCATAATTTTCACGGATTTCAGGTACATCAACAAAGCATGTCCAAAATATTACTTTCCTCTTCCCAAACATCAACATGATTGTCGATTCAACTACAGGCTACAAAATGATATCCCTCATGGATGGATTTTCAAGCTATAATAAGATAAAAATTGTAGAACAGCACCAAAATAAAAATGCCTTTACTACCCCTTGGGGTACGTTCTATTACCAAATCATGCCTTTATGCCTCAAGAATGCAAGTGAAACATATCAAAGAGAAATGATTGTCATCTTCCATGACATGTTAAATGATATTATGGAAGTTTATGTTGATGATATCTTGGGAAAATCCAAGACTAGAGTAGAACATCCTAAAATCCTATGGCGTATCTTTCAATGACTAAGATATTATAATGTCATACTCAACCCAAAGAAGTGTGTTTTTGTTGTGTGATTAACTAAAATGAGGATTTTTATAGCTAATATAACTATTAATAATGATAATATAACTAATGTGAAATGTGATATAAGTGTTAAAGTATTTAAATGAAATGTAATAAATGGAAATAGGAAAGTATAGGGTACTAACCTGAAAGTTACTTACCTCATTGGGTTTTTGGTCTGTGATCACTAATAGGCATAGTGGGAAGCATGTGAAGTTATGACTCAAAAATTTGTAGCACGTGGGAATTTTTCTGTATTGGGGCACCTAGGAGAGGACTTGGGCACATGTGGACACCCTAGTTTGTAGTCTTGATGCTTTAATATGTAGAAAATCTCAGGACCTAGTTCTGGTAATATTGTAAGTGTTTTGTTGTGTCTTCCTCTTTGTCACTTAATTGTCGATATATCTTTGCTTGTGTTTCTATAGTGATGTGATGAAGATATACCTGAAAACCCCCATGCAAAGCATCAAATTACTCAAAAATAAACATGTAAATGAAGGGTTCAGACTAACCTTAGTTTCCACAATGGTGGATTTACAACTAACCGTTGCACTACATTCCAGACCCAATGTAGTAATGTGCTCTTGTGTGTGTAATTGTGTGACTAGGGTGCCCTAGCATCAATAACACAGAAGTAGGGTCAATAACTAGATGTAAGATGAAATGGTGGATGGAATAGAATGAATATAACCATTCCCCCCTATGTATGTAGAAGATTCCCAAATGCATTCATTTGCCTTAGTAGTAGCTAGTTCTTAATAGTAGATAGTCTTCCCATAATGTGGTGAGTATGTTATGTTTATATAGGGATCTCTTTCTCAAATTTCAACACTAATGGCCTGACATGCCAAATAATACATAGGTGAATGGGACAAAAAAACCATAGAGACTGACATTAAATAAATAAATTAAATGCGAACATCACGGAAACTAGGGTGCTCAAAATCAAGGACCGAGGCGCCCGTGGGTGCCCCAATATGACCCTAGGTGCCCTAGTTAGGTACCAGAGATGACAAACGATCAAATTACAACACTTAATACTTCCTAAAAGATCACCAAATATGTGTAGACAATTGATGACTACGTAAGAAAAATGCTAATGATGATGAACTAAATGAAAACAAGAACTAGATGATGAGCCATTAGTGAATACTTTTCTTATGCGAGATCCATATATAAAATGACATACTTGGCGGTATAAATGTAATAGTAAGTGCGTGATTTGTTGACTACATTTTCCCCCACTTTATGTTGGTGAGAAAATTCTTGGTAACATAAAGTAGACAGATATACATACCTGAGATGAATTCAAAGATGTCCATTCCAAAGTAATACATGTAAAAGTGTAGTATAAGCATGTCATAAGAACCATATAGTGTGTCGAACCGTGGATCAGTGGGAGGATCCATGCAACATAGTAAAAAGTGTAATGTCAAGATAAGAGTTGTACTGAATGAGAGTGATGATTAGAAATGTTTAGATGATTAGGAATGTTGTATAGGTGACGATCAGATGGGGAAGGGAGTGATCAATTCCCAACCCAAATTCATGTATAAAAAAAATCAACTGGAGGATTTAGGTGTCCTATCACCAGAGGAAGAGTGTAGGGAGAAAAGTGTGTTATTCTCTAATCTTTAACTACATCCTCAAGATCTAGCTGTTGCAGATGGACTCAGATCAAAATTTGGTGGTTTTTTGGATCCAGATAAAAAATTTCAAACAATTGACCCATATAGGAGTTGTAGAGGAAAGTCAATATTGCCCCCACTCCATGGGTGTTTTTCATAATGTGACAGATTCCAAGTTAGGTCATCTAGAAGAGAACATGAAGATATATGGTGGCTTCAAAAATACGTCATCTGGAAACAAGAAATGAATATGATCTCCTAAGTTAGGTGATCTAGGAGGCCACATGTAACCAAAATTTGGTCACACTCCCTTAGCCCCTGCTCAAATAACCAACTTAAACATGTTCCTCTAACCATGGCCCCTTTCACCCCACATTAATATTAATTCAATTACTTCAATTAAATTAATACCTATTCTCACAATATTTATTATTTAATTATCCTAATTAAACTAATTTCCACCTCACCTAGACACCTCACCATAGACCTATTCATAGCATGTTTCCATAACTAACTAAGACTTAGTCCCACTTACCTTAATGAGCTAAGATTTAGTTTAACCCTAAAATCACATGCCTATTATTCCTCTAACCACATTCCCACTCATTAGAAGGGAAACTTCCATTTTGATCCACGAGAATAAAACAAACTTGGCCCAAGTGATTGCCAAGATCTACCATTTTTAGTAAACCTAGGGAATCCCACCTTAACCGAACACTGGTCATCCCAAAACTGACGCCAGTCAATCAGGAACCATCGTCAGTTACCATTTATTCACTTTAGGAACCTTGTGGGAGAGGTTGGCACATTCTAGAATCAAGGAGAAGAGAAGAGAGATGTACATGCAAGCAGGACTAGAGCCTTTTCATACCTCCAGACATCCATAGCCAACACCAGGATAGATCCAGAGGTATTGCACTCACGGTAACATTCCGAGAAGCACTGTCCATGGTACCAAACATCATTCCTCTGATCAACCATCATCACCATCCATCCATTTGAACCTGCACCATAGTAAGTATAATTTTAACCAGCATCATCTATTTCTACTTCAGTCTATTAAGTTCTTCTACCATTGTTATTAGTTTCCACTTGCACTCTCATTCCCCTACCATTTACCTTCCTGTAAACTCAACCATTCCTCCACCCACACCATTAAATCACCTATATCTGACTGTTACACATCTCTGAGTATACCTAAGATTCCCACAGACCTCTCCACCCCCCTTTTGTCTCTGTTTAACCTCAGATCAACCTCTACAACCAGATCCCATTAATTTTCTTTCACCCGACCCTACCGACGCCGGTTACCCATGACCATCGTCGGTCCCTTTTAAACCATCATCGGTTATACCAGACCGATGTCGGTCTCTATGTTTAATACCTTTTCTAATAATAGAACCTAAGAACCTTCATCCAAGTGACCTAAGCAACCTAGAACCTGACCCTGACCAGTCCCAGTACCTTGACAATTACCCCTCCATTCAGATCTGATTATAGCCTAGCCTGTTATGATTAGATTTGCTTATTGTATTTGAATGAGATACCTAAATCATATCAACTACAGTAGGACTTTTGTTTATTTCTCACATTAAGTTTTTTTAAATAGTGGATTGACAACCATCTAGGGAGTATCACACTTCCTGGATCTAGCACACGCTAGGCAGTCCACTGCCATATATTGTTTAACTCTTCTTTTGTGGTCTTGTTTTCTATTTCAGGTAGTTCCTCCTAGCCAAAAGGAATCTCTCACAGTCAGCATCAGATCGAGAAGTCAGAACATGCGCATCAACCTCCAACTGACCAACACAATAGGTATTCCTCCTCAGCCCATAACTCTATCTGTTTCGTCAAAAAATGTAAAGAAAATGGTGAAACATTTTGGCATGCCCGGTGGGACCCATCAGGGGTTCTGTTGCATTTATTCATTCCTAGGTGAAAGTTGTGTGTTTGTTTCCCTTCAAAAATCTTACACATTAATTTTTCTTCTCTGGAATCATTCTTCCTCTCTTTATTTCTAAAATCAATCATGTTTTTGGTGCTTTAAAAAGAACACATTCTTCTTTCTTTTCACATTGCATTAGTGAAAGAGCATTCCTCTTCCTATTCATCACTTGCTACATCAAAAATAATATTTCGATTTGGGTTTTTAAAACACTTGCATTGCATTCTGATTTGCTGCATTTTTAGTTCACATTAAAATGAGGGCAACCTATATGCTGGAAGTCATGCCCAGCTGATGGTTGACACAATTGAACCATAGAAAGCACTCTCTTTCTTCTTCTACCAAACTACACAAATATGAATATACACATTTTCTTAAATGACATCTTACCTGGGAACATTCCTGTCAACGATCACATGATCAGAGGATTGGCAGGTACTCCCCAGCTGGTTATCTCTGTCCAGTCACCTATCAGAAGAGCACCCCCCCGCCATAACATAACCTGAAACCTCACCTTTTAGATATCCTTCTTCGTAGGATGCCTTCCCAACCAAAAATTCTATTATGAATTCACATGGTCAGTTCTAAATAGCATAAGCTAAACAAACATAAGAAAATCACTTTTAGGATCGTGTTTTTTCTTAGCATTCCTCTTGACTTGTGTTTTGAGGTGTGAGACTATGAATCTACATTGTTCTTCTTCCTTACACACTCCACCATCGTAGTTGGAGTATTCTATGACTTTTTCTGAGTGCGCCAGGGCCCCATCTTCTCATTCTCAGATTTCTGAGTTTGATTCTTCACCAAATTTAATTCACAAAGCCATATTTCTTCATTGCTCTCTCATTTCATAGTAACTGGTGTCGGTCCAGCGACCATCATTCGGTTCACATCTGACATCGTTGGTTAAACCTAACCAGTGTCGGCTTCTGGCTTTCTAGTTATTTTTCCTGGAATAGCCTTCATCACTCCTTTTGTTCTGTTTTTGGCCCTCATGGCACCATCCTATTCCCCTCTGTTGATATTTCTATCATACATAGTTTCCCCATTACACATTCATCAGTCCTGTTTCACTTTCTGAAACTGGTGTTTTTCCACAGTAACCAGCATCAGTTGCTATGACCAACATCGGTTCCCCATTAACCATCACCGGTCAGCCTGACCATCGTCGGTGTCTGTGTTTGGTTTTCAAAATCCAAACCTTGACCAAATTCACCCTCCCAAGCCTCATTTTTCTCTGTTCCTCATTGTTTTCTATGTCATTTACAGAATACAGTCTTACCAGGTCAACACTTATTCACATGGTGTTGACTCACAGCCAAACTAATGCTCTTATATTCCATGTCATCATCAACCACTCCCACCTAGTCCCTCACCACCTTCTATCCTGTCACCCATGGATCTGACCCCACCTACCACCATTGCTACAGGTGACGAGGAGTTCACATGACTCCTCGATCAGAATCCTGTAGCCTTACAATTCTATCTTTCCCACTCATCCACTCAGGATTCCTCAGGTCAGTTGATATATGGCATGCCCATATCCATCTCTCCTGCCCTTTTCCCCACTCCTACATCAGCCCCTACTAGTTTGGTGTTACCTTCACCTACTTTACCCCCAGTGGTTTCACAGCTAGGCCCCACACCCGCTATGACCACTGCATCTGCAACATCAGTCACACCCGTAGTATCGGTTGTTCCTTCATTGACCACCCAGAGCATAACCCCATCCATGCCCATTATCTCACATATACCAATTGCAACACAACCACCCATGGTGTCAGTGACCCCTACCCCATTCCAGAATCTTGTCCTCTCCATCCCACAGTCTCTGCCCCCAATCACTACTAGAGTCACTTTGACTGCCCCACCTACATATACATATTATCAAAAACCCCTATCTCATCTGTCATTCATTCTGGGTATATGCCCTCCATGTCGGTCCCCCATTCTCAACCTTCCTATTTGGCATCACCATACACTGGAATGCCACCCACATCACATGTTCAACACCAGCCCTCTTACACCATAGGAGGTGCCCTTCTATCACAACCTACCAATGACCTCATCAAATTAATGATGGAAAGGATGTAGACACTAGAAGCATCAGTTTCTAGCTCACGTAATTCTCTCACCTATGATGAAATCTGTAATGAGCCCATTCATCCATCCATTCCTATTCGCCCATACCCTGTACATTGGGAAATGCCAAAATTCAACCGCTTCAATAGTAAAGAAGACCCACAACAACATTTGTGGTCCTTCAAACATGGGTGTTACCTGATTTCCCATGATGACGCTTTACTCCTATGGACCTTCCCGATGTCCCTGATAGGACCTGCATTAGACTGGTACAGTGGGCTACCTAGACATTCCATCTACTCATTTAATCAAGTAGCCCAAGCCTTCTTAGACCACTTCTCAATCAACATTGTCAAGAAAGTCACCATGACTGATCTCTATTCCACTCGACAGTATGATGACGAGTCTATCACTGGACTTTGTCACTCATTGGCACAACCTAATTAACCAGCTCACATTTCAATTACCTCAAACTGAGCTCATAGAGTTGTTTACTCGGGCTTGTGCTAGACACATTTCACCAACCCTACAGGTGCAGACCTTCCACACCTTTGACGAGGCATTCACCATGGCACAAAAAATTGGAGATTTGTGCTATCAAAGAGAAGAAAATTCAGCTACGTAACAAAAACACCACATTCAAATTGAATGATGCTTCTTCATCTTTGAAACCCTAGAACAACTATTCAAAATCCAAAGGATCTTCCAATGTTGTGGTTCTCAAGGCTGGACCCTCTCACCCATCAAACCAAGCCAAACCTTCTTCTAATCTCTCTCCCATCCAAACTTTCCTAGTTCAGATGAGAACAATGAAAGTACACCCCAATAGGGGAACCATATTCTTCTATTTTGGAAAAACTTATTAAGGCTGGTGCCATTACCCTTCCACCTATAAAACCACACACTATTTTTGACCCTGATCACCCCACGCTTGCGTGGTATAAAGAACATGAATTTTACAACTATCATCGTGTCAAAGGTCATAGCGATGGTAACTACATCACCTTCAAGAATATCATCCAAGAAATGTTAGACAAATGAAGATCTAGTCTTGGATAACCCAAATGCACCAGCCAACCAAAACCTACATATCTTCAAAAAACCATTCCCTAATCATGCCCCATCTTCCAACCAAACTGGTGATGCTTCAACCAATGATAGCAATGTCTGTGAGGTCCACACTATTTTTGATGACATACCAGTTGCTCCCCAATCGCTCCCTGTTCTCTTCCATAGATGAAATCCTAGCCTGAACTCCCCTACCTACACAGGAACCTATTTCATCTACTCCTCCACCCATAGAGGAACCCCCTTCATTTTCTCCTTCACCTGTGAAAGAGCCCATAATTAGCACTCCACCTCTTTCCTCTCAAATTACTGAGAAGTCGTCAGTAGCACCTCTCCTACCCATAGGGGACACATGTCCACTCCCTACACCATCACAAGGAGAGTCTACCTCATCTTTCCCATCATCTCCTTTACCCATAGAGGATCATGTAGAAACACCATTACCTTTAGGTGACCATTCTCCATCGGCCTTCCAAGATCCTGCTGACCTACTTTTGGCTCTCTTACCCATAGAGTCTGAAGCTAACCATTTCCCTATTTCTCAAACATATTTTATGGGGATTTCTACTCGAATCCACATCAGCCCCACTTACAGCAATACCATTTTCATGCTTGGTTGATCACCTGGATTATGTTGATAGAGCCTTGCTTTGGGGACATCTTCTACTTCCTGCTTCAACCCAAATGTAGTTGTCACTCACTGAACACCTCCACAATCTATCCAAAAGTGTTTCAAGTGACCAAACCAAACACAACCATGACTATTGGAACACCTTCCATGTCATTTCCCACAACCCAACACACACCTATACCCAAACACCTACCCACACCTATATCATCTCCCTTACCTAAACCCATCACTACCTTAGGGGTCATGCCGACATCGAACCTTACTCATCCACCCATCAAATTAGATTTAGCCACATCTTCCCAAACCAACACTAAACTCATTCCTATGCCTAAAAGGAAGACCCAACCTGCTAGGCCTCATACACCAACCTCACCTACCACACCATTTTCACCTTCACCCCTTTCATCCATCCTAGGACCTCACCCCTCAACCCTGGCCAAGAAACCTTCTTCCACGGTAAACCAAGAATGCAGTATCCCACCTCCTCATCATGACCCTCTAATATACCCAAGTGATCCACACAACCCCCATCGTCACCTATGACCTTCTTACCACCCATACCACCACTACCTTCCATAACTTCTTCACTACCCATGACACTCTCCTCTCTTCCACTCACACCTTCCACGTGATCTCTGCCAATGACCACTACTGCACCATGATTATCCCCATGGGTAACTCACCCCCTTCCACCATCTACTTTTCCTTCTACATCCCATACCCCCATGTCACCTTTACCTAAGAAGGTGCAACCCAAAGCTAAGAATCTGCTACCCTCCAATAAGGTAGTCAAACCAACCAAACCTTCCATCACCAGCTCTTCTACCACACCTTTACCCAAATAGATGCCCGTAAGACCTAAGACCACTCCACATACCAAACTAGTGGACCAACCCATTCCCCCTCCTATAAAGCCTCTTCCTTCACAATCAGTCACATTTGTACCCAAACCCACACTCACCTCCCATTGTGATCCATTAGTGGGGTCCTACGCCAATATTTTAACCAATCTCCTCAGAAACCTATATCATCACATTACCACCTCTTAGACCTTACGACCCACTCAAACCCAAACCAAAAGGGTTTGACAAAACTAAAATTTACACCTACCATCATGTGCCAGGACATGATGTAGAGAACTGTAAGGCTTTAAAAACCACTCTTGTCTAATTATGTCCTCCCAAAGAAAATTTTGATGATGACGATCTTCTTGATGAGGACCCCATTCCACCTTCACCAATCTCCCCAAATATTCTTCCATTACCTATTGACCTATCTCACCCTCACAACCCTTTTATCCACCCTAAAAATTTGAGATCAACATGGTCCATATTAGAGAATTAGCCAAACCACCACCCAAATGTCAATGCACCCTACTCATTTCACAAGGATCTTATCCACATAGGATTTTTCCCCTCATGCCATATCTTCCATGACACACCCTCTCCATCCACCTCCCCAGATTAAGATGGTTCATGTTGCCACCCACGCTTAGAAAGACAAAGGAAAGGAAAAGGAAACTAGCCCATCAACCAACCCTGTACCCAACATACCATCTACACCCACACCCAAAGTCACCATTTGAGGTCCCACGTATCCTATTTCTGATGGGGTCACACATCACACAATGCTAAAACAATTGCACCAATCCTCCCTCAAAATGTCTTTATATGACCTCATCCAAACCTCTGAGTCACATCGTCAAGCCCTCATGGAGGTCCTTCAATCTATTGAGGTTTTACCAAATGACCCCATGCCCGTAGCCTCCATCATTACCCCTCATCACGTAGCCTCTCTCACTAAGTTGTTACCTTCTTCTACACCTCCACCTACTCGCCAAGTAGCTTCCCTCAGCTTTTCAGATGAAGAGATCACTCCCTTCTAGTCTGATGATCCTGATCCCACTCTTTTCATCTCCATATATATCGATAATATACGCATACGACACATTATGATTGATGGTGGTGCTAGTATTAACATCATCTCCTCCCATGCATACAACCAAATGTGCATACCTACCAATTACATGCATGGTAACCCAGTTATGTTGCGCTCCTTCAATGATGCCATGACCTCTACCCTGGGTACCATCATTCTCCATGTCCGCATGTAGGTCCCTGCACTATCCCAAAACTATTCTATGTCCTAGAAGGGGAGTTCCAATATAATCTGTTGCTTGGCCAACCTTGGATCCGTGCCATGGGTTGTGTCCCTTTGACTTTACACTGTTGCCTCAAATTTGAACACAAAGGACATAACTACACCATCTCAACTGACCCATCACCTTTTAAGACCTGTAACATGTTATATTGGCCCAATGATGTACTTTGTACCAGTCAAGGCATCTATCACTACCCCCACTTCACCTTCACCCACAAGCCCATCCACTAAGTCTACCATCGCCTCTCCCACATCTAACCCTGTTATTCCTACTGCCGCCGCAACCTCTACAGCTGACTCACCTACTTCCCAATCATCTAGTGAGTCATCTATCCCCACTACCCACATATCAACTACTGATCCCTTAGAAGGTGTTTTTCAATGCCTCACTCTGGGGGAGTACCACCTATACAATATTGACATGTTCCTTACTCCGACAAGAGTATGGGAACTTGCGTCAGCACCCTAGTTATGACTACCACGTAGGTGAGGTTTTTCCTTATGGTCCTCCCCACCTTCGCACTAATCTAACATATGGGGGACTTGATATTGCCACTTATAAAACCCAAACCTCCATCCCAAACATGACCATTTTCATCTGATTTACACTCCCTTACTAACTGACTGCTTCACTCACACTTTCCTTCACCGTTGTGCATGGAAAGGCTTTGGCTTCAGTTTTTATGAATAGGGCTTCCATACTATCATTTCCCATACCACCTATAAACACAATGACCGTAGTGGCATTGGATTTTCTACACCACCTCCCAAGAAGGCCTATGTCGACCTCATTGAGGAAGACAAACCATCTCCACCCCATGCACCAACATCACCATCTTCACCCACGGAGTCCATAGATCCTGAATCTATTCCTCCTAACATTTTTTTTTGTAAACACAATTTCTTTAGGACCTCTGACCTATCAACATGATGCAAAGGATCCCTCTTCTCTCCCATTCCTGTATCCTGACATGATCGATGACGATACACCTTCTATTAATGTTGTTCAATGTCAGGATGATGAGTCCATCCTCACCTACCTTGGTGTGGAAGATTCTTATATTCCACTAGTTGTTACCTTCTAAGACACAAACCATGTTGAATGAATCAACCATTGAAATCAACATTAACACTCAGGATAACCCACACATTCTAAAGATAGGCCAATCTTTAGATGCTACTAAGTAGGAAGCTTTCACCTCTTTCCTTTGGGACCATAGCAATTCTTTTTCCTTGTCCTATGCTGATATGCCCACATTGACCCAAAAATCATGTGGTCCACAATATCGTAACCATTCCTGATGCCAAACCCATTAAACAAAAGTTGTGGAAAATGCATCCTTACATTTCTCTTCTTATCAAAGAAGAACTTCATTGCCTTGTCTCAGTTTCCTTCATCTTACCCATTGACTATCCCTAATTGATTTCTAACGTCGTTCCTATCACAAATGTGATAGGGGGACTCCACATTTGCATGGACTTCTGTGATCTCAACCTAGCTTGTCCCAAAGATGATTTTCCCCTACTAGGCATTAACCAACTAGTTTATCTCACCGCCAGCCATGAAATGCTATCACTCATGGATGGTTTCTCAAGTTATAATCAAATATTACTTTCTCTAAAAGACTAACACAAGACTTCCTTCCTCACCCCTTGGGGGACCTTTCACTATCGACTCATGCCTTTTGGCCTTAAAATGCCAGTGCTACTAACCAGTGAGCCATGAATTTCATCAACCATCACATCATTTGTCATGTTAGTGTTCCTCACCACCTCATCACAGATAATGAAAAGAAATTCAAAAAAAAAAAAACCCTACAAAATATTTGTGAAGCTTTTGGCATTCAACTCATCTTCTCGTTACCTTACTACCCACAAGTAAATGGCCAAGTATAATTAACCAATAAAACATTGAACAAAATTATTATGAAAGTAGTTAACGATACCGAGAAGGATTGGAATACACACATTCCTTTTTCCTTGTTGGCTTACCACACTAGTATTCACACTTTGATTGCAGCCACACCTTTATCTCTGGTCTATAGTATTGGGTCGGTGTTTCCTCTAGAAGTCTAGATTCCATCTCTTTGCATCTCACTACAAGACATGTTCAACAATGATGACTTTCACCAAGATCATTTAGAGCAACTTGAGTTATTAGATGAACATCATCTCAATGCTCTTGAACATCTCCAAATATACCAAAAATGTATTAAATGTGCCTACGAAAAATGTTTCCATGAATGAACCTTTCAGGTTAGTGACCTCGTTTTGAAATAAAATAAACATGTAACTAAAGAAGGAAAAAGTAAATGGGGAAAATTTTTCTCCTAATTGGCTTGGACCATATATCATGACTCATGCCTACAAATCAGGTGTTTATCATTTATCTTCACTCATAGGTAAACCTGAACCTAAGCCCCCCCCTCAATTCCTTACTTCTTTGACCATTCTATAGTTGACATCAAGTCCTATATCACTTTCTACCCATTTCATGCTTTTCACTTGAACATCGTTTGCACCTCTTATTTTCCATTTTTCCCTAACGACTAAAAAAGAATCATGTGATTACTTGTCACCTTTCATCCTTATCTTAAATATGAGTATCATGGCTCTACTCATGACATGATTCTCATGGATACTTTTTGTCTTTTCCAAAGAAGGAATCCCACGGTTGTTCATCACCTGATACTCCTCCATCATCACTACCCTTTGAATGCTCAAGTTTCACCTCCTACACTAATGACTTAAATTTCCTCTATAGTCTTGTCAATGATTTAAAATTCCAAAAATAAACTTCCAAATGGGATTCAACTCCTTGAGTAAAACTTCCAGTAAAAAAAAGATGACTCCCTCAAAAAGGACATTTATCTCTCTCTGATTCACCGCTATAAATAGAATGCTCCCTCAAAGGAAAGCTATACAAAGATCACCATACTACATATATTCTAAGAAAAGATACTATTCATGTAAAAATAAAAATAAAATATTCTGAAGCTTCCCGCATCGATCAGCTTCATGAATACCTCAATGAGCTAATATACTCATACTATATAGACTTCCTGCATTGATCAATCTATCAAATTCACAAAGAAAAATAGAAAAATATCAACTTTTTTGTCATGGACTTGTCTATATTGAATCTTGGGTCTCTTGCCACGTGGGGCAATCTATTTTTGTACCATGTTACACTACACTAACCATTTTTTACCTTATTACCTTTTTCACTCTCATTTTCCTACCATCTCAAGGGACTTACAAACAAATGCGACATTTTGTGATTAAGTGAATTCCATCACCCTTCGAATAATTGATCATGCAATACCATTAGGGTCTTACATTCATAAGCCTTTATGTGGTATAGTCCACCCTTTATGATCCTTATCAATTTGGTGGCTCCCCTACCTCCTCTTATATTTCAAATTCTTCATTACTTATTGATTTTCCTATACAAGACCAGACCATCAACACCTACACTTTCTAAATTTTTATTTCACTAACATCCCTATGCCTACTTGACCTCGACTCAACCATGCCTAATTTACCTAGACTCAACCATGCCTAATTTACCTAGACTCGATCATGCTTACAACCTACCAACCTATCTCTCCACCTCATCCTATTCTTCCCTAGTCTAAGGGAGAACTATATTGGCTTGAGGTCCCTTTTCGTTGCAAGGACTATGTAGGTATCACTTCTGAGGCCATGGGGCCCTTGGAGGTTAGCTTGGCCAGTATTTACCCTAACCAATTTCCTCCCATTTTCCTATTTCACATTCTACCTTGGTTTCCCATTTATACCAACAACTAGAAATAAAACCAAACACACATCAATTAACAAACATAAATACCAACCATTTTTCCACACATCATCATAATATTCACCAATTTATCATTTCATATTTCCACACATACCAAATATTCAAAAATTTAATCCATAACATGCATATACATCACCATTTGTCTCCTTTGTTACCAATAACTAGGAACTTAAATCAACACCAAAAAATTAACTCCACCATGCCTATGACCTAACTCCATCCATTCCTAAACCCCCTTGACTCCACCATTCCTTAAACCAATTTGAATCCATCCATACCTATGACCAACCTGACTCCATCCATGCCTAAAGTACCTAGACTCTACCATGCACTTGTACCAACCTGACTCATAACAAGCCTAAATCATACCTGACATCATTCTAAGCATCATACCATAACTTGACTCCATCCATGCCTATATAGTACCTAGTTTCCATCAAAATCTGTGTAAATCCATAACAAGAAATCATATACATCAAATGCTAACATCATACCATACAAATCATCATCTCTATACATATAGATCATCAATATCTGTCAGTCCACACAGGTCGTATACTCATATACAAAAGATCCATAAAAATCTCATGTACAGTGCCTCACCATTATCTTTGCATGCACAATTGCCGATATATATCAAAAAAGTCATCAAAACAATGATATCAATCGTCTACCCATTAGATGTTTGAACCTGTCTCCCCTAACTACTCCTCTGCTAATCCCATGTACGACACCTAACGACCACCTCACCACCTATTGTAGGCCTCATTCTAACCTCTGATGGCCCCTCACCTAGAGTTTTCCTCCACACACTAGTGGCATCACCCTACTCCTATCTTTGGGGCATCGTCAAACCCCTTGTACTATCCACACTATGATTAGTGGGACCTGGCCCTCTCACTTGATACCTGTTGTGCTCTATACTTAGAAATAAGATGGGACTGTCTGATCCCTACGAGCCATCAAGTGGTCATGGTAGTATCATGTCTTGCACCAAAGGCATCCCTGAACCTATCCATTGGTATGGTCTATAGAGGTGCCATCGGTCTTGGCCCCTATACTTGTCTCTTGGGAACCTGTCCCGCTGCTACTTGTAATAAGGAACCCTTTCCCTGTGCTTATACTAGTTCCTCTTCTGGTGCTTGTGTAGTGATTTGGGCTTGTAAGACCATAATATATGCACATGTAGTGGCCAATTGGCCCTCCAATCTTATGACCTGCACCTATAGGGTGGCTACCTACCCCTTGTCTCCATCTCCACCCTGTGTGGGTGCCTGCCCCTGTAACACTGCGATCTGGTCCTGAAGGGCCACCACCTGTGCCTCTAATGTGGCCACCTCTGCTTGTGACCTTGTCAACTGCCCTATAAACTAGTAATATGGGTCTGTAATGTGGCCACATGTCCCTGTAATGTGTCTCTCTGGACTATGAGGGTAACCACGTCTAGTTTCCCTATTCTGGGTGGTGTTTCTCATAGTTGGGCTACCCACCATTATAGATATGCATTTATGTAGCCGACATCATCTATCTTTTGGTCCACTGGTTGCTCCTCCTTCCCTGTTGGCACTGTAGGTCAAGGTGGAGACATAGGTCTCTCCACGTCATCCCTCTTATACTATGGAAATGGTAGTGGCACATCCTAGGGTAGCCCAAACTACCACCAGAGTCTATCAAATTGTATCATCTTGTGCTCCCTAGAATGACGCCCCTCTATCCACCTGAGTAGCTATAGCTCATCCAAATCATCGGTCATGTGCCTGTATGATGGATATACCACATACGACCTCTAGATAATGTCTACTCTAGATAACCCCTCTAGTATCCACATGTAGTGAGCTACATCATACATAGCATTAGCCCCTTGATGCACTCCACCAACTCGCACCCAATACCTATAGCTAACCTAGACCATACCTAGCTCAAATGCATCTAGCCAAGTCAAACCAATCGGTCGCACGCACATAATGTACTTTTAGGCCTATCATCACCAATCCGGCACTATGATAATTCTTCACCGGGAACTCCTCGTGCTATGATTATTTACTAATGCACATCCTTTAGTTTGGTGGATGTAATCTGGAAACAAAACAACAACATAACACAAGAATACCATCTGACTATGATAAGACGGAATCATGACAAATCTGAAATATCAAAGTAAATTATAATATTAACATGAAATTGTTACAATCTCACCCATGAGGTACTTCAAGTGTTATTGACTTCACTTGACTTTCACCAAGACTATGGGAGAAACTTTACAATTACACCTCTTAATGGCTTCTTCAACACACCTTTAAACTGATGGCTTCCTTCACACACTACCTACAATATTTCTCACTACTTCCTTCTATGCTAAATGAGGGGGGTGGCCTCTCTATTTATAGAACTTCCAGGCTTATCCATCTTATCTCTAAGATAGGATAAGAAATCCACTCTGACGAATCATATTCCATACCTTAACTCTTATCTGTACATGTAAGCTTATCTTCTAAGATAAGATAAACCTTATCATTTTACATGGGTTCCACATTTTTAGACTTTTTACAAATAAAATACACAAAATATTTATGACCTCACTCCTTGTCCTTATTACCAATATAATATTTCTAATTCCTAATCACGTAGACCCTACTTCTCTAATTACCCAAACTTTGACATTTTAACATTACCGGACCACTTACGACAAATATTTACTTTTTACAACATTCCTATTGTACTTTGACTGTTACAGTACTCCACATTATTGGCGGCACCGTACTGACGGCGCCGTTATCTTCTATCAGACGCTACTACTAATTATACTTAACAACATCATATTCCTAATACATACATTAATGAAATAGAAATTACGGAGGAAAATTTTAGTGTCGACATCTTCCCCCTTCCCAGCTTCTACTCCGTCCTCGGAGTAGACTATTCTGGTGCTTGGAAAATCTTCAACTTGTCGTGGTTGACCCATTTTGTAATGGGAGTGCCATCCAATTCCTCCAGTCGGTACGTACCATTTTCATGCATAGCTGCTATTTTGTAAGGCCCCATCCATTTTGGAAGAAATTTTCTCTGTCTTCTTTTTTTGTATTCTGGAATCATATACTAGAACCAAGTCATTCACATGAAATGGAGACCACCAGATCTTTTGATCAAAGTATTCCTTCTGCTTCATTTTCTTCTTATGGCTTGTATCCTTTGCTATTTCTCTCATTTCCTCCAGCAAATGAAGATGTACCAACCTTTCTTTTACTGAATCACTTTCATCCATCCTTTCATTTTTCATAACTCTCACAGTGGGAATATCAAACTCAATAGGAAGAATTGGATCAATGTCATAAGCCAACTGAAATGGGGAGTATCCTGTTGCTGACTTTGATGTTGCCCTATATGCCCACAATGCTGCATGAATCCTTTTATCCCATTTATGTACCTGCAAGGCTACATATTTTGCTATAATTTGACACAACACAAAATTTGTTCGTTCCATCTGTCCATTTGTGCTTGGCTTGTATGTTGTTGCCTTCCTGTGCTTAATAGAAAACTTATTGACTAGGGCTTCTACCACCTCATGAATGAAGTGGCTTCCTTGATCTGTTACAATTTTTAATGGGCAACCAAATCTGGTGACAATGCGTTCATATATGAACCTTGCCACTTCATCCATGGAAGCTGTTTTCAATGGCCTAGCTTCAACCCACTTGGTTAAATAATCTGTGGCAACTACAATATACTTATTTTGGCGTGATGTAGTTGGAAGTGGACCTACAATGTCTATTCCCCACTTTTCAAAGGGACCAAGGGGAAGAATAGGACATAATGGAGCTGATGAAGTCTTACGGTTACCATGTGTTTGACAAATATCACATGTCTTACAATAATTATAACAATCTTTAAAAAGAGTGGGCCAGTGATAACCTGCATCCAAGATCCTTCTTGTTGTAAGTTGTCCAGAGAAGTGCCCTCCACATGTACCATTGTGGAATTCTTCTAGCAATTCCTTCCCTTGATCACGTCCAACTGCCCTCTTGTACTGTCCATCAGGTCCTATTCGAAATAATACTCCATGCAGAATAGAATATGGACGACTAGCTTGAGTAATCTTTCTCTTAGTCTTTGCATTGGCACCATCAGGAAACTTGAATTCATTCAGATAATTCCAAATATCTATGTATTCACTAGGGATTGTGTCAAGGGATAACAATGCTGCATCGGGGAAATCATCATCATCACAAGATGATCCTAAACCATCATAGGCTCGAGAGAGTGCATCTGCATTGACATGCTTCTTTCCTAGCCTATCTATAATATCAAATTCAAATTCTTGTAGCAAAATTATCCATCTTGCTATCCTCCCTGATGGGTTAGGCTTATTTACAATATATTTTAGAGCCTGATGATCTGTTACAACTAGAAATTTTTGCCCTAGCAAGTAATTTCTAAACTTCTTTACAGCAAAAATGATAGCCAAAGCCTCTTTTTCAGTTACAGTATAATTTACCTCAGCACTGCTCATTTGTCTGCTCCCAAAGTAAATTGGATGTTCATTCCCATTTTCATCCTTTTGGCTCAAAGTACTTCCTAGTGCTGCATCTGAGGCATCAGTGTACACAATGAATGGCTTGCTCCAATCTGGATTCTTCAAAACAGGTGAAGACACTAGGGCTTCCTTCAGTTGTCCAAAAGCTTCATGCGCCTTATTTCCTGGTTCATAAGTAACATCCTTCTTCAAGAACTGGGTTAGTGGCTGTGCAATCTTTGAGAAATTCTTGATGAACCTTCTATAGTAACCCACATGGCCTAAAAATGATCTCAACTTACTTCTATTAATAGGAAATGGTAAATCTTTGATTTTTGAAACTTTATCAGGATCAGTACCAATACCATCTCTGGATACAACATGCCCTAACAAAACACCTTTAGAACATCCAAAGACACACTTTGTAGGGTTTAGTGAGGCTTGTGCTTCATCTAACCTTTGAAATGCTGTCTCCATTTGGTGCAGGTGGTCCAACTTGCTCCCATAGATGCAAAAATCATCCAGAAATACTCTGATGAAGGTCCCAATGTAGGGTTCGAACACCCTATTCATCAAACGCTGGAATGTTGCTGGAGCATTACACAACCCAAAAGGCATAACTCTATAAGCAAACGTTCCCCAAGGAGTGGTGAACGTGGTCTTCAGCTGATCTTTCTCTGCTATACGAACTTGGTTGTAGCCGCTATATCCATCAACAAAACTATAACACTCCTGGCCAGCTACTTCGTCCAAGATCTGATCTGAAAATGGAAGAGGGTAATGATCCTTCTTTGTTGCCTTATTGAGCTTCCTGTAATCAACACAAATGCGTAGCTTCCCATTCTTTTTTATTGAGATCACAATGGGAGAAACCCATTCTGAATTCTCCACAGCAAATATGAATCCTGCATCAAGCAACTTATCTATTTCTTCTTTTACAGTCTTGGAAAAATTAGGATTCATTCTATATGGCATTTGCTTTATGGGCTTAGCACCATCTACCAGCTCAATAGAATGTTCTACCCAACTTACTTGACGGAGTTCCTTGTAATCAAAAGTGAATAGGTGTATGTACCTTCGAAAGAGCTGGAGGTAGGATTCCTTCTCACTCTCCATCACAGCATCACCAATCTTTATTTGTTGGAGACGATCATCAACTTCTTCTTCAGATAATTTTATGGGGTCATGAGTTGGTGTGACTGGAAGGATATCCATGACTGAAACATCAACCTCACTTTCTTCATCTTCAGTGTCCACTTCACTGGTACTAGAGTAATCAGAGGATGTCCAATCATCAGTTTCATCACTTGAATCCACAGGTTCTGCCTTATGATGTCGAGGGATCACATTTATCTTCACCCTCTCTCTACCACGTCCAAGTGTCATGAAACCTTCATTCCAGTAGTTTCTTGCATGAACTCTCCTTAGCCATGGTCTTCCCAGCAACATTGGGTACGCAACAGTACCATTTTTCATCACCTAAAAGTCTACCACACATACAACACCCATAACAGATATTTCCACATTTGAAACTACACCTTCTGGTTTAGTTTTTCCTTTAATTAATGACCTTAACATAAGTGTTGAAGGGTGATCAATTTTTAAACCCAACATATTCATTACAGACTCGGTCATTACATTAACTGCAGCACCTCCATCAACTAAGACATCATGAATTGAAATACCATTACATAATACCTCAGCTTGTGGAGCATAGGGATCTGCCTCTGCCTCCAAAACAGGGACCTCAACCTCCTTCCTTCGTCGAGCATTGAGTCCACTTCGCAACTCCCACCTCTTCTCAGAAGACGTAGCCAAGAGTTGACCATATGTAATATTTGCAGGCCTTTTGGACAGATCTTCTAAGATGGAGTATGGTCCTTACCCGTGTGAAATCAGAAAATCCTGCACACCCAACTTTCTTCTCCTATGTTTCTTACTAGTTTCTTCTTTTATCTTCTTAGGATCATTTCCATCTTGATTATCTTTTTCTTTCTTTCTTTTTGTTACAAACACATCTACTTCATTATTTCTGCTCTTATCTACTACATCAAAAGAATTCACAGGTGCTTTTCCTTTATCATTATCTCATTTACCAGATGTAGAAGCTCTATCTGGACAATTATACTTATAATGACCCTTTTTCTAATAACCATAACATACAACTTCAGAAATATTTCTTTTTGGACCTCTATCTCCTCCCTGAGAACTAAATTCCTTTCCTCGAAGAAGATTAATAGTTAACTGACCCATCTTTTTGAGCAAATCTTCATACTCAGTAGATGTACTAGGAGAAATATTTGTGCTCACCGGGAGTGGTTTTGGATTCTGGACCAAAGGTGCTGGTGTAGGCTCTACTTTAGCAACAATTTCTTTGGGCTCCTCTTCCATGCTTTCTTCTTGCCTTCTTGCAATCTCCTTTGCTTGTTCAATGGTAGCTGGGCGGTCATACTTCACTCGTTGTCTGATCTCTAGCTTCATCCCAAGAATGAAGTGCTTACAGAGGAGATTATCCATGCCATTCATCAACCCATCCGCTAATCCTTCCTTCCGGATCTAGGCATCGAGCTTCCTCCTTAGCTCTAGAACATGAGCATGATAATCCCTTATCTTCTCCTTCTCTCCTTGGGATAGCTTTGTGATCTCGATCATGAGATCTGCATATTTCTATTGTTCACCAAATTCTTCAAGAAAACTTTCAGTTAATAAATCCCATGAATTTTTCACATTATCACCTAGTGTTTCAAACCACCTAAGTGCTGAACCATCCAAAAAGGTAGGAAAAAATTCAGTCCATTGTTCCCTTCTTATAAGGCCATTACAAATACAAGATCGTTTAAACTCTTGAATGAAAGAAGAAGCATCTTCATTAGATTGAGGTGAAAAAATAGGAATCTTTCCCATTTTCAAAAGTAACCACCGTGAAATACCAACTCACAAGTACAATCAACAAGACTTATGTGTACAAATAATTGGAATCACTATACTAGAAAGTGACTTTACACCTTTTTACAGTAAAATAGAAATGACCACGGTAAACTATGGTAAAACTTGACTTACTGCAGTAAAAACTGACTTTACTGTGGTAAACACTATTCACGATAAAAAGTGAAGTTATTGCAGTAAATACTATTCACGGTAAAAAGTGACTTTACTGCGGTAAATACTATTCCCAGTAAAAATGACTTTACCATGGTAACTACTATTCATGGCAAAAATGACTTTACCATGGTAACTACTATGCACAATAAAAACAAGGTTACCCTCCAATTGATTTTTGACTAAGTGGGAATATCTCTCCAGAAAATCCACCAACGAGGAATGGTCCCGACAACGGAACCAAAATGTCATCACCAATCCGGCACTATGATAATTCTTCACCGGGAACTCCTTGTGCTATGATTATTTACTAATGCACAGCCTTTAGTTTGGTGGATGTAATCTGGAAACAAAACAACAACATAACACAAGAATACCATCGACTATGATAAGATGGAATCATGACAAATCTGAAATATCAAAGTAAATTATAATATTAACATGAAATTGTTACAATCTCACCCATGAGGTACTTCAAGTGTTATTGAACTTCACTTGACTTTCACCAAGACTATGGGAGAAACTTTACAATTACACCTCTTAATGGCTTCTTCAACACACCTTTAAACTGATGGCTTCCTTCGCACACTTCCTACAATATTTCTCACTACTTCCTTCTATGCTAAATGAGGGGGGTGGCCTCTCTATTTATAGAACTTCCATGCTTATCCATCTTATCTCTAAGATAGGATAAGAAATCCACTCTGATGAATCATATTCCATACCTTAACTCTTATCTGTACATGTAAGCTTATCTTCTAAGATAAGATAAACTTTATCATTTTACATGGGTTCCACATTTTTAGACTTTTTACAAATAAAATATACAAAATATTTATGACCTCACTCCTTGTCCTTATTACCAATATAATATTTCTAATTCCTAATCACGTAGACCCTACTTCTCTAATTACCCAAACTTTGACATTTTAACATTACCGGACCACTTACGATAAATATTTACTTTTTACAACATTCCTATTGTACTTTGATTGTTACCGTACTCCACATTATTGGCGGCACCATACTGACGGCGCCGTTATCTTCTATAAGACGCTACTACTAATTATACTTAACAACATCATATTCCTAATGCATACATTAATGAACTAGAAATTACGGAGGAAAATTTTAGTATCGACAGTGCCACAATAGGTATCGGGTCACGTTGAGCCAACATAAGAGGACTGCTTAGCATGTGAAAGGGGGACAGGACTTGGTTCCTTGCCATAGCAACGAAAGGTTGATTATTCTTGGGTGGAGGAAACCTTCCGTAAAGAGGAGTTGAATGACCCCTACTAGGTAAATCTGCAACAGGGGATGTGGAAATGCCTCTTCTTCTTCTCTTTGGAGGAGATAAGGAAAGTTTGATATGCTGATACTTTCCTTTCTTTGAAGAATCTCTTGTCTGAATTCTTTGCATAAGTTACCGCACTGATATTTGGTATCGAGAGATATAGAGTCGCCAGGTAGTTTGAATTGTGTAAGTGAGAAGAGAAGTATCAACTCACACTCCCACCGGGCGTGCCAAAAAACTGTTGTCGCCAAATCACTGCACCCCCCGAATGGCCAGGATGTGAATAGGACGTTCGGTGTGATTGGGACACATGGGATCACCTCTCAAGCTGTGGGACTTGGGCTCGAGGTGAACCTCCGGAGAAGGCCGGCTTCCTCTTCCTAAACTAAGTGTTGTACTACTCCTAGTGTAACAAAAATGATTATCTAGTCCTATGCTAACATTTTCATGGGGTTTTAGGGAAAGAGATTTACAGAAATGAAACTATACTAGGGATGGTGATGCACCAAATAAAGGGTGTCTTCAGATTCAGGAAGGGTTAATTTGAAGAGGGTGTGTGCACCACAGGTCAACTTCACCTACTGCAACTTAGAGAGGGTACAAGATACCACAGACTAAGAGACACGCGTTCCCTTTGTTAAACTTTATCAGACCGAGAAATATACCAGTTTCCCAGTGAAGAAGGATGAACTCAAGAAGGGTGAACAGACACCACAACTCAACTGCATGCAATACTTCACCACTCGATAAGCACAGAACTCCAAGAACCTGCAATAGAACTTAAACTTGCACAGTGTACCTGCAAGTACGAGAAAGGCACAAAGAAGCACAGAAGGATGAAAGGACCGAGATTAGTCACAAAACACACACTTTTATTGCTTCAATAACATGCACAATGCATCATACATTCAGAAGAGGCAATAGTTGCCATTACAGTCTTGAAGAGGAGGCTTGAAAGTTCTCTCAACACACAAGAACAACTTGCAGAAGAGAGAGGATTCTTGAAAAGTATACACTCTTGCCTGAGATATCTAACTGTCCAACTTGTCTGAACTGTTGGAACCCTTTGAAATGAGCTTCCAACTTACATTTATAGAAGAATATGTGAGAAAGAAGAGGAAATGGTCATAATTGCATTCCTAAATTGAAGGCCCATGATGTATTTATTACAGTTAGTTGAACCACCTGAGAAGGTTCCATCATGGGTCATTAATTGCCTGATGACCTAGTCTTCTCAATTAATTAAAAGAATATTTAAATTAAATATTTAAATAATAATAATAAATATTATTATTAAAATATTTAAATAAAAATATTAATTTAATTAACATAATGTCTGGGACCCCCCCGTTGACCGGTTTTTGACTTGAAGAGGAGGGGGCCAAAAAGTCCATGTGGATATAATCTGCACAAATATCAACTCGGTGAGTTTCGAATCCTCTAACTCGATGTTGCAATCCATTTTGAACCCCCAGCTCAACTTTTTTCATCTTGCTTGCATGCCAACTCACCACCAATGCATCGAGCTCTAAAATAAGCTTTGTCTTTTACTCTTGACCAAACTCCTCCTTGTCATGGTACGGGCTCAACGATCTTGAGCTTCCTTACATTAAACTTCTCTTGACGCTGCGTTGGTCTAACTCGAATGAACCCACCTTATGTCATTCCCAAAGACCGTTCTAACAGGTTCGAGCTGAAACAAACATCCATGAGCTCAACCTGCTGAAGCTCCACGATTGACTCGAACTTCTCAGCCTCCCATGTATTGCTTTGATTGAAAGTCTCAAAACTCTGTTTATTCGCTTGTGAATTTCCTTCGATGGGCTCTAACTTGCCCGGATACTTCATTCCCCATGTCAAGCTTAACTCAGGTAACTCACTTACTCATTTCCTGGCAAACGTGACTTGGTCATCCGAGCCCTTTTCATGAGTTCATTTCTGAGCCAATGCTCACGCATCATTTCATCCTGGTTTGATTTGGTATCTTAATGGCACGTTGAGCTCTACCTAACACCGAGTCAAATCATTTTATGCTTGGCCATAACCAAGCACTATAGGTGATTACCTTAAAGCTCAAACAACTTAAACTTTATAAATGCCATTGACTCCAATCGAGTTCAACCTCATGCTGGCTCACGTTGATCTGATCCACGAGCCTTGCAGGCCATAGCTCATTTCATATTAGGCTTCCTTCGCTACTGAATCATCTGGCCGATCAACTTTGTGCATTAGACTGATTTTTTGGCCAAAAGAGCCCTTCGGTATTTGGGTAGTGCACTCAGCAATCTCGGCTCCAATCAACAATTATGCCAGTATTGGGATCTTAGTATGGCATAAGTAGCTGTGAGCTACACAATATACTCATTTTTCAGAAACTAAAAAGATCCTTTATGTTACAATTTGCAACACATAAAATAAGCCCTTCAAAAAATATATTGAACAACTGGGGCAGCCAAGAGGACCTTGGAAAAATGTACAGGTAACAACCATATGAATTCTTCCTTAGTCGTGGATCAAAGCTAATAGAAATAAGCTAGATAAAATCAGCTCGAAACTACAGTATAATCGTCCATTTGTTAAAAACAAAGTTTCTCTGAACCTGGTAAAAGAATACTTGTTATTGTCTGATTGGACGTACATAATGGAAGGGTATAAATATTGCCTACTGCCCACAGAGTTTCTCAAAGAGACCATTTACAAGTAACAAGGATGTGGCATGCAAAACGGCCGACCAGGTATTTTCAGAGTTGACCTTCACATTCAATTCGTTTCTAGGAGAAAGAAATGCTGAGCAATATGAATCGTTTCATTCTGCACCATAATAAACCAGCATCTCCAGATTCAAGGAAAATTTTATGAAGCCTTGAACAGACGTGACTCCAATCCATCGTACACGGCAGTGAATATGTGTTTCATACAACTGTGCGTGGGAGCTTGTCCTGTGACCACCGAATGCTCAGAGAATTATGATGGAAAAGGTGAACTGAACGGGAGCTGGGAGATCTGTCTGTTGCTTCGTGAAACAGTATGAATGCCTCATGAGGAAAACCGTGTCTGTTGGAAGCGCTCAAAAGAAGGCTGCTACTGCATTGCAACATGCCACTTGCCATGTGTACTGGGAGTATCTGTCTCGCGACCAGAATGTTATGCGTGCATAATGCAGAATGAGTAGAGCGTACTTAGCCCATCTCTACTGTCATAATCGACTATGGCCAGGCTAGTCAACGTTGTCCAATCTCCATTAAACACTTCAACTACCTCATTCGCACGTGTCTCCGACTTAATCCTCCCGTGCGACCCACACAAAGACTCGGACCACTCCAAGCTACGCGGGATTTCCGTTTACACGGCCTGTGCGGAAATCTCATGACGGATTGCCATTGTCAATATTTCCATGCTTGGCAATTGATCCAGATTTCTCCCCTACACGTGAGAGTTTGAACATCATGGGTTTGCCAAACTTAATATTTTCACGCTTGGCAGTTTGACCAGATTTCTCCCATTTTTTTGGCAGTAGACACAAACTTCTCCCATGCCGCGTGGAATTTCGGTCTTTGGCTTGCCACATCATGTCATCTTCACACTTGGCATAATAGCTCGCCTTATTTTCCACGTCCAACGGCTTGGCCAAATTAATCCATGGGACCCCCGGCCTCAGCTTTGCCGCGCAAACTTGGCAATTTGACCCGATTTCTCCACTATTCCCACCAGCGCACGGGATCTTTTCAACGGCTTGACATCACGTCATTTCCCTTGCGCAGAAATATTGTTCTCTTGCCATGATCATGCCTAATTGGCTATACGCAGCAGCTACAGGGTAGAGAAGTAAGATTTATCTCAGAAATTAATCTCCTCCAGAGAGATTTAATTGTGACAGCTGCCACAGGGTGATCCCAAGGAACCGTTGGTGTTGATCCTGATGTTCTGGTTGCATGCAACCACAGCCGTGATCAGTTGTTGTAAAATATTGCCACTGTAGTAGAAGAATGAGATAAAGTTTTAGTTGAGTTTTCTCGCCTTTTCACTTTGGAAATTCGCTTCCATGGAAGAAGCTCGACCAAATCTTGAGGCAACGATTGTCTCCGTCGAGTCATTAAAACTGAATTCATATTCCAACAAGGAAGCATCAATATCTTCATGTTGAATTAAACCAAGTCAAGCTCGTCATTTCTCTGCCTCAATGAGCCAACCATCGAAACATCCTCCGCTCCTATCGAAACTCTTTTATGACAAGCCAAAGTTGGACAACCGAACTTACATTTCCTACTCATGAACACGTCTAAGGCTTGTGATCTGAGTTATGACTGAGTTAGGACAAGGCATGAACTCCTCTGATGACTTGCATTCTTGGAAAAAATGAGTGATCTCACCTGATGACCAGAATTGGGTCCCTGGGACCAATGTCGTGATTTGATAGTAATAAGGCCTTGTTTTCCAATTTTTCCATGTGCGTAAAATTAGATAATCATTTTTCTTACACTAGGAGTAGTACAGCACTTAGTTTAGGAAGAGGAAGTCAGCCTTCTCCAGAGGTTCACCTCGAGCCCAAGTCCCACAGCTTGAGAGGTGATCCCATCTGTCCCAATCACACCGAACGTCCTATTCACATCCTGGCCATTCGGGGGGTGCAGTGATTTGGCGACAACACCAACCATTCATACCCATATCCTATTTTTCCCACAACAAATATGAAGAAAGGATGAGATGTTACCTCGTCTCGGTGTCATCGTCATGGTGGCACTATTGGTCATTACGTTGGTGGCCCACCCGACCCCTCTCCCACTTCTGCCATCACCAAATAGGAACTTCACCTCCACCCACTCAGATTCTCCACACCAATCTCGTGGACCCATCTACCTAGCTCCTCTCACCAATCGGATCTCTCCACCTCAGCTGGGTACAATCCCTTGTACTTTCCTCTCGAAAAGTAAAAAAATTTCAGTGATCTATTGTTTTCATGAAAGTCAAGCAATACAAATGAATCCATATTATAGGGATTTTTCTTTTTAAATACCCAAATCGACATGACCGACATTGTTCATACCCATTTTGATCCCAACATTATCCTTTCCCACCACCTTGTGACCTTACCCACATTTATTGCCACCTACCTACCAGCCCACATTACCTATACCTATCCTTAATTGCATTTGGGGACCTATTATTTTACCTGTACCTCAGCCCTACTTACGCCATGACCTATATGCCTGGACCCGCCACACTATTAGAGACCTTTGCACCCATGTGCTCGCTATACCTCGTGGCATTGGTACATGTGTTGTTTTTCCAAATGACCTTGCCTTGCCTATTGTTGTGTTGTTTATCCCGACCTAACCTTTGGTGTACCGGAACATACCTAAATAATCCTACACCTAACCTACATTGTGTTTCCACACCATATCCTCTACCTTGGATACCAAAATCACTTCAACCATGTTGGGATAAACCTATCGACCTTGGATGACATATAGTTTACAAGCTCTTCCACTTGGTACCGTGTCGTAGTTTATAACGTGTGTGTGTGTGTGTGTGTGTGTGTGTGTGTGTGTGTGTGTGTGTGTGTTTGACTACCACTACCTTTAACCCTAGCCCATTTACCTATTTTCCCACTTTGACCCTTCCCCATGTACTCCATATGCTCACAGCTACACTAAGGCCCACTTACCTTCATTTTCATCACATCCACCTTTTTATCAAACCACTCATTGCTTTTGTCATACACCTCATTAGTTCTTGGTTTGAGGGGGATCATCTTAACACACACATGGGACACCCACATCTTATTTTTGTCAATGTCACTTACCAATACAAGCTACGTGACAAAAAGGGGAAAATGTAGACACCAAAATTTGGTCACACTCCCCTTAGCCCCTGGTCGAATAGCCAACTTAAAAAATTTCCTCTAACCATGGCCCCTTTCACCCCACATTAATATTAATTCAATTACTTCAATTAAATTAATACCTATTTTCACAATATTCATTATTTAATTATCCTAATTAAACTAATTTCCGCCTCACCATAGACCTATTCATGGCATGTTTCCATAACTAACTAAGACTTAGTCCCACTTACCTTAATGAGATAAGATTTAGTTTAACCTTAAAAGCACATGCCTATTATTCCTCTAACCACATTCCCACTCATTAGAAGGGAAAATTTTGTTTTGATCCGTGAGAATAAAAAAAACTTGGCCCAAGTGATTTCTAAGATCTTCCATGTTTATTAAACCTACCCACATTAACCGACGTCGTTCATCCTGAAACCGACACCGATCAATCAGGGACCGTCGTCAATTACCATTTATTCACTTTAGGAACCGTGTGGGAGAGGTTGGCACATTTTGGAATCGGGGAGAAGAGAAGAGAGTTGCATGCAAGCAGGACCAAAGCCTTTTCATACCTCTAGATATCCATAGCCAGCACCAGGACAGGTCCAGAGGTAATACACGCACGGTACCAAACGTCATTTCCCTAATCAACCATCATCACCATCCAACCATTTGAACCTGCACCATAGTAAGTATACTTTTAACTAGCATCATCTATTTCTACTTCATCCTATTAAGTTCTTCTACCATTGTTATCAGTTTCCACTTGCACTCTCATTCCCCTACCATTTACCTACCTGTAAAATCAAACCATCTCGAACCACACCATTAAATCACATATATCTAACTATTACACATCTCTGAGTATACCTAAGATTCCCACAGACCTCTCCACCCCCCTTTTTTCTTTGTTTAATGTCATATCAACCTCTACAACCAGATCCCATTAAGTTTCTTTCACCCCGACCCTACCGACACCAGTTACCCATGACCGTCATTGGTCCCTTTTAAACTGTCATCGGTTATACCAGACCGACATTGATCTCTGTGTTTAATACATTTTCTAATAACTAAACCTAAGAACCTTCATCCAAGTGAACTAAGCAACCTAAAACCTGACCCTGACCAGTCTCAGTACCTTGACGATTACCCCTCCATTCAGATATGATTATAGCCTAACCTGTTATGATTAGATTTTCTTATTGTATTTGAATGAGATACCTAAATCATATCAACTATAGTAGGACTTTTTTTATTTCTCACATTAAGTTTTTTTAAACAGTGGATTGACAACCATCTAAGGAGTATCACACTTCCCGGATCTAGCACACACTAGGTAGTCCACTGGCATATATTGTTTAACTCTTCTTTTTTGGTTTTGTTTTCTATTTTAGGTAGTTCCTCCTAGCCAAAAGGAAGCTCTCACAGTCAGCATCAGATCAAGAATTTAGAATGCACCCATCAACCTCCAACTAACCAATATGATAGGTATTCTTCCTCAGCGCATAACTCTATCTATTTTATCAAAAATGTAAAGAAAATTGTGAAACAGGCCAATTGTGTTAGATTATATTTAACTAAATGATATGTTTTTTATTGTTGGAATTTTGAACGTGTTAATTGATTGGTTGAACGATTAACTACTCATGGAGAGGTTTTACGCTAGTTGCCCCCAAGTTAGGTCATTAGGGGGAATTGATAGATGTCAATGAATAATCATATGGAAAGGTTTTTAATTCTTTTTTCCCTCAAGTTAGATCATTAGGGGGAGTGATGAGATGTCGCATAGGAAAAATTGTATATTTTTTACCCCTTTATCAGGTCATTAGGGGGATGAATGGTAAAATGTCACGTTGTGGATTAGTAAATGTTTCAAAATCGTCACATTAGTAGTGTTTTGAATGTATTGTTATATAAGAGGAATTATAGGATGACCCCTAATGATATTCCTCCCTTTTAGAGAAAGGGGAAGTGATGAGATGAGTGAGTGCTTATGCCGAAAATAATTATGATATGTGTAGAAAGTGGTAAAAATCACGAGAATGTGAATGAAAATGTTGTGAAAGAGGAATAATATACACGTTATGTGTATAGTATAGTCGTAGGTGGAATACTAAAAAGAACACCACAAACGGGGTGTAAATCATGGTAAAATTCTCAACATATGATCAAAATGGTGTAGTGTTGTATTAGTATCAAAAAATGTGCCTAAAATAATGATTGTAGTAATGTGGGTGAAAGAGGAACTATAAATAGTAAGGTGAAAAAGTATTTAGTCACCTTATTTGTTATTTGCATTATTGCAAGAGTGAGTTCTAGGTGAGCAAAGATGTCACAAGCGAGAGCATTACATCCTAGCTTATTTGAGAGAGTAGTGACCATTCTAGCATCGCGTACTACCACAGAGTTGGTAAGTCACATGTTTTTTGAAAAAATGTATGGTGTATGGGTTATTTCTGGTGAATTTTTGCAATTTAGAGAATTTTAATTTGCTTGATGTTTTAGACCTAGACAAGAGCAGTGGGGGTGCTCATGACCCCCTGGATAGGAGTGCCTAGAACTAGGCGTTAGTGTCCTGCTTCTACGTGCCCCAATCCTGCATCTGCGCACCCTGGTCCAGAAAGTGTTTATGTTTCTAGAATGTTGAAAATCAATTTTGTAATGAGTAATAATGTGATAAGTAGGTCTGGTTATATTTGTAAAGTGTTCTAATGTTGCATTTTTTGTATTTTTGTGTTTTGTAGAGGGATATCCACTCAAGGGAGTTTCGCGGAGGTTGACATTAGAGCACGTTGCATGGTTTGGTTTTATCTGATGAGGATTAGGATGTGATGGACCGTGTCATCCTTCGGCACATAACACAAATGGGGGATGTGCCCCATAATATGCCTATGTCGACTGCATTATGTGACAAATGTTATACAAATACATGCATGTTTTGGCTGCCTACGAGAGAGATGAAGTGACATTAGAGGACGTGTATCATATATTATAGTTGTCATTTTTGGGGGAGAGGGTTCAGGTGATGTTGTTAGAGGATATGGATAGGCATATGTGAGCTGTGAGATGGTACTTTATGGGGACTCGAACACCTGTCGAGGCGTATATTAGTCTAGATGCTATTTTGAGATCTAATGCTCCACACTTGCAGAAGTTTATTGCAGTGGTTATTTCTTCCTCAATAGTAATGGAGGGAGGAGGTGTAGGCATCTTGTATAAGATGCATGATATCTGGCATCAGATAGAGGAGGGTGGTAGGAGGTATGCATGGGCATGATGTGTATTGGCCCATTTATATAGAGACTTGTATCGTTTTACTCATGACAAGCATAGCGATGGGATAGGTGTTGGGGCTAAACCATATAGCAGTGTTGCATAGATCTATAATCAGATAAAACATAGAAGCAATTAATTTAGAAATAAACAGAAGATAAAATAAAACAAGAGAAAGATAACACCAAATTTAACGTGGTTCACCCAATGTGGGCTACGTCCACCAAGAAATGGCCAATATTATTATTTAGTTTTTTATAGAGGAAATACAATGAAGATCTGATGTCTTACAACACCTCACTGGATGTTCTATGTTTTTCCCTAACTCAGCTACTCTTTCTTGCTCACCAAGAAAACTTACATGCAAAACAATTGTTATTTTCTTCTCTCTTACCCTCATATAATGCATACATGCATATATATCTATTCTAGCCAACTAACTATGTTTTTACAGTCAATAAATCATCTTTAAAGTAAGATATTTATTCTAATTCTTGTTAAAGAACAAAAACATCATCGCACAGGTGACTGATGTTGGTCCCTTCCTGACCGATGTCGGTCATGTCCTGACTGATGTCAGTTATCCCTTGACTGATTTTGGTCACTGTCAAAACAAGTAACATGTAAAAGCAAGTTTCTTGTGAAGTAATTAAGCTCCATACTCAACAATCTCCCACTTGGAAATCAATTGTTTCATTGTATTATGCATCACCATCCTTGGTTCCTTTTCCTTAGCTTATTTCTTCCTCTTCAAGTTTAAAACTCAAAGACCAACAAAAGTGGAGTGAAGCTCCAACTTCTCCCTTACTAATGGCTTCGCTAGCATGTCTGAAGGGTTCTCATCCATATGGATTTTCTCTAACTTTAACTGCCCATCCTCCAAACCCTGCCGTATGAAGTGATACCTCAATTGAATGTGTTTAGTTCTTGAATGAAATGTTGATTTCTTTTCCAAATGGATCGTGCTCTGACTATCACTATATAATCTACAATCCTCTTACTCCTTACCCAACTCTTCCATGAACCTACTTATCCATATCATCTTCTTGCTATTTTTTGTATATGTAACATACTCTACCTCTGTAGTAGAAAAATCCACAACCTTCTGCAATCTCAAAATCTAGCTAACTATTGTTCCACCTACTGTGAAAACTTATCCAGTGGTGCTCCTCCTTCCATACAAATATCCATCCATATCTAAATCAACATAGCCATGTAAATAAGTATCTGACCCTCCATAGCATAACTCCATGTTGGATGTCCCTCTCAAATAATTAAGAATCCATTAGACTATTTTCCAATGTTCTTTACCTAGATTATCCAAAAACCTGCTCACAACTCCCACTGCTTGTGCAATGTCTGGTCTAGTACAAACCATGGCATACATAATACTTCCTATTGCTGAAGCATAGGGAACATGTGCCATGTGCTCAACCTCCTCATGTGATGAAATACACTGATCTTTTTTCAATTTGAAGTGTCCAGCCATAGGTGTACTAAAAGGTTTTAAATTTTGCATGTTAAACATTTCCCACACCTTATTGATATAAGCCTCCTGATACAAATACAACTTGTTTTTCCTATCTCCGTGAATTTACATGCCAAGTATTTTCTTTACAGCTCCCGAATCCTTCATTTCAAATGTATGAGCTAACCTTTCTTTAAGTTTACCAATGTCCTACATACTAGATCATGCAATCAAAAATCATCTACATACACTAACAAAATAACATAGCTCTCATTTTTTAAGCTTCTTAAAATAAGCACAATGGTCAAATTTACATCTCATATAACCATGCTCATGCATAAAATTAGAAAATCTCAAATACCATTACCTTAGAGCTTTTTTGAGCCCATATATGCTCTATTTCAATTTTCACACAAGTTTCTCCTTACCCTTGACTTCATAACCAAGCGGTTACTACATATAAATATCTTCCTCCGAATCACCATGAAGAAAAGTTGTCTTAACATCAAGCTATTCTAAATGTAAATATTTTATTACAACCTAACTTAGAACAATATGAATAGATGTCATCTTAACTACAATAGAAAAAATCTCATCAAATTCAATACCTGCTTTTTGTGAAATTCCCTTTACCACAAGCCTCACCTTGTACCTTTTCAGTCCACCCTCTTCTTCCTTGATCATGTAAACCCATTTGTTCTGCAGTGTTTTCTTACCTACTAGCAACTTTACCAAATCCCATGTCTAATCTTGTTCCAAGGATTTCATCTCCTCATCCATTACATGCTCCGATTATTTGTGGGTATCTACCTACATTGCTTCTTCAAAGCTTTCTAGTTCACCGCTATCACTCAATAATAAATAAGAAAAGGAAGGTGAAAATTTCTTTGGAGGTCTACTTACTCTTTGTGACCTTCTTACTGAGATTTGGGGTGTCTGGGGCTCATTCCGTGCCTATTGCACATTCATGTCAATCTCTTTCAGTTATCGACTTTAGTCAGCTGTAACTAACCGCAATTCCATAACTGACCACAGTTCCTCTGTCTGTCGATCGACTGTGGTTTCCTTATCGACATCGGTTCTAGGAGTACCGAGGTTAGTTCCTTTAGTTGTTTTCTCTAAACCTAATCATATCTATTGATATCGTTTAGCCTGACCAACATTGGTTTATGTAGAACTAATGTTGGTGTCTGTGGATGTCTATTTTAGGTCTGAAAGTTCATTTTTCTTAAAAATCGTCTCAACCTGTTTATGTTTAGGCACCAAAACCTGATCCCTATACTTTATTTTTCTATTCCAATCAATGTCACTACTTGTAAAAATATTAGAATCTTCTAAATCCCAAAATTGATATCTGAAATCACCATATCCATAACCAATGAAAATACATCTCTTAGATTTAGCATACAACTTCCTCCTATTTTCTCTATCAACATGCACAAAAGCTTCTAAGCCAAAAACTCTAAGAAAAGAAAAATCTACCTATTTTCCAGACCAAGCTTCTACTAGCATTCCACCATCCAGTGATGTTGAAGGCCCATGGTTGATTAAGTACACCATTATATCCACTACTTTCACCCAAAACTTCAAAGGAAAACCGACAAGTATCCTAATTCTTCTAACATGTTCAATGATTGTTCTTTTCATTCTTTCTGTAACTCCATTCTCCTGTGGAGTTCTAAGAACCTTTCTTTCTCTCATTATTCCATTATCTTAACAATAATCATTGAAATCTTTGTTGCAGTACTCACCACCATTGTCAGATCTAAGGCACCTCAATTTTAAGTTTGTTTCATTTTCTACAAGGTCTTTCCACCTTTTAAAAGTTTCAAAAACATCAGATTTACACTTAATACAATAGATCCATACCTTCCTTGTGGCATCATCAATGAAAGTCACATAATATTGGGATCCTCCAATAGAAGCTACATGGGCTAGTCCCCACACATCTGAGTGTACAAGATCCAATTTCTGATCCTTTTTTTACCTAACTTTGAGAAATCTCACTCTCTTCTACTTTCTAAATATGCAATGCTCACAAAATTCAAGATCTAACTATTTCAAATCTGATAACTTAGCCTTAGCCTTTAAGATCTGCATTCCTTTTGCACTCATATGGCCTAGCTGATTATGTCACATGGTTGCATTTGAATTTGTAGTAGATAGCATAGAAAAGGAATCAGTAACACGGGTAGACAAATATAAAGTTCCTACCTTCTTACCTCTTGCCACAACAAGAGATCCCTTGGTAACTTTCCAAGAGTCAGCTATAAATGTAACCACACATCCAGATTCAACAAGTTTCCCTACAAATATTAGATTTCTCTTAAGGCTTAGCACATTCCTCACAGCTTTCAATACCCATGGATTTCCATTCTACAAATTTAGAGAAACATCACCTTTACCAGTAATATTGCATGGCTCATCATATCGTAAATAAAATTGTCCAAAATCACCTTGAACATAATTTTTGAAATAACCCTTATTAGGGGTAGCATAGAAAGAAGCTTCGGAATCTAAAACCCAAGATTCTAATTTATTATCCAAGGAGAGAATAATGGCATCTTACTTTACCTCACTTGCAATTTTTTCCTCTTTACCTTTTTGTTTACCTTTGTCTAATGTATTCTCTTTTTTTTCCTTAGACCAACACTCCTTCTTTACGTGTCCTCTCTTTCCAAAATTCTAGTAAAGTAAATTTTTGTATCTGGAGCTAGATCTAACATGTCTTTACTTTGATCTCCCATTCTTCTTGCTCTTAGATGATCTCTCCTTATATCTTCCCTTGCTTTCTACAGTTAAAGTGTTTCCAGATGATGCTTCTCCTAAGATTTTCTTACGTATTTCCTCATTAAGGATTACACTAACCACATCATCAAATTTCAAACCTTTAGAAGCATTTGTTGTATTACTAATAGCCATTACCAAGTTATCCCAACTATCTAGAAAAGAGCATAAGAATAAAATTGTTTTCACTTCATCATCAAATAGAATTTCTATCGATTTTAATTAATTTACAATAGACCAAAAAATCATTCAAATGATTAGATACAAATCCACCATCTTGCATCTTAGAATTAAACAATTTTTTCATCAAATAAACCTTATTGGAAGCACAAGGAGTCTCATACAAATTTTCTAAATATTTAATCAACTCTACCATGGTCTTTAAATCTATAAAATTTGAAGCCATCGATGTTGTCAGGCTTAATCTTATAGATATCAGAGCCTTTCCATCAAGAACCTTCCATTATTTATTAGTCATCATGTCTGATTGTCCATGTTCATCCAACAGTAAGTATAGATCTTTCTAATACAAATAATCCTCCACTTGCATCTTCCATAGTTGATAATTACGATCGTCAAAAGTCTCTACTCGATATTTACTATATTCTACCATTGAGCTCTGCTCCCACTCAATCAGAAAACCCTCTATGAGTAAATCATGTCAACACACAAAACCTCCAAACAAAGCTATGATACCAGTTGTTAGGTTTAAACCATATAGTAGTGTTGCACAGATCTATAATCAGATAAATCATACAAGTAATGAATGTAGAAATAACCAAAAGATAAAATAAAATAGGAGAAAGATAACACACCAGATTTAACGTGGTTCACCCAATGTGGGATACGTCCGCCAAGAAATGGCCAATCTTATTATTCAGTGATTTACATAGGAAATACAATGAAGATATGATGTCTTCCAACACCTCATAGGATGTTTAATGTTTTTCCCTCACTCATCTACTCTTTCCTACTGACCAAGAAAACTTACATACAAAAAACATTGTTATTTTCTTCTCTCTTACCCTCATATAATGCATACATGCATATATATCTATTCTAGGAAACTAACTATGTTTTTACAATCAATAAACCATCCATAAAGTAATAGAGTTATTTTAATTCTCGTTAAAGAACAAAAACACTATCACACAAGTGACCGATGTTGGTCCCTACCTAACCGATGTCAATCATGTCCTGACCGATAACAGTTTTCACCTAACCAGTGTCAGTCACTATCAAAACTAGTAACATGTAAAAGTAAGTTTCTTATGAAGTAATTAAGCTCCATACTCAACAATAGGAGCCACAACACTATTACATATATGGGCATATGAGCATATATTAGTATTGAGACCAGTAGGGGGCCCATGAGCAGAGTGGGCTAGGCCGGAGATACATGAGAAAATGTATTAATATTCATGGGTGGAGGATGGATACAGATACTTATAGAGTATTGATAGATAAGATGGAGCTTCAGGCCATCACATAGAGGCCATATCATTATTATGTAGGTTAGCCTGAGGATGTAATGTAGCTACGGTGCATACAGCGAATGATGTGGTTGGAGGATAGGTTTCCAGACATGGTGGAGTTATTTCATGTAGAGAGGGTATCGCAATAGTTTGTTATGGCTCAGGATGTGCCCCCAGAGCCATATATATGGCTTAGAGCTATCAAAGCACCAAGGAGGGAGGGGGCTAGGCCAAGGCCCATAGCAGGGTAGTTAGTACCTCCTGCTCCAAATGAGGTTGATGTAGTGATAGAGGTTATAGATGCAGATGATGTTGGTAGTACATAGGAGTATTGTGCATGGTGGGAAATACATCGATGGGTACTATTGTTTCCAATATTTTATGATCCAATGGGGTTCGCACATAGAGGAGGGGGAAGAGTGGGGGAAGCACATGTCCCTGACCCTATAGCATCTATTATGGCAGAGCGTGGGTATCTATACATATTTATGTTATGTATGGTGATTTATTGGCTTAGGTTTAGATATTAGTTGTCTAACATGTTGATGTTGTTTGTTTTATAGGCAATGTGTATTGGTCATTGATAGTTAACACATCTATCCACACATTGACATGGAATGTTCTGACCGATGTACTTAGCAGGGGTATATTGGAGCGAGTGGATGATATTACAGGTGAGCATGCCCATCTATTTGAGTCAGTGGCTATAGCGGAAGTGACATGTATTGTATTAGTGGCTGAGAGGGATGGGGCAAGAGAGGAGACTCGATGATCTCGCAAGGCATTAGGTGGTGGCCCTCTAGTGCAGGAGTTTTTTGTATAGTTCATGGAGTTACATGGTTAGTTTTTGGAGCAATCTATGGAGAACACCTTATTACGGAGATAGTTAGAGCAATATCAAGGCCGCGAACATCAGCGTAGAGTGGGTGGTGAGGCATCTAGTTCTAGGGCTCTTGTAGTACCTGAGAGTGATAACGGTGATGTGCTATGATCATAGATGATGTAGGGTAGTTTCCCCCAGTGATGATTGTGTTTTCTTCCTATGTATAGATACATGTGACTTATATGTGATGATTTTATTTTGTGTTATATGGGTGTTGTGTGAGTTAGTAATTACTATTAGAATGTATGTGAAATATCTATATATTATTAATGTTGGCTGATGGAACATTCATGGAATGATGACAAATAGAATTTGATGAGTTAAGCACAATATTTGTTAAATGGAATACATAATGTGTAGTTAATATGATAATTATAGAAAAACATATGTGAAAAGAGATGATATATGAGTGGCAAACTAATGTTTTGTGTTGAATGTATGTCATAATAATGTAACATAATCCTAATATATTAGTTAGATGAATGGTATGGGGAATATCGATGCCCCCATCATATAGGTGATTAGGTTCATTTGATTAATATCACTCAAACTTCTCATCCCTTATGTTTCTATTATGGCATGCTTTCTACCTAAATTTTTCCTACTTTTGACTCCATCGTGCAATGGCTCATCGCTCATCCAGTTGAATCATCTTCTCAATACACTCTTCTAAATCCTACTCATCAGCTAGACCTCCAGCGCACACAATGCACAAAGAAGTCAACATAAATTCTATAGGGAGAATGGCTTTTGCGCCAAACACCATATAAAACGGTGTGGCTTTATTCAATCTCTTGTAAGTTGTTCTATATGCCCAAAGAATAGTTGACACTTTGTCATCCCAATCCTTTCTTACAACATTACAATTTTTTGTCAAAGTCTAGCTCAAAATCTTGTTGAAAGCCTCAGTAATTCCATTTTCCTGAGGATTGTAGGGTGTAGTTTTATGGTGTACAACCATAAACTCAGCTAATAGGATCCTGATTGTCTCATTCAAAAAGTGTGTACCCCTATCACTTGTCAATCTTAAAAGACATCCATATCTTATAAGAACATTCTCCCATAGAAACCTAGCTATTGTACAGTCCTTCATAGGTGTTACTTCTGCCCACTGTGTGAGATAATTTGTGCAAGTAATAATATAGCGCGATCCAATCCTGCGCACGACTGGTGAAATAGGTCCTACAAATTCAATGGCCCATTTCTCAAACTATTCGGCACTAGTAATAGGTCTCAAAGGCATCTCATCTCTTTGCCCTAGTTTTCTTAGGCACTGACAATGATCACACGCCTTACAATATTCTTTATAGTCTTTATACAATGTCTCCCACCATAATCTAGCAAGTAGGATCTTATGGGAAGTTGTATCACGTGCATAATGGCCTCCTGCAATACCACCATGGGATTCTTTCACAATATCCTTTCACTCATGCTCTAATACACAACTACGTAATACTTCATCTCTACCTAGCTTGTAGAGGTCACCACTGACTAACATAAATGGTGTCGTATGTATAGTAAGTTGTTTCTTTTCTAATGCCTTCATTCTTTCTGGTGCCATACCAGTTCGTAGAAAGATAGTAATGTCTTCTAATTTTATAGGCACATGTTGTAACCTATATAATTGTGCATTTAGCATGGTTTCTTCAATTGTATGTGCTTCCTCTCCTAAGTTGATTCTAAATAAATGGTCTGGTCCATAATTTCTTTTCTTTGGCTTCACCACAACCGTGAAATCAAACTCTTGAAATAGGAGTACCCATATGTATATGTGCCCCTGTAGGATGGGCTTGTTTACCAAGTACTTCAATGCCATGTGATCTGTATAAAACACAAATGGTGTTGCTAACAAGTACGGTTGAAACTTGTGCAATGCATAGATCATGGACAAAGCTTTGTGCTCTCTAGTTGTATAATTCCTTTCAGTAGGAGTCATCTTCCTACTATCAAGACAAATTGGATGATCTATAATACCTTTGTTAGGTTGAGCTAACACAACGCTAATGGCCATGCCAGAAGCATCCACATGTAGATGAAATGGTTTATCATATTAAGGAAAATGTATAATGGGTACAGTAGTAAGTTTCTCTTTTAATACCTCAAACATGCAATGTTGCGGTTCTCCTCAATAAAATGTACCTTTCACCTTCAGTAACTCTTCCAAGGGTGTAGCAACTTTGGCATACCCTTTGATGAATTTTCTATAATATCCTGTATGACCTAAAAATTCATACACCTCACTTTGACTGGTAGGTACTTCTAGGCCTAAAATCACTGCAACCTTAGCTGAATCAACCAGTAAACCTTCCTTACAGATTATATGTCCTAACATTATTTTAAATGGTGTAGAAAATATGCACTTCTTGATGTTCAAAGTGATACTCAATTGTCTGCACCATTCAAAAATTAAGCGTAGATTGTCACAATGATCTTTTCCAAGCCCATATATTGTCTAATCTTCTAGGTAGACTTGTAATAAGTTGTGAATAAAGTCTTTGAATGTCTGAACAACCATGCGCGAGAATACAATAGGTGCATTTTTCAATCCAAAAGGCATCACAGTATAGGAAAAACTTCCCCATTCAGTAGTAAATGTTGTCTTTTCTTGATCCTTCTGAGCAATCCTAACCTGATGATACCTGGAAAACCCATCTGTGAAAGAACATATTTTGTGCCCTGCCACTCCTTCCAGTATTTCCTTAGTGAATGGCATAGGGAATGGGTTTGTTAAACAAGCAACATTTAGCTCCCTATAGTCCACACATATTCTAATTCATCCATCCTTCTTGATACTGATCACCATTGGGCTAACCCATTTTGACTCATCAAGGGGCTTGATAATTCTAGATTTCAACATTTTATCAATTTCTTCTTTTACCTTTTCACGTAAATTAGGGTTAATTTTATAAGGTCGCTTCCTAATTGGTCATGCACCATGCTTAAGTTTTATCTTCATTTCCCAAAGTGATTTATGCACGCCTTTAAGTTCATGATACCCTCAAGGGAATAAGTCCTGATAATCCCTGAGTAACTCAATGATCTTTGCTTCCTCCAAGTCTGACCAGTAGTCTCTAATGATGGCCTCCTTAGGCTCAACCTCTGAACCTATATTCACCTTCTTTGTCTTTATGGGTCCATGATAGGTGTGTGTATCCTTGTATGCATTTTCCAAGACCTCACACACCCCTTGTGAATGTTCAATATCCAAGTTCTCAACTTCCTCATCAGCCATGATGTAAATTATCTTTCCTTTCTCTTTCTCAAGGTAAGCGCATTCAAGTAGTATGGAATCCATTTCTTCTTCCTTTTCAAAATGCACTCCAAACTCTGCCTTACAAAATAATTCTTGAATATGAGCTCTTCTTCTTTTGTACTATCTCCCATAGTTAAGCACTTGACAAATTTTAATGTCTCTTCTATTGGAGGTTGAGAAGAAAAGTAGTCAAAGGTATGGATCATTCCTTCAGTCAAATTTTTCCATTTTTCAGTCTCTCAATGTAGTTTTGCGTATACATACCAGGTGTGTGTGCATCCTTATAGCGTAGAGTACAATCTATGCACCCAGAGTGAAGGTGGTAATGTTTCCTATCCTGATGTCCAGAGTCTCTCACACTAGTGAATGTGATGTTGAACAGGTGGATCACCATGATAAGGGTAGATCTGTGTAGGTGCATTTTTCCTTATAAACCTAATAAATAAGGTGACTCCAATCTCTTCCCATTTTATAAGATTATCTCTGTGGACTACCCACCAATGCGTTGCTATCCTGCTCAAGGTATATACTAACATATCTCTTCTCTTAATTTGATTTTTCCACAATGTTTCCATGGATTTCAAAAATATAGAAAGATATTCTACCCCTGTATACCAAGGTATTGTGCTACCTATCCATCGAACCGAACGAAGTCCATTCTTGCGCACAACCATGCTTTTCACCTCGCACCCTACTAGTTCATATGTACCATGAGCCCAATTGTCACAAGAAATACTTGTGGTATTAATAATAGAATGAGAATCCTCCCATTGTAGGATGCCTTCTTTTGATGGCTCATTGACCTCTAGGTCCTGAATAGTGCGTACATAAATTTTGTTTAAGTCCTCCTCACTTAGAGGCTCAACATATGGTGTAGACTTCCCATCTATTAGAGGTATCACAACTCTTTCCTCCTTGTTCTCAAAGCTGATATACCCCTTATTGAATCTCAAGTCAGCATTATTCACATAACACCAAGGGCATCCAAGAAAGGCTAGAAAATTGTTTGTTTCTACTAGTGCTAGTACCTCAAAATCCCCAGTGAACTTGGCCCCTTGTATGGTTATAGATACATCCTTCAAAACTCCTATGGGAGTGGTCTTAGTCCAGTTTGCCATGAACAACACATTAGATGATGGTTGCAATGGAGGCATCCCCATTTGTACCCATGTATCTACTGTAAGCACATTTACTTCCGCACATGTACCAATCAATATGTTACTCAGCAGTCATCCATCCACAATAGTATTCAAAGTAATTTCCTTGTCATAGTCAATGCTATCAGGGGCAAGATTTGCATGCATAATCTGACGTCTGGTCTCAATACTTATGCATGGAGTTTTCCCTTTTAACCAAATTCCTAATAGTGGAATGATGTTCTCATGGTGCAACATTTTACACACTTCTCTTATATCATCGATATCAGTTTGGACTATCTCTGATGCTTTCTTCTGCTCCTTTAAGTATTGTATCTCACCCTAAAGATTCCTCAGCACTTTCATGGTATCCTAATAAACTTCCTTTTGATGAGCAGGATTTGGGTACCTTGTATGCAAAACCTCCTCCTTGGTGATCATAGGCTTCTTGTGTAATGCCTCTCTTGCGCACGTTGCTTCATCTCGTGAAGTAATCTTCACTATCAATGCCTCAAGTCCTTCTGCTATCTTGGGCATCGAATGATCTTCTACCACACGCTAGATTCTAACCATCCCAACACTTTTGTTTTCTTACTTATGTTACTTACTTAGATGCTCATATAAGTTTGGGTACACTTCATAGCTATGGTTCTTTCCACATAAAGAACATGCAATATTCTGAGGACATTCACACCTATAGTGGTCAGGAGATCCACACGTATAACATGTTCCACAAGGGAACTCACCTCTTCCTCCACCATAGCCTCTTCTTCCATATCCACCATGATATCCATGTCCCCTTCCATGAACTCCTTCAAAATTCCACTTATTCCTATCATAGCACATTTGATTATGATCCTGATCCTAGTGCTCATTCTTTCCTTTGGAATTATCTATTACACTTTTCTGTCATACCCTAATGTCTATAGCATTCTATATATGACCAATCAACCAAAAATCTTCAGTATCATGGGTCGTGGAGTGGAAAATTTTGCAAAAGAAGGATACATTCTTCCTTATCACGCATTATAACAAAGGACAGTGACTAGCATCATGATTCCAATGGAAAATCTCACAATCCAACAGTAATGAGTGTATAGATCTGTAAGGACAACTATCCTTGTTGTGACCTTCCACTTCACAATCTGTACACCAAATTCCTGAGCGTGTTTCATGGGTTGAATTCACTGATAGCTTCTCTAATTACTTTTCCATAGCTTCTCTAATTAAGAATGGACTAATGCTAGTGTCAATGCTCCCAACTGCCTCAGCACGTAAAGGCACTTCACCCAGATCAGTGTATGTCTTATGTGACAATGCCCTTCTAAATGGTGTAATCAATCCTCCAAAAAACCATTGTACATGTTGGCTTGCATGAATAACATAAGATAAATTAGATAGAAGTGTCTTAAAATGGGCATCATACTCACATACACTCTCAGTAGTACCCTGCTTGATATCTTTGAGCATGCTGATACTTTTTTGCTCAAATTTAGGGATATGGAACTCTTTCAGGAAAGCATCCTTTAACACTACATAATCCACGCAAGTTTGATCAAGGTCAAACTTCTTATACCAACTGTGTGCACGTCCCTTTAATGTAGTAGCAAATTGACTTTCCTTTCTCTCAGAATCCATGATCCCTTTAGTGCGCCACAACATTTCACACATATGCACATGTTCAGCAACATCCTCTATACCTCTATATTCTGGGAGATGAAGAGACCTCTCCATATTGATATTTTTTTGTTACTGTGGACATTGACCACCTGATCCAAAACCTCTTGTGCTCCGTCTACCTCCAGAACCACCAAATCCACCCAAACTAGAACCACCTATACTTCTTGATCCTCCACCTATAGCTGGAATAGGACTTGTAGATGTACTCCCCTATGCTCTAATAGTAGTACTATATTGAACCCCTACAGTTTGTGAGGTAGTTCCACTTCCAGAGGTGAATCCAACATTCTGTGTGGATGATGTGCCTAATAATTTTCCTCAAAATATCATTGAAGCCATTTGTCCTGCCATTGATGTACTTGTTCCCTGACTTACTCTTGTTCTCCTACTTCCTACATTAGCTTGTTGGTTAATTGTCGTACTAGATACTGGAAAACCAAGCACAAGGGCTAGGTCACCAGGTGGATTAAGATGCACACCCGCAGCCTAGGTAGTCTTTGTTGGCACACTTCTGTGTGAGGCCAAGGGGGGATCTTTGTCATGTTTTCCAAGATGGGGGAGTTCCTGATGCTCTAACTCCTTGTCTTCTACGTGAGCTATAAATCCTTCACGAGCCATCTCTCTCTTTAACACCATACTTTCTGTAATGGAACGTTGCTTCTCTATCTCCATCTCGCATGCCTCATTATACTTAAGTCACCTCTACTCTCTCTACCTCTTTGCTACTAGGTCTACCATCTTTCACCAAACCTGTTCCAGCCCTCACGTATGGTGAAGTTTAGTTAGCCATCGGTTTACTCTCCAGGTTCAAATTTACCATCAAGATCTTGATCACCAGTGGAATACCTTGCAGATATACTCCTCTTAGATACCGTAAAAACTGGAATTCATCTACCTCCAGGCAAGAATATGTTGAAATTGAATATTCCATAATATAACTATTTAGAACACCATGAAATCATGTATCCACAGTGCGAGTCTAGATCAAATTAGCATCATAAAGGGCCTAAAATTCTTCCTGTGTCTAGACAAGTGCATGATACCTCCAATTCTGCTGAGATGCATAAGCAATAAGCCACTCAAAGCCACTCATTTAGTTCTATTGGAAAGATAGCAAAAAATATCTTATATAGGCTATCATACAGATTTTGTTCTAGCCAAGTGCGTTCATTAAACTTAGATCCACTACTGAACCGCCGTGCATATTCTTCCTCCAGATCATGTATCCACTCCTCAATACTTGCTAGAGTTAACTAATACGTCTTCATCACAAACCATCATGAAAACAACTCAAAAAGAGGTCCCGAAAATAGAACCAATGATGTAGTGTAGAATTTACAAGATAACACCCTAGACACGCTGACACATCACTCGGCCTAAACTAAGCACTCACCTGAAGTGCACAAAGGTACCAAGTCCCTCTTTAGGGTTGTTGTAGTAGGATGTTAATTTGATGAAGGAAGAGACATATATATCCATAAATAATCCACCATTTTACAATGCATGCTACATTCAGATCTATGAAATAAAAAGCTTAAATAGTAATCATTATTGAATCAATAACATGCACTACTCAATTACACATAGGAATGACACTTAGATTCAGCCAATATCTTCCATCTATTAATAAACACAAAATCTCCTTACAATAATTTCAATCTATACCAATGCGTGCATGGATCTGATATAGTAATCCAATAATATGTGCATATCTCTATATCTCCATACATTCATCTCTCTCTGTGTATATCTCCTACTGTGTTCTTCATATCATATATATAGGGTGGGGACTTTCCCTTCACCACTTATCTATTCCAGAAATAGGTTACATGCTATTAATAGCCATGTGCCATTTACAAGCATAGCCACACACGCAAATGGGCTATCTATAGACCTCTTATAGTTAACTGAAGTGACAATCCTATTCTTAGCTTGTCTCCATGCAAAATGTTTGATCTAATCCTCTAAAGATAGATAATGCGTGGTGCGCACATCTCTACACCATAGGTGTGTTCTGCACACCATCTTCTAAAAATAGGTCTTCATGCTCAAAACCAACTAAGTCTTGAATGTTGAACTTTCCATCCACGCACGGGTTCTTCCTATCCCTCCGTGCCCTTAATCCTGGCTTTCTCTCCTACGTGGACTTCTTGTGTGATCTCTAACAAGTATTCTCTGATCAACAATCACATTGGCGTTGTAAGTGGTGTTTCAGATGATACTGGTTGGAAGGTAAGAAAATTAGTCACTCATTTCATAATATATGTAGCACATCATGTAATTTTGCATGGTGAGAGAAGTACAAAGGTTCACATGGCCTAGGTGGGGTGGTAGGAGGAGTATCTTGTTGCAAAGTCAAAGAAGGAGTACATTTTGGTGGCGAAGAGGGTGGAGCATGCTTAATTTTTTTGGTAGGAGATTGTGTAGGACACTCAACCAAAGGCTCAATTGGATAACTAGATGAGGCTATAGCCGCATAAGCATGTGTAGGATCTATGCCATGTACAGAGAGGAGGTCTTGTTCTAAGTCAATAACCTTATAGCATAGGAGAGTGAATGACTCGCATGTATCATATTATAATCATTAATTAAGTGGAGGAATGAGGCCTCAACAAAAAATAAATTGCTTCTCAAGATCAATGGGTTGAAATATAAGTTGATGGATACATGCATTAAAACATAGAATGTAGTCCTTAATAGGTTTGGTGGAGCCCTGACGTAAAGAAGGTAAGCAGTCATAGCAATCTTAGCGTCATTGTTGATTATAAAATGATGGAGGAAGACATACTCCATGTCATAAAAAGTGCTAATGGATCCAAAGGGGAGATGATTATACCATTGTAATGCCTCATTGGTAATACTATAGCAAAAGGATTTAAGTAATAAGAGATCATTAGAATAAGAGGCCATAGTATATGGTAATATGAAAGATGAAAGATGAGCATGAGGATACCTAAACCATCAAAACATGTGAAAGTAGGCATAGTGAAATTGTGAGGAAATGCTTAATTATGAATCTTCTAGGGACCGAATTTCAATGTAATTAATTGTTGTCCATGGAGGCGTAATAATCCCTACTTTATAAAGTGCGATATTGGACCTGAGATTGTAATTTTCCAACAACATGCATGACAGATAAAATATCATGTGACAGAATTGGGGAAGATGGAAATAAAGTATTGAATGGTTGTAACCTACCATTATGTGTGATCATAGGAATCTCCAAAGGTGATGAAGAAGGGTATGATGCTAAGGGCACACTAGTAGGAGATGCCAAAGAAGATATGGTGTGAGATATCGAAGGGCCATCCATGGTAATAGTAGGGCTAGCATCAGAAACCTCCGTAATAGGTGAAGGTCCTAATTTAGAAACCTTTATAAAAGGATATGTGTCAAGAGGAGATGAAACAGTTGGTCAAGAAGAAGTGATGGAAAGTGGAGACTCGTGCATAGTATGAGATGTAACCTATGGAGGAGATAGCAATGGAGAAAGTAAGGCACACTAGGTTGTATGAAAAGAAGGAGAGTCATGATTATAAAGTGTCTCACCATTATAAGAGAGTATTTTTGAAAAGAGGATATCACTAATCACATTGTCAACAGGAATATCAACATAATATGGAGTATGCAGACTAGGAGAGGATGTAACATGAGAAGTAATGTCAGAAGACATGGGAAAAGCAATAATATCAAAGGGTGAAGTAGAAGTAGAAGTAGTATGCACAGATGACTAAGTGTTAATACCAAATAAGTAATTAATAAGAGAATCATCTAATGTTTCATGTGAAATATCAGCAGGTGGATCACAAGTAACGGTATAACATGGTGTACAATGAGTAAAGGCTATTGGATCATCAATAATATTGATACCTAGAGGAAAATTTTCAAAGCTATTAGGCACATATTGCAAGTCATGTTGAAGTTATTTTTTAAGATGATCAGGTGTGGGAGTAAGTGAGGTATAGAGGGATTTGAGTTCAGTGATGGCAGTCTCATCATAAATAGGGTTGACACTAACATGAGGCATAATAGGCAAGGAAGATGGTCTATTATTATCCATGTTACGGATCCTAGGATCAGGTATTCTATAAGACGGGTTCACTAAAATGACTAACTAAAATGAGGATTTTTATAGCTAATCTAACTAGTAACAATGATAATATAATTTGATGTGAAATATAAGATAAGTGTTAAAGTATTTAAGTGAAACGCAATAAATGGAAATATGAAGGATAGGGTACTAACCTAAAAAGTACTTACCTTGTTGTGTTTTTGGACTATGATGATTGACAGGAGGAGTGGGAAGAATTTGAATTTGTGACTCAGAAAGTTGTAGCACAGTGCTTGGGAGAGGACTTTGGCGCATGATGGGCACCCTGGTCTGTAGTCTTGGCATTCTAATGTGCAGAAAATCTCAAGACCTAGTTCTAGTAATGTCACAAGTGCTTCATTCTGTCTTCCTCTTTGTCACTTAGTTGTCATTGTATCTTCACTTGTGTCACTATAGTGATGTGATCAATCTCTAACTAAAAAACCCCATACAAAGCATCAAATTCCTCAAAAATAAACATGCAAATGAAGTGTTCAGACTAACCTTAGCTTCCACAATGGTGGACTTACAACTAAGTGATACACTACATTCTAGGTCCAATGTAGTTTTGTGTGCTTATGTGTGTAATTGTGTGCCTAGGGTTCCCTAGCATCAATGATGCAGAAGTAGGGGCAATAACTAGATGTAAGATGCAAATGGTGGAGGGAATAGAATGAATACAACCGTTTCCCCTATACATGTGTGATGAAGATGTAGAAGGTGCCCAAATGCATTTCGTTGCCTTAGTAGTAGCTAGCTATTAATAGTAAATAGTATGCCCATAATGTGGTGAGTATGTTATGTTTAGATAGGGATCTCTTTTTCAAATTTCGACACTAATGGCCCGACATACTGACTAATACCTAGGTGAATGGGACAACAAAACCGTAGAGACTAACCTCTAAGAAAGAAATTAAATTTGAACATCACAAAAATTAGGGCACCCAAAATAAAGGACTAGGGCACCCATGGGCACCCCAGTATGACCCTAGGAACCCTAGTTAGGGACCAGAGACAACAAACGACCAAATTAAGACACTTAATACTTGCTGAAAGATGACCATAGAATTTTTCAAACAACTAATGACTATGTGAGACAAATGTTAATGATGACCAACTAATTAACAACAAGAACTAGATGATGATCCATTAGTGAATTATTTCTGATGTGAGATCCATATATAAAATAACACACTTGGCGGTATAACTGTAATAGTAAGTGCATGATTTTGTTGACTACATTTTCCCCCAATTTATGTTGGTGAGTGAATACTTAGTAACATAAAGTAGATAGAGATGCTTACCTAATAGAAATTTGGAGATTCCCATGCCGAAGTAGAACACACAAAAGTGTAGTAGAAGCATGCAAGAAGAACCATATACTGTTTCGAACCATGGATGAGTGGGTTGATCCATGTAACATAGTAAAAAGTGTAATGTCATGATGAAGACTTGTACTAATGAAAGTGATGATTGGAAATTTTTAGATGATTACGAATGTTGTATAGATGAAAATGAAATGGGGTAGGGATTGATCAATTCCCAACGTGAATGTGTTTATACGAAAAATCAACCAGAGGATTTGGGCATCATTTTTCCATAGGAAGAGTGCAGGGAGAAAAGTGTGTTATTCTCCAATATTTAACTACATCCTCAAGATCTAGTCATTGTAGATGGACTTAGATCAAAATTTTGTCATTTTCTGGATCCAAATAAATTCAATCAAACAGTTTACCCATATAGGAGTGGTATAGGAAAGGAAATCTTCCCCCCACTCCATGGGTGTTGTCGTAATGTGATGGTTTCCAAGTTTTGTCATCTAGAAGAGAACGTGAAGATATATGGTGGATTCCAATTTAGGTCATCTGGAAGCAAGTGTGAAATGTAAGAAGGCTTCTAAGTTAGGTCATTTGGAAGCGATAAATGAATATGATCTCCTAAGTTAGGTCATCTAGGAGGTCATGCGTAACTCCCAAGTTCGGTCATATAGGAGGCCAATTGTGTTAGATTATATTTGACTGGATGATATGTTTTTTATTGTTGGAAATTTTAACACATTAATTGATTAGTTGAATGATTAATTACTTGTGGAGATGTTTTACGCTAGTTGCCCCCCAAGTTAGGTCATTAGGGGGAATTAATAGATGTCAGTGAATGATCATATGGAAATATTTTTAACGCTTGTTTCCCCCAAGTTAGGTTATTAGGGGGAGTGATGAGACATCACATTTGTTCCCCATATTAGGTCATTAGGGGGGATGAATGGTGAAATCTTGCATAGTTAATTAGTAAATGTTTTGAAATCATCACATTGGTAGTGTTTTGAACGCATGGTGATATAAGGGGAATCATAGGATGACCCCCAATGATATTCCCCCCCTTTCGGTGAAAGGATAAGTGATTAGAAGAGTGAACACTTAAGCTAAAAGTAAGTACGATATGTGTAGAAAGTGGTAAAAATCATGATAATTTGAATTACAATGTCATGAAAGAGGAATAATATGCACACTATGTATATAGTATGGTCGTAGGTGGAATACTCAAAATAACACCACAAGCGAGGTGTAAATCAGAGTAAAAATGCTCAAGATATGATCAAAATGGTGTAGTGTTGTGTTAGTATCAAAAAATGTGCCTGAAATAATGATTGCAGTAATGTGGGTGAAAGAGGAACTATAAATAGTAAGGTGAAAAATTGTTTAGTCTTATTTTTTATTTACACTATTGCGAGAGTGGGTTTTAGGTGAGCGAAGATGTCGTAAGCGAGAGAAGCACGTCCTAGCTAATTTGAGAGGGTAGTGACCATCGTAGAATCGCGTACTACCGCAAAGTTGGTAAGTGACATATTTTTTGGAAAAAAAATGTATGGTGTATGGGTCATTTCTAGTGAATTTTTGCAATTTTGAGAATTTTAATTTTCTCTAGATTTTAAACCCAGAAAAGAGTGATGGGAGTGCTAATGACCCCTAGATAGGAGTTCCTATAACTGGGCACTAGTATCCTACTTCTAGGTGCCCCAGTCCTACATCTGGGCACCCTGGTCCAGAAAGTGTGTATATTTCCTGGAATGTTGAAAATAAAGTTTGTAATGAGTAATAATGTGATAAGTAGGTCTAGTTGTACTTGTAAAGTGTTCTAATGTTGTGTTTGTTGTTGTTTCGTGTAGTTCATAAGAATATCCACTCAAGGGAGTTTCATGGAGGTCAACATTTGAGCATGTTGGTTGGTTTGGGTTTATCTGATGAGGATTGGGATGTGATGGACTGTGCCGGACTATCTCACATAGCATGGATGGGGGATGTGCCCCATAATATGCTTATGTTGATTACATTATGTGACAAATGGTATGCAAATATATGCACATTTTGGCTACCTATGGGAGAGATGAATGTGACATTGGAGGATGTGTATCATATATTACAGTTGATGGTTGATGGGTAGAGGGTTCTGTGATGCCACTAGAGGATATGGATAGGCATATGTGAGTTGCGAGATGGTACTTTATGGGGAATCAGACACCTACCGAGGTGCATATTAGTCTAGATGTTATTTTGAGATCTAATGTTCCACGCTTGCAGAAGTTTATAGTAGTGGTTATTTCTTCCTCGATAGACGAGGAGGGAGGAGGCGTAGGCATCTTGTATAAGATGCATGATATCTGTCATCAGATAGAGGATGATAGTAGGAGGTATGCATGCGCACGATGTGTTGGCCCATTTATATAGAGACTTGTATCGGTTTACTCATCATGAGCATGGTGGTGGGATAGAAGCCAAAATGCTATTACATGTATGGGAATATGAGCATATAGGAGTATTGAGACTAGTAGGGGGGGGCCATGAACAAATTGGGTGAGGCCAGAAATATACGTGAGGAGATGGATTAATATTTATGGGCAAAGAATGGATACAGATACTTATAGAGCATTGATAGATAGGATGGGGCCCAAGGCCATCACATGGAGGTCATATCATGATTATGGAGGTTAGTCTAAGGATGTCATGGAGCTATAGTGTATTCGGCAGAGGATGTGGTTTAAGGATAGGTTTTCATACATGGCAGAGTTATTTCAGGTGGAGAGGGTAATGTGACAGTTTGGTATGGCTCAGGATGTGCCCCTAGAGCCATATATATGGATTAGAGCTATCAGAGCACTGAGGAGGGCATGGGCTAGGCCAGGGCCCACAACAAAGTAGTTAGTACCTCCTAGTCTAGACGACATTGATGCACCAATAGAGGTTATAGATGCAGATGATTCTGTTAGTATAGAGGAGTATCGTGCATGGTGGGCAGCACATCAATGGGTACTATGGTTTCTATTATTTGTTGATCTAGCAAGGTTGGTGCATGGAGGAGGGGGAAGACTGAGGGAAGCACATGTCCCTGAACCATGTAGCAGTTATTGTGGCTGGAGCGTGAGTATCTATATATAGTTATGTTATGTATGTTGATTTATTGGCTTAGGCTTGAATACTAGTTGTCTAATGTGTTGGTCTTGTTTGTTTTGTAGGTGATGCGTATTGGTCATTGATAGTCGACACATCCATCCACACATTGATGTGGAATGTGTCGACCAATGTACTTAGGCGGTGGTATATTAGAGCGATTGGATGATATTACAGGAGAGCATGCCCATCTATTCGAGCCAATGGTTATAGCGGTAGTGACATGTATTGTATTAGTGGCCAAGAGGGATGAGGCACGCGAGGAGACTTGACATGACCACGAGAGGCGGTAGGTGGTAGGTCTCTATAGCATAGGATGTGTTTTTGAATAGTTCATGGACTTACAGCGTCAGTTTCTGCAAAGCAGTCTATGGAGAACACCTTACTACGGAGACAGGTGGAGCAGATATCGAGGCCGTGAACATCGGCATTGAGTTGGTGGTGAGGCATCTAGTTCTAGGGCTCTCGCCATACCTAAGAGTGATAGTGATGATGAGTTATGATTATATATGATGTAGGGGAGTTGCTCCCTAGTGATTAGTGTATTTTCTTCCTGATGTATGGATACATGTGACTTGATATATGATGAGCGTATTATTTTGTGTCATATGGGTGTTTTATGATTTGGTAATTATTGTTGGAATGTATGTGATATTTCTATATTATTATTAATTTTGGTTGATGGAACATTTGTGGAATCATGACAAACATAGAATGTGATGAGTTAAGCACAATGTTTGTAGAATGGAATACATAATGCGTACTTAATATGATAATGATAGAAAAATGTATGTGAAAAGAGATGATAAATGAGTGGCGAACTAATGTGCTATGTTGAATCTATGTCATAATAATGAAATGTAATCATACACGTATAGTAGTGAGATGAATGGTAGGGGGAAGTATCGATGCCCCACATCATATCAGTGATTAGGTTCATTTGATTACAATCGCTCAAATAATCAATAATGAAGCCCTGAAAAGACAAGAGTGCGTCATAGGGAAATGATAGAACTATGCATTAAATGAACGACGTAACACATGGTGAGAAGTTCTTAAAGAAACCCTCAATAGTCATGTAAGAATTGGAAGAACACAAGTGCATCATCGGGGGGTGAGGTGATGAGTACTCACCTACCAAATACCACGGCAGCATGGAGTGGTGGTAGCGTGTGGAATGGAAATAACATGAGTGTATGAACCGAACTAAATGTCATATGGAGTTGTGGTGGAATGTGTGAAAGTGGGATATTGTGGTACCCAGTGTGAAGTAACATCATGATGCAGTGGATAGTGTGAATGTGATGGATGAGGTGGATGGAGTGGATGTAATGGGTGTGATGGAGAATGTATGTGAATAGTAGATGAGGGTGAGTACATCATAGTCAAAGCACCATATGTGGGAGATGACTCAATGTTAGTAGGAACCTTCTAGTGATGTAAAGGAGAGATGGATCACTCACATGGGCGAGAACCAAAGGACATGATGCCTTTATCTTCTAATTATTTACAATCTATCCTGAAGGGTGTGATAGTCATTGTCTCTATGGCCATTTATGCAATGATAATTATAATAGTGTTTGTCACGTTGGAGTTGTAAGTGGTGTTGCGGATGATGTTGGTTGGAAGGTAATAGCGAATTAGTCACTCATTGAGTAATATACCCAACACATCATGTGGTTTGTGCATGGTGAGAAAAGTGCAAAGGTTCACATGGCCTAGGCGGGGTGGTAGGAGGAGTATCTTGTTGTGAATTCAAAGAAGGAGTACGTTTTGGTGGCAAAGAGGGTGGAGCTTGCTTAATTGGTTTGGTAGGAGATTGTGTAGGACACTTGACCAAAGGCTCAGGTGGATAACTAGATGAGGCTATAGCCGTAGAAGCATGTGTAGGATCTATGGCATGTATAGAGAGGAGGTCTTGTTCTAAGTCAATAACTTTATAGCATAAGAGAGTGAATGACTCACATGTATCATATTGTAATCGTTACTTAAGTGGAGGAATGAGGCCTCAACAAAAAATAAATTGCTTCTCAAGATCAATGGGTTGAAATATAAGTTGATGGATACATGCATTAAAATATAGAATGTAGTCCTTGATAGGTTTGGTGGAGCCCTGATGTAAAGAAGGTAAGCGGTCATAAGTAACCTTAGGGCCATTGTTGATTATAAAACGATGGAGGAAGACATCCTCCATGTCATAAAAAGTGCTAATGGATCCAAAGGGGAGATGAGTATACCATTGTAACGCCTCATTGGTAATACTATATCAAAAGGCTTTAAGTAATAAGAGATCATTAGAATAAGAGGCCATAGTACTATGGTAATATGAAAGATGAGCATGAGGATCACCCATACCATCAAAACATGTGAAAGTAGGCATAGTGAAATTGCAAGGAAATGCCGAATTATGAATCTTATTAGGGACCAGATTTCCATGTAATAAATTGTTGCCCAAGGAGGCGTAATAAGCCCTACTTTCTAAAGTGAGAGATTGAACCTAAGATTGTAACTATCCAACAGCGTGCATGAGAGATAAAATATCATGTGACAAAATTGGGGAGGATGGAAATAAAGTATTGATTGGTTGTAACCTACCATTATGTGTGATCATAGGAATCTCCAAAGGTGATGGAGAAGGGTATAATGTTAAGGGCACACTAGTAGGATATGTCAAAGAAGCTATGGTGGGAGATATCGAAGGGTCATCCATAGTAATAGTAGGGCTAGCTTCAAAATCCTCCATAATAGGTGAAGGTCCTAATGTAGAAACCTCTATAGAAGGATATGTGTTGAGAGGATATGAAACAATAGGTCAATAAAAAGTGATGGAAGGTGGAGACTCATGCATAGTACGAGATGTAACCTCTGGAGGAGATAGTAATGGAGAAGGTGAGGCACACTTGGCTGTATGAAAAAAAGGAGATTCATGACTATAAAGTGTCTCACCATTATCAAAGAGTGATTCTGAAATGTGGATATCACTAATCACGTTGTCAACAAGATCATTAACATAATATGAAGGATTATGCAGACTAGGAGAGGATGTAACATGAGAAGTAATGTCAGAAGAGGTAGGAGAAGGAATAATATCAATTGGTGGAGTAGAGTAGAACTAGTATGCACGGGTGATTGAGTTTTAATACCAAATAAGTAATTAATAAGAGAATCATTTAATGTTTCATGTGAAATATCAGCAGGTGGATCACAAACAATGGTATAACATGGTGTACAATGACTATAGGATATTAGATCATCAACAATATTGATTCCTATAGAAGAATTTTCAAAGCTAGTAGGCACATATTGCAAGCCATCTTTAAGTTATTATTGAATATGATTAGGTGTGGGAATAGGTGAGCTATAGAGGGCTTTGAGTTCAACGATGGCAACCTCATCATAAATAGGGTTGACACTGACATGAGACATAATGGGTGAAGAAGATGGTCTATTCTTATCCATGTAGCATATCCTAGGATAAGGTATTCTATAAGACAGGTTCACCAAAATGGCTAATTAAAATGAGGATTTTTATAGCTAATCTAACTAGTAACAATGATAATATAACTAATGTGAAATGTAAGATAAGTTCTAAAGTAAATAAGTGAAATGTAATAAATGGAAATAGGAAGGATAGGGTACTAACATGAAAATTACTTACCTTGTTGTGTTGTTGGACTGTGATGATTGACAAGCGAATAGGGCATAATGTGAAGTTGCGACTCAGAATTTTGTAGCACACAGGGATCTGTTAGTACTAGGGCACCTGGGAGAGGACTGGGGCACGTGTGGGTGCCCTGGTCTGTAGTCTGGTTGCTTTTGTTTGCAGAAAAGCTTAGGACCTAGTTCTAGTAATGTCACAAGTGATTCGTTGTGTCTTCCTCTTTGTCACTTAGTTATCGTTATATCTTCACTTGTGTCACTATAGTGATGTGATCAAAATCTACCTGAAAACCCCCATAAAAAGCATCAAATTCCTCAAAATGAAACATGCAAATGAAGGGGTTAGACTGACCTTAGCTTCCACAATGGTGGAATTACAACTAAGCGTTGCACTACATTCCAAGCCCAATGTAGTTATGTGTATTTTTGTGTGTAATTGTGTGCCTAGGGTTCCCTAGCATCAATGACGTAGAATTAGGGGGCAATAACTAGATGCAAGATACAAATGGTGGATGGAATATAATGAATATAACCATTTCCCCTATGCTTATGTAATGTTGATGTATAAGATTCCCAAATGTAGTCCTTTACCATAGTAGTAGCTAGCTATTAATAGTAGATAGTTTGCCCATAATGTGATGAGTATCTTATGTTGATATAGGGATCTCTTGCTCAAATTTCAACACTAATGGCCTGACATGCTGACTAATACATAGGTAAATGGGAAAATAAAACTGTAGAGAACGACCTCAAACAAATAAATTAAATGTGAACATCACGAAAACTAGGCAACCTAAAATCAAGGACCGGGGCGTCCATGGGTGCCCTAGTATGACCCTAGGTGCCCTAGTTATGGACCAAAGACAAAAAACGACTAAATTATGACACTTAATACTTACGAAAAGATGATCATAATTGTGAAGAAAATTGAATACTATGTGAGACAAATGCTAATGACGACCAACTAAGTGATGACAAGAACTAGATGATGAGCCATTAGTGAATACTTTTCTTACACAAGATCCATATATAAAATAACATACTTTGAGGTATAAATGTAATAGTAAGTGCATGATTTTTTTACTACATTTTCCCCCAATTTATGTTGGTGAGTGAAGGCTCAGTAACATAAAGTAGATAGAGATTTGTACCTGAGAGAAATCCAAAGATTCCCATGTTGAAGTAGAACATGCAAAAGTGTAGTACAAACATGTCGGAAGAACCATATAGCGTGTTTAACCATGGATCAGTAGGTTGATCCATGCAACATAGTAAAAAGTGTAATGTCATGATGAGACATGTACTGAATAAGAGTGATGATTGGAAATGTTGATATGATTATGATTTTTGTATAGATGACAATGAGATGGGGAAGGGAGTTATCAATTCCCAAACCAAAATGCGCGTATACGAATAATCAACCAGAGGATCTGGGCATCCTATCACCAAAGGAAGAGTGTAAGGAGAAAATTGTGCTATTCTCCAATCTTTAACTACATCCTCAAGATCTAGTCGATGTAGACAAAATCAAATCAAAAATTGGTGTTTTTCTGGATCCAGATAAATTCAATCAAATTGTTGAACCATATAGGAGTGGTAGAGGAAATTCAATCATTCCCCCACTCCATGGGTCTCGCCACAATGTGATGGCTTCCAAGTTAGGTCATCTGGAAGTGAATATGAAGATATATGATGGGTTCCAAGTTAGGTCATCTGGAAGTGAGAAATGAATATGATCTCTTAAGTCAGGTCATCTAGGAGACCGCACATAACTCTCAATTTCGGTCATCTGGGAGGCCAATTGTGTTAGATTTTATTTGACTGGATGATATGTTTTTAATTGTTGGAAATTTGAACACGTTAATTGATTGGTTGAATGATTAATTACTCATGGAGAGGTTTTACGCTAGTTTCCCCCATGTTAGGTCATTAGGGGGGATTGATAAATGTTAGTGAATGATCATATGGAAAGATTCTTAACGCTTGTTTCCCCCAAGTTAGGTCATTAGGGGGAGTGATGAGACATCACATAGGAAAAATTGTATATTTTTTTGCCCCCAAATTAGATCATTAGGTGGGATGAATGATGAAATTTCATGTCGTGGATTAGTAAATGTTTTGAAATTGTCACATTGGTAGTGTTTGAAATGCATGGTGATATAAGGGTAATTATAGGATGACTCCTTGGGGTACGTTCTATTACCAAGTCATGCCTTTCAGCCTCAATAATACAAGCACAACTTATCAAAGAGAAATGATTGTCATATTCCATGACATGTTAAATGATATTATGGAAGTTTATGTTGAGGATATCTTGGGAAAATACAGGACTAGAGTAGAACATCCTTAAATCTTATGATGTATATTTCAACGTCTAAAAGATTATAATGTCAGACTCAACCCAAATAAGTGTTTTTGGTGTAATTTCAGCAAAGATACTAGGATTCATTATTTCTAGGAGAGGAATTGAATTGGACCCAGTAAAGTTCACCACTATTATAGAAATTCCTCCTCCCATGAACCTAAAACACATGCATAGTTTGTATGGTAAAATCCAAGCCATCCGCATATTCATTTCCCAAATTGCAGATAAATTTCATTCATTAACTCATCTTCTTAAGAAAGATGTTGATTTTCATTGGGGTTCTGAATGCCAAAAGTGTTTACCTTACTCAAGGAGTATTTGGGTAAACCACCTGTTCTTATGCCACCTACCCCAAGCGAACCCTTGTTATATTTATATATATATATATATATATATATATATATATTATATATATATATATATATATATATATATATATATATATATCAGCTACTCAATTTTCTATTGGCACACTTATAGCTCAATATGATTTGAATCAAAAAGAGAAATTTATTTATTACCTTAGTTATACATTGATATCCTATGAGATCAACTATCTACAAATTGAAAAATCTTGTTTGGCCGTTGTTTTTGCATTTCAAAAACTACATCACTATCTTTTGAATAAAAAAACCAACCTTATATCTAGAGTTGACCCACTCAAGTACCTATTATCTAAACCCATGCTTATTGGGAGGATGGCCAATTGGATCATCTTGCTAAGTGAATTTGATATTGAGTATGTCAGCTAGAAATCAGTTAAAGGACAAGTACTCATGGATCAACTAGTTGAGGCTCTTTGATCCTCAACTAGTTGACTCTGGATCTTCCAGATGCTTCTATGTTAAATATTGAGGAATCTAATACATGGCATATATACTTTAATGGGTCATTTAGCTTTCATGGCTCAGGAGCAGGAGTTGTTCTTATCACTCCTACAGGTGATTTGATTCTTTAGGCTTTCAAACTTGGTTTCCAATGTACTAAATATATAGCTGAGTATGAATCCCTCATTGCAAGATTGAAAATTACTATACGATGGGATATTAAACAAGTCAACGTGATAGGTGACTCAAAAATTGATCATTAAATAGGTGAATAATGAGTATAAGGTCGAGTATGAGAAGCTAATCCCTTACAAAAAAAAAATGGTAGATACTTTAAAAGAATTTTTTATACAAATCACCTTTTAACAGATCCCAAGAGGACATAATTGTTCAGCGGATGTCATGGATATAATTGGATCTTTGTTACGTATTCCACTAGGTAACAATGATATGTAATTATTTTTGGAATATTTGATGGTATGTGCATATGATATTCCAGAATATTTCTTGGTATGTGAATTTGTTGGTCCCCTTTCCCCCTGGTACCTTGATATATTTAATTACTTATATGATGGAACCTTCCCTCTCAATATTACCCATTCCGAAAAATGTAACCTCGTCTAACGCATAGCCCATTATACCCTACTTGGGGACTCTCTATATCATCAAGGCTACGATGGGAATCTATTATAGTTTCTAAACTCATATGAGTCCATCCTAGCAATAATACCAGTGCACAAAGGCATCTTTGGGGCTCATACAAGTGGAATGGTTCTTGCTAAGAAACTCTTAAGAGCAGGATACTATTGGCCTACTATGGAAAAAAAAATTTGTTGGTATGTGAAGAAATGTCTATTATGTCAAAAATATGGCAACCTAATACATGCTACATCACAATCTTTGCAACCTATCATGACACCATGGCCATTTTCAAAATGAGGACTCAATCTCATAGGGAATCTCACACCAACTTCCTTTAATGGCCACAATCACATTATCACTACCATTGAGTACTTTACAACATGAGCAGAGGATTTTCCTCTTACTTATATTACTAATGTGCAGATTTCCAAATTTATCATGAACCACATCATTTACCGTTACAAAATTCCTTATGTCATTTTATCTGACAATGGTAAATATTTCAAGAACAAACAAATGAAGGCACTATGCCAATGTTTCCAAATCTACCAGAAATGGTCTACCCTTATTACCCTCAAGCTAATGGAGGAGTTGAAGCCTCGAATAAGACTCTTGTTCATGTCACAAATAAAATGGTTAGTAAAACTGGCCATAATTGGCATCTTAAAATCCATCCTACCTTTTGGGCTTATAGAATTTCTATCCGCACACCTACATGTGTAACTCCATATTCCCTTATATTTTGCACTAAATCCATTTTTCCCCTTGATATCGAGCTTCCTTCTTTGCGAATATCCTTGAGAGGTTATCAGGATAAAGATGAGGACTATAGAGTGGCTAGGCTAGCTGAGCTAGAATTACTTGATGAAAGACACCTCTATATGTTGGATCACCTCAAAGTGTATCACAACCAAATGCACAGGAGATACAACAAACACATCATACCTTGTGAATTTGAATTAGGAGACCTTTTGCTTAAAGAGAATCAATTAAACACTACAAAAGAGTGAGAGAAGAAAGGCAAGTTTGAACCTAATTGGTTAGCGCCATACGTTGTGGTGGCTAAATTTGGTTCAGGTGCTTATAAGCTTGGTTGTTTTGATGGTAATGAACTTCGGGAACCCATGAATACCATGCATCTCAATTGTTTCTATTCCTAAGCATGGATCCCTATCAAAAAAATCAAAAAAGTAAAACAATCAAAAATTCCAACAAAAAAAGTAAAGAGAAATAAATTCGTCCAAGTGTGAAAACCATACAATTATGGTGCTTTGGACAAGTCCTTTGGTAAAACTGGTTTCCAGCACCTTAGGAGGGTTCATTGTTCACATGTATCTCACATCTTGGGGCATGATTGCTTATTCCTAAGCCAGTACTTTACCTATGTCTAAGATCCTTTTGAGCCTATCCTTTGTGGCCTTGATTCGACTAATCTTACTCTTATATACATGTGTGGAGTTTTCCCTTGTACATTCCCATCTATTGTTGGGGGCATCTTTGCATCTTCATTTTCATGTACATAGTTTCAGAACACTTTCATAAAATATGAAAAACATTCAAATATAATTCTTATCAAAACAACCCAAGAACAATATAACATTGTCTACAAAAATAGTACAAAACATTCCAAAAATGTTCCAACAGAAACAAGATAGTATTTTCCTTTCTTGTTTGTTTGTTGCACATAGTTTTTTTTGCTCATTTGTACATATCATGTGTTTTCTTACATGCTTTTGTAGATTATTTTTTTCTTTATTTGATTAGATAAAGTCTTGCTTTAATCTATTCTTAAATTCATTAGATTAGTTCTTGTTGTTGCGATAAAGACCAATTGTAGCTGAATTATTAGCATCCTAGTTCATATATAACTTTGGTGTGAGTTAATTCATGCTTGTTCATATTGGGTATGTTTGCTTGCTTGTTTCTTTTTTTACATCGTTATGTTGTTGTGTTTTTAGCATGTGTATATATTAGATTTGATTAAGTATTTATTGTGCTTTTGTTATTTGCTTATACATTGTATGTTATCACTTCATCATATATTTCATATCATCACATCTATCTTACATCATCATAATCATTAATAAATGCTAAGCTACATCATTGTAAAATGAAAATCAACATGTATGCTAAGCTAACATCACATCACATCATATCATCAATGGGGCAACAGGGATTATTTTTATCCCCCCATCATAAATCATAATAAAAATATGGGTTATCACAAATATTTCATAAATTAAAATGGGATATACATCAATTTCCATCATCATATACATGTCCTAAAATCATCAATGTCCATAGATCAAAATAAGTCTCGATAAAAAAACAAGCCATCATGGGCATTTTCTAAAAATGTGTGCCTTCATCTCGAGGAATATACAAAAAAACATCCATATAGATCCACTCAAAAATGTGTGCCTTCATCTCAAGGCATATACAAAAATAAATACATGGTTCATCATACAATAATTGAGTCAACCTTGACTCTTTCGGTCACCGGGACTACCTGGCATGTGACCAAGTGGGGGAATTTGTACTAATCTAGCTGATCTAGAGGGTCTATGTAACCTCATTGATATGCTTCATGTAATATGATTATAGGGAACAACCCTCTGAGCCTCCAGCACCACATCATGATACAAACCCCTGTAATATCCGGCCTCACCAGAAGCGGCCAAAAATTCATAAACAATATCCCCAATTCTGACCTTTTTTGTACGCTAAAACGCATCATGCTCTCCTGTAATCCACGCCACATCTACCTATAGTTGTGTCCTTTCAATTGCCAACTATTTCCTCTATGCAGTGAGTTAATCTCTCTCTACTATAACTTGTTGTAGTTTTTGTCTAAGGGTATCCTACGTTGTGGATAGCTGCTCTATTTGTCTCTGCAGGGTCTTTACTATGATAAATGTCACATCACCCCACTACATCATCATATCCCTATATATATGTAAAGTGGCCACTGATGGCCCACCTGTTACTAGTATGACTCTAAATCTAGGAACTGGTATCTACAGAAGCCTCTATGCAACTGCATCTTCATCCCCATCACCCTTTATCCTCCTAAATCACCTGGGCTACCTGCTCAAGGTGGCAATGGTGGACCCTGTAAAGGCATATGTTGTACTAATGGCCCCTGTGCCACCTCAAAAAATACATGTTGTATAATGTGTGCCTCTTGTATAACTGGTACCTATATTTTTGGAGGATCCTATTGTACTAGCACCTATGGAGCCTACTGTATTGATACTTGTGTTACTTGAACCTATTATCCCTAGCCCTGTACTTTTTCCTATGCATATGCCTATACCTATGTTACTGATCCATTGGTCTCTTGCTGGCCTAATCAAGCCCTGCCTCATAGTTGTTTCCCACTCGCACCTATTGTCACTACTATGCCCTTATTATAGTTACATGTGGTATGCAAAGCCATCTCGGTAGTATTGTCATATACCATGCGAGATAATTTGTTGTAGTCATAGAATCAACTATTTATGCGCAAGCATCCCATCCCTATGGGACCACACCTATGGGAAAAATCTCACTAATGTTATATGTGGTCAGATCCAAGGACCAAAATCAAATGTATCTCACGCTACATGTGCGTACCATCACTCTTCCTCAGGAATCCCTTAAATGATGCCAAGTTTGCGTTGCACTCTATTAATTTTGTACCACTCCAAAATGTGGTTGCAGATGCCTATAAGATAATGATCAACCTTGGATATACTCAACTCTATCGCATTGGTGCGCTACTGATACAAATGGTATGGCCTCCAAGTCACCATCCATAACTGCAAGTCATCAAAATCTCACCTGTAGTAGGTGACGTCTCCCAGGTGACTCCTTGCATCCACACCCGCTATCTCCTAGCCACAACACAAAGGCTCATATGCCTATCTAGCTCATAGGATGCCCAAGGGGTGCCCAATCGCTATGTGATCCCACACCCATATCTAAAGCAGGGTCACAATACTCAGGCTCCTCATACCTCTGTATGCTAGCAAATAAATATCTTTATATAAGTGGGCCAGTATGCACTGACCCCAGGTAAAGACCTCTCCATCCATCAATCAGTGTACTACACCTATCAAACCCGGTTGGAAATGTTTCCTGGTCTTATTAAGTAGCAAGTAGCTTTTGATAAGAGCCATCAGATATACAAAAATATGTGTTATCCCCTGCTCTTGAAACATCTCTACAAATTCACGGTCATCCACTCTCGAGGTATGCCCTCTCAGTGGAATAAGTCCCTGATATGCTCCTTAATCTGGTCAATATCATCATCATATACAACTATGTTTCCCTAGATCAGAACCTGTATGATCTTATATATGTCCCCTAGTGTGACATTCATCTCTCCAATGGGCAATAAAAAAATCTTGGCTCTCACTGCATCAGCACTCTGCTAGTGATGTAAGTAGGTCGTGATCTAGTCTAATACGTGGAAACTATGTAATATAAGACAGACCTATCATCTTGAGTACTGTAATCAAACCCCTCTACTCACGTAAAGTGAAATTCATCTTAAATTCCTTCAGACATCTGTGGTACTCCCGCACATCCAATGATCATGGTCTCTCTTGTAGATCACCCAAAAACAAAAAAATTAATATCATTTCTTCATTATTCATATTCTAATTACTTCAACATTCTCCTAATTTCTTCTAAATTTTTATAACAAGTAGGAAACTACACTAGCGCACTTTCCTTAATTCTAGTGCACATCATTACTATGTTAATGCACTTGTTATGCTAGCGCATTTAAAACTAACACACATTATTTCTAAACTAGCGCACTAGTTTTACACTAATGTGTGCACTATGTTAGCATAGGCCATGTTCATCCTCATACCCCTAGCTTCACGCTAGCACATGACATTCACACTAGCACACTTAGGTGCAACCCTGGCACGTGTTATCACGTTCGCTAGCATCATAAATGAATTTTCTTTCTAAGCAAAAAATGCATTAAATAAGCTCCAAATAAAACAACTTTGCATGGCGTGCGTGGTCATCGTCCATTGGGGTCCTCCCGTATTCTCAGACATAATCTATGTGATGTCTACGGTCCACTATATGTGTCATTTCTCTCACAAATCAAAGAAAAAATATCTCAATTGGCAAGAAGGTGTAATAGCTCAAATGGGTCGCGATGGATTTTACCCCTCTCCCTACTATTTATATGCTCTAGGCCCTAATTTCTTCATTTTTCTTGCCCTCGCAGGGGCAGGATTACTAACGTTTTCCTCTATTTTCCTTCATCCACATCTTGGCCTTTCATTATGTTATCTCATTTTTGAGTTTACGCCAAAAATGAGATAACCCTAAGAAATTTTTGGAGCTGATTTTCTAAGGATCACCTCTCAGAGAGAGATAATCAGGTTTTCAGGTTTCACAAGCAAGACAACATGTGTTTTGGGTGCTTCATGTCATGTGTTCCCCGAAACCTGAAACCCGCATCAAGTAAAGCGAGTCAGGTTTGCGGACCTTCCAAGCATCAGAACATGCCTTCGTCAAAACATGCTTCATGTCGCATGTCTTCCGATCCCCGAAGCCCGATTTACTCCTTTGTTTCAGGTTTCCCGGGTCATCAAACATGATGCTTCATGTCGCATGTTTCCCGCAACCCGAAACCTGAATTGCTCTAAAATCCTTTGTGTCAGGTTTCCAAATATCCTAAGCATGCTGACATGGCATTTATGCCGAGTTGTCAGGTAGTTGGCACGTGTCGAACTGAAGTGTATTAAATGTGAATTTTCTTATATATATTCAGATTTCCACGTCATTTTTACCAGACGTACTTTTTACCTCGTGGATTTTCTGCGCATGCATCTTTGACCCAGAAAACCCGACTCACCTCTGTGCCCGATTGCATTGCTCATTTTTTATCATTTCTTGTCCTGATTGAAGGTATTTTTCTTCATTCTTTGTTTGTGGTTTTTGTGGAATAATTGTGTAAGGAATTCTTCCAAGTTTCTTAGCAGGGTTGTTGGGGTTTTATCTTTTCCATTTTGGGGGTTGTTTTCTAAATTAGGTTTGTGTTTTAGGGTTACCCCTTTTGGAATTATCACTTTGTTTATTCCTTAAAGATGTCATTGTAATTAAAAATATATTGGGGATATCAACAGTGAAGAAAAAACTTGCATGTTTCAACTCAACAAATACCCTATTCCCTCTTCTTGGGTTTCGCAGGGTGCTTTGCAGTGTTCAAAACCCGCAGTATATGGAAAATTTTAAAGTGTCGGGTTTTCCGAACTCTCCGGCATCCTCCCAATGTGTCAGGTTTTCTGAAACATCTCTAGTGTGTCATGAACTCTCCGACATCCTCCTCAGTGTGTCGGGTTTTCCGAAGTCTCCGGCATCCTCCCAGTGTGTCGGGTTTTCTGAAGTGTTCAACATCTTCTGATCTCCGACACTCTCCTCTGAAATTCCTCATGTCGGACCCTGGTCCATCACAAGATAAGACTGAAAAATCAGGGAGGATGAAGTACAAGTTCAGGAAGGTGGAGTCTCCCTCCTACATTGACTGTAATTACGACATCCGGGATACAGAGCTCGGAAACATAGATATGGAGGATTTTTGGAATAGGGTCAAGAGCTCTTCTCAGACTCCATGGATGAAATCAATAGTTGACAGTGGTCTACCTCTTGTAGCAGGTTTCCCTATGTCCACTCAGTGCCCTGAGTTCATCTTAGCCTACGCTTCGAATTATGACTCTGCTTCTCATTCTGTGAAAAACCAGGCGGGAGAAGTTGTAATCAAGTTGGACGGAGGTTACTTCGATGACCTTCTCAAGCTGCCTAATTTTGAGGAATATGGAGAGGTGGATATCAAGTCAGCCCAAAAATCTTGGGACAATGATCAGGAAGATTGCATTAAGCACGTGAATAAGAAGTTCCTAATCAAATCCAAACCGGCTATTTCCAGGTTCCCAAGACTTGTTCCCAGAAGTGATTTCATTCAGGAAATCAATGATATCATTACTCTATTGAGTCGGGTTTTTGGTTTTCCTGAATCAAATGTTTTCCAAGGATGGATGTATCAGTTCATGATCATTATTAAGAAGAATCAACAGGGAATTGATTGGGGTACTCTTATCAGTAACGAGATAGATTCTCAAATGACAACAGTCTTGTCTACGGGAAAGTTCTATATGTCCTCGTATGTCACCTATGCAGCGGCCGGCATGAGAAACTATCCCGGGTTGGACACCAAGGGGAACAAGACAGTGGACCATGTTTATCAGTATTTTCCTCAGCTGACAAGAAAAGGGTCTGAAGATCAATTCAGAAGGGTAAATGACGCCTTCTTTTACGAGAACATTTGTAGGTTAAACCCTGAATTAAGGAAAACGAGAGTCTCAGATGAGGCATGGGCTGAAGTTTCAAAATGGGGTTGTGTCTTCTTGTAATTTAAGAAGTTCACATATCTCTGAGTAGTCATGTACCCAGGGGATCCTTTCCGTTTTCCCAGATATCCAGGGGACAAACTAATCTTGATGGAGTTGGTCAGGCAATTGTTGGATTTTCACAAGTTCCAACAGAGTAAACACAAGGCCGCTGTATCTTTCCCAATTTCTATTGGAAGGTATACTTGTTCGACAGTGGTGAAAGCCAAGAACGTTGTCCATGAGCTTCAAGATAAGTTAAAGAAGCACATGAAGCCCCGAGACGGGTTTGATTTTCGAGGAGTCCTTAAGGCATATGGAACTCTGCACCTACACATACCAAGCATAGAAGACATCTGGATTGATTTACGTGATGAGGTTGCTGTCTGAAGAAAAGATCATAGCAGATTGACACTTAGTTGAGATTCAAACACTTGAGCTCGCTAACATACCAGATGGTGCTAGTGATAATGAAAGTGTTATGGATCCTTCCTATGATGGATTGAATGAAGATCGATATGTTTTCCCACCTATTGATTGGTCCGTCAGTGAAAAAGCCTCCGTTACGGATAGATCAGCCCTGATTCTTGCATGCACCAAAGCATGGCTCGCCTCTTGGGGAATGAGTTTTAAAGATGATAATTTTTCAAAGTTGGTTACTGCAGAGGCGGGGCCCTCCAAAAAGGGAAAGGACAAAAGATCTTCTAAGGGGCCTATAAAGGTCAAGTTTGTCAAGAAGAGAAGAGAACGAGAAATCTCTTCAATTGTTTCTCCAGTTGAAACAGTGAATGTGCCAGAATCACCAACACCACCAGAAATAGGAGAAATTTCTTTGGAAGGAGAAGTAAACCAGCTGCTAGTTCCACCATTTGTTGACTGTCCAACTGAAGGGACCTTATCTCTTGCATCCCAGGCTTTGGAGTCGGGATCTGCGCTTCCTCCTTCACAACCACTTCTGCCTCCTCTTTCCCCATCTACTTCTTCGGTCATGGCCAGTATTTTCTCTAGACTCTCACCCCTCTCCACTGGGACCAAAGTAATCACCAACACGCCCCCTCCTGTGCCTCTTTTTATTGAATCTGCTACCACATTGGTAACTGTTTCCCCTCCGCTAATGGATCCCTCTCCCCCTGAAAGTATGATACCAACTTCTACAATAGTGGCAACTCCCTCTGACATGCCTCAATGGCTACTCGAGAAAACTCTGAGGAAGAGGAAGGTGATTGTACCCATACCAGCCTTTGATTTTAGCTCACTCAAGGCTTCTACTGCTAAATCAGCCAAGAAACCCAAAATAGTTTCAAGGGTTTTGGTGGACGCTTCAGGGCATAAGTTTGTAGAGATCGCCACTCCTGCGACTGACAAAACCAAAGAGGACATAACAGCCTCTGACTATCAGATAACCAGGGTGGCTCTAGGAAAAGTGACAATAGAAGGGGCACAACAAGATGCATGGGATGCTACAAACATGTTGTGCCAGAAGTTGAAGGAAACAAAAGACAGTAGAGATGAGACTTAAAGGAAAGGTGGAGCAGTTGACTGAGGTATTGCTTAAGCTCTCAAAACCCCTTGAATCCATACCATCTTCCTCTGTCCCTGTCAATTTGATTTCTCATCAGTGCCTATAATTGAGAAGATTAATAAAAAAGGAAGGGTGGTCGATGAATGGATCCAAAGGCTGCTCCAACAGGGGAAGGAAGTGATTCAAGACGTCGTGGAAGTCTATCAATCTTTGGGGAATATTCAGAGTGATGGAGAAAATATGGACGATGATTTCTCCCAAGAAATTGGACATCTTGATTTGACTTTCGAAGCTCTCCAGGCATTAAAGCAAATACCATCACACCTCTTGGTAGAAGAAGGCATCATCCCACATGCGGATAAGCATTTCCAGCTGACCAAAGCCATCAGGTTCAGGGTAAAGATTCTCAACGAAGCCTGTGGTAAATTGAGAGAATCAAGGGATTAATTGATTGATGGCAAAAGTGATCTGGAAGAAGAGTTGCTGAAAATTTGTGCAAAAGTGTCAGTTGGAAATTTGGGCATCCTATCAGCTGACGATCTTTTCAAACAAGTCCAAGAGTCTGTTCAACATGAACCAACTCACGGATTTGGTATTGAAATCATTGACAGGTTTGTAAAGATTGAACATTCTTTGGAGGCCTTGAGAAAACTCAGCAAAAGATTGAGGAAACTTCCCGGTAGTGCCAGTGACACTCATGAAACCTGCGAAGTTTTGAGTGATCATTCCACTGCGCCTGACGAAAATGAAATGCAAGGTATAATCTAGAAGTTCCAAGAATTTCGGAACAAACAGGCTCAGCTGGAGGAAGAGAAAGATGAAGAAGCAAAAGATGACGATTCAGATTAAGTCCTGATGCGACGTGTCATTTCAATCTTGAAATTGACATGTCTTTTTCATTTCTGTTTCGTCACATTTTTGAATCATATTGTGACTTGGTCTCCTGCGTGAGAGCCAAGCAAAATAGGACTCTTTTTAAAAGACTATTTTATAGGGTTTGTCCTATTTTCTCTTGACTCTTTTTATTATAAATAAGGGATGTTTATGCATTCCAAAGGGTGGAGATTTTTGGAACATTGGGAGCTATTGTGAAGAAGAAAAACTTTGTGTTTTCTTTTAATCGTTCGAGGAATAGAAGCTGATACTATTTTCACAAACTTTGTGTTGTGAGATGTGTTTTTCTTAAGATATTGTTCTTATGTTCATGATCTTAGGCTATTCTTTGTTTAGCATCTTGACGATCCTAATAATTTCAAACATTATATTTGTGATCTAAAGCTCATATGATTATTTCGTGCTCTGTGTTTACTCAAAGAAAATACGTTCCTCTCATTTCCTTTCCATTGTGCTTCTTTCATTGTAATAATTTCCAACCCAGTCCATTTACAAAAACAACATCTTCGCATCGTGTGGATATGGATTTTGGGATTCTATCCCAACACCAATGGTTAGATTAGTGTGAATATTGTATATATTATTTATGTTGTGTTTTAGATTAGTAATAAACAGGAAGCCTCACCTGTCTTTGAGGAGGGATTTAATCCCATGTACTGTGGTTGAACTTCATATTTTGGATTGACAAAATATCCAACCAACGTTGTGAGTTTTTGATTTAAATTGTCATTTTTACTCATTTTCATCTGTTTGGGAATATGGATTAATAGTATAAAGCTTATCCTCTTGGTGTCTGGCGACTCCGTATTTTCCTTATTTTCAACAAGATCTCTTTCCCGGTTCAAACTGGCTGGAAATATCTTCACTCGGTCCCGCCGAGCTCGGGGTGAAATTGATCCACTCTTTGAATTGCTACAACTACACAATTTCAGTCTTTCCCCCAACAGCGTTATTTCTAACCGAACCAGAAGTTCTTCACCTGTTCAGAGAAACCGGTCCCTGTAGAATGAGATGTGTCTGCAACTTGTCATGTGTTGTTCTTGTCTGACACTCAGATCCCCATACACACTCTTGTCAGAAGGATGACAGCACAACCTGTGCCCTGGGGCGCAGCTATTGGTCCTCTTTCTTTAACTCCGCCATTGCACGAGTTACCACATGGATCACGTAAAAACATTCCCAAGTTCAATGGGGATGGGAAGCAACATCCTGATGAACACATTGCATCTTTCTTCGTAGCATGCGGTGTCCTCGGAGTAGCTCACGAAGATGTCTCTGTTTGACTCTTTGTTGAAACGTTGCACGGTGCAACAACCGAATGGTTTTATCACCTTCTGAATGCATGCATCACAAACTGGGCTACCATGTGGACCAGATTCGAAGCACGTTTCAAACCAGCCGAAGATTCTCATGCTTTGTTAGCACAACTTACCCATATGAAGAAGGAATCACATGAACCCATGCGGGACTTCATGGCAAAGTTTAACAAGCTGATCCGAAGATTCCAGAAATATTTGTACCAACTCCAGAAAATTAGAAATGCTTCTTCATTAATGCTCAGCCTCCTGATGTGAGCTTTCTATTAAGAAGGTTGGCTATCCCAGATTTGGCTATCACTCAGTCAACAGCTATTGAAATAGAGGATGATCTCATTTTGGCCTAGAAGAATCAGGAAAGACGTACCCAAACTTAAAAATCAAGGTTCTTCTCAAGGTAATACTGATCCTATGATCCAAAAAATGGCTAATGATTTGATTGCTTTAAAAAATAAAATGTCCCAGCAGGTGAGTAATGTTCCATACCGGGATATCCCTAGACGGAATTTCAATAACACCAATGGTGCGCCTGCAAGAGATAGGCCGCGGTTAACTCCTGCTCAACCGAGACTAGCAATCGAAGCTCCTCCCATCAATGCAGCAGTAGAAATAGTTGAAGAAGAGGGAGAACCCAAAGAACAAGATTCCCCTAAGGCTTTTGAAGCTTCAGGATATGTTGATGAGTCTTATGACGATTCGGCTGGTGACTCCAGCATTGGGTATTTGGAATATGAAGAGGATGAATGTGCACCGGATGGTCATTCATTTGTTGTCTTCACTCGATCCCAATCTCAGAATCCAAGAAAACCTCTTGAAATCTCCAAGGAGAAGAACAAGGAACCTCCCATAGCCATAGTTAAGAGAGGTACTCCCATTTCAGCACAAACTGAAAGAGAAGTCACCAAAAAGGTACCAACTTCTCCTCATTCTTTTTCTCCTAAGGTCAGTGCCCCAACTCAAGCTCACATGATTAGAACTGAGCCTACCATCACCCCTTCTTATACTGCTTTTGACATTATCGATCATGCAAAAAGAACCAAGATCCAAATGTCAGAAGCAGAATACCTTCAGTCAAATCCTGAGCAGTTCGAAAAGCTCGCCAAATTCATTAGAAGTAAAGCCGCCATTCCCTCACCTCCAAAAGGTCTCTTTCCAAACCCTACTCAACCCCCACCTCAGAACAATCTGACCTCTGCTTCTTCTTCAGGAAAGATTGAACCATTTTATTTGTCTTTGCTAATAAATGGGTTTAAGCTCAGTAATTGCATCATCGACTCAGGAGCCTCCGACAATGTTATGCCTGCAAAAGTAGCCCATGCCCTTGGGCTTACTTTGACTAAGTCATATGGATGATGTTACTCCATGGAAACCAAGCAAGTTCCCTTGATTGGTCAAATCAAAGATGCACAGTTTGCATTCGTTGCCTTCCCAGAGAAGAGAGTGAAAATGACTATTCTAGTTGCTGACATTCCTGTAGCCTACGGTATCCTCTTGGGTAGAGGTTTTTGTAAAGATGTCGAGGAGAGATTAATATGGATTGGACCCAGGCAAGGATTCCAGTCAATGGGGTTTATCATGTTCTCCATCCAGAACCTCAGGTGAGGTATTTGGTAACCAAATCAGATGACCCTAAGGCTCAAATTCTTTTCGAAGATGCTAGTTTTGGAAATTATTTCATGACATCAGAGATACTGGCGGTAGATGTTAAGAAAGAAGATTCTAATGCTATTTGGACCCTCAAATTCGATGGTAGCTTTTCAGCCACTGGATCAGGTGCTGGTGTAGTTCTTATATCTCCTAATTCTGAGATTTTTCCCTATGCTTTCAAATTGCAGTTTGATAATACTAATAACATGGCTGAATATGAAGCTCTGTTACTAGGATTAGAAATGGCCAGACAGAAGGGAATTTCGAAATCTCAAAGTTCAAGGGGATGCAGAGCTTATTGTCAATCAGGTCAAGGGAATCTATCAAGTAAAAAATGATCACTTGAGACATTACAGGAACAAAGTTTGGGATAATATAGAATGCTTTGATGCATTCTCCATTAAGGCGGTTTTGAGAGATTGTAACGACAAGGCTGATTCTTTGGTCGTGTCTGCATCCCTCCTTCTCCCTCATCCCCAGTTCAAACAAGATACATACACCATTGAGATCGTGTATCATCCCAGTATCCCAGATAACATGGCTCATTGGCAAGTGTTCAATGATGATCAACAAGTGTTGACTTTTCTAGAAAAGGCTGACAATTTTAGTGAGTTGTACTTTGAAGGTTCTGAATCAGCTTTCCGTGAATCAATTTCAGATCCATATCAAGAGGTTGATGGTGAGTTTATTCAGCTTAAAGGCAACAAGATACCCAAAGGTCTGGTTTCTCTGGAGGGTTTGTTTGACAAGCATGACCGTTTTATTCAAAACAAAAGACAAGTTGAAGGAGCTTCTTCCTCGGAAGTAGATCAAGTCAATCTAGGTTCGTCTGATCAACCTCGGATGGTGAATATTGGGAAATGTTGCTCCCCTGAGGAGAAAGCAAAGTTCACTTCACTCCTGAAAAGATACATGGATGTCTTAGCCTGGTCTTATGCAGATTTAAAATCCTTCAAGCCCAAAGATGTACAGCACAGTATCCCTTTGAAGCCTTGATGTAAAACCGTACAGGCAGAAACAAAGACATTACAATCCCAAGATCTCAGGGACTATCCTGGCAGAAATTCAGAAAATGTTAGATGCTAGAATTATTTTTCCAATCCATCACTCCACTTGGATTGCTAACATCGTCCCTGTCAGGAAGAAGAATGGTGAAATCTGGATTTGTGTTGATTTTCGGAACCTAAATCAGTCTTCATTAAAAGACAATTATCCCTTGCCTATTATGGATCAGGTGTTACAGACCGTTACTGGATCAGAAATGCTATCCATGCTCGATGGATTTTCAGGATATAATCAAGTTGAGGTAGCTGCGGAGGATCAACACAAGACGGCCTTCACAACCCCATGGGGGACCTTTGCTTACAGGAGGATGCCTTTCGGCTTGATCAACGCCAGAGCCACCTTTCAGAGAGCTATGGACTTGGCATTCAGAGACCTGATGGGAAAAGTCATAGTAGTATATTTGGATGACTTGACCGTTTTCTCCAAAAAATGGAGTGATCATTATGATCATTTAGAGCAAGTACTTTTGAGATGCAGGCGTCATAGGATTTCATTAAATCCCAAGAAGTCCATGTTTGGAGTGACCGAAGGAAAGTTGCTGGGTCATATCGTGACTAGAGAAGGAACCAAAATCGACCTAGAAAGGGTAAAGGCCATTCAGAGCCTTACCCTACCCACAAGTAAAACTGGAGTTCATTCCTTCTTTGGAAAGGTCAATTTCCTAAGAAGGTTTGTACCTGATTTTGCTGATAAAACCAAGGATATCCTTGGGATGATGAAAGGCAAAATTCCATTTCAATGGAGTACTAAAGGGAATATTACATTCGATGAAATCAAAAGGGCAGTTGCTTGTGCTCCTATCCTAGTATGTCCAAGACTTCAAAAAATATTTCATCATGTACAGCTACGCCTCTGCTCACACAGTGTCAGCCATCCTGATGCAGGAGAATGGGGAGGGCATTGAAGCTCCCATCATGTTTATGAGTTGTCCATTGAAGGAACATGAGTTAAAGATGTCACAAATTGAAAAGCATGCTTATGCAGTGGTACGAGCGGTGAAACATTTCAGGTACTATGTGCTGAACTCCCATACCCTCGTTCTCGTTCCTGACACTGCCGTTAAATCCATTTTGACTCAACAAGAGCTGGGTAGTCAACGAGGTAACTGGATAGCTAAAGTTTAGGAGTATGACTTGGACATTAGACCTACCAAGTTGGTACGAGGAAGGGGCCTGTGCCAATTGATCGTGGAAAACCATGTGGAAACAGAATGCGAAAAGACCGAAGACACCTCTTCTAAGTTGCCCATGGTGCTTTTCGTGAGTACAACTGATGAATGGTACATGGATATTGCTTTCTTTCTAACTTATGGTGAATGCGCCCCACATTTAAGCCAAAAGGAGAAGAGGACGGTCAAGTTAAGATCTGCAAGATACCTCCTGTGGGATAATGGGATATACAAGAAAGGTATTGATGGTGTATTCCTGCACTGTGTTGATAAATCACAACAGTTAAAGTTGTTAGAATCCTTCCATAGCCTAGCATGCGGAGGACATTTCTCATCCTCTGTAACAGCTTATAAGATCCTGCGGGCTAGGTACTATTGGCCTACTCTTTTCCGGGATTCAGCAGAGTGGGTGTCCAAGTGTGAAGCTTGTCAACATTTTGTTGGTCATCCCAAGCTAGCAGCTCTTCCCTTGAAGCCCGTAGTGATTGAAGAACCTTTTTGCCAGTGGGGAATTGACTTCATTGGAACGTTGAATCCTACCTCCAGTGCCGGACACAATTACGTGCTGACTGCTACAGACTATTTTACCAAGTGGGTGGAAGCCGCACCAATCAAGCAAGCAACCTCAGAAGCTATGTGTAAGTTCCTTAAAGAAAATATAATTGTCAGATTCGGTGTGCCTCACAAGATTGTGGCTGATAATGCCTCTAATTTCTTGTCGCATGAGTTGACAGAATTTTTCTATGGATTCGGCATCACCCTGGCTCACTCATCTGATTATTATCCCCAAGGCAATGGGCAAGCTGAGTCCAGCAACAAGAACCTGGTTACCATAATTAGAAAGCTAGTAGATGAAAACCAGAGGACATGGCACAAAGCATTGTATGATGCGTTGTGGGCTGATCGGATTACCCCAAAGCGAGCTATAGGAATGTCTCCTTTCCAAGTGTTGTACGGGATTGATGTTGAGATACCTATCTCAGTGGAGTTGCCAACCTTACAGTTGGCCAAAGCTGTCAAAGATATGACTTTTCAAAATTCTATTGAGAAAAGGGTTATGTACCTAGCTAGGCTAGAAGAGGAACGAAGCAAGGTGGTTGATCGCATTGCAGATCATCAAAGCAAAGTAAAGAAAAATTTTGACAAGAAATCAAGGCAGCGTAATTTCCAGATTGGAGACCTGGTGTTGCTTTGGGATAAGAGGAGGGAGCATAAAGGAATGCACGGGAAGTTCGATTCTTTGTGGAAAGGACCTTTTAAGATCCATCAGCTGAGTGGTGAAAATAGTTTCCTTCTATCATATCTTGATGGAGAGTTACTTCCTTTGCCTTTCAGCGGCCAACATCTAAAGTTGTTCCATCACTAATGCAAGATGCTCTCTTGCATTGTACATACTTTACTTTATGTCATGTGTTTTCTTTTAGTCTTCTTTCTTTCCTCATTTTGTTTTTCAGTTTTCTTCTTTTTTGACTCCGTAGCCCAATGGATAAAGCCAGAGATTCTGAGTTCTCTTCCTTTGATATCACAAAGGAAGTCCCCAACTAGAGCCAATTGTTATCTCATTTTTGAGTTTACGCCAAAAATGAGATAACCCTAAGAAATTTTTGGAGCTGATTTTCTAAGGATCACCTCTCAAAGAGAGATAATCGGGTTTTCGGGTTTCACAAGCAAGACAACATGTGTTTTGGGTGCTTCATGTCGTGTGTTCCCCGAAACCCGAAACCCGCATCAAGTAAAGTGAGTCGGGTTTGTGGATCTTCCAAGCATCAGAACATGCCTTCGTCAAAACATGCTTCATGTCGCATGCCTTCCGATCCCCGAAGCCCGATTTACTCCTTTGTTTTGGGTTTCCCGAGTCATCAAACATGATGCTTCATGTCGCATGTTTCCCGCAACCCGAAACCTGAATTGCTCTAAAATCCTTTGTGTCAGGTTTCCAAAAATCCTAAGCATGCTGACATGGCATTTATGCCGAGTTGTCAGGTAGTTGGCACGTGTCGACTGAAGTGTATTAAATGTGAATTTTCTTATATATATTCGGATTTCCACGTCATTTTTACCAGACGTACTTTTTACCTCGTGGATTTTCTGCGCATGCATCTTCGACCCAGAAACCCGACTCACCTCTGTGCCCGATTGCATTGCTCATTTTTTATCATTTCTTGTTCTGATTGAAGGTATTTTTCTTCATTCTTTGTTTGTGGTTTTTGTGGAATAATTGTGTAAGGAATTCTTCCAAGTTTCTTAGCAGGGTTGTTGGGGTTTTATCTTTTCCATTTTGGGGGTTGTTTTCTAAATTAGGTTTGTGTTTTAGGGTTACCCCTTTTGGAATTATCACTTTGTTTATTCCTTAAAGATGTCATTGTAATTAAAAATATATTGGGGATATCAACAGTGAAGAAAAAACTTGCATGTTTTAACTCAACAAATACCCTATTCCCTCTTCTCGGGTTTCGCAGGGTGCTTTGCAGTGTTCAAAACCCGCAGTATATAGGAAAATTTAAAGTGTCAGGTTTTTTGAACTCTGTGGCATCCTCCCAGTGTGTCAGATTTTCCATCTTTGGCATCCTCCCAGTGTGTCAGGTTTTTCGAAGTCTCCGAGCATCCTCCCAGTGTGTCGGGTTTTCTAAAGTCTCCGGCATCCTCCCAGTGTGTCGGGTTTTCCGAAGTGTTCAACATCTTCTGATCTCTGACACTCTCCTCTGAAATTCCTCATGTTGGACCCTGGTCCATCACAAGATAAGACTGAAAAATTAGGGAGGATGAAGTACAAGTTCAGGAAGGTGGAGTCTCCCTCCTACATTGACTGTAATTACGACATCCGGGATATAGAGCTCGGAAACATAGATATGGAGGATTTTTGGAATAGGGTCAAGAGCTCTTCTCAGACTCCATGGATGAAATCAATAGTTGACAGTGGTCTACCTCTTGTAGCAGGTTTCCCTATGTCCGCTTAGTGCCCTGAGTTCATCTTAGCCTTCACTTCGAATTATGACTCTGCTTCTTGTTCTGTGAAAAACCAGGCGGGAGAAGTTGTAATCAAGTTGGACGGAGGTTACTTCGATGACCTTCTCAAGCTGCCTAATTTTGAGGAATATGGAGAGGTGGATATCAAGTCAGCTCAAAAAAGCTTGGGACAATGATCAGGAAGATTGCATTAAGCACATGAATAAGAAGTTCCTAATCAAAGCCAAACCGGTTGTTTCCAGGTTCCCAAGACTTGTTCCCAGAAGTGATTTCATTCAGGAAATCAATGATATCATTACTCTGTTGAGTCAGGTTTTTGGTTTTCCTGAATCCAATTTTTTCCAAGGATGGATGTATCAATTCATGATCATTATTAAGAAGAATCAACAGGGAATTGATTGGGGTACTCTTATCAGTAACAAGATAGATTCTCAAATGACAACAGTCCTGTCTACGGGAAAGTTCTATATGTCCTCGTATGTCACCTATGCAGCGGCCGGCATGAGAAACTATCCCAGGTTGGACACCAAGGGGAACAAGACAGTGGACCATGTTTATCAGTATTTTCCTCAGCTGACAAGAAAAGGGTCTGAAGATCAATTCAGAAGGGTAAATGACGCCTTCTTTTACGAGAACATTTGCAGGTTAAACCCTGAATTAAGGAAAATGAGAGTCTCAGATGAGGCATGGGCTGAAGTTTCAAAATGGGGTTGTGTCTTCTTGCAATTTAAGAAGTTCACATATCTTCTGAGTAGTCATGTACCCAGGGGATCCTTTCCATTTGCCCAGATATCCAGGGGACAAACTAATCTTGATGGAGTTGGTCAGGAAATTGTTGGATTTTCACAAGTTCCAACAGAGTAAACACAAGGCCGTTGTATCTTTCCCAATTTCTATTGGAAGGTATACTTGTTCGACAGTGGTGAAAGCCAAGAACATTGTCCATGAGCATCAAGATAAGTTGAAGAAGCACATGAAGCCCTGAGACGGGTTTGATTTTCGAGGAGTCCTTAAAGCATATGGAACTCTGTACCTGCACATACCAAGCATAGAAGACATCTGGATTGATTTACGTGATGAGGTTGTTGTCTAAAGAAAATATCATAGCAGATTGACACTTGCTGAGATTCAAACACTTGAGCTCGCTAACATACCAGATGGTGCTAGCCAATAATGAAAGTGTTTTGGATCCTTCCTATGATGGATTGAATGAAGATCAATATGTTTTCCCACCTATTGATTGGTCCGTCAGTGAAAAAGCCTCTGTCACGGATTGATCAGCCCTGATTCTTGCACACACCAAAGCATGGCTCGCCTCTTGGGGAATGAGTTTTAAAGATGATAATTTTTCAAAGTTGGTTACTGCAGAAACGGGGCCCTCCAAAAAGGGAAAGGACAAAAGATCTTCTAAGGGGCCTATAAAGGTCAAGTTTGTCAAGAAGAGAAGAGAACGAGAAATATCTTCAATTATTTCTCCAGCTGAAACAGTGAATGTGCCAGAATCACCAACACCACCAGAAATAGGAGAAATTTCTTTGGAAGGAGAAGTAAACCAGCCGCTAGTTCCACCATTTGTTGACTGTCCAACTGAAGGGACCTTATCTCTTGCATCCCAAGCTTTGGAGTCGGGATCTGCGCTTCCTCCTTCACAACCACTTCTGCCTCCTCTTTCCCCATCTTCTTCTTCGGTCATGGCTAGTATTTTCTCTCGACTCTCACCCCTCTCCACTGGGACCAAAGTAATCACCAACATGCCCCCTCCTGTGCCTCTTTTTATTGAATCTGCTACCACATTGGTAACTGTTTCCCCTCCGCTAATGGATCCCTCTACCCCTGAAAGTGTGATACCAACTTCTACAATAGTGGCAACTCCCTCTGAAATGCCTCAATGGCTACTTGAGCAAACTCTGAGGAAGAGGAAGGTGATTGTACCCATACCAGTCTTTGATTTTAGCTCACTCAAGGCTTCTACTGCTAAATCAGCCAAGAAACCCAAAACAGTTTCAAGGTTTTTGGTGGACGCTTCAGGGCATAAGTTTGTAGAGATCGCCACTCCTGCGACTGACAAAACCAAAGAGGACATAACAGCCTCTGACTATCAGATAACCAGGGTGGCTCTAGGAAAAGTGACAATAGAAGGGGCACAACATGATGCACAGGATGCTACAAACATGATGCACCAGAAGTTGAAGGAAACAAAAGACAGCAGAGATGAGATTAAAGGAAAGGTGGAGCAGTTGACTGAGGTATTGCTTAATCTCTCAAAACCCCTTGAATCCATACCATCTTCCTTTTTCCCTGTCGGATTTGATTTCTCATCAGTGCCTATAATTGAGAAGATTGATAAAAAAGGAAGGGTGGTCGATGAATGGATCCAAAGGCTGCTCCAACAGGGGAAGGAAGTGATTCAAGACGTTGTGGAAGTCTATCAATCTTTGGGGAATATTCAAAGTGATGGAGAAAAGATGGACGATGATTTCTCCCAAGAAATTGGACATCTTGATTTGACTTTCGAAGCTCTCCAGGCATTAAAGCAAATACCATCACACCTCTTGGTAGAAGAAGGCATCCTACCCTCTTGCAGTTATGTATCTCTTTCCGAATTTTGGGTATAGCAGAATCTTTACCAGAAAAATGGAAAAGACACTTGTGGCACATAGCTTGAAAGAAATATCTTTAGAAGATTTGAGTAATATCTTCAATCTAAGTGGGCCAGACGAGGCCTTGTTTGAAGTAGAATGTGCAGCAGACATAAGAGGACCTCTGACATATCAACAAGTGAGCTTAGCACTTTTAACCAGGCTTATTAGAATCAATCCTGTATTCACATCTTTCCAAGTCATGTACTTCCATATTTTTAGATGGGAGCACATGAAAACACCTGAGGATTTAAAAATATACTGGGTTGAGAGGAGGCCTCAGGTCTCTAGGCAAACTAGTTTTCAATGCCCCTTCTTATGTAATGAGTAATTTGTGTCAAGAGAAATTCCTAAGGAATCATACATATTGTATGACAAAACCTCCATTGATATGGTGCCTACCATTTCCCACAAAGTGAATGAGTTGGAGAAGAGGATTCATTCCTTGGAAAAGAAATAGGAAGAAAATCTGCCTCTACCACGAGATCCAGCAGCAACACTGCCTTCGGGTAAGAGGAAAGGAGAAACACAAACTCAGCCTCAGATCATCATCTCGGATGGATAATAAGACCAATCTATTTTTGCTCGCCACTCAAGGGCAACACTTTCTTCATCTCGGGATAACAGTGGAAGGTTTACAACTCAACTATCTACACATCTGATGCATTGTGCCCCTCATTCTGAGTGGGAATTTCAAGTACCTCAGCCAATTCCTTCTCCCAGGGAAAACCCACCTTTCTCTAGGACATGGGAATCAGGAACTAGTTCCAAGCCTCACATTTCATCCAGTCACCAACATGTAGTATTTACCCCTCCTGTCATTCCAAACATCCCCCTTGTCACTCCAAACATCCCTCCTCAAAGTATTCCTGGCAAGTCGACCCTTCACAAGGGGAAGGGGAAAACGGCCTTCTTTTCAGGTCGTCTGGACCTCTTGGATTTGGTATCATCCGACCAAAGAGAATTGAGCTTGAGGAGATTATGGGCCACCCAAGGATGATGTTGGAATATTTTATGGACATGGGGGTGTCCAAGGACCTGGTAGGATCAATTGTCAATTTTCTGCAAGTGCCCAAGCAATTATTACTCAAAACAATAGCTTTCATCCTTCTCAAGCTCGCAAAATTAGCTCCACAATAATTCCAATTGCACTTCACTGATAAAAACGACAAGAGACCATCAAAAAAGCAATAAAGGACAAATGCATTCATATCCCTTAAGGCCCTTGGTTTGCGTAGGAGCATTAATGGTGGCAGAATTAAATGCATCGTATCACAGCCATTAACTTTGCTTTTTTGCAACTTCAAATTTGAGTCGTCCACGTGCAACAAATTTTAACTAAAGCGGGCCTAGGAGTATGTATTTTTAGACATTTTTGTCCACCCATCTGCTTTTGATGCTGGCTCAACATGTGGATTTACCTGGGTGTTAGCGGGGTAGAGGCTTAATTTTACAACTTTACTCCCTTTTCAAAACAAAGCCAAAATTTCCAAAATTCCCCGACGACCTACTTCCCTGCTTAAAATAAACAATGGCCACGTTTCCTTTTGCGGGTCTTAGCCATTTACTTTATACTTTCACACCTCTCACCATAATGTATCAAAACATAAAAAGGCACGCTTTCCCGCAACCACTTGATTTACGACAAGTGTACACCTCCTGGGGCTAAAGTAAAAATTTACTCATGTTGCTTCATAGTTGTGAATATCCAATTAGAATTCATAGGGCCCTAGGACTAATTTAGGCATTTTGCAAATATATAAAAAAGGGACAAGTTCATCAAAAAGACCCACCACACCGCATCCAATTAGAGATGAACACGTATCCACAGATGTTGGGATAGGAAATAGAAGGGAGACACAATTGTGGAACACTCCCAACTACAAAATTTTCACCACGGATAGAAAAATGTAAATAATACCAAGACTCAACATGATCCACGACCCAAGGAAAGGACTAAAAATGACACCTTAGTGAAGGAAAACAATTACGCATCCATACAAGAAAACCCAAAAAACTATACTTCTTCGGTCAGCGGCATTGGATCACCCAAAAAACTAGGATGTACAGAGGTCTCTTCACACACATTGAAGTAAGCAATTAGAGCTTAGAGGATACAACGAAATTCCTCCCTACACTTATTCGGCCTATGGTGTCGAATTTCCTGAAAAACCTCGACAGTACAACATATCCTTTTACACTCTCTTTCTCGACATGGATAAGGTGCACATCTTCTATTTACACTTTTTCATTTGCGTATTTACATTTAAATTTACATGTGTCTTTTACATTGTGTTTTTTTACACATACATAGATACATATTTGACTACTTGATCATTTTCTCCTTGCAGGTCTAGTTGTATGAGAAATAAGCAGTCAAATAGGGGCAACAACAACAACAATAGTGTCAACAACAACACTCTGTGGCAGCACACACTATACTAACTATGTAGGTACATCGTACACATCAGCAAAGACACACACGTTTCCACCTTAGGTTCACTCTCATCACTCTTTTTTTGTGCATTTTCATATTTAATTTCCATGCTCCATCATCTCTTCTTCATACCATGCTTTGTCTAGTCCATCAGTGTGTTTTCTACTGCAATCTTCATGGACATCAGGTACGCATCTCTATCTACTTTATGTTACCAAGCTTTCTTCTCACCAACATAAAGTGGGGGCAAAATGTGGTCACAAAATCATGCACTTTAGATATTATTTAATCCTAATCACATACTACTATTTAGAAATTTGAGTGCAGAAAGTACTAATTAACCCTCGTCTTTTAGCCATCTTGTTTTATTTTATTTCGTCATTCCCGACCTCTTGCACGTACATGCCCAGTCAGCTTTCATCACTTAACATTATTTTAGCCTTGACTGGGGTGCCTAAGTGAGTACTGGGGCACCCATGGGCACATTAGTCCCACCATGGGCGCTCTGATGCTTCTTGAGCTTTCCTGCCACTTTTGAGCTCGTTCGAGCCATTTTAGCTTATTATCTTTTTTTTGGTCAGCCATTTCGAGGCTAATTAAAAAATTAGATCAAGAGAACCCTATAAATATAAACTTATGAGACCATAATGAAGGACTAGGCATTATTCATTACTATTATCCATCTATAGTTGCATCCACTTGGAGATCATTTTCATCCATTAGCTCCATCACATAGGACAAGGCTGGTTCATCTAGATCACACTTCATAGGGGAGGGATTCTATTCTATTCCATGCACACATTCTATTACATTTTCTACATTTAGTTATTGTTCGCTACTTCACAAAGTGCGACTAACACAAGAGCACTTAGGGCACATTATGCACACACTCACCAAAACTACATTTGGCTCTGAAATGTAGTACAACACTCAGTTAGTAAGCCCAATGTTGTGGCATCTGAGGTCGATATGACCCATTCATTTGCATTTTTATTTTTAGGGTTTTGAAACTCTTATTTGGTCTTTTGTAGGTCTTCTATTCATCTTGGATTATCAGTGTCACCTGGCATAGGACATTGAATATGATGTGACACACAACGAGGGTTTTAGACCACCTACTGGACCTGTGAAACTCAGTTCTAGATATTTTGCACAAATTAGGGCCCATTCTGTAGACCAGAGTGCCCATAAACACCCTAGTCCCTCTCTAGGAGCTCCAGTCTAGTTAAATACTCCATATCCATCCTTTTCAGGGATTCTACATAGTCATTCCTTCTTTCTGTTCCTCCAGTCACCTCAGTGACATAGTTTAGATCTACCTTCTAATTAGCTAAGTCTTTTCCTTGCTTTTATTGCATATTAGGGTTTTTACTTTCATTATATTAGTTGTCTGGGTCATTTTACATACTTGTTATTGCATTCGTTTACTGTATTTACATGTCATTCTAGATTCAATTAACTATCCCCATAACTTACTTCTAGTTAATCATTCTAGTGGACCCCACATTTGACTCTACTTTTTGTCTAGGGTTTTAGTCTCATTTCACCATGGCTCAATCTCATGAAGCTTTACTGAAGCTCATTTTTAGGCCATTAATGATCATATTGTTGAGCACCCCTAAGATCTAGACTTACTTTAAGATGTGGATCATGAGGAAGCTACTAATTTGGCAGAACTCATCACTTCCATGGCTATACCCACTTCTATTGCTACTCAACCACTCATTTCTACTCTTCCACCCATTTCTACTATACCCATTTTTGTTCCTACTCCTACCAATCATTTTATGCAACCCTTAGTTTCTCATATACAACATGTTTTATCCATTAGAAATCAAGACTTAATTTATCTTTATCATGACCTTCAAGCTCAAATTTGTAAGTTGCAACAGGCCACTTCACATACCTCACCGTCTTTAGATTCTACCATATTATTACATATTCCATTCACACCCGCCATCTCTACTTATATGTTTCCTCCTAACTTTATAACCCCTAAGCTTCCCATTTTCAATGGGCATGATGACCCGCAAGAGCAACTTAGAGTGTTTCATATCATTTTTCTTGATTTCACTGATGATCATATCCTTATAGCTAAATTCTTTCCCTCATAGTTTACAAGATTATGCGATGTGTTGGTTCAATGACCTACATGTCCATTCGGTAGTTTTTTTCAAGCATCTGGTTGATGCCTTTCTCACATATTTCTCTATCAACATTGGCTCTAAGATATTGTACACACAACTTCCACAACTCAAGCAAGGGTCTAATGAACACCTATTTGATTATGTCTTGTGATATTAAAACAATTTAGCTAAGATATCTAAAAAACTTGCGGATTCCGAGATTCAAGACTTATTCGTATAGATTCTCTTGTCACCTCTTTAGGAAATTATTCTCTTTCACACCTCTCCTTCATTAGATCAAATTTTTCAAGCTCTTAAGCTCTGTGAGACTAAACTTCTAGTAATAGGAAAACTTAAGTATCAAGAGAAAGCATCATCATCCACATGTTTCCAAGGTAAACCAACATTTAAGCCTATCATAGCTAAATCCACAGACAACAAAACTATTGTAAATGCAGTACATACTCATAAGGAGCTTCAACCACAACCATGTAAACTTCCTTTTACTAAGATTAATACACCTTTGGGTGTTCTTCTCCCATGTCCCACTAACAGTAATCTTGTTACTTAGTCATCTCCTCTTCAAATAGATCCATCTTGGCTAATAGGATGCAATTTTTTATGAATAATATTATTGTGATTATCATCAATGCATCGGACACACCATTAATAAATGATTAAGACTACGACATCTCATTCAAGATTTGATTGATAATGGTCAAATTGAACTTTCGGAATCATCACCATCTACACCTATTAATGAAAATCACAAGCTCAAGATCTTTAATAACCCATTACCGAAACCTAACACAAAAATGATAGACTCGTCTGCTAATTATGTCTCTCACACAATGTCTCCAACTGCATCAAGAACTCTGGACTTCTTAGTTGCTAACACTAGTGCCTCACCACCAATCCTTTATTTCTCCAATGTCTATTATGATGAAAATTTCACATCTAGTCATTTACACATCAATGCATCTATTGGCTCGACCTCCATTAACAACACTAAGGTTGACCCGTCATGGCCCGTTATTGCATGCTCTATCTCAATTCTCAAGGCTATCATATATCCTCCATCGCAAATCGAGTACCCTTTCCACAAACCCTTTGGTGTTGTTAAGATACATGTTATGGTAGGTCCTCTTACTTTGTTTGTGCCTTTCCTAGTTGGAAACAATCGATGGATGCGATATGCTTCTTGATCTCAATTGGATTCATTGTTATCAATCTATCATTTCTATAAATAATATGTGACTTAAATTTATTCACAACAATCAATTCATTTCTATCGATGGTGTCCCTCCATCCGCTCCATGGTCGTCATCTCCTTGCACAATAGCTAGTGCACCATCTACTTATTCTAGCATGTCACATTCTATGTTACTCAAATCACATTCTACTCCTAGCTCACCTACTCGAGCCTCGTCTACATGATTGCATCATTCCACTAGTCCTACACATAGGTATAGGCCCATTCCTTGGATAGTTACTACATCTCGACATAGGCCACCACCTCAGTTTATTCCATGCAAATCTTCTTCACCTTCACATTCCACATCACATAGATCTCCATCACCGATGCATTTTTTGATGCCACGACCTTACTCATATATTCATCCCTCATATGCACATAAACTTCATCCACCAGCATAGTGCTTATCTATCATACCACCACTATTAAAGCTTGGGTCTTACGATGCCCTGTACCCCGTATCTCATCTCGCAACCTAACCCTACCTCACCACCTAAACCTTACACACTTAATTATTTATTAATTACCTTATGATTAATAAATCCACATCTCCAACCCTACCACCTCACCTGCCACCTCACTATGACCTAGCCCTAACCCTAAACTAACCTAATTAAGACCTATGACTTGGTCCAGACCCACACCCATGACTCATCACCCCTCACCCGCATCAAAACGAACCTAATAATGACTTGACCAAGCCCACAACTGATCCCTCGGGAGAAAAGGAGGGAAAGTTGGCTATTTTACTAAAAATAGCCAACTTTGACCTAACCGACATCGGTCCCTACTCGACCGGCGTCAGTTACGTAACCGCCATCAGTTCCCTGTAAATGACCTCCCCCAACCAAAACCAGGGGATCAGATTTTCATTTGCAAGGATCCCGAATTCATTTGCAAGAGAGAGACAAGTGAAGGAGAGAGAAGAGTTTTGCAAAGAGGAGTATCGAGCCCAAGACTGTAACTGAGCAACTAGAGCATTGTCACACTCATCCAAACATTGGGAGAGTCAGAGGATAGCTTCATCAGATCACTTCCGATTGTTGGATCATCCCAACTGAGCCTTGCCTTCGCCACTGCATTCTTTGGACCTGCATCCACATCAGAAACTAGTAAGTAGTCTCTTTTATCACCTTGTATGCTTCTAGACACTACTTTGTGAACTTTTAATTCATAGGGATTATAAGCTCACTCCTGGATCTACTACCCGGCAACAACCTGCACCTAACCTTCAGTCATCCATCTCTATATTTCCCCAAAGACAACTCTCTCACTCTCTGAGTCTTCTCTATCACCCTACTACTCCCCTCAACCATCTACCAACCTTCCAAACCTCATAACCACCTTACACCAACCTCCATTTAAAAATCCCTAAATCACTGCCCCTACCGATATCGGTTATTCCCTACCGGTACCCGTTTTATAACCGCGATCGGTTATCCAGTGACCGGCATCGGTCACTGTGACTTATACCAAAACCAACCTTTCACCTATTCACCTCAAAACAATCTCATGTCCAGCCTGGTCTATCCCTGTAACTTGATCTGAACATATCAATAACCAGTGACCAAACAAACAGCATGACATTCTATTATTGGTAGTTTAGTCTCTATTGCTTTTAGTAACGAGGTACCTAAATCGTGATTTCGCAATAGCTTCTTTATTATCATTTGCATTAATTTGTATTAAAAGGGAATTGACCACCTTCGAAAGGAAGTCTAATATTTCCTGGGCCTAAGGCAGTTCCCTCACTTATTGTTTAACTAAAATCTGGTGGTCTTGCATTCTTATTTACAGGTAGTCCTTCCCAGAAAAAAAGGAGCTCTTCACAATCGGTCTGATCTCTCTATGGTACACGCACACCTTCCCAACACTCAACAGGTATTCCTCCTAACCCTAACCCCTATCTATTTCTCAAGAGAATGAAAGGATAGAATTAACTCTATTCTGGAACAAAATTCTGTGTGAAACATTTTGGCACGCCCGGTGGGACCCTTCTCGGGTTTCTTTCTTTCTTGCTTGTTTTCATATAGGGAGCACACTTGTTGTTTCTTTCTTCTAAATATTCACAAAATATTTTGTCATTTTGGTAAAAGAATTTGTCTTTCTTTCGCATCTTTGCATTAGTGAAAGTCATCTTCTTAATCTCTTCTCTTTCTTTGCTTCATCGAATATCATTTTCGATTTGGGTTTAAAACACGTGCATCACATTCTTGCTTGTTGTTTTTAATTCTAGTGAACGTAGATTAAGTAACAGGTCATACACGTGGGGGTAATATCCATGGTATTGATGAGAAATTAATCTTACTCTCACTGCACAACACATACCAAATCACATCATAATCTACACAACATCTCAAACATCCCCCCTTCCCGCGGTATTCCTCCACCCGATTGAGGTAGCCTTACAAGCCAAAACAAACTTGACATCTCCCTTAGGTCTTTTTTGTTAGGATTGACATCATCTTGCATCTAAGGCATAAGCCCAAAAGTGATTAAAACTAATCCTAGGGTTAGTCTCTTGAGTTGCTTGTGTATCTTGCTTGTTTTGTTTTCTTTCAGTTATGTTTCTCGGTTATACCCTGTCTCAGTGATCACTTCAGACAGTTTGGTGGGTATACTAAGCCTTGTTATCCCCAAACCAGCAGCCTCTTACATTCTCTCTTTTCCTTCATAGTGACCAGCACCGGTCCTCTTCTACCGACATCGGTTACCTGACCGATGCCGGCTACCGTCTGACCGACATCGGTTACCAGACCGATATCGGTTACTGTGTTTCACAGTTCCTAACAAACCAGCAACCTACCAATTCCAACATTTTGTTGTTGTTTCTGTTCCTAATTGACTAATTCCCTATTGTATCCTCTTGTCCATGGTTGTTATCACCCGGAAACAAGCCGCAGCCATGGTTTCACATGCTTGTTCCGTGTCTTTGCCTGAGTCACCCCCTTCGCATCCTATGGGGAATCCTACGGACACCAATGCTTTTCCCAAGATCTCTGTAGGAGATCCAGATTTTGCTAAATTTTTGGATGCTAATCTTGGCACCCGTACAGTATTATTTGTCTCATACCCCTGACTGTACACCCGACGGTCAGCTCCTCTTGGGTATGCCTATTAGTATAGCCGCTCACTTAGCTCCTTCCCCACCTAATAACTCCACCTCACCATCTTCATCCTTAGCCCCGTCTCCCAGCTCAGTGGATTCGATGGTCCATACTGCACCAATTGGCTTTCCTTTGGTTAATCTGGGGCCCCACATATCACTACCGTCCACTGCCCCTACCTCATCCCTCTCGCAGATTGCCTCTTTCATAACTTGTTCTCTACCACCTATCCACACGAGCTTTCCCTCTCAGGCTCCGCCCACCTTTTCATTTCCGCAAACGCATCCGGTGGCCTCAACATCTTATATAGGACACCCTTATTCAGCCACCCCAACACATTCATCATCGATACCTTATCAACATTTAACCCCACCATTGTCTAGTAGCGGCTCTTGGCCCAATCCTCCTCCATTTACGATGACAACACCATCATCTAACCCAACCAATGATTTAATCAAACAGATGATGGACAAGATGCAAAATCTTGAGGCTTCTGTTTCAGGAAGCCGTAACACCCTGACATACGAGCAAGTTTTTCGGGAGCCTATTCATCCTTCTGTCCCCCTTCATACATATCCTCCTCAATGGGAATTGCCGAAATTTACTCGCTTTAATAGTAAGGAGGACCCTCAACAACACTTGCGATCGTTTAGACATGCCTGCTATCTGATTGCTCATGACGATGCCTTACTACTCCGTACCTTCCCCATGTCCTTATCAGGACCTGCCTTGGAGTGGTACAGTGCTTTAGCCCAGCACTCAATCTTCTCCTTTAACTAGTTAGCCCAATCTTTCTTGGAGCATTTCTCCATCAATATTGCCAAGAAAGTATCCATTACCGATCTCTATGCCATCCGACAATTTGAAGATGAATCTATCACAGATTTCGTTGGGCGATGGTGGGGCCTCATCAACCAACTTACTTATGCCTTACCTCAGGCCGAGCTCATCGAACTCTTTACGCGGGCCTGCGCTAAACACATTTCTCCCACCCTCCAAATTCAAACTTTCCGCACCTTTGATGAGGCCTTTACTATGGCTCGGAAATTAGAGATTTGAGCCTTAGAGGAGGAGAAATTGAAGTTGCGCAACAAAAACTCAAATGTCTGAACCCAAGACTCCACCAACAAACCCAACACCACCAACTCTCACGCATCGTCTGCTTCGAAATCAAGAGGATCTGTACACGTGGTGATGGTCAAAATCTCAAGCACCGCCTAATACCCAGCCAAAATTCACCTATAAGTATAAAGCCGAGCCCATCAAATACACTCCCTTGGGAGAAACTTATGATGTGATCTTGGACAAATTGCTTAAAGTAGGAGCTATCACCTTGCCTCCTGTTAAACCTCACTCCAGGTTTGATTCCGCTCACGCTATACCTTCTTGGTATAAAGAAAATGACTTCTGTAACTTCCATCGCGTGAAGGGACACAGCCACGAAAACTGCAAGATGCTAAAAAACATAGTGCAGGAAATGGTTGATGCAGGGGATATAACCCTCGATAATCCTAATGCCCCTGCTAATCAAAATTTAAAAATCTTCAACAAACCATTTCCAAACCATTCCTCTAACAGTAACACAAACCAAGAAACCTTAGCCGAGGAGAGGAGTGTGCATGAGATCCATGTGGTTTTCAACTCCCAACCAAGGGCTTCCATCGAGGAAATTCTGAATCGAGCCTCTTCACTGACGCAGGAGTCCTTGCCCCCTTCTCCTTCATCAGGACAAGAGGACAGCCCTGCTATTCCTTTACCCATAAAGGAATCAACCACCCAGAGTTCTCTTCTCACAGAAGAGCCTTCTTACACCACATCCCTGCAAGACTGTGAGCGGATGTTATCCAACTTATCTATTTCCCAAACATCTCCTTCCACCACTCTTGCTACAAAAGAAGAAGGATCACCACTTTTTCTGTCATCCTTAGAAGAGAAACCCCTTGAGCCTACATCACCAAATTCCTTAACCATGACGGATCCTCTAGAACATGCCCTCCTCCCTATCAGTTCTTCATCACCTAAATCTTTCCAGCGACCAGTTGACCTCTTAACACCCATTGATACAGTGCCTCATTCGCCCCCTGTATCACACCCCCAATGGACCAGAATCACAGCCCACTTCTCTTCCATACCAAAATTCCCGTCCATACGTGAAGATTGTCACCCCCCAGAAGATAGACGACTCTTATGGGAACGTTTGAATACACCATGCTCTACTCAAATGCAGATGACTAATCCAGACACCTCTACTATATACCTGAAGTTTTTACAAAAGCTCAAAATGCCTATGTCCTCACCTCCACCCCCCTCATCTCTACCAAATACCTCATCCACCTCTATCAACCTAGCCAAACCTTCCCCTATGCTTGGGACTTCACCAATACCCAGCCTGACGCACCCACCTAAACAGTTAGACTTATCTAAAAATAAAGTCGTTAATCCACCTAGGAGACAGACCCAATCTCCTCGAGTCCAATCTATGCCTCCGCCACAACTAAAACCCTCGCCCCCGATCACACCACTACAGCAGGCACGGCTTCAACCCTCACCATCACACCTACCTTCTATATTGGGGCCTCACCCCTCCACCTTGCCTCAATACACCATGCCTCCCACGTCTTCTTTAACACGACCAGCACCTTCTGCACCCATACAGAAATCCACAGGCATCTCAACACCGTCGCCCCAAGTATCTTGCCTACCTACCAACCCTAAGCAAACTCGATCATCGAAGGACTTGTTTGCTGCCACTCCTCTTTCCCCGTGGTTGTTTCTTGCCACCACGTCATCTGTGGCCTCATCATCTAACCAGCTAAACATGACTTCTGCACAGAAGAAGCCATGCCTAGTTAAACCCAATCATCAAAATCCCTTGCCTAAACCACCACCCGTACGAACCACTCGTACCCAACCATTACCAAAACAATCAATAATCTCACCCACTCAATCAATAGCCTCATCTTCATTTGACCCGCTCAAAGGATCTTACGCCAAGATCCTTGATATGCTGGTAGGGGATGCGACCATTTCCCTACCCCCACTCAGACCCTATGATCCATCTAAACCTCGACCTATAGGTTATGATGAATCTAAAATCTGTGCCTACCACTGCACACCAGGACACAATGTAGAAGGATGCAAAGCTTTGAAAGCCATCCTTCACCAGTTGCCTATCTCGGATAGAAAATCTCAGAAGGACAACTTCCAGAGGGAAAAGCTCTTAGCTTCGATCCCTTCTCCTATACCACCTGTCCCTGCCTCGCCAAAATCTATCATCATTGCAACCCCGCCTCTCGAGAACAATGACTTATCCCTGTCATCTTCCTCGTCTCGCATTCATGAGATCAACATGATTAGCATTGCTACTCGAGGTCAGAAAAACAATGGAAAAGCTAAAGAAAGCACACCTGCGGCCTCTCTTTCTTCTTCCACCATCCCGATCGCACCACCACCTAAAGTGGTTATTCGTGGACCTGCCTACCCAGTCTCTGATGGAGTTTCCCATCGCACTATGATCAAACAACTTCACCAATCTCCTGTAAAAATGACACTCTATGATCTCATTCAAACATCTGAATCGCATCGACAAGCTCTAATTGAGATCCTTCAAGGGATAGAGGTCCTACCTAATGAAACCTTTCCCGTCACCTCCATCTTAACACCCAACCACGTGACTTCTCTCACCAAACAACCTACCTCCACAACCACTTCTGTCCCTGTACAGTAAGCCACTGTTGTCAGTTTTTCTGAAGAAGAAATTGTCGTCTTTGGTGCAGAAGATCCTGACCCCGCTCTTTTCATCTCGGCTTATGTCCGGGACATCTAGGTACGTCATGTTATGATCGACAGGGGCACTAGCCTAAACATCATCTCTTCCAAAGCCTTCCAATAGATGAATATCCCTCCTAGCTGCATGTGTGCCAACCCCACCATGTTGCATTCATTCAACGATGCTATTACTTCTACCCTAGGCACCATGATCCTTAACATTCATGTAGGGCCACGTACCTTACCCAAACTCTTCTATGTCCTTGAGGGAGAATTCCAATACAACATGTTGTTAGGCCGCCCTTGGATCCGAGCTATGGGATGCATTCCCTCCACCTTACATAGATGCATAAAATTTGAGTATGAGGGGAAGTCATACACTGTCACAGCTGACACTTCCCCCTTCAAAACCTGCAATATGTTATACCGCCCTAATGATGTGCTTGTACCAGTCAAGGCACCCATTGATCCGACCCAACCATCTACTTCAACCACGCCTCAACCATCCACCTTAGCCGCACCCACACCTTCGACCAATGAAACCACTGACGCGAATACCTCTTCCTTCCCCGCGGACAACATCCCAACCTCGGATCCCTTGGTAGGTGTTTTTCAATGCCTTATGCTGGGGGAGTACCGCCTATACAACGTTAGCACCTTCCATACCCCACAAGAGTATGGACAGTTACATGTGCATCCTACCTACGATCGTCGTGTGGGGGAGGTGATCTCCTATGGACCACCTAATTGCCGCACCAATCTAATGTATGGGGGTGTCAACGCCTCCTCTGTCACCCCTGAACCTCCCCTTGGTGTGGTTCCCTTCCAATCTGATTTTCAATATCTAACCAACCATCGTTTCGCCCTCACCTTCCTGACGCGCTGTGCTTGGAAAGGTTTTGGTTTCAGTCTTTATGAACAAGGACGACATACGATCATTCCCATGACTACACGCAAACACAAAGATCGTAGTGGTCTTGGATTTTCTGAACCACCTACATTGAAGAAACCTCATGTCAATCGTATTCAGGAAGATGACGAAGTCACCCCTTCTGAACCATCATCGCCCATTTTTCCATCTTCACCCATGGAGTCGATAGACCCAGAATCTATCCCTCCTAACTTTTTTTTTTCATGAATGCTATCTTCCTAGGTCCTCTCACTTATCAACGTGATGGTGAAGACCCATCTTCTCTCCCCCTTTTGTATCCAGACATGATCGAAGAAGACTCACCTTTGATTAATGTTGTGGAGTGCCAGGATGACGACTCCATCCTCACTTACCTTGGTGTGCACAACTCTTATATTCAATGCGCCTTACCATCTGAAACCCAAACCATGTTGAATGAGTCGACTATAGAAATCAACATCCACATGGAGGATGATCCTCACATTTTTAAGATCAGACAATCTCTCGACGCATCAGAACAAGCCGCCTTCACTACTTTCCTCCGTGCCCGCAATCAAGCCTTCGCTTGGTCCTATGCCGACATGCCAGGCATCGATCCTGACATTGCTGTCCATAACATCACTCTGAAACCAGACTCTAAACCAGTTAAACAAAAACTGAGCAAAATGCATCCACGCATTGCCCTCTTCGTTAAAGAAGAGCTTCAACAACTCCTTTCTGTTTCTTCCAGCTCACCTATTGACTATCCGCAATGGATTTCTAATGTCGTAGCTATCACTAAAGCAACGGGGGGGACTTCGGATATGTATGGATTTCTGGGATCTTAACCTTGCTTGCCCAAAGGATGACTTCCCCCTACCTAGCATTCATCAACTTGTTGATCTCACTGCGGGCCATGAGATGCTTTCTCTCATGGATGGTTTCTCAGGATACAATCAAATTTTAGTAGCCCCGGCCGATCAACATAAAACCACCTTCATTACCCCCTGGGGGACCTTCTGCTATCGTGTCATGCCATTTGGCCTTAAGAATGCTGGTGGGACTTATCAGCAAGCTATGACTTACATTTTTCATGACATTATGCACACTATCCTTGAAGATTATGTCGATGATCTTCTTGGAAAATCCAAACATCACAGTGAACATCTCGATGTTTTAAATATTATTTTCGATCACCTGTTACAATACTATGTTCGTCTTCAACCAAAGAAATGTGTCTTTGGCATCCTTTCGGGAAAACTCCTCAGCTTTATCATCTCTTTGTGTGGCATTGAGGTTGACCTAGCTAAAGTCGAGGCTATCTTAGAAATGCCCCCACCCACTAACCTAAAGCAATTGTGTATTTTGCAGGGAAAGCTCCAATCTATCCAGCGTTTCATCTCACAACTCTCAGATCAATGTCAACCTTTCCATCATCTCTTTAAAAAGGACATTGTCTTTCAATGGAGCAATGAGTGCCACCAAGCCTTTGAGGCTCTTAAAGCTTATCTCTTGTAGCCACCCATGCTTATCCCACCTCATGACGATCGCCCTTTCTACCTTTACCTTTCTACCACCGACCATGTTGTAGGAGCCATGCTTGCACATCGTGACTCTGAGCATCGAGAACAAGCAGTTTATTACATAAGCCGTACTCTTGTGGATTAGAAAACTAGGTATACACACATCGAAAAGTTGTGCCTAGCCCTATCATTCGTGGCCACCAAACTCTGACATTACCTCCTGAATCACAAAACTTTTGTCACCACCAATGCTGACCCCATACATTATATGTACACCAAACCTCATCTAAACCAACGCATCACCCGATGGCTTATGCTCCTCACTGACCTCGACCTTGAGTTTGTACACCAAAAATCAATCAAAGGACAAACTATCGCAGACTAACTCGCGGAAGCCCCTTTACCTGGGGAACAATTTACCAATTTTACTTTCCCTGATGAACTCATCACAACTCTTGTGCTTAGTGATGTGTCTTATTCGATGACCCTCTTCTTTGATGGATCTAAATGCCAGCGCGGTGGAGGGCAGGTGTTGTTCTCATTCCTCTTGAAGGTGAACCTATGCCTCTTTCATTCAGGCTCGATTTCCCTTACACTAACAATACAACGAAATACAAGGCCCTTGTTTTGGGTCTCCACGTTGCATTACACTTAGGTGTGAAGTCTATTAACATTTTCCGTGACTCTCAATTGGTATTAAATCAAGTTACTAGCATCTACCAATGTAAAAATGAGGAACTTCAAAAGTACAAATGTTACGTAGATTCACTTTTGACCTTATTTACCCATTATACTATCCAAACCGTTCCACGCTCAACTAATAAATTTGTGGATACTATGGCTTGCTTGGCCTCGCAAATTCCTGCATCACCAACTGACTCTGACATATTTATCTTGGTCCAACAACTCTTTGCCCCATCTTACTTAGTCCCGGATGTTTGTATGGTAAATAATGTATCTGCTAACTCGCAGGATACCTAGTATCACCAATTTCGTGACTACCTTACAACCTCTGTTCTCCCACCTGACCTTAGTAGTAATGGCAAACGTGCTTTTCTTAAAGGTGTTTCTCGTTATGGTGTCATGGGGGGAATCCTCTATAAACGTGGCTTCGATGGTATCCTCCTTCGATGTCTAACTGGCGCTGAAGTCACTCATACCATCCAACAAGTCCATGACGGAATTTTTGGTAGGCACTTTAGTGGCTTTGCCATGGCCAAGCAGATCCTTCACCTAGGATATTATTGTCCTACTCTTAATAAAGACTTCTGCGAATATGTTAAGCATTTTGTTATGTGTCAACAACATGCCAACCTTCAACATACTCCCAGCCACCCGCTACAGGTCGCACGAGATCTTTGGCCTTTCTCACAATGGGGTTTGGACCTTATTAGTGAGATTCATCTGCCTTCTTCGCAACGTCACCGTTGGATCATCACGGCAACCGAATATTACACTAAATGGGTGGAGGCCGTTCCACTCGTTTCAACCAAAAAGGAGAAAAATTTTGAATTCATCAATCATCACATTATTTACCGGTTCGGTGTTCCTCATCGCTTGATAACTGATAATAGCAAATCTTTCAAAAATAAGCTGTTACGAGCCCTTTGTGACAAATTTGGTATCAAACTTAGCTTCTCGTCCCCCTACTATCCACAAGTAAATGGTCAAGCCAAATCTTCTAACAAAACCTTAACCAAAATTCTCATGAAAGTCGTTAACGATTCTGGGCAAAATTGGCATGATCACATCCCCTTTGCCCTTTGGGCTTATCGTACTAGCATTCGTACTTCCACTAAGTCTTGCCTCTTGAAATACAAATTCCTTCCCTCAGAATATCTCTCCAGGATATTCTCACCAATGATGACTTCCACCAAGATCGGTTAGCCCAATTGGAGCTTCTTGACTAGCGTCGTCTTACCGCTCTTGACCACCTTTAAATTTATCAAAAGCGCATCAAGTGTGCTTATGATAAGTGAATTCATGAGCGTACCATTAAAATTGGTGATCTTGTCCTCAAAGAGAATCAACATGTAACCAAACTAGAAAAGAGCAAACATGGAAAATTTTCTCCTAATTGGATTGGGCCTTACATTATCACTCACACTTATAGATCAGGTACTTATCGTTTAGCTTCGCTTAATGGTAAACCTGAGCCTGAACCCCTTAATGCCTTGCATTTCTAACCATTCTACTATTGAATTTAGTGTTACATCACTTCTTATCTACCTTGCACTCATCCCTTGAGCTCATTTACCACCTCATACACCTTTTTTCATGCATCTCAAAGTAAAATCAAACCCACGTGGTTTGATCATCACCTCCTCTTAAAGTTGCCTTCTCCTTTTTAGTCTGGTCCATGACTTAAAAGTATCAAAAAAACAAGTTCTCAATTATACAATTCTGGGATATTCTTGAGTCAAACTTCCTGCAAAACTAGATGCTTCATGCCAAACAGACATCTAGACCTCTAAGCTATAAACTAGATTGCTCTATCGAAGGACAGCTATGTGCAAAGCCACATCTGCTACTATAAATAAACTACTCCCTCGAAGGACAGCTATGTGCAAAGCCACATCTGCTACTATAAATAGACTGCTCCCTCAAAGGATAGCTATACAAAGTCAACCTCTATCAGAAGCTTCTCGCATTAATCAGCTTCGTGAAGACCTCAAGAACAACAAAATGCATATCCCATATAGACTTCCCGCATCGATCAATCTATATCCAGAAAAATAAAAGCAGTATTCAAAATCACTTTTGAGTCATGAACTTGTCTATTTTGGTTTGGTTCTCTTCTGTTAGAATAATCACCTAAAAACAACTTCTCTGCGCCCCAGCTATACCATCCACCTCACATCACCATTCTTCAAAATATCAAAACTCAAGGGACGTGTGTATATCCGATATATTGTGATTATACAACTCTTTTCACCTATCGACTTCTCGCCTATGCAAGCTACCTAGGGATTCAAGCTCATCCTACGATAATACGTGGTTTGTTTAGCTCTTTCCAACTATGGGACACTTTTGCCTCTTTTACCCAAATCTAGGATTGTGTGTTGACCTTAATTAGGACATGGTTTCCTATGCTTGGGTAAGCTAACCCTCACTTCACCTATACCCACACCAACACCAACAACATTACTCTACCAACATCAAACTTTTACCAACCAACAAATTTCCTAACCACAACCAAATTGCCTAAATTCACCTCTCCCTGGTCCTAAGGGAGAACTACATCAATCTGAGGCCCCTCCTTGCTTTGTGCAATGGGCTATGTAGGCAGCACTTAGGAGACATGGGGTCTCCCAAGGTTATCTCGACCATCCCCTACCATAACCTATCATGTGTTGTGTTTTCTTTAAAAATATAAATATTTTCAGGTATTTTTATTGATAACACTCACCCTGATCCTTTATCAATCCAAACATTCAAAACACAAATATTCTTATAATTATCACAAACTCAAGTCAACATACATATTCCATTTTATTTAGATGTTAAACAAATACATCTTCTCTATCATCGACGCGCCGGTCGGAATTCTTATTTATTCTTCTACCCCTATGTATGAAACTCACTTAGACCCCCGCACCTCGTCCCAAACCAGGTAGTGATGGTGATCATCGATGCTGCTCACCTGGCCTCTCCATACTCAAAGGTACCACTACTATTGGTTCCTCCCACTGATCCACCAACCTCTCCTGTAACATACGAATATGCCCTCTCGCGTGGAGGACTCTTACCTCTAGTCTCTCCACTCGAGACTGCGATGCCTCTAACAATCCCGTGGTCTTGTCCACCTATGTTTGAAGCTGGTAAACTAAAGCCTGTAGGTGGTCTCTCTCCACAGTAATCATAACTATGTCAAGGTGATCGGTCCTCTCGTGTGTACTTCATAGCTCTGCTGCCCACCATAATCTATAAGACTCTGTCACTCCTGCATCCATTACCCTGCGATCGGCTACTATCTCTTCTGGTCCTTCTGGAAGAGTTGGTCGTGGAGGTGAAAATGGTGCCTCGGCATTGATCCTTCTGTATGGTCTATGATCCATGGGTATATCCTGAACAAATCCAAATTGTCATCACACGCGATCTAGAGGAATCCTCTCGTACTCCCCTGGCCTGTGTCTTGTGATCCACCTCACTCGCTCTACACCCCTCAAATCCTCGGCTATGTTAGCCATCACCATGTAGTTCCCATAAGGCCTCCAACGGATATCCGCAATCATCATCATCTCCAACTTCTACCTATAACACTCAGCGTTATCTATCACGGTCTCGGCTCTTACCTCTTGCTTTGTCTGGACCCATCACCTGAATCCCAACCTCTGCACTCCTATCTCTCCTGCTTGGATTGGTCGGCCTAGTCACACACACACAATGTGCTCATAGGCCCAACAATGTAATAAGTATGCACAATCTAGTGTAGTCCTATGATTTCACCTGCATGCCCATAAACTCCTGTATAGCTCCACCAGATATGCGGGTGCCCATGCGAAAGTAACGCTACCTTCTATCATCTTACGAATAATACACATCAATGATTTTGGAAATCTTCCCCCATCCACTCTAGGTAATGAATAATACCCCATCGCTATCATTAATACCACGGCCAACCTTGTTGCCTCAGGGTGTGCCACAAACATTATACCATAAGTAAATGTCATGCCTCGTTGTGTCAAATCTCGTATGGCTGGACCAAATACTGTCGTCATCGTTGCCCGCACCACGTTAGGCTCTGCCTGATACACTAGTCTTCCTGTAATTGGAAGTCTCAAAATTTGAAACACATCTTCTAACATCACTATCATTTCCCCTATTGGCAAATGGAAGGTATTCTTTTTTGGATTCCATCTCTCAATCAGTGCCTGCAACATAGCATGATTACGTGTGATTCGTGAATAATAGCAGATTCTGCTTAACCCCACATGGTTTATTAATGCCCACTCCGCTGGTGTTACATCCACTCAGACCCATGCCAACAACGCTGCTACCCTATCATTCATCATCAACCTTGCCTCTACCTGCACACATCAAACCAATGAACAACAAATAGCAAATGAATCCCCAAGTGTTTTTTATCAGAATCTGTAACTTTACACAGTAACCGATCTCGGTTACCTAACCGATACCGGTTAGGCCTAAACTGATATCGGTCACTGTTCATACTATCCATCCTACTCAAAAACACCACCTATGATACCTTATTCACTGGTTTACCCCTCTCTGTACCTACAAACATATCTAAAACACCTGATTACCTACCCTATAACACTCATGCCATCCCAAACCCTTGCCTATCACCTTTCTACCCACTTATCTTACCACATCCTATTTATAAGAATGTAAAATCTCATTCCAACCAAAACTTATACCTCTTGGGATGCAGCAGCTTGAGGTGAAATCTGTCTTCTCTCTCCTTTCTGCCCACTGGATAGTTATCCTTGTTCAGCCATGTTCACCAGACTCTTCACTATAACTTGCCTTTACACCTTCTTAATCCAAGCCCGTGATCACTTTACCTGTCTCTTTCCTTCTTATCACTCAATTCTCCCATGTAACTACCCTGTATGGATGACAACAACCTCGCATCCTCATATTTAACATGTTGCATGACTCTAAAAATAAGAATTTAAGTGGCATCCCAAGCTTTTCTATTTTTAGAAAAGCTCGTTTTAACATAACCGATGTCGGTTACTTAACCGGTATTGGTTCGCTAACTGATATCGATCAACCTATCTCCTTTTGCTTATACCTAGGCCTTTTCCTTGTTTTTTACAAATTATTGGCAGCGCCCGCCTCTTTTTCCTACATAACGACATCATTATCAACATCCATCATCATAATACCATCAACATTTCAACACATATGCATATAATCAAAACATCATCAACGTCATCTATATACATCAAATTCCAATACCATCGACAAAACACATGCAACATTATAATATATCCATCAAATCAACAATTATACACACCATATGGATCAAACTCATCATCTATATATCATCAAATCAATGTCAAAATATACAAATTACCCTGCATGGGGCCTCTGTGATCCCAAATACAAAGTCGTCACACAGGCCGCTATCTCTGTCAAACGCTCGACTCGACTCATAGGCCGGTCTCTCATGTCAAAAATATACTCGGCTCGCAGGCCGGTATCAACTATAAAATGTACTCAGCTTGCAGATCGGTATATACAACAAAAATGAATACATAAATCCTATGTGGGCACGTAGGCCTCTATATGCACACTCAGTTCACAAATCGGTGTCTCTATCAAAAAATTGACTATCCAAAAACATCTCCGCTCCTGGAGCGACTCAGTTCTCTCCCCCTCCCTTGGCTTGTCCCTCAGCTGGCCCCTGTGTCGGATCTCGTCTCCTACCTGTCACTGACCCACCGGCTATGGCTACGGCCCCCTGTGACCTGTGACTCCAGGAAGTCTCGGCTCTATGAGTCGCATATGGCTGATAATCTGCACCGGTACCATCTAATACGTCCTGATAGTAACGGGCCTCCGCTCTAGCCTCCATGTACCGGGACCATGCCACCATGGCTGGTGGGGCTGGTCCTCCAGCTCCTAATAGAAGTGGGCTCTACCCTACCTGTACACCCTGACCCTGAACCTATACCTGTGGTGGCGGTGGAGCTGCCATCGAAACTTGAATAGGGACCTGAGGCTGTGCATGTGCCTGTGCCTGTGCCTGTGCCTGTGCCTATGCTTGGGCTAACTACCCCTATAACACACCAACCTGTGCCTGTGTGGCAGCAAGTTGCCCCTGTAGTACCTGCACCTGACCCAGGAGATGGTCCCTCTCCGTTGTAACAGCCGCTAAATCTGGCTGTGCTGGTTGTGCTCTCACAGCTACCCTCTGCTCTACCCACCAAACCAAAAACGATCTTGTAACCCCAGCATCATCCATCGTATCATCTCTCAGTCTCTCTGCTACCCAGACAAGGTCAAATGGCTGCGGTAGAGGTAGTGGTGCCTCTACATCCTCCCTCCGATACTATGGGAAGGGAGGGGGCTCATCCTATTGTAGTCCCAGCTGTCATTGTACCCTCTCTAGAGGAATCCTCTCGTACTCCCCGGGTCTCCATCCAACCATCCAGAAGATGTACTGGATCCATCGCAGCTGTGCTCAGGCTCCTCCACGAGGCTGATGGCCTCTATATGGCCTCCATATAATATCTAAGGCAGTCAGGCCCTCTAACATATGCCTGTAATAAGTGACATCCTGCCCTGCGATAACTACTTGTGGCTAGCCCATGACCCCCAACCACCTCTAAAACCCATATTTATAGACTGCCTGTGGCCCTGGCTATTGGGGCAACCCTACTAGTCATATACACACGATATACTCATAGGCCCAGCAGTGTAACAAGAATGTCGAACATATACCGAATCACCTCATACGGCGATAGCCCCAGAGCTCTCTATATAGCTACACCATATACACTGGTGCCCATGCGTAGCAGGTGTTCTCCTCCACCATCTCATGTAACACTCCCATCAGAGCCCATGGGAAGCAGCCTCCCTCTGAGTCAGGGAGGGCAAAGCAGGTGATACCGATCATCATCAGCACGGCAAGTCGTGTCTCCTGTCAATGAGCGCGATACATATTGCCGTAACAGATGCTCGCACTATGATACATAATCAATGGGGTTACATCCCTGAATACCTGCAGGATGCTATCCATCGTTGTCTCAGCATCCACTTGGAACACCTCCTCACCTATGATCGGTAATCTCAGGATGCGATACACATCCTCTAAGGTGACTTTCATCTCTCCAGTAGGGAGATGAAAGGCATTGGTTGCCGGATCCCATCTCTCGATGAGGGCAACCATCAGGGTATGGTTCCTATCCACAGCCCTATACCTCTAGACTCCGCCGAGTCCAACCTCCCACATAACTACCTACTGCATTGCGGTCACATGTGGCCGCATCTACTCCGGTAGAAGTGACATCCGATCTCACATGGTCAACTCCTGGCGTGCCTGCAAAAACAACCCACTCCGTCAGGCCTACCCTTCACAAAACAACTACCTTAACCCTCTATACTCACTCACCCACCCAATAAACACATCTACACCCACTTATCTTACCCTATATATCTATAAATCCTTCTCCCCCCTCAACCCTATAATCTATCCTACCCACCCAAAACAACACCCAACAAAACAATTTTACAACCCTACCTCCTACCCATGGTGACCAGTATCAGTCACCCTCAACCGCCATCGGTCCCCCACCCGCAGTCTATGTCCCAAATTTTATGAACCGACGTCGGTCGACACATGATCGATGCCAGTCTCTGTACCCGCTAATCTACACTAAACCTATGACCAATGCCGGTCGACTAGGGACCGACATCGGTCACTGTGGGATTTTGGGGCCGAACCGAAAACGGCCCCCAAATCCCCTTTTTTCCTATTTCTACCCATTTACCCAGCATAATTGCCTAAAAACTTACCCACCCTGACGTTTTGGCCTACCTAACATATCTACCCAATCCATTTTACTGTTTACCTTCATTTATTCATTATTTTATCAAATTTTGGATTCCTACCCCAATACCCACATCCCAACTAAATTCATGAAATTAACAAAAATAGGGGTTCAGAGCCTACCGGTATGACTAAACGTCATCGTGGTGGGATAGGTGGTGGTGGTCCAACTCCTCCAGCACCTCCTGCTCCTCCAGGTTGTGCCATAGCTCCAAATCTCCTTAGTAGGGTCCTCAACCAATCAAACTCTGCCTCCCGATCTCTGGGGCCTACCAATAACTCACTCCCCCACTCAACTAGTGCCAACTCAGCCCAAACACACGACCCAATCACTTCAAAACTCAAACAAGAAAAAGTTGGCACTCAACTTCACAATGTGAAAATGATATGCCGTATTTTTTCTTTTTATAGGTTTTGACCTCTAACCAATATCGGTTAGGTCATGCCCTAGAAGAACGATATCGGTCTCCTAACTGATACCAGTCACCTCTAATCGATATCGGTTACCTACCTAGTTTAACCTAACTCCTACCCTTATCCACCAATCTCCATTTTTCACCACATCGCCTACCCCCAGCTTTTGCTAAATAGCCTTATTTTGAATTCATTGGCCCGACCTCAGGCTACAACTTACCAATCGGCCCGACCCAAGGCTGCAACCAACCAATTGGCCCAACCCAAAGCTGCAACCAACCAATTGGCCCAACCCAAGGCCACAATTAATCAATTAGCTCGACCCAAGGCCGCAACCAACCAATCGGCCCGACCCAAGGCCGCAACCAACCAATCGGCCCAACCCAAGGCTGCAACCAACCAATTGGCCCGAACCAAGGCCGCCATCAATCAATCGGCCCAACCCAAGGCCGCAACCAACCAATCAGCCCGACCCAAGGCCGCAATCAATCAATCGGGCAGACCCAAGGCCGCAACCAACCAATCGGCCCGACCCACGGCCACACCCAACCAATCGGCCCCGACCTAAGGCCACACCAATTAAGTACCTCGACCAAAGCCCACAAATTACGATTCTATCCACCCATCATGTAGTTGTTTGTTCAATCGAGCTCACCTATTCATGTTTTAGCATGACTAGGATACTTGAATTAATCAGCCGACCAGCTTTGCCTAGACCGAGACCATGACGTTTATCTCAACCAAACCAACTATTAGGTACTTGCCGAACATGCCTAAACGTTCTGGTACCTTACCCGTTATATCCTCTGGAGCTACTTCCTATGCCTTGGATACCAGGATTATATCAACCTTGTTTGGATAAACTATCGACCTTTCCCTATGAATTAATTTTTTGCTCTTCAAATCATGTACCCTGGTCGCACTACTGCATTTCAACATGCATCGGCTTCCTTGAACTTACCCCACCATCTTACCATCATCTCATCATCATTCACCCTTTATCAACCCTATCCCTGATTTCATGTCACCTCAATCTGTGATAGATTTGAGGGGGGTTACCTATACCCTTAACTAGGGCAACCACTTTTTATTATTGTCAGTGCAGCTTTACAAGACAAGCTACACGACAACAAGGGGCAAATGCAGACACCAAATTTGGGTCTTACGACGCCATGTACCCCGTATCTCGTCCTGCAACCTAACCCTACCTCACCACCTAAACCTTACACAATGAATTATTTATTAATTACCTTATGATTAATAAATCCACATCTCCAACCTTGCCACCTCACCTCGCCACCTCACTATGACCTAGCCCTAACCCTAAACTAACCTAATTAAGACCTATGACTTGGTCCAGACCCACACCCATGACTCGTCACCCCTCACCTGCATCAAAATGAACCTAATAATGACTTGACCAAGCCCACAACTAATCCCTCAGGAGAAAAGGAGGAAAAGTTGGCTATTTTTACTACAAATAACCAACTTTGACCTAACCGACATTGGTCCCTACTCGACCGACGTCAGTTACGTAACCGTCATCGGTTCCCTGTAAATGACCTCCCCCAACCAAAACTAGGGGATCGGATTTTCATTTGCAAGGATCCAGAATTAATTTGCAAGAGAGAGACAAGTGGAGGAGAAAGAAGAGTTTGCAAAGAGGAGTATCCAGCCCAAGATTGGAATTGAGCAACTAGAGCATTGTCACACTCATCCAAACATTGGGAGAGTTGAAGGATAGCTTCATCAGATCACTTCCGATTGTTGGATCATCCAAACTGAGCCTTACCTTCGCCACTGCATTCTTTGGACCTACATCCACATCAGAAACTAGTAAGTAGTCTCTTTTATCACCTTGTATGCTTCTAGACACTACTTTGTGAACTTTTAATTCATAGGGATTATAAGCTCACTCCTGGATCTACTACCCGGCAACAACTTGCACCTAACCTTCAGTCATCCATCTCTATATTACCCCAAAGACAACTCTTTCACTCTCTGAGTCTTCTCTATCACCCTACTACTCCCCTCAACCATCTACCAACCTTCCAAACCTCATACCACTAACACCAACCTCCATTTAAAAATCCCTAAATCATTGCCCCTACCGATATCGGTTATTCCCTACCGGTACCAATTTTATAACCGTGATCAATTATCCAGTGACCGGCATCAGTCACTGTGACTTATACCAAAACCAACCTTTCACCTATTCACCTCAAAACAATCTCATGTCCAGCCTGGTCTATCCCTGTAACTTGATCTAAACATATCAATAACCAGTGACCAAACAAACAACATGACATTCTATTCTGGGTAGTTTAGTCTCTATTACTTTTAGTAACGAGGTACCTAAATCATGATTTCGCAATAGCTTCTTTATTATCATTTGCAATAATTTGTATTAAAAGGGAACTGACCACCTTCGAAAGGAAGTCTAGTATTTCCTGGGCCCAAGGTAGTTCCCTCATTTATTGTTTAACAAAATCTGGTGGTCTTGCATTCTTATTTACAGGTAGTCCTTCCCAGACAAAAAGGAGCTCTTCACAATCGGTCTTATCTCTCTACGGTACACACATACCTTCCCAACACTCAACAGGTATTCCTCCTAGTCCTAACCCCTATCTGTTTCTCAAGAGAATGAAAGGATAGAATTAACTCTATTCTAGAACAAAATTCTGTGCGAAACAATTCCATATATTACCCTTTACACATTTTACACATCTTGTGTTGCATTCTACACACCTTATGTTTACGTTCTACACATCATGTATTTACACATATACTCCTCATATGGTCATTTATTATCACACATATTACATCCTCTTCTACGTGTTGCACTCACTACCCTATGACACACTTTAGTTCCTCGATCCATACTTGACTATCGAGGGTTAATAAATTAAATGGACCTTACATTCATCACACGTTCATCATTCGACCTCCTATCATGTGATATTCCTAGGTTAGTGACATACAATTTAGGCTAAATGGTCACATATCCCGCTATCTTGCAGTGGTATACACTTTAGGCTATATCACCACTCCCTATTATTCATCTTGTAGTGGTATACGCTTTAGGCTACATCACCACTCCCTATTATTCCTCTGGTAGTGATATATGTTTTAGGCTAAATCATCACTCATTCATTCATCTAGTCATCATATACGCTTTGGCTATAGGGTTAATGCATACATCTCTTCTATATGTCGCATACCATCATCACTAGGCACATACACACTCATCGCAGCGCGCTAAACACGACACATACTATTCAATCATTTCCAAATGACACACTCTTGTTTACGGTTCATTCTTGATTATTGAGGGGGAAAATTAAATGAACCTCACTACATACATTTCCATCCACTCAGGGGGCACGCGACTACTATCAGTTCAACTTACATTCCATTCCATCCATCCATAACATACTACATATTATGGTTGCTTTTACTCTTGCTTACTTTTTCTTGTGCATGGTTGATTTCTTACACATGATAGTTAGATCACTTGTATGTCATTTATCTATATCATTTACACATGCATGTTCACGTCAATCTCTAGTTGTGATCGCAGATATAGGTCTCTTACATGCAACATGGATGCTTGCCTTCTACCCTTCCTACACTAGTCTTTGGGGGCATCCACATTCGTCTCTTCCAAGTGCTATTGTTTCATTTTATACTTAGCATAACTAGGTTATACATTCCTTTGACATACTAGTTATTTTTCTAACATGTTAATGAGTGATTCATGTGTAGCATTTGTTATGCAAGGATAATTACTTCCATACTTGTTTTTTACATTATTTGTTATTGTTTGTTATTATTTGTGATCCTTGTCCAATGTTTAGTGTGGACACTTGTTTGTTTTTTGTTTCCATGACAACCTTGCATGTCTTACGATATCATGAGTGATGTCCCATGTTTTTATTGTGTTCTATGAAAGATTTTACAAAGAGCTATGATTATGGGGCAAGAACCCAAAGCTTTGTGCAAAGTCCCTCAATGAACCATCAGATAAGAAATGAGCAAGGAAACCTACTTTGCATGTATTCAAACTTGAAATAAAAAAGCAATCTAGCAAATAGCATTAACCTCTATTTCTTGAAAGCTTAACAAAATATTCCTACTAAAGACTTAAGCAATCAATTTTGTTGTTTACTCCATGAGGGTGAATGAATCTCACTAAATGGCTACATGGCCAAGTTTAGCTATTCCATTACTAACCTATCATGGGTTCAAGATGAAGTTATTTTAATGGAGAATAGCCAAGATCAAATGCCTATTAGCTTAGCTAATGCAAATGAGGTCTAATGCCAATATCTCCAAATATGAGAGATTTTTGTTATGAAAACAAGGTGTAAAGGTTGAGAGGGAGGAGTGACCCTTCTATTTATAGTTTTCGAAATGGAAGAGTTTGGAATTTGGGTGCATGTGGGACTAAATCTTTTAGATTAGATTAGGATAAACATGCTTTAGGTTTTTAAGCTTGGTTTAGGCTTAACTAGGGTTTAGGCTAGTTAAACTTGATTAGCAAGTGATTAGAGACTCATTGAGAGTTGGGAGGGGTCTGGATAATCAATTTTTGACTGATAGATAGCCTACAAAGCCAATAGAAGTGGTCTAGAGAGAATTAGGGAGGTTTTGAATGGTCAAAAGGAGGAATGTTTAGCTAATAAGAGAGATATTAGCCAAACAAGTTGATTATAGGAGGAATACGACTGAGAAGGTGTCGTGAATGGGCATCCAAGAATGGAGCAAAGAATGGTGAATTAATGAAGTGTCGTTAATTGACTGGATTAGATGAAATGCTAAGTGTAAGCATATTTTAGGTGTCTACATTTTCCCCTCTTTGAGGTGGCATAAGCAACATCACTTCAAATAAAGTAGACAAGCATAAACAAGTAGAAAATTTTGAAGGGATAGAAGAAAAAAATGAGTAGAATGGAGGATGCCCCCTCGATTGTCGATGGGGTGATAGAAGAACTCAATCGATGATTGAAAATATGATAGAAAGAGAACAGAAGAGAGAATAGTGTGAAGAAGAAGAAAGAGGATATAGAAGAAAAAGGAGTATGAGGAAGGGGGAATGAGCCAACATCCATCAACTGCCTTTTAAACAACTTTATTTTTCATCATATTGCTAATGATCTTCATCATCAGTTCTTATTAAAAAGAATGAACAAAAGTGTAGTATGACACAAAAAGCCATATACGAACAAATGTCCATTGCTGAAAACACCAACTCCGTGCAACATACAAAATGCAATGCAATACGAGAAAGTAAAATATGCCTAACTCCATGCAACATACAAAATGCAATGCAATACGAGAAAGTAAACAAGCTAACCTAACAGAGAAACATAATGTAATGTTTTTGTTATCAAGTTTCAGTTTCGACCTGTGTGAATTAACGACAAGGGTTGACGATGGTTCCCCAAGCAAGGATACATGCAAGGGGAATAATGGAGGACACTTGGGTCTGATGAAAAAGCAATGTGCACTACAAAATAGTACCAGGAAACTCGTTGTGCCCCAGAGTATAGATGAAGTAAGCATCCTAGCTTTTGTTGATGGAGGTAGATCAAGATGATCCATGAGTCACGCACATGAATAGGTGAGAACTAAAGAGTGACATTTTGTAGGATGATTTTCAACTTTTTATAAGTTTTCTAAAACATATTTGAATGTTTTGGTTTTTCTAACATATTTGAATGTTTTGGTTTTTATAACATATTTGAATGTTTTTGGTTTTCCTAGCATATTTGAATGTTTTTTATTTTTCAAACATATTTGAATGTTTTTTATTTTAAAAGTTTTCTAAAGATATGTACAGGAAGACGAGGAAGCATGGATGCCCCTAGCGATAGATGGGATGTACAAGGGCAAAAAGGCCACATGCGTATGAGAAAGGTGAAGATGCAAAAATGCCCCAATGATTAGGTGGGAGTATTTAAAGGAAAAACTCTTCATGGTGTAGAAGTGGGACCCAAGGCCATTATGGATAGGTTCAACATGATGATGAAGTAAACCAATGAAGTGTTGGGAAGGAGCAAGGATGCCCCCAGCGTAATTTGGCCTAAAATCACATGATAGAAAGGAAGGAGAAGATTGTTTTTGTGAAAGGGGACAAAGGTGTCCACAAACATAGGCAAAAATGAATCTTATACACATGGATGTTCTGAACAAAGTAGAAGAACGATGTGAATGATATGAATGTAGCTTAGAAGCCTCGTGCAATGAAGAAGTGATTAGCCAAAGGCACAAATTGTGAGACAAGATATGGACTAGAGTAAAAGTCTGAACAAGGTCCAAAAAAGACACTTGGTAACATACTAATCCTGCTTACTCATAGAGATCCAGTGTGTGCACGTGGAATTTAATTACCTCTTGAAGGGAATATTTAATAGACAACAAGTGAAGACACCCTAGCCAATGTGTAGGAATGATTGATTTTGATAGGTGATAGGTGATTTGTGAATGAAGGGTGGAAGGATAGACGTACATTGCTCTGCTTTCAGCCAGGCATCCATAGCCCCGACGGATATGTATTTGATTCTAATCACAACATTTCTCTATTGCCAGTTAGGCATCCATAGCCCTAATAGAGATTATTGGAAATACCCCAAGAGAGAGTATATATCAATTTACTTTTGCTTTTAGCTTTTAGCTTTTGATTTTTGATTGATTTTGATTCTTTTTCTTTCTAAAAACTTATTTCAGCTCTCTTGTTTGACAAGGGGTTAAGAACCACTGATGGCTTGATGAGAAGGAGGTGGAAGTGATTGTGATGATGACATTGGCTAGTGTCAACAAATATGTCCAAAATTTCTTCGCAACAATTTTATTAGATGTTGAATGTGATAGGATCTCTAAGAGGTCAGTCATTCTTTAATTTACCAAGGTGATAAAAGACCAAGGTCAAACAGATACCATAGAGATAAATGTCACAAAATGCATGTGCAAATAAGCTAACCAAAATATCACCATCGAAGGGATGAAAATGGATAGGAAGACTTGCATAAGAAGAGAAAGAAAGGGAAGAAAGAAACATCCATGTGTACGCAATACCTGATTGCAATGTTTGATCTTTGTACCTTTGATTTTTGCTTGTGTTTTCTCAATGTTTTTTATATTTTTGAATTGTTTTTTATTTTTAGATTTTTGATAGTTTTTGGAAAGTTGGGACCAACAAATGTCACTCTATGCATGATAAGATCCAACAACAATGTTTGCGACTTCCTTGATAAGGGAGACTAGGGTGTTTGTTTATCAAGAGTAATATTATCCCCGATCTCAATGATCGTGGTGAGCTCATACTCAAAAAATGACTGCGATTTATCTTGAAACATGGATTTTGTATGTGGGAGCTTGAGTTCCCTATCCAGAGGTTTATGCACTTTGTGCCATACTTGATGGTTACGTTGATGTGCGTTCTTGAATCGCGCTTTGATTTTTAATTTTGAGATTGTTTGAGTTGTTGGGGGATTTCAAGCTCTTGGAAGTTTTGACCTGAGCTTGATTAAGAAACTATTTGGGTTTCTTATAAGTTGACATGTATGACTTGTTTGATCTTGAGAAGGAGAAGAAAGAAATGTGAACATTTATGATTGATGATAGGAATGAAAGAAATGATAGTGGGCTTGCCCAATCATTGGTAGAAGGATGATGTGATGTATGAAAAGGATACGGTCCAAGAATTGAAGAGGATGGACTACCAGGAGGTGAGCCACTAATAGAAGATGATGAAGGGCTACCAGGATATGGCCCTAAGATGGAAGAAATTGGGCTACGAGGACATGGCCCAAGAATAGAAGAATGATGATGAAGGGCTGCTAGGGATGTGGCCCAAGTATAGATGAGGAGGGACTACTCGGAGGTATCCCATAGATAGAAGAGGATGAAGGCTACTAGGATGTGGCCCAAGAATAGAAGGTAATGGGCTACCAAGAGGTGACCCACAAGTAGAAAATGGAGGACTACCCAGGGGTGGCTCCAAAATAGAAGAAGACGATGGGCTACTCAGCGGTGACCCAAGGAGAGATTTTGATTGAGGAATGATGATAGATAATGAATGATTTGGTAACGAGAAGATAGGCCATGGATCAATGCTAGACCTTGACATCTCATCATGCTCAGAAGAAGGTGAAGATGGAATAGAAGAAGAATCAAGTTCCATGACCTTAGGCTCTTTCTTCTATGTTATGATCGAAAAGGATCAAACTTCTTTTCCCCAATACACAAGTGTATCAAGTTCTAGAAAGAATCCTTTTTTGCAATCCTCTAGAGGGATATCATCATGTAGTCTAATTGTTTCCTTCATTATGAGAGAAATCAATTAGTAGAGGTTGTTGTTCTTTGACCATAGAAGGTTGAATAGAAGAAACAGGTTTAATAAGGGGGGAAGATTGATTGACATAAGAAGATGACTCAAGAGAGGAAGTAGGATTGGAGGCAAGTGTCTCATGAATGGATGATTTAGATTTGGACCTTATGTCATTTTTCTAGAAGACGACGTAATGTAGGTTGGAAAGTAGGATCACATAGCCATTCGTTAAGTTGTGACGTAGGAGTTCAAATTGGATGATTGACTAGAGGGAATCCGAGTCATGGAACTCTTCGATGGAGGAAGAGGTCATTGAGATGACTAATGAAGGAGGTCCTGCAAAGAAAGGGAGGACCGTGACTCAAGAACCGAATTAGATGTTCGATCGATGGAACTTGGAGTCACATGAGTCTTCAAAGGAGGAAGACGTCATTGAGGTGATTTGGAATAAAGGTCCTGTGAAGGAAGGGAGGACCGTGATTCAAGATTTGATCTAGGGGTATCTGAACAATAGTTGGGATCTGAGTCTTTAGAAGAAGAGTGGGAATCTGAATGGTAGTTTGGATCTGAATCAGAAGAAGAAGAGTGGGGGGAACCTGAATAATAATTTGGATCAGAATAATCCAAACCATACCACCAACTATGAGCTGAAGGTGGGGAACAGGGTACCCGAATATGGGTCCTCTAGCATGAAGAACCAAATGAAGGTTTAGTTGTAATGGGAATATTTGATTTGAATTCCTAAACCTAGGTTCCGTATTTTTGTAAATGTGAGAAACCACGTGATAGTCAGTCATTGTTGGCATCGTTTAAGGTACAAATGTCTAGACTCTATATAGTGTGATGGAACTCCTTCAAAGGGAAGGAAGTGACATGTCGATTAGGAGAAGCATAATGACATCCAACTAGAATATTTTGTAAGTATGGATATGTGTGCATGATTTTCCAAAGAAGGTCTAAGGAAAATAGACATCGTGATGACGCAATCTCGACATGAGATCAAAAAGGATTGTCCTAGAAAATAAGTTTTCTAGATGAATAATCACAAGGAATAATCATGCAAGTGCGAAACACAAATCCAATCAACAAGGAAATACACCCTATGCAAATGCATGTGCAAAGTGAGTTCGATGCAAAGATGATCAACACAATGTCAATATTTACGTCAAGCTCGAAATGAACAAGGTGTAAATATTAACAAAGGGTAGATGTGAATCCCAATCAAAGGATACAACGACACGTTCAACAACCAACAAGGCCAAAATGTTAAAGGGTGAGGTTTACAAATGTAAGCCACGTAACCACACCAATTGGACACGTCTATCAAGCTTTGCGGAGAAGTGAGATATTAGTGTCAAAGTGGTATTGAAACGATGACATAAACAAAGTAAGTGACACTCTTCAAGATTTTGGACAATGTTTGAAGTAAAACCAAGTCAAGGTATACTAAGGATGTGTTAAAATGTGTGCAGCGTAACGCCACAATGTGGATACTTAGATCACGTTTACGAAAAACATGACATAAGTATCTTAATTATGTCGAGACAATGCAAACAAGGTAACACATCAAAGGGAGATCAAATGATGAATCAATCCTAACTATGATGATGATCTTGAAATCAAGATCAAGTGGCCATCAAAGATACGAGGATGCATCCACAGACTTTAGACATTTAACAACTCAGCCGCAAACATGGATGAGCGTAAACGGACAAAAAAGTGGTGAACACTATCTATGACAACACTCTCAAAAGATGCCTTATGTTACCCCAAATGGGAAACAAGAATGCAAAGGTGTAGATCAAAAGATGAAAATAAACTAAGCACCACTTGGGCAGAGTTTCACCTCGTCCAAAGGTGAGAAAGAAGCTAAGCTAAGTGAAACGTCATCTAATTTTCCGTGATGAAAGGAACTTAGATCGAACTTAAGTGGACTCTTTGCCTTGTTCGAAAAACAAGGTTCAGACTCCAAATAAGTTGTCACTTCGTGTGGCTCGAGCGACAAGGACTAGCAAAGTGGGCTCCAAGATAGAATGGCCTCCTTAATAAGTTCTCTCAACTAGGTGTTACAAAGTTTTCTTAAGTAAGCGTGATTTACCCAAATAGTCCCTTGCCTATCTTGGGAGTATCTCGGCTTTACTTTACCCCCTTCGAGCACAAAGGGCAACTAGTGCATCCATGTGTGCTCTCCCTGGGGTCGCCATATGGACAACCGGTAACTCTAACTCACAAGGCGTACTAGTCAAGTGGGTAAGTGGGTGCACTTCCTGTTTCATCCACGAGGTTACTCAGTGGTGGATTACTTTAGGGTTCCTGGAACCACCCCCATTGTTATAGCTTAAGGCGTTATACCAAAGGGGTTATGTTCCAGTTGAGCGGATAGGGACGTACCCTTTTCTAAAACCTGCAATACAATGTTTTGAATATGGTGTGTTTTTTATCTTGCTTAACTTAATGTGGTTTTAAGTGGCACACCATTTGGCAACCTGCAAGAAACATGTGTATTAGCAGGTTTGTGTTTTGTCTTTGATTCCTTTCTTTGACAAGCGTTAGGTCCTATAGACAACAAGTTTAGTAATTTTCCATTACAAATTGATATCAATAAAGGGAATTTACACCTTGTTTTTGATTCCTAAGATCACCAAAAGGCACGAAGAAAGAGCATATGCAGTGTGAAAATTCCTACTAAATCACATAAAAATTACTTTATCTTTTTAGAATAAGTGTTTTTAACATATGATACAAAGTTGTGCAAGTGTTTTTGATCTCCAAGATCACTTTTGAAGGTGCGAGGAGAGAGCATACACACTTTACAAACCTTTCTCAAGCTAAGAAATGAAACACTTAACTAATTTAGTCAAAAATAAAACCAAAATAACCCTGCAAACAATTGATTAGTGCTACAAAAATATTTCAAAGTGTTAGAATGGCCAAGAAAACATTTTTTTGAACTTTAAGATACATTAGAAAATGACTATTTACCTAATAATGTAAACCATAAATTTTATAGTAAGTCAAAATCCTAATTTTATGATTCCATTGTGTAGTTCTCTTCAATACCTTTCCAACGCAATGAAAAATGGAGTCGTTTTGAGTCTCGGGAGTAAAATTTATGGCCTTCGGAAGATTGGTAATGAATGCAGTTTGACGCATACGTGCCCCTGTACTGACAGGTATGCACTTGGTCAATGGGTGTGCACACAATTTAATGGATACGTGCCCCTAGTGTAAAAAAACATAGTCATAGTTATGGATACGTGCATGTTTCAATGGATGATGGCCCAGTTCGACATACGTGCCCCTTTCAATGGCCTATGTGCCAGTTTCGACGGAGACATGCCCAGTGCAAAAAAACACGGTTTCAATGGATACGCCTAGAATGACAGAGACATGTCCCTTTCAATGAATATGTGTCTGATTTTTTACACAGAAACGTGCCCAGATGCAAAAAAAACACAGTAACAGTTGATGGATACACGCCCAAAATGACGCATATGCGCCCCTTTCAACGGATACGTGCCTGTTTCGATGGAAATGCATTTGTTTCGACATATATGTGCTGATTCAAGACATGTACATGTACCCCCTGTAAAACCTACAAAATACACGGAAACAGAATTTTTTCAAAAGCAAACAGGTTAGTTGTTAGTCAAAGTAACCTATTTCTAAATCAAACCCACAAAATATATGCAAATGAAGGTTATTTAGCTAGTATTAGAAATATAAATGAGGAAATAACAAGCTATTTAACAAAAAAAACTTACAAATGAACTTTGAAGAACTCAAAAGACCTCCATTAATAGAGGATGGACATAAGTGTCCCACTGGGCATGCCAAATGTGTTCAATGAAAGATTTTGCAAAGAGCTATGGATATGGGGCAAGACCCCAAAGCTTTTTGCAAAGTCCCTCAATGGACCATCAGATAAGAATGAGCAAGGAATCCTATTTGCATGCATTTAAACTTGAAATAAATAAGAAATCTAACAAATAGCATTAACCTCTATTCTTGAAAGCTTAACAAAATATGCCTACTAAAGACTTAAGCAATCAGTTTTGTTGTTTACTCCATGAGGGTGAATGAATCTCACTAAATGGCTACATGGCCAAATTTAGCTATTCCATTACTAACCTATCATGGGTGCAAGATGAAGCTCTTTTAATGGAGGATAGCCAAGATCAAATGCCTATTAGCTTAGCTAATGCAAATGAGGTCTAATGCCAATATCTCCAAATATGAGAGATTTTTGTTATGAAAACAAGGTGTAAGGTTGAGAGGGAGGAGTGACCCTTCTATTTATAGTTTTCCAAATGGAAGAGTTTGGAATTTGGGTGCATGTGGGACTAAAGCTTTTAGATTAGATTAGGATAAACATGCTTTAGGCTTAGTTAAGCTTGGTTTAGGCTAGTTAACTAGGGTTTAGGCTAGTTAAACTTGATTAGCAAGTGATTAGAGACTCATTGAGAGTTGGGAGGGGTATCGATAATCAATTTTGACTAATAGATAGCCTATGAAGCCAATAGAAGTAGTCTAGAGAGAACTAGGGAGGTTCTGAATGGTTCAAAGGAGGAATTTTTAGCTAATAAGAGAGATATTAGCCAAATAAGTTGATTATAGGAGGAATATGACTGAGAAGGTGTCGTGAATGGGCATCCGAGAATGGAGCAAAGAATGAGTTGAATTAACGAAGTGTCGTTAAGTGACTGGATTGGATGAAATGCTAAGTGTAAGCATATTTCAGGTGTCTACATGCATCCCGCTTTATGCAACTTACTTTGTCTTCTTGCATGTTATTACATTGTTTGATAGCTTTTACATTGTTTGCATATCTTACACTCTTTTTTTTATATGCATGTTTGTTTGTACTAACACTTGTCTTTAGCTGGCCTCTTGTTTGTGCATGTCTTGGTTTTCGACCAAGCACTTTCCAGGATACAGTTCATGTGTTTGGTCATCTTTTGGGGTCTCATTCTCCTATCAGCAACGTCACATGTGCCCCCAACGAGGGGGTCATCCTTTGGGGTTTACATACTAACACAACACATTTACACTCGTTCATTTCAGTGTACTTTCTGCCCTTGGCAATGTGGGTTACATACAGGGAGTGGGTTCAAACCAGTCTATGAAACCCATACACAACAGATTTTTACAGGACATGGTGTCCTTCACATTCTTGGAAGTAGTTAAAGGTTGGAGGATATAACAAAATTCCTCCCTATAATTCTTCGGTCAGTGGCATCAGATCACCGAAGAAACCAGGACGTACAGAGATTTCTTCACATGTATTCAAGGAAGCAGTTAGAGCTTAAATGATAGAGTGGGATTCCTCCCTACACTTCTTTGGCCTATGGCATCTGATCACCCAAAAAAACCCCGGTATTATACGATATCATTTTACACTCTTTTTTCTTGACATGGATTAGGTGCACATGTTCCATTTACACTTTTTCATTTATGTATTTACAGTTACATTTACATGTGTTTTTTACATTGCATTTTTACACATACATGCATACATATTTGAGTACTTGATTGTTTCTCTTTGCAGGTTTGGCTGTATGAGAAACAAGCAGTCAAATTGGTGGCAACAACAACAATGTCAACAACAACACTCTGTGGCAACACACATTATAATAACCATGTAGGTACATTACTCACGTCAACAAATACACACATGTTTTCATTCTAGGTTCACTCTCGTCACTCTTTTTTGCACATTTTCATCTTTAGTTTACACACTCCATCATCTTTTTGTCATACCACACTTTGTCTAGTCCATCAACATGTTTTCTACTACAATCTTCATAGACATCAGGTATGCATTTGTATCTACTTTATGTTATCGAGATTTCTACTCACCAACATAAAGTGGGGGTAAAATGTAGTCAGAAAAATCATGCACTTTCAATATTATTTAATCCCGGGTCTCATACTACTATTAAGAAGGTTCTTGAGTGAAGTATTAATTAACCCCCTATTTTTTGGCCATCTTGTTTTATTTTATTTCGTCATTCCCCGATAGATTGTTTCTTTGAAGTGTTGATGAAACAGATAGGGTAACGGGTGTAGGAGGAATACCTGTTCAAATGTCGGTTGATGGGTTGTTGCACACATATGACTTCCAAATCCACAGCTGATCGTGAGAGCTTCCTTTTGGCTAGGAGGAACTACCTGTAATGAAAACAAGACCACCAGAAGGAATTAAACAATATGGGTAGTGAACTGCCTAGCGTAAGCTAGATCTGGGAAGTATGATACTTCCTAGATGGCTGTCAGTCCACTATTTTAAACAATTCAATGTTGTAAACAAAGTAAATCCTATTGTTATTTTAAAATGATTTAGGTATCTCACTTAAAAACACAATAAGAAATAGATCTAATCTAACAGGCTAAGCTAGAATAGAATCCAAAGGTCAAATGATTGGTTCTGGGTCTCTGCAGGTCTGATAAAGGTCTCAGGTAGATCACAGGTGAATGAGGGTGAGATAAAATTAGGTGGGTAGGTCTCTGTTCAGGGCTGTGTGGGAAAACACAGAGACTGGTGTCGGTCAGGGGTGACCGATGGTGGTTAGGTATAACCGGTGCCGGTTACTGTGAGATCTGGAAATGTCACAGAATAGGCTTTTGGGGTCTCCTTTGTGATTACACAAAGGACTTTGGTTGGTCGGGATGAGGTATTGGGTGACTGGAGTAGGCTTTGTGAGGTTTTAATGGGTATATGGAGGTGAAAATGTGGAGAAGGTCAATAGGGAGCAAGATAAACAATGGATGATAAAATGATGATGAAATGAAATAACCAGGAAAGTATGATGTTGTACTTACTTGGATTTCCATTCCTGAAGGTCTGTGTGTGAGGGATGGAGGTGCTGATGATGGGTTTGAAGGTTACAAGTGATCACCAACTGAAGAAAAGCTTCTGCATGGGCTGCATGTACACTCCTCTTTGCTTGGATAGATCAGATCATGGCTGGGATGGCTGTGTAGGAGAAGATGCTCAATCTCCTTCCTTGGATGTGAGTTTTTCACTGGAATTGGCTCTCTGAAGATGTGTTATCTCTCTGAGATGTGTTCTTTCTCGTCAACTTTCTCCCAATGTTTTCCAACTTCCAACTTCCAACTTCCAACCTTGAGAATAAGGTTGTTTTGGGGTTAAAAGGGGTAACCGACGGTGGTCTGGCTTAACCGGCGACGGTTAGGGGTAACCGACGTCGGTCAAGGTGGGATTTCCTAGGTTTACTAAACTAGGGAGATCCTCCTGATTTCCTTGGATCTCATGTCGTTATCCCATGGATTAGACTGGGAGCTTCTTGTGAGCATGCGGGAATGTGGTTAGAGGGAATGTAGGCATTGATTTTTAGGGTTTGGGTAAGTCTTAGTTAGTTATGGGAACTTGCTAAGAATAGGTCTTAGGTTGAGTTGGCTTGGTGAGGTGTCTAAGTGAACTGTATGTGGGGATATTATTTAAATAAGATATTTAAATAATAAATATAGTGAGGATAATGCATTAATTTAATTAAATTAATATTAGTGGGGTGAAGGGGGTCATGGCTAGGTAAATGTAATAAAGGGTGCTTATATGTCGAGGGACAAAAGGGGAGTGTGACCTAATTTTAGTGTCTACATTTTGCCCCTTTTTGTTGCATAGCTTGTATTGGTAAGCGATGCTAACAAAAATAAGATGTGGTTGCCCCATGTGTGGGTGAAGGTGATCCCCCTCAAACCAGGAACTGACGAGGCAGCAGGCTGAAGCGGTGAGTGGTTTGATAAAAGGTAAATGTGAGGAAAAGGCAAGTGGGTATAGGGAAAAAGGGTGAAAGGTCTACTCGGGAAATCTAGGTAATGGGTCAGGGTCACAGGTAGCAACAGTCAAATGCACGCACACGTATAAACTACATAGCACGCTACCGGGTTGAAGAGCAGGAAAACTCTACATCGTCTAAGGTCGATAGGTTTATCCAAACAAGGTTGAAGTGAATCTGGTATCCAAGGTATAGGATATGGTCAGGAAACACAATGTAGGTTAGGTGCAGGAACATTTTAGGTATGTTCCGGTACACCAAAGGTAGGGTCAGGATAAACGGTCATGACAATAGGCTAGGTAAGGTCATTAGGTCAATCAACACAGGTAACAGTGCCACAAGGTATAGCGAACACATGAGGTCAAAGGTCACTAGCGATGGTCCAGGTCCAAATATCTAGGTCGCGGCATAGGTAAGGCCAAGGTAGGGGTAAAATAATGAGTCCCCAAAGGAGGAAAAATGGAGGTAGTAAATGATGAGGTCAGGAAAGGTAAGGTAATGGGTTGGGTAAAGGTTGGATGGGGTAAAGGAGCAAGGTAAAGGGTGGGGTAAAATGGAAAAGTAGGGGCAATGTGTAGGTTAGGGTGACTGATGGCGGTCATGGATAACTGACGTCAGTATAGGAAAACTGATGATGGTGAGGTAGGGCACGAGACCGATGCCGGTCAAGGGGAACCGACGTCGGTTAGGTCGGGTTTTGTATAAAAACAAAAAATCCACATTTTTATTATTCATTTGTTATTTGCGAAGTGAAGAAATGAAAAAAAGAGAGAAAAGTGAGAAAAGTGTCTAGAGGAAATGGGACAGTGAGCTGGCAGTGTGATTTGATGGTGGTTGGGTTGGTGAGTAGCGGGTCCACGAGATCAGGGTGAGAGAGTTGATTGGTCAGAGGTTGTGGGTAGATATTCAGGGATGGAAGAGGCTGGAGAGGGATCGGGTGGACCACCAGCACAGTGGCCAGACGTGCCACCGAGATGGCGGCAGCGCGACGAGGTAAGCGCCTAACTCTATAGTGTTAATTAGATAGAGTAGAGGTTGTGATAGTTGTTATTTGTAGGGTTTTGTGGGTTTTTTGTATTTTGTGGGTGGGAAAAAGTGAAATGTGGGTATGGGGGGAATAATGGGAAAAAAAGAGGGGGGGAGGGTAGTAAATTGTATAGGTGGGGTGGGTAGGGGTTTTGGGGTAGTGTAGGTCATTGTAGGTGGGGTAAAAGGGACAGGTGGGAGGGTTTTAGAAAAAGGGGGGTTTGGGAAGTCACGGATTTTTCTGCGACAGTGACTGGCGTCGGTCAAGCTTGGCTAGCATGGTTGGGTAGAACTAGGATCGGTCACCAAACAGGTGACCGATGCCGGTTACGTGGTAACCATGGTCGGTAAAGTTGAACCGAGTATCGGTCACCAAATAGGTGACCGATGCCGGTTTAAGGGTGACCGGAGTCAGTTAGGATGAACTGGCACTGGTCAGGATTTTAGGCACAAGGGTCCAAAAAATGATGTAGGTTAGGTGGTTGAGATGGGTAAAGTAAAAATAGGGTGGAGGGTAATGATAATTGGTGAATATGGTCATGGTAAATGTAGATTAATGTTGTGCTTGGATTGGATGCAGGGGAGATCACAGTTACATATGCGGGATAGGGTTCTGCCGCTACTGGTGACATTACATGGCTTAGTGACCCCTTTGGAGCTGCAGCACATGGAGGCAATGGGCTTGAGTGGTATTCGGTGCTACCGACATGTTGTTCGGTAGCCTAGTTTGATGGTCACGCTCATCGATAGATGGGACTCCGTGACCAACACGTTCCACCTTCCGACGGGTGAGATGACTATCACCCTGGAGGACGTGTTCCAGATTTTGAGGTTACCCATATTGGGGGCCCAGGTGTACTCTATCTCCTCTGAGGCCTCAGAGGAGCTGATCGGGATAGTATTTGGTGAGGGGGCGATGGAGCTGAGATTCCATAGCGCCAGTTTGAGCTATGGCGAGATGTACCTAGCCCATCTGGATGAGACGAGGCTAGTGGTTTTATTGATGGAGGCAGTGTGCTGCTATGCACTGCCTGATGCAGAGGGTGGATGCTTTCCCTGATCACTGATGGGGGTGCTCCATGATATGATGGTGCATGAGACACACTTTTCCTGGGCACCAACATTCTTGGTGCAGCTATACAGAGAGTTGTGGGCGTATGGGTGGTTGCGCAGGTTTAGCCTGTGTTGTACATTTATACTGCACTGTTGGGCCTACGAGCACATAGTCTGTGTTTGACCTATAGGGATGCCCCAAGTAGATGCATTCCCAGTGAGATCTGTGTGGTTGGGATACAGGAGATGGGTGCCAGTTGTAGGAGAGAAGAGGTCAGATAGGCCGACATATGATGTGGCCCATTTTCGGTAGTTGTTGGAGGGGTTGTCTGGAGTGGACATTATCTGGAGGCCATATGTGGGATTCCCCTCATATAGGCACATGCATGAGGAGCTAGCTGAGCTCCAGCTAGAGAGGTGGATACAGGGTCACCATGCTGGGGAGGATGAGATGATCCTGGTAGACAGGGTCTGACGGCAGTTCGGGCTTGTACAGGATATTCCTCCATCCTTCCCATAGTATCAGAGAGATGACGTGGAGAGGCCTCTACCTCTACCACAACCTACAGTGCCTACAGGAGAGGAGGAGCAGCCAGTGGATCAGTGGATTGATGACGTTGGATGCACAGATAGGTATAGGCAGTGGTGGGTGGCTCAGTTACGAGCCATACCACCTAGACCAGGGCAGCCTAACTTAGCTACCATTACAGTGCAGAGAGATGCCCTACAGGGGTAGGTAGCGATGCTGATCACACAGATAGGTATACTATAGACACAGCTGGAGGGGTCAGAGGTAGAGGTAGCAGAGCTATGAGTACAGGTGGCTAGTCTGCAGGCCCAGATGGCAGAGGGAGAGGGTGGAGGAGATGGAGATGGAGACAGAGATGGTCAGGTGGCAGCCTTACTGGCTCAGGTGGCAGGTTTACAGGGCCAGTTGGCCACAGCCCAGGCACAGATTGGGGCCTTACAGGCCCAGATACAGGCACAGGGGTAGGGGCACCACCACACAGGCACAGGGGGGGGGGCACCACCACAGGCACAGGGAGCTGGTCCCAGTTCACAGGCTGGGCACAGGGCAGGTACAGGGGCTGAGACCTATGGGACCACCACAGACCGTGCCTATATCTAGGTTATGGGATGCCCTAGGTGAGGTGAGATATTATCAGGACCAGCTCATGGTGGTTGGGATAGACTTCCTCTCTTATGGAGAGTACAGGGCATAACAGGCATCTAGTGAGAGGATGAGATCCTGCACACATAGTGTGGAGAGCACAGGAGGTCAGCGAGCTCCGAGGCCCAATCAGGGAGAGGCCACCAGTGCACGGTGACCAGAGCTAGGTGATGTGCCAGCAGGGACACAGGAGGCTGAGGGTGTAGGTGACACAGAGATGGAGGACATCCGGTGAGATGTCTGATATGGCCACCCGATTTTTGATGTATACTAGTGATTATTTTTGATATATATGTCGGCCTATGGCGAAGATAGTTTGAGTATTTTTTATCACATGCCCGTGCCGAAGATGAGGATGTATGAGTGATTTTTTGTATATTTTGAGCATATACTGGCCTGCATGCCGAAGATTTTTTGTATTGATTCATTCATTCTTTTTGTATATATGAGACCGGCCTGCACGTGCCGATGACATTTTGTATTGTATATCAGCCTGTGTGCCAACATTTTTGAGATGATGGCCATGATGAGATAGGCATGTATTTTGAGATACACATTTATTGATTTATATGATGAGATTCATGGTATTTTGTGATGTGTTAATATGTTTATGAGATATTGGATGTATGGCTTGTGTTAGATGAGATATGGATTTGTTACTTTAATGTGGTTTGAAATTAGGTGAGTTAGGCATGATGGAGTTAGGTGGTTTAGGCATGGATCGAGTCAGGTTATAGGCATGGATCGAGTCAGGTTATAGGCATGGTGAGTTAGGTTATAGGCATGGATTGAGAGGTTATAGGCATGGTTATAGGCATGGATTAGGAGTCAGGTTCAGGTTAGGCATGGTTGAGTTAGGTTATAGGCATGGATTGAGTTAGGAGTTAGGCAAAGTAGGTTAGTTTATGATTCATTATTGTTGGCAATGAATGATACTATGGGTCATATGTGAAATGTTGTATAATCTATGCATAGTGATGATAGAGAGATGGTAGGTGTAATAAATGTATGCTGTGGTAAGCAACTTGTTATGTATGTGGCTTAATTTCCAATTTTGTTAGAAAAGGGGAACTAAGTGAAATGTGATGTAAATGGTGAGTTAGGCATGGTTGATGAATTTTTTTAGGGTAGAGAATGGCCGAGCTAACCTCCAAGGGCCCCATGCCCTCAGAGTGCTGCCTACATAGTCCCGGTGAAAAGGGACCTCAGGCCGATGTAGTTCTCCCATGAGCTAGGGAAGAATATGAAAATGAGTTGGTAGGTTTTTGGGCATGTTGTGGGTTTAGGTGTAATAGGTGTGGGTAGATTATAGGTAAAAGGATGCAGGTGAAGGTGATTATGGATGAAAGGGGAGGACTACCTCAAAGGTAAGCGTCGAGTACCAAGTCCTGTATAAGGTAATCAAAATGTAAACAAAGATGGTTAAAAGATAAGAGGGGGGCAATAAAGCCACCTGATTGGGTAGGATCATACCGAGTAGATCATACCTTGGAGGGGGTGATGAACACAAGACCCGAAAGGCATTGCACGATTAACTGTTCTACGATGAAAGTAGTCACAGGATCACCAAATGTCTAAATTCCAAGATGTCCCTTGAGGTGATTGAGGAAATGAGAGTGGAAATGGTAAGGTGGGTGAAAGGTAGTTAATTTTATATGTTTTGAGTGATAGGGCTTTTGGGCAAGAGGTCTGAGGTCACAATGGGCAAGTCCATGACTAAATTTTTTTTTGTTGTGATAGACTGATCGATGCGGGAAGTCTATATGGGATAAATAATATGGTACTCCTTGAGGTCTTCGTGAAGCTGATCGATGCGGGAAGCTTCGGTTTCTCTCATTTTTTTTTGAAAGCTTCACATAGCTGTCCTTCGAGGGAGCAGTCTATTTATAGTAGCAATTTTGTCGAGAGGAAGATGTCCTTTTGAGGGAGTCATCTTTTTATTAGAAGTTTGACTCAAGGAGTTTGGTCCCATGTGAGGTCTTTGAAATCATGGACAAGACCAAGGTGAAGGATAGGACTCTTGTTCAAAAGGCAAGGTGGAATGACCATGGGATCTCATCTAAAGGTAGACGAAAAGTATCCATGAGAATCATGCTATGTGCAGTGCCGTGGTACACATATTCAAGAGAAGATAACAAGTGACGGGTACTCACATGATTCTTGTTTAATCGTTAGGGAGGTGTATGGAGTGGATAGCGCTCAAGGGACGAGCCTGTAAAGAGACAAAGGGTGAGGTAGGACAATGAGTCAACAATAGAATGGTCGAAGATGTAATGTGTTAAGGGGCTCAGGTTTGGGTTTACCATCAAGTGAGGATAAATGATAGGCACCTGATCCATAGGTATGAGTTACGATGTATGGTCCAAGCCAATTAGGAGTGAATTTTCCCCGTTTACTTTTTTCTGCTTTGGTTACGTGTTGATTTTCTTTCAAGACAAGGTCACCGACTTGGAAGGTTCGTTCATGAACACGTTTTTCATAAGCATGTTTGATACGTTGTTGGTAAACTTGAAGGTGATCCAGAGCGTTAAGACGATGTTCGTCTAATAACTCTAGTTGTGCTAAGTGGTCCTGACGAAATTCATCATCAGTAAGCATGTCATGGAGAGAAATGCGGAGTGAGGGGATCTGGACTTTGAGAGGTAGAACAAGCCTCTGTACCGTAGACCAGTGAAAAGGGTGTGGCCACAGTGGAAGTGTGAATACTAGTGCGGTATGCCCATAGGGCAAAAGGAATGTGTGTATGCCAATCCTTCCCAGTATCATCAACCACTTTCATGAGAATTTTGTTGAGGGTTTTGTTAGTGGATTCGGCTTGGCCATTGGTTTGTGGGTAATAAGGTGATGAGAAACTAAGCTGAATGCCGAAGGCGTCACAAAGTTTTTGCAATGTTTTGTTTTTGAATTGTTTTCCATTGTCAGTGATGAGGCGATGAGGAACACCAAAGTGACAAATGATGTGATGGTTAATGAACTCACATATTTTCTTGGCTTTTGTGGAGATGAGTGGTATGGATTCCACCCATTTTGTGTAGTATTCGGTAGTAGTTATGATCCATTGATGGCGTTGGGAAGAATGAGGATTGATTTCTCTGACAAGATCCAAACCCCATTGAGAGAAGGGCCAAAGGTCACGAGCGACCTGTAAGGCATGACTGGGTGTATGATGAAGGTTGGAATGTTGTTGACATTTCACACAATGTTTGACATAGTCACAACAATCATGGTTAAGGGTTGGCCAGTAATAGCCTAGGTGAAGAATACGCTTAGCAACAGCAAGGCCACTAAAGTGACCTCCACATATGCCATCATGAACCTCCTTAATGGTATAAGGAATTTCAGAACTTGTGAGGCATCATAAGAGAATACCATCAAAGCTACATTTATAGAGGAGTCCCCCCAGAATGATGAAATGAGAGACCTTTTTAAGGAAGGTGCGTTGTCCGTTACGGGTGAGATCAGGAGGTAAGATGGAGAGGGAAAGGTAGTCAGAGTATTGTTTATACCAAAGGTCACTTGGGTCAGGGGTGTCATTTCCGATTGAGTAAACATCGTGAGGTAAATAAGAAGGTGAATGGAGGCATTGTACGGTGACAAATATTTTGGAATCGGCAGGGGAAGCGGGTATTTGGGAAGCTAAGCAGGCCATGGTATCTGTAAATTTGTTGGTTGAACGTGGGATGGTTTGAAGGGTGTAACGATCAAAGGTGGTCAAAAGTATGTCTACATGATGTTTATACTTTTGAAGTATCTCGTTATGACATTGGTACATACCATTGACTTGGTTTACGACCAATTGTGAATCACCAAAGATGTGGATTGATTTGACATCTAGGGCATATGCGGCTTGGAGACCTAGTACGAGTGCTTCGTACTCGGAAATATTGTTGGTGCATTCAAAGTCTAGTTTGAAAGACAAAGGCATGGGTTCTCCATCTAGAGGAATGAGGATAACACCAGCCCCACCCCCACGCTGACACTTGGAACCATCGAAGAACAGTGTCATTTGGTAAGGGGGTTCGTCCAGGGAAAGAGTAGCAATTGACTCATCGGAAAGTCAAAATTAGAGGGTTGATCCCCAGAAATAGGTGCGTCAGCCAGTTGGTCGGTGATAGCTTGGCCCTTGATGGACTTTTGGTGAATGAATTCAAGGTCAAGATCAGCTAAAAGCATAAGCCATCACGTGGCATGCTGATTTTGATAAGGTTTGGCGTACATGAAGTGTAAGGGATCGGTGTTGGTCACGACATAGGTTTTGTGGTTGAGTAGGTAATGGCGGAGTTTGGTGGCAATGAAAACTAAGGCTAAGAAAAGCTTTTTCTGGATGGTTGTATCAGGTTTCATAGTCCAAAAGAGTACGGCTTATGTAATAAACCGCCTGCTCCCTGTGTTGTTCATCGTGATGAGCGAGCATGGCTCCCAAGGAATGATCAGTAGCTGATATGTATAGGTAAAAAGGTTGATCATCTTTAGGTGGAATGAGTATGGGTGGTTGGAGAAGGTATTGTTTTAGGGCCTCAAAAGCTTTGTGACAGTCATCATCCCATTTAAAGGAGACATCCTTCCTAAGAAGATGATGAAATGGTTGACACCGATCAGATAATTGTGAAATGAAATGGTGAATGGACTGCAATTTACCTTGCAGGCTACGGAGTTGTTTAAGGTTAGTGGGTGGAGGCATTTCCAGAATGGCCTTGACTTTAGCAAGGTCAACTTCTATACACATGGAGGGAAACAATAAATCCCAGGAGCTTTCCTGAGAGAACCGCGAAGACGCACTTTTTAGGCTGAAGGTGGATGCAATATTTAATGAGGCGGTCAAAGATGGTTTTGAGGACGGCGAGGTGCTTGGCGTGACGTTTAGATTTGGCCAAGAGATCATCCACGTAATCTTCCAATATGTGATGCATGATATCATGGAAGATGTAAGTCATAACACACTGATATGTAGCACCAACATTTTTAAGGCCAAAAGGCATGACTCGATAGCAAAAGGTTCCCCAAGGGGTAATGAATGCGGTCTTGTGCTGATCTTCTGGGGCAAGAAAAATTTGGTTATAACCTGAGAAGCCATCCATGAGTGAGAGCATCTCATGACCAGCGGTGAGGTCAACCAGTTGATCAATACCGGGCAAGGGAAAGTCATCTTTTGGGGAAGGCTAGGTTGAGGTCATGGAAGTCCATGCAAATGCGGAGTCCCCCTATTGCTTTAGTAACAGGGACAATGTTAGAAATCCAACGAGGATAATCAATGGGTAAGATGAAGGAAATGGAAAGAAGGCACTGAAGTTCTTCTTTGATGAGAAGAGCAATGCGAGGGTGCATTTTCCTCAGCTTTTGTTTGATAGGTTTGGCATCGGGAATGGTTACGATATTGTGGACCACTATGGTGGGGTCAATATTGGGCATGTCTGCGTAAGACCAAGTGAAAGCATGGTTATGATCTCAGAGAAAAGAAGTGATGGCTTCCTGTTCAGCAGCATCTAAAGATTGTCTGATCTTTAGGATGTGCGGGTCATCCTGAGTATGAATGTTGATCTCGATAGTCAATTCATTCAACATGGTTTTCGTCTCAGAGGGTAACGACCGATGAATATATGAGTCTTCTACACCAAGGTAGGTGAGTATGGATTCATCATCCTGACATTGAATGACGTTAATGGTAGGTGTGTCGTCATCGATCATCTCAGGATATAGGAATGGAAGAGTGGAAGGGGCCTCGCCTTCACGTTGATAAGTCAAAGGCCCCAAGGAAATGGTGTTTATGAAAAAAAAAGTTAGGGGGGATAGATTCAGGATCCATCGACTCTGTCGGTGAGGGTGGTGATGAAGGTGGAGTGGGTGAAGGTGGTGATGAAGATGAAGGTGGAGGAGGGCTAGGGTCTTCAATGAGTTCAATGCGGGCCTATTTGGTAGGAGGTTCGGGGAAGCCGATACCACTACGGTCATTATGTTTACGGGTGGTACATGGAATAATGGTATGGTGGCCTTGCTCATAAAATCCAAAACCAAAACCCTTCCACGCACAGTGGTGGAGGAAGGTGTGGGTGAAATGGTGATTGGTAAGTGATTGGAAGTCAGTGGAAAATGGGTGGGGTTGTGATGGTGGTTCAGGTGTGTAAGTGGTAGTATCAAGTCCCCCATAGGTGAGACTAGTACGAAGATGAGGAGGACCATAAAGGAGGCATTCTCCTATACAGTGATCATAGTGAGGGTGTTGGTGAAGGCTTCCATACTCGTGCGGAGTAAGGAATGTGTTGACACTATATAGGTGGTACTCCCCCAGAGTGAGGCATTGAAAAACACCTTCCAAGGGATCAGTGGTTGGTATGTAGGTAGCTGGTATGGATGATGTGTCGGAGGTCGATGCAGAGGTGGAGTTAACAGATTGGGAAGCTAATGGGTCAGCCGTGGAGGTTATAGCAGTGGTAGGAATGGAGGAGGTATGTGCGGTGAAAGCAGTGGTTGTACTGGTAGGTGGAGGTGTAGGTGAAGCGGTATTGGTTGCGGAGGTAGACGGCTTGACAGGTATGAGCACATCATTGGGTCGGTAAAGCATGTTGCATGTTTTGAAAGGTGATGGGTCAGCTGGAATGGTATAAGTGTGTCCTTCGTGTTCAAACTTTACACAACGATGCAAAGTGGAAGGAACACAACCCATGACATGGATCCAGGGTCTACCAAGCAACAAGTTATATTGGAATTCCCCCTCCAAAACATAAAACAATTCTGGAACAGTGTGGGGGCCCATGCGAATGTGAAGGATGACAGTGCCTAGTGTGGAGGTGATAGCATCGTTGAATGAACGCAACATGACCGGATGTTTATGCATGTAATTGTCAGGTATGCGCATTTGAGAAAATGCATGGGATGAAATGATGTTAATGCTAGCACCTCCATCAATCATCACATGGCGTACCCATATGTCATCAATGTGGACAGAGATGAAGAGGGCTGGGTCCAGGTCATCATTTTGGTGTGGTGCGATCTCCTCCTCTGAGAAGCTAAGGGAGGCCACTTGGTGAACAAGGTGAGGTGAGGATGAAGGTGGTAATTTGGTGAGAGAGGCTACATGATGGGGTGTGATAATGGAGGCTATGGGTGTAGGGTCATTGGGTAAAACCTCAATAGATTGAAGAACCTCCATGAGGGCTTGACGATGGGATTCTGAGGTTTGGATGAGGTCATATAAGGACATTTTGAGGGGAGATTGGTGTAGTTGTTTGAGCATGGTGCGATGTGTGACGCCATTAGAAATGGGGTATGTGGGGCCATGGATAGTTATTTTAGGTATGGGTGCAGATGGTATGTTGGGTATAGGATTGGTTGGTGGGTCAGTTGCCTTTTCTTTTCCCTTCTGTGCACATGTAGTGACATGTATCATGTTGATTTGAGGGAAGTTGGAAAATGGAGAAGGTGTAGGGTGAGTGGTATAATGACATGAAGGGAAAAAACCTACTGGAGGAGAAAAGCCCTGTGAGGTCAGTTGGGTGCAACGACATTTGGGTGGTGGTGTGGCAAGTTCTCTGATGTGAACCATGTTAATTTCAAATCTTGAGGGTGGCTCTAGGAGCTGGTGAGGGTGGAGGTTGTGGTTGTTGAGTGGGTAGTGTGGGAATGGGTGTTGGTGAAGCAGGATCCTCATCGAGAAGGTCGTCATCATCAAAGTTGGTTTCTGGTGGACACAATTGGATAAGGATGATTTTCAAGGCCTTGCAGTTCTCCACATCATGCCCTGGCACATGATGGTATGCGCAAATTTTAGTATCATCAAACCCTTTTGGCTTGGGTTTGAGGGGGTCGTAAGGTCGGAGTGGCAGTAATGTGATAACAGAAGTCTCGAGGAGGTTGGTTAAAATTTTGGCATAGGACCCTGCTAGTGGATCACAATGGGAAGTGAATGTGGGTTTGGGTGTAGGTGTGGTTGATTGTCGAGGAACTATTTTTGGAAGAGTAGGAATGGGTCGAGCTATGGGTTTAGGTGCCAGTGTGGTTTGAGGTATCGGTTGGGTTTGTTTGGGTAGGGGTATAGTAGATGGACGGGTAGGAGGGTGTGGGGTTTTTTTGACTACCTTGTTGTGGGGTAGTGGGGTTTTGTTTTTGGGTTGCACCTTCTTGGGTAAAGGTGATGTGGGTGTATGAGGTCTAGAAGGAAAAGCAGATGGAGGAAGAGGGCGAGTTACCCACGGGGATAATGGGGGTGCTGTGAAGGTAGATGACGTGGGTCGTACTTGGGGTGTGAGGGACAATGACTGAAGTGTAGTGGGTAGTGAAGCAATAGCTGAAGGTATTGGAGGTATTGGTGGTAAAAAGACTACAGGTGTGGGTGTAAGTCATGTTGTGTGCCTGGGTAGGTTAGAGGTTTGTGAGGAAGGAATGGGTTGTTGTGTTATTGGTTTATGGATGGGTGAAGGGTGCTTGACCATGTTGGGCAGCTGAGGTCTTAAGGTAGATGGGACAAGTGTGGGTGTGATTGGTGTGGTCGGGGTATGAGGTCGATGAGTTTGTTTCTTTAGTTTGGGTGTCAGAGTAGGTGTGGTTTTGACATTGGAGGATGTAGCTAAATCCAGTTTAATAGGTGGATGAGTAAGGCTGGTGGTCAGGGTGACCCCTAAAGTGGTAATAGGTTTAGTGGAGGAAAATGTTGTGGGTGTGGGTTTGGGTTTAGATGTAGGTCAGGTTATGGGTAAGGGTGTGGTGTGAGTGCTAATGGGTATCGTGGAAGGGGTTGTGACAACAGTGGTTGTATTTGGTTTGATGGGTTGAAATGTGTTTGGGTAGATAGTGGAGGTATCAGCGAGGGATCTCTGCATCTGTGTTGAGATAGGGAGTAAGAGGTGCCCCCATAGTAAATCCCTATCCACATAATCTAAGTGATCGGCCAAACGTGAGAACGACACATCTGTGGGTGGAGTTGGTGAGGACCTAATGGGAATTCCCATAAAATGTGTCTTAGAGATGGGGAATTGGCCAGCTTCAGCTTCCGTGGGTAAGAGAGCTGAAAGTAGGTCTGTTGGATTTTGGGTAGCTGATGGAGAATGCTCGCCAAGAGGCAAAGGTATCTCAACTGGGTCTATGATGGGTGGAGGAGATGATGGGAGCTCCTCTATAAGGAACAGATAGGGCTCCTCTGTGGGTGGAGGATAATGGGTGCTCCTCTGTGGGTGGAGGAGGTAATGGGTGCTCCTCTATGGGTGGAGGAGGTAATGGGTGCTCCTCTATGGGTGGAGGAGGTACTGTAGGTAAAGGTTCTCTAAGTGGAGAAGCTAGGGGTGAGATGGTCTCAATGTTAGCAGAAGACCCCTCCATAGGTGATGAAGGAGATGAAAGGTGTTCCTCTGTTGGTGAAGGAACAATGGAGGTTGGTTCCAATGTGGAAGGAGGATTTCGGGCTAGGATTTCCTCTATGGAAGGGATGTGAGGTAATTGAGAGGTGACAGGTACCTCGTTAAAGATAGCGTGAACCTCACGGGTATGGGTATCATGAGTTGATGTCTCACCGGTTTGATTGGATGAAGGGGCATGGTTGGGAAATGGTTTTTTGAAGATTTGTAGATTTTGGTTGGGGGTGGCATTGGGATTATCCATAGTTAACTCACCTTTCTTGAGCATTTCTTGGACAATATTCTTGAAAGTGATGTAGTTTCCATCACTATGACCCTTTACTTGATGATAGTTACAGAAATCATGTTCTTTATACCATGCGGGCATGGGGTGAGCAGGGTCAAAACCAGTGTGTGGTTTTATGGGTGGAAGGGTGATGGCTCCAGCTTTGATAAGCTTTTCTAAGATAGAAGAGTAAGGTTCCCCAATTGGGGTATATTTTTGCTGCTCTCGTCTGAATTGAAAAGTCTGGATAGGTGAGAGATTAGATGAGGGTGTAGCCTGATTCGATGGATGAGCTGGGCTGGCCTTGAGTACCACTACGTTAGCGGTGCCCTTAGCTTTTGAATAATTGGTTTGTGGTTTGGAAGAAGAAGAGGTATCATTCAACTTGAATGTCCAAATTCTTATTGTGTAATTGGATTTTCTTCTCTTCGATGGCCCGAATCTCTAACTTTCGTGCCATAGTGAATGCCTCATCGAATGTTTGGAAGGTTTGGACCTACAAGGTCAGGGAGATATGTCTAGCGCAAGCTCATGTGAAGAGCTCGATGAGTTCAGTTTGTGGCAGTTGGAAGGTAAGTTGATTGATCAGGCTGTGCCAAGCGAGTGACAAAATATGTGATAGATTCGTCCTCATACTGACGTGTGGAATATAGATCGGTCATGGTAACCTTCTTGACGATATTGATAGAGAAATGATCCAAGAAGGCTTGGGCTACCTAATTGAATGAGAATATAGAGTGTTTAGGTAACCCACTATACCAATCTAATGCAGGTCTAGTGAGGGACATGGGAAAAGTTCTCAAAAGCAAGGCATCATCATGAGCGATCAGATAACACCCATGTTTGAATGACCGCAAATGTTGTTGTGGGTCTTCTTTGCTATTGAAAGTGATTGAATTTAGGCATTTCCCAATGCACAGGGTATGAACAGATAGGAATGGATGGGTGAATAGGCTCGTTGCAAATCTCGTCATAGGTGAGAGTGTTGTGGGAGCCTGGAAACCGATGCCTCCAATGTCTACATCTTGTCCAACATCAATTTAATTAGGTCATTGGTGGGTTGTGATGATTGGATGCCTCCTATAGCGTGAGGAGGTTGGTTTTGGGCATATAATGGGGGTGGCACTCCAGTGTATGGGGCTGCCATGTAGGGTGGTGGAGAAGAAGGCAGTGAAATAGGGGGTATGTACCTGGAATGAATAATGGATGAAACAGGAGGTTGTTGGTAGTATGTATATGGGGGTGGAAGGGTCGTGGTAACCCTAGTGGCAATAGGGGCTAATGATTGTGGAATGGAAAGAACCATGTTCTGAAATGGGGTAGGGGTCACTGACACTGGAGGTGGGAATGTAGCTACAGGTATGTATGAGACATTAGGGGTGGATGAGGTTGTGTTTGGGGTAGTCGTCGAGGGTATGGTGGATGTAATGGGTGCCACAGAGGTAACAGACGTGACAGTCATAGCGGGTATAGAACCTAACTATGAAACGACTGGGGGTAAGGTGGATGTGGGCAGCACGGAGCCAGATGGGGCCGATGCGGAAGTGGGTGCGAGAGTCAAGGGGGATAGATATGGGCATGTCGTATATCAACTGACCGAGGCATCTTGAGTGGATGAGTGGGAAAGGTAAAACTGCAAGGTGGCAGGGTTCTGGTCAAGGAGTCGTGTGAACTCCTCATCTCTGGTAGTGATAGTAGTAGGCTGGATGGGATCCATGGTTGGTGATAAAATAGAAGGTGGTGAAGGACTAGGTGGGAGTGGTTGGCAACTGGCGTGAAATACGAGGGTGCTTGCTTGTCTTCGGGTCAGCACCATGTGAACCAGTATTGATCAGGTAGGGTTACTTCTCTGTAAATGATACAGAGAACAACAGGAATAGGTGAATCTGGTGATAAAAAGTGGATGAAGTAACAAATGGTGGCTGGAATGTGAAACAGGCTAACCGATGCCGGTTAGGGAAAACCGACGTCGGTCAAGGGTAACCGCTACCGGTCACTATAGAAAATGGACAGTGAGTAAACAACGAGGTAGAAGGTAAAATCTGACAGGTATGCCAAATCTGAAGATGTTTAAAATGTCAATGGGAATAATGACAGTGACAGAGACTATGAAAAGTGGAAGAAAGTGAAGTAAAATGTCCTTTTGAGTAGGTTAGCAAAAGGACTTGGAACCACACGTCGGTTGGGTATAACCGATGGTGGTCAGAGGTAACCGACGATGGTTACTGTGAAATTGAAATAGTGATGAAAGAAAGTGGTTGTGAATTAAAATCTGATGTAGAATCAGACCCAAAATTCTAGAATGATGATGATATGGCCCAGGCACACTCAGGTGAAGCCGGAATACACCAGCTATGATGAGGAGCATGCAAGGATGAACAAAAAAAAAGTGATGAACGTGATCTCTCACCTCAAAATGCAAGCCAAGCAAAAACACTAAGAAAATGTGATCCTAGGAGTGCCTTTTCTATTATGTTTGTTTAGCTTATGCTATTTAGGGACTGACACATGAATTGTGAAATAGATTTTTTGGTGAGGATGGCTTCCTACAAAGAAGGAGATCTAAAAGGTGAGGTTTCAGGTATGTTATGGTGGGGGCGGGCTTCGCTCTGAAGTATGACTCGACAGAGCAGCGAGCTGGGTGCCCACTGTGTCGTGATCGTGTGATCACCTACAGCTTCTTCCAGGTAGGATGTTGTTTAAGAATGTATGTATTTTGAATTTTTGTGTGGTTTGGTAAGACTCAGAGAAAGAGAAAAGGATAGAAGTGCTTTTCTATGATTCGTTTGTCAACCATCAGCTGGTCATGACTTCCAGCGTATAGGTTGCCCTCAATTAATGTGAGCTAATGCAATAAATCAGAATGGAATGCACTTGTTTTTAAACCCAAATCAAAAATGTGAAATTGGATGACACAATAAGATGAAGAGGAAGAGGGATGCTCTTTCACTACAATGCAGAAAACATGAAGAAATGATTCTTTTTAATTACACCAAAAGAAAAGTTTCCTTTAGAGCAAATAGAAAGAAGAGGTGGATTACCAGGGAAGAAAATTAGTGTGTACACTTTTTAGAAGGGAAACAAACACACAATTTTTTTCCTAGGAATGAATGAAATGCAAGGAACCCCTGGATGGGTCCCACCGGGCGTGCCAAAATGTTTCACCTTTTTCTTAGATTGTTTCTTTGAAGTGTTGACGAAACAGATAGGGTAACAGGCATAGGAGGAATACCTGTTCAAATGTCAGTTGATGGGTTGTTGCATGTGCGTATGACTTCCGAATCCATAGCTGATCGTGAGAGCTTCCTTTTGGCTAGGAGGAACTACCTGTAATGAAAACAAGACCACCAGAAGGAATTAAACAATATGGGCAGTGAACTGCCTAGCGTAAGCTAGATCTGGGAAGTATGATACTTCCTAGATGGCTGTCAGTCCACTATTTTAAACAATTCAATGTTGTAAACAAAGTAAATCCTATTGTTATTTTAAAATGATTTAGGTATCTCACTTAAAAACACAATAAGAAATAGATCTAATCTAACAGGCTAAGCTAGAATAGAATCCAAAGGTCAAATGATTGGTTCTAGGTCTCTACAGGTCTGATAAAGGTCTTGGGTAGATCACAGGTGAATGAGGGTGAGATAAAATTAGGTGGGTAGGTCTCTGTTCAGGGCTATGTGGGAAAACACAGAGACCGGTGTCGGTCAGGGGTGACCGACGGCAGTTAGGTGTAACCGGTGCCGGTTACTGTGAGATCTGGAAATGTCACAGAACAGGCTTTTGGTCTCCTTTGTGATTGCACAAAGGACTTTGGTTGGTCGGGACAAGGTATTGGGTGACTGGAGTAGGCTTTTGCGAGGTTTTAATGGGTATATGGAGGTGGAAGTGTTGGAGAAGGTCAATAGGGGCAAGATAAACAATGGATGATAAAATGATGATGAAATGAAATAACCAGGAAAGTATGATGTTGTACTTACTTGGATTTCATTCCTGAATGTCTGTGTGTGAGGGATGGAGGTGCTGATGATGGGTTTGAAGGTTGCAAGTGATCACCAACTGAAGAAAAGCTTCTGTCATGGGCTGCATGTACACTCCTCTTTGCTTGGATAGATCAGATCATGGCTGGGATGGCTGTGAAGGAGAAGATGCTCAATCTCCTTCCTTGGATGTGAGTTTTTGCTGGAATTGGCTCTCTGAAGATGCGTTATCTCTCTGAGATGTGTTCTTGCTCATCAAATTTCTCCCAATGTTTTGCCAACTTCCAGAATTCCAACCTTGAGAATAAGGTTGTTTTGGGGTTAAAAGGGGTAACCGACGGCGGTCTGGACTTAACCGGCGACGGTTAGGGGTAACCGACGTCGGTCAAGGCAGGATTTCCTAGGTTTACTAAACTAGGGAGATCCTCCTGATTTCCTTGGATCTCATGTCGTTATCCCACGGATTAGACTGGGAGCTTCTTGTGAGCATGCGGGAATGTGGTTAGAGGGAATGTAGGCATTGATTTTTAGGGTTTGGGTAAGTCTTAGTTAGTTATGGGAACTTGCTAAGAATAGGTCTTAGGTTGAGTTGGCTTGGTGAGGTGTCTAAGTGAACTGTATGTGGGGATATTATTTAAATAAGATATTTAAATAATAAATATAGTGAGGATAATGCATTAATTTAATTAAATTAATATTAGTGGGGTGAAGGGGGGTCATGGCTAGGTAAATGTAATAAAGGGTGCTTATATGTCGATGGACAAAAGGGGAGTATGACCTAATTAGTGTCTACACCATCACATAGGACAAGGTTGGTTCATCTGCATCACACTTAATAGGGGGGATTCTATTATATTCCATGCACACATTCTATTACATTTTCTACATTTAGTTATTGCTCATTACTTCACAAAGTGTGATTGACACAAGAGCACCAAGGGAAAATTATGCACACACTCACTAGAACTACATTTGGGTCTGAAATATAGTGCAAGGCTCAGTTAGTAAGCCCAATGTTAAGGTAGCTAAGGTCAATGTGACCCATTCATTTGCATTTGCATTTTTAGGGTTTTGATAATCTTCTTTGGTCTTTTACAAGTTTTATATTCATCTTGGATTATCAATGACACTTGGTGTAGGACACTAAATCTGATGTGACACACAGTAAGGGTTTCAAACTACCTACCAGACCTATGAAAATTAGTTCTAGATCTTTTACATAGATCAAGGCACCCATTCTACAAACCAGAGCACCCGCAGGTGCCCTAGTCCCTCTCTAGATGCTCCAGTCCAGCTAGATACTCAAGATTCATCCTTTTCTAGGCTTATGCACAATCATTCTTGCCTTTTGTTTCTCCAATCACCTCTGCAACACATTTCAGATATGCCTTCTAATCAACTAAGTATTTTCCTTGCTCTTCTTGCATATTAGGGTTTTTACTTTCATTAGATTAGTTGTTTGGGTCATTTTACATACTTTTTATTACATTAGTTTATTGTATTTATATGTCTTTCTAGATTAGATTAACTATCCCCATATCTTACTTTTAGTTAATCACTTGATCTAGAGATATTTGTATACATAAAAATACAAATACATACATACTAATCCATTAAAATTCATATATTATCTACTTTAGATTTAAAAAAGTTATAGAATGCATGCATATTTAAAAGAGGGGGAAAATAAATAATGTCATTCTTAGGCAATTAAATGAGATCATCAAGTATCATGCAACAACTCAGTATAAATCTAAAGGTTCATCATCATCTTGCAAATCATCCATAACTCAATCATACTCAGATCAACCAAGGTGGATCTTAAGATCACAGCAATGGACAAACTAGCCAAGGTGGGTCTTCTACGAAACCCAATCCAAATCCAAATACTTTGCATGCCTAGAACATGTTTCTGAAAGTGGAAATACATAAGTTTGATGAAAATGATACACCCAATTAGATTCACTAAATGGAGAATTTATTTGATCTACATTATATCTCATCTAGACAAAAGGTGACCATGATATCCTTGTATCTCGAACCTGACCAATTCGTCTGGTATCGATGGCTATGTGCTCAAAGGTTGAAGAGTGGTCTTAGTGTCACATGGACAATTTACCGAAGAGTTGCAATTACATTGTATTTTTAGTGTGTCAGAGAATTACTTCAACTAATTAGCAAAGTTACGATAAACAAGTTCAGTCATGGATTATGTTCATCAATTCCAAAACCTATCTATGCGTGTGGAGAATATTATGGAAGGGAATATGAATGACCTATTTCTTGGGGGTCTTAAGGACCACATTGAGCACAAGGTGCATATGTTTAATCTACTTAAGGTTTTTGATTCTATCATCACGACATGTAGGGTAGAGGAAAAAATTATTTCCACCATGATGTAGAATTTCACTAACATTAGAGACCATAGCACCTCAGCACCATCATTCCCTTGACCTATTAGACTTAGAGCTCAAAAAACTGAAGAAAAAAGAGAAAAAGGGTTATGTTTTAACTATGAAAACAAATATGGACCGAGACATAAATGTGCTGAAAAGAAGTTGTTCTAAATTGAGGGGCCTAGTGATGAAGAAGAGAAGGAAGAAGATGAAGATGTAAAGATCATTATCGAGACAGAGGAGAAGTTAGGAGATCCCCAACCAATGATCTCATGTCATGAAATTTTATGTATTAACACCCCTAAACCATCAAAGTGGTTGGATTCTTAAAAAATAGAGGGTAACAATGTTAATAGACTCAGGAAGTACTCACATCATAAATTGGTAGTGCACTTAAACTATTTTGTTTATCCTACTCCATAATGGCAAGTAATGATCTTTGATGGGGGTATTGTTAGTTGTTTAGGAAAATTCCAATAACTTTAAACTCACTATGGGATATGACTTGCTAAATATCCCTATGTATGTTATTGCCATGGGAGGAGTAGACATTGTGTTAGGATTTTAATGGCTTACCACCTTAGGAACCCTTGAGATGAACTTTTAAGATTTGTTCATCTATTTTCAATCAGAGGGGAGGAATTTTGAACTAAAAGGATTAATATCAAAATCCCCACAATTGGTGAGCTCTCACCAGATGCAAAAATGATTTTAAAAGGTGCAGAGGGGTTTGTGGTACATCTTTTTTTGTTGTAAGCACATCAATCAAATGCATTTATACCATCATATATGCAAGTAATTATAGATGAACACTTAGGGTTTACCTCCAAATAGAGACCATGACCATGCCATCCAACTAGTACCATGGAACCAATTGCCCAAAATCGGACCTTATAGGTACCCATATGTGCAAAAGAGTGAGATTGAGAAGATAGTACAAGAGATGTTAGAAGTAGGAATTATCTGTCATAGTTATAGTACTTATTCTTCTCTAGTAGTGTTAGTGCATAAAAAGATGAAAATTGGCTTATGTGTCCTAATTATAGGATACTCGATAAGTACATAGTCAAAGATAAGTTTCCCATTCCTATAATTGATGATTTGCTAGATGAGTTGTATGGTGTTGTTTACTTTTTAAAACTTGATCTTTGTTCTGGATATCATCGTATCAAAATTAGGAATATAGATGTTCATAAAACAACCTTCCAGACACATGAAGGCAATTATGAATTCTAAGTAATTCCTTTTAAACTCGCTAATGCACCCTCTAAATTTCAAAGTTCGATGAATTCTATCTTTAAGACATTCCTACGGAAGTTTGTTTTAGTGTTCTTTGATAATATATTAATCTACAACAAAACATGGGAGGAACACTTACATCATGTAAATAAGGTGTTAGAAACTCTTGAACAATATTAGATTCATGCAAATCCCTCTAAGTGTTCTTTGGATTCAAGGAGGTTGAATATTTGGGTCACATTGTCTCTTATAAAGGTGTTAAAGTGGATCCTAACAAGATAAAATCCATGCTTGAGTGGAAGGTTCCAAAAAACCTAAAAAATCTTGGAGGTTTTTTGGGGCTTACATGTTATTATCAAATATTTGCAAGCAATTATGGTAGCATGGACACATTACTAGCAAATTTATTAAAGGACTCTTTCTATTAGAATGAGGAAGCTACTAAAGCATTTGAGAAGTTGAAGGAGGCCATGTGCACCACTCCAGTTCTGGTTACCCCATATTTTTCCAAAACATTCATTGTTGAATGTGATGCTTTAGGGTATGGTATGAGGGTAGTACTCATGCAAGAGGGTCATCTCATTGCCTTTGAGAACCATCAATTCAAAGGTAAGAATATGTAAAAACCAATTTATGAGAAGTAAATATGATCCATACTTCATGCAATAAAGCAATGGAAACCATATCTAATGGGAAAAAACTTCAAAGTAAAGACATGTCATGATAGTTTGAAATACTTCTTAAATCAACGTCTATCACCTGAAGAACAAAAAAATAGGTCTAAAAAATGGTGGGGTATGATTTTGAGATAATCTATAAGAAAGGGAAGGATAATGTAGTCGTTGATGCTCTATCTTGAAAGGATGAGTTAGTTGAGGCGTTGTTGTGTGTCATATTTATATTACAAGAAGATTGGGTACATGAGGAAAGGTTTAAATGATGGGATGACCCAAGTACACAAAATATCATTCAGAATATCCAACATGATCCAAGCATGTTAGAAAATTTTGTATGGAAAGGGAATGCTTTATGGTACAAGGATATATTATACTTATGTAAGAACTCATCCCTTAAAAATAGGGTTCTATCTAAGCTCCATGTTTCTCCAGTAGGGGGCATTCTAGCTTCTTGAAGACTTATCATCGAATCAAGGAAGATTTATTCTAAGAATGGATAAAATGGGATGTCCAAAAATTTGTGGTAGAATACATGGGTTTTTAGAAAAATAAGGGTGAAACAATTAAGTCCCCAGATCTTCTACAACCTTTATCTATTCCTAACCAGAGGTGGGAAGAGGCTTCCATGAACTTCATCACATGATTACATAAATCAGAAGGGAAAAATGTAATCATGATTGTGGTGGATAAACTCACCAAATATGCCCATTTTTGTGCCTTATCACACCCATTTTTGTAAGTACAGTAGCAACAACCTTCATGGATACAGTTCATAAGCTACATGGGACACCAAAGATTATAGTAAGTGATAGAGACACTATATTTACTAATAACTTTTCAACAGATTTGCTCTCATGTTTGGGTACTCAACTAGCTCGTATCTCTTCTTAGCATCCCCATTTAGATGGGAAAACTAAGGCGGTAAACAAGTGCTTAGAGGGATATCTTCATTGTTTTACCTTAGACAAGCAAGTGAGATGGATCCAATGGTGCCACTTGTAGAATGGTGGTATAACACTTCCTTCCATACTTCATCTAAAATGACTCATTTTTTGGCATTATATGGGTGCCATCCACTGTCAATCAGCTCATCTTTGAGAGGCCAACCAATGGTAAGAGTAATTAAAGAGCACATACAATACCAAAAAGAGGTAGTTTTTAGTCTCAAGGAGAACTTAGCCATGACATAAAATTGCATAAAGTAACACGCTGATCAACATCACAGTGAAAGACATTTTGAAGTTGTTGATTGGGTTTTTTGTATCTTTAAAACCATATAAGCAAATGTCTTTGAAACAAAAAAAAGGATAACAAGCTTTCACCTATGTATTATGGCCTTTATCAAGTGTTGAAAAAGATTGGTATTGTAGCATACAAACTGAAACTCCCTCAAGCAACTAGAATACATCCATTCTTCCATGTTTCTTGCTTGAAGAAGGTAATTTGACATAAGATATCATCCCAAACAGTGTTACCTAAGCTAGATGAGGAGGGAATAATCATCTTGGAACTCAATTGCATCCTTTAGACACACACTAAACGATTGAGGATAGGGGTCATTACCGAGTATCTAATCAAGTGGAAGAATCTAGACAATAAAGACACAACATGGGAGAATCCAACATTCCTACAACAAAATCTATATCTTCTTAACATTGGGGACAATGTTTCTCCAAAGGGGAAGGGCATGTTACTCCCTTAATCCTATATCTTACATTAGATGTGTATGACCGACTTGTGGCTATCATAACTTCTTATCATGATGTACCTATTTCGTATATGTTATAATATCATTTGTGGGTCGGCCTTGGTAATGACCATAGTATAGCAATTATATATATGACTTAGTAGGTAGTATTTAATCGTCATATTGAACACTTGAGTCTTATTGTATAGTTTGGAGGTTTCCCCCTTAAAGTGTCTAAGTTATTCTACTTGCATCTTATGACCATTTCTCTACATTTTGGTGTTATTTTGTGTTCTATTGTTGATATTCAGATCTATATAAGTAATTTCATTACAACCAATCATGAAAAACAACATATGTAAATTAAAGAGCTAATGAATCAATTCATAAGTAAGTCTTGATTTTACATTTTTTAAAATTATTTGAATATTTTTGTATTATGAGATTATTTGAATGTTTTTGTATTTTTAAAATTAGTTATATATAGGGAGGGAGGTAGCATAATATTTTCCTAATAAGGTCCTCATTAAGAGGCAAGGAAAAATCATAAGGTAAATGAGGCTCGAACATCAAATGTGTCATATTGGAAGAAGAATAATCCTATAGAAGTTGTGTAGGAGCCATAGCATGTGTCATAATAAATTTGGGATGGAAAGACTCATGGGGAGTAGTATGTACACTAGGAGACCTAGTGAAAGGCCTAAGAGGTAGAGACTCACTAGAAGAAACATGTGCAATAGAAGGCCTATTAGGAGGCCTTGGAGGGAAAGACACAATAGAAGCAACACATGTAATAAAAGACCTAGTAGGAAGAATGAGAGGGAAAAACCACTAGAAGGAGCATGTGTAATAAAATACATAACATGAGGCCTAAAAGGGAGACACCCACTAGAAGAAACACGTGTAATAGAAGACATAGAAGCAACAACTGCAACTTTTTACTAACATAAATATTGGGGCCTCGTATATGATACCCTTAACCGTAATAACTTGCTTATTCTAAATCAATTTGACACGTTGATGCAAAAGAAATGGTATAGCATGAAAAGTACGCAACCAAGGGAAACCTATATGCTTGTCACATGAACCTAGAGAAGTAGTAACCAAAAGCAAAATATTTTAAAAAGTAGAACTAACTGTAAGAGGTATAACAACATGTCCAAGTTTGGTCTTAATATCAAAATTCAAAAAAAAAAATTAGTATATCCAAGAGAACCTAGTAACTTGAAAGTGCACATATTATGTCTAATACTACTATCAACCAAAACATTATGTATAAGATGTTGATCGACAAAAGAACATATGTATAATACATCTGGAACAAGATCACAAGCCATATAAGTGTCATAAAAAGTAATAATTGGCTAAAAATATGGCATAGTTGATCCATAAACACAGTAGAAAACACTTCTACTAAAACAATGTTTACTCAGATACTTAAAATTTATCAATTCCCCATAAGTTTTATCTATTGAACTGACCAAAAACCAGGAATGAAATTTGATCCAATGTGTTTTCAAAAAATAGATTTTTAGAATGAATATAAACATCCATATCAGTTAACCCACTGAATAATTCAAAGATTCCATTATTACCCAGTTTTACGAAAGTGTCATTACTAATTTTTAATATGCAAATTCTAATTAAAATGATTGATTAAGTTGTGGAAATAAAATAAAAAAATCAGGATCATATCAGCAATAAAACAAAACAAAATTTGTTCACGGAGTTCACCCAGTTGGGCTAAATGTTTGAATTCACAAAAACATGAATCAGTCTATTATAAAATCATTTGAAGTACAATTTACCCTTCTGAAATGATTAATAGATTCCAATGACCTCCAAAAGAGTTGATCTAGATTTGAAGACTCCACAATTTCTCAGAAATTCGTCCCCAAATCCATTCGTGGCTCTACAAATCTTCCCACAAGTGTTCTCTGGGAAACTGAGCATGAAAAACTCCTACAACAAAAAAATAAAGATGCTTCAAGGAAAAATAAAAAACCAAAACTATCATCTCTTAGTTTAGAGAAAATTTTCAGTTCTACTTAAATCCTAGTTTGGCCTCCAAAGGCTTCAAAAATAATGATTTCTACAAATAGGTCTAAACCACCCTTGTACCCAGACATGTAGAGATGCTTCTTTATATAGAAACAAGCCCCCTTCTTAACTCACCAAATTATTATGGCTTGGTGGTGAGGCATATGTTTTTTAAGCTAGTGGTTGGGGGTTCGAACCACCCCAACCACCCTCCACCGTTATAATTTCCCATTTGGGAAATCCCACATTGATGGGATAAGATGTTAGCGGTGAGTTTAAATGGGAAGTAACTCCCCCATTTGGATGTCGCATGGGCCACACTTACTCCATTTTACACACCCACGCATATAGGGTCAATAGTGGAGAGTTAATTTGAATGGCCGAGTTGTTGAGGGCCATGTTGGGCGCAGCATAGGAGGCTATGACGATGTGTGGGGGGCCACGTGGATGTTTTTTCGCCAATGTTTGAGCGCTATTAGAAATATGTCGAGTGGGCTTGGTTGTTGACTCATCGAGGTGTGGATGAGTTGGTCGATGTGGAGGATGAGATGGCAGCTTGCCAAGCTAGCCAATATAACTCGGTCTTCAATGTAACATACAATGCAATGGGATGCACTATTAATTTTACATTGATCATACAAATGCAATGAGAGGCATATACATAGAAAATTGTGGTAGTGACATTGTGAAGAAACGACGACAAAGACACACCTCCATCAAAAGAGTGTGTCGATCTTGGCTGAGGGCCCCTGACCAACAAATATTGGGTCCCACCTGTCTGATCATGAGTGTCAAAGACCGACATCACAAAACCATATTTTTACCATTTTTTTCAACTTCACTTTTGCCACATGTCACTTCTTGATTGGCCACTTGACCCCATCGAGTCCAAATTTTGACCAACAATATCTTGAGCATACGACCTTTGTTTCTAGCATTCCTAGTACCGTCAGAAAGATCTCTGGATGCTCTACTGTATTGTCACAGTTTAGGGAGATTTAGGTAACATACAAAGTCCCAAAATGTCCTCTAGATCAATAGTATTAGCAATATAAAATGTAACGCTCAATGGATGATGATAAGGAGGAAGTATAACATGATGAACATGGTGCACTTTTGAATTGGATTTAGCGATGTTGTGATCATGAAGCGGTTAATTAAATATTTTGAGTTTTGCATCATCCTTAGTGGGCTTGGATGATTCAGTGGGCATGTCCCATTCAATAACATTGACATCAATAAGATCTTGTATCACATGGAGAAGCTTGAAACTTTGATTGGTAAAATGGCCAACACAATTATGAGATAATTGCAAAAGGCATTAGTATCAAAAATTTTACCACGAGGCTTATTAGTACCAATCTCAAGAGCCAAAGGGAGTGATATAAGGTTGCATGTGAGTATTTTTGTAAGTACTAAGTGAGGTGCACAAGGTAGCTTTGTGAATTTTCATCAAGGAGCTAGTAGTTAAAGCTTTTTAGGTTGAGGTATAACATTAACAATAGATTTAACATCAATCTAGATGTCAATAGATGTGCCTTAAAAATTAGGTTTACCTTGAAACTTAAGATTAGATCTGTTGGGAGCATTGGTAACATAATTGAGTGTGTTCATGGTAAGGAGCTTAGATTCACACTCATTTAATGTATGGCATAAATGATCAAATGAGTCAAACTTTCCAAATATAATTGATTCTTGCAAAGGGGAAATAAGGCTTTGAGTAAAGAGATCTTGAAGCTCTCTGTTGGCTAAAATATTATTCATCTTTGTAAGTATAGTCTTATAGCATAGAACATAATCACTGATTTGTTTATTAGAACATTTCCACATCTTTAACATTTGAGCATAGGAAAACTTGTCCCATATATTGATAAAAAAAATGTGCAAGAAATTGATTAACAAGAGGCGTAAATTTTTGAATTGAATGAATGGGAAGATCATAAAACCATTATAAAGAAAACTCCTTAAGGCTTCTAGGAAAGTTCTTAGTAAGTAATGTGTCATTGTATGACAATCCAAGCAAACGATATGGAAAACATAGAGCTGCTCTTCATGATAACTTTTTCCATAAAAAATAGAAAGCTTGGGAGAAACAAACCCTATGGGCAAGGGATAAAAATTTGATTCAAGTGCAAGTGGGTTGTGAAGTATTTGGGTAAGATACATGACACAAGAAGAGGTAAAGGCACCTTATTGTAATTGTAATATTTGAGATTGCAAACTATGGACAAGGGTTTTAAGAGCTTGTGTGCTAGATGAAGAAGAATGTGAACCACTATAGGTGTATATAGGAGGTGAAGGAATAATAATGGACATAGGAATAGTCATAGTAACACTGCAAGGTGGGGAACTAGTTTCCCCCAAAATAATGGCACCATAGATATAACAACAATAGATGTATCCATAGTAGAAGACATGGGATGAGGCATCCCAAAAAGATATTTCCCATTAGAGGGTTGATCACGAGTAAGATGAGTAGTAAGAAGAATCTTGATAAACATGCTTAATATGTGAGTGTTACCATGAAGTTGTGGATGAAAATTAGATAAAATCTCAACTTGATAAGGGTCCACATTGTCATCCTCGTCATGACCAGAATTAAAATGTTGTTTAATATGTGTTTTAATATCTTGCAAAGGCACCTCATGGGCATCGTGATCAATTGTAGAATAAACACCTTGTACATGAAGTGGGGATGAAGCCATAGGGACTCGACATTTGTGAGTAGGAGGAGAAATCTCAATATGCACAATGGGTTGTTGATTGCTACATGTAAAAGGCATATTAGGAAATTATATGCAAAGATGAAAAATGGAACCTTGGGCAAGTGGGGTTTGAAATAAAGTGAATATTTGATGAGGGTCAGGTTCACTAAATTTTTACACCTTAAAAATATAGTAGACGGTTAGGAAGTAAAGAATGTTACAGGTTGAATATTTTGAATAAATCAGTAAATATTAATTGTATAATTTAGATAAAGCTCTTAATATGATAAACGATTATCTAATAATAGAAAGATTACTTAAAACACAAGAAGAGATGAATACTTAGTTGTGCAAAGAGGCACATAAGTGATCTAGGTATGTAAACTAGATGAAAATGTTAATATGAATCTAGAAATGTTGTCTTTGGAATTGTGCTTGAAAACTACTCCAGTACATAACCATACAAATCCTTCTAGGACATAGTACAATTTGATCCCTCTTTGTATGGTTTTAAATCTACAAATGGTGGAGTTTTGTAACTTCACCTACACATCACTGGTCTATAAATGGTTGTACATCAACATGGCTTAGATACCTTCAACACCACATGTAATGACTTGCAACAAATAGAACCCTTTGATACATACATCAAACTTCATGAAATGATTATATAACAAAAAGAGAAATACATATGTGGGTTAGGTTGGAATGACCCTAATGACCAACCCCTACTCAGCCTATCCATGTGCTACATTGTATCCCCTCGAGTGGGATAAAGCCTCATATAGTTCTCCTAGTGTTGGTGTAAGTAGTGTATGCAATATAAACCAACCCCTATGTTTTCCCTCGTGTCACTTGACACTGAGATAACGAGTGTAACCATAAATAGAACATAAATGTATCCAATGCAGTAGTAGTGTAATGTGGTGTGCTTTAGATGCTAAGACTGACTACCTATCCCTTAAGACTTTGACAACACTTGGAGTGACTTGCTCTCATTAGACATGGCTCTAATACTTTTGCATGCTTGGAAATGGAGGAAGCTAGAGTCTTGAACCTAGTTTCAGTGTTTTAGACTTGTGAGGCGGATGCTCTAAAGGATGCACAACTACCTTAGGAATATTTAGGAGAGCCTCAAGTGTTTTACTGTTAATATTTGCAATATGAGTGCTTGAAAGTGTCGAGTGTGTTATAAAGTTCAAGTGATTTGCTTATATAGGCTTCCAAAGGTTAAATATTCACATTATGGTCGACATAGGGAAGATGAAGCGACACACATAAGCTTTTTAAATGAATAAAAGAGCTGTTAGGATAGAGGGTATGATAGCGTATAGATTGGCCCGTGCTATAGTATGTCCCGACTCTATTTTATAGGTCCCATACAAGGATTTAGTGACGAAGGAGACAAAGTCTGAGAATGATGCATAGGGATGGATTAATGCTTTGAATAATTAATATTACATGGATGAATGACTCAGTACTGTGTAGAGATTAAAAAATTATGAGAGAGAGAGAGAGATGTCAATGTAGAGCTTCTAATGTGAGCATTTGTTTGAGTAAATGAACAAAGCCAAACTTGTCATTGGCAAAGGATAAGTTACCAAAATTGAGTGTCTACATCATGTGCATACAAACAAACAAGGCCATAATATTTATACACTCCATTGAAAATTTGAAAGGCAAGTGGACATAAATATCCATCTAAATCTTCCTTTGTATATTTTTTTTAAATAGCTCTTTGCATATTCAACAAAATCCTTCATGTCACAAATAAGACACCCATAATAATCATGTAACAAAAAATGCATGTTGACGACTAGCTTAACAACCAAATTTGCCTTGAATCACATTAAACATCATCCCATCTAATTTGTTATAATCTTCTAAACTTTTCAGTTCCTTTTCTATCCCATGTGATATGAAATCTACAATTCAAAACGAATAATGAAAATGTTAGTATGCTATAGTAGAGATATATGAGACTTACACAATATAGGAGTTTAACTAGTCTGCATATTCATCTTTAATGGATAACACTAGGAATTACACACATAGAAACTGTGTATATAGTAGGAGAGATGTTAACTTGTAATTCTATGGATGCATGCGAGAATGGGAGTGGTCCCCAACGTTTAACTAGTTACACAACTTTGCATCAACTTAAAAGCTTAGGGGATTGTCGCAATATCCACCATACTAAATATTCTAAACTGGACTTGACATGTGGCATGTTTTTTATTTCAATGATGAAAGTTATTAGATGTCACGTGTCATTGAGCACACCCAACATTAACATTATTAAATTCTTTAACAACTATTATTTTCTCACTACTTCTTATTATCTTTTATTTTTCTCTCTCTTTCATCAAGAGTATTAATTGTATAACCAATAGATAATCATAACTCCAAATTCATCCTATATTCATCTATCTATAAAAATACCTCTACTTATTCCTTAACATCCCACACATATTGGGTGTACAAGTTTGAATATATAGATTAAACCTACCACCTCTATATATTTTGATTAGAATATATATTGTAAAAACCTACACATATACATTTTAGTGCATAGTAAGGTCAATGAGCCTATGCGTAGTCGGGTATGGAAAACCCTCTTATTGGGTACATAGAGGTGACAAAAACTATGGATGTTATAATGCATATGTTTCAGGTGCATTGGGTTGGATGCCTTCTTCGTCAGACTATACGTAAGAGCGTTCATTGGACGATAAGATCACAAGTAGCCAAAACACAACCATGACTAGAGAGCACAATTGGGATAACCTTTGAACAGTTGGATCTCAAACCCAGAAGTGGATATAAGAAAACACATGTGGTTTTTCATGAGCATTACCAACTCAAAATCAATAAGGTCTAATCTCAAAAAAAATGCACTTAAAATCCTTTAAACTAGCTTTCACACCGAAGGGGTGCAATGAAAACAAAGATAGGTATAAAAGAAGGAATTGTTTCATGTGGCATAAGAGGATCTAAAATCCAAGTGTTAGATGAAAATGCACCATCTAGTGCACTTTAGTGAATATATAGAAGGGAGTGCAATGAAACACTATTTTGGAAAGTAGGGAATAACAATTATTGAATTCAAAGAGAGAAACATGTATTAGAATCACGATATGGTTAGTTTAGTCTCTTGTTTTCCTATAGTTGGGTTCTTGGTTATGATTTCAGGTGGGAATGTTGGCCAGTGAGACGGGGGGAGTAGCTTAGTTTGGAGATCTCACTACATAGGAGCACTGACTCAAGGGCCTTAATGTACACAAATCCAAGAACTTGACATTGATTGATTTTGTTGATGTTAGTTATATCATAATGAAGAGGATAAAATAGATGATGAGGATGAGTTAGATGACATGGCGAACAAGGGAAAAAACATGAGAGACTTAAACATATTAAAGCTTCCCTATTTGTAGGCAGTGGTGAAGGAGACTCCTCAAAGCCTATGAGGTTGTTAAGAATGCGGACACCATAGTCAATGGCTCGAGGCTTGCCCCTTTAGATAAGGGTCATCCCAGTCCCTCAGTGGCCCACATAGAGCTTATGTTTCGAATTAGATAAGACTTTTCAAAACTATGTTGCCTCCTCTGTGAGGTTTTTGCATTGTGAAAAGGGTTATACTTGACAGTGGGAATGTTGGCAAGTCCATTCACAACATCTCATGGATCAATTTGAGGTCTTGATACTATCTAGTGAGATAACATCTCTCTTCCATGTTGTTCCGTTAGGGACTGCACTTTTTTGAAAATGAACAAGATTCCATCTAACCCTTTTCAGACATATACCAACATCCTCACAGTTGTGCTAACATAGTTTTTCAATAGCAAGGCAAAAGAAACCATCAAGACATAATAGAATGTGGGTGTTGTGGATGTTGTTGTCAGTGTCATTGGTGGCAAGACCCCTAATGAAACTGTTTTGTTTTACACAAAACACAATGATTTTTTTTATCGGCTAAAAAAAGAGGCTCAAGGTCTTACTATTTATATTATAATATGAAAAAACCCTGATAAATCGGGAACAATTAAGTCAATACAAAAAACCATCAAAGATGGTATTGCTAGCTGTAAATATACTATACTTATAACTATATACATACTATATCACTAAAAACTATTTGCCATCATCCTCCAAAGAACTGGAACCATGACTGTAGTGGTGTCCACATTCCTGGCTTCATCTTCCATTATAAGGGTCGTCAAAGAGTTGGCCAAATTAGATGCTTTGAATTGATCCATAGGTATCTAGAGAGCTAAACAAATGGCATTGAGCTTTTTCCCTTGCTGTAGGCTCTTCATTGCCAGGTCTTTAACAAGCTTCCAAAGTTGATCCAAACGAAGCCCAATGTCAAAGCCGAGATGCTCCATATCCTCATGAATTGTGAAGGCATTGCTGGTGCCTAAAAAGAATGTTTGTATCACAATAATGTGAGCCACTTTCAAGGTATCTAGTCATGGCATTGGACTAGCTAGGGTCATTCATGGCCTTAACTACTTCTTCTATGGTTGTCATGTCACTGAGACGAGTAGAGAGCTGGGCCCTTAATAGGTTAGTGGCCATCCACCCTAAGAGATTGGGGGTCCTTAACCCCATTTATGAGAACGTGATGCCAATACTCCATAGCCTCTTTGGTCGTAATCCTTGCACCCTTATCAAATAAATGCCCCGCATTGAGAAATTTCCAGAGCTTTAAGTCATTGACAAGGCCAAAGAAAGAGTAATGCCACATCATCGATACTATAACTGTGGATCAAATTATCTTGCATCTCCTTAACTGTGTTACTGGCGGTAGCTTTTCCCTTTCCAGACCCTAGATTTCATCTCCATTTTGTTATTGTTTCCTCCTATTTCCATAATTTTGACATAGCCAAGGAATGAAAATGGTTCAACCCCTGTATGATTATATAGCCTTTTTTGCCAGTGAAGGCAATCTTACCATGCGCGCCCGGTAGATATTGCTATTAAAACCTTTCGTGGGGAATAAAGCCAATGTATCTTCATTTAATAATTACTGAGGGAGGTGGGGTACTCCACGTTAGCTGCTTGTGGTGATGAGGATAGCCCATCAAATTTTATTATATACCCCAGTTTATCTAATACTTCAGTTGGAATGATAAACCTTTAGCATCACATTATCCTTGATTTCAGCCCCCATATTTGCAAGCTTGTTGGCAACCTTATTGGCCATCTTAGGAATATGAGATATACTTCTATCCCCGAGTAGCTGAGAACAATATGTTACAATGTGTTTATACGTTCTAATGATTAACATTTCCTTTCTTGATTCCATTAACAATCAGTAAGGAGTCTCCCTTCAACTAGTAAATTGTTCTATAATCTATCGCTGGACAATTTTGAGCCCTCCCCAAAGGACTTTGGCTTCAGCCGAAATTATTTGAGCAAATGCCCAAAGCTTTAGTGAAACCCAAGAATAGGCTGACCAGTGGAATTTCTGAATAAACTGCTAACACAAGCTCTTCCCAGGTTACCTTTGGAAACACCATCAAAATTAAGTTTGATGAAATTATGAAGAGGGGTGCACCATTTGATTTGTGAACTAATTTTTCTTTTCAATCCAACCCCATTATTAGGGATCACAAAGCACAATGTTATGGAGGTACAACCAAAAGGCATTGTCATCCAACCACTCACCAAAAAACAATAGAAATAAAACTTTCTTAATGGAAAAGAACACCAAAGCAAGACATATATTTTTTATTTCTCTTCAAATCTCTTGGGGGTGCATGTGAACATCAACAATAATACAATATAGTTGGGTCCATTGTAATGTCCCCAATTTCGAGCAGATGGCCTAGGAGTTTTTTTTCATTCGTCTTAGCCTTGGACATACCCGAGGGGCTAACGAACCTGGAGGCTATTGGGTATAGCTGACTTATCACCACATTACTTTTTTGTTATATTTTGTTTAAGTGGGCGACTTGGTGGTAATAATTGTTATGTTTTGTCATTTGGGGGGGGCGGGGGGCTCATAGTACTTTATTATTCTATTTCTTCATTGGGGTGACTTATGGTACTTTATTATTCTATTTCTTCATTGGGGTGACTTATGGTACTTTATTATTCTATTTCTTCGTTGGGGTCACTTAAGTCACTTTTAGTCCCACATGGAGCTCCCAACTTGGAAAAAGGTAATGAAAAGTTATATAAGGAGATTTGGGGAGTGTTAGAGGGGATTCATTCTTGCATGCACACTTATGATTTTCATTGAGCAACTGCTAATTGCTATCATCTAGCTTGTGTAGTAAGATCCCACAAGATTCCTAGCTTCGGTGGTGGAGAGATCCATTCCTAGCTACACAGAGAAAAGCTTTGGTGATGACAACAACTTTCTCCCTAGCTTGTAAATGTGTGAGTATGGATTTTCAGAGATAAACCCTCCTATATGAATTGTCAGAGAAGTGTAATGCTGAAGATGCACTCCTTGGTGCTTTTAGATGGAGAAAATATCAAGGGTCCTTGTCAGATATGATATGTGGCCTCGATTAGAGCATGATTTTCCCCCCTAATGAGGTTAAATGGAGACACTGTATGAGGGTATATGATTCCCTTGCTTAAGTTTCATCATTACCCACTTTGAAATGATGTAGCCATTTTTGGGATAAAAGCAATGTGCAAGTTTCAAGAAATGGACATTGGGAAAGATTATAAAAGAGGGGAAAAGGACACATGCACCCAAATTTAGATTTTTAACTAGTGCCTAGTGCGTTCTTGTCCCTAATGGACAGTTCCAAATTTGTAGCAATGGTTTTCAAAAAGCTTCCAGATAATGAAATCGTCAGATCTGGAGGTAGGATTAAGAATCTCAATGATTAACAGATGTAAGTTGTCAAATCAAGTTTCAAGTAATTTAAGGATGCATATTTGAGGATAAAAGAAATGTCTGAAGTATCTTAGCTGCCTAGAGGCATTGTGTAATTTTTTGGCAGTAATTCTCTTACTCTAAGAATCATGCATATAAATGATTTTTCTAGTATTTATTATTATTATTGTAAGCTTACATCAATAAGTGCGTGCACTTTAGTGACTACAGTATTTTATAACGATGGCAATCAAATACCATTGGTTTATTTAGCTATTAATAAGTAGAGTTTTTGACAAAAATGTTAGAAAGTGGAAAGGGGGTAAACAAATTTTATATACAATTGAGCATTTTGGAGTGGTTATCCCACAAGGGATATTGGCCCTCCATGTCATTGCAATATTATGAAGTTTGAAAGATAAAGTTTGAACTTGTACAACACACTATTATTGTTAGCTTCAAGCATGCTTTAACACTGCAAGTAGGTAATAAGACACTCTAATAGGGTGAAATTTGACAATCCCTTGGCAATGTTTTTCATGGTTCTAGTTGTAAGGTACTTGCAACTATTTGAAGATAATTTTTTCTAAAGTGGGAGGAATAATACGATCATCATATTGTGATGTGAAGGGACACATAAGATAATAGTTATTTAAATTGGCTCTTGTAAGTGAAAATTGTAATCAGATATGGGTGATGCAGGTCTCATCTACAAACATTGTATCATACTCGTCATCAAAAATTACAATTTTTCATGCTTTAAAGTCTGCATAGCTAGCTACACATGTTAAAATTACCTAAATGAACTATACTTTTAACACTAGCTGTTGGTAATCATACTTCGCATATTTCTATTTGAACCATGTGTCTCTCTCTCGGCAATGACTACTTATAATTAGTCTTTACACAAGCTCAAGCTAATGCCGTTTTTTGACTACATATGGCACATAAATAAGTTAACCTCAACTCATGTAGTCCACTACAGAGTATTGTCGATCTCAACCCATGTTACTACATGGCGATCACTATTACATTAGCCCACACATTTGATCCTTCTGACTAGCTCAATCTGCCTTGGTACATCGACTATGTTATTTCTTCTTAGGACATGGTCCCATGGAGGGGGATTCCATTGATCATTTGTAGCGGGTGTCTCCACCTTGTCATTATGTTTTGGAGCATTTGGTAACAATTTTAAGATTCCGTATTGGTTATTAGCTTTGCATCTAGCCACATACTGCCAAGCTTTAGACTCCTATAGGATCCCATTGCAATTTTAGTGAGAGATTTGGAGGAAGCCTAAAGTAGTCATTCGTTTCCCTACTAACATCATCATAATATAGCTATATGTGCTAGAATGCAAGTTATGTTCCTCATGGGTAACATATTATTTCACATTTTTGAACGCCCCCTACAACCACCTCTAAGACTTTAGGGGGCATTAAAAGTGGAGCTCAACTAAATATTTAGGCCAAGATTGAATTATGTCTTGTAGCAGGTGTTCAAAAATTATGATGGGCAACCATGGTTGCTACAACAAAGTAGGAGTGGAAGCCCTTCCATGGGACCATGCTCTTAAATTGTCTAACATTAAACTGTAGAACGTCCATTTGACTGTCACGTGATAGTTCATTCGATAAGTTTTACTATCATTGAGATAGTCTGGACTTAGTTTGTTTTTAATTTTTTAATTCTCTTGGAGAGGTCAATCAAAAAATAGTAATATGAAGTAGCCATATGAGTAATTTTTGGACCCTTTTTCTTAAGTAGATTTTTACAAGACCAACACATATCACATTGCTAAATGATTCCATTTGACACAAGTCAATATAGAAATCGATAGAAAGTCTCAATGAAGTTATTGATTAAAATAAATATGTGAGAAAATCTAGAACTAAGAACTTTACCGAAATTAGAGTATCTGATTAAGTTATATGATATATGATAGGGATATATATATATATGATATATATATCGGGTATATATCGATATTTATACCGCATATGCTATATATTATATATACCACTAGGGGAGAAGAGCCAGTATGTGAACACTGCCCAATACTTGAACACTATTTTGCATTTAAAATATCCAATACTTGATGGAATAAAAACCAAAATTTTGATTATTGAAGTTCAAAAAATTGTTTTTTTATAAACCATATGTGAATAGGGTCAACATCTCAGTATTACTTAGTACACAATAAATACTGATTGGTACTTTCATTTTCTACAATAAAAGACTCATTTGTTCAAAGTATAAATACAACATATCAGTTGACAAACCCATCATATCTATTTAATGGGTTGAATATTTCTCTTTCCAATTCATCTCTTTCCATATTCCAAGTTGGGTTGTTCAATCACCAGATCTTTCATATCCAGACTTTAATACATACCTGCAAAAAAAGAGGGAACCTTCTTCTCAAGATTCAAATTCATCCATTAAAAACACCAATAAAATTGTACACTTGAAGGTAAAAAATAAATATGAATATCAAATCAAATAATTTCAGCCACAAGATCATCTCAAAATCAATTTCAACCTTTGATTAAAAAGACCCTACACCTTGATCCATGTCTTACATTTTGATTGGATACTCTCTCCCCTATGTTGGTATTATATATTCACTTTCCTAGTCTTGTTTACTGCTGATTTACTTCTGTAGGGTGCCTGATTACAGTGGATTTTATAAGAAGAGATTACTTCTATCAAGTTTTGAAAGGAAAGGTCCAGCAAAGCAAAAATTGGAGGTTAGTTTTCATACCTACTGCTTATAATTTCTCAGAGCATGAAGTTTCTTGTTATCCAGTTGAATGCTGAGAATGTCTTCCAAATCCCTAGAGGTGTGACTCCAAATCCAAATTTGATGAATTTTCAATCTTGCATTTATCATATATAGTATGGATTGATTTTGGTGTTAGTTTGAAGTATTTTCCTTACTTATTTGACAAGAGAACTATTAACTTCACAATGTAAATGTGTTGTTTTTTTTAGATATTTTATTTGATTGATCATATGTAAGCAAATAATATTACAATTATGATTCGAAATTAAAGGCTTAGCATAAAAAAAATGTTTATTTATAACTAGCTGTCAAATTGGTGATCCTACATGGCAAGGAATTGGCTCCATGGACCTCCGAACTTAGGGTGTTCGCATACTGGCCTTTCTCCCCTATGTTTGTGTAAATGCTGCAGGGCAATGTATCCCTAACTTTTACTTATTTAAAGGTCAGAAAATTTCACAAAGTTACATCAAGGGATGTGAACCAGGTGCTTGCATGGCTGCTCATCCAAGTGCTTGGATGACTAGAGAGCTGTTTATAAGCTGGTTGTATCATTTCAATAAGTCTGTACCTGGAGGAGTGTGCCCTGAAAATAGGCATTTACTTATATTTGATGGTCATGGAAGCCATGTGGCATTGTCAACTATAGAAGAGGCTAAGCGATTGGGGATTGATTGTTTGACATTGCCAACAGATACTACACACAGGTTGCAACCACTGGATTAGTGACCTTTGGTCCTTTTAAAGCATATTTCAGATCTGATAGGATGCAGTGGATGTGTAATAATAAGTACCAAGAAGTCAAACGTTCAGACTTGGAAGAAATAGGTAGTAGAGCTCTCGCCAAGGCCGTGACACCTGTAAATATTCGTGATGGTTTTAGACGCACAGGTATATGACCACTTGATCCAAATGCATTACAGAATGACATGGAATGTAGTAAACTATATATCATTGAAGAAGATACCAACGAAGATGATGTTGAAAATGTCACAGATGATGATACTACTGAAAACATTATGAATGTTGATGGTACTGAAAACATAATAGATGTTGATGCTGCTGAAAACATCCTAAGTTTTTCAAGAGATGTAGCTCCACCAGTTGGTTAAAAAATTGAAGAAAATTACTTAATGGAATCAGTTGAGAATCTATCAACAACAAAAGAATTCCATCCAACCATTGAAACAATGGTTGTTGCTAATACAGAGACGGAGGAACCAAGTGTACAGGGAGAAATAAAAAGTATAATGCAGACCAAAGATTATGAAGTGAACCACATTGTGAATACTCGTGACCAAGGCACATCCATCTACAACACTGAGGCCCAGGGATTTGGAGAGGACGATCTCTCATTGCCAAGAGCACCAGAACAACCTACTTGGCTACAAGAGAATATTGCAGAGTTGGGACTTGATCAGATTGGAAACACTGAATATGAAAGTATATCTTTACCTTCGATGCCAACCAACCTTGAGCTAGCAGACTTTGAACCAACAAACTTTACTCATTATTATGCTGACACAGAGGAAATTGAGGTCATTGATAAAGATAAAAACGAGGAAGAGACAACTGGCTGTGATGTTGAAAGTGGTATATCAAATGATGGTGTTGCTACAAAAGAGAAGAAATTGGGTAAATTTTTAAGGTTACTGACACAATTTGTACGGGATCCTTCCAAAGGTAAGAGTGATGCTGCACTCCAGATAAGTCTGTGCTTCACAATTGTTAACATCTGATGCTTATGTTCAGATGTTAAAAGATACACAACAAAAAAAACAAGAAATATGTGAAGGGAAACAACGTAAAAAGGAGCATATTGAGGTAAAAAAGCAAGAAAGGTTGGCAACAAAGGAGGAAAAAAGGAAGAGAGATTGCAAAGCATTAAAGAGAGGCAAGAAAGGGATCTACAAATTTTTTGTTGAAATACAGGAGCGTGAGAAACAATGGGAAGTAGCTCGCCAAAAAAAGGAATTGGAATTACAATAGAAGGAAGACACTCGTCATCAAAGGGAGAAAGAGAAACAAGAAAGAGATAACAAGTTCAACAATCCGCAGGTTTTGTTTCCCATGCATCATTCCATGCCCATACAGAACTCCATGTTACAAGATATGTTGAAAGTTCCTATCCCAGATTACCACCCTTACTACCTTGACACCAACAGAAATCAAATAACGTCAACTCCAACTAGACACCCCATTATCCCACAACCTCCTACTTCACGTACAACCTTTCATACCATATCTGGTTTTCCTATTCCACCATGGGTTCATCCAGTGAACCTCTTAATGACTCCAACAACATCTGTCAATGATACAATCATTACTGATAGTCCAAACTCAGGGCCTTTTTGAAGGTGTGACATGGAAATTGACTAACAAACATATAGTAATAGTTTATAGTTGGTATATAGTTTATAGTTTATAGTTGGTATATTTTTCTCCGAATGTAATGAATATGGACACATACAGTATAAGTTTATATGTTTTGCTCCAAATGTAAGAAATATAAAGACATGCATTTTATATTAATACATTTTGCTTGAAATGTAATCATTGTTTCAGATGTGGAAACCAAATCAGCTCAGAATTTGTTAAAGGTTTACGTTAAATTGTTGCAACTTAAAATGAACACCGTTAAATAAAAACTAAAATACAAGGATTTATTTGAATCTTGGCGAGGTAGAAACCTCACCTCTATATGGCTTAAAAACATAGAATTGTAGGTAACATTTTCCTTGAGTATTAGTAGTGTGAATACACATTGTTTCCACCCTGCTTCAACTGATCTCGACGCATAAAACTGCCGTTCCAAAGTTTTCCATGCAATTTGCACATGCATGTTTATCCATTTGTTAAAAAACTAAATTTGTTTGAACACTGAGAATGAAAATAGCATAACGATCAAATAGATAAAAAAATAGTACATGTAGAAAGGCTTAGAAAATTTGGCTCAAAACCTGTCTGAAAAGGGTCTGAGATTCAGCTCTCGGGTCCAAGCACTTCGGTCCTGGATGTGCAGCTGCCAGTACGTCTGAGCTATGGCATCTCGGTCCAACACATGCTCCTCCTGGAATTCCTCAGGCTCCTTCGACCTGACATACATGACAATTCCCATTAAAAGAAACCACATGAAAATGCATCAGGCTACCAGAGAGATAACTATCTAGAGTAGATCACGCAGATGGACCTCAGAATGATGACAAATGAATGAAAACAATATGCAGTCAAAGCTTCAGAGAAAATGAAAGAAAAAAATGGCTAACAAAATGCAGTCAAAGCTTCAGAGAAAATGAAAGAAAAAAATGCGGATGCTTTCGGTGCATACCTGCAAGGTCATATTGTTCACTGTATAATGATGTGGGCAATATGAATCCCTTGTGCTTGAACACCTCGAGAAAGGCACTGAGAAAGAACCCTTCACGTAAACCTCGCATAGGTTGTAAGCCCACTCACAAACAACCACCATTTGCAAAGGAGATAGTGTGTAATGCGTCCAAGGGATACAATGTGTAACACGTCCAAGGGAGACAGTGTGTAACACGTCCAAAGGAGACAGTGTGTAACGCATCTAAGGGAGACAGTGTGTAACGCGTCCAGAGGAGACAGTGTGTAATGCGTCTAAAGGAAACAATATGGTAAACGGCGGTTGAGCAAAATAGTCTGGAACGACTCCAAAATGCGCCATGGTAAATGGTGGTTGAGAAAACTAGTTTGGAACGTGTCCAAAACAAGCGCTTGGTAAATAGTGGTTGAGCATTTATTTGTGGCTTATCTATTAAGCGCGTCAAAATCCATGAGGATAGATTGCGTTTCCCTCTTTTATTTCGAATTAAATGCTCAACACCTGTCCTGTTGTGTGAACCACTTCGGGTCTCCACTAGTAAATGTGTTTTTTTTGAGATATTTTATTTGGTCGATCATATGTAAGCAGATAATATTACAATATGATTCAAAATTAAAGGCTTAGGATAAAAGAATGTTTATTTATAACTAGCTGTTCAAATTGGTGATCCTACGTGGCAAGGAATTGGCTCCATGGACCTGCGAACTTAGGGTGTTTGCGTACTGGCCCTTCTCCCCTAGATAGTTAACCCCTCTTTTTCGCTTACGAGCTCCAGTGGCACGAAAATAGGCGATGTGCGGACGGTCATCAACAAGTAAGCCCTTTCTGCGGTTGTCCCATATGAGCGATAGTATATTTAATCTGGCGGATCGAAACTTTTAGACTGCAGATTTTTACTATCAAAGTATAAGTACCGTGTAATATCTATGTCTGAAATCTTCCAGTTGCCCGCGGCCCAAATAAAATTAGCGAGGCTTTCTCCCAAAGCAAGATACAGCCAGGTAAAACTAAAACCCCCACCACTCCAACGATGTAGCTGCAACGCCTTAGGCCAAGCTATCTTGTTCGAGTTACTCTCAGGCGAGAAACCCCTTAGCTTAAGCAGCTTGGAATCGTTATTAGCGAAGCAAAATTGTTTATTATATGTGTAAAGAATTTTAGGTACAGAGTCTTCTATGTTTAAAAGTTTTCGGGTCTGATCGCCTTTCTATGTAAAGTTTTTTGAGGTTAAAGGATCTTACAAAGATTTCATCTGTGTGTATGTGAAGAGTTTTCATGGTATAACCGCATGAGAAGAAATACGCATAAGAAGAAATACAGAGAAAGACATACCCTGTATAGCTGCATTTTCCTTTAATATCGGCTTCGAGAGGTTGCGCGTTCGAAACTTACCCAAGCTTCAGATGTATGGCTGCATTTTCCTTAAATAATTGGCCTGAAAATGTGTCATTTATCGGTGCGGACATTCTCCAGCGCTCCTCTCTATGGGAAACCAGGCAACGATCAGCTATGATTCGACTTGAAAGTATTCTATATAATATTAAGCACATCGATGCTAAATAATCTCCATGTTCCTGAATCTTTAACAGTCCATTGCTTACCTCGGGACGGCTCTGGAGATCAACAACCTGCACTGCCAAGTGGATGACTTAGATTAAAACGTGTGAATCCGTACTTCGTTGCAAACAGCCTTCTCGCCCATAGATCCTCTGATGCATGTCAGAGCTCAGAGGTCTTCCTCCGATAGCGAACGCTTATAGGCGAAACCAACTTAAAGTGAATTGTTAACGGTATTTTAAAATTTTCCTCCCATGTTGTAACGTACACACAGGTCTCTGCGAATTAGAAGATTTCAAACTGAAACAGATACGTTATGCTGCATTGTTTTGACTCAAGGCGACCCAAAAACGAAGCAGTACATTCCGAGGTCTTCCATTTGAGCTCAATTTAAACGTCAGGTATGTGAAAAAGGCCTTGTATTTCATTCAATCAATGTCCACAATATTTTTTCAGGGTTAATAAATCTACGAATAGCCTTTTTGGGTTAGTCCATCGATAATCAAACACTTACACTTTTCAAATGAGTTTTAGCCCTAAACCCTGTTTAAACCCTCGTAAAATAACCCTAATCACAAATCCCATTTTCTTTTGATTTTTGGGCATTGGGCATGGGGCATTGTATAGAATCCATTGAGCGCAAATGCTGGTTTTCCTGCAAAATGGTTATGTTCTTTTTCAGTGGGAGATGTTAAGGATGAGGAGGTTTTGAATGAAATATGCATTTTCTGTACATGCACCATTTCCCTTTATGGATGGCGTGAACGCAAAATCCCACTTGCATCATGGATGGATGTGCATACCCCATTATTTAGAGGAGTGTACGAGGTTGCAGATGGTGCAGCAAGGTCGAGCAAAGAGCAGAAGGGTAAGCAAGATCTACCATGGCCATCATTGGGAGAAGCACATATTGAGTCGATTTCCGTACCAGAAGTTATTTGCACATATGAGAAGTGTACATGATAATCACAGCGATTTTGAAAACAAATGCCTCAGTTTGACATTCGTTTCTATTTTGCTCTAAACCTTTAAACAAACTTGACACGTTCAGCTCTAAGTATAGATATTCATTTTTCATAAAGATATTGTAGATAATGGATAGAGTAGTAAACATATGTCATTGAGAGTTGCAGGGTTCAAATCTCCTCAATCCGCATTGCATTTTCTTGCTACAAAATACCCTTACGAGATCATCATGCATGGTTACATTTTCTCTGTGAAAGGGAAACAGGAGGAGAAATGAAATGAGGAGCAAAGCAGATATGGCCATGGCAGAGGTCTGCTGATGATGTAGCAGGATTTTTTTCTCTATTTGTTTTCCCATTCCTTTTTTTTTCATTGGATATAGAGGTGGCTTGAGTTAAAATAGATTATCTATGGAGCGATGTGGGATTCTGCAGAGCCTGAAAGAAGGAGCTCTGTTTCTTTACACAAGAAATACACATCATATTTGTGTTGCCCTTGTGGGTGGAAACCATACCTCCTGCAGGTTTCACACTTGTTAAATTATTCTCCATTTTCTCCTTTGGCTTATAGTTAATTGATTTTTAAGTTCCCCAAATTGACTCAATAATATCATTGCTATTATTCTCCTCCTAAAGATGACATTGGGTAAGAAGGAGAAGCTGATTTTTCACAGAGAAAAATTTGCAGAAGCAGAATCAGATATGCCCAATATTATGGAAATGTGCATATAATGCCAATGCCCATAGCAACCTCCTCCTATGATATGCAATTTTCGATAACACTATCATGGCGCCACATTGTTTCTCTGGGAGTTGTGGCCAGATCTGCATTTCTGCTAATGGCCTTGGCCACTTTTCTTTTCTTTTGTGCTAAACCCAACTTCAGCAATCCTGCAGAGTCCGATCATGGCATTGGCAATGCTATTTTGTCTAACAAGGCCCTTTTACATAAACAATGGCCAAGTCACACTTTGCGTAGGGTATTTCAATTTATGACATTTCAAGGGCTGTTGAAGGCAGGTGACAGGGTCCTATGCCTTGGAACTGGAAAGATCCACGGAAAACTTTTGGGCATTGATGGATTTGATGTAGTTTTTTGAAGATGTCCAAAAAGACGGATTTCCTAATGAAAACCTATATGACTTTGAGCTGAGTGCAGTGACATTTACATGTTCCTCATTTCCAGCTGCTGAAATGGATCTATCTGTCAAGATTGGGGGGTGCTTTTGTTGTGCATATTCCACGAGATGCAAATGCTCTGAATCTAAATACTTTACTTGAGCTCTTGGCTAATTTTAAAATTGTTATCTGAGACTATAAGAGACCTTTCAGATTGACACTGTTATTTCTTTCAACTAGGTACAATCCTGCAAATGACCAATGAGTGCCCCATGAGTGACCAGAAAAGGGCTGCCATCAAAAAACTAGAGCACGATCTACTAGAAGAACCCAGAGCTTCATGGATAGAATCTATTGAAAACCTCAACAACAATGTTCAACATCTCCTCAACATTTTAGGTTACCCCCAAAATTCCACTGGCTATGTGTTTGTTGACGTGGGGGCTAACAGTTACAAATCAAGTATTGTCTCATGGTTCCAGTCTCACTACCCCCAGCACAACTACACGTTTGATATATTTTCAATTGAAGTTGATTGCTCATTTGGGACTGAGTATTTAGACCACCCAAAGGTAAAATTTCTTCCATTTTCTGCTTGGATCAAGAATGAAGTACAGATTGAGCAGAGAAGGGAAAGAGGATGTAGCAAATACTCAAGAAGTACAATCATGAAATCACTTCTTGTAAAAATCCAAAAAAGTTAGCATATTACGAAATCCTGTTAAAAAAACCAGACTTTCACAAAATGATGAATTTCCTTAGAATGAGTTCTTCACACTTATGTTCTCCATATGAGATATAGTTCCATCATGGTGTTTGAGTATCTTGTGGGCCCAAATTTTTTCTTCTTACATGTTCAGATTGTCAATTTACATCAGGGTTCGAACAAACTCACATAAAATGCACTTTGCAAATAATAACTGATAGAAAGGCCCCAATCACAACATCAAACAACAAACCACTTTCGTTCACATTTTTTTTATATGTCCACACCCTGTTTCAAAGATCTCATTTTGCCAAAAGGTGTGCTTGGACTTACACCTACAAATTGTAACTTTCGTTTATATTTTTTTGTATGTCCACACCCTGTTTCAAAGATCTCATTTTTGCAAAAGGCATGCTTGGATTTACACCTACATATTGTATTTGCTTTAAAATTCGCAATGCATTATCAGTAATTCAATTTTGTGCGTATCCAATCGCATGATTGCAAATCCATGAGATCACATTTCATGTATGCTTCCATATTTTGCGTACATGTCTATTACAGCAATCACAACTATACCATCTGATCAAATAACTTTGCTTTTCTTTATATTTATATGAGCATCCATACCATGTTCCAAAGCTCCCACTCTGGCACACAACTTGATAATGTCGTCATACATTTGTGGGGTTTTTTTTTATCCACGACTTGCATTTGCCTAAAAAGATGTGAGGTTCTATCAGCAAGTTCATTTTCTTCAAAGAGATCAAAAAAATCTTTCACATTTTTTTTAGAAGTATTATTTTAATTGTATGTACTGCAGAAATAATTTCTGTTAAAGCTCATTTTGTGTTATTCTTTCAAATATAGAGTCATTCTCAACATCCCTATTGGTACAACCATTGCATCTTCAGGCGCAACTGCTAGTTTTAACTTTAAATTGTTTCTAGAGAATTAAAATCTAATGCAAGGATTTTTCAGAAGGTAATTTTTTAATTTTGCTTTTTCCCTATAAAGTATTATGTTGGATCTGAGAGGTTTGAATCTATTTAATCTTTTCGATAGATTTGTATTTGAATGCAACTCAAGAAATTTTTTATTATGGTTTTTGAATCCATAGATACGGGTTGTTCTATAAGCTTCTAGGGTCTTAAACTTGTTTATCATAAATTCTAGTTTTACTCTATTAAAGGGGTTTTTGATTTTGGAAACCCTAAAACCCTGAATGGTAGAGCTGACTGACAAACTGCAATGCTTCGACGGTACCAGTCTTTTCCTAGATGTATGGAGTAAGTTTGAATTGTTGATGTGGTGAATTTTGTGGTTCTATGCGACTTTCTCAAATAACTAGTCTTAAACAATATTACATGAACCCAAGGGTTTGAATAATGTGGGGATCAAGCCTTAGACCTGAATTAATAAGACAATGGTGTAACATATCTGACTGATACATTACATTGCATTACATTGCATTACATTGAAGGTGCAGGATTAGGTAATGGTTTCGTGGAGGATGGCTACTGTAATTTTCTTATGGCGCTGTGGAGTAAAATATGGAATGGTTTCATGGTGGGGTTTTAGAGTAAAATTTGGAATGGTTTCATGATGGGGGTTTACCTTAATATCTGTGATTTACAAGAAAAGACCACCCTCTAAGCCCAAATATTCCTCAATGACCAATTGTGTACAAGTACTGCAAGAGAAAGGTGAAAAGAACCCTAGTTCCACGGAACATGAAAAATTCACCTCACCATTGAGGTTTTTATGGATACTGCATTTAAAATCATGAGCACATAATTCTAGATTTAAAAAGCAATTACACACATGATGCTATTTGCTGGAAATGACTGCAAAATTCTAGCTATCCCTCTTCAGCAACTGCTCAAACTCTACAGCTAAAATAATCGTGTCATAAAATTAAAGAAAACTGATTTGATATTTCCTGGTCCAGTGTTTTAGAGGTTTCGTGGGTGCACCGAAACTAAAATCACCTTTCCTAAAGTTAAGGAAAAGATTTGGATTTTCCCTGTTCTATTTCTAATTTTTGTGGGGTTAATAGTGCAGGAAAAACCAGAGCAGCTGCCCCCTGCATCATGCAGTTTGTGGGTCAAACATCATATATTCCGCTTGTTCAGGTGTCTAGTCTGAAACTTGACTATGGGAACATTAGAGATTGAATTATGGGAGGACCAGGATTTTGCCTTAAAATAATCAGAAGCTCTTAACACACCTGGCCCTTTTTTATCTTGTCATATATGCAGTTACTTTCCTTATAAATGTCAGCCCCATTGAATATGATGCTGTCAAAGATAGGGGGCCAAGTTAATGGCTACCTTGACCTTGCAGCCTGAACCAAACACTTGACTATGAACACAAACAAAGATGATTCTAGATTATAGGCCAACGAACAACAATTTTACTAAGCTTTTATTAGGAAATTACCTCAGTAGCTGATGTGTTTGAGATACGAGTACGGATACGAAGAATCCGATACATGGATACAATGCTTTTTTCTCCTATTGGATACAACTTTGGATACGATAATACAAAAAATGTAGAAAATATATAAATTCTAGCCCGACAACCAGGAATTAACCACATAGTATGCATATAAAAAGCAAAATAACCACAAAACACTATTGATAATTTTATAACGCCATATCAATTTCCAAATGAAAATTCGCAAATGTCATGATAAATATTAAATTTTATTATTACATAAAAATTACGGTTTAATTTGTTTATTGGAGAATGCAGCAGGGTCTGAATCTTCATGTGATAATTAAAACAGAAGATGCATGTACGTCAACGAGGTACTGATCTTATTTTCTTGTTTAATAGCAGTACAAAACTGAAAATCAGATATGTGGGGGATTTAGATTCTAGCCTGACAACTAGGAATTAACCACATAATATGCATATAAAAAACAAAATAACCACAAAACACTATAAATCCTAGCTCGACAACCAGGAATTAACCACAACCACATATACAAATTCTAGCCTGACAACTAGGAATTAACCACATGCTATGCATATAAAAAACAAAATAACCACAAAATACTATGGATAATTTTATAATGCCATATTGATTGCCAAATGAAAGTTGCAAATGTCACGACGAATATTAAATTTTATTATTACATCAAAATTATGGTTTAATTTGTCTATGGGAGAGTGCAGTAAGGTCTGAATCTTCATGTGATCATTAAAACAAAAGATGCATGTATGTCAAGTTTTCTTGTTTTATAGCAGCACACAACTGAAAATCAGATTTGTGGGGGATTTAGATTTGTTCTCACAATCGTTCCTTGTCCAGAATTAAATATCTGCCTGTAAGTGATCAGACAGAGAGTATATGGATTGATTGTGCTTGTTCCCTCTGGTCAGATGTGTTCCCAAGATGGATAGGATGATTACGTGAAGATTCCTATTCTGCTGAATTTTTAGGGTTTCATAGTGTTTAAAAAAAATGGGTCATTTTGTGTTTTAATGTTGAAAGAGATTAGAAAAAATTAAAAAACTTGTTTTTTTCCCCCCGAAGATGCCTAAGATATGCCCCGGACTGCCCAGATACACCTGGGTATGCCTGCAATCGTGTGGGGACCATCAAGGCTGTATTCACAGCCCTGTCCATATCCTGCCCTATTTTCTGCTGTATCGATATCGCAGGAAATTACATTTTAGAACAACACAACACACTTATAAAATTAAATGTTCTGTATTATACTATGAAGAAGAATAAAACAAAATTTGCACTCTCTCCATGCTCCTTGAACTCTAAACAGGCAGACACTCCTCTCTCTCTCTCCGGCTTAAATCAAACTCTTCTTTGTCTCCTATGATTTTTGGAGTGTCGATTCGAAGTCCCTATGATCTTGAAAAACACTCATAATGGGAAAATCATGCGTTTTGGCACGTTACGTTACTTGTACAATTGCCGTGATCGAAACCGCCACTTAATGTAGGCCACTAGTTTTGTAGCTGTAGTGGTGGTTTCACAATCATTGGTTAACGTAGATTAGCGGTATCATAACTGCTCCTGCAATAATCAATGGTTTTGTCATCTTATAGGGAATACTCAAATTGATATGTGCATGCCGACTGAAACTGTCTTTTCTTGATTCTTGGAGTTTGATGATGTCTTGAGGTTACACTTATGTATATTGTGATCACTTTTCGACTATGTTGCCAAGAAAGGAGTATGGGTCCGAAACGCGGAAACACCGATTTTCAAAAAAAACCTTGGGTACGAAATGTTACAGAAACGTCTGTACAATTCATCATAATTTTTTTAATATATATATATATATATACATATATATATTTATTGTACTCATTATCAAAATTTTTGTCTATGGACCATAAGAGATAACTGATAAAGCACTCAAAATATTTTGTATTCATTGAAGTTCTAAAGATTCATCATTCAACATGGTTACAATTTCAATGTTTCATATGTACATGATTAGTTTAATGATTAGCTGCTCCTTGATGTCTCTTTGCTCTTCACAATGCTTAATGTTAGTTTAATGAAAACTGAATTTAGCAAGAGACAAAAGAGAGTATGATTTAAAATGGACCAAAGATGTCATTATATAGCTTTTAGGAAGTGTCTTTAGGAAGTTTGGGTGGGTAGATTAGGTTTAGGAGCAATAAATGTTAAAAATTAGTTTTTTTAATTATGTTTTTGGCTTTTAAAACTGAAAAACCGGCCAAAACGTACCAAAAACATCCTATAAATGTCACGACGTTTCCGAAAAGGTCTTGGACGTTTCTGGTATGATTCATATGCGTTTCCGTACCAAAAATGTTTCAGATAGGGTACGGGGGGCTAGGGACGTTTCCTGGTAATACAACTTTCTTGGCTGTTACAAAGAGAACATTGACAATTTCACTATGACACAATCTACGTGTTTTTGTTTGATGCAAGATCACTGACCACCATGGATGCTATTGCCTTAGACACCTTGGGTAAGTAAAAATTCATGAGCACCTGCTCATGAACATTTAGTGAACTCTTCCAATGATTTGTTGTACTTGTCAATCTCGGATGCATTCACCCAAGTCATGTTTTCTACCGTTCTATCCTTTGAGTTGACCAAATACTCCACATACTCTTTACCTCTTGTCTTCTTGACAACTTTAGAGTCTAGAATGGTCCCTTTTTCCCTCTCTTTCTCAGGAAATTACTGTTTCCAATCTCCAACATCATCATCAAGTGATTGTCCCTCATGAGAGGGAAACAAATTCGCTAGGTTGAAGACGGGTGAGATTTTAATCCCATTCGGTAGCTCTATCTCATAGGCATTTGCTGAAAATCTTCTTAGAATTTTGCATGGCCCAATCTTCTTCTGCTTCAATTTATTTGTAAGGCAACCACTTTTGTCTCTTCTATTCAAGGGGATTTTTTTTAATTGCTTACTTTATGCTTCATTGATTTAAATACCCATATATTTAAACCCAACATAAATCTAAAATTGAATCCATTCGATAACTGTCATAAACTTGTTTCGTGCAGCTGCATGAGAGTATACAAATCCTACTAGGTGATCCCCCTCATACACTCTTTATGAGTGCGTTTACTCTTTACGAGCATGTATACAAAGTATACTAATGGTTTCTTCATCTATCAAAGATAGTCAAATATTGCATTCTAAGTGTCTACATGGGTATCTGTCATTGAATCCCATCTGTCATCCTACACTTAGCTCCTTGGTGACTCCGAGACAGTGTAATCAACAACTTACACTACTTTGGCCAAAGTTTCAGAGATCATGTATGCCATGCTTGGTTCCGTGACGACACATTCGTTGTTGAACTTGTCCATCACATAATTCAGTTAGATAGATTCTCTTCCATCTTATCACTTAATTACTGTTATCTAGATTAGGATCAGATATCTTTCCGAGGTTAAGTGCACTTGGTTCATAGTTTCAATTCTTAAGTTTACATGATAGAGATATGCATTGGTCTCTTAGAGATACTACATAACGGGTGCATCTCTTATATCGTGATGATCAATCAATGTTAGGTTACGATATTAAGATCTGATAAGGCTATTACTCGACTCTACACCACATTATAACCTTCCGTTCTACTTCATTAATTACCTAGATTAATAAGCATTAAGGTTATTTACCTAGCCAAGCACCAATAATATGTGTATCGGAACTTCTTCAAGAGTTGCCAATGTACCTCGGCACGTTGTTCCATTTGGTCATGATCAAATTCCTTTTGAAATGACAACAAGTAATAAGGCATTTAGAATGACTTGAATTTAATCAATCCCCTGAAGCTGATGTTATGAATGACAGCAATAATTGACTCCTTAATTCCATTTATGAATGATATCCTATTGCCCGTCTGTAGGATCTAATGTTAACACTTATTGTCTCATTTAATTACATCCATAGTTCTTAATCAAATTCTCAGTAGTTGAGATTTAAGTTCTGCAAGTGGCCTATACCATCTTACATGATTTGTAACTAAATCAGATCACACTATTGACCAACTTTTAGCCAAATGCGAATATAATCCAATCTTGTACTACTTGATAATCATTCCTATTAAATTTAATTCACAGTTATGTTATAAGAGGTTCAACCCCATAAGATGATTCATGTTATCTGCCCTATCACGGACGACAAATATACCTCACCAACTATATTTAATATTCTATGCCATTTTTATATGAGCAGCTGAGTTTACTAATTCGGTTCCATTTGAGTAGATGGTCAACCTATCTCATCTTTTGAAGATGGGTATTATTACAGTCTTCTTCTTCTTCTTATTACAATTTCACTGATTGGTAACATACTTAGGTACATAAGGACATCTTGTATGTACACTTCTTATATCCCTTTAGTCTAGTACCTTCCTCATTACATGGAAACATGCATGAACATATTATGATACAAGGGAAGTACTATATGCTTAACCCGACATGATAACTATCTTATACAAAAGAGGGCTTCCATTATCTTACTTAGTCCTTCAAGGTGAGGATGACACATATAACACCTCAATATGATCATATCATAAGTATACCACATGTCTCCCCATGCTAATGCACATCATGTCATAAATCCCATAAGGCAAATTCCTGATTATAACTTACTCTATGTATAGCTATAGGTTTCTTCTTGTATCAACCTTTCATCTTCATAGTCTATCTTACCACCCTGAAAACACTTACTAATTTATGCTGTTATCCCGAAACAGTATCTTTTTAATCATCAGCTTTTGCAATGGACACTTTGTTGTTAATCAACAATGCAACTAATAGTCTAACACAATCGATAGAACTAGGTCAACATTCATTGCATACTCATTTCCCTTATTAGTGCATAATGATATGGTGATTAAGTGATGATAATATATCTTGATACAATAAGCTCACTGGTATAATATCCTTGCTGATTCACTAAACATTTAAAGACTCATTAATGCACAATAAAACTATAGTATTATTATTTCAATATACCCAGAAAATCTGGTTTATAATGGTAGATCCAGATTGACGTCTTAATCACAATCTTTATGCTTTACTCGGCAATTGATAACTTCTAAATCAACAAATATGACACAGCCACAAAAGACTAACAAAGTGTCATCATATAACAGGCCTCCAAGTCCTTTTTAAGTTTTTATCACAAGCAAACTTTCACTTTTCATAAGACATTGCATTCTTTTGTATTCATGAACATTAGGTACAATTAATCCATGCAGTCAATTCATTCCTTCCTTTTTCATCATACTTTTTCAAAAACCTGCAAATCTGAAAAGAGTAATTTCACATGGTCAGTCCAAATAGAACTGGCATGAAATATCAAATTTTTTTTCTATTATTTTTTTTGAAATCAGCATAAAGATGTCAGAGGGATGAGTGGAAAACTTTCTCTACTAATTTGTCGTTATATGTATATCAATGTTTTAAAAATCAGAACCGGACTGAACCGGTGAGGGTTGGACCGGATAACCGGAATCGGACCGGTTCAAACTCTATGAACCGGTTTACTAAAAAACACATAAAAATTACATTTTTAAAGAAAACAATATATTTGAAAAATTAGAAACCATGATTCCAACAATTACACACAAAATATGCAAAATGTATTATAGTGATAATTATAAAGGTAGATCAAAAAAAAAAACTCGGCAATATTTGCCAAAAACTCGCCGATTCTGGAAAACAAGTATTTTTAATTACTAAGTTTGTCTACAATGCAAGTCAAAGTTTTCTCTAAAAATGGATTTATTTCCATCAATGCGTAGAGCTTACTTTTAGAGAAAACGACACCTAGAAACGGAGCCAACAAAATGAAAAAATGCAAGTTTTTGCATGATCCCGGCAGAAACAGAAATAACTTGTGTTTTTTTTCACCAAAAACCAAAAAAGGAAAGAAATGATATCCATACATGAACTCGGCTGGTTCAAGATGAAACCGGTCCGGTTTCATCTTGAACCGGATCCGGTTTACTAAACGGTTCGTGCTTTTAAATGTTAAACCAGTCAAACCGGCCGGTTCCGGTTCCGGTTTGACTGGTTTTTAAAACACTGGTTAAAATATAATAAATGGCATTATAAAGGTAAATTTAACTCAACATTTCAGTTTTCTCTTATTTATGAATGGATGGCAGTAACAGAAATAAAGAACCTAATAGATCTTATCCACCTTCTCAAAAGTAGGAAAAACATAAACATGAATGGAGGGTAATCAGCCAATAGTAGAAGCCCTTTCTGAAGGTCGACTTTATCCCTATGTACATAGGATTTAAACTTCTTAATAAGTTTTATAAGGATGAGATTCAAAAATCCCACGGCTTTTACCTTATTATATCAACAACCCATTTTAGCAAAAGTACTAACTCCCAGCCTAAGGGAGTATTATAAAATCTTGAGGATTTATTGTCAAGCTTTGTAAGTTAAATATCCCCTCTCATAACTGCAAGAGTTCCATATGGAAGTTATTCCATGGTCTGTTGATACAGTCAACGGCCATGATTTTAAAAAGATTTATCCATTCCTTCTTATAGTATTATTTAACCCTTCTGCCATGAGAGACTAACAGTCTCTGTTCATTTCGCCTGGCAATATATACTTATATAAAAGGAAATTCATGTCTTCGTAAGTCCTCCCCAACAACCTGGTCCTTAATACCAACGCTTACCGTTATATCTTTTAAAAAAAAAATAACAAATCGACTTTCAGGGATTGGAACGATTCATATTTAACTTCCCGGAAGCTATTCGAGGGCACAAGAATCACGCACCACCGGGAACAAGAACAAGGGTGAGGTGACCAGAAATACATATCCTACCAGTTCATCATATGCAGTAAATTAGAGAACAAGGTTATGTATCGACCTTCAAACTTCACAAATAGTCAAACTGAGCACGAGTTTTAAACCCAACACTTACGCATTACGCAGGCTAACCAGCAATTTATCCAAGCATTATAATGGAAAAAAGTACACAAACCCAGTAATAGTAGGGCCATATAATCTCTATTGCCAAACCACCCATAAGTCGGCAAGGTCACACACAATTCATATTTGCAGAAAAGATTCAACTACCACACACAAATCTCATACTAACAGAGAAGAAGAAAAACGTTTTATATTCTATACTTCATAATGATTCTACAGAAAAAGGGTTAGATATTTCATGCATGGAATAGGGTCTGAGATCTTCATCCAGATTTCTTCTGCTAAGCTCCTCCAGAAAAGCAACCCAGCACAGATCTTCCACAAAAAAACCCCAAAATTAAGCAAGACGACCTTCGATTTACAATATTCTCAGCTATAAAAGGATCGCTGATTCGCAGTATTGATTTTTCATCAAGAGTTGATCCCCTAAAAACTCCATCTAATGCATGCATAATCCTATGATGTGGAGTTTGAAGGCAAAAGAACCAACAGATAAGAATACCCAGTAACTAAAAATGGAACTCAAGTTGCCAAGTCGGTGGCTTCTTGGAGAGGCTTCACTTCCATCAAGAGCCGTATAATTTTGGCATTAATGCCATTAAACACTCTGTGCAAGGAGTAACAACTACTTCATTGTTCCCCACCACTTTGGCGGTTGCCTTAACTGGGACTTAAACCTAAGTTTGCATGCTACTTCCACCATAAAAATCAAATTTAGATAGTTTAAGTATTACCCGTATTACATGCAGGGTGATGAACCTCAGACGGTCAAAGAGCTTTGACTAAGCTTTTGCACGAGGTCGATTTGACCATAAACACGAAGTTAAGCAAAATCAACTATCCAATGTACCCATGTAGGGTCAAAATCATATTCTTAATCCAAGCATCAGATATAAATCAATGCCCCTTAAGATGGTTGATTGACCACATTATGGTAAATCAATTTGATTAATTTAATTATCAATAAGATGTTGCATGAGACTAATAGTTCACATTAAAAAAGCCACTATTCCACCTTAAGTTTCCAAAGAATGCGTAGTTACTGAATGCCCATACCGAGTTTTTATGTCGATCAAGAGGTCTTATCATGAAATGTCTACTCACACGGTCTTAGGCCATGTTTAAATAATTTATGGCCTTAACTAGGTAACTTACCGTTATTTTATTTAAGTAGATATGACAGTGGCATTACCTTACCCGCATGATTCTTACTTGCCCTTATGACTAAGGCGTCATCCTTTGAGAATCAATCAGTTGTAACACTGTATCCGATAAAGAGCAATTTTTAGATCAAAAGACTTTTATAGGGTAATTATAAATGTAACCCCTGGATAATATTAATCACCCCAACAAAATATAATCAACAAAGTCAAACCTTCATTGCGGTTACAACAAATTCATTGATATCTCAATACCAACAGCCAATGAACTCACTAAGATTGTAACAGTCAAATCTTAACCATAGTTATAATCTAAGCAATATGCAATGTTATAGTGACAAATCATACCAAGTAATATTATTGCACTAGGTATAGGTCCTTTACCTTACACAACGATTATTTCTAGTCCCGAGACAATGTTCTACAATTAAGTATCAATTCATCTTAATTGCTTTTCAGGACTTCTAACAACTGATGTACCAATATATAACAACAGAACAGTCGAGCAAGGTGCTTAATAGTTTCTAATTATTGGTACAAATATCAACAATAACGCATGTACTACAATCATCGTACCCAGCTAGGTGAGTACATCCATCATTAAGCAAACAAAAATACGTCGTAAAAGCTAAGCACTTTATGAACGTCGGGCAATGAGCGCTGTTGCACGGTTGCACATGCAATTACACGAACGCGTGGATATCCTTTACAGGGTATTCATGTGCGCGGGTAGCTGCATACTCAGCTATGCAACAAGGTTCACTTCCCCTGCCTTCGTAAATCGTTCATCGTTTACGACTTACCCCTCAACAACCCAGACTAATATTGCGGGATGTGACATTATTGCAGGTTCCCTTCAGGAGCCATTCATTTCTTCGATGTGCCAAGACCAATGTTCCAATTTGAAACTTTTTTACCCTTCATTTAAGATCATATTGTTGTTTGCACCCCATTGTACTATGCTCCAACTTTTTTTTCACTTGTTGAACCTCTTGCATATAATTTGTATAGTCCTCCGCTTTAGCACTCTTCTCACTCAAATCCTTAATGTCGTGAGCTTGCTGACACATCTTGGGCTGCAACTACATACTATTTGGAATGGGGTCTTCGCTTTACTTTTGTTAATGAAATTGTTGTAAGCAAATTCAACTCGTGCCAATATAAGATCCCACTGTTTGGGCTTGTCTTCTGACAAACATCTTAACAAATTACCAAGAATCTGATTTGCTATGTCTGTTTTTCCATCCATTTTGTGGATGTTATACTAAACTTAAACTTAACTTGGTACCTGGTTTCTTCCACAAATTCTTCCAGAAATGACCCACAAACTTGTTATTTCTATTTGAAATTGTACTCCGATGTAGTCCATACAATCTAACTCTCTTTGAAAAACAAATTTGCAATGTTTTTGGTGTCACTAGCTTTTTTAGATGCAATGAAGTGTGACATTTTTGAAAATCCATCAAAAACAAAAATAGAGTCATTACCCTTATGTATTCTCGGAAATCCAAGCTCAAAGTCCATACTAATGTCATCCCCCAGTCTTTTCAATAGTGGAAGTGGTTGATATGATCCCGTATGTTGACTTTTGCATGTTGGTATTGTACAAACTATCATGACTCTGCACTCATCTTGGGCCGGAGTAGCTCTCATTCAGCTGCATCAATGTCTTATTTATACCAAAATGTTTAGCCATTCCACCACTTTGTTTCTCTTTTATCAAGTTCTACCTCGTTGATCTTTGTCGTATACACAACTATTGCCTTCGAAACAATAATCTGTCTTGCAAAAAGAAATCCAACCACAAAGTTCTATCCATGTTCATTGGATCTTTCCATGCTGCCCATGCATATTGAAATCCACATCTTCTTGCTATAAACCCTTTATGGAAATAAACCTTATCATCTCTACTCTCATTTCATTTAACAAGAAACATCATCTACTCAATGCATCTGTAGACTTGCCACTTTTATGCTTCAACATGAAAGAGTAGTTTTGAAGAAATTTAACCCATTTCATATGCTGTCAATTTAACTTACATTATGTGTTTATATATTGCATTTTTTGTTGATCCTTACACTAAACAAACTCCTTTGATAGCAAGTAATGTCTCCATTTTGTAAGGGCTTGCACAATTGCACAAAACTCTTGAGCTTAATTGAATACTTATGCTTGGCACTAAAATAAGCAAATGGGTTTGCTATCTTGACTCAAAATATTACCTATGACTATCCCACTATCATCACAATCAACTTGGAACACCTTGTTGTAATATGACGATGTTAATAATGGTTGTTCGGTTACCTTTTTCTTTATCAACTCAAAGTTTTTTAGCTGCAACTGTCCACTTGAATTCTTTTCTGTCACCTCTTATTGTTTTTGTTACGGGTGCACAAATACCGCTGATGTTTCTAACGAACTTCTGAATCTTTTTAGCTAATCCATAAAAACATCTAGCATGAAACATGCTTTTTGGTATTGGCCATACCAAAATAGCTTTGAACATTTTCGTGTCCATCCTCAATCTTTCCTTTGAGACCATGAAACTCAAGTAAACTAGCTTGATCTTCATAAAATTGCACTTTTTCAAGCTGACCAACAACTTCTCTTCTTTCAATATTTGGAACACTAGCCTCGAATGTATTAAATGGCCTCTTGTAATGTCCCCTTTTTCAAGCGAAAATTAAATGACCATTGTTGGTATCCTTTAATCCACTCCCCTTTGATTAAAAAAAATTAAATTGGGGGAAAATCGATTTGTGCATGTGAATTTAAATTAAATATTATTTATTCTGTGCAAATTGAATAAGTAAAGGAGAAAATCAATTTTATTTGGAGAAAAAAAATTAAATAAAAGGCAAGTCGATTTGTTTTGGGATTAATTAAATAATAATTATTAGGCAAATCGATTTATGGGGCAAAAAATGCGACTTCCATGTGGGCATTGATTATAAATTAATCAATTCCTATTTTTTATGTATTTTTAAAATTATTTTGGGGAATTAACATTTGCATTGGAGTTGTCTTTCAGGTCGTTTTAAATTAAAAACTCTCCTCTCTAAAAGATGGTGCCAAAAACGAGAGAAAAACATTGAAAATTGCACAAGGAAAATCTATAAAAGAAGATGATGGGCACCCCTTTCGCATGTTGACGGTTTTTGCAAACTTATCTTCATGTTTGAAGATGGATGTATGCCCATTAATGATCTAAAATAAAAGGTGTTCTTCAACACCACCTCTATGTGAAGTGTGTATGCCTTTTGAGCTATGAAATTGATGAGTTATTGCTTGAATCTCTTGTCTATGTGAAGTCGCCATTTTTGAAAGTGTATGAGCTTGATTTATGAGGGTATTTGTGAGTTTTATGTGGTGATTACAATATGATTTTTGCTGCTGGTTATTGTGGATCAAGTCGACTTGCTTTGGAAGTTTTTGTGGTGTAATTTAATGGTACTAGAAGTGAGTTATAAATCTGATCTGTTCTAGCATGTTTTTCTAAGTGTAATGCCCATGATTTGACCTATGTTAAGCTTGCATATGCTTCTGGTAATTATTTATGGTAAATCGACTCGTGTGGAGGGAGTTTGGGCATCATTGGTGAAGTTTTCTGACAGTTTATGAACTGCTGTTATAAATTAATTATCGCAGATCTGAAAAGTGATATTTCGGGGTTTGGGAAGCAAAATAAAGTGCTCAAAATAATTATTATATTTTTCCTAACCCTAGGCGACTAGGTTTTGATTTTAAGGACAATTTTGGAGGGTTTTTGGTGCTCAGAAAAATCAGTTCTATAGTTCTTTGGAAAGATAAAATTATTAAGTTTCATCTGCATTTCGTTTCAAGGAAAAATACCAAGTTTTGGTGAAGTTAAGAATTTTTGAAGTTCAACTGATTTTTCAGTGTTTTAAATTAAATTACTAATGCTGCAATTAATATGGTTAATGAAATGACTTCTCCAACTAGTTAACCCATCTAAACCCATCACTTTGGTTCACTCCAACCCCATTTGGGTTGTATTGAAGCTGACATTGGGTTAGTTGAGGTGAACCTAGAAGGGTTGCTCTTCTAAGTTTACTTTTTGCAAGCAGTTTCAGATTTTTAATTAATATCCTAAAAGGGGATATTACACTTCTTTTGTTCGACTAAAAATCAAAATATCATCAAAATAAACAATGACAAACTTACCAAGATACGGATTAAACACTTCATTCATGAGTTTCATGAATGTATTTAGTGCATTTTTCAAACCAAATGGCATAAGCAACCATTCGTGCAAACCTTCCTTTGTTTTGAATTCAATCTTTGAATACCCACCCTTAGAATCAATCTTTATGAAAAACTTTGCTCCACTCGAACTGTCCATCAAGCCATCCATTCGAGGAAATTGAATTCTACACTTGATTGTTATCTTGTCTATGGCTATACAATCAATGTATGTATGCCATTCCCCACTTTTTATAGGTGCTAACCCCTGTTGGAGCTCAACACATGCTCAAAATTTCCCTTCTCAATCCTCGTTCAAACAACTCTTGCACTTATTTATTCACCTCTTCATGCTACGTGGGTTTTAATCTATGGGTTGTCTTGTTTGGCAAACTAGATTTGGGAATCAAATCTATGTCATGGTTGATGCTCCTCATGGGTGGAAAACCGCCGGTAATTCATTGGAAAGAGTCTCAACACAATTATCCAACAATCCTTTACTTGACATTTCACTTGCCTTATCTGCTATTCCAACTTGCATGGGTTTTGAAATGAAAGCAATACATACTATCTCTTTCTTGACCTCTTCCAAAATTTGTTTTCCAGAAATAATCAAAACTGTAGGACTGCTGTTCACTTCCTCCTATTTGCCCTTGAATGGGCTTAGGGTATACTCCTTACCATTCTATTAAGGGTGTAGGTATTTGCTCTACCATCATGTATGGATATATGATCAAATTGCCACGGTCTACCCAACAACACAATACATATCCATGAACATAATATCACACCATTTCATCTCTATGAGTCCACTTTGAAAATTAACCAATCATTATTCATTTTCCAAGACTTGATACTCTTTTTTGCAGCAATGAGACCTCGAACAGGTCTGGGTGCATTACAATTTTCAACCCAAGCTTATCTACCACCTCAGTTAACACCTTATTATCCGTGCTACCACTATCAACAATGACTTTGCAACACTTTACCTCATTAGTTGCAAACTGTGTAGAAACTATTTTTCCTTTGCATTGGTTCTTTTCCTCCTGTTCGGGCTTTAGCGAGTCTCTCTTCATCATGAGTGTCTCTCCATGATCCAGTTTCTCTCGTGTGGTTGGGTGATGTAAGGGCTCTTCATCTACTTGTAAAATATTTGTGTTAGCCCCATCTCTCCAATTGGTGTTGTTTTGTGCTTGTGGGCACTCATAAGTCCGGTGAATAGCTTGTCCACATTTGTAGTACGTACCCGTGAATCCTCTTTCTCTACCATATTGCTCTCTTCCTCTAGAAAGATAAGGTTTTCGTTTTTAGATGCCCTATTTATTGTGAGATCTCGAGGAGATATCACCATCTCTATAGAAGCTTGGGCAACTCTCTATCTAGTTTCTATTAGTCCCTGGACCATGATGCATAACCCTTTTTATTCGGGACGTTGTCACCCTCTATCGTAGGTCCATGTAGTGAGCCGTTAGAGCACTTTGGTTGATCATCTCTTTCAATTCTTCATGTAGGTTGGCGGTATTAAGTGCCCTTTTGATACTATTGCTTCACACATTGGAGGGTAGGTCAGTGAGGCGACGCTCATCGCAACATATCACTACTACCAGGGTGTCCCAATCCATTAACTCTCGGTGGCGTGGATCTGCCCCTATTCAACAACATGGATTTGCTCCTTGACATCGTGGATCTGCTCCTTCAGGATTGCTTCCTCGACTGGGAGGACAAGCACACATTACGAGTTTCATCGCTGCCTCGACAATTTCTTTGGCCTTGGATGTTAAGAGGTGTTTGGGGGGGGAGTGCTTTGCTTCCCCCTATGATTTATCTAACCCGTCCCCCTAGCCCTAGACAATCACCGATGAACAATTCTTAGATCCTGCATTGGCCCTTCTTAGTGATAGATGATGACAAAGTTCATTCCTCTATATGGACACAATCGGAGATGTTTGATGAGGCTACCATCCAGTCTCTTTGACTTTCATCGGTCCACGATCTTTGGGAGGTTCTTGTTCTTGCTTCCTCTACATAGCTATTTATATCGGTACCCTAACCACATGGGTTGGGGTATTTTGTTTACTTCCAGCGATTTTGTTCTTCTTTTGTTTAGTTAGTCGTTGTTCCCAGGGTCCTTTTACCATAGCACTTTTTATTCTAATTGGATGTACTCTCGAGTTCCATTGACCCACTTTTGGTCATTTGTGGACATTAATGCAATTTCTTTCTTTCTTGGTGAATGATTATGATTGTGAGAAGTACTAGCTTCTCCTCATAAGTTTCCTGTCCTCTTCCAACATTTGATTGACCTCTTCCCTTCAAAAATATGCCTCTATCTCTTGCTGTATTTTGTTGCCTCCTTGACAACTTCTGTTTGGATTTCAAAGGAAACTGGTAAGCCTCTTCGAGGGTCTGCAATTTGACCAGTACTTATCTCATCTTGTATGTTGATTCTCAGCCTATTCATGTTATCTTGCAATCTTCTCTTGATCAATCTCATGGTGACAACTGACAAGAGCTCCCTTTGTCTCTAATTTTGTTACTTTTTCAGCATGTCCAACTAATAATCTGCATGCAAAAACTTCCTGTACAATATTTTCTCTACCCCTTCTATTCCTTTCTGTTTGCACTTCCTTCCACCACAGGTAGGTCTGCATGACCTTTCAACTTGGTTTGAGCCACTTGCACTCTCCTTGGGTCCTCCCCTTTATCAAACTCAGTATTATTCAATCTCTGTAAGCCAATCTATCAACTCCTTGGGATTCAAAGTTGCCGAGAAATGAGAACTTCCATCTTGGTTCCTATTCCAATCCTTGTGATAGCTCTAATGAGCCTATGTCTGCATCCATTTGCTGCTCTTGTACTTGTTGTGGTTCTCCTTCCTCTACCCTTAGTTCTTCTTCTTCATCTCTCACATCATCTCTTGGCGCAAAACCTCTACTTCTATCCGCTTCCACAAAGTCCAATCTTACTTCCCTTGTTATCGTCATTCCAACTATCTCATGTAGTCTCCTAGCCATGTTGGCAACTACTCTGCCATGAGGCATCTTGACTGTCTTGTCAATCACAACCTATTGCTGTAAGCCCTCTGGTTACAATTCCCACTGGGCAAGGTATACTCTCACGAACTAGATTCAAAACTAGCTGTGATACTAATTGATGCAGTCAAGGATAGGGGGACAAGTGAATGGCTACCTTGTACCTACTGCTTGAACCAAACATTCGATTATGAACGCACATACACACAGATGCATTCAAGACTTCAGTTCAATGAACAACTCTATTAAGGTTTGATGAGGAAATTGCAAGCTAGAACAAACAACACAATCTATTCAGTGTTTGTTATTACAACATGAAAAAGAACCAAAAAAATTCCTCAATGGACTTAATTCCACTCTCACTATGCTCCTTGAACTGTGAATGAGCACATGCTCCTCTCTCTCTAGCCTGAATTAACTTTTCTGAATCTTCTGTCTCCTACGGCTTTTGGAGTGCCTCTTTGAAGTTTCTCTGTTCTTGAAAACACTTAAAATGAGAAAATCAAGCATTTTTCGTCCTTTGCTTATGCAACTGCTGTGGGTGAAATGGCCACTTAACCGGTTAGTGCAAACCAGTGGTTTTGTCATCTTAGAAGCAATACTCCAACCGAGCCATCTGCCGACTGAACTCCTTTTCTTGTTTCTTGGAGTTTGTTGATGTCTTCAGGTTACACATGGGCATTTTCTGACTGCTTCTCAATTCCTACAAAGAGAAAACATTGACAATTTCACTCACACACTTTATATGCTTATGGTTGGTGCACGTTTGGTGACCACTCCAAATACGCTAGCCTCCTGCATCAAAATAGTAACTATAATCTATTCTTCATTAAATGTGAGCTATACAATTCATTGTGTAATGTCCCCAAAAGGTCTATTTTTACCCCCAAATAGATTTAAGGCAAATCCCAAATCCCAAATGCAGATTATAGAAAATATAACAAAAGATATAGTGCAGATCTGAATTTTAGCTATAAATGGCGACTAGGTATGGATATGAGCTTCATCAAAAGTAGAAGATAAATCATGACATTTTCCTCAAAAACTGATCCACTGAATTTCTAAAGCCAAAACACAATGATAATTCTAGATTTGAGACCCAAAAAGAGGCTAAAATAATTTATTAAAAAACTGCAGATTCTTGCCTTCAGACACAACTGTAAATATGATAATTTGTAGCCAAAATCCCCTCCACAAATGTTGATTCAGATCACTAAAAATCTGCAAAGATAACAACCATCCAAATCTGGTTTTAGCAGCCCCAAATACCTCCAAATAGTCCACTATGCAAGTTGCACCACCTAGGGCAAGCTGAAAATAAGGAAGAGATGCAACAACAATTCCTCTCCAAATCCTTGTCCAAATCTGCAAACTTCAAACTTCAAATATGCTGGAAAACTACTGGAAAATCAGCTATCTCCTTTATGCACAATATCTCTCTCAAGATGATCATATACACAAGGTTTTTTCAAAGGTATCACATACTTAAGATTGCAGATTTCATTCTCTAATTCATTATTTTTCTCAAGGGGAAAACAAATCTGAATATGCATCAATAGATATGATCTTATCTCACTCATTCCATACCTGGTGATGTCATCATGATCTCTAATGGGCTAAATTTCTTCACAATACCACTGCTGTGATAAACAAGATGACATGCTTGTTTCTTTCCCGTTCTCATCTTGTGCAATTTTCCCTTGTTGGAATGACCCTTCCATGCTTTTGGCTGCCACAATTTGAGGAACACCATTCCTCATACCTTGCAAAACAATTTCCTTGTTTTGCACTTTGAACTTTAACTCCATGGTCTGATAATTTTGGGTGAACTCACCCAAAGATTGAAGTCATTGTACACCAAGTACTAAATCCAATCCATCAATACCAACAACATAAAATTCATCTCTTACCTCATGACCTCCCATGGTGAATTGGAGTTGTGGAACCTTCTTTGTGCATGTGATTAAATGTCCATTTGCCACAATCACATTGAATCCTTGGAAGTCTTTTTCTTGTAATCCTATCTTGATAACCAAATCTTCATCAATGAAGTTGTGTTGCTCCACTATCAATCAATATAGTGATCTTTTGCCCATGAAGATCTCCTCTAACGTGGAAAGCATAGTGTTATCACCAAAAAATAACACCCTCCGATTTGTCATGCTTGTGTGAATGAGCAACCAGTGTTTTTGGGTAACATTGGACCATCTCCCAAGTTGTGGGACTTGCTACTTGAGATGGACCTCCAGAGAAGGATGGTTCCTCTACCCAATCCTAATGTTAAACTACTCATAAGGAAGGAAATGTAGCTATCTAATCCTAATCTACCAGTTCCAAGGGACTAGGGAGAGAGAGAGAGTGCATGAAAATGAGAAATCCTACACTAAAAGAGGTGGTAGTACCAAGAAAAGGGTGGTGTGGAAATATCCTGCCGAGGTAGGAGAAGGAAAATGTAGTGGTGAGAGGCCGAACAGCTGTGACACAGACCCAAATCTTCATTCACCATCTGATTTCCATGAAACACAATAACCTGAAACTGCAAGTGAGAAATACATGCACAGAAAAACAACATCAAGAATGGAAAGGAAAGGAGATACAACAAAACAAATGTCAGGATTGAAAGAACATCATAAAACACATTTTATTGCTTTTAGAATACGCATAGTCCATTACATTGATGAAATAAAGGCACAAATACACTTTCCAGGCCCATGAGAAGGTTTGCAGCTCATTGGTGTTGAGAAACAAATTTGACAGAGTTTCCCAACATCCCAGAATATCCCGTTACTTCTCAAATGAGAAGTGTTTACAATATATAGAAGCGAGTAAAGAGAGAAGAGAAGAAGAATCCTGAAATTCCCCTTCACCCACCAACTACATGCATTAATTATCTGGAAAAGAGTATGAGTGACCGACAAATCCATTCCTCAATGTCCCTTTTGCTTGTTGGATAAGAAAAGAGACCATACTTCATTAAATTTGATCTTAGCTGCTTGGAAGTGTGCTTTGATTGTTGGAAGTGTTTTTTTTCTTTTTCTCCCACCTACTCTCACCTAACTCTGATTTTCATGATTCCGTGGTGAAGAGGATGAAGAGACGTTTCCAAAAAGTCCAATTTTGTGAAAAATAGGGCATTTGAGTCAAAAGTTATGACCATTTGAATATGGAGGGGTTGGCTGCTCAAGTGGTCCATCATAGTCCGCAATACATTGTTTCTCTCTTTTATGTTTTCTAAATTTCCATTGGATCGGTTAAATCGGGCATTTTGGGCCCTGGGGGTACTGGAGGTACAAGGGTCACTTGGGTCTCCGGGGCCCACCTTATCTGCAATATACTGCCCCTCCTTCCATTCCTTTGTTTGCGGTTTATCGGCTCTTCGGGTCCCGGGTGGAACTTGGGAACAGTTCCGCACGGGACGTTGGTGCCCGCAAGTCTCCTCATCCCAGCATTGAACTCTGCCTTTGCTCCTTGCATTGTTTGCGGCTCTATTGAGTGGGGAACATTGTTCCCCGCATCCTTGTTCCACCCGACTCCAACATCCCCGCACTCCACTTTCTCCTTATAAGTCCGATGCCTTTGTATTGCGGACACTCCGGGTCTGCGGGGAACTTGAGCCCCCGCGGAACATGCATCTGCCCCGGCCTCTTAAGCCCGCTACACGCATCCTGCCCGCAATACAAACGAACCCCAGACTCCTTCACACTGCGGCAATTTTAGGCCCCGCCGGGAACTCACATCCCCTAGGAACATGTTCCATTTGGGCCCCGAACCCTCTGCTTTTTCCGTAATACATTATCCACTTGGTCAAATCCTTAATATTTTGGCTTTTTTCGGCGAATTGGGGAACTGGAGCCCCCAAAACACTTGTTCCTTGTGTTTCTCTTGGACCCGATTTATCCCACATTACACTGTTTCTGAGCCTTTTCCCCCAGTTTTTCAAAAATTTTCTAAGTCCTTGGGCCAAGTGAAGATTAGAGGAGTTGGGAAAAGTGGAATAAAGTGCCCTAAAAGCCAATTTTTTCCAATTTTATCAAATTTACTCGATAATTGACTAAATATTGAACCTTTGAAGCCGTAGAGAAGGGGAATGCATCTAGATGGTTCCAAGTGCCCAAAAAATCATGAAAAATTACCTGAAACTTGCCGATTCTTCATTGAAACTCCATGAAGTTGCCCAAGTCCAATTTTTCCAACTTGTCCATTTTTGCTAGGGGTAAAAAATGGATTACACATAGAAACTAGGTAACACAGTTAATGTAGCTAGTGTAACACCTGTATAACCACCTCTCATTCCTTTGCTTGGTCTTTTGGATCAACATTATCTTCATCCTCATCATTATTTGAAACTACCTCAATGTAGTGGATAGATCCCTTACTTTTGCAACGATAGTTGGGTGTCCATGGGTCCTTACAATCAAAGCATAATTTCTTCCTACTTAACTCATTCCTTACTTCAATTTTGGACATGTTTCTTTCCATTCTTGTGCCCTACCTTGCTGCCCACTAACCGCTGCCCCTCGCTTATCATTTTGAGCTGTTCTTGGCTGTTCACATGAACTTGTTCGCTAGTGTTCAAACTACAAATTTTTATTCTTATCTGCTGTAAATTCCATATTTAGTGACCTTGTGATGGCATCCTGAAGAGACGGAGGCCCAAAAGTCTTCACCAAACGTCTAAGGGGTTCGGTCAAGCTCTCCATGAACAAAAAAACTTTCTTTCACTAATATCTGAAACCATGATTGCAAGTTTCTGAAAATCAGCAACATACCTTTCAACTAATGCCTCTTGTTTGAGTTGTGCCAACTCCCTGAAATGCACTTCTGGATCTTTCCTATCAAACCTTTATGTTAGGCTTTTACTAAACTCTTCAAGAGTGGAAATGGAACCATGTCCTTGTGTTAGTAGATCATGATACCACCATTTGTGAGCCACACTTTCTAAGTGTAAGGTGAAAAATCCGAGAGCCTCTTCCTCATACATAAGATGTAGTGATAAGTATCTAACTTTTGCAACTAGGCACTAATAGAACATTTATCTGTACCATCATAAGTAGGAAGAGTAATCTTACCCAATCTATGTTGGATATCTTTCCTTGGCTCTTGTGGATGACTTACCTTCTTCCTTGGTCCTTCGCTTCTTCTAAGCTGACAAAAGTCTCGGAATGAAAGAAAATCCTTTGTGTTGGGATTCAATGATGCATACTCCTCTCCTTATAGGTCCATTTCTTCAGCAAAGCCACGTGTTTGTGGCTGTTCTCTCTCCTCTTGTGGCTTAGTTCTTTGAAGAAAATTAGCACGAAGGAACTTGGAAGGAGTTTTGCTTGAGACTTTTTCTGTATGATGAGTAGAAGAGCTTCCTTCACCTTGGTTTCCTTGAGATTTTTGCTTGTTAGTACTTAGCCCATGTAGGGATCTACCCAAATCAACAATGGCCCCTAAAAAGAAGGCTCTTAGATCTCTGTGGGCTTCTATGAAACGGTTATGCAACTCTCTATTACCCTTAGAGAACACCTCATTCATATAACTCAACTCATCTGATGGTGGAGGTCTTTCTCTATCATCCATATCTCACTTCCTGGTGTTCTTCTTGAGTAATGGTAACTTAAATCCCCTTCACCTCTGTCCATGCAAAACTGATTTCCCTTTCATAGGTTGAGAGAATCACTGCTCTGATACCACTGTAATGTACCCAAAAGGACTATTTTTACCCCAAACATATTTTAGAGAAATCTCAAACCCCAAATGCAGATTATAGAAAATATAACAAAAGATATAGTGCAGATCTGAATTTTAGCTATAAATGGCGACTAGGTATGGATATGAGACTCATCAGAAGTAGAAGATAAATCATGACATTTTCCTCATAAACTGATCCACTGAATTTCTAAAGCCAAACACAATGATAATTTCAGATTTGAGACCCTTAAAGAGGCTGAAATAATTTATCAAAAAATCTGCAGATACTTGCCTTCAGACACAATTGTAAATATGATAATTTGGAGCCAAAATTCCCTCCACAAATGCTGATTCAGATCACTAAAAATCTGCAAAGATAACAGCCATCCAAATTTGGTTTTTGCAGCCCCAAACACCTCCAAACAATCCACTATGCAAGTCGCACCACCTAGGGCAAGCTGAAAATAAAAAAGATATTCAACAGCAATTCCTTTCCTCCAAACCCTTGTCCAAATCTGCAAACTTCAAACGTCAAATATGCTGGAAAACTACTGGAAAATCAGCTATCCTCTTTATGCACAATGGAAACCCTTGTGTAGAGAATCCTCTCAACTAGGAGAAGGTTTTTTGTCCTACTAGATCCCTTAGAGGGTTTTCGTCCTCGAGAGATTATTTCTAAAGGTTTTCGTTCGGTAGAAATATTTTTGTAAAAGCTCAAGGCTCAAACAAAATTTAGATTTATATAAAATAGAAAAACATATCTTGTGCAAGCAAGTTGACTTGCTTTTATAGATGAGTTTGGCCAACTAGCCACCCCCAACTCCCAATCAGCTTTCTTCCCACTCATTTAATGCTTTTTCCACTTTGCTCCATCCCATAAGGAGGTCACATTTTCTAAGGGAAAAATAGACATTATAAAATGACTTTATCTTTTCTTATTTTATTTTATCATTTAGACTATAAAAATTAATATAAGTGCCTTTATAATATTTCTTTTTTAATTTGCACTTTATAATAATTTATTATGACTAAAGTTCCCCTTTTTTATCATCCCTTAGCCGTTGGGGAAACCAAAAATGGGCTAAGGGTCTTCGATGGGTTATTTTAGAAAGAGGGACATTTCGCATTGTTAGACATATAATCTTTCATATTAATCCTTTTGTTCTTGAATGTTGGCCCGTTCAAGAGGCATTACAATTCACCTCACTTGTATTCTCTATCCTTGCATTGCAGGGGAGTGGCTTATTCTCATGTTAATCTCATCTCAGACTTTATATTGATTTGGACCTCTAGGAAATAGCTCCTTGATGGGTTTTCAGGCATTGCAGTTTTGACATGTTAACTCAGTTTTTTTTTGTCTCCATTGAGCTTTCAACCACTACCTATATCTGTTCTAATTCAGTTTTTATCACTTTATTTGGAAATTCACCAGGCACTCCCATTGTGTACTTTTTGGAACATGTACCATGTTCAGTCCCATTGAATTCTTGGCCACTAGTTACTTTGAATTGTGAAGCTCGTATTTGCTATTTGCATATGGATTCTGTTGTCTTGTCTTGTCATATATATTCTGTATGAGAGTTTATTGTTTTCAATATTGTCATTAACATGTATACTAAATTGAATTAAAATGCTGTTACTTTGAATTGTGAAGTGTGTATATGCTATTTGCTTATGGATTTTGTTGTTAGTAATTGTTCAACTTCTATTTATAAAAAGTCATCGTGAGCCAAGTTTGCATCTTATGCCAACCTTTGATCTGGTCTATTGAAAAAATTGAAAAACCTTTGATTTATTCAATTATTTCTTCTCTTCCATGTAGTGAGAAGACACAACACAATTTAATATGATGTTTATAAGTGTGTAACGTAAGACCAAACAGAAGAAAAATGAGTTTCAGCATGCGGAATATGTCAAATCTGGATTGCATAAAAGCCCTATACATCCGAATTCTCTTCTTTTATCTTTAGTGACATGCAGAAGCATGGGATCAAACTAGAAAATAATATTATATTATTTAAAATTGTTTAGTGAGGAATAATTAGTTTTTTAGTTGTGTAGAACAATACAAAATGGATTTATGATTTCACAATTAAAGAGGAATTATTGCTTTGATCTTGAGGCTTAGGAACATGTGCCAGAATTTGTGCTGATATATAGAAGAGAAGACAGGGTGGCTGTTCCAATGACATAGCAAGTTTGAAGGAGCAGCATAGTGTGGCCAATAAGAAGCAATCGGAAAGAAGGTATTGTTCTGGTTTTGGTAGTGTTCGTTACCTTTTTCTTTCCCGATTTGTTTTGGTTGTATCCTATTTTGCAACCCATGAATCCTCAAGTAAATGTCCTTGCTTTTATATTGCTTGTTTGGGGACAGCGAAACAAAACTTGATGGCAAATAGCAAATATGAGTATGTGAAGTTATTTGAACTGAAAGACAACCTGCTACCTCAGACATGGATGGTACTCAGAATAGATGGCTGTCACTTTCACAAGTGAGTATTTGTTTTTTTCTCGGGAATATATCTATATATACGTGTTCGTAACTCATATGGCTGGTCTGCTTAGGATTGGATTATTTTTTATTTGTTTTATGGATTGAATACAAACATATCTTCTATGCATAAACTCATGATATTTCCAACAATCATCTAAATATGAAGAATTCTTCTACTATGTTACACTACCTCACTGTGTAGTAGCTCAAATTGGCAGGCTCCAAGCAGTAAATAAAACAATTGCTGCCCATTTTGAAACCAAGTCACGATTCTTGAGGAATCTACTCCATTATTTAATTTCAAAGTGGGGAACACTCTGGCAACCTTACGAGGTTATTCCCACTGTTACTAGGACAGTACCAGTTTCACTGTTAAAATTGGAGAATTTGCCGTTTAATTTAAACTTGAAGAAACAATACAATAATTAAGTTATTGTTTTTTTTTTGGCCAAAGGTACCTAGGGTTAAGAGACACTAGACCTGTTTTTTTTTGTTGAGATGCCAACTTCTAGTTTCTGTTAAGTTGCTAACTAACCAAACTGAGAAAATCAAACATGACATGAATTTCAAAAATCATTTTAAGCATATACATTTTCAGCCCCTAGCGCAATCTCCATTCTTTAGCTCCAAGCATGTTCCTATTGGAGCGATGATAAAGTGGAAGGCTAAATTGTTAATTGTGCAACTAAAAACTAGTTCACAACATCTTAGGTGTGAAACCGGGAGATGGAAAATGCCCAAAGAGAAGTGGTCAGAAAGGGTTTGTCAGTTTTGCATGTCGGGTGCAGTGGAATCCAAATGGCATTTTGTCATGGAATGTGTTGCTTACGGGGACATACGAAGCAATTACACGGATATTTTAACAGTGGATGATCTTACAACCTTGTTTGAAGAGGAAAGGGTGACAAAAACAACAGATTTCTTGATCAAAAGTCACAGCAGAAGAAGCAAGCTTAGGAACGAGCTGGCAAAAAGACAGGAGTAGAGGGCATTGGTTTGTGTTTGCACTTCGGGTCCCGTAGACTGCTTGGTCTCATGGACGTCATCAAAAACTTTCATTCATTCATTGCTAGAAAGCTAGCAAAAATAAAAGCTAGCGACTTTCATCAGTTATCTATTACACTCTTTATTCTTTCATCATGGTCTTTGATTCAAACATGAAAAGGATCTCATGAGTGCACATAGAGAGAATTTTTTATGCATAGAAGTATTTCCTCTTATTGATCGTAAATTTTACAATTTTAATGGACAGCAAGTTCTGCTTTGGCGCAGTATTTGGGAGTAACTCTATTGCCATGGATGCAAAAGGATGAGTATAAACTATCGTACCCAACTTTTTCACACCCAATTGGCTGCTAGATCTGCTATTGTATATTCTATCCTGATATGTTGGCATGATATTGTTTATTTGCCAGTCATTGCATTGTCTTTTTTTGACTGCTTTGGTAATTAGCAATAATAGCATTGAGTCCCATTCCACCTGAAGCTTTTGTCATCCCTTTTCCTTTGTTTGAAGTTTCTAATTGTAAGGTTATATTTCCTTCATTCTCTCTTGTTGCATTGGCAACAAGCTAACCACTTCCAATTTTTACTCTTGGAAATTCTATGTGGAGGACCAAATTTGGAGTAAGGGATTGTGGTGTATTAAATCTGGCCAAGAAGAGGAACTGCAGAAACCAAATCAAAGAAATAGGTGGTTTGACCGCAATGATGAGGCAAGGAGACTTATTGGCATGTTTGTATTTGAAGATTTGAAATTTCATTTCAGGGCATTGACACTACCTAGGAGGCTTGGGATAAGTTTGAGATCTTGTTTGGAAAGGTCAATCTGATTTAAGTTCATCAGTTGGAGAATCAGTTAATTTCCTTTGACCTGGGTGATTTTCCTTGCATAACGGACTATATGTCCAAGTTCAAGCAGTTTTGTCTACAGCCCTCAAATTGTGGCATTACAAAGGCTGTGATCCTTGCCACGAAAAAAACCTTGATTACAAAGAAAACAAAGATTCCAAGTCGAATCTGATGTAAAAGTAAGGATTCAACCAATAAAAATCCAAAATACTTCTTTGTCTTCAACGAAATCCAGTGCCAAAAGGAAGGCCTGCACGTTTTATGGTGGAGACGGACACAACGAGTCTCACTGTTGGAGGAAAACAGAAGCTTTTTAGCAAGCAATGAAGAAACACAACATCAAGATATCTTCAACTTCCTCTCATTTGTCTTCTTTTGACAAGAAGGGCCATGTCCTCCCCACTCATATTTCTCATGAATTAGAATAAGTGTCTTTTCCATGGTTGATAGTATGATAGAATTGGGCTTCATTGTATCACCACTTTTGGTGGGATCCTGCCATGGTTTATGATGCTTTCTTTGTAATAATGTTTATTTTGGCATTTAAAAACTTAGGTGACATTGGTTGTTCTTTGGTGTTTGTCCCACACCATTTTCTTGTAGGTGCATTCCAGGTTTTTTGACCTTTTTTGTGTCTGCTCTTTCGATTAAAGCATTTTTATCATTTGGTTCCTGCCATGTTTTGTATGGTTTGTAGTGGCTGCTTCATCTTTGTAGTACTTGTCTAGATTTCTTGCACTCTTTGATCATGAGCAATTCAGTTAGTTGTGACACTTTTGCCTTGGTCCCACTTCTTCATCATATCACTTCAGCTGCAACATTTGCCACACCATACTTCTTTCTGCATCAGTGTCAAGAGTTTCTTATCCTTATTTTGTTTTTGGAGTGAAGTAAGCAATTCTTAGGAGGGGATGACCTTTTATTCCTCCTTCCTTCCCCTCACTCTCCAAGTTAATCTTATGGGGGATGTTGGCTTCATACTAATTATGCACCTAAAGTTTGTAATCAATAGGTATTTTAGATGTAAGGATAATTTATTAAATCCTAGATATTTTGTTAGTTTAGCTAACTATCAGAGACTTGACTTAGTTGTTATTACTAACTCTCATCCAGATTGATTACGGGTAGACTTGGTTTGTTTGATTAGTCATAAGGCTTATGGAGTGAGAGCAACACCAATATAACGTAAAGTCAACTTGATGCCTCCCTTGACACCTTAGGTAGCGCACATTCCTATTTAAATGCACGTAGTTTGCATTATCCATGTATTTAGGAAGTATATTTTTAAGCATTGTAATTTTGCTAGTTTGTTGATCAAATTGTCTTTATTTGCATCATCAAGTTTTTGTGAGTTGGTTTAGGTTGTTCTCATTGATCATGTGGCTTTTGGAAGGGTGATATTTTTGAAAATAGAATAAAAGAAAATTGGAAAATGACAATGCAGAAATTAGAAATGGGCACAAAGTAATGGAAAGATTCAAGAAGAGTACACAAATACTTATGTTATCTTGGGAAGAAGAGTGGTGAACATACCAACAAATTTCCTGTTTGTTGGGAATATGTAGTACTCACATGATTTGAGTTTACCGTATGGTAAATATCTATTACTACGGTGTGGTAAATATTATGGTTGTATGGTATAATATATTGTTTCAACAACAATATATTCCTAGAGTTTGGTTGTACCTGTAAAACTATTAACGGGTTATTTGGTTGTATGACTTCCTGGTTTGTAGGAGGTTGGTTTTCTATTTCTATAGCTATATAATAGCCTTTATATTATGGTTTGATATAACATTAATCAATGTGATTTTATTGTGCAAATCTGCTTGTTCGGCTTTATTTGGTATCAGCGCTTGCACCTGTGATGATGTAGCAATTTTTAAGGGGCAACCATCCCTTATATTGCCCCTTGGTGATGCGAGAAATCAAATTTGTAAAGAGTTTCTGTTAGTTTTTGTCGTAACTTGCATGTTAGTTAAGATCTTATTCATTGAAAATCAAGATCTATTTCATCTTTTGTAATCCCGTGTAGAGTGGACAACTGCATCTTTCTCATTCGCTTTTGTATCAAGTACAAAGATTGTTTTTTGATAATTTATTCTGGCTTCAAATCTAGACTAGGCACTGCTCAACAATTAGCTTCATATATATATATGCATATATATATATCTCGTAATAGAGCTCGAGAGTACCTCTTTTGGCAGTGGATGATTATGTACAGAGACGTCCCACCTATTAATGTGCAACAAGAATTAAAAAATTGTATGAAGATCTAGCTAAGCAAAGCGTCAAAATTTTTCTGCTAAAGCTTGTCTAAAGATCCAATGAGGAGCAGGCTGCTGCATATATACACTATTCAAACCGCACATCACACGAGCATTCTTTTGTTGTGTTTGTGCCTTCTTCATTTGGTTTGGATACTACAAAGGCGTCTGATCCTGGTTGATTTGCTTCGTGCATCGCCCACGACATTAGTGCAGCTCAAATTCTGAGTACCACTCAAGCCATGCAGGGCGTATAAAGTTACTATACTGTAATGTCCCTCTTTCTCGAATAGTGCGAAGACCTTTGGCCCTTTTTGTCTACCCAACGGCCAAAGGGTGATTTCGGTTTATTAATTTTATTATATTGCTTAAAATATAAAGATCACTAAAGCACATATAATGAATTAATAGACTTAATAAGTGACTTCGACTTAGGAAAGTACAATTTAATGTGCTTTTTCTTGCTTTGGGGAGAAATTAAATAAGCCAAAAATGTGTGCTTTGGAGAGGGAATAAATTAATTAAAAAAATTATGCTCTTTTGGAAAAAGTGCGACTTGATTTTGGAAGCTATAAGGGAAAAAGGACTTGTGCACTGCAGATTATTATACTTTTCTTCCCGACAATTAGCTCTGAGCTTTTCAAAATCCGAAACCTTCTGGATTATTCCTCTTGTGGACACCCCAGGAGCAGTGAGAGGAGTTCCTATTCAGGGATCTTCATTGTAATGTTTTTATCATTTCAGCAGTTCAAAGAGTTTAGTGGGCATTCAGACTTCTTCTAGAATGATCTACGGTTGTTTTTGCAATATCTGAGGTATTCTTCATGCTAGATAATTATTGTACCTTTCAACATCAATTATATATCAAATCGATTTGGTTTGATCGGCTGGTTTTAATCTTTTGTTATCAAACTATCTGTAGATTTATAAGTGTAAATATTTTCAGTAATCATTATTCAATACATGACTGAATTGTTTATGAAGAAATTTGCCTGTTTAAACCTTAGGCGCCTTTTCCACCCGGTTTGCGATGCAGTTTGAGTATGGTGTTCTACGGTGACATTATCATTCAGATCTGAGCTTGAGCAATATATATATATATATATATATATATATATATATATATATAAAATTCAGGCAAAAGTTTGGGATCTTTCAACACGATATAATAAAATTAATAAACTGAAGCCACTCTTTGGCCGTCGGGTAGACAAAAAGGGCCAAAGGTATTCGATCGAACTATTCGAGAAAGAGTTACATATACCTCTGGGCATTCATTGTTTGCAATCCACCTATGCATGTTGGCCATCACCTGTATCAGATTCACTTTGAGGAGAATCGATTTGAATGTGAATCGAGTGGATGTGATTTTTGTGAAAAGTCAAAAAGTCTCTTGAAGTCTGCAACGTTTATTTTCTATTTTCCATCCCATATTCACAAAATCTGCTCAAAGGAAAATTTCTTGCAGTCTGCCTACATCCAATTGCATGTCGTCTTGATCCTCCTCATTGAAGACTCACAATTTTCCACTAATTCTTAGTATAGTGACTTACATCCATGTTTTTGCCCAAACACACGGAGAGGGGTAGCTTAGTTCATAAAAAATAACTCATCTCTAACAAGGCAATCAAGGATTTGACATGTTTTAAACCTGTTGAATCACCTTGCCATGCGCTTCCATAGTGATCCACTTATCCATGCATATCTTACGTTTGGCATAAGTGTCATACATGCTTCTATGTGTATCAAGGTGCATCCCTCATTTATACCCCGTGCATCCAAGATCTTCAAGGTAGTTTTCTCTAAAGTCAAATGAAATTTTAGGGATTTTTATTTGTGGTTCAATTATTTAGTATTTCTTTGTTTGGTTTAGAGTTTAGTTAAACTTCAAGTCTTTGTAATAGTCGTAAGTTGGTTTAGTGTCAATTAGTTTCATAATTTATAGTAATGTTGCCATTCTCATATCAGTGGCATTGTCTAAATAATTGTGTTGTTAAAATCAAATATCATTTTGTTAAAAGTTATTAGTATAGTCATCTTGTGGAGTAAAAAATTGTGAAAAAAGAAATAAAAAATATTTGCCTTACGGACGCATTTTTCGGTGTTACTCGACGTTCGGAAAATAAATGATTTCACATTGTGGGGGGGAATAATAAACAATGTGGGAGTCATTGAGCTTCATATCCAAATCCGGTTGAGGTAGCAACATCATTGACTGGAGGACAGAGACACAGGATGATGGAGGTCAATCAACGACCTCTCGTTAGTCACCAACGATGGGGCCACACCAAGTTGCGTGACGTGTTTGTGAGTTTGCTTTCAGTATTTGATTTCCAATGTGCTTCTTTTTTAGAGTTCCAGTTTTAGTTGTGTGCAATATGATTTTAGAGTTCCTGATTTGTGTGAATAAGTGGAAAGTTCACATTGAGGGGGGGAACATGATCTCAAATGTTCTATTTTCATTTCTACCTCTTTTCAAATTTGTATTCAGTGAACAGTAATTTCCTACATAATTTCCTGATGTGAAAATACAGTGGAAAAGATGAAAGCACAAGGAAAAACAACATCATGATATTTGGGATGTTGGTTATCCTATAAAACCATCTGTATGTTTTGGGTAATTGGTTGTCCTGTAAAACCATATATATATTTTGGGTTGTTGGTTGTCCAATAAAACCATCGGTGCAGTTTGTAGGTTATTGGTTGTCCTTGGAAAACCATTCTTGTTGAGGTTGTTGGTTGTTCTGAAAAACCATCTAGATCATGAGCATGCATGGGCGGCAAGCTGTGAAAGAAGTGCAATTGTTTTTCTCCCATGTTTGCACTAAGGGGGGGAATGCTAGGAATATGTAGTACTCACATGATTTGAGTTTATTGTATGGTAAATATCTATTACTACAATGTGGTAAATATTACGGTTGTATGATATAATATATTGTTTCAACAACAATGTATTCGTAGAGTTTGGTTGTACTTGTAAAACTATTAACGGGTTATTTGGTTGTATGGCTTCCTGGTTTGTAGGAGGTTGGTTTTCTATTTCTATGGCTATATAATAGCCTTTGTACTGTGGTCTGATATAGCATTAATCTGATTTTATTGTGCAAATCTGCTTGTTCCACTTTATTGTTGACACACGGTTGTCTTGAAATACTTATATTAACTTGGGTAGAAGAAGAAAATTAAGTCGAATGCTTTTGCAACAGAGCTAGAAATTCTCATATTTGAGCCCAAGTCTTGTGAAAAAATGTTACACAATCCATTAAACACAAAAAGACAATCACCTTGAGACTTACTCGACATGGTACTCAGACAAATAAAGAGAATAGAGTGACATTATGTGTAATGTCACCCTTTTCTGGGGCATTACTAAGATTGCTTAGACCAAGTTGAAGTGTCATGCGGTGTTGTGCTGGAAGGAAATTTAGTTGGAGTGTAATAGGAAGGGTAAAGACAAGATCACCCATTGGGAGAGGATGGTTGCAAAGATGAAAGGGAAATTTTTGTTTGGTGATTACTAGTTGGATCTATTAAAGGGTTGCAAAATTTGTGACAAAATGAGTTAAGTGTAAAAGAATAAGCGAAGTTTTATAGGATCACAATTCGAGTTGGTCATGGCGAAATGAATCAAGAAAAGGTAGTGTGGTATATCAATCAATTGCGGTGGGTGATCCAAGATGAGAACAACATAGTGAAGATGTAGGCAACGGAAGAGGTGTACCAATATGCATTGAGAGTGGAGAAGAAGCTTGCACGTAGACGAAATGCTGCAAAATCTAAAGGAAAGCTCAACAGTGGTAAGGAACCAACAAGAAGTGAGTAGGAGAGTGATTAAAGGCTCAGCAATGTGCAAGACAAGCTAGAGGTAGTACCACTTTTGTGAGAGAAAGAGGTCGAGGTGGAATATTTAGTGGTACATACTTTCGGTGTAGAAGAAGTTGGACATTGTGCACCAGTATCCTCATACCCATGGTGATGGCAAGAAGAGAGGAAGCCTGTAGGTTGTTCAAGAAAGAAGAAAATATGACGGAAATCAATATTAATGAACCCAAGGAAGGAGAAATTTACTCTTAGTGAGGACAATCTTGAAGGTTGCAGGATATAAAGAGGATCTGCAGCAAGAGAGGTGACATACTTTCCGAACAAGATGTAAGACAATGTAAATGCTACATAGTGGTGGTTAATCCGCATAAATTGTGTGAAAGTTGCGATTTGAGCGCAAACTGCATCCAAATCCTTACAAAGTGACTTGGTTGGTAGAAGGACAAGATGGTGTTGTGCGAGAGCAATGCAAAGTGGAGATGAAGATTGGCCAGTACATGGACAAAGATTTGTATCATATCTTATTGATGGATGCATGTCATGTTTTTTGGGGGAGGTTGTGAATATATGATTGGGAGAGTATGATGGGAGAGCCAATACAGTGTCAGTACTAGAGGGACAAAGTCATATTTTGAAGTTGCTAGGGGAAAAAGATAGAGTGACACACCAAAGTCATTTTGTTGTATGTTGCAGGAAGCATATCCTGCAATATGTAGAAAGAAGAGCATGTGTAGTACTACAACAAGGTGTTGCACAAAAATAATGAATGGAGCGTGCATGGAAGTGTAAAGGAGCACCATGAAGAGGCAAAAACAAAGAGTGACGGAGAGTAGATATTTGTGTCCAAAGCCATTACACAAAGATGTTGCCCAAGAGAAGAGATGGAGAAGGAAAGAGACACCCCACGCAAACAGAGGTTTGCTTGCAGAGAGGAGGGGCAGGGGTATAAGTAAATAGAATTGGCATTGGCGGAGGAGGTTGGTTTTAAAAAATAATGGAGAGAAAGAAGGTTGTGAGCTTCCTGTAGAAGAAGAAATCCTCTTGAAGGAGGATGTGGAGGCGATAGTTTGTGAAGCAGAAAGAGGAGACCCATTATTGAATGATGGGCTAGAGTTTGTGGTGCTTCATAAGTAAGAGGCCGAAATAACATTGGAAAGTTTCCATTTGCATCTTTGCAGTGGAGGATGGTTGAGGATAATCTGGAAGAATTGTAAGTTTCCATGAAGGAAACTATAGAAGCGAATGAAGTGGACAGCAAAGGAGAGTTGCAGGTTTCCATGAAGGAAACGATTAAGAAAAGGTTACTGTTAGTTAATGCATGACGAGGAGAATGCGGTAGAAGACCGTCTCTTGGAAGTAGAGGCAAAAAATAAAGTGAAAAAGGGTGATATGACATCGGTACAGGCTGCTGAGAATCTACTTAAGATAACGAAGGATGAAGAAAGTGAGATTGAAGAGATGTTTCTACAAGCATTAGAAACACTCGGCGAAGGAGATATTGTAGAAGAGGATGAAAGTCACTCATGTAGCATAGAGGAAAAGAAGGAGATACAGATGGTGGTTTTGTTTCTACCAAGAGTATTAAAGGATGGACAAGGTGAAGCTTAATGTGGGAGTAGCCTGCATAGGAGTTGAAGATTTTCTTATGAGTCAAGAGCCACATTGTTTTGACATGGAAAAGGAGAGTGCAAGTTTCTTTGCAAATGGCATGCTTGTGATGCCTAAGAAGATGAAGAGAGAAGGAAAAGAAGGAGAAGAGAATGAGATGGAGGAGCTGATGTTGTTATCAACCAAAGCATTTCTGGAGGATGATGATGTTGCAAATAAAGTGTGTCATTTGGAAGACATGAAGATGAAGGAGCAGGATGTGCAAACGAATGCACACGATGCTAATTTGAATGAAGCATTGAGGAGAATAGTGTTGCAAAAAAGATGATATTAGAGGAGATACTAATGAGAATTCTGAATTCTTGTGTGCTAGAAAAATAAAAGTGCAGAGAGAAACAATCACAATGAAAGCAATAAGAAATAAATAGAGATCTAAAACACATACACAAATATTATGCGGAAAACCTGGTAATGTACCAGGAAAAACCAGAGGAAAAAGTCTCTCAATATTTTATTACTTAGGAATAAATCCGCTGTTACATCAATGACAGTCACCACGCACTAGCTTTAATAACTAGCAATCGCATGTGTACAATGCAATGTGAACGCCGAATGGTATATGTTATTAAATTTAGAAATATAGTTATTACTTTTGTAGTTGATGTTGATAATGGTTGTGATTGACAATACTGATTTTCTATTAAAGCTAGAACAAATGTTGCGAAATACATTAGAAGGGATGTTAGATAACACTTAGTTGTGTAATATTTGAATACAAATTCAAGTGAGACATTTAAGTTTGCTAATACTCACTCTCAAGAATGTAGTGGATGTGAAGTGTTTTTGCCAAAGTAGATTGAAAGAATGACTAAGTGCTTTAACATATTATCTCTCAATGAAAGTAAAATGAGACAGAAATGGTTATGGTACATTCCAATTTTCTTTATTACCTCAATGACTTTGAGTGCACCATTGTTAGAGCTATTTTGTGCATATCTTACAATCATAACATTCCATGAGACCACATTTCTTTGAGGCATTTTGCAAACAAAAAATGGTATATGTTATGTGTTATAGGGATAGTTTTTACTTTTGTAGTTGTGTTTGTTTAAACTATGGGTGATTGATTTTGTATGTGTAGAAATATAGATGAGTCACTTCATTTAAAAAGCGCAAACATGAGGTCCAACCCTTTAAACTATTCAAAATGCAAAAAAGTGATATCTACTTTGTTAGCAGAGCAGGGGATTTTAGACACTCTTAGGGCCCGCAGACCTGATAACATATACATGTGCATCAAAAACCGAAAACAGTTGAACCCATTAATTTTTAGGTAGGATTAAATGAACCCAACAAGAGAAAATTCGCAGAAAAGTGGATTGTGAACTCACCCAAGGATACAATAAATTTCGTTATTTAAAGCTTTAGAAGGAGGTTCATGTTGGTGGTCTTTCGACCTATAATACCTACAAGAAAACAAAGAAAGCAATTCCTGGGCTCGTGAAGCAAAAAAAACAACTTAAAACCTGTAAAATTAATCACATTGAAAAACGTCAAATGGACGTCAAAATTAAATACAATATAATTCTTAGTGCCTAATACGTTGAATGAAATAGAAGCCGACATACACTTTCTTTTAACATGTGCCACCGTATAATAATATGGGTACAATTACATAGATATTTGTAGTTAGAAAGTTCAACAAAATATATAATCAAAAAAATCAAACGATGTTTTGGTGAATTTATTCATAGAACCAATCTTCTAAACAAGCATACACACTTTAATGGGTTCAGAACCATTTGGCCTCAAGATCATTAAAACTAATCTCATCTCGAAAATTCTTCAGTGTTGTCATTGCAATAACAAACTTGTAAAAAAAAATGCACTTGCGATCTCAAGTCACATTCATTTAATCTGGGCATCTTGGAATTGCTTCTACAACTCCCAATTGGTTTAATCCAACGTCTCTTTTCCATTTAAGGGAAACTCTAATATAAGCTCCAATATATGTACAATAACTTAGACCGCAACTTATAGTAGCTTATTTTGAAACTGGATCTTCCATTACATATTACAAACTTGCAGAGTAATAAAAGAAGTTGAATCCAACTATATATTGGAGGACCACAAACAGTCTCAGCCATGCATCTACAAAAATCTCCATGCAATGTAGCCCTGTAAGCATCAAGAAAACATGCAACAGCGTAGAAGGTTTCAAGCAGATGGAACATTTCCTGGTGATGAGGCTTCTTTTTCTTATCCATGATATGGGCTAATAGCTGGATAAATTTGCCTATTATTTAGTTTGAAGTAGCTTGTCTGTTTTGACGCATCCTGGCACCCCAAGACAGTGACTGACTTTCATTTAAATCTCCTTTCCACTTTAAATTGGAGAGCTAAACTTCCCACCTTGGTCTCCACCCTTCTTTTACAAGTTCCTGCAAGAAAGCAATTGATATATTCAGTACAAAATAGTGCAAGACAAAATGTTACTTTTACAAAGCACAAGCAATGTGTTATATCACACACACGACTACAGACTGTATTGCTGGAAGAAAAATCAAATTTAACACAAGTTCCCCTACTAATGGGAGGTACAAAAATATCCTAGCATTCAATCTGGGATGAACAACAGCAACATGACAAGTACTCAGCACATGTCCATTCAGGAAAAAGAGGTTGGCGCACTTTCATAATCAAATTGTATATATATATATATATATATATATACATATATATGTATATATATATAATATATATATATATATATATATATATATATATATATATATATAAGAAAATGACATCAAAGTATTGTTTATTTTTATGTCTAAGAAGTGAAGTGATACAACCTGGACTCCAAGAATTCAAACAAGATACTGTAACAGCAGACTTGGCAGTTTGCAAAAAACAACTTCGCAAAGAGTTGAATCTACTCATTTTCTCAATACTATTAGTCTAGCTCGCTATTAATTCGGAAAAAAGTGCAATTCAAAGGGAAAAAGGTTAATGCTACTGTTACGAACAACTTGTACATTACAAACATATCATCAATAACAACCGCAAGCTAAAGAGATCTAAATAAAAATTGGGATTTAAAAAGACAAAATTGTAAACAGTCTAAATCTTCAACAGCTTCAAAAGTGGGAATTTTTTTAAAACAGATTTAGAACTTAGAAGGCACGGTGAAAAGCCAACTCTCAACCCCAACCCATGAAAAACATTATAGTTTGTTTATTTGAAGCTCACAAACAACCAAAATAGCCTAAATCAACTACTAACATGAAGTGCAAATTTCGATTCGGATTTGGTTACAAAATGTTTTTACATCAACAAAAGTTGGATATTTAAGCAGAGAGCCAAACAGTTAGAAAAAATAATTGCTTCAGTTTGTTAGCAGTGTTAGATGTCTAAATAAAAGTTGGAAATTTAATCCAAATCGCCTACAACCACTAAAATTGAAAAAGTACAAATTCATTTTGTTTATAGTGTTAGATCATAAAAAAAAAATTGGAAATTCAAGCAGGCAAGAGACACGGATCCCAAATATTCACCCGCCAAAACTTGGAAAACAAAATTACTACAACTTGTTTATAAAAAGTTAAATGAAGTCAAATAATATGATAAATGAATGTAAAGAACACATTTGACCTCACAACAACTGTGAAACACACAAAATCACTTGCCATAAACTGCATGTATAGATGCGTTGAGATGATTACATATTTATGTTGGTTTGTGATTCTTAGATATGCCATAAATTGTAGCTGTATCCTCTTGCTGACTTAAGGTAGATTTGTAAATATACTTAATTTAGGTGGCATTAAGTAACAGTGCATCAGACATTATAACATAATTTACTGTAAATTATATGCTTCAACCTTAATAACTCTGAATCGGATCCACCTTTGTTCTCTGTTCCTTTGCGACAACATTGCATCCATTCAATTATATTCCAGTTCCATGGATTCTCGTTCAATTGGTATGCATCCTCTATATTCATGCACATGCATTTGAATTTGAATTCGAAATTTGACACTTACAATGTAAGTTGGAGGCCAGCCAAGGGTCTTCATAGTCTGCTATTAATAGCCTTGCAACCCAAACAAGGCACACATTCTTTAGTTTTTTACCCACTATCTGCAATTCAAGGTCGTATTTCACAAATCTTGGGAATCAAATCCGGCCAACAAAAAAGAGTTATGCCAATCGCTTTTGCAACAAAATATAAACCTAGTCGTTTTATCTTGTGATATAAAACCTACAGTTGTTCTTCGGGGAAATGGAAAATGCCCCAAATTTTGGTGGAGAGAAAAATTTCTACCTGTCAAACCCCTTCCGGGATCCTACATGCGTAATTTCTTTTTAGAAATTGCCATTAGCAAATATAGGCCTAGTATTGGGTTTGCAGGAAGAGGAAAAGAGTGTTCAGACCCCCCAATGTCTGACATAGAAGCCTTGAGGAAGCTTTTCCCTCAAACAGGATTCTTAAATAGATCTTATATAAGGTACCCCCACTGCTACAATTCCTCTCACTCGATCAGGGTGGAGGAGGTCTAGATAATAACCAACCAGTGCTCCAAAATCTGTACCCACAAAAAACACTTGTAAACTCAGGGGAACATGCATTTGTGATATGAACTGGGGGATCCGGATATGAAGTCATGAAATAGAGTTGTGGGTACTTACTTTCTGAATACCAAAGGGATCAAGAAGGTCGACCATATCTTCCACAAGATCCACAAAGCATCCTTTCTCTATTTTAGAAGGCTGATCAGAGAGCCCATATCCTCTTAAGTCAGGAGTAATAGCATGAAATCCTACGTCTACCAATGCAATCATCTGATGACGCCATGAATACCAGATTTCAGGGAATTCATGTAGCAAGAGCACATCTGGGCCTGTACCCAAATTTCATCAATACCCCTTTTTAAAGACAAGTGCATACACTACTGTAAAAGTAAGTCAAAACCCTATAATGGATGAACAAGACATGGTTTGGATGATAAGAAATACCTGATCCAGTCTCTGCAACATGTAGTTTGAGTCCTCCAACCTCAACATTGGGCATAATCAAAACTACAGCAGCTGTATAAAGCCAGGTCTTTACAATTGGTGTAAACATATCAGTGTTTAACAATTGCATTTGAAAATGATCAGACCCATACAAAATGTACAGGAAACAACAAAGGGAAGAAGCATTTGTTGCTCTTTTTTCCAGTGATTGAAATCCTTTAGATTACATTGGCCAAAGAAAACAATGCAGTGGCCTATAGACATATAGTTAGTTAAATTAAGTGCCAAGGCACAACGATTCTATACTAAGCTGATGTATGTCCCCAGATATGCCATAATAATTCACAATTAATTCCACATTAAGGCTCTCCCGTCCTTGTGCAAGGCCACAGGATCAGAAAATGAGGCAATTCAGGTTGTGAATTTCATAACAAAAGAAGAAACAGATTTCGATCGTTAGCATTCCAAAGACAAAAATGGGTACTTTCAAATCTAGGGGCACATGGATACAACCTTAGGTACATAATAAAGAAATGGTATCAACAAAACAGTAGAGAAGAAACATACTTCCAGCACGTAGAATTTCAGAGGCGAATCTTGTTTTTATGGAAAGCAAAGGTCAGGGACAGTGGCATCTACTAACATCTGAAAAGCCAAAGTTCTTGATCAAATACTAAAACTCTACAGAAAATGTCAATGTCTACAAAGTTAAAGGGTAAAAAATTCATGCTTCAAGCCCTGATAGAGGAACCATTGAGGGCCTCATAGCTAAGTGGCAGACCCAGCCATCAGCCAGAGACCAGTGAATGGAAGCTAGCCGATGTTTTTTTTTTTACAACATGGCATTAGAGCAAGGTCATGGCCTGGAAGCTAACCCAGAGGAGCTCAAGAGGAAAGTGGCTTGTGGTCATGTGTTGGAGATAACAATCCACACTCCTCCAGAAGGAATCGCTGAGGGCATGTAGTTCAAGTAGTAGAAGAGCCTATATACATAGAACAAGAAATGGGTTGTCCTGAGTTTCAATCCAGGTTCATCGCCATGTCATGCTATGAGGATGTTAATAACTAACCTTAGGATTCTCAGAAATCATAAAAAAATAGAAATCAAAAAATCATTAGGACCTGCAAACAGAATACAAGAAGACTATGTCAAACATGATGCACTGGTGCCAAGTTACAACCATTGAATTCTTCCACAACAAAGTGAATTTTTACCTTGGGAAGAGTCTCCCAGAAAACCTCTGGAACCTCCATTTCAGATAAAATCTGCTCATTAATAGATTTTGCAGCTTTAAAGATCTGGTTTATACAATCTCTTTGGTACAGCAACTTTTTTCTTGCTTCATCTGAAAGCCCATTTAGAGGTACCTTTGGAATTGGCAACCACCACTTCTTCCCCTGTTTCATGTTGCCATTGCCGATGTCCATTCACTTCTCTATTCTCTCCTTTTGCATACCAAAATTCTGTCTGGCCAAGGCTGTCCAAAGATTCCTTCACACATAGTAAGGACAAAGTAAGAATTCATAGAAATAAGGAGTGGCGGGACAGGACAAATTTGATGGCAAAGGATGAAATAGTTGCGCCCTTACAATCAACATGGCATCTAACTTTCTCAGTGCTGGAAGGTTGATATGAATGTCAGATCGAGGCCTCGGTATTCATAGTCTGCTATTAATAGCCTTGCAACCCAAACAAGGCACACATTCTTTAGTTTTTTACCCACGATCTGCAATTCAAGGTCGTATTTCACAAATCTTGGGAATCAAATCCGGCCAACAAAAAAAAGTTATGCCAATCGCTTTTGCAACAAAATATAAACCTAGTCGTTTTGATCTTGTGATATAAAACCTACAGTTGTTCTTCGGGGAAATGGAAAACGCCCCAAATTTTGGTGGAGAGAAAAATTTCTACCTATCAAACCCCTTCCGGGGATCCTACATGCGTAATTTCTTTTTAGAAATTGCCATTAGCAAATATAGGCCTAGTATTGGGTTTGCAGGAAGAGGAAAAGAGTGTTTAGACCTCCCAATATCTGACATAGAAGCCTTGAGGAAGCTTTTTCCCTCAAACAGGATTCTTAAATCGATCTTATATAAGGTATCCCGACTGCTACAATTCCTGTCACTCGATCAGGGTGGAGGAGGTCTAGATAATAACCAACCAGTGCTCCAAAATCTGTACCCACAAAAAACACTTGTAAACTCAGGGGAACATGCCATTTGTGATATGAATTGGGGGATCCGGATATGAAGTCATGAAATAGAGTTGTGGGTATTTACTTTTTGAATACCAAAGGGATCAAGAAGGTCAAGCATATCTTCCACATGATCCACAACGCATCCTTTGTCTATTTTAGGAGGCTAATCAAAGCGCTCCATATCCTCTTAAGTCAGGAGTAATAGCATGAAATCCTACGTCTACCAATGCAATCATCTGATGACGCCATGAATACCAGATTTCAGGGAATTCATGTAGCAAGAGCACATCTGGGCCTGTACCCAAATTTCATCAATGCCCCTTTTTAAAGACAAGTGCATACACTACTGTAAAAGTAAGTCAAAACCCTATAATGGATGGACAAGACATGTGTTTGGATGGATAAGAAATACCTGATCCAGTCGGTCTGGAACGATGTAGTCTTGAGTCCTCGAACCTCAGGATGCTCCGATTTTTGCACTCGCTGTAACCATCAATAATGCAGAAAAACACAAAAACGTATAGGCCAAATCATTGCACTGAGACCAGTGGCCGAGCTCCTGTTATTGCCGCAATTGAAGAAGATGCTTCATTCAAGTTTCTCTCGGTGAGTAATGATTTCTACTACTGGTATAACCCTCCAAGGAGTTCAGAACCCTAATCGACGAAATTCATGAAAAACTCCTTGAAGTCGGCAGAATTGTGTGACTTGTGGCACAAGTCGTGGAGTGTGCTACGCGATTTATGCGCATATGCCTTGGAATCTCCGGACTGAAATAAATCAGAAGAATATTCTTATTCAGGCTTTTTTTTTACTCGACATGTAACCGCCCGTCAAATTTAACATAATCATAGAAACGTCCGGAGGTCCTCTACCATAGGGGGAACGCCTTCGGCGTAATTACAATCCTGTACAATCGTACAACTTTACAATCCATGGGTTCCTTTTATAGAAAGAACTTGTAGTACAAACCGTGTGCCATACTGTACAGACTCCCCGAAAAACATGCTCGAGTCAACCTGCCAACCTGCCAGCTTGGTTGCTACCTGCTCACTCAATGCTGACTTCACATACCAACATTGTGATACTATGTATGCTAAGTTTATTGCAGTAGTTGAGGAATGGATAGTGGTTGAGAGTAGCAGAGATAAGTTGCATAAAAAGAGGAGTTGCTGAAGCATGATATTGCAGCAGTGGTGCTGAATGGGCTAGCGCCCATGAGAATTGTTGATATTTTAAATTCTTGGTTTGCTGATCTAGTTGCAGGTATGAGTGAAGGCATGAAAGAGGAGATGATGAGTTTTTTGGCAAGAAATCCATCAGAGCAGTAGTTGTGGATGAAATATACTCTTGGGAGGAAGGAGTATATGGTTGGAAAGAAGAATGATGTGAGCTAGAACATGAAGGAAAGCATGATTTGAATTCTTATATTGGGGGAAGAGGTGGTTGGTTCAAAGCCCATGAAGCCTGGAATAACAATAGTGTACGATAGACTTAGTGGTGGTGGATGGACAACAATGGCTCAAAACCCATGAGAGGATGGAAGATGAGAAAGATAGTATCTAGAAGGAGGTGGATGGACTGTGGTCAAGCGACGAGGAAGGAGAAAAGAGATGATAAGAGATACGTTGAGGAGGATGGTTTATGGACATGCATGTTTCTGGAAATGGATAAAAAGACTAGTAAAAAAACTTCATATGTACCTAACAAGATGGAAGGAGCCATCATGGCCATTGTTTCAATCACTCACCCTACCTTTGCGAGTAGGAGCTCACACATTTTTTACCTTGGATGTTTGATGCAAGAGCATCCAAGGAGTATAAACAATTTTGCATCCATGTAGATTAAGTAGTGTGTTGGTAGTTTGTCATGGTTTGTGTGTTTGCAGTTTTGGGGTAGATGAAAGAACATAATGGAGCATACATTAAAAGTAGATTATTATTGCATATTTGGATTCTCCTAAAAAAATCACTTTTAAAAAACACATTGTTTTGAGCTCATATGTAAAAGTTATGGCTTCTAGATGATACAGGTTTTGCAAGTTTGCACTCCTATTCTAGCATGAGTCATTCTTTATTTTGTGTGAGTCATTCTATTCTTGCTTGATTTGTTCTTTTCTTGCATGAGTCATTCTTTTATTGCCGAAGTTATTCTTTTCTTGCCCGAGTCCTTTTTTCTTGCACTAGTCATTTTTTCTTGCGTGAATCATTATGTTCTTGCAAGTCTTCAACTTTTGCACAAGATTTCACTTTCGCATACATCTTCAACTTTAGGGGGATGAGCTTTCACTTTCACATGAGTCTTCAACTTTTGGGTGAGCTTTCACTTTCGTGCAACACTTCAATTATTGCTCGACATTTCACTTTCGCACAAGCCTTCAACTTTTGTGTGAGCTTTCACTTTCGTGCAAATCTTTAACTTTTGTGCAGCCTTTCACTTTCAACCGACTTGTCAACCTCAGTGTGACTCTTTGACTTCCATGTGACTCTTTGATTGAAACTATTCAACTTGTGTAACAGTTTCTTGGAGCATGTCTTGATAAGAAAACAACCTCTTTTCTTTGAGGGAATTTGATCCTTTAGGAGGAGAAATAGTTTTTAAAAATCAGATCAGAGAGCTGTAAGATTGAATCATGTCCATGATTGAACTGCAGATTGTGAAATTTGAGATAAATCTGAAAAGAATATTGTTGGTGTGTGTTTTGTAATTTCTCATAGAAAGCATTAAAGATAGTTATTTTTCTTTTCTGTTGTGTATGAGATGTATATATGTGTCATATATAAATGTTAAGTTCCCAGGCTACATGGTTTAAGGCTGTCCTTTATTAGACCCCCTAATGTGACTGCATTAATCCCTAACCATGACTGCATCAATGGCCAAGCCAAACACCAGTTTGGCGTATGAGACCCCCTTTATGGACGTCTGCATGAGGATTTATTTTTCCTTTTATCTTTATGCATTGATCAAATTTTATACCCCCAGGTTTTGACCTCATGACCAAGTGAGGAAGTGAACCTTGAAAATCAACCTTCACACAAAATATTAGAAGGGATTGCAGTTTTGATGTGTGATATCCCATCAGAGATGTTAAGTCACAGTTGCAGATATGTCGTGTGATATCCTTTATATGCATGACATGCGACAATATCATTAGACACTTTCTTGAGTTGTGATGGTATGTTTGACAACCCAAGATACCAGGATGCACACCTCCTAACATTGTGGTCTTCGCCATTTCTCGGATTTCGGATGATGAAGGAGACTTTGACTGGGAGTGGATGGTAGAGAGGTGAAAAACCCTCGACTCTTGCCACACACTCGGTATAATGGATACATGGATAGGCTTTATGCTTTCTATTTGACATTGTTGACTATGTTATGCTAAGATCTTATTCCAACTTTTGGACAGTAGACGCAGATATTGATCGTGGACTTGGCTCAATGGATAGAGTACTTGGCTCTTGGGATATGCAGACTCGCTCTGGATTTTAGATATTTTTGTATCCATGGATGGACTTAGGACTGTGTATTTTTTATGCATCCAAGGATTTGGGATGGACTTAGGAATTTGTATCTTTTATGCATCTGAGGATATGGGATGAACTAAGGATCATGTATTTTTTTATATCTTTGATGCAGTTTGATTTATTGGAGGACTTAGATTCTTTCATACTTAGCTGATAGAAGATATTTAGATGGTTGAGTAGCTTAATTAATTAAAATCAATTTAAATAACAAAACATAATTTATACCTCTGCGGAGGCGGAGCATCTACTCCTCTCAGCGCCCTCATCCTCCCGCCAGTCGATATGGGAAGTGGACCTGTCATAATCAAGTTGTATAAGAAATTTTGAATGACAAGAAATATATTTAAATCAGAAAATAAACTCTAAAATCCGATCCAGGACCCAGGGACTTGGAATTTTCAACTTAATGGTTTGTCGATGTTGGATGTTACTTATGATTGCGACTTTGGAATTTTCCATTAGCGGGACTGCTGGGGGACAAAAAGAGTTTTTTTTTTCTCATCAGATATTAGAAGTATTATATTATTCTATGATTTCTGGAGAGTGTGACTTAGACTCTTGGGATCTGCATTTGCTGACATGAACTTTTTACTTACTTAATTTTTATTCATGGTTTCTGGAAACAAGTACCGTTCTAGACTATGAATCATGCGGTATGAGTAATTGATTCTTAGATTATTTTCGGAGTGGTAGACGGTGGATGATGTGAGATTTGGGAGTTTCAATAGATGGGACCTGATATCTGATTTGGGTTTATGGACTTCAAATTTTATAGGAACTGAAAAATTTATGAACGTGAAGATAGATGGGATGACTAAAAATGTTTGAGTCTGCCGTGAGGGTGTCCAAAGTTCAAACATTGACTAGATACAAAATCGGTTGCTCATAGCAAGTCAATAAATAACATGTTTCAACTTGTCTAGAAAAGGGTTCTCCACCTCTCACCTTGTGCACATAGGGTTAAAGTATTATGCCTTTCCCATTTTTCTTTTGTCACATAATTGATTTCGTGCACATTGCTTTGTCTGATAAAAGGTACAATAAAACACGATACTGACTCTTGGTCAGAAGCTTTGCTTCCAAACATGATAGCTAGCCCATTCTGCAAACACTTCCAAGTTACTGATGTACAGTGCTAAAAGCTCGGCCAATGAGCCTTTCTATAGGAGATTCTTCCGTTGATACAGATGTTAATTACCAATTACACCTCAGATTTGGTCATTCCTTGTGGTTGAAGGTTGAGCTTGATTGACCATTGAATAATCACCTTTCTTATTGCTTCCTCTTTGTCTTGTTTGTCATGCCCAATGACTGGAATTTCAAATTTTTGATAGGCTATCATATTTGAAAATTTATATGCTTTGCATCAGTATTTATGGGTTCATAAACCAGTCCAAACCAAATTCAAGTTGTCACATCTGATCTGAGAATCAAGCTTTTGCTATTCTTTTTACAGCTATCAGAGAGATGCGACATTGATGTCAAAGGCCTGTTCTATTGTCATCTTGTATCTTGTCATGTTGTGGTGGGTGAGGATGAAGTGGTGAAATCTGATTTTTACATGGCAATTGCTCAACAGACTGTGACAATGAGACTGTCATCATTGGCAGTGTAAACAGTAAAATCTATTTTGAATGGTTTGTGTCCGATCTCTGCACATTGAAGTGTCTTGATGCCATGGGGTTGCTTATACAGTATACTAATAACAAAAGCTTCTGTGTTGCTTTTCATGTGCTGGGAATATCATATTGAGGATATAATCCACATATTGTCATGCTTTGTCTAACTAGTTAGGAACATTTTTTTCAATGCAAGAGCAACCTCTTTTGCTTCCCAAATGCCTGCACACAATCAATGTGTTGGCAGGTGGCACCCAACCTTTACAACTGTGGTGACAACATCCCAACAATATGACTGGTCGAAGAAAGTGGTCTATTGAATCCAAGACATCTTATATGCTGTAAGCATATTTGGTGTTGTTAGCAGGTGTGACGTTACAGGTTGAGACAAATGAAGTCTTGGCCCTTTTCAGATTTTTCAGATCACGCATTGGCCTTTGACAGTGATATGGACTATTTGTATTGTTACTCTAACCATATGGGTGAGGAGGTTTACTGCATTGGGTTTACCCACATTTGCTTTCAGTGCTTTTGGTCTGCTGTTTTTTGTTGGTCATTGTACCTAGGACCCTTTCAACCTAACACTTTCTATTATAATTGGACATATTCTCGAGTCCCATTGACCTACTTTTGGTCATTTGTGGACATTAATATATTTTCTTTCTTTCATTCTTTATTTCTTACACATTCTTACTGGTTGGGTGTTACTGTGCATGGAGCTTTTTGAATACTATTCTTTCTCGTCTCGATATAAAATAAATTCACTTCAAGCACAATAGGTTGCTGCTGTTACCTTGCTGAAAATCGCCTGGCTGTCACAGTTTTTAATCCTCATCTTTGCTATGCTCAGCTCAACTTCAAATAAAACACCCTATAACCAGTTACACAGGGTGAATCAAGGTTCTGCTTGGCAGGAGACTCAAATGTGGCATATCTAACCACTAACCCAGCAGAACATAGCAGAATGCTTTATGATTTCTTAACATCATTAGCGTGTTGAGTAGCCAAGAGGACGCGTATCTGTTGATTTACTATCATTATATGAATGCACAATTCCTTGAATGTGGTTCCTCTGTTAGCAGTTCTTTGAGTGATTTTCCCTTCAAAAAATGTTTTCTTAAGAGAGTCAGGCTTATAAACAAGGTTTCATGCTAACTAGGCATCTGCATATGCCATTTTCTTTTCAATATGTCCACACATACTCTCAATGAACATAGTTTTGTTTTCCAGAAGAGTCAAGGTGGTCAACATTAGTGACAATTTGGAACCTTGGACATCTGTCCCTTGGTGGTGGGCATTGCCTGTAGTCCAGTTACATTAGCAGGAAGTTCAGGACTTGACACTAGAGGAGTGTTAAGTCCAAATAGTTCTGCTCATTCCAGGGTCATGGGCAGTCCTATGGGCTCCAACGCATTATGGCCATGGTGGTTCATGATGAAAATCTGCAGAGTTGGATTTCAATCTTTCAAATTCTTAATCATATTGCATAGCTACGGTCATGACTGGATCCTCATTATTTATGCTGACTTCTCTATGAGATTCCTTTAAAGACACTGAAATAACCCTTTTTGAGGGTTTATATGAATCTTAGAAAATTTGTAGCAGCAGACTCTAATTTAATTACAGCAGTTTAACTTCTCTGAGATAAGAGCCAAAAATCCACTAATAAACATCCACGAACGTTTATCAATTATTGATTAATGATTTTGCAGTTTATTGAGGTCAAGTCGAATTGATATATATAGATATATACTGCTGGAAATTAGTATTAATGCCCAGAAATCGCAGCAGCATAGAAGAGTTCGATTTCACATTAAATATTGCATTAAAATTTGTCAACTTCAAGATTAGGGCCTTTTTGAACAAGGCGAACAAGAATATGAAGATGATTTGATGTTATCATATGCCAATAAATCAGAATTCACACATGTGCAAGTCGCACTTCTAGGATAAAGTCGAATAAATTGATATACATCTGAAAATGCACGATATAAATCAGACTTGCAGAGATAATATATATATATATATATATATATATATATATATATATATATATATATTAATATTCAAGGAAGTTCAATTGTTTTAAGTCACGAGCAAGAGGTTTTCGTCCCTTGCAAGAGACCTCTAAAGAGGTTTTCGTCCCGATAGGTTGGCTGCGAGAGTACTCTCTCAAAAATCAAATGATTACAAGTCAAGTCGATGCCCAAATGAGTGCCCCACACCCATATTTATTCTTCCCAAGGGTGGCGTCTCTTCCCAAACATGATCGCCCCTTTTAGAGCTTGTTTTATTTATGCTTGGCTGACCCATGTGTTATTTATCAAAAAACATACAAAACTATTATAGTAAAGGCAGCGTAAGTCTTCTCCTTGCAATCTTCTTTCAAGCCACGAAGAAGGAATGGCTGAAAGTCTTCGTTTTGGCTGTCACGTGGGAAAAAGGGACATTACAGAAACTAGGCCCTGTTCCTTCATGGTCAACTCCCATTGATGATCAAATGAACCCAAGCTTCTGATCATCAGTATATCTACCGTACCAATTGGGCCACATTCTGTAAGAAATCTAGTATCAAGCACAGGATCCTAGAACTAGATCTCCAAAGCAGCTGTAATAACACCATTATTCTGTTGTAGTTATTAGAAAATGGGGAGGGGTACGGATACAGGATAGGAGGACAGGGATTAGTGCTGATTTTTGAAACACCAAAGTACACACACACAGATACAAACATATATACATATACACATGTACATATATGTTTTAGCAAAATAAAAATACTACGAGATTTTTACATGAAAAATTCAAAATTTTGAAATAATTTATAAACATATAACAATACATGCATAATACATATCACTATTGAAGCATACTGCACGAAAGGCCAATAGAAGTCAGAAAACGAGTTGATTCAAGAGCTCTAGGTGATTCCATCGTGTTAAAGATCATATACTTGGAAATATTGAAAATAATTATAGCTCCCACACTTCATTGTATGTGACAGTCCTAATTTACCTCATTTGTATCTGGACGCATTATTGGTTAAAATTGATGTCTAAGTCAAAATTGTAGAGGGGAATATTTTCTTCTAAAAATGGCATGCATTTGAGCTTTGTATAAGCAACCGAGACCGCTGGAAGATGGAGGCAATAGAGGCAGGAGGGTGATAGCGGCCTTGAGTTCGTCGCTACCTTAGGCTGCAAAGTGCATTAGTGACAAATCTGTAGCACCGAATTGACTAATGCCAAGAATGGTCTTCAATGGTAGTGGATATCATTTATGCTGTTCGCAATCAGATGACAATGATCAATGATAGTGGCTACATCCGTGACATTGTTGAGGACTTAGTACTCAAAATCTTATTTTTCCATTGTGTGTGAAAAACATTTCATTGTTTTCCCTTGATGTAAAGATAATGCAAAGAATTAGATCGGAGTGTTGTAGCATCATTATACTTGACCAAAAGATGTGGAGGATGAACGTAAGCGCGGAGATTGTTCATACCTGGGTGGTGGTTGTGCCCAATCATAAAATCTGTCTGCAGAGCGGTACATTTGAGTTTTCATGCACGCCCCATGTTGCACGTTTGTATTTAAGCCTAATGTGGTGCATGTGGGTCGAGATCATGAGCAAGCTTTGTGACAGCACACTGCAGTTTCAAAGCGAGATGTTTTCTCCCATGTTCGCACTAAGGGAGAGAATGTTAGGAATATGTTTATGTAAGTATAATAAGTACTAGATCTAATTATATATTTGAGTGTGCTAAATTATTATTGTTAGAAATATATTCGTTAGTTAGGTTGCTTAAAGAACTTACGTATAATATCTTGAGAGAGAATAGGATAAAGTTGAGGTATTGTATAGTTGTTGTTGATTAGCTTTGACTCCTGAAATGAGGGAGCTCATCAAGTTATATAATGTACCTTGTGATATTCAATAATCAATCAAAGGAATTAATAAATTATTGTGTGTTCATCTTATGTTAAACTGGCTCCTTTACGACAAATTCTTTGCTACAAAACTTTTCATAAATTTCACACAAAAATTAGAAAAGAACACGTCTATACATATAATTTATATGGCATATTTAAGTTACATCCATATGAAGTTTCTTGATCTCCAATAGATGGTAGGAGACATCAATTGAAGCCTCCTAATGTCTAGAGACATCTCCATATGTGTGTTCAAGATAGATGCGTTCCGGAGATGGGAGATAGGTGCTAGGGGTTAGGGTATGAGTATCTAGGCAATTATGGTTTGTTTACACAATAGAGCTAGATATCCTCATATTGGGTTCAAGTCTTGTAAATAAATGAGACACAATTCACTAAGCCCTAAAAGAGATAGTTGTCTTGAGACATTACTTGGTATAGTTCTCAGTAAATGAAGAGAATAACGCTGCATCATTGTTCTATGGTACAATTACACTAGGAAATAAGACATTAATTCTATAATCCAACACTACTAGAAGGAAACAAAATATTGTTGTCCAATTTAGTTTGCAAATATCTCGTTTTGGCAATAGAGCTAGCATACAAGAAATCATTGCATGTATCCATTAAAGGAAAATGAGCCATTCTACAACATCCACACATACTTTATTAAAAATAAAAGTAAATAAAAAGAAAAGACGAGGAAGGAAGTTCATAGAGGAAAAAGAGGAGAGAATTTATTTTTCTTAATTTCATCAATGTTTTAATACATGTACCATGGGTTGTTATGTAGAAGTACTCTCTCTAAAATTAAAGCAAATAAATAAAAAAGACGAGGAAGGAAGTTCGTAGAGGGGAAAGAATTTATTTCTATTAATTTCATCAATGTTGTTATACATGTGCCATTGGTTGTCATGTAACTTCTAGAATAGGGACACATCCTTTTGACGTCATGCACATACATTTCAATGAGATGTATGTGTTTGAGAAAAAGATGCGTTATGGAGATGAGAGACGAGTGTTAGGGGTTAGGGTATGAGTATCTAGGCAACTATGCTTTGTTTCCACAATAGAGCTAGATATCCTTATATTGGGTCTGAGTCTTGTAAGTAAATGAGACACAATTCGCTAAACCTTAAAAGAGAGTTGTCTTGAGACTTTAGTCGATATGGTTCTTAATAAATGAAGAGAATAATGCAACATCATTGTTCTACGGGACAACTAGATGAGGAAATAAGACATTAATTCTATAATCCATCATTGCTGTCCAATATAGTTTGCAATTATCTCGTTAGCCGACATCTAATTGCATGCATTCATTAAAGGAAAATAAGCCATCCGTTAACATCCACAAGTAATTTTTTAAAATAAAAGTAAATAAAAAGGTAAAGAAGAGGAAGTTCATAGAGGTAAAAGAGAGGAGAGAATTTATTTTTATTAATTTTATCAATGCTTTTATACATGTGCCATGGGTTGTTATGTAGAAGTGTTTTCTTTAAAATTAAAGTAAATAAAAAGAAAAGACATGGAAGTTTGTTCATAGAGGGGAAAAGTGAGGAGAGAATTTATTTCTATTAATTTCGTCAACGCTTTTATACATGTGCCATGGGTTGTTATGTAGCTTCTTGAACAAGGATGCTTCCTTCTGACATCATGCACATACATTTCAATGAGATGTATGTGGTTGGTTTTTTATTTGCTACAATTCTCCCCTACTTCATAACTCAACTTTACATAGAAGGCCTTTATAAAAGCTAAAATAACATAGGCGAAAGTAAAATGCTTTTTGGCCATCAATAACTTTTCAACCTTTAACAAAGGCCCCCTTCATGAATCATATAAATCAAAAGGTGGATACATGAATATTGACATCTTAAGCAATGGGTTAACTCATATGCACTAGGACTTTTTTTTTTAGTTGGCTAAGGAATTGGAAGCTCAATGACCTAGAGTAGCGTGCATTAGGGCACCTCACTGACACTAAAACCATAGGATGGGCTCCCCTATAATCTCGGGGCAAGCTAGGAGGACCCAGTCTTGCTTGCCAATTTGAATCAAGAATCAAACATGAAACTTGAGTGACCTAAGTCATTTGCCTCATCAACTCAGCCCGACTGCTGAGGTTTGCGCTAGGACTAGTCGCTAACACGTTGGCATTAAATATATTTTTTAACTTATGCTAGTAGTCATTGTGTAAATGCTTATGAGTAATTGACTTGATCCCTAAAATGATCAAGTTTCGACCAAAATGGTAACCTTTTTCAAATATGCCCATGAATATGATGCAATCAACCTTGAACTTGTAGCCAAATCCAAAATCGACTCAAAACATACAAATTTTGATTATGAAGACAACTGAGATTATCCTATACTCAAATTGAAGCAAACATACGTCCATTTATGAACTAGCTTCACTCTACAATGTCCTAAAGACAATAAGAAATTCACCAAAGACTTGCAGGCATTCTAAATATCAATTTATTTATTTTCAAGACACATTTGAGATAGTAGGTAATATGAGAAGCCTTTACACACCAATTCTCATGTTTTACCACATACATACTTTGAAAACTAAGTTAAAAAAATTGTCTTCTTCCCTATAATTGCCTCTTGGCTTAATGCCTCAAAATCGTCATAGTCTGGTGGCCGTTCCAATTTCTTCTTCTTGTAACTCCTGCATTTGGAGTCTCTATGAATGAACTCCCACGGAAAGTTTTTGATTCTTTCAAGCCCATCATTATTGAGTGAGCATTTCTTGTGTCAATTGCAAGTGTTATAGCAATTTGAATAAAAAGGCATACATGCCTTATAAGATAAATGGCTTGTAGGTACAATATTTCCTTTTATCAAGGCCGTGGCCTTAAATCTGTTTTTATATTAAGGCCAATGCCCAATATATATTTCCTTTCCTTTTATTAAAGGCTCCTTGAAATCAACAACCCACATGTTGCAACTCTATGCCATCCCATCTGATGGCATAGAGAACCTTCCATTCGACACCTTTTTGACTTATTGATGTGCTGTAATGCCCCCATTCCTTCACCGAGGGTTTAATGGCCATTTTTTCAGTCTTAGCCCTGGGCATACTCAAGGGGCTAACAACACTGTAGGCTATTGGGTATGGATACATGATTACCACCTTGCTTTATGTTATATTTTGTCGTTGACATTAAGTTGAGCGACTTGGTCGTGATAATTGTTATATTTTGTTGTTGGGTGACTATATGACACTTTATTATTCTATTTCTTCGTTGGGGGTCACCTAAGTTACTTTTGGCACATGAGGGGGAAAAGGTAACTTAAAATCATATTATATGTATGTGGTTTTCCCAAGGGGGTCGATTGGGTTTTTTTTTTGGGCCTCTTGTTGCATGGTGAAGTTATAAAAGGAGTGCTTGGGGAGAGTTATTCATTGATTCATACACTCACGTATTTTGATATTGGAGCAACTGTTGTTTGCACTTTCTTTGCTTGTGGAATAAGATCCCATAGGAACCCTAGCTTTAGTGGTGAAAGATCCACACCTAGCTAGTAGAGCACTCTTCGGTGGTGAAAGATCCTCCCTAGTTTTCTATTTTGGAGCTTTATTTAGATTTTTGGATCAGATCTGGAGAGTAATCAAAAATTCAGTTTCAGAGTAAGAGGACAACCCTTCTTCATCAAGGGTTTCAGTTCAGATTCGGAACAACTATTTTCTAGGGTTTTATCTACTCAGTTCCAGATTTGCAGCGGTGTTTTTTAGGGTTTCCAGGTGTCCATTTTCAGATTTGGAGGTTGGGATCATTTCTATATATTTAGTAGATGTTATTTCCAGAAAATCAGATTTTTATCAGTTGTATTCACTTAGTTATGAATTTTTGAAGTTTTCAGTAGTTTAGGGCTTTCTGAAAATTACTGGCAGTTATATATCACTCAGAAAAATAAAAAAAATATTTTTCTAGTCTTGGTTTTCACCTTAGCAAGCTCTCTATAAAAATTTCATGTGATTTGGGTAAGTATTTTGCAAGATATCTATAAATTTCAGTTCGCTGCCCTAGTTTGTTCTCAGAATATCATCTGCTACAATTTTTTATTAAATTTTGTCAAATTTCAAGATTATCCCGCAAGAGATATTTCATGTGCCTCCTATCCATTGCCACACGACATATCAAATGGTTTACGAAGCATATTGAACATTTGTGACTTGTCAGTCTATCAACCCAACTTGGCCTATGATGGAATGGTGCAGAAAATTTGTAATGATGATCTGTTCCCATTATAGATGCCAAGGCCTAAATATTGCCTCCATTTTGTGAAACCTACAAATCCCTTACTAAAAGGTTGTTGCACTTGCCCTCTCAATACTCTTAAGAAAAGCTACATTGGAATCTCTTTTCATCCACTATGGCAATTTAAGCAAGTTCAACATTTGACGGAATTTTTTTAATTTTGGTTATACGCTTACAACTATGTCCATTTGTGTGAGGTGGCACCTACATTGGATGGTGTGGAAGGCACCACTGAATAACTATTATTAAGCCCTTGGGCTTCAAAGTTCAAATCTTTGAACGAAAATAAAACTTGTGGGCTTATTGGTGTTTTAGGTCAATAAACCTTAGCCTTTTGGCCATGGCCCCCATATATCAGGTCACAGGCTTCAAATACAACCGAAGGTTGATTATTTTATGGTCAAGGCCCTTATATAGTAGAAGGCAAAGCCTGCGGGCAATAGACAAAGGAAATTTGTTAATAAAACATGAAGCTTAAGCTTGCGGCCCTGCAGGCATTAATAAACAAAGGTAAATGCCTCAGAGTATAGATATTAGCTGTGGGCACTATATACTTTCAAGGCCAAGCCTTAGAAAATTAGGGCAGATAATATACAGCAATGCTTTGCAAGAGAAACGCCTTCAGACAGAATAAAGATTGAGGGAAAAAAATCCAAAAAGAAAGCAATTATTTCTGGTTGAAGCAAGATTTCAAACAACCTAGGGATGCTCCTGTATCAAAATGCATGGAATACACAAATCGGATCTAACAGATTGTTTTTTTATTGTTCTGTGCACGTATCCAAGTGGCGATATGATCCATAACAATGCAAATTCCTTTATTGATTTAATTATCATCTTATGTTGCAGCAGTTAAAAGTACACTTTTTCTTAACTTTGTTTTAATATTGCATTTTGGTATAATGGGATCAATCTACTTAGACAGAAGCATTGTATATAGCTTGTGGTTGTTGAACATGAATATCAGTTGGTATTTTGGCTTTATAATTAATGATAAAGTGAAACCATAAGCTATAAATATTAAATTGAAACATTTGATTTTCTGTTCTCTACATGACAGGTTTTCGCAAGTTCATGATTTCGAGAAACCTAACGACGAGCGTGCTTTGTGTCTAATGAATGAATGTGCGACAGATATGCTTCAAGAATTTCCTGACATGATATTTGCATATGGCGTGAGCGACGAGTATAGGTATACTGTGATTTATAGAGTAAAAAGTGTGCTTGTGAAAAGCATTGAAGTTGAAGACAGCAGACATCCTAACAAGTTTGTTAATGTGATATCCCCCAGTTTTGTTTTAAAGAAGACAAGCACCTTTCATCAAAGGCGTGCCAGGTTATTGCAAAATTCCTTTTGACTCACATTAGATGATTTTGTATCATATTGCATTAACCACTGTAAACTATGAAGTGTTCTTTCATCATTGTTCCCTTAGCTTTATGCTAATAAACACTGATTTCTATACGAGGTGTTTTACAGTTCTAGGGCAAAATGAAATTATGAGCAACTCAGCCCTTTGCCTGTAATGTCTCATTTACTGTGTCCTTTTGTTTCAACTTTGCAGTAAGATAGTATCTCTTACCGTTTCATTCTTTTCCTCTACATATGTAATGAAATGGCCAAAGTTTTTCCCACACAAGGAGCTGCAGTATCCACCTTCTTTTGATGGACGGGTTGTGTGCTATCCTTCAAGTTCGATTCTCCGAGATTATCTTGCTTGGCGTCAAGTAGATTGTGAGTTGTCTAAGTGAACTCTCCTAGCTTTGTGTGACTTATGTGCATGATTTGCTGTAGCTGAATTTTTTTAGCCAACTTCAGAAAGAACTACATCATTAGATTGCTCTGTAAAAAAAATGAAAAGAAATGCCATTAGGTTTTTTGTTGCAAATTCAAGCATTATGGTTGTTGACTTTGAGACACGGTCATTTGCATTGCTTTTCTATTAGTTCAAATTTAAAAATGGTCACATAGTTATTGCTTACTTTGAAAAGCTCTTAGCTTGCAGATGCATGTGCAAATGCACATTTGTAATTAAAGGACACTTTTTTATCATGATGTCCACTTCATAATCCTTCATAAACACGAAACAAGCTTGTGAAATGCATAAATGCAGAAATTGTCTTGTATGCCAGCCATTGAAATATTTCTATAGAGCAGAGTGAAAAATGTCCTAGGTGCTGTTAGACTGAAGAATGGTTTCGTGGGTTGAATCTTCATTGTGCTTTAGATTGGTATTAGAGTGTAAAAGAGCTTACTTGTTTGTGTGGGAGTGTTAGCTATTGCATCCACACTGGCATCCTAGGAGTGACCAAACAACAACAGGTGATTTATAGAGTTCTAGAAAAGCTCTCATGTTTGTCTATATGTTATATCCATTGTTATGCGGGGACAGTCTAATCGATCTTGGAGCTGTCTTAAACATGACGGCCATCTTGGGACGAGTGGGGGAACAGTTGGGGGTTGGTGGGAAGGGACAGTACGAACATAAGCAATAAAAGGGGGACATCCCTTGAACTTCAATGATGTTTCGGGGACATCCCCAAATTTCTTTTTTATTGCATTTTTAAAATTTTTTATTTTAATTTTAAAGATTTAAATACTAGTACATATATCTATTTGAAAAATGCTGATAGGTATCGATCTCAAGGTGCTGCTTATATAGGATTTGCTATGTTACCGGATACGCCGGTTTTGGGGCCTGGAGCGGGAGCGGGAGCGGGAGCGCGCGCGGGAGCGGCCAGGGAGCGGCCTGCCACTGTGGAAACGGCCGGGTACGGCCTGCGCCGTACCCGGCCTTGTTTCCACAGTGCCGGGGCCGCTCCCCGCGTGCAAAAAACACGCGTTTTAATTTTTTTTTTAATTTTTCCACTTTTTTAAACTCGCAAAATCAATAAAAAATTAAATTCCTCTAATTAAAACCTAAAAGCTACGTCTAAACAATAAAACAAAAGAACACACACAAACATTTCACATTGTTGCTCTTTGCATTGTGCTTGTCTAGGGTTTGAGGATGAGGAGCTATTGCTAAGCTTGGAGGAGTGTGAGGAGCTGCAAAGGAGGATTTGTGAAGGATTTGATTTGTGGTTTCTAAGTGAAGGTAAGTTTTGTTTAATTTCTACTTGTTCCTCTATTTTTTTTTTTTTTTTTAATCTTCACACATTACATTTTTGTTCATTTTTATTTTGCTCTTTCCATTTAATGTTTTTAATTTTCATTGTTCAATCACAAAATTGCATCATTGTTTTCTGTGTTAATTTGTTTTTTAAACCTTGTAGGTATTTCTACAATGGCAACAAGTTCTACTTCTTCTGGGCAATCTTTCTTTGACCCAAATTCACCGTTAAGGCACGTAACAATAGTTCAACAACTTGTAGGTGGTGGTTGTTTTGAATGGAAATGCAATGAGTGTGATGGAATATTCAAAGGCTCTTAATTGAAAAGCCATTTGTGTCTAACGGGTAATGGTATAAGAGTATGTAGGGGGAGGAATAATGCTGGGGTGCCAAGAGAAAACATTTATCAAAGAGCAGGAGGATGCAGAGGCTAGAGTGGCTCTGAGAGCGGGTCATCCATTGGCCAAAAGAGGAGGTTCATCTCGTTCAGCAAGGCCTCCAGTTGCTCCAGCTGGATCCCCAATTGTGGTGCCACTCCATTTGTGGCTCCTATCTCCACATGTTTCCCTTGCACGAAAGAAAAGTAAAACAAAGGGGCCAGAACAAGGCCTTTCATTATGAGTACAAACATGAATGCATAAAGCAAACAAACTTTTAATGTTGTGAGATCACATTGGCATTGTGAAAGCCATCAATTGAGGCACCATTGTGCTTGTCAGGGTTTGAGAAGATCCGGACCACCCTTTGGAGGACAAAAAAAAATAGAAACCTCCTGCAACCAATTAGGGCTGGACCAAAACTGGTGTGTCCATTGTTTTTGATGGATGGAAAGATGCAAGAAACCGATCAATGTGATTGCAGTATGTAAGGGGGAGAGAGCGGTTGATTGTGCAAAGGCCAATTCATAGCCAACATTTGCTTTGATTGAGGATGGGCCTTGATTTGTCCAAGTGATAATGGACAATGCCAAAAATTAGCTGCAGGGATGTTAGATTGAACGGTATGGGCATATTTTTTGGACCTTGTGCTGTGCATTCAGGTAAAGAAAGCAAACAAAATAGAGTGGATCCGGCAAGTGTATTGAAGAAATCCAAATGTTTGTCACCAACCACCAATCACAGGGCATTTTTAGATCATTCTCGCAGTTGGAGCTACTGAAGGTCAAGCTTTATTTCTTTCTTTCTTTTAATTTAATATTTAATTAAGTTTTTTAATCTTTCTTTTAGCTTTCACATTTCATAATTTAAATTGTTCATTTTTAATTTTTGCGTTCTTATTAGGTTCCATGAGACTTTTTTCGTCTTGAGACGACTAGTGAGGTGCGAGAGGCACTCATTGTTCAATCACAATGTCAATATGCAGGGGCTCAAAAAGTGAAGAACTTGATCTTAGAGGACCATGGGTTTCTGTTGAGATTTACGGAGTGAGCATGATCCGGTTTACTATCAACCATGTCTAGGAGAGATATATGACGGCATCGACTCAATGATTGAGAAGATAAAAACCGTCATAAATGCAAAAGAACAAGATCCTGAGGAAATATTTTCAAACAGTCAATCCTCATTGAGCGGTGGAACAACAAGTTCTACTAGCTTTTGCATTGACTCTGGGATCCTTTCCTTGCCAGGGTAGCACCATACAGGGATGCGGAAGTCATGAGGGATATACTGGCATTAGGCTAGGCTCTTCCCTGATCCTGAGGCCCAAGAAATGGTAGAGTTTGGCAATTTTGACGGGTCATAGCCTTCTCGCTCTTCAAAATCACAAGATGGATGCACATATGAGGCACGTACCTATGGTACTATCATCGGCTTAGCAACCTCTGGCAATCAACTTGGCACTATTCTCTTTTCTTTTAGTTTTTTAAAATTTAAGGTGTTTAAATCTGAAGTTGAACTTTGCATTGACAAGTTTGGGTTGCCTTAATAGGTTGCAAGTTCATCTTCTTCTGTGTATGTATAATTTCAATCACAGAAGCGCAACAGATTGGGGGCTAAAAGGGCTGAAGATTTGGCTCAACTTGCGCCTTTTATCCCACAAGCAGCCAGAGTACAAGGAAGGGTCAACAAAACATTGGGACAATCTAGAGATAGTTGACTTGGATGCTTCCATTTCCCACCATGGAGCATATGATGATGTTCTGTGGCACCTACGAGACCTACATGCACAAGGGGGTGCAACTGGCAGTGGCCCTAGTGCGAAGTGGTTCGAGCCCATGTGGTTCTAATGAACCACATAATGATGTATAGCTGGTTTTGATCCTCTTGATGAAGAGGAATATGATGAATAGACAATGAAAGATGTGAGCTTTGGATCTATGGATTGAATTTTAATATATCATGAGGACATTCACATGTTTGATTTAAGCTTTTAAACTTTTGGTTTTATGCAGTATCCTAGCTTGTTTGTTGTGGTTATTCACTTATTTAGCAACTTGTCTTTCAGATGCATAATATGTGGTTAATAATTAAATCCTATTTAGAAGGCTGAAATTTATATATTTTTAATTTTTATATAGTTTTTGTACTGCCGTATCCTACGCCGTATCAAATTTTTGCCGTTTCCGCGTATCGGATACCCCGCTCCCGCTCCCGTATCCAAAAGTAACTTAGAGGATTTGCAGAGTTTTGCTCATTGAAGAGTGGCTCTGATTTTCCTGTTGTTTATAGGCGGCCTCAATCTAGTTGCATCCATTGACTTGGGCAAAAAAAGAGGGGTCAAAATTGTAACATATGCCCAAGATTGTGATTTTTAATTCAGTCTCAGCAAGAAAAAGTTAAAACTTTAAGGCAGTATTTTTTTTTGAGCATGGAAGCCTCCAGCGGGGTTCATTGGCAAATTTGCTCAAAAATGCTCACATCGCAGGAACCTGCAACAGCTGGATCCGAAATGAGACAAGACTCTCCATGGCATGTCCCAGACACAGTTGTAGAAGAGAGGCAAAAGATACAACTTTGCTTTGATTGGATGTTTTGTTAGATGCTTTTGCTTCCAGTAAAAAGTTGGGTAAGAAGAAATGGATGACTCGGGGCAAGTCCAATACCCTTGCCCTCCTGAAAAAAAACCTGTTTGTTTTTCTCTTGATCTTGAAAATGTTATGCAGGGGGTCCCTATTGCATCGCAAGATGGAAGTGTGGAGCTAAAACACACACTACAGACATGCTTGGTTTGGGTCAGGCTTCATGGACTGCCACTGGAGTTCTGGAAATGGATGTTTTGATATAGCAAAAGCAATCGGTGAACTGTTAGGACCCAACTACTATTTCCAGGGCAAAATTCATTGCAGCCAAACTGGTGTACATGTCCCAGGGAGATTGTCAGATGAATGCATTGCAAGGATGGTGTATATGTGCTACGAAGATGGTCTTGTCTATTTGCAGCAATGTTGTGGGCCATGGAAGCTATGGATCACCTTATTGGCAGGAGATAAATGAAACGCCTTGTAGAGTGGCTCACGCGGCTTTGATGGAGCGCGAGGGGTCACAACAAGGATTCATCAAAAGAAATACTTCCAGCCCCAGGATTTTCGCAGGACAAGAAAATAAGGTAGAAGGTCGGAGGGGGATAATACCCTGAAACTGGAAACCATTACCGCGACAAGGGCACAACTGGAAACCCGAAAATGTGGTTTTGGCTGAACGGTTTGGGAGAGGTGGATATACCGATTTCAATTCATCGGAGAAAATATCCAGTAATTCGAATCTCTGAAGAATGGTGGGCCAAATCCGAAGGCGAAGTTGGTGGGAGTCAATGCACTATCCGTAGTGACAGCTCGTTCATGGAGAAAAGCAGATTTTGGGGGAAGCTACTAATTATGAAGCATTTATGGTTGATTCGTTGATTTATGATTTGGAGAGGAAATATGAGGAACTAGAAAAAGCGAAAATACAAGTTGGTACCACCGTTATTGCTACCAAGGTGGTGGGTTCCCTCCCCAAGGATGACAAAATACTCACTAGTTCACAATGAGAATCTGGGGAAGGTGTACATCTTTGTCCTGAACGAAGGCGATGACGGATGGACAAGTGTTAAGAAGAAAGCTCCGCATTTGGTTCATTCCGTCATGACCCGCAGTCGGGGAAAACGATTCTAGTAGTGTATCCTTCTCTTGGCTAACTCAAGGTTTCAAGGATGTTTTTGTGGTTTTTAGGCCATACTTGTTTTAGTCTTTGTTTTATAGTCGTTTTGCAATTGTTTGCTGTGTTGTGGGTCAGGCAAGCTGTTGTGGAGGCTACTTTCGGATTGTCTTTGGGCTTCTTGTGGCAGTTTGTCCACTGCCTTTGTGCTTCATTGTCCTTCATGGCTTCTAGGCATTTTTAGATCTGTACTCCTCACGTCGCATCCAAGGTTTTGAGCCTTTTTGTCTTTCTTTCATTCTCGGGTATGGTCCAACCCCAAAAAACCATTTACCAATAATAAAAAAAAGAAGAAAAAGTTAAAACAGCCCTTTTACAGTCAAAGATAATATCAAATTTATGGTTGACTATTTTTATTGACATCTGATTCTATTAGGACTTGCTTTTCCTATCCCCATTGATGTCCCCTTAAAGTAACAGACCAACAAAAAAGGGGGGACGTCCCCTGAACTTCGTTGACGTTTCAAGGACATCCCCTAATTTCTTTTTTTCAATTTTCATTATACTTTATTTGCTATTTTAAATGAAGAAGATTCAAATACTAGTACAAATGTCTCATCTCGTTTATTTATTTACATGAAAAACATTATGATATGTATTGGTTTCTCAAGGCACTTATCTTGGATTGGTCACATAATTTCGCCCATCGAAGGGTTCCACATTGATTAACGATGCCATCACTTTCTCCAAAATTTTGCTGCTGTTTGGTGATGGATGGCCTCAATCTAGATGCACCAATGTGTTATTATTATTACTATTGCTATTATGGACTTATCGGATGCTTCAACTTGTTTGTTTTCTCTAAGATAGTACATAGTAAGACTTTTTTTGTTTAATATTTAAAATTTCATTATTTTCTCTTATAACTTCATTGCGAAAGTGTGCATGTTTATTGCTGACTATGCTGATCCTGGGGCACTCAAACCTTGGTATAATGTTTTCGTTTATTAATTTGGTCATATGTTTTAGCTGTATTATACGGAGTGCCTTGGCTTCTACGCACTTGGTAAGATATTTTCAAGTTGCTACTAGTAAGTGCCTACATCTTCCCTTTAGTGATGGGCGTTTAAATGGACCAAAAAAATATATTCCCCATTTCTCAAACAGGTCTAGTGGCAAGGCTAAGGTTTAGTGGCCGATAATTAGCCTTGACTAGTCTAGTTGTTAGTAATATCTTAAGTTGTTGTTGCCTTAACACTCATGTGTCCTTGATGCAGTTCGGGTAGGAGGAGACCAAATGAATGAAAACCTTTCCCTGCAGCCTAGACTCACTCTCATCCAGAGACTTGAAACCCAAAGATTATGTCTTTATTGCATTTATGACTTCATTATAGAGGTTTCATACACAAAACACTTGCGCTTTATTGAGTTAAAACATACATTAAGATGGAAGACACCAAGCTACAGTCCCTCAACGGACTAGAGACAATCTGACTTGGATGTTCTTGGACACTTCCCCCTTGCAAGCTCCTAGCTGAACACTTTCTTTCTTTCTTTCTTTCTTGCTTTCTCCTTACTTGCATGGCCCTTTTCACATGGTCCTAAGCACCATGTGGTAACACTCAACAACTAACAAATTCTTTTGTTTACCATTACTGGAATTTTACGTTTCAAGAAGAGCGAAACTGCTGCTTTGACAATGTAGACCAGTTTGATTGTGAAATTTCCGCGTCGGTTACATAATCGCTAGTTAATGCAGACCGTCGGTCTGTGAAACCTACTTCCTCCATAAACTAGTAGTTTTGCCATCTGACTTGAAAAAATCAGTTTGATCTTGACAGATGACCTAAAGCTCCTAATTGTGTTGCTTTTGAGGTGTTGGAGCTCTGGGGATGCTCCTTGGTCTTTCTAATTACCTTTGACACACACAAAAATGGTGGCAGTTCGCAAGCACATGTACACAAATGACGACTCTAGTTTTGGTTGATGCAAGATTGCTTGTGGTCCTGGATCCTCCTGTATCATACAATCTGGTTAAGTGAAATGATCCATAAGCTCCTGTGCATGAGCATTTCCACTGTTAGTATTCTTCCATGTTTGGCAATCTTGGATAGACTCATCCAAGTTGCATCTTCAAGTGTTCTATCTTTCCATTTCACTAGATGGTCCTTATACTCATTGCCTCTTGTCCTCTTGATTGTTGGGTATATTTGGTTAGTACATGACATAATGCAATTAGTCACATTATTAGCTGTGTGGTGTGAATGTGTATTTGCTAAGTTACCGAACGTTTTGGATAGCGGAGTATTAACGGCAAATTTTGTTTTGACCCTGGATCCGGCGTAGGATACTCTATATAAAAATTAAAAATATATAAATTTCATTAAGAATTAATGTTATGCATATGAAAAACAAAACCAAGCCACAACAAACTATTCATACATTCAGAATTTCAATTGTCCCTATCATATCTAGTTGAGGTGTTTATTACATTTATGATACATGCTATTTTTATCCATGTTTATGATGGCTTGTACTTGGTACTTTATTAATGGTGTTGCGAAAACTTCTCTGTAATGATATATTAAATTAAAAAGCAAGAAGAATAATGGTGTGTGAAAACTGTAATTTCTGCTGTAAGGATATATTAAATTTAAACTATTTCTGTAGAATAATTTTGCTGTGAAAAGCTGCTGGATATATTAAATTTAAACCAGAATTAAAAAAGAACTTTCAAAAAAAAAAAAAAAAGCAGGGGAGAGAAACGGCTGGAAGTACGGCTGCAGAAGTTCATTGCCAAACCTGCCTTGCTCAAGCCGCTCCCAATCCCGCTCCCGCTCCCGCTCCCGCTCCCGCTCCTGCCGCCTAAACCGGCGTTTCCGGGAACCTAGTTGTATTTGTAATGAGTTGTGAGATTAATGGAGCAATTAAATATTTTAAGGTTGACACCAAGGTTGGATCTGCAGTCATAATGGAGACAAGTTTTCCCCAGCCTGGTACTCCATGCAGGAGAGCTAAATGTCCCAATTTGCACCTGTTCCTTGCCTTTGTGAGCATGAGGCTGAAGGACAAGAAGTTATCCAAGCTGCTTGTGGTAGAATCCAATGCCTGAATCTTCAACTTCCAGCTTGAGGCAGACCTTGCATATGTTAAGTAGATTTTGAAGGTGCTCGACACTCGAGAGGAATTATTTTAAGAGATTTTGCATGGCAGTGTATTGAAAGACACAAAAGGCATAGTATTGTAGTCATAAATTAGCAGTGTATTGTAAAAAAATCCTTCTCGTGGTCACTTCCGATACATCCAAATTATGTGCAGGCATAGTACCCTCAAACTCCACAACTTTGACTTGTATTTGTGGTTGAAGCTAGATCACAAACTGAGCTTTTTAAACAATTTGAAGTGTTCTCTAGCGATTTGCATAGACTTGATTTAAATGGGTGAACCATTTGCTTCACTTGAATTCCACGGTTCTGGATGCTCTCTCTCAGAGAAACTTCATCTATCATCAAACAAACTCGCCTCTTGCAAACTACCTTCAATAAAGTAACAAATAGTATTTTCTGTCCACAAAACTAAACCACTTGTTCATACGAAACTTATTGGATCATGTAAAACCCACTATCTCAAGATGGCACATGATTCTCAAGTAACACAAGCTCCAACATTCAACTTGGACAAGACCAACTCTCTGATTATGATATCCTTTTTACTATCACTTGAAGAGTAACACTAACTAACTCGTTTTCTTATGTGAAACTTTTATATGGGTATAGAATTATTAAAATGAGACTTTGTTTGCCTAGCGTTGGAGTGACCAATTCCAACATAGGTAGTTTTGGTGACATTGATTTAATAAATATAGTGGTGTGTACACTTTGATTGCATGGAATAGTGATGAACTTGGACCATGCGCTTGTAAGGGTGTGAGGACATGGTTTGGGGCAAGAGTTGCGAGAACACTTTGTGGTGTGTGTAGAAACATGGGGGGATGATATTGTTCTTTTTAACCCAAAGTTGATAGAACATACGCATAAAGATATTGAAATGTGAAGTATAGCTGGTGCAAATCCAAGGTGGCTAGAAGGTCAAATCCGTGGTGCAGTTGAGGCAACGAAAAAGCAGAGGCAATTTGACTCAACCGTGCACTTGCAATGATTGAGGACACAATTTGGGTAGAGGGGTATGAGAATTTGTGATGTGTGTAGACTCATTGGGGTATGAATTTGTTCTTTTTAACCCAAAAGCTGATGTACAATGTGGTAACAATATTGAAATGTGAAGTGTACCTAATGCAAATAGGATTGGCTCAAAAGATCCAATTTGGTGTAGTTGAGGCAATGACAAGGAAGTTGGGTTGCTTTAATCAAGATATTTTTTAGGCTATGGGGAGTAATCACCTGTTACCAAGTACGGTCTTGGATCATTGCTTGGTTTAGGTTAGGCCCCTAGTTGGCATCTACTAGGGTAAACCTCTAATCTGGAACCAAGTAGAGGTTAAATAGGTTACCTCTATGTGGGGGCAAATCAATGAGCGTATAGTTGACTCTTTTGATTACAAGGGGTTAGTCTACATTCCTTTTAGAGAAAGTGAAATGCGAAGCAACAATAGAAGCATTATAACTACCTATGCATTTTGTGGTGTTTGCCCACACATTACCTATCACCAACCTGCACTTGCAAAACACCCAAGAACACTTTTTGTAAGGATTCCCAATGAAATCTTAGGTTAAGTGTGTGGAAATACGTGAACAATGCATTCTCGGCTAGAGTATGGTCCACCCCAAAAAACCATTTAGGCAGTCATGAGATAAATCTCCCTCAGAAAAAGTTAAAACTGCCCATGTCAGATCAGTCAATTAGAGATATGCTAATATCTATATGGTTGACTATTTACTTTATTGACTGTCCTATTCTATTACACCATTGCTGTCTAGTCCTGACCCCCATTGATGTCAACCCTTAAAGTAACAGGACCAACATTTATAAAAGAAGGGACGTCCCCTGAACTTCGTTGACGAAATGGGGAAGATGTGCATCCCCTAATTTCTATAGATTTCAGATTTTCTTGCATGCACATTTATTTGTATTTTAAACCAATAGATATCAACACTGAACTAGTAAGCAAAGGTAGCTCTAGATCTAGATTAAAATAACATTTAGTTTACATGAAAGAACTAATGATATGAAAGCTTGAAACAAAATACACCATGGCACTTAGTTCTTCGGAAATCTGCCTCACTGTATATTCTTTCGCTTCCAGTGGCTTTCAAGGGTTTCAACACATTGATCTGGAACGACTAGCCATCACTGTTCTCCACAATTTTGCTGCTGTTTGAACCCGTGATGGATCTTCCTCTACTTCTAGAATGCACAGATGTGAAAATTATTAGTTACTAGTTGCTGAGTGAACTGGCACATGTGGAAGTCGGAAATGAAACAACTGGCAATCTCCTGTTTGAATTTCTCTAAGCATAGTACATAGTATGACTTTTTGTGTTTAATATTTAGAAATTTCTATTATTTCTCGTCTATAACTTCATCTGCGAAAGTGTGTATGACTTATTGCTGACTAATGGCTTTGACGGGACACTCAAAACACTTAAGTTGCATAATGTAATTGATCGCTTTATTAATTTGGTCTTATGTTTTATTGTATTATAGAGAGAAGCTGCACTCTTGGGCTTCTACTCACATTCTGTAAGCATATTTCGATTGCTACTAGTAAGTGCCTACATCTCTCACCTTTAGTGGATCTGGAAGCAGCTGGATCTGGAATTTGGACCAAAAAAATATATTCCCCATTTCTCCTTTACAGGTCTTAGTGGCAAGGCTTAGGTTGTACATGGCATCGAGTGCAATGTCTGCCTTGACTAGTCTCGTTGTTAGTAATATCTTTAATTGCATATGTTGCAATTAACACTCATGTGTCCTTGAATGCAGTTCTGGGTAGGAGGATGACCAAATTGAATGAAAACCTTTCAACTGGCAGCCTGGGAGACTCACTCTCACATGCATAGAGATCTTGAAACCCAAAATTATGTCTTTATTGCATTTATGACTTCATTATACGAGGTTTCATACACAAAACAAGAGGATTACTTTATGTCGGAAGCTTTGTAATTATGACATACTGGATCTGAATCTGGATCTGGATCGACACCTGATTTGTGTCTACGATGTCCCTCAACGGATCTAGAGAGTAATGCATGATTCTTGCTGAGCACTTCCCCTTGCATCCCGCTTTGCCATAGCTGGAACACTATTCTTTCTGAACAATTCTTTTTCTCCTTATCTTGCATGGAATTCTTCACAACCGGTGCAGATCTGGATAATTCTTCAGATTCAGAGGATATATTTGATGTATTGGACATTGATTTAATTTTCCCTTTCTCTTATAAAAACACCTGCTTTTTGTAATTCCTGCAATTAATTCAGACAAAGATGGCAACCGGAACATGAACAGCTGAATTTTAATCATAAAAATCTGCATAATGATCAAGCCTGCTGCCCCAAAATTTGATGTTTTATTTGCATGCAAAACAAACATGATTTTAACAACTTCATCTGAGCACCCGTATACTTATACAAACAATTATGCAGACACAAATCAACCTCCTTCAACCTGTGGCGCCAAATTTGGAAGCTTTCCAGCATTAATTTCACCTTTTGAGCAAAAATCCTCTCCAAATGGGGCGCACGTTTTGTCTGGGCTGCACTTCTCTGCTTTTGAATTAATTAATTCATCCTTATGGCAGCCCCTTCTTATATAATCCTCATAATTCTATAATTAATTAATGCCTTTCCTATTTCTGACAATTAATTAATTATTTAATAAGCTTTACTCTTCAAATGGGGCGCCTTTTTTGTGCATGCTCATAGCTGCCATTAAATAAATTAAATTTACTTGATTTTAGACTTCTGCTTCCAGTAAACTCAAGCCTCACAGTATGCTTTGACCTTAGTACACTGAAAATAGCAATTATTAATTCAATTAATACTTAAAAAAATATTATTTCTCTCCCCAAATGGGGCGCACTTTTTTGACATGAAGGGGCTGCATTAAATAAAATTATATTTATTTAATTTTAGAACTATCTAATTCCAACTTTCTTTTGTCCACTTTTCCCTGTTGACTTTTCCGTCAGGCCTGGGCAGTAAAATTGGGAGAATAAAAATTAAATCAATTTAATTGCAGCCTTTCCTTCACCTAAGAATGGGTCGCACTTTTTGGCATATAAGAGAATTTCTATTTTTAAAAGTAAATTGCCACAATGGGATTATTTACCCCTGCAAGGCAACCTTGAAAATCCCATGATATCTAGTTGAGGTGTTTGACTTTTAATGGGATTATTTACCCTGCCATAGGCAGGTAATAAAATCCCATCCATGTCTTAAGTGATTTTTCTTTTATTTCACAATGTAGAATTTTTACCCTGCAAGGCAAGTAAGAAATTCCCGCCTGTCTGATATGCCTCTAATTTTCCCATTGTGACTTAAGTGGCGTTGCTTCATGAAAAAGAGTACCCTGCTAGGCAGGTACAATGATACCCATGCTATTCCAAAAATCTTGAAACTTCAAACCCTTTTTCCAAAAATGTGGCTTGCCCAGAAAACTGCTTTTTGGTGCATGACTTCGTCTTTTAAACCAGAATTAAAACCAGACTTTCCGATGGCGAATTCCTTCTGGCACAACGTGCATACGGTGATCTCTCAGATACTCCAGGCCAAGAATCAGGCCAAACCGGCAAAGGAATTGATCCAGAGAAATTTCACAGAAAACGAAACGGGAAAACACAAAAAACACAAAACGCTGCCAGAAGTCACAAATAAAGCCTCGGAGTCATTCCTGGTTAAAACCCTAGCTGGTATATGGGAATAATGATATGTACGATCACAACAGAGTTAAACTGGAGCACAAATTGCCTCAAACGGGGCTCAAAAATAATTAAATACAAATTTCCCACAGGAAAACCTGCAGCGACAGAATAAAACAATTTTGGGCATTTGGGTATTTGGCGAAAATGGCTCCAATATGGCTCTTTGGTCCAAATATCTTGACACTGTTACAAGAACTTTCTGAGCAATAAAAACACAAAACGACCCATTATTTTAAAAGCTGCTTTTTTTTTTAATAGGGTTAGTCTTCAAATTTCAGGAAGAAATTTGGGGACACCAATGCATATATAAGTAGATAAAAAGGAAGGAGCTCGACGCCTACAAAGAGGAATTATTTGAACTAGGATACTTGCATTACAATCTAGGATAAGACACAAGCCTAACAAAATGTGTATGCTAGGTGCAATGTTATTCTGACCCATAGTAATATTAAAATATCTTGGTATTATTACTAAGACTTAGGTATGCAAGCCTGCAAAGTAAAATAAGTCAACTACTTTACTTGAAACAACCTTAAAAGAATAAGGGTGACAAAATGAGCAAGTAGGACAATGTTATTGCTCTAGTGGGTAACTTGACCCAAATAACACCAATTTGGCTTTAAGTGAAAGGTTCCCATCTATTTCAAAAGTAAACAAAAATACTATAGAACAACAACCGCTCTATGCAATCAACCTTCATTTAACACAATCAAAAGCTATGTTCTGTCCATAGAACTATTAACCACTAGTTCATGAACGTTATTCTAATGTAAAATATATGCTATGAAATGATAACATCAGAAAGCCTAAGTAAACCTCCAATGTCAAACTACAACAAAGAAGATTATGTATTGGAATGATATCAATATTCTTACTGCATATTGTGGGTAAGACATCACCGACAAGACTTTAAGCCTTTTAAAGTTGTAAGTAAAGGAGTAGTTTTCTTCGTATCTGACTATGGGTGTCCTCAGAACTAACGGAAATGCCAAGTACCCCCCCTGGTACCAGGCCTGATACGTACTGGGTATAGGTACGGGTACGGGTTCGGATACGAATGGGTATGTACCCAAATGCCGTACCTTTGATGTACCCAGAGCTTGTGGGTACGCATACCCACATGTTTTTTTTAAGTGCCAAAAAATTAATAAAACTTGAGTGGTTTGACTGGAATTGAACCTTGGAAAGTTTGTGTGAGATTCAATATTGGCAATAGGCTCCGAAGGGTGCAAGAGAGATGAAAAGGACTTAATTTGGTTGACTTACTATTTGGGTGCTTTCTTGTTGCTCCTCATGGGCCCTTTATTCTTCAGTCAATTTGGAAGGCATGGGAACAAGTGAAGCACTTGGTGAATTGGGCAAAGCCTATCTTCTCTTCCTTTGACACTAGGTGCCAAGCCTACAAATCGATTTTGTAGGAATCTGAAATATAATGACAAGATCCTTGCCTTGACAAGAGGCTGCTCTGCCCTCCTTTGGTTTGAGAAAGGAATTAAAATATTTCATGACTTGTACAGATTTGGGAAGTGGATGGAATGGACAGACCTTAAAGCTTTCTATAAGCTTCCTCAATCTCAGTTCAGAATGTATACAATGCTCATAAATGCTTTCACAGCTCCCTCTACTGGACTAATTATGGAGGATGATAATGACTTTTGGGATATTATGAGGTAGCTCAAAGGGCCCCTTCTCCAAGAGGCTACCTCCAAACAGCTCTGTGAAAAGATTGCCTTCTCCCCAAACCTTTCCCTGGGCCTTCAACAATAAGTGGAATGTTTGTGAGCCCATTAGTAGATGGACTCATAGATTTAAGGTTTTTTGGTCTTCTTGTATTCAGTCAAAGAAATCTTGCTTTAGATGGCTTCTGATTCATAATAAGCTTGTTGTTGGCTTCTAATATTTTATAGGTTACTGAGACTATAAGCTTGCTGTTTTCTTTAAATTTATATATATATGCATAGTTTTTACTTTTTAAAAATATATTGTACGAACATACCCACATCACGTACTGTACCCATGAGGTTTTTAAAAAAATTGCCGTTTCAGTGTACCAACGCGTAACCGTACCCATATCCGATACCTTAGTACCCTTATCGAAACAGTCTAGAGAATCCTAGAAATGACTTGGAAGAAATGAAGAAGGTAAGAGGAGAATAAACATCAAATGAAGGAGGAAGAACAACCAAAATGGCAGCCTGAAAATCTATCCTATAAAACATGATTCTAATCAACAATGAATTGCACAGGGAAGATTTTAAATTGTAAAGATTTCAAAAGATTCTCAAATGTGTGGAATGGACAGTTTTAGATGAGATGTTTAGAAGAATGAGAGAAACACAACAAATTGCAGCAAAGAAAAGTGAAAGAATCTTAATCTTCAGCCGTATGAAATGAAGCATAATAGTTAGAAGTGGTTCAGAAACAAAGAGTTCAAAAATGAAATCTGGATGTAGCCAGATGGGTAAGTGCCAAATTAAAAGGCTCATTTGGTATATTAGTAAAATGGACAAATTCCATTGGCAACAGGGCAAAGCACCAAGTAACAAGCCAACTGCGTTTGGCACAAGCCTTCATATCACCTGCTAACATGCCAAATAAGTGGTGCTATTAGGACTAGTTACAGTGGCAATTTGATTGGTCTATGATCCAAATGTGTTTGTGTCAGTTGTTTTTATGTCATGTCGCCAGTGTTAGGTCACTTTATATTATTGTTATGTCATGAATATCTAGGCATTGTTGTGTTGGTAACAGTTACAACAATATAAATAAGTGTTTTGGGTTTTTGCAGGTTACAAATTGTACGCACCCATTGGATTGGTTGGGTCCTGTAAACCAATAACTTCCCGACAAAACTTAACTTAAAACCTTTTAGTTTATAGTATGTAACGGTGATTCACACTTTGTAATGGAGTTTTGATGTCACCCAAAGATTTTATTTGCATATGAATTTATGGTGCTCTAGCAGCTAAGTAAAACCTATGCACTATTCTATTTATCCATCAGTGGTACAGAGCCCAATGTTGGCTATCTAAGTCACTGGACACAAGGACACAGGACACACAAATACGAGTATCCAACACAGATCACGGGTACGGATAAGCTATTGGGTATTGTACCCAGACTTAGCCAATAAATGTATTTATCTTGTGGGTATATACCCATGGATGCTTATGTTTTAAGTGCCAAAAAATTTAAATAAACATTTGACCTTGGACCGACTGGAATTGAACCTTGGAAAGTTTGTTTAAACAGATACACAATACTAATAAGGTACATGAAAATATATTTTTACAAACTTACATATATTTAAAATATTATGAATATGCCATATTACAAATCAATTACGAACATCAAATTATGATAGCATCCTTCCCTGATTTCAAAATTTTCTACAGTTGAAATGCTAACAAGCCTACAAATCAATTTTGAAATTGAATCTGAAATAATAGGAGATACTTGGACAACTTAGTTTGAAATTCTGCACAGTTATTTATCTTAGTGATTGAGATAAGGGATTCAAGGAGTTTTGATTGTTCATAGATGGGTACCTCCTTGATCCACTCAGCACGATAGTATTGTTTGACATATTTCCCGAAACATCATAACTAAGCTCAAGCTGGCAGGTCAAAAAATACGATTAGTCACGAGCATGGGAGAATACTCACCGAGTTTTGGAAAGCTATCCAGTATTTTTAATTACTAATCTGTCTACAAGCGATCAAAGCTCATGATTCTTTCAGAAGATTGCAAGAAGTTGCTTGGTCCAAAAAGGTGCAAAAATGGATTTTATGAAAATAAGAAAAATATTGCCATCAATGCGTAGAGCTCGAGAAAATATACACTTTTAGAGAAAAACGACAACTGAAACGGAGCCACAGAATGAAAGTTATGGCACATGCAAGTTTTTGCTGCTACATCTTCCCGGACCCTTTCCAAAAATGGCAACAAGTCCTTGTGTTTTTTTCACCGAAAATCCAAAAAAGCCAAAACAGGAAAAAAACATGAACTCGGCCGGTTCAGGATGAAACATGGACCGGTTCGAGGTTTGTAGTAAAAATTACCAAAAACGGTCCGTCCTTGTAACCGCTTATGTCTAAATCTATGTCTGAACCGGCCGGTTCCGGTTCACGCCAGGTTTTTAACCGGCGTTTCACTGATACCATAGGTATATATATATGAAAAATTTCCGCGCAATATAAAGGACAAAGAACAAAGTACCAAAATGAAATATAGACAAATGAAATTAGAACATTAACCATGAAACTTGTCCCTATCAGGTTAGCTTGGACCAATGAGGAATTCATGTAAATGCCTCTAGACCCCCCCAAGGAATTAGGGTCAAAATTGGACATTTTTGTCGAGATGAGAGGTTTAGATCAGAAATATTTGCAGATATGTTCAAATAATTACAACAAATAAAGTGCATATAGCCAGAAGTGAAATTAGATACTAACATAATGAGTTGGATGCTAGTCAATAAGATCTCATTACATCATCAATGATCAGATCAAACACACAAGAAATTAGAATATTGAACAATGAATAAACTAAAATAGAGGTTTAGAAGTCAGAACGACAAACCGCAGTTTGCTCACTGAGTCATTTGATGTCTTCAAAAGAAAATGTTTTACATAGATATTGAATAACTAGAGTATAGGTGGGAATGCCAATGACAAATACAAAATAGGATAGATTCTAGAACCGTCAGATGGAAGTCATCTCATAGCTCGTTAGTAGTCCTCCATGTCAAAATCATCAAGATCACCACCATTGCCACGACTTTCTCCTCAGATCCTCCTAAACATAATCCAATCCTACTGAATTTCAAATTGGAGGTCTGTGGTCCTACAAGATCCACCATCCCAAAAAACTTATGTCTACAAATATTTGGTGTTCCTTAAGTCTTCCAGTGATGCAAAATGGGATTTCGCTTTTAGGACATGTCCACTCTAATATTGCTGGTGTATTCCCTTTGCAGAACAATGGAAACCATGAAACTCTTATCTGTAATATCCCTTTCCCACTTTGCCATAGTTCTTCAACCCAAGTTGGCAAACATATTGGACTTAATTCACTGGATTCAAGTATTATTCATTGCACACAAATAAAATCACTTCTAGATACAATGTGCAACTCATAATAGGGCACGGGTACATGACTTATATATATATATTCATATATGCAACAATGCTAAATGAGTACAAATTATCGAAGCATCATTAGGAAAAATGAAATTTAGATAGCAATAGGGAATAGAACTTGTTTTAGAAATTTATTTCCTGGTAAAATAGCCAAATTATGGATTTGTCATTAGAATTATGATCAAACACAAAATATAAAATCAGAATATGAATTATGTGCCCTAGAAAATATTAAAAAATACATAGGGAAGAATCCAAATAACTGCAGATATTGTGATAATTGTTCTTGATGTCTCTTCCAAATACAAACAAGAAGAGTATGTGACTTGAAGGAATTAGACATTGGATAATATTTGCATAGTTCTCCACTTCAATTTGTTACTCTTGAAGGTTTCGTCCTCCTTTGCATACACGCTGTGTCATTTTGTTTATGTCCTCATTGTGGAATGGTAAGAAATCAGCACAAGAAATTAGAATTGGTTTTAAGCAGATGCTATAATAGGGTTCACTGGATTACAATGGTGAAGATCATTCCCTCAGTTTTCATATTGAAGAATTTGTTTGGGAACCTCTTAATAGCTTCATTCTTATCTTTTTTGCTGATTTGACCTACAAGTAGTTGGACCTGCTAACTAGTAGTTTTAGAAAAACCAATGAAAAAACTTTGGATATTATTCCCTTTCACTTATTTTTGGTGGCCCAAGAATCCAAAGCTTCTAGCTCATTTGCCTGTCATGTCGAAAAATCATGCTTGAGATCATTTCCCAAGTTAGGTGTTGTAGAATTTTTAAATCCAATGCCAGGATTGCAGCACTTTTGATCATATTTGAAAGGGGCAATTTGACCACCATTTGGAAGTTCCTTAACTTTACTAGATTTAGTGGAATATTGAGGTTGAATTCCTTTCAGTTTTGACCAGTAATCCAAGTCTTGAGCATCTTAAATAAATGTCAGATCTGAGTGAGTACATGTGTTGGTATTTAGTGCCTACTTGGGGCATTTATTTTTTGGAAATTCATCCTATGTAAGTTTAGGGGAACAAAGTCATTGAAACCATTTGCCACCTTTCCTAAAGCCATGATGGAGATAGAATTTATTACAAGAAGATGGTTTGAGAAGAAACTTTTAATATTTGCATATCTCCAAGGGGAATTTTTCCTTATTATGTGAAGTTTTTCCTAAGAACACTGAGCAAGTTGTGAGAAGCTTTGTAATGGATGAAAATTCAATTTTTTGATTGAGAGAGGCTTTGGATATTGCCTGAAATCATAAATTTTCTGGTAAAATCACCATGTGGCTGTGTTAGGAGCTATTTCTTTTGTTTGTAAATAGTTTTGGTGTCCCCAAGATTTCACCCTGAAATCTGGGACTACCCCTTTTGATTTTTTCGTTCTTTTTAAGTGACGGGTCATGTTTTTATGTTTTGTTTTGCTTGCGGTTGCTCACGTTGCTCAAAAGCGTCCCCAGGAAGTTATAAAGCCATGATCGTCAAATACACACATACTAAAGCTCATTCAATTCCCTTCCCAGACTTAGTCTAATTTTATAAAAGTGTTTTAATTATTTATTTTAAATAAAAATAAATAAAGTTCTTTTAAAAATAGATTGAGCTAAAATTAGAGAATTTGGGCTACATAAGTCACTTCACCCCATCATTGTTACCACACCAATATTACTTTCACCTCGAAGTGGAGCATTCACCCGGGGAAGAGTTTTTACAGACTAGCTAATTAGAGAATTATTTTCGAGCAAATGCCCGCAACTTCTTTCAGGTATTTTGGTTTTATTTATTTCTTTTGTGTTTGGTTTTGGTCTTTTTCTGCGATCTATTTGACAATTCCCCGTGGCCTTTTCTTTTGTCCCGCCTAACCAGTTCCTTGGCCTAGGGTTTTGAGAAGTCATCCATTGCCCCAGACAAAGGTGTAATTAATTTTTAAGTGCTGGTTTTCAACGCAGCCTCTTGGAGACAAGTCGCAGTTTTTAAGAAGTAGAAGTTTTCTTTAAAACAAATTGTAGTTTTCTAGTGTCTTGTCTTCTTTTACTAATAATCCATGACTGACAAAATCCACGCAATTTCTGAAGGGGCAATATCACTTAATGTTTGTCGTGGATTATGGCAGCCTTGTCTTCTATTTTCCACACACTTTTTGAAGGAGAATTCGCTAAGCCAAATTGCGGATTTTGGAGTCTTTGTCTTCCAATTAAAAGAAACTGGCTGCCCCTTCTATTTTCCACGTAATTTTCACTTAAGTGATTGTCGTGAATTTTTAGCATTTTGTCTTCTATTTCAAAAGCATCCTCTACCTTCCAAATCCACACAATCCAGTCTTCTCCAAATCCACGCAGCTTTTTGGCAAAGGGAGAAATCACTTAAGTTTGTCGTGAATATTGGGAGGGCTTGTCTTCTATTTTCCACGTAGCTTTTTAGAAGAGAGAAATCACTTTGGGTGATAAAGGAAATCGTGGATATTAGCAGCCTTGTCTTTTATTTTCCATGCAGCCATCCACTTGAAAATCCACACAGGTCTTTAAAGCTCACTTAAGTGAAATCATGAATTTTCATAGTCTTGTCTTCTAATTTGCAAATCATCCATCCACTTGAAAATCCACACAGGTCTATAAAACTCACTTAAGTGAAATTGTGGATTTCTACGAGCTTATCTTATTTCAAAATCGTGAATTCACTTAAGTGAAATTGTGAATATTCAAGGCTGAGTCTTCCTTTTGCAAAACATCCTCCTTCCTTCAACATTCACGGAGCCTCCTTCCTTAGAAGCTTTATGAAATCAACACAACCTTTGCAAAGAAAAGCAAAGCCAAATCAAGGAATTACGTGGATATTTAGGCTATTGTCTTCTAAATTGAAGGCATACTTCCCTTCTAAAATTCACACCATCCACTCATCCTAGCATTCACACAGATTTGCAAGAAGAAAAGCATTGGTGTCACCCAGATTTCATCCTGAAATCTGCGACTACCCTATCTGAAAAAATTTCGTACTTTTAAAATAATGGGCAACGTTTTGTGTTTTTATTGCCTGAAAGTTCTTGTATTGCGTCAAGATATTCCCAAAGAGCCATATTAGCCTTTTTCGCCAAATACCCAGATGCCCAAAATTGTTATATTTTGTCGTCGGGATTTGTTTCTGGGAAATTTGTATTTAATTATTTTGAGCCCCGTATGAGGCTATTTGCGCTCCGTTTTAACTCTATTATGAGCGAATATGTTATTATTCCTATGTGCCAGAAGGGTTTTAACTTGGAATAAGTTTTGGGCTTTATTTGTAACTTTTGACAATTTTTTGTGTTTTTGTGGTGTCCCGTTTCGTTTTCTGTGAAATTTCTCTGGAACAATTCATTTACCGGGTAAGCCCGATTTTTGGCTTGGAGCAACTGGAAAACATATAAGCACATTATGCCCGGAGGAAGTCACCATCGGAGGTCACGGATCACTGGGAAAAAGCGAAGTCGTGCACAGAAAAGCCCCTGCGGTAATGGGCGCATTTTTAGAAAATAAAGGATTTAAGCTGCAATGGGAAAAATAGAAGAGCAGGCAATGGGAATTTTATACCTGCCTAACAGGGTATTTTTTCCCATGTTATAAAATTCACTTAAGCTGCAGTTAGAAGCAGCAGACATGTGGGATTTTATTGCCTGCCTTGTAGGATACTTTTTCCCGTGATATAAAATTCACTTAAGCTGCAGTGGGAAAAATAGAAGCAGCAGCAGGCGAGAAGTACAATAGCAGGGCATTTTTTCCCATAATATAAAATTCACTTAAGTTGCAGTGGGAAAGTTAGAGGCTGCAGGCAGGAGGGAATTTATTGCCTGCCTTGCAGGGTAAAAATTCCCATGGTGAAATAAAAGAAAAGTGACTTAAGTGAAATCATGGGATTTTATTGCCTACCTTGCAGGGTAAATAATCCCATTGTCAAAGTCAAATCACTTAAGTGGATCATGGGATTTTCGGGGCTGCCTTGCAGGGTAAAAAATCCCATTGTCAGAAATTCTTAAAAATAGAATTTTATTATGCAAAAAAGTGCGACCCACCTTGGGTGAATAATAATGCATTAAATAAATATTTGTTAATATTTATTCACCCAATTTTGGCACCCAGGCTTGTGGAAAAGTCAACAAAAGCAAAAGGGAATAAATCAATTGGAAATAGAATTCCAAAATTAAATAAATTTAATTTATTTAATGCAGCCCCTTTTGAGAAGGAATTAATACTTTTTAAAGTATTAAAAGATTATATTAAATTCTATTTTCAGTGGCTATGGTCAAAGCACACTGTGAAGCTTCTAGTGAAGTGAAGTGTGAACTGATTAAATTGGATTAATTTAATTTATTGGATGGCTGTCCTTAAACATGCTATTTTTAAAAGAGAAGAGCATGATTTTTAATTAATTAATTGCCTTTAATTGTTAGGGCAATTATTAATTATAGAATTGTGAAGGTTATATAAGCATGGGCAGCCATATGGGTGAATTATTTAATTTACAGGTAAAGAATTGCAGCCAAGAGGAAAAGTGCGCCCCATTTGAAGAAGGATTTTGCTCAGGCAAGGTGGCAACAAGGCTAAAAGCTTCTAGATTTGGCAAATGCTTTGAAGGAAGTTGATCTTTGTCTGCATAATTGTTTGCAACCCTGTTACAGGAGCTCAGGTGTTGATTGAAAGGATTCATGCTCTCTTTAATTGCAAATTAAACACCAATTTTTGGGGCAGCAGGCTTTGAAAAGTGCAGATTTTTACAATTAAAATTCACTATTCATGCTCCGGTGGCCATTTTTGTCTGAATAAATTGCAGGAATTCATTATAGGTGTTTTACAAAGGAAAATGAGCTTTTATCAATGTCCAATACATTGCATATATCCTGAATCTGAAGAATTGTCCAGATCTGCATCAGTATTGAAGAATTCCGGCCAAGTAAGAAGAAAAAGAATTGTTCAGACGAAGATAGACAAAGCTATGGCGAAGAAAGATGAAAAAGAAAGCAACGGAGTCATGCATCACTTCTAAATTTGTAGATACTGGAGACACGGATCTAGGCTCGAAACCTCTTGCTGAATTGATAGACAAATCCAGAGCAGGAAAGACTTCACTCATGCGTGCAAGAAAAATTCACTCAGCAGTGGAATTATTCGAGCTGCAGCTTTTCCATCCATAACCCAGTTGCCAAAGTTTGTTATGCAGGTGCAAATCCATATCCAAATGTAGATGCAGATGCAGATGCAAATCCATATGTAGATCCAAATCTCATAGTTGCAAAAACACTGGCACAAAGGCTTCATCCTCTTGTTTCGAATGCAGCCCGTGAAGAAGACAGTGCGTGGAAAATTCCTTCCAAGATCTTGTGCATGTGCTCTCATCTTCCAGTTGAAGCCTTCATTGAATTTTCATTCACCCTGAGTGCTTTCCAGAATTTTTAATTGCTCATATGCAATTAAAAATAAGGATGATGAGTTATCTACGACCAACCTTGCATTGATGCATGTACAACAAAATAACTGCAAAAGCTTCAAGGATAAAAGAGAAGACAATGCGAAGGCAAAATTCCAGCTTGCTTCCAATTCCAACTGCTTGCAATTCCAGCTTGTTTCCAGATCCAGCGTGCTTCATAGATCGCCAATTCCAACTTGTTTCCAGATCCATTTGAATCAGCTGCATGGAGACATGAAAAAAGACAAAGTCAGCTTTCCTCTTCCTTCTTTCCTCCGACAAAGTTTAGCTTTCCTCTTCCTTCTTCTTTCCTCCGACAAAGTAATTGAGCGATCAATTCAATTATACAACTTAAGTGATTGGTTTAAAAGCTATTACTTGAAGAAGTCAACTACTTGGAGATAGGTGGCATGTGTAAAATAGAAGGTTCTATTTTCAGTTGCAAATCATACATGTCACGCAAAGAGGAATTCCAGGAGGAAGATTGCCAGTTGTTTCTTTCCAACTTCCACATGTGCTCAGTTCAACTAAAGCTTCCAACTTGTAATTGCCCCTCTACATTCTATAAGTAGAGGAAGAACCTTCAGGTTAATCGATCAGAATTTGTAAGCAGCAATCTTGTGTTCTAGACTTTGTGCTGAACCCCTGAGAGCAACTTGGAGCAAAGAAATACAAAGGAGCAGGTTTCCGGAGAACTTTGTGTCACGGTGTACTGTGTTTCTTGCTTTGAATCTTAGATCTCTTAATAAACTTTGTGTTATTTTAGATCTGGATCTAGCACTTCCTTTGTTTTATAGTTCTGTGTGTTCATATCTATTAAGTTTCTTCTATGTGCATGCAATTAGCTCTGCTATCTACTAATTGGGATGCACATCTTCCCCATTTCTTCTTTGTATTTCCTTTACTTCTTTCTTCTATAATTTTCCTTTCTTAAACAGCTGCTTACTTGCTGCAAAACTTCTTAGTTATGGTTCATGAACTAAGTGGTTAAAGTAAAACCCCCTGATAGATAATAACACATTTCTATTGACAAATTTGACACGGGAGCCTCACCGGTTAAATGAGGGAGATTTATCTCATGACTGCCTAGGTTTGATGCTATGCAGAAAATCTAGCCAACAATGCATTTAGCCAAAAAACAGGCTTTGTCTTCCAAATTCAACGCATATATTCCTTCTCCAAGCATGCAAAATCTCCTAGTTAAGCCTTCTAAAAGCCCATGCATGTTGTTCTCAATCTGAAAGTTGAGCCCATGTTGAAAATACTTCTCTTTGCTTGCACCCAAAGTAATTCCTAGAATTCTATGCCCATATGCATAAATAAAAGGGGGATGATGAATGTTTGTCTATTCTTTCCGGACAATCACTTGTGCATATACTTGAGAAGAACTGCAAAAGCCTCAAGGACTATGATTACAAGACCAACATGCAAGCAAATCACAATGTAGATCGCTTAAGGGCAAATTATGGAACCATGTATTCCTCTCACGGGTAATCCATCATTGATAAAATTTACAGTGTCAGACCTAGTTTGATGAGATCGAATGAGAGTCAAAGGAAAGGAGTCAAGCAATATGGGAGTAAGAACTTCTCAGATTCAAGACAGAGGTCATTCATAATATTCATTGAAGCAGATGCGGAAGTTACATGTTTCCAGAGTATGGAAGAAGAACAAGACTGAGAGTTTGCAGACTAATTAAAATAATCTTTCTTCTTCTTTCTCATATTTTCTCTGACAAAGTAATTGAGTAATCAATTAAATTGTAAAACTTAAGTATTGGTTTAAGAGCACATTATCAAGTTACTAGAAAAATCAATTACTTGGAAATAGGTGCATACATGCAATACATTGATTTAGTCCCAGTTGTAAATCAGTTCATGTCATGCAAAGAAGAATTCTAGGAGAAGATTCCTACTGTTTCCTTTTCATAGAGCCGACATGCTGGAAATCATCAGTTGCCTAAGCTGGTCGATTTTACTCTATGCACTATAAATGAAACCAGCTACGGGTTAAAAATGAAAACATGTAATCGGACTTGTTTAGAGGCTTTAGATAGGTTGGAACATTCTTAAGTCTTGCTAGAATTTGTGCTCAAACCCTTGATGTGATTTCAGTGAAATCATGGGAATTGAATAAAAGGTGGATTTTTGGCACTTTGTGTCTATAGTGCTTCACCATCACTTCTATTCAAGGATTTAGATAAAACATCCAATCTAGGTTAGAAGTTGTTTCTTTCCCTTATTGCTGAATGTTGTGATTTATCTGTTTATTTAATTTGTGTGGATGAGACCACTCTTTTAACTAGTGGTTGAGTCAGCACATCTTCCTTTCTTTTTGAGATACTTCTATTGTTCCCTCTTTTGCAATTATCCCATCACAAAGCTTACTTGTTGCATAAATTACCTAGATGTGGTTCACGATGAGGGAATCAAAGTAAAACCCGAAGTTATTAGGGTTCACCCTTGCAAAATAGCATAAACATTGTTACAATGAGCTTCACCATTAAATGAAGGAGATTTATCTCATGACTGCCTAGGTTTTACGTTGTGCATAAAATCTAGGAAACAATTTTCATCAAGCAGGCATGGTCCCTGTGTTGGAGGTGTTGAAATTTGTTTATTGGCTGTAACTAAGCTCTAAAAGGTATTTTTTATCAAAGTGTGATTGAGTGACTGCATAGTGGTATCAAAACTACAAAAGAAGGGCTTAAAACCTTAAGGGTTTAATTTAGTGTACAAATTTCTTTTATAACCTAATAATGGCGTCATAATTGTAATTGAATCTATTAGCTTTTTATTTTGGGCATGTGTAATATCCCACACTTAAATTTTCAGGGGCAAACTTGGAACTTCTAGGAAACCCCAACTGTTCATACACTATTAAGGCTGCAATATGCTTCAAACTTATAATGGATTACATTTTTTGCATGACCTTGAAGTAGCTCCAACTTACTATTGGATCAGACAGGGTGTCTGGAAACTACAACTGAGGTTTGGATCTAATCAGGCATGAAAATTTGTGTAATAAATTCAATGACTAAAAAAGTATTGCTTTTTAATGGCCTTAGTCAGATTAAAATCAACTTTGCTACAATAAACTTAATAGAAACTGCTGCTATCAATTACTTACAACTATTGCAATGGTACTGAACGCCCTACTCAACATGAAGGTAATAAAGCCAAGCTTACAGGGAATTTGCCCTCAGATAAGTCGCTGATATTAGGAAGTACAACAGATCAAATGGATCAAAAACAGCCCACCAATTATATAACAACACCAAATGCCTTGTATTAATTGCTGAAATGAGGACTGCAAAATATCCCATTTACTATAAAAATGTGCCAATTGCATCTATGCCCAAATCACCATAATCAGACATCAAACTATATTTCATGCCTCATGTAGATCACTGCAATTAAGGACTCTGTTAAATCATGCAAAATCTAAGCCACCACAGATCAGCCAAAACAATGTAAAACACTGTTAAAAATAGTCTTAAAATATTATTTAACATGCATTATTCCAGTCGCTGAGGTTCTGGATTAAACTAATCATTCGCTGATCATAGAAGTCAAAACATGCATTCGTGGGCCGCAAGGAACTACAATGAAGTCGTTGTAGAAAGGGCACCTCTTTGGTCAACACTTGGTTGATGTTGCAATAATGACCCAGAACAGTTCTTAAAACATCAAGAGTTCGCTAGAGCTAGAGGGACTGTAAAGTAAAAGTATAAGCTGGTCGAACTACTCTAAAAATGCCACAAACTTGCTATCAAAGCATGTTTCTTTTCCCAGATCTATATTTTATATCTAAACAGTCAAAACAGAGCCTAAATATTAATTTGTGCAATTTAAGCTTCACCCACATGCATGGGCAAGTTGGTTATTGGTAGTTAGCTAATACTATCATTCCCTGTCAAGTGGTCAAGGGTTCACCTTTTTCTCAATTTTTGCAAAGGGCCTGTTTGAATAAATTTGTAAAACTAGGAAAATAAATACGCGCTGTGTTATTTTCTGCCAAAAAAAATTGTTGGACCATTTTTTCTTGTAAAACGCCATTTTTTTTGGATTCTACCATGATTCTGATGAGTCCAAACAAGAGGGGTACAATGTACATGATGTCATTTTCATTCCTGTAAACCAGTCAAATTTGCTAAATTTGCGTTGAAGAGGGTGTGAGGGGGGTGCGGGGTTCTGCCTTGCATGAAGCAATAGTGAAAATTTAAATTATCGTAACTTTTGCATATGGTGGTCAAATTGGTCATATTGGCACTCATTTTTCATTGAATACCGCTTCATGTTCTGGCATCTCTACATACGAGTTTGTAGTGAAAATGAAAAAAACAAGTATTGTGATGTACAATGGGTGCCTTTTCGATGGAAATCGACACCCTGATTTCTAACAAAAGTTGTACTTCAAAATCATGGATGCGAAACTGTTTTGTGCTGCTTGTGCTATCGAAAATGATGCAGTTGCACTTCAGAGGTTATAGGTCCCCATGGATCTGATACGCTGACAACCAATGACATAGTTGTATTGTGTGAGCCGCTAGGCTCAAGATTGGTATATGCTATAGTAGTAATTTTGGTTTTGGCTTTTGGAGTTCTTTCATTTTTTGGTTTTCGCTTTTGGAGTTCTTTCATTTTTTGTGTTTTAGTTCTTGAAATCGTTAAAGAGGAGCAGAAATAGGGTTGTGATTAGTTTTGTCGTTGCAAGGACTTCTCACCTCTCTATAGATAGGGGGAAGAAAATGCAATGGCCTTCGATTAGTTGTCGGTGATTGTAAGAGTTGACATAGGAGTTAATTGCATAGGAAGTGTTGAGCAAAGGGCTGTCAGTGTCATTGGGCATTAGGGAGATATGCCATACACAATAAGGGGTAATCGCTTGACAAGTTTCTGTGTGAGGCCTTATGTGGATCGATGTAGTTGAGTAGGCTTTGGTCGTGCTTATATTGCAGTATGGTACATAATGGTCAGAGGGGATGAGCATGCCCAACAAGATGTTCATCATTCATGACACAACTCGCGGGAGCAACGAGCTTTTGAGTGGAGCCACATAGGTTGATTAGTACCATGATGTACAATGTGCTAGGTTGCAGGTGTGGCAAATATATTGGATGACATCAGAGCCATGAGCTTGGAATCATCCTCTTCTATACCCCTTGGGATCAAGGGGGAGTTAGTTGGATATAATGATCCAAATGTGTATGGGTTAGTTGTTTGTATGTTATGTTAGAGTGTTAGGTCACTTTATATTAATGTTTGCCATTAATATAAAGTTATTGTGTTTGTAATAGTTACTTGTCAAATAAGTGGTTTGGGTTGTGAGTTACTTGTACGTGCTTGTTGGTCGGTTGGTTGGGTCCCATAAACCAACCTCACACAAAGCTTATTTAAAATATATGGTAGTATCATAATATGTAACAATGATTCACACTCTATAATGGAGTTTTGATGTAATAAAGATAAAATATTTGCATATGAATTAATGGCACTCTGGCTGCAAAACCTGTGTACATTTCTTTCCATCATGTTTTGACATGCTTTGCATTCTCATGAAGGCTTCCTAAGGTGTCATGTAACTATTGGAGCTCTAGCCCGTAATTGATCATCATAGATGCCACTTTGGACCCAAAGTGCTAGCAGTCAATTGGCACATTAAGTCAACATGTCAGTTGCAGGCGATACTTTAGGCCCAAAGTGTCAGGTGACCCAAAAAGCCCTAAATCAGTAGAAAAGATGTCTGAAAGGGGTTTTGGGATTGCGAGATAGATGTATCAGGGTCCAAAAACAAGTCTTGAGGCCGGGGATGTGTGTCTGGGATTTGGTTAAGTGCAAAATAGTTTGTATAGGCATAGATGTTGTTGCAACATGTCAGTTGTAGGCGATACTTTAGGCCCAAAGTGTCATGGTGACCCCAACAAGCCCAAAATCAGTAGAAAAGATGTCTGAAAGGGGTTTTGGGATTGCAAGATAGAGGTTGAGGGTCCAAAAGTAAGTCCTGAGGCCGGGGATGAGTGTCTAGGATTCCGTGAAGTGCAAAAAAGTTTGTATAGGTGTAGATGTTGTTGCATGTGATCTGACCTGATAAGATAAGATAAGATAAATATATTAATGTCCAACGAATAACCACAAAAGTAGGTCAATGGGACTGCAGCCCAAACAATATACAAAGTGCGAGGGGGACAACTCAAAACGAGTTCCCAAAAAATAGAAAAAATGAGAAAAGACAAAGCAGTCTGGAAAACCGTATGCCAAAAATACCCCCACAGGCAAGGGCAATGGAGCAAGCGGGGGAGAAAGACGAGAGAAGCAAAGAAGGGAATGAAGGGGGGGTAAACGAGGACCAATGGTCTACTCAGGAATGGCAGCCACACCCCTCCGAACATTAGAGGCCGACGGAAAGAAGCTCCTGATGGACTGGCAACCCAAAGAGGGGGGGCGAAAACCTCCTCCCTTGCTGAGATTTGAGACTGATGTGACGACGAGGGGGACGAATGGAGCTAGGCTGCCTTCTGGTATATGAGTGCATCCGATTTTGCTGGCGGTGATCGAGTCAAAAAGCAGCCCAGGCGAACCTACAACTGTCAAACATGAATAGTTTAATTACTTATCCATGTTAACTTGGATTGGGTCAAGACTAAAAGGAAAAGTGAAAAGCATTGGAAACATGTATCAAGTGGTCCAGAAACTGGGAAAATCACAGAAGAACATGACCCAAAATGACAACATGGACGAGAAAGGATGACAAAACCGACAATTGAGAAAAGGGGGTGCAAAGCATCCAAATTGAAGGTGCCAATGACCAAAAACATGCAACATGATGATGTCCAACCATGAGGAAGAAACTAAGAAAATAAAGTGTTTAGAGTGGATAATGACATGTGAACGTGAAAGAGACAGAGCAACAATCAGACTAAGAAGTTGAAAGTCGCAAAAGAGAGAAATAAATTATGTTAATGTCCATGGATGACCAAAAATAGGTCAACGGGACTTGAGAATACATCCAATTACAATAGAGAATAAAAACAAAAGAAAGGCTCGTGGATATTATTTTGGGATGTATTTTTATTGCTCTAAAGAACAATAAGGGAGGATGAATCATTAGACAATGGCGACATATAGCATCCGAAATGGGTCGCTTCAGGGGACATGCAATCACAACTATGAAAACATTGAGATAAATTTTCCTTCCTCGCCCCAGCAAGCCATTTATCTCAAATTTTCATCACTTGTATAAAGGCACTGAAATTGTGACCAAATAAGACTTTTACTTTGACTATAATTCACTTTAAGCAGGCTAATAGTTGACAGAGAAACATCAGACTTGAAAACTATCCTACATGACCCAGATTTAAAACCAGATTTAAAGCTTGTCTATGCCACCTCCCATTTTTTTTATGACGATTAGTGTTCGGTATAAACAGTAAAATGGATTTTTCGATTGGCTCCTGATCTCCACTTTACGTAGGCCTTATTTGTTCAAAATTTTCTACCACATATTTGTTATGCAGATTTATGCCTGTTTACTGTTATTAAGCAGGATACCCTATTTCATTGATTACACATAGTGGCGAAAATATGTCCATACAGACCTCTCACTCACACTATACCATTGATAGGTTGACTCACATATTTGTTTCAAATATTTTTATATTTTTTAATCGTCACATTGTTCTTTCAAGACTTTATACATTTGATCGACACAAGTTCTCATGAAAATGCACTTGATTTACAAGTAGTAATAAGTGAAGGATGCAGATTGTTTTTTTTTTCCATTTACGCTATTTCTCGCATTACTTGTCAAAGTACTTGGAAAGAAACAGAGGGCAATGGAATAGCATGTGTGGGACATGATTAATTGTGTCAGTTTTAACTCTGTTTTGCAGGCCACATAAATAATCAATATAATACCTGTTTTTGGATGTTGGTTAAGTCAGGGAAGAGCACCAAAGATGCTCAGAACTGTTTGAAGGTATACATTTTCCACAATTAATTTGAAACCATTTCTTTACATTTTATAGAAGTCTTAACAGTAACTATTTTAATTTTTCGGTTTCATATATTTGAGAACCCAAGGCTTGCACATAATGGTTAACAGAGAAACCAACCTAAATTATTAAGTGAATAATTTCTTATTAGTCCCCAAAGGAGGAATACTTCTCGAGCTTTTGCATCTTTCTTTATTTCAGTCTTTGAATTCAAACACTGATTGAATATTTTTCTTGTTCTACGCTTTTGATCATGTCAATGCACTGGACTTTTCCTCACCCTAAGCCTTCAAAGATTGTTAACAATTATTAATTCATATATTCAGATCTTGAATTTCTATTTTTTTAGTATTTCATAGGAATATGGGCTGAAGAGGAAGGACTAATGCATTGTTTTTGATGTTGCTATTAGAAAATGTTTGTGTCATTAACAATATATGGCTGATTTTGATAAGTCCACCTAAAATATGACGAAGATGATGCTTGCTACTCTAATGAATGCACATGTAATATTACTGTATTACATGATATTAATTTTGTTGGCTAGATTTTTTGCATAGCTGAAAACCTAGGCAGTCATGAGATAAATCTCCCTCATTTACCAGGTGAGGCTCCAATGTAAGATTTTGTCAATTATATTTTTTAATATCTATCTGTTGGTTTTACTTTAACTGCGTAGCTCATGCACCATAGCTAGGCAATTTTGCAGCAAGTAAGCAACTGTAAAGAAACGTGTGCGGAAGAGGAAAATAATTGAGTACGGGAAGAAAGGAAAGAAGATGTGCAATTTAACCAATAGTTCACAGAGTTGATCTCATGCACATAGATAAACAAATAGATCTTGAAATACAAAATTTAAAGAAAAAGAAAGTTTCAGATTCAGATCTGAGAGTTTAACAAAGATCTAAAAAGAAATAAGAAACAAAATGCACCGTTGACGCAAAGTTCTCCGGAAATCTGTCTCCTTTTAATTCCTTAGCTTTCAGAAAGATATCAAGGGTTTCAGCTCAAAGTCTGGAACACAAGAATGCTGATTACAAATTCTAATATATTAACGCGTAGGTTCTTCCTCTATTTATAGTGTATAGAGGGCAATTACAAATAGGAAGTTTTTAATAAATTCCCGCATGTGGAAGCTATATAAAAGGGGACAACTGAAAATCTTCCTCCTGGAATTCACTCTTTGCATGACATGCATGATTAATAACTGAAAATAGAACCTTCTATTTTGCATATCTGCCACCTATTTCCAAGTAATTGACTTCTTCAAGTAACGACTTTTAAACCAATCATTTAAGTTTTATAATTTAATCAATTGCTCAATTACTTTGTTGGAGAAAATAAGAGAAAGGAGAGAGAAAAAGAAATTAGAAGAAAGCTGCAACACTCTCAGTCTCGTCCTTCCTCCATACTCTGCATGCTGATCCAATATGCATTGTACTTTTGCTTCATCTATTTTAACAATGAATGATCTGAATGATATCTCTGTCGTGGATCTGAGATACTCCCATGTGCTATTGAATTCTTTCCTTTGATTCTCACCAAACTGGATCTAGAAGCAACTGACTGTGATTTGCTTGCGGGTACTGCCTTTGACCTGTCTTCCCTCTTATCCTTGAAGTTTTTGCAATTCTTCTCCAGTTTCTACACTAGTGCAATGTTTGCCATAAATAATTCAGACAAAACTCGTCATCTGTTTATTTTTAATTGCATATGAGCAATTTTAAATTCTGGAAAGCACTCCGGGCGAAGGAAAACACAAGTAAATTCAATGAAGGCTTCAACCAGAAGATTGGGAGCATATGCACAAGCTCCTGAAAGGAATTTTCCATGCAATGACTTCCACATGGGCTGCATTAGAAACAAGAGGATGAATTTTTGCCGGAAGCATTTGCAATTATGAGATGCTAGATCTATTTCTTCCTCTGATTCTGAAGATACATTCAATGTATCAGATATTGACTTCTACTTCCTTTCACTAATATGAGCACCTGTAATGAATACCTGCAATTGATTCAGACAAATATGGAGTCCATGGCATGAATTCTCAATTTTCATCACCATCGAATCTGCTTTATAAAGTCTGCTGCCCTCTATTTTTAGACTTTGCTTGCATGTCAAGCAAACTAAAAATATTATTTTATTCGCTTGTGCGCTCACATTAACATGCAAATAGCCTTTGAATAATAAAAAGAAAGCTTTTCCAACCCTAGGCGCCAAAACTGAATGCTTCTCGACAATTAATAAATAAAAATCAGCTTTTGGGCATTTCCAAAATCCTCAGGGCATGCCTAAAAGAATGCACTTTCACTTGGCAAGAGGAATTGCTTTATAAAAATAGGAAATCACCTTTTCTTATTTTTAAGCAATGAGAATTTTTACTCTGCCCAAGGCAACTAAGAGAATTCTCGCTTTTCACTTAATGTGATTTTGACCTTCATAATGGGAAATTCCCGCCTGCCTGCCACCTCTAAAATTCTCATTGGCAACTTAAGTGATTTGACTTGATGGGAAAAAGTAACTTGCTATGCAGGCAAGAAATTAGCCCATCTGCCTGCCACCTCTAAAATTCTCCATTGGCAGCGGAAGTGATTTGACTTGATGGGAAAAAGTAACCTGCTATGCAGACAAGAAATTTCCGCCTGCTTGCCACCTCTAAAATTCCCATTGGCAGCTTAAATCCTTCCAAAAAATGTGACTTGCATGGAAGAAAGCTTCTTCCCATGCTAAAGTGCAACTTGCATGAAGAAATTGGTCTTCCCAAAAAGTGCGACTTGCATGAAGAAAGCTTCTAAAGTCACGCGAAAACTCATGAAGACAACATTTTCTTTCCATTTTTGGATTTTTGGTGAAGAAAACACAAGGATAGAATAAAATTTGCCATTTTTGGAAAGGGTCCAGGAAGATGTAGCAGCAAAACTTGCATGTGCCATAACTTTCATTCCGTGGCTCATTTTAGGTGTTTTCTCTAAAAGTGCATATTTTCTCGAGCTCTACACATTGATGGCAATATTTTTCTTATTTTCATAAAATCCATTTTTGCACCTTTTTGGACCAAACAACTTCTTGCAATCTTTTGAAAGAATCCTGAGTTCTGATCACCTTTAGACAAATTAGTAATTAAAAATACTGAAATAGCTTTTCAAAACCGTAGGCCTGGGGAAAGATCTGGTAGGAAGAATGAATAGGCTACAGGAATTGTCAGAGAAAACAAACCAAAACACAAACAAAAAGAAATAAAACAAAAACAAAAGAAGTTGCAGGCAATTGCTCGAAAAATTTCTCCAATTAGCTGATCTGTAAAAATTCTTCTTCCCGGGTGAATGTTCTGTGGTAATAATGATGGGGTGAAGTGCTTTATATAACCTAAATCCTCCAATTTTAGCTCAATCTATTTTTAAAAGAACTTTATTTATTTAATAAATAAATAAATAAAATTCTTGCAGACAAAACCTAACGAAGGGATTGAGTGAGTTTTGACATGTGGGTATTTGTCGAATTTGGCTTTTATGACCCTCTGGGGATACCTTAGAACAATGCAAACAACTACAGGAAAAACAAACACAAAACGACCCGTTACTTGAAAAGAATGATATTTTTTTAAAAGGGGTAGTCCCAGATTTTAGGGTGAAATCTTGGGGACACCACTCTTTGAACAATGGCTTTGATACCAATGTTAGTAATTCCATGACCAGAGAGCTCTTTGAAGAGACTGGAAGGCATACAACATGTGGCAAACTGACAACTCTTGTGTGCGTTTTCGTTTACTTAGCATAAATGAATTTATAGTGAAGTGAGGTAGTTATATGTTGATACACTGAAGTACATTAACTAATATTCAATCAATTAATGCTTTCATAATAGCGTAATAACTTTTATTGGGTATGAGTAGAGACATCTACCCTTGATGCATTTGGCTAGTCAACAGATTTTAACAAGGATTTTGCTACTGTTTGTATGCACAATTTGATTTCCTGCATGAATGTAAAATCACCCACTTATCTAGGTGATCCCTTTATGTATGTGCAATTCCATTATCCATATTCCACAACAACCCTTCATGTGGGATTAATGTATTTTATTGTAATGGAAATAATAAACATGCTTTAGGATTGTAAGCCTATGTTTATGATAATTTGTAAATCAACTCAAAAGATCTTAACTATCTTTATAAACATCCTATACAAGTTCTTCTGTTTATACACTATATATCTCTATAAAATAGATTTCTATTAAGTATATAAGCTATAAGTTTACAGTTCATAATCTTAATGCAATATTCACTGTATGGGATAAATAAAATGGCACTACTTATAATAGCGTGCATACATGCACACATATTAAAAAGGATTCATTTTTATATGTATTTAAGTTTTCTAAAATGTGTTGATCTAGTTTTATATGATATATTTATGTATGTATATATATGATTATTTTAAGGATATAATAGGAGATTGTTTTCATGCCGATAAAATAAAATAAGAATTAGAAAGCATGCATCTAAAAATAAAATATAAAACCCCTAAAACCCTAAAAGGCACGCCCGGTATTTTTTGGACTCTTATGGATTTTATAATATATTCAATAATTTTTCTATGGACGTACCTAAGCCATGCGAAATCTAGGGTTCGAAAACATCATCTCTTGAACACCTGTTTACCACACTCAAACTGGTACACGTAGCTTGTAACCTTATGCCAAAAAGGTTACTTCTATGGTGATTGTTTTTCCCATGAAGTCTAGCTAAATGCTTGAAAGTTCCTTCTTGACTGGGGGGTGTCAAGGCCATTGATGTTGTAAATACTCTAATTATTATTCTAGCATATTTGAAGGAAGCAAGTCTCTAAAGACGCCCTTTCTTTTGGTTATATACTACTTAGCTATTTCCATTAGCCTGATATGATTGCATGGACTAAACTTTTTGAATGGCTTCCAAATTTTGATATATTGGAGACTACCTACAAATTGATATTTTCCAATCATCTCATTCAATGTTCTAAGGAGGTTGCTGGTACTTCTGATTGTATGCTATTCAGCATCCCTAGCAAACCCCTTAAAATAAGAGCTATCATAGTGTTGGCTAGATTTCACTGCACAACGTAAAACCTAGGCAGCCATGAGATAAATCTCCTTCATTTAACGGTGAAGCTCCCTTGTAAAATGTTTATCTATTTGCAAGGATGAATCCTAATCAGAACTACTTTTCGGGGGTTTTACATTCAATTCCCCTAGCTTGTGAACCACAACTTGGGTAATTTTGCAGCAAGTAAGCAGCTATGTTGAGAATATTTGCAGAAGGGGGAAAAATAGAAGTAGGCACCATAGAAGAAAGGAAGATGTGCTAAATCAACCAATAGTTAACAGAGTTGGTCTCATCCACACAAATTAAATAAATAGAGAAATCACAACATTCAATAATAAAGGAAAGAAATAACTTCTAACCTAGATCTAAGATAACACAAAGTTTATCTAAAACCTTTGAATAAAAGTAATCAGCAAAGCACTGTAGACACAAAGTTCTCCAGAAATCCACCTTTTATTCAATCCCCAACTTTCACAGAAATCACATCAAGGGATCCAACACAAAGCATCTGAAAACTCAAGTCTTTGCTCTAGTTACAAAAGCGTTTGCATCAAACAAGTTGTCCTTTAACTCGTAGGCACTTCCTCTAGTTATAGTGCATAGAGGGGAAAATACAAATAGGAAACTTTCAATGAACTCTCGCATGTGGAAGCTATAAATTACAGGAAACATTTTGGCAATCTTTCCCCAAGAATTCCTCTTTGCATGGCATGCATGATTTACAATTGAAGACTAAATTAATGCCTTGCATGTCTGCCACCTATTTCGTTTGAAGTAAATTGACATTTTCCATAAACTTGAAATAACGGCTTTTAAACCAATTACATAAGTTTTACAATTTAATTGGTTACTCAATTACTTTGTTGGAGAATAATAAGATGGAAAGAAGAAAAAAGATTGGGGGAGATGGGAAAAGAAAGATTTTTGAAATCAGTCTGCAACAATCTCAGTCTTGTTCTTCTTCCATACTCTGTATGCTGAAATCCAACATGTGTTGTACTTCCACCTCATGAATGATATGAATGATTTATTTGCATTGGATCTGAGAAACTCGATCCCACATTGCGGCTTGAAACCTCTTCTTTTGACTTTCATCAAACTAGGTTTGAGATCTTTGGTATTCACTGTACAAGATTTGTTATCAACTTCTCAACTGGATCACCAAGTGAGAGGAGTAATGATTCCATCTATTTCCCCCTGAGCAACTGACTGTGAATTTGCTTGCGGGTCATTGCAACTTAACGTGAAACCATGTCATGTCTTAACCTCTTGTCCTTGAAGCTTTTGTAGTTCTTCTCAAGTATGTGTACAAGTGTCAATGTCCGTGTAACGCAATTGAGACAAACATAAGCAATTCATCAACCATTTTATTTATCCAATATGGGCAGCCTTGAATTCTAGGAATTACTTTGGGTGCACTAGCAAAGAGAAGTAGGCTCAACGTTGGGCTTCAACTGGGAGATTGGGAACAACATGCATGAGCTTTGAGAGGGATTTTAGCATGCAATTTATGATTATCTTCCACATGATCCCTTTGCATTTGGGACTTTCAGAGTGAATGTTTGAAATTTGGAAGATGCACGCAATTTCTTTAGCTATTTTTGCATTTCTCCAAAGAGGCTGCGTTGAAAATAGAAGACTGGACTGCCAATTTCCATGACTTGGTCTAAGTAATTTTGCTCTTGCATTATAAGGTTGCGTGGAAAATTAGAAAGGGGCTGCAGCGTGGAAAACATTGAAGACAACCTTGTAAACTTTCACGACAAAACTTAAGTGAATTTCAACTCATAGGATATAAAAGGAGCTGTGTGGAGTTTTGAAGTGGAAAGGCATGCTTCTAACTTGGCATAAGACAAGTCTATTCTATACACGATTTGGCCAGCAATTTCTCCTTTTTAATACTTGCGTGGATTTTGAAGTGGGAAGACAACTTTCAATTGGAAGACGAAAGACTCTTAAAATCCACGATTTCCTTTTAGTGATTTCCCTTCTGAAGCATACGTTGAAATTAGAAGACAAGGCTCTGAGAATTCATGAAAACTTTTTACAGTGACTTCCTTTTAAAATGATGCTATGGATTCCTATGAAGTGGGAAGACAACCTTCAACTTGGCTAGACAAGACACTGGAAATCCACGGAATTTGGGCTTAAATATTTTGCCTTGGCTCTTGCATTGATTTTCCATAGGGAAGGTTAGTGTGGAAAATCATAGAAGACAAGATGGTAAACATTCATGACAATCAATTATGTCTCTTTTTTCCTTTCGAATTTCCAGAAAAATTGCGTGGATTTTGCAGGAGGATGGCTTCATGGATTTGAAGGGTTGCATGATGCTTTCACAAAAGAAGAACCAGCTACGAGTATCCACACAATTCTTTATAAGATTCTGCCTTGATCCCTAATGCATGGTATTGCCTAAGTGACTTTGCCTCTTGAATGATCTTCCAGACTTGCTGTTGTTTTCTTCCTTGGTCATGGCTGCTTTGCAAAAGGAAGACAAACACTTCCAGATCTAGGATTTGCAATTGATCATTAAACTTGACAATGAACCCTCAGACAAGGCAAAAATTCCCGAGCTTTCCTCTCGGTTGATCTAGTTACCTTCAAAAATTGTGCTATGTGGTGTCACCCAGATTTCATCCTGAAATCTGCGACTACCCTATGCGAATTTTTTTTCGTACTTTTAAAATAATGGGTCGTTTTGTGTTTTTATTGCCTGAAAGTTCTTGTATTGCGTCAAGATATTCCCAAAGAGCCATATTAGCCTTTTTCGCCAAATACCCAGATGCCCAAAATTGTTATATTCTGTCGTCGGGATTTGTCTGCGGGAAATTTGTATTTAATTATTTTGAGCCCCGTATGAGGCTATTTGCGCTCCGTTTTAACTCTGTTATGATCGAATATGTCATTACTCTATGTACCAGAAGGGTTTTAACTTGGAATAAGTTTTGGGCTTTATTTGTAACTTTTGGCAATTTTTCGTGTTTTTGTGTTGTCCCGTTTCGTTTTCTGTGAAATTTCTCTAGAACAATTCCTTTGCCGGGTAAGCCCGATTTTTGGTCTGGAGCAGCTGGAAAACATATACGCACATTATGCCTGGAGGAAGTCGCCATCAGAGGTCTGGATCACTGGGAAAAAGCGAAGTCGTGCACGGAAAAGCCCCTGCGGGGATGGGCGCATTTTTGGAAAACAAAGGATTTAAGCTGCAATGGGAAAAATAGAAGCCGCAGGCAGGGTGGGAATTTTGTACCTGCCTAGCAGGGTACTTTTTCCTCCGTGTTATAAAATTCACTTAAGCTGTAGTGGGAAAATTTAGAGGCCGCAGGCAGGCGGGGAATTTATTACCTGCCTTGCAGGGTAAAAATTCCCATGATAAAATAAAAGGAAAGTGACTTAAGTGAAATCATGGGATTTTAGTGCCTGCCTTGCAGGGTAAATAATCCCATTGTCAAAGTCAAATCACTTAAGTGGATCATGGGATTTTGGTGTCTGCCTTGCAGGGTAAAGAATCCCATTGTGGAAAAATTCTTAAAAATAGAATTATATGTGCAAAAAAGTGCGCCCCCTTTGGTGAGATGATGGCAGCCTTAGAAGTGATTATTTTAATTAATCTATCCTTTCAAAAAGTGCGCCCAAGCTTGGAGGAAGTCAATAAGTCAAAAGGGGAATAAAAGAAATGGATTAAATGCATTAAATTTAATTTATTTAGTGGCTGCCCCCTTCCTCTCAAAAAGTGCGCCCCATTTGGGAGTTATTTAATGATTTTTAAGGCATTAAATCATTAAATTAATTTCTATTTTCAGTGGCTATGGTCAAGGCACACTGTGAAGCTTAAGTGAAGTGATGTGTGAAGGATTAAATTGGATTAATTTAATTTATTGGATGGTTGTCCTTAAACATGCTATTTTTAAAAGAGAAGAGCATGATTTTTAATTAATTAATTGCCTTTAATTGTTAGGGCAATTATTAATTATAGAATTGTGAAGGTTATATAAGCATGGGCAGCCATATGGGTGAATTATTTGATTCACAGGTAAAGAATTGCAGCCAAGAGGAAAAGTGCGCCCCCATTTGAAGAAGGATTTTGCTCAGGCAAGGTGGCAACAAGGCTAAAAGCTTCCAGATTTGGCGCATGCTTTGAAGGAGGTTGATCTTTGTCTGCATAATTGTTTGCATAGGTGTTACAGGTGCTCAGGTGTTGTTGAAAGGATTCATGCTCTCTTTATGTGCAAATTAAACACCAATTTTTGGGGCAGCAGGCTTGAAAAGTGCAGATTTTTACAATTAAAATTCACTATTCATGCTCCGGTGGCCATTTTTGTCTGAATAAATTGCAGGAATTCATTACAGGTGCTTTACAAAAGGAAAATGAGCTTTTATCAATGTCCAATACATTGCAAATATCCTCCGAATCTGAAGAATTGTCCAGATCTGCACCAGTATTGAAGAAATCCGCCCAAGTAAGAAGAAAAAGAATTATTCAGACGAAGATAGACAAAGCCATGGCGAAGAGAGATGAAAAAGAAAGCACGATGGAGTCATGCATTGCTTCCAAACTTGCAGACATAGGAGACACAGATCTAGGCCCGGAACCTCTTTCCGATTTGATTGATAGATCCAGAGCGGGAAAGACTTCACTCATGCATGCGGTTAAAAGCAGTGGAATTATCCGAGCTGCAGCTTTTCCATGTATAGCCCAGTTGCCAGAGTTTGTTATGGAGTGCGCTAGATCTTACCATCCTTCATCCAGATCAGTGTGTGATGCTTCGGGAAAGACAATAATTCGTTTGGACGCAGAGTTCATCAATTATTGTTTGAAGATTCCAGTGCGAAAGGTGGTGACTTCCATTAGTCTTCAGGATGCCGACAGCAGGTGGGAGAAGCATAGAGCTGATTGCGTGAGCATAATGAATAACCGATACATGAAGAAGCCTAGATCTCCTTCAAAGTTCCCGAGAACTCTTCCACGGTCCAATTTGGTGCAGGAGGTAGATGATGTCGTCAAATTGCTATGCAGGATGAATGGCGAAGCGAATGCCTACACTTTCCGTACATGGATGTATGCTTTCATCAGGACCATTGAAATCAACAAGGTTGATTCTATAATCAATTGGTCGGAAATTATTAGCAACAACATTGGTGAGCAACTCCGGAACGTGAAGCGTACTTTCAGCTTCAAGATGACTTCATACTTGGTGTATGTTGTAGTTTCACAAGGCGTCTTTTCCAAGCTGGATAGATGTGGTGTTCTTTCTAAGGACCCCATTTTCGAGTGCTACCCGCAGCTTACTGTACCTGCATGCGAGAAAGATTTCAAAGTGATCAACGATGAATTCTTCTATGATTTCATCTGCAGGCTTAGACAAAGACTTGAAGGCCAACAGGGTAAGCAAGGAAGCGTGGGAAGCTGTGTCCAAGATTGGCAGTCTATTCATTCAATTTGCATATTTCACATACCTCAGGGTTACAGGCTTTTCTGGAGAACCAATAAAGATGCCCAGGTATCCGAATGATAGATTGATCGCCATGGAGCTGAGCAGGCAACTTGTGGAGTTACACGACCTTCAGTCAAAGCGGCACAAGTCTACGGGCTTCTTCCCAATCACTGTGGGATATTACAGCTGCATTAGCATTCATAGAGCTCGGGGGATGGAGGCGCAAATGTTATCCAAGTATGAGCAAGAGTTCTTCTCTGCACGGCTGAACTTCGATCCATTTGGAGTAGCCAGGAAGACGATCTCCCAGGAGTACGCACATGTGCCTTCATTAGAAGATTTCTGGATGAAGTGCAAAAGTGAGTACGAGGTTAGAAAGAGAGATTTCAACAGGCTATCAGCAAAGCAAGTGTTCGACTTTGGACTAGCGTGGATACCTGCGGATCTTAAAGATGATGGGAATGTGGTACTTGACACTTACCATCAAATGGGAGGAGATAAAGCCATACTGCAGAATAACATAGGAGGCTGCAACACAATTGAAGAAAGGTCGGGAGCTGTGTTGGTGAATACTTCAAACTGGTTGCTGACGAAGGGATATTGCCTTGATAAAGTATTGATGAATCACGTCATGGGCAACTTCGGCGCAGGAGATTCCCTCAAGCAGAAAGCACGGAGGAGAAAGCAACAGGAAAGTCCGAGAAGTTGAAAGTGCATAGAAGATCTCAATCAGAAGGAGAGGATCACTTCTACGACCATGAGCTTTAGACTCTGGTTTCTCCAGTACCCAGTACTTCACCGACTATTGCACTGCAGCAACAGGATGCTTCCATGCCTCTACTGAATCTAGCGACATTCATCTTCTCCCCTCAACCACTTCGTTCAGCGCCTATTCCAAAGGATACGTTGAAGGCTGCAGATGGCAGAATTCGAAAGGGCTTTGTCCTTGGTTGATTCAGAAGATGGCAACCATAACACTTTGGCACTTTCTGACGGAGAGGATGCAGAGCGGGAGATGGTAGTGCACTCAGCAACTTTCTCACTCTCCGAGAAGTAACTTCTCGGAATGGTTGGCTTCGCAGTTGGTTCCAGAAGCAAGAGTGGTGATGAACTTAGAGGAGCACGACTTGCAACTTACTCCAGAATCTGGGTGGAAGAGATAGAAAGCCTAAAGTTGCCAAAGCAACTTCTAGGTTGATCATCGAGGATTCAAGAGAGAAGTTTGCTGAGATATCAATTCCGGCAGAAGAAGGAAAGGTATAGGAGGAGCTCACGGCAGAAAATGTGACAGTAACCAAAGTAACCCCTCGGTCAAGCCACCACTGAAGGATTGAAGCAGGACACGCAGACATTGATGGATGCTTTATTCCTTAGGCTTGACAGTGAAAAGGCAGAGAAAGAAGAGCTACAGAAGCAAGTATCTCAATTATGTGAGATCATAGCCAAGGTCGCTAAACCTTCCATTCAGCCCATTTCAGAGCAGGTGAGCGATCATCTTATGCAGGAAATGGAGGATGCAAGCAATCAAGTAAAAGCTATTAACGAATGGAAGGATTTGATTATTCGTCAAGCTTCTGTACAACTTGGAGAAGTGTCAGCCCGCCTAAAGGGTTATGGAAGATGCAGAAAATCAGCTGAAGCAACTGATGGCGAACATATAAGGCATAAATACAGTTGCAGAGAGTAACCTGAGTATTTTGGCTGAGATCAACAAGCTGCCGGGAAATGTATTGATTGCGGAACAGATTGTACTGGACGGATCAGTCGAGAAGGGGAAGCAGCTAGAGTTTGTAGTATCTTTCCTTTTGGAAATCTGCAGAGTTTTGCTGAAGAGGATGCAAGCAATTGAGAGTAGGGCATCAGACTTACCAGACAGTGTCATTTCTTTCACTAAGGAGAGAATGGACAGGAGGTGTTACTTCATACGTGCGGATCGTCTCAATTAAGGTGTCTAATTCCCTGGAAGGTTCTCTTCTGATGGTACAAAAGAGAATTGATAAAGCTACCAAGCCTTTCACGATGAATTCTATCAGTAGACTGGTGGCGCTGCAGGCAGACATTGCGAGGTTTGGGCCGAGCTTAGAAGATGTGGAAGCGTTGCATCAAAGTGTTGAATGAAGGGTTGCTACAGTTCAAGAACAGAGAAAGAAGCAAGTGGCTAAAACAGATGGAAGGATACTGAATTATATGTTCGACAAGTATATCCGATATCAGAACAAGAAAAAGACATAACATGTACAGCTGACATGACTTCTTCTATTCTTTCTTCTACTTTCTATGTTCTCGGATGAAATTGTAAAACTTCTAAGTTATTGGTTTTACAACCATTACTTAAAGTCATGTGGAACCATTCTATTAGTTAAGTGATACATGTGTCACTTAAGGAGAAAGTTAGTGGAGGATGATTGCCAAATGTCAACTTTACTTGTTTATGTTTCAGTTCAGTTACACTTCCCATTTGTACTTTCTCTCCTACATTCTATAAGTAGGAGAAGAACCTCCGGGTTAATGATCAATCAGAATTTGTAAGCAGCAATCTTATGTTCTAGACTTTGTGCTGAACCCCTGATAGCAACTTGGAGCAAAGGAATACAAAGGAGCAGGTTTCCGGAGAACTTTGTGTCACGGTGTACTATGTTTCTTGCTTTTAATCTTAGATCTCTTAATAGACTTTGTGTTATTTTAGATCTGGATCTAGAGCTGTCTTTGTTTTATAATTTTGTGTGTTCATATCTATTAAAGTTTCTTCTATGTGCATGCAATTAGCTCTGCTATCTACTAATTGGGATGCACATCTTCCCCATTTCTTCTCTGTATTTCCTTTACTTCCTTCTTCTATAAAATACTTCATTTCTTGAACAGTTGCTTACTTGTTGCAGAACTTCTTAGTTATGGTTCATGAACTAAGTGGTTAAAGTAAAACCCCTGATAGATAATAACACATTTTTATTGACAAATCTGACACGGGATCCTCACCGGTTAAATGAGGGAGATTTATCTATGACTGCCTAGGTTTTGTGCTATGCAGAAAATCTAGCCAACATTATGGCAGACAAATTGGATTGCAATTAAAATACTGGATAGCTTTTCAAAACCCCAGGCTCGGGAAAAGATTTGGTAGGAAGAAAGAAAAGGCTAGGGGGAAATGCTAGATGGAAAACGGAGAAAGACCAAAACCAACACACAAAACAAATAAATAAAAACAAAATACCTGAAAGAAGCTTGCGGGCAATTGCTTGTAAAACTCTCCAATTAGCTAGTCTATAAAAACCCTTCTCTGGGTGAATGCTCCACTTTGAGATGAAAGTGATACTGGTGTGGTAATAATGATGAGGTGAAGTGCTTTATATAACCCAAATTTCTTAATTTTAGCTCAATCTATTTTTAAAAGAACTTTATTTATAAAAATAAATAAAACGCTTTCAGATTAAGTCTGGGAAAGGAATTGAGTAAGCTTTTGCATGTGGGTATTTGACGAACATGACTTTATGATTTCCTGGGGATAACTTTGAGCAACACGAGCAACCGTAGGCAAAACAAAACACAAAAACTTGACCCTTCATTTAAAAAGAATGAAAAATTTAAAAAAAGGGTAGTCCCAGATTTCAGGGTGAAATCCTAGGGACATCACACAGCTAGCATTTGTTTCATAATCTTCCATCTAACCCATATGCTGCTAAATATTTTCCTAGAGATATGAACTAGAAAACAAGGTTAGCACTCATACATATTTGATGAAAGTCAGAATAATCTAAATTCCACATGTATCTACCTTTTTTGGTAGTTATCGATTGATTTGAAGTTCTTGGTCATTTCCTCTTGATAAACATATGTAAATGGTTGGCTCTGTAACTTTAGCTTGCATAGACGAGACCTTTATTTCATACTTTCTTCACTCACGATCATCTCTTGTGATATATCAATCAATATTTGGTTGCATTATATGGAGGTGAGAAGACAATTTTGCACTTTATGCAGTGGGTCAATATTCTTTCTTGGGTTTCTTGTATGAATGGAATACAATACATGCAGTCTCAATTCTATTGTCATAATTCCTTAGAGGGACTGGAAATCACATATTTTGAATTTTTCAATGAAATGTAGAGACACTTTGTAACCTAAGTCACCTGACATGAGGACACGATACACACAAGACATGCAAATATGGTGTATCCAACACAGGACACATTAACCTTAGAAACAGAACATGGGGGACACATTATATATATATATATATATAGTTATGTATTACAAATACAAAAATGAAATATAACCATAAAGGAAATTAGAACATAACAAAATGTTAGATACAAGTTACAAGTTACAACTAGTTACTATGTCTAAAATAATGCTCTTTTGTTGATTCAATGATTCCAATTTGATTTTGCAAGTACTATTTTGAGTCATATGCTTGTGTAATCCACTCCGTAGTACCCAAAACCTTACATATAACTAGCTGCACAGGATTTGAATTTCCTGAAAGATTCATTTCAACTTCATGGAACCAATCTCCGAGTGAAAATAAGAGCCCAATCCCCCTCCATGGGACTGTGCCCCTGTAATATCCCCTTCCCAGTCAAAGACCCTTAGCCCATTTTGTCTACCTGATGGCTAAGGGGTGAACACAAGGATGACTTAAGTTATGATAGTTTATTATAAAGTGCAAAAAAATAAAAGAAAATATTATTAAGCACTTATAATAAAATATTATAAACTTAATCATAAGTTAAAAATAGAAAAAGGCAAAAAGGGAAAAATACATTAATCAAAAATGATTTATTCAAGGGGAAAATGCAACTTGCCTAGGAGAGAAAAACAAGTGGGGGAAAGCATTAAATGAGGAAAAATATGATTGGTTGTTGGAGGTGGCCATTAGGCCCAATTCTTCTATTTAAGCAATGGGACTTGCTTGGAGAGGCATGACTTGTTATTTTGTCTCATTTTTGAAATTGTATGTTGAGCATTGTTGCTTACATCTCCACTCTTGAGGACGAAAACCCTCCAAGAGTCTAGAGAAGGATGGAAACCCTCCTCTAGTTTGTGAGGAATCTCACCTTGGAGCTTCCATTGTGCATCATTGAATTAGCAGTAAATTTCAGCGTGTTTCCAGCAGTTTAAGGAAGAAGATTTGCAGATTTTATCAAGGGTTTGAAGAAGAGAATTAGTGGCTGCATTTTTCCTTGTTTCCAAATTTTTACTAGGAAGTGCGACTTGCATGGTTGGCTGTTCAGAGGTGTTTAGAACTTCCAAATTTCAGATTTGAGTTGCTGATTTAATTGCAGAAGTTTAGTGGTCTGATTCGGTATTGATGGAGTGGATTTTGGCTCCTAAATATTTAATTTACAGCTGTGTCTGAAGGCAAGTTCTGCATATTTTCTAGTAAATAATTTCAGCCTTTTCTAAGGACCATATCTGGTATTTTTGTCACGATCTCACCTTGGCAATATTTGTTGAATAGTTTGAGCTAAATTTCAGTGGTTTTAATTCAGCTTTTTATGGGTTTTCTCTTCCATACCTAGTCACATTTCCTCTTCCATACCTAGTCACATTTCCTCTATAAAAATCAGATCTGCATTAAATAATTTAGCATATTTTCTCTAAGCTGCAATTTTGAGTTGGGGATTCCCTCAAATCCATTTAGGGAATATGTTCATTTGGGGGCATTACAGCCTCTAGCATCTGAACTCCGATCCTCACAAGCCTAAAATAAAAAAAATGAAATCAATATTTATTAGCAAAATCAGGGCTTTTCGAAACTTTTTACATCAGTTAACAGTACAAAATACAATGTTGTATGGCGTGTATGTGTCCGACACATTGAGACACGTCTAGGGCACATGTCGGACATGTGTTTGACGTGTCCTGTGACCACATACGCAACACATGACCTTTTAGGACATGTCCTGTGACTTAGTTTGTAACCTAACATTATGGACCTTAATCAGTTGTTTGTTTGTGGGAACAAATTTAAATCCTAGGAACCTGGTATGGTCATTTTCACACACCAATAAAATTCACTTTCAATTACCCTATAAAGAAAAACCTGCAGAGTTTAGACTTGAGTGAGATAGCTATTACCTATGCAATGAAGTTTTTCCATGGGTTATGGTGGAAAGTGTAGTGCTTGGTTTTGGGAGTTTGTGTCTCTTTCTTTTTCACACATTTTTACCTGGCAAAATTTCAAGGAAATGAAATGAAATTTTAAAGTACAGTTGGTTAGGCAAAATTTTGATATTTTATTATGAAAACTTTTTGTGATACGGGAAAAAGTTTATGAAATAACTAAACTTTTAGTAAGTAGATAATGTATTTAGCAATAATGCAATACATATAGAAGTTAAATATTGTTATTTTTCCATTAAATTTAAATTAAACTTGTCTAATTAAAGTGAACCTTTTTTGGCTATTGAGAAAGCTGATTTATGAAATTGACGTTTTGCCTAAAATTATGCAATCTTATATAAACTGCCTTAAAATGTCCTCTTGTTAGTTTACTTTTTGAAAGACCTTTTCAGCTGTGTTTTTAAAAAGGTAATTATAAGTGTAAACATTAACATAGGAGTTTTGCTTTAAACTTCAAAAACAGTGTTCATACAACTTAGAAGTACCAACGAATGAATTAACGAATAGGTGGCCAACTTTGGCGTTATGCATACAAGGAAATATTTTTTCAGTATATTTTAAAATGAATTGAAGAAATTGAAATTGAAGTAAATGTATAGGGCAGGCAAAGAAGGTTGTTTTCCTTGGTAATCCTTTTTGAAGCTCACTTTTGAAAAGTAACGCAAGGACATTAAATTCATTGAAAAAGAGGCTTTTGGAAAAGCCTATCAGAAGATTTTTTACATTGGCATTTTGGATCACATTTGTGACCTGTTGTTAGGATCTAAGTTGCTGCATTCAAATTCGTGCTTGAATTTATGGAGGATAAAATTTGTTAAAAACTTGTTGCTAAAAAATCAGCCATAAAGTTTGTTATTAAATTTGACTAAAAGAAATATTATACTTTTATTTTAGATTAAATATTAAAAAAAAGCAAGAGATGACTTTCGACGATTTTTTTGACGAATGTTAATGAATTTCAACAAATAGTAACAAATTTCTTTAGGCGTATTTGGTATTTGGCGAATTTCGAATTTTTAGCTTGAAAATCACCAAATGTGGCAACTAAGGTTAGGATGAAGATCTGATAGCATTAGTTTCACCAAAGAGTTGGAGGATGGTGGTGTTATCTCCCTTTCTTGGATGTGCTCCGAACCAAAGGAATATGGCTACCTATCTTTGCCAGGTTTATAGGAGTTGTATGCACACAGATCAATACTTGCAGGAATTATTATCTCATCACCGCCCATCCGAAAAGGAGTTCTCAAAACATTGGCTACAAAGCTTTCAAGATCTCAGACGATGAGAATTCAGAGCTAGAGAAAAACACCTAGTGTTGGTCCTGAAGAAGAATGGGTATAGTGGTTACAAACACGTAGCATAGTGGTTTCAACAAAACAAGTGGTACTCAACAGCAGAGGAATGAAGATTCAATAGATCAACCACAAGCATTCCTCCCATACATTGAAGGGATTTCTCTCTAAGAAAGTTGAGGAAGGCGCTTAGGGATTCTAAGGACTTATTATTAGAACCAAAATTGAGTAGTGGGGTCTATTACATTAAATGCTTCTGTGGGAAACTTGTATAGGTGAAATGGGCAGGTGAATTCAAACAAGAATTAATGAACATGGTGTCGGCATTCATTTTAATAAGGTGGAGAAGTCAGGGCCCTGGCAGAGCTTTTGGATGGAAAGTAAAGACCTTATCAGTTACCTGTAATGAAAATGCTGAGGCTATTGCAAAAGCAGATCACTTCAAGGAGGAGGCAGGGGAGATTGGTAAACATCCAAATAACTGGAATAGGGGCAAGGGCTTGAGCTTAAGCCACTAGTGGAGAACCATTTTCTATAATCTCCATCAAGGAAACACAACCTAAAGGGAGCCTATAATTATTGGGCTTTCTAAGGTTTGAGTTGTTAGGCTGAAACTAATCTTTGCAATGGCTAGTTAACAACTTGCTTTTGAGTTTTATCGACTAGTTTTTAACAGGTAGTTTTGCAACGGCCAGTTTCTACAAACAACTAATATTTCGACATCTTGTGAATGTAATGGAGTTATCTATATTATGATTTCTAATTGTGCAATCCTAGCACAGATTTATCCTAATGATGGATACATAGTGAGATCTGAAGCTTTGATGTAAAACCTCTGATGGGTTCTTCTAGAAGCATCTATTTCAATTTATCATGGATTTTGAAAGCTTAAAAACGCTGACATTATATTACATTTATAGGTTTAATTTAACTCTGAATTAATCTGTGCAGGGAACTCAAACACAGGATAAAAATGAACTCCTTTTCCAGGAGTTTGGAATCAATTACAACACACTTCCTGCCATTTTTCGGAAGGGATCTTGTGTATTTAGGAAAGAGGTTAGTTTTTCTTTTGTGTAAAATTGAACTTTGAATTCATAGTGTTTATTCTAGTATTTTCGTGTTGAATCAACTTATGAGTTTTATTTTTTAAAATATGTAATCTCTTTGTCATCTCTATCGAAATTGGTATCTTTATCATGCATATGTTCCCCCAGTAGCTTCCGCAGTTTCATTACTGGGAAATTAATGGTAAGAGGGCATCCTAAAATAATTCTATTTAATAAACTCTAAATAACAAAATACTTGAGTTATGTGATTTTATCTAGATGTTGATCAAATCACCAATATGTAAATAAAATCATATAACTTAAATGTTTTATTTACTTAAATTTATGCAATATTTCTTTCTTTTCTTTGGAGGCCTTTTTTTACCCCAGATTTCCCCAAATGGTTAAAATACGCAAGAGTAACATAGAAAATCCAATTTTCCAATAGTTGCTTACCTTCAATGTGAAATTGTGGTGCAAGAATATGTGAAATTTATGAAAACATATTATTTCTCAAATAAGGTGATGATTTGAGTGTAATTTAGACTCGCTTTTCAGCTGGCAGGCACAGATTTGAGTGTATACTAGCTGACTGACATGAGTTTTTTGCTTTTCTCTATATGATTTGAAGTATCTTATCTTGCACTGCATTGGCCATTTAGATTTACTACCGTCAAAAACCCTTGTTAACAATTTTGAATGTTACTGGACATTGAAGGCGATATTAATACATAAATCTCATGATTGTTTGGTCTGAAATTAAAAAACAATCAATGCCTGTAATTTTAAAATGACAAAGTTGGATGTTATAAACTACTCACTCAAGACCATGCATATGTCCTAGCTAATGTTTCTACCCAAAAATACTGCCTTCACTTATATCAGATCCCCTTTTTGGGTCTAGTGGTGCTACTTCTCTCGACAATGACCCCCAAATGGCTATTTGACACCTTACAAGGGAGCTCTAAATTATATGTGCATACAATCCTTGTGCAAAACGGAGGGGTTTTGTCTCCACACAAAATCTGATTGTGATTCACAAGTCATGCAGGATAGAGAAAGGAATGGGAGTGAGGTTTCATGCAGTGATTAACCATACTAAATTTTCATACAACGTCTCAACAGGATACAATCTGGCATAGGCAGAAAGACATTGTTCCAAAAGAGTTCTCATTCCCAGTTTTCATGCATAATTTAACAATAGGTTGTGTAATGTGGAAAACCTGGGGAAATGCTGCATGCATTATGCATGTTATATTAAAGGGAGATTGATGGCCCAATGGATGAATGAAACCCCTTGCAGAATGTGTTCAAAACCAAGAACAAAAAATGAAGTATAATAGATTTCAAATAAATCTAGGCAATCTGAAAATGATCTATTGGGTCATGGAACTCCTCAACGATGGGTCAGTGGAACTGCAGAATTTTGGTTGATACATCACTTAAAAACTTTGATGAATGGAATAACAATCCTCTATGGCTAGAAGAAGACGAACAACAAGAAATGGGAATGGGTCTCACAAGACATTAAAGGTGGTGTTTCTCATTTTGGGGGCTGAACTATTAGGTCTATGCAGCTTACATGATTTGATCATATGTAATGGTATAAAGACATGGCCAAATTCAGGGAAGATCACATGTCAAACCTACAATGGTCAAAGTGTTGTAGACTATGCCATATACTCGCAAAACATTATGTCTTGGATATTGGAGGTTGAGGTTGGAAGCTGTCATATAGAAATGAAATCAGATCATAACCCAATTCATGTGAAGATTAGTATGCAAAACAAGGACCAACATAAGGAGAGTCTTCATCTGAACAAAAAAGCAATGTATCAAAGAAAAATCCTTGTGAGTCAGGAGAACCAAGCCATATTTAAATGTATGATTGCAAAACAATTACAGGAAATGCAGGATATTGACAACCCCAACTAGGGGCAAATACATGCTCAATAGTGAGAAGTTAATGACTATAATACACAATGCGCTAAGGGAGTGCAAGCATGCTAGAGCCAGGAGAGAAGTGTTAAAAATAGTTTTCCAACAAACCCATGGTCTGATGAAGAATGCAAAGTTGTGAAAAGAAGGTTAAATGCTTATGGAAAAAGAGAAAACAAATACAAAGTTATATAGAAAGTTAGTGAGAAACAAAAAGGAAGAGTACATGAGAGGTAGGAGGGAGGCGCTGATTTCCATGGGGAAGAATAATCTGAGAGGTTTTTGGAGAGAGCTTCAGCAGACTAGAAGTATAGTAGTGAATAATATCACTGACACTCAGTGGCTTGAATATGCAAAAATGTTGTATGAAAGAAGTAATGACTTGCCGCCTCTTCCATATGTTATTGAAAATAGGGACAAACTCTTCTCCACGAAAGACCTCAAGGAAGGGATCAAAAGATTAGCAGGGGGCAAGGTTCAGGACATACATGGTTTGCAAGCGGAATTCTTAAATTGGGGTGCAGAAGATCTTGCTCCACACATTAACAAGATTTTTAATATAGTTATCCAGTTCGGTTTTCCAAAACATTGGACAACTAGCATTGTCGTTCCTCTCCACAAAAGCGACGATGTCAACAATCCAACAAATTACCGCACTATTATGATTAATCCGCTTTTTGGAAAGCTCTTTGGCAGCATGGTGGAGCGTAGAATTAGTCTTTGGGCTGAAAAGGAAGGTAAGAGAGCAAAAGGGCAAGCAAGTTTTAGACCAAAGCACTCTACTATTGATCATTGCGTCACTCTTAGGAATTTGATTGAAAAAGGTTTGGGACAAGCAAGGTGAAGAGGTTTATTGCTGTTTCGTGGATTTCAAAAAGGCCTTTGACACGGTTCTGAGAAACAAATTGTGGGACAAAATGGAAGGGTTGGGTATTTTGGATAAAATATAGGGCAGCGGTTCACAGATTATATGAGCAAGCATGGGCTTAAAATCAGAACTAAGGATGATCTATCCGAGTGTTTTGGGAGTGATATTGGGGTCAAGCAAGGTTGTCCGCTATCCCCCGCTTCTGTTTGGGTTCTATATAGAGCAGCTAGAGGAATAGATTAACAAAAAGGGCGGAGGTGGGATTCATTTAGCTTCTTATGTGGTAGAATTGTTTCTCTATGCAGATGACCTTATCCTAATGGCTAAAACAACGAAGGGTTTATAGGAACACTTGAGAGCTTTACAACTATTTTGCCGAGAGGTGGAAATGCAAGTGAACATTGGTAAAATCAAAATCATGATCTTTACCTTAAAAGGGAAAAAGAGACAAGTAACATTTTGAGTTTGAGGGGGACTCCTTGCAAGTTGTAAATGAATACAAATATTTGGGACTGGACTTTCACAATAATCTCAATTGGGAAACTTGTAGAGCTAAGAGGATTCAGGAGGGATGGAAAGCTCTATATATGCTCCAAAACAGATGCAAAACAGCAGAGTTATGGGATTCGAAGACCAGATTGAACCTTTTCGGGTTACTAGTAATCCCAATAGTGTTATACATATGTGAGATGTGGGGCAACAGTACGTCCATGGGGAAATGGAAACAAATAGAAAGAATTCAAAAGCATCTAATTACAAGCGATTTCAAAATAAAAACCATGGTTCCATACGTATCATCTTAGCTGAAGCCGGAGCCTTTCCGGTGGAAGCAGCGGCGATGATCAAGCTATTAGGATACTTCAAGAAAGTGGAAAACATGGATGATTGCCGTTGGCCTAAAATAGTAGTTGAGGAAAAGTTAAATAAGAGGAAGAAAACTTGGATGAAGCAGAATGACGAGTGGATGAGCAAATGGGGCATTAGCATACAGGAGTGTCCTAGCACTAACGAAGAAATAAAAAAATATGTGAGAGAGAAATTCAAAAATATCATGTGGAATAAGCAGCTTGGGCGAAAAATAGAATACTATGTCAAGAATTTTAATCCCACATCTAATCATGGGCAAAAACACTATATTGGAGCGATGATAAAGTGGAAAGCTAAAATGTTAATTGCGCAGCTAAAAACTAGTTCACATCATCTTAGGTGTGAAACCGGGAGATGGAAAATGCCCAAAGAGGAGAGGTCAAAAAGGGTTTGTCAGTTTTGCATGTCGGGCTCGGTGGAATCGGAATGGCATTTCGTCAGAGAATGTGTAGATTATGAGGACATTCAGAGCAAAGGGTGGCAAAACAACAGATTTCTTGATCAAAATCCATACAAGAAGAATCACTATTAGCAAAGAACTGGAAGAAAGACAGCAATAACAGTTATTTTGGGCATCTTTTTGATGTTTGGCTGCCTAGTTTGTGTTTGCACTTTGGGTCCCATAGACTGTTCGGTCTCATGGACATCATTAAAAACTTTCATTCATTCATTCAAAGTTGAAAATCTTCTAGTTCTTGGAATTTCTCCACACTGGCGGCACATACAACATGGTTGATTCCATTTTGGTTCAAGTTAACCGTACTTTTGCAGATTGTCCCCAAGGATCCTCGATTTGTGTGAAGAGAAGTCATCTAGAGACTAGACAACATTAATTGTAGAAACAAAATCAAAATTTTGCAGAATTCAAATGAACCACCTGGAAGTTGGCCTAGAGAGTGAGTGAAATGGCTGGGAGAAAGGATGACCATTTGTTTTGTTGAGGGATCAGAAAATTATGGCACATTCGAGTGTCGAATCAATGGATATTAATGAAGTTAGCCTTCGAAGTGCACTCGTATTCAAACACAAGAAAAAAATTCAAAATGCATGCATAGAGAAAAAATCAAACAGAATACAAAGTTCCAAGTCCAACCTGTTAGTTATCCCTAAAAAGCAAAACTGGTGCATTCGAGGGTCAAATCAATGAATATTAAAGAAGTTAGCCTTCAAAGTGCACTCCTATACAAACAAAAAGAAAAAAAAAATCCAAAATGCATGCTCAGAGAATTAAACACAATACAAAGTTCCAACCTGTTAGTTATTTGATGGCAAAATGGAGCCAAAACCTCCAATTCTCTAAAAATTCTCTTTACTGTAACTTTGCTAATTAAGAGAAGTACCAATTTGGACCAAGATTTGAATAATCGTCTTTCTCCATTCTCTCTATGCCTTTGTGTTTGGATTGCTAGTGCATATATAAGCTCCAAGATTGCGTGATTCAATTATATTTCCAAACCCAACAGTTGATCACAAGATAGAGCCAAAACCTCCAATCCCTTAAAAATTCTCTTCACTGTAACTTTGCTCATTAAGAGAAGTACCAATTTGGACCAAGATTTGAATAATTACCTCTCCATTCTCTATATGCCTTTGTGTATGGATTACTAGTGCATATATGCACTCCAAAATTGCAGATTCAATTATATTGCCAAATCCAACAGTTGATCACAAAATTTAGTTATTATTGAGTGATGTGATCGTGCATGGCTCCTGAAGATTGAAGTTTTAATGTAACTTTTCTGGCATATATGTTGATGTATTGAGATGCTGCTTATGTATCACCAGATGCTAAGGTGTGTTATTGAGATGGAAATGACAAATAACAGGGAAGCAGGATCGCAGATCCCATATTTTATTCATGTGTGTTTTGTCTTCTGTCATGTGTAGTCTCATTGTGCCAACAACATGTCAAATGAAACTCTTTCTTAACTTCCTCTGTCTTGGTTATCCACTCCTCTGTTGCAATGATAGATTGGCATTTGGCCCGATAAGAGTTTATCAGGATAGCAGATAGTAGAATGCTGCAGTTCTTTTTTTGATTTACCACTCAGCTGCCTTAGTCATTCGTTGATCTGTTGTTTCGGGAGAATGTTTGATGACCCAATAGGAACTTTACAAGATAGCTGGTAATAGAATACTTCAACTCTTTTCTTGACCCACCACTCTCCTCTCTACGCTGTCTGCTACCCGCTTAAGTTAACACTCAATCGGCTTGAAACATGGGATGGCATCTCAAGCCACATTTAATTGGACACATAAGATATCTGGATTCGAGTGGGAAAGTAGAGTACACATGCTCTATTGTCATCTGTTTGATCCTCCCACTATCTGCCAGGAAAAATAGCAGTGGTGAAGAGGAGCAAAATAGCGGAAGCATTCCTGCTCTATGTCAATTCCGTTGTTCTGCAGTTGTGTTGTCCACCAAGATACAAGTAAGCAACAAAAAAGAAAGATAGTGGGATCATTTATTCTCTGTGATTCCCCAGTTCTGTCATTCCACCATTCCAATAAGCTGCATACTTTGATATTTTTCAAAACTTATATTGTAAGGGCCCACTTGTGTATGCACGCTATGTACAAGCTAGCTTAACTGGTTAATTGATCCAAGGGCCAAGTTGCTTTATACACTTGTCCTTAAGTTATCCCCTTTTATGCTCTGTGATTCCCCAATTTTGTCGTTCCACCAATCCAATAAGCTGCATTAGATGTTTTTGAAAACCTATATTGTAATGGCCTACTCGTGTGTGCATGGCATGTACAAGCTAGCTTAACTGCTTAATCGATCCAAGGCCCACGACGCTTTATATACTTGTCCTTGCATTATCCCCTTTTGGAGATGGAATAAAAAAATTCATGCCCATCTATCAAACTAGAAGCCCTTGAACTTACAACTATGTGCCCTCAAATTATTATTTGCCTGCTCCACCTAATCGACATTGTACGAATGTTCTTCTATCTTCGCATTGATCTGCAGGATAACTCCATATTACTAAGGATGCTCTTGCATCACACTCCCCTTGGAAGAACAATCACGAGCATGGTGTTGACGGCATTTATTTTGGTATTGAAATTGAAGAGTGCCAACGCACTTGGCTGAAGTGTTCTTCTAAGTTAAAAGTTTCTTATTTGGACCTTTGGACCTTTGCCTTCCTTATCTAGATAGTCCTTGTAATTCTGTCATTTCGTCTCTTTGCCAACCTTTTCACTCAAAAGCTTCTTTAACTTCTTCTCGGAAATTTGTGATTATGAAAGTCTGATTGTCAGTCTGTGTCTCATTTTGTATCTTGACTCCTATAATATGCATACAAATCTTCCACATTAAAATGTTCAACTGCTCAAGCAGCTACACTTCATTAGTGTTATTTGAAACCTCTTTGGAAACCTGGAACGACCAATCGTGTTTTAGTTATTATAGGCCTCCGTTGGGACCTTGCCCTTTCAGAAATGCACTAACACAAAGTCATCAACCGCGAAGGATTTTATTTGTTTGGTCTCATTTGGTTCTACTTTATATTTCTGTTTAGAACTTCTTTCTTTCACATGATCATACACATTGTAAATATACAAATGATGCGACCTCTGCACTTTTTTTTCAATTTTTGCAGATTTAACAAATCCGTTGCTCCTTTTAGAGACTTCCCATGCACAAATGTGTATGGTGAAATTCCCACCAACCTAATCAATGTTTTTATATTGTGCTGGTGTTTCCCACTGTCCAGATCTACTTGCCAAACACCTAAGCTAATTCCATGAACTTAAATTAACAATTTCAATCTGTCCATCCTTTTGATGGTGGCATGCCAAGATGTATTTTCTTTGTTAGTGTGTGAAGTCTAAATATCTCCCTGAAAACGGTTCTACTACATTTGCAACATCACAGATGTTCTTACAAGGTATAAAATGTAAGATCTTGGAGAATCTATTGTCTACTACAGATATAGAATCATTACCTCGAGATATTGGCAAACCAAATACAAAATAAGTGTTTAATTCTGCAGCATTCCAAATTGCCAACAGTAAACAAACTGTAAATCTAAAAAAGCAAAATTAAATAAGCAGAAAAAATGGGGGTAGCCGCTCACCTGAGACGGATTGCACCTACAAATCTGTCTGTAAACACACATTAGGCACAAAATAGTAGCTCTGTACGTTACTTTGGAAAAGATACATTGTTTAGGTTTTTCCCTCATTTTATACTCAGTGGGAAAGAAAACCCTATTTAACTCTTGATTTGATCACAGATACACGTTTGGAATCAAGACTACAAAGTTGCAAAACATAGCTCCCACTAACACACTAAACAAAACAACTTAATAAGAACTACAAGTGAGAATGGTTTTTATTTTTATTTTTTATTTTCAACTCCTTTTTTTGAACTCAAGCCCCTTATAATTTTTAAGCTTGACTTTTCACAATCTCAACATATTCATATGCTTAACTAGGATGTCCTCATTATCCAATGTTGCGCTCTCCACGAGTAGCCCCTTCCACTTGATTGTTAACTTCCAGATGCTGTTATTCTGGAGACCCTCCAACTTTTCTTATTCGTCTGTAATAGGAATTCATATCCGTGCGACTGTATGGGCTCTTAATTTCATCAAACATAACACATGGAAAACGTCACGAATCCTCCCTTTGTTTCCAATAGCCAATGCTTAGGCCACTTTCCTAACCTTGGCGTGGATCTTTTATGGCCCATGGTACCTAGGTTGAAGCTTTTCCTTTCCCTTCTCCTTCAATGTCATTTGCTTATTTGGTTGCAACTGAACAAACACCTTATTCATAAAATCAAAACTGCATTCTTGTTAAAATATAAGAGCATTATATAGTGTTCCTGATCGGTTATGCAGTTATACCTGCCTCTAACTAGTAACTACCAACTGTTTGTAACCACCTCTCTTTAAATAAATATACCCTGCTACGTCCATTCTGGACACAGTGCAGATTTGCCTTCTCTGATTTATTTCTTCTTGCATATGCCAACATTGGTATCAGAGCATTCACAGTTGTTTAACGTCCTTTAAGGTAGCTGTTCGAGGAAGCAGTTGCAGAGAGTTGTGTGTGAGGTCGACGGTAAGGTCAATGCAATTCCTGCAAAGGTTCACAGTCACGAGGGCAAAATCGTGGACTGGTCGTGGGCTGTTCCACTATCAAAAGGAATTGCTAACATCGCAGGTTATAGTCACGTATGCTGTTTTTCGAGGGCAAAAGACCTATCACAAAGATGTCAAAACCTGTGATCCTCCAAATATGAGAGCACCGTTTCTTTCCTCCATTCGCGAGGATAGGAGAAGTGTGTGTGTGTGTGTATATATATATGTCCCAGTTCGTAAGGGCAGTCCAAGTCACAGTTTTTTCTTTACAGACCAACAATTGTGGATTTCACAGTTCGCAAGGGCAAAAAAAGACACGTGCATAATAGTCAGGTTTTAAAGAAATTCGACGGCAATAACACAAAGAAACCCCAGTCGAAAGGGCATTCTCAAGGGCAGAAGAAATTCTATCTATACGTTTTTGACAATCGTGTTATCTTACCTGCAACCTAGGGCACTGGAATTTGTGGTGCATAATTACTGTGAATTTGTGGGTGGTGATTCGTGCATAACTTCTTATAAATATTTGCAGGTTTTGCAACCTAGACAGTTACATTGCTGTTGTTATTGCTGCTCCATTATCATTCTGAATTTGTTTTTGGGTCAAAAATTTCCGAGTAATGGCAAATATTTCAAACTTGACTCTGCCGGAGACGCATAAATTGACGGGCAAAAATTTCAATGTATGGAGCCATAAAATTCCGACACTCGCAGAATTTCGAGATTGTGATAAAATAATCACGGGTAGCGAAGTAGACCTCCTACAAACTTAATTGATTATGACAAACATCATAATGAGGATCTACTATTTCTCAACGGTGTGGGATGATATGATACCGGAAGTGCGGAATGTCATTGTGGCAAGCACATTGTGGGCCAGTCAGAGGGATAAAATCAGACGTTAGAAAAGAGTCGGGTTTTATACCTAAAGAATATGCTCTTTTCTGTCAAGTTACAAGAAGGTGGATTGTTGTTTGAGCACCTACTTCGGATGAAAGACCTCCGAGATCAGTCATCTTCCATCAACATAAAGGTGGACGACGATGATATGGTGGCTCTGGTTCAGAACAACTTACCTTCTTCGTATGAGTCATTTGTGGAGATGCTCCATTTAATGGTTGAAAGTCAAACACTCACGTTTGACAAGGTAAGTTCTTACTTGTTGCAAAAGGAGCGGAGACAAATTCGGGCAGAATCTAATTGTGACCATTCAGAGAGTGCTCTTGTCACTCAGTCAAAGGGAAAGTGGGGACGTCATTTTGGTGATTCGTCCACTCGGTAGCAGGTCACAATGCGATTACTGTCACAAGGTTGGGCACCTCAGGAAGGATTTTTGAAAGCGTAAGTATGATCTTTCGCAACAGAACAAGAAGCCATGTGATGAGGAACATTGCTAGCAGTTGCAGAAGATGAGATTCAAATGACGAGCATTCTCTTTAGTGGTCTTACGACATCATGCTTGCATGACAGTGGTACTAGTTGTTGGATCATTGACTCTGGTGCGTCCGCACACTTTTCATGTGAAAAGATTGGTATGTTTCATTTATTGCAAATATCTTTTTTTAATCAGTAGTACTAGCTGATGGAGAATCACTTGCAGTAGAAGGGATAGGATATATATGCATTGTATTGAATAATGCTCATAAATTGTTGGTACATAGTGTTAGATGTGTACCTTCTTTACAAAAGAATCTTCTATCTATTTGTCAATTAACTGAAAATCCCAATCTTTCTGTGGGAAGAAGTGTGTTGTCTCTGATGTGAAACAAAGATGGATGATTGCCCTTGGTATTGGGCAAGGTGGCAGTATCAACTTGTTGATCCTGCTACGATCAACATGAATGCACGTGTGGAGGAAAACTCCACCATACAGGATGTATGGGAGGCTGACATGCCTTGAGAGGATGGATGTCCTCATTCTGAAGAACAATTTGTTGTGGTTGGAGACTCCACTATTCCAGATGCGCTGACGATGCATGGTGAGATGGCATGTTGAGCCACTTACTCAAAGGTACTTGCTCAAAGGACAGTAGAGCGTGAACAATTTGCTAATTGTGTTGTGAAAGACTTTTCCCAACAGAGGGGGATAAATGAGCAAATAGATGAGACAGAGGAGGAGTTGGTTCTCACTCCTACGCAGAGGGTTATTTTTCCCACTGCTGAGATGAAGATGCTTGATTCTCCAACTATTGTGAAGTTGGTTCTAACTTCCGCTACGCAGATGGTCATAGTTCTCTTCTTGAAAAGGTTGGATGAGCATTACATGGTGTTGCAAGGACACGGTCGAGGTGACTTCGATTGCAAGCTAACTAAGTCTTTGTATAGACCCCAATAGGCTACACAAGCCTGGAACAAATTTTTCACTCCACCTCTCCAAGTTTCTGATTACAATACTCTGGAGATGGAGCTGACACTCTCAGTCATTGATGATGCATCACTGGTCAATGAATCACATAACGAAGAACTAGAGGACCACTTGCCATATCCTTTTTTCACACAACCAAATTCTTGTTTTGCGGTCCTCCATTCAACAACCATAACACAACAATGGGCTGCTGATTTCGAAATACCACTTATGGCGCAATCTATAGATCTAATGACTAAACATATGAGCTTCAGAACATTTGTAAAACTTCGGGACAAACTTGGTATTGTTTCCAGTTTAGTCATTAGAAGGGGGTGCTAAAATATAAGAGCATTATATAGTGTTCCTGATCAGTTATGCAATTATACCTACCTCTAACTACCAACTACTTGTAAACTGTTTGTAACCACCTCTCTCTAAATAAATATACCCTGCTGCATCCATTATGGACGGTGTGCAGATTTTCCTTCTCTGATTTCTTTTTTGCATATGCCAACAATTTTGTCCTATGTTGGTTTGCTTGTCACTTCATCTTGTTTGCAATCATTGCTAAATCGCCCTTCAATTATCTATGTATGCTCTGCATATTCTCCAATGTCAATTTCCCAGTTCACATGCAGTAGAGGCTTGTAACCATACACTACTTTAAATGTAACCACGTGTATGGCAGAGCGATATGTGTTGTGTCAGTAATTGGCCAGATGTAACCAATCCACCCGTTTGCTTTGTGTATCCCCTGAATATATCCTTAGGTACCCGTCGAATCGTTTGTTCACCACTTATGTTCATCCATCAGTTTGAGGATGAAAATCACTATTCATGTTGTATGTTACCCCTATTAATCAAAGTTGTTCCAGGAAAAACCTAATTGTTACCCCTGTTAGCCAAAAATTACACTGTAAGATATAGTTTGATCACAAACGATCCATCGTGGGATCACATCTATCTTTAAGACATGCTGGAAATAGGATCTTGCCCATGTCATTGAAATGAAATGAGCATACTTTTCCAATCAATCTACCACAAGAAGGATTTCATCTTTACCTTTGAATCTTGATAGGTTTTAAATTAATATTCATGGGCAAATTTGCCACATTTGATTTTGGAAGACCAAGAGATGGAACACTTTCAAATACGTTCCATTGACAAGTATCACACTTAGCCATAAATTATGCAATGTCAACCTTTATGTTCTACCAAAAAAAGGAGGTGATGTTTGTATGAGTTTTTTGAAAACCCAAGTGTCCTGCAAATGGGGATTCATGCCCATGCTCAAGTGCCTTCGGAAATAAAGCACTTCTTCCCACTTTTGGCAGGTTTTAAATTAATATTCATAGACAAATTTCCCACTTTTGACTGAGATTGACATTTGGTTGCGGAAGACCGGGAGATGGAACACTTTCAAATATGTTCCACTGACAAGTGTCACACTTAGCCACAAATTGTGGAATATCAGCCTTCATGCTCTACCAAAACAAATTGGAGGTGATATCTGTATGAATTTTCCGGAAACCTAAGTGTCCTGCAAATGGGGATCCATGCCCATGCTCAAGTGCCTTCGAAAATAAAGGATTCATTCTTGAAGTAAATGCGATCTCTTAAGAAGATGAGGCCATTCCAGACTGACCAGACCTTCCCCTTTCTTCCATTTAGAATTTCTTGGTTGAGTTGGATTGTAATAGGGTCACATGAGTAATCTTGAAGTTCATGTAACCAAGCAGATTGGCTAATGGAGATTGCATGAAATAGAGGTGACTCCTCTTGGCATGACAATGCATTTAGCACAACGTTCTTTTCCCCTGTTTTATAGAGGATTACAAAGCGAGGCTTGCAAATGATCAATCCAATTTTTTTGCTTCGAGGTGAGTGTGCCTTGAGTCAAAAGGTTTGTGATGTTGAGAGGGTCGATCTTAATAAAAACTCTCTCCTCAATGCAATTGAATGCCACTTGGCCATCATTTACAGGACGGCTAACATCTCCTTTCTATGTGTTGATATTCATGCTTCTTTGTTGTTCAATTCCCTATTTTCAAAAGAAATGGTGTGATCATCTTCTGAAAGTATTACACCAAGCCCAAATCTAGAAGAATCGTATTTGATGATGAAATTCTTGGAGAAATCACGAGTGGCTAAAAGTTAGAGCTAGTTTGAGACCCTCAAAAGAGTTTTGTGCCTCGTCAAACCAATTGACAACACCCTTCTTGGTAAGATTAGTCAAAGGGCGGGCTATTGTAAAAAAGTTATTACAAACCTTTGGTGGAGTTATTTCAAGCCAAAAAAACCCCAGAGTCTCTTAAGGGTCGTCAGCACAAGTCAATCGAATATGGCCTTTATTTTTGCAGGGTCTATATGCACCCCTTTTGTAGAAACAATGTGATCCAAGTTACTGCAAGGATGACATAACGAATTCACACAAATGCTTTGGCAAACAATTCCTTGGCCAAGATATCAAAGAAAATGCCAAGATGCTCTACATGGAATGCTAATGAGTTAAACAACAGGACCCTATTTTGTGCATGAGCCCATTTATCAATCAAATGGTCTTCACCTTTAGTGCATACTTCCTTTGTTCTCCTTGTTGCATGTATGTAGGGAAGGACCATATAGACAAATATTCCCCCAAATGCTCATAACAAGCAGATACAACCATAGTGTGAAACAAGTGTGCATCTAGCTAGGAAGACTTCATTCATACCTTTAGAGTTTCCCACGACTTTATTCTTGATAATTGATGGGTGGTTACATGACTTTTTCCAAGTCTAACAATTATTTTAAATGTGAATTCTTTTAATAACATTTGCAACCTCCTTACCCATCACTTGATATCAAGCGGTCTCGTGGTCAATGAAGAACACGAACAAGGTCACCAATAGGTAATGTTAAAATTTTGAAATGGCATATACCATCTCGAGAGCTTCCCATGCTTTTGTGCTATAGTTCTTTTTTGCATTAGAAAAAAGTCGGTCCAACATTTGTGTTATGAGTTGTGTTAGGGGATGTCCAGTTGCATACTTTGAAGCATCAAAATGGACATGAAACTCCTTGTGCTAGTATGGATAGGCTAGAATTAGAGAATTGATGAGACAGTTGAAGGGCTAGAATTAGAGAATTGATGACACATGGAAGGCCTTGTCTCACTCTTCAAACCACTCAAATGGAACTCCCTTCCTTGTAATAATTCTAGACAGTGTGAGACTTGAGAAAAATTATTTATGAACTGACGATAGTAAGCAACATGTCCTAAGAAGGATCACATCCCTGTCATCTATAGGAGCTTCCATGTCTACGACAATGCTAATCTTGTTTGGGTCTGTATTCAGCCTGAGTTTACACACAACATGACAGAGTCGTGAATCAACACTTGCTGGGGTTGACCACTAGCTTGGTTGGAGGACACAACCTCATACACTCAAGAAGGGATTGGAGGCATGTCTCCTCATCACTATATATAGATTAATAATCCAGAAAGAACTTGACATCTTATTGTATATGTAGGATGATTCTTTGAAATGTAGCTAGGGCATTGCAGAGTTTGAAATGCATTCTCTCATAATCATAGACTTCGACTTGCACTATAAAAGTGATCTCCACTTTATCTTCTTTAGCTATGCAATCTGGTTATATGCAGAAAATCCATCCATGAACGAATAGATGCCTTGCCATCCCATCAACAATGGAATTCATGAACTGGAGGGGAATTGAGACTTTGATTGTTACCGTCATAGTTCGCATACTTGTACTCAGCAAATACTCGGCAGACCAATTTTGATGCAACGAAAACTCGGCAAGACTTGGCGAATACTCCGGAATACTTGACAATTTAAAAATATACAGCAACCTTCTTTAAAAAACATAAATTTTAAGCAACATATAGCTACAAAATGTATCAAATGAGTCCATAAAATGTTGGAGAAGTGTTTTCTATTAGATTTGAATACAAATACAATACAAAATCGCATCATCATGCGAATACAACAACCGCCTGATAAGTGCTATGAATTTATGATGATTGTCATTTGAAAAATATCATCATAAATTTCATATCTATACAAGTTACAATATACAATAAGTTACATTTTCCTCTTCCCCGTTCTAGAGAAATATTGGGGAGAGGGTCTAGTGCCTCTACTAGGCCCCACACTCGGCTGCGTCTCCTCGCTCCTCCTAGAAGGCTGCGACTCTAGCTCCAACTTGGTAGTAGATGGTGGTGGCTCCTCTGTTGCATGTTGGAGATCACCTCCAAAGATGTCATCCAATCCAATATCTCCTGCTAGTGCTTCTCCCTCCATAGCTTCCCTCTCAAAAGAAGCAATCTCGTCCTCTGTGAACGCAGGGATTTCCTCTTCTCGCCCAGTCCACTCGCTGTATGGATCTATCTCATCCAAATCAATAAGCTCCTCTGATGTGGCCTCCACTTTTCTTGTGCGAAGCCGGAAGATTGTATTGCACAAAAACCAAGTCGTTGAGCCGTTTTTGACTCAACCTGTTGCACTTCTTCGTGTGAATGGCCTCAAACAAACTCCAGTTGCGTTCACATCCATAAGCGCTACAAGGTTGAGATAGAATTCTGAGGGCTAGCTTTTGAAGATGCGGGTATTTCCTCCCCAATCCTCCCACCAAGAACCTACAAACAAGATAATCAAAAGTTTATAAGTAATTAATAAAATCAAATCTGTAACTAATAAGTAACTTGGTAAACATTCTAATTTTTATTACCTGGTGTCTGTGTGGTTCTCCCTCGAATAGCTAACACCGAAGAAAAGAGCCTCCCCGTAGCACGTTTGTAATTTTGCAGCTCTAAAATGACGAGGTCCCTCGTCTCAACATCTGGTATCATCCTCTCAATACATGTTGAAAGGCCCTCCATAACCTCTCCATTCACATTGTGAAGCCGTCGGAGAAGAAATACTTGGGGTTGAGGTAGTACCCTGCTGCATGAATAGGTTGGTGGAGTTGATTGTTCCACCTCCGATTAATAATCTCCCAAAAGGGACCATATCTGACGATATCCCCCCTGTAATAGTTTTGGATAGACTCTTTGGCCCTATCCATGGCCTCATAAATATACCCCATAGGGTTTTGCTCCCCATCAACCAAACGCAAAACCCTCACCAACGGCTCTGACACCTACACACAAATTAAAATGTAAGGTTACAAACTTACAAATAAAGTAAAAACAATATATTTATAATTTAACAAATTAAAATAAAGGAATGAAATATAAATCGAAGTTTGAAATTACCTTGATGATCTCTATAGCTCTCTTTGCAAAGATATCATCAAAAACTATCTTTGCAACCCTCTCTCCATCAACTTTCTTTGAATATTGTGAGTCTAGCCATGCTTGACTCACAAACATTTGCTTCAAAGATGTCAACAAACTAGAAATACTTTGCAACGTCAAGAAGTTAGTTGCAAACCTTGTGACACCAGCTCGAACAAGCTCTTTCCCCTTTGTGTGTTCTCTCATCAAGCTCAGAACCCAAGGGTGATTGTATATGTACTTTGTTATGTTTCTTGCATCTTCTACAACCGGCCTCACCCAATCAATTTTTCTTATGTCCTCCAAAAGAAGGTCAAGGCAATGAGCTGCACAAAGAGTCCAAAAGAGTGATGGATGTCTCTCCTGCAGTAGTCTCCAGCCGCCACATATGCTGCTGCATTGTCTGTGATAACTTGCACAACATTTTGTATACCAACCTCTAATACAACCGTCTCTAACATAACACTCAAATTCTCTGCATTTTTTACTATGTTAGAGGCATCAATAGACTTCAAAAACACCATCTCACCATTTGAAGCCGCTAAAAAATTAATGAGGGTGTGGTTCCTTCCATCCGTCCACCCATCTGAAAGAATGGTGCATCTGTATTTGTTCCATTGTTTCTTTTTCTCTTCTAGAATTGTAGTGGCATCTGCAACTACACCCTGGAGCAATTTCCCACTCAAATCTTTTGGAGAGGGTGCCTTGTACCCTTTCCCTATAACTGTCAATGTTGTCACCAAGTACTCCCAGTATGGGCTCTTTGCCACATTGAATGGAAGGTTGTTGTAGTACCAGAAATTTGCACATGCTTTATCTGCTTCCTCGTGCATATCCTTGTTCCAAGATGTACCTTACAATGAAGGTTGTGCTCCAGGTGTGTTCCTTGCCACAAAAAAGCTTTGTATGCCTTTGCTCGAACTCAATGAAGATGTGCCTCTTTCCGGCTTTCCGGTTCGTATGTGTGGACCACGAGTAGAGCCCACAATTGTTGCCCCATCATCCTCTGAATCCTCTGTCATTGCAGCCCCAAGTCTAACAGCTTGTGCTATGGCTGCCTGCACCCTTTCCCTCTCTAGTTTCTTCTCCTCTAGCTCTGCCAGCTCTGCTCTCATCTCTCGCTTTGCCTCTTCCGTAACATTGGGGCAAAACCACAACGTCCCGACAAACAATAGATGCAAGGTGATACTTCAAACGATTGACGCCTCCAGACATTGTTCTGCCACAGAAATTGCAAGTAACTTCTCTTGCAACTGCTCCACGTACACCATACTTCCAAGCGAGGGTACAGGCATTCACAGGAACGATTCCTACTAGTGATGTTGACCCAGATGTCGAACTTGATGCCGAGCCTGATGCCATTGTTAAGCTCTAATCTGCAACACAATGCACATTTAAAAAATTAAAAAAACGTAAGCTTAATTAAATTTTAAAAAAAACGTGCCTGAATAACCATATTTCACCGTAATTTAATAAAAATGATATACCTACGGTTGCAAATGAGTATTAAAAATTTAAAATGATTCGCAATCACATTGAACGCATTTAAAATTACAAAACATATTCAATGAATCGATTACAATACGCATACATAAAATTTAAATAGTTTAGAACGAATTTGCGTTAATACCTCTGGCTGCAAATGACTATATCAAAATTACAAATTTGATCTTACATTACATGTATTTAGAATCATAATATGAATCGATTACTGCATACATAAAATTTAAATGGAACGAATATAAAAAAAAAAACATATTGCAAATGATTATAAAAAAATTACAAGCATTCGATTTTACATTACATGTATTTAGAATTACAATATGAATCTATAAAACATAAATAATATACACCAAATTTGGAAAAACTTGAAAGAATTTTAAAAAAAAAAACTTACCTCCAAATGCAATTCTCCAAATTCTCTCTTCGAATTCGCTCCAAAATCCGTTCAACACAAGCAATGCAAGCTCAAATGGTTGTGTGAATGAAATGAAGTGTTGTAGGGCCTTATAAAGGGAAAAATCCACGTATTTTGAGTGTTTTTTGGCGTGTTTCCGCATGCAGGCCGCGTCAGACAAGTTATGGCTTGACTCACCGAGTTTTGGCAAGTACTCGCCGAGTTAACTCGGTGAGTGCTCGCCAAAACTTGGCGAGTCAACAAGTTTTTTGGCGAGTATTCGTTTGGCAAACAATTGGCGAGTACTCGCCGAGTATTCTTACTATGACTGTATTTAGACTTCTGAGTCTACACAGAGCCTTATCTGTCACAATTTCTTCTTCAAACTAATCACAGTCAGGGACACTTGTTCACTAGTCTCCACTTTGATTATAATTCTTGCATCTAACATCTTGTTGATTTCCTCCTGGACTTTGGATGCATAGTTCTTGCTCATTATGTATGCTTTCGTCTGGGCTGGTCGCGCTCCTTGTATAAGAGGAATTCTTTGTACTCATATCTGGTGACACTCCCTTAAGTCTTTGCACTTCCAACTTCCAAGTAAAGACATCTTTATTGTCCATAAATAGCTCAGATGTTGTTGCTTTAGGCATTGGTCCCAATCATAATCCATCATGGTCACTTGGAGGTTCTCTTAAGATCCCAAATTCACCCTCACGTTAAGAGTTGCAATACCTTTGCTGTGTGGGAAAAAGAATTTTGATTGCAAACTAAGTCTAGTACAGGTGCATATCACAGTTGGAAAAAGACTTGCAGTATAAGGACAATAGCACTTGATTGAATATGGTTTTGGAATTTGGTGCATAGCCAAAATTGGAAAGCTGGAAATTCTGCAATTTGGGGTAAGAGAAGCTGATGCAAGCAAGCATATTTTAGCACCTTAAGAGCCCCATTTGGTGGACATGGTGAATTTTTAAAGATTGAAAGATCAGAATTTAGAAGCCAGGAAGCTCCAATTGAAAGAATAAGCTTCAGAATGTACTGAAGTTTGGAATCTGGAAGTGAGATGACCCAACAGGAGCACTAAGTTTGAAAAAGGAACCTGGAAAAAAGAACATCAAAATCAGCAAAATGGATGTTTTGAATCCTGAGTAATGAAGAAAAATATCTACTACTACAAAGAGCAAATTTACTTGACATCCAATAAACTCTGGAGTTCAGAATTTGTAATTATTAATCTGGTTTCCTCGAGAAAATCTTGAAATGGTTGCAGCTTGAAAAAACTGTAGTCTAAAAATTTGGGGGGATTAACTGTGATGAAAATTTGGACCTATAATTACGTACCAAAATGTTTGTAAGTCTATTGTGGGTTGCAGAAACGTGGATGTGGTGTGCCATATGGACATCATTCACCTTTGTTTTTACTTTTTACCCTGAGCTAACGTTAAATTTTAAGCCAAAAGTAATCTGTTTGGAATTAGAACAAATATCCATTACTCAACTTGGTAAGTAGTTCTATTTTATGCTTGATAAAAACTTAAAAGGACACCAATGTAAATATTCCTTGGTTTTTTTGAGTGATAATTCACAATATTTCTCATAATTTGCTAGTTATCTTGAATTTAGGTTGAAGAAATTGTCAAGTATAATGAGGCTGGAGATCCTGTTAGAAGACTTCGAAAGAAAATAGTAGTAGAACATTGTGATATTATTGGGAACAACTTTTGGGATGAACATTCGTACCTATTGTCTGAATAGTCATCTATTTTGTAAAGTTTTGACAACCTTAGTAACCCTTGTTTAAAGGTGCATTTGTATAATGATTACAGTTCTTCTTTCTCAAGAGAAAATCATGTACACTTTCTTCTTGAATACTTGATATCCATCCATATCCAAGATCAGTTGAACTAATATTTTGTTTCTGATTTTAAGAATGGATCATTGATTGATTATTTCACAACATGTTAACATAGTGGAAGAACATTTATATTGCTTTGAAACAATATGAGGTTGATGAGCTCTATCTATAAAACAATGGAGTCATGTCTTCATCTAACATGGATTTGAGAAGAATAGATGATAGGAAGTTCTTGAGATTTTCACTAGGATTCTTCTAGCTTGTCAACATTTGAGGTTACTCATTTCTTGCAAATGTACAAGACTAAATTAATTACTTGAAGACATCACACTAAATATTGATGTCAAAGCAATTTTCATTTAATACAGGAAATATGATATACAACATTTAGTATTTTATTAATATCAATGTCTACAAACCTTCACTAGTTGATTTTGAACCTCAAAGTCTTGGAATGGAGTCAACTATTAATTGCAAGCATAAAACCCTTAATGTTTGGGTTGAATTGCATTTTTTTATCAAGATGTTTTTCAAAATGCTACTCAGATAAGAATTGGGACTACTTGCGTTATGGGGATGGTGGCAATGGCTGTCCTTGAATTATCGCCATCAAAATTTGGTCCAAATATACACGGTTATGATTTTTGTTGCCAGAAAATATTGTTCAGAGGCCTAAAATATTCAAAACTTATTTCAACTTTTGCTCATTTAGTGTTTAATTGAAGTTTAGTACACGTGCCTATTTTTCTCAACTTGAAAGGATTGATTCTCTGACCATATGGATGTGTTGAGATATAATGCCCATTGTGGGCCACAAAATGTATCTATTTCTACTTTTGCAAGAGTGAAGAATATCAAATTGGAATAGGCAATGAAGTAAAGTCCAATATATTTCAATAATATTTTTATATGTAAATTTATTTGTCTGTGGTTATTTATTTCTACATTCCAATTTCTCTTTCCATATGACGTTTACATATAACTTTGAATTGACGTGTGAGATAATGTCTTTATATTTTTTCATTCTATGATACAAATAATTTTTTCTTCCGGTGTGGATAAATTCAAGATTTCCTAATTAACTCTTTGATAACAGTCTATAAATGTAGAGCTAACCGAGACCTTTATTGTTGATTAATCAATAATCACTTTAAAGTAATTTATGGACAAACTTATTATTATGTTGATAAGAGTTCTACAGTGGCAGCAGAGGGTGGAGTGTAATGGCATGAGCGTGTTCACTTTTATGTTCGTCTTTACATTTGATGTCCATTTGATCGTCATTTGAAAATTTCAACTTTATATTTGACATCCATTTGATGGTCACATTGAAGTATTTTCTTTCTGCTTGGAAAAATTAATCTAAAAATCATAATATCTTGGCCATATGGTGGATTTTGGACACCCCACCACCACCCTTACCCTTTTTTTCCTAGAAAGATATTGTTGTGCCCAACATGGTGATGTAACTAGATGGAAACCATTTGTAACCAGTTATTGGAAAATTGGAGGATATGGTAATAGGAGTTATTAATCAATGTGGTAAGATAGATGTGTTGAAGATAACCATACTAGTTTATGAACAAAAAGATGTTGATTAAGAAGATTTTCAGGCATAATTGTGATGGTTTGTTACAAAATGTATGGTCACTATGATATAATGTTTTAAGAGATGTAGGTGCAATGCCAAATAGAGATTTGTTTATATAATCAAGGAATGGTCTTGCATTCGGCATTGTAGATGCTCATTGCATTGGTTTATGCACATTATTTTGCACTGCATGAGATGATGCTTATTTACAAGATTCTAATTTAATATTGCTTTTAAAATATTTAGTCCATAATCTTTTAATGTTTGTTTTATACAAATTCAACTATCCAATATTGCTCTGGGAGTGTGAGCCTTTCCTCACATCTTTCATCAAACAACATTCATGCTCGCCTTTCTTTTTGTATTGCCTTCAACCATTCATTCAACCTACAATCTCAGATTGGCCTCTCTATGATTTGTAATTTCATTAGTTTGTACTTGTTGGATATTGATTATAGGTTTGTAAATGTTAATTTTTGTTACAACTTGAAGTAGACTTTTAATGGGAGTGCATAGAATGTAGTTTACACACTTGAATTAGTGTGAATTTGCTGGTAGAAATGAAATATGAACAATAACAACATTATTTAGACCATAAATCTTGCAGCCTTCTTGTTTTGCTTTCTTTCTTTTAAATCACAATATCCTCCTTTGAATCCCCTTGTGCATTTAAGGTGCGTAAAGATACAAGTTCTCACAATTCACGGCTAAATACATCTATAGAAAAAAAAAAAGGTAGATCGAGTTTGAAAGCATTCTCTTCAATTTGTGCTAAGATGGTAAACGAGCACGCATTTTGTATATTGTAATGTGCCACATTTCAGAATGGGAAGAAAGAACCCTAACTTGTTTTTGTCTTGTAGTAGTGTAGGTCATGGTTACTCACTTATAAGAGGGGTCGCGCATTTAATATGACAAGGCTTCTAACAAGCCAATGAGGGAAGAGGGAATGTATTGTGGTGAATTTTTGACATGATGTTAGTTGTTGGAATACATGTTTTCTCTTGGCTTATCGCCCCTTGTTTTCCCCTTTCTACATTTGCTTGTTTGTAGATTTTTGTTATAGTGGTTGTTTCTTTATTGTTTTTGTTGGGAAATTGTTGTATACTTTACATAATTCACTCACTTTATAGACTATACACTTGGGCACAATGTATAGTCTTGCATGATGGGAGGGCTAGCAACTCCCTATGCATGGGTTTGGGAATGATGTGCTTGGACATGTTCATGTTTCATCATTAGGAAAATATTTGCTTTATGTTTTCTTTATATATTATTTTTCAAAGGAAAACATGGTTATATTTCCTTTAGATGAAGGTTTTCAGTAATTTGAGGAGTTCAAGGCTCTTGTAGAAAGTCAAACGTATAAGAATATAAAGATTTTAATAACAAACAATGGTGGAAAGTATCAGTCTAATGAATTTGAGTAGGTTTGTAATCAATGTTGAATAACAAAGTAAAAGACAACTCCATATGCACCTTAACATAACACTCGTAGAAAAGGATACTAAAGTGCTTAGTGACACAACCTTAGAAAGGAAATTTTGGCCAAAAGTAGTAACAATTGTTTGTTTTTGATCAGTCAATCACTTGCATCAGTCCTTATAGATAAAATTACAAGCAAAGCATTTACTAGAAAGAAACCTTTTTTTTTTCAACGTCTTAAGATTTTTGGTTGTGATGCTTATGTGCATGTTCCAAAAGAAAAAAAAAACATATAGATTATAATCAAGTGTATCTTTATTGGATATAACACTTGCGTAAAGGGATACAAGCTTTATAACCCAAAAACCAAGAAGATTGGTTATAGTTGGAATGCAATCTTCTTCATTAAGGTTAAGAGGTCTCAAAAGCGAAAATACAACACATGAACCAAAAAAGGTGTAAGTAGAAGTAGAAGTGAGTGAATTTGTATTCAAGTTTGAAGTAACAAAAGAACTTGAACCAAAAAGGTTGTTCGAGGAAAATAAAGAAAAAAACATTTAGATTAAAATGAACTAGAAGAATTTGTGATTGCAATCTTGAGAAGATGAGACCAGAATAAAAGCATTTTGAAAAAGTTTAGATCTCTTTATTTTTGTTTTGCATTTGTTTCATTTATTTTGTTTGTTATTAATGAAGATCTTAAGACTATTATGGAGGCACTTGATTCATAAGAAAGTAATTTTAGAAGAAGTCCATGAATGAAGAAATGTAGTCCTTGGATAAAAAAAAGAAAGTAAGCTTTAGAAGAAGTCCACGAATGAAGAAATGTAGTGCTCGGATAAAAATAAGACATGGGATTTGGTTGAGTTACTTGCTAGTAGAAAATATGTTAGCTGCAAATAGTTGTACAAAAAGAAATTCAATGTAAAAGGTAAACTAGAGAAGTATAGAGCTTGCTTGATAGCAAAGTGGTATTATCGGGTGGAGAGAATTGGTTTTGGTAAAAAATTCTTCCTTGTTGCTTAGTTAATTTCTATTAGATTTCATAAACCTTTTGTTCTTGAAGTAAAACATATGGATGTAAAGGTAACATTTCTATATGGGGATATTCAGGAAGAGATCTACACACTATAGCCAAAGTTGTTAAGTTAAAGGAAACGAGGACTTTGTTTCTAGGTGAAAGATGCCCCTTTACAACTTGAAAGAAATTGCCAAGACTGTGGAAGCAAAAGTTTTATAGTTTTATGATTGAACTTGGGTTTGTATGAAGCAACGTTGATATATATATATCAAAATGTTGGCAATAACTTTATTATTGTGATTTTATGCGGATAACATATTAATTGATAACAAGGAAAATATCAAGCAAGTTAATCTCAATTGTCATCTCAGTTTGATGTGGGAGATCACACTATTGCAAACATGAAACCAGGGTTCCATTAGAGGAAATATGTTGTGATGATAGTGTAAAGGTTTATAATGCATCATTGTAAATCAATGAGTACTCAATTTTTTAGTTATTAAGCTATATTTGAAACAACATCCCAAGACATGATGACATTGAGAACATGTTACTAGTTCCTTTAAGCCTAATGCATGTTATGGTCTAAACCATACCAAGTTCATTGAGAGTTGTGAGTGTGTGCCTACGTGTGTGTGTGTGTGTGTGTGTGCGCGCGCGCGCGTGTGTGCGTGTGCATGTGCGTGACATGGGGAAGGAACTGTAGTGCTCATTTCCCTTTGACACTGTTTAGATACTGATCCTGACTCTATTGATCATATTTTGGATATTATTATATTTTGACGTAACAAGTTGTGTATATACTAGCTCATGGATTATTATGGACATTAATATGTTTTGATTAACATATAGTTAAATGTTAGACTATGGATTAATATTGATCTGGGTTCAGTTATTGTGCTTGAGGATCATTGAGACATTTTTATTATTATGTAGATAATGATATACTAGTTGACATGGACATGTTATTGATGTTAATTTTAGACATGTGACATTGATTATTATGAATAGCTCAAGTATAAAAATATATTGGATGATGATATAGTTACAAATTGAATTTTAATGATAAATATTGAATCCTTGATATTGTTGTGATTTAAAATTAATAATTTTATGTTTGCTTATATCATTTGGATGTTCTGATGTGGCCACGAGGCCGAAGGAGGTATTTTACATTTTGCAGGTTAAAATCACAACAATGTTGGGGGACTGGAGACTAACCATATTGCAATTCAGTGTGAAATCAACAAGGTCACCATGACAACTATGTTTGAGTTATATGTTGTGTTTTGTTAGGATTTCCCATGGGGGGATTTCCATTATTGTGACCATGGGGTATATGTGTGCTTTATTTGTTGTCTCTTTTTAAAATTATTGTTGTATGTATTTTATTTGTAATGTGCTCTTTATTTTAATTATTTTAATGTGATAGTATAATGTGAGAGTCATATAGTTAAAATTTAATTAAATTAAATAAGATGTGGAAGGTGAAATTAAATGTTATTGTCTTAGTTGAAAATGAAATTTATTTATATATTTTATAACTATATGGTAATTAAATATATGGTTGTGTCTAAAGTTTGTAATAAATAAATGTCATAGAAATAAATGCATTTTAAAATAGTGTATAAGTTACCAAGTATGGGTTGTGTAAGTGAAGTGATAGATTGTGTAAGAAATTGTAAGAGGTTGTAAGAAGATTTTGGAAGGTCAAACACTCCATCTCCCTCTTGAAATTCGAATTTGAGTTTGGAGAACAAATTTGGAGGCTTGTGGGACAAGTCACACCTCTCAAAATCCTCCACCAACCTTGTTTATTAATTTGGAGTCAAAATCAACTTATTTTATTGCATTTTGACATGATTTATTGTAAGATTTGTTTGCACTTGTCTTACAAATTTTAAATGCACTTTTTTTATGATGGGCAAAAATGAGGTGTGTAAGTGGTTTGTCATTCACATTGATTGGGATTTAATTGCTTTGATGTTGATTGTTTTTTGGGGATGAGGAAAAATGATGTGGCATCCCACTTGGAATCCACATCATCCTCTTCCACCCTCTCCTTTAAAATTGGAATTCCTCCCCATTTTGAGGTTGTTGAAGGTTGGAGATTTCACTCTTGGGTCAAAATGTCTCTTACATTTTGGAGCTTGCTTGGTGGAAGAAGTGGATTTGCTTGTGCATACATTTACCTTGCTGATTTGGGACTGGTTTTTGGTGAAATAAAAACTGTTGTTTTGGGAGCAAGTCCCCATTATGGAGAGGTAGGCTCTCACTTTTTTTAAAATTGTTGTTTTTCCCTCTTTTAGCATGAATTTTGAATGTATTTGTGTTTGCAATTCTTAGAGGGATGGGTAGAATGCTTAGGGCATGGTGTGGAGAGAAGACTATGAGGTTTATCAGAGGAGGGATAAGGGATTTGCCATTGTTATTTGTTCTTGGAGGGAATGTTGGTTTGGGATCCACCTAGGAAAGGAAATTGCTTGCATTTCCTACTTTGGGGGAGGTATAAGGGATAAATTTGGAGGGATAAGGTGGGGTTGAGGAGGGATAAGGTTTATGGGATTGCTATGATCTTGGAGGTTTGCTTTTGGTGGATGCCTAAAATTCAACTTGGGAGGCATAAGAAGACCTCCATAGTTCTTGCTCTTGCTTGGTTTGCTTGCTTGGAGAAGGAGCCTTTGTTTTGTTTGGAATTGATTGTTGTAGTTGAGAATTACATCCTGTTGCTTTGTGTTTATTTGTGTTTGTGAATTTATGCTTGTATGTGAAGAAGTCATGTTGTCATGTGTTGAATTTTCATGTTCCATTTCAATATGGTTGGGGCTCGGGGGCCAATGGGGAAAGATGATTTCTATTTTCCCATTGGGTATCTTGGTTGGGTGGAGAGTGTTGCCTTTCCCCATTCTTTGTTGTGATTCAAAGATGAATAAAGAAGAAGAAAACAACAAACTGTTGTTTGGGGAAAGAATAAAACAGTTTGACAGTCTTTTTTTTCTTGAGAAAATTGAATGTAACCCTTCCCTCTTAGAGTGGATGAATGTAATTGATGTTGAAATGTGAGATGTTACTTTGTAATTGGAAGTTGTAATTGAATTGAGAAATGTATTCTTTGTTTTACCTTGTGAAAATAATGTAATTGATATCTATACTTGTAATTTTGAAATTTGAAATCAAATCAAATTGGAAAGGAGTTCAGTTGTAAAGCTATTTGACCTCTCAATAAAGGATGGCATTGATTCTTTTAATTCTGTTGGAATGTGCATACCGGATTGTATTGAATGTTTTGAATTACATTTGTTGTTTGAAATGGTATCCCTGTCAAAAAAAAATACGTGAAGAATAAACGACAGCATTCTGTTTCCTTGTTTTATTGTCAAATTTAGATATCAAAATGGTGCCATGTACTTTAAATAATAAATTATAGCAATAGGATGTTACAGATCAGAAATGAAAATGCTTCCACTTTGGAAATTGTAAATTGACCTTTAAATTGTTAGTAATTGAATTCTGTTTTCTTTGGAATTTGGCATCGGAATGAATTCATTAAATGCACAGTTCATATTCATAACTAAAATTAAGGAACGAGATAATAAAATTTAGATGTATTAAGGTTTATAAACCTTGTGGAAATGCAATAATTAAAATGATCATTAAGAACTGCATCAAACTAGATTTTGAACTTGCATAATAGATTTCCTGTCAAAAGATGCAAAATATATCAATTGCAACCCAATACATAATTTGAACCTGGAAAACACTCTTTAACACACCTATGATCATCCCTCTATGTTCAATTTACATGTTGAGGAGAAAGGGAATCAAAATTGAACGAAACTTGCAAGTTGGAAAAAAAACTACCAGTTTTAAAATTATAATTCTCTGCAGATCAATTTCTTAAAATTGACCCTTGAAAATTTACCAAATTCTAAAATTGATAATTGCTGTGCAAAGAGGACTCCGAGATCTTTCTAGAAAGTCCTCGTTTGCCTAAAATGGAGCTTCCTATCAAAAGTTATGGCCATTTGAAGTTTTACTTCAAAATGGTCATCCCAAACAAAAAATAAAATAAAATAAAATAATTCGACCTTAGAAAAATTTAAATTTTGAACTTTTGAAAAATTTCCTAGAAATTTCTTTGGCCCCGCACCAATCACGTGCTGACACGTGGCAGGGAGGAATGAGGATTTACAATTGAAAACTTAACTTTTTACACTTTTGAAAAAACTTCACTTTTTCTTCTGCCGGCCCTCGGCCAATCACAAAGCACCACGTGGCCATTTGAGCAAGTGCGGGGGCATGGAGGAAAATTTTCCTTTTGAAATAGAGACTTTGGTTTTGGGAAAAAAATTCAAAATTTTCCCTATGACCCGCTCTCCCGCATCAATCACGTGATGACACGTGGCATTTGGGAAAATTTTCCCAGTTTTCTCGCTATCGCCGCAGACCTCCAAGGGAAAATTTTCCCCTAAAACTCCGTCTGGCCATAACTTGAGTTTTACAAGGAGTTAGGAGGACTTTTTTAATGGTTGGAAAGGTGAGGAAATTTCCTATCCAATAAGCCTAGTTTAGGAAAGTTTTGATAACTCTAAGTGTGTGAGAAATCCAGTTGAAGTTCAGGGCTTGATAGAGAGCAGGCCTGGCGATAAATTTCTCCCTGAACCTTAATAAAACTTGTAACCTCCAAATTGGAACCTAGTAAACTTTTTATAAGATAAAAATAGAAATTTTGTGTTTGGTTAATCAGAATTTGTTCTGGAACCTATTTAGTTTCAAACTAGTGTTTTGCAACTTGGTTGTAGACTCTTCCTATAAAAAAAATTATTCCATAATTTTCCTAATTTGTTTCTTGGTCTCAAGTGGTAGTTGAAGCAGACATCACATTTTGGTATCAGAGCAGTGGTTCAAAAGCTTGGACCATTGGGCACACTAGAAACATTGAGACTTGAAACCTAAAACTAGTAAATTAATAATCTAGAAAATAAAACTAATTGAAAATTGAACATGTTAGTAAACTTAGAAAACTAAAGAAAATTCAAGGTAATGAACTAACTTCCACTCTGGGCTGTGCAGGGAGCTCAGACGGAGCAAGAGGAACATTCACATAGGCTCAGAGTCACCACCGCCACCACCTCCACCACTGCCACCACCAACACCAGACTAGGGTTTAGCAGCTATCCTACCACAGATTTTACAGACCCTCCAGGATGTTAATGCCGCCTTACGCGGAGGATCAGTAGGAGGGCACTCGGGCAGACAGGACAGAGATAATTCCATTGAGGGAGATGCACCTCCTCCACATGGTGAGGAAGATGGAGGAGAGAATTTTCATGAAGAGTCAGCTAGAGCAGAGTCTTCTTTAAGGGGACATGGTGACCATATTTCAGGACAGAGAGAGGTCTCAGAGCCCTAGGCTCGGGGACAGGCATGCAAAGAGGCCCAAAGGCCGTCAAACCGCAGCTGCAAATCATATCAGGGAGATCCTGAAGCTTAGGCCCTCACATTATTCAGGTGACACAGGTGGTTTCCAGGCAGAGGCCTGGCTGGTTAGCTTGAGCGGTTGCTTTAAGCTTTGTCCTTGTTCTAGCAACACGAAAGCTCGTGTTGCGATCCATCTACTGAAGGATGAAGCTGGAGTATGGTGGAGGACAGAGGAGCAGAAGCTCCATATAGATTCAGAGACAATCACTTGGGAGCTGTTTCAGGAGAGATTCAGGAGTAGATACTTGCCACGGAGATTCATACAGCAGAGGATCGATGAGTTCCACGACCTTCGATAGGCTTCCCTTACAGTGGTCGAGTATGAGAGTAGGTTCCTAGACCTACTTCGGTACGTTGATTACATGCAGGATGAGCAGGTGCGGATCCACAGGTTCATCCGAGGCCTTAATATAGACATTGGAGGTGCAGTTCGGATCCACTGCCCGCAGACGTTAGCGGAGGTCGTTGAGAAGGCCTACATTGTAGAGGAGACTCGGGGTAAAACCCAGCAGGCTAGAGACCGGGTCAGGAGCCGTATTCAGCAGTTGCAGGATAGTAGATTGAGGGGGTCATCTCCTCTTCCTTGTGGTGGTCAGCATTCTTCACAATCATCTTCCAGACCACAGCAGCAGCAGCAGTCCCGCCCACCATTTAGGCCTCCTCAGGGAGCTGATGCACAGAGAGGTCGTAGTATGGGGCCTCCTCCTAGGGGACCCACCAGGACATAGGGTGGAGCTAGAGCTCAGTCGGTAGGAGCTCGACCACAGAGGCCGCAACAGACTATAGCTGGATCATCAAGATCCACAACACCTACCTCTAGGGCACCTTTTGGAGGTGCTGCAGTTTAGAGGACTTCAGGTGGTTGCTTCGGGTGTGGAGTAGCAGGACAATTTTGGAGAGATTTCCCCTAGAAACCGAATAAGGGTAAGGCACCCATCTCAGAGCCTACAGTTGGAGACATGGACGGAGTCACAGGATCTACACAGTGGTTGAGAACCGCCAGGCCGAGCACCAGAGCACGGTCATTGAGACCCCAGGTAGTATCGGAGGTGTTCCTACCTCCATATTATTTGACTCTGGTTCTTCTGATTCATTTATTGCACCATCCTTAGTAGAGTGATACAGGCTGGTGGCTGTTAGACAGAGTCATAGTTGGGATGTCGAGATGGATTCGGGAGCCAAGGTCTTAGTAGACTCCTTAGTAAAGGAGTGTGTTGTTAACTTGGGACCTTTCACCACCACTTTAGATCTCCACGTACTTCCTTTGGGCTCGTATGGAGTCATTTTAGGCATGGATTGGTTTTCTACACATAGGTCCAGGATGGATTGCTATCATCAAGACTATATCTTGTGTAGACGATCTTGGAGTTGAGTCGGTGATTTCTAGGGTCAGGAGACCTGTTTCTATTCTCACTATCTCTTCTATGCAGCTGCAAGCGGTGTGTACGACGGGGTTGTCAGATGTATGCAGTCACAATCAGTGACCGGGCAGAGGATGGGTCTAGTGGGTCATCTGCTAGATGACCTTCCCATTTTGAGAGAGTATGTAGATGTTTTCCCAGGGGAGCTATCGAGGATGCCACCCCCACGTGAGATTGATTTCCATATTGATTTGGTTCCAGGAGCAGAGCCTATCTCATGAGCTCCTTATTGGATGACCACCCCAGAGCTCTGTGAGCTCAAGTTGCAACTGGAAGGCCTTTTAGAAAAAGAACTTATCCGTCCTAGTGTATCCCCTTGGGGTGCACCAGTTATTTTTGTTAAGAAGAAGGATGGATCCTTGCGGTTGTGCATAGACTACTGCCAGCTGAATAAGGTAACGATCAAGAATCATTATCCTCTTCCTTGCATCGATGACTTGTTTGATCAAATGAAGGGAGCCATGGTGTTCTCTAAGATTGATCTCAAGTCTGGGTACCATCAGTTGAGGATTACAGAGACAGACATCCATAAGACTACTTTTCGTACGAGGTATGGGCACTATGAGTTCACAGTGGTGCCCTTTGGTTTGACGAATGCCCGCACAGTATTCATGAGTTTGATGAATGGGGTATTTATGAAAATTTTAGATTGCTTCGTGCTCATTTTTCTTAATTACATTCTTATTTACTCACATACGCATGAGGAGCATGAGGGGCACCTTCGTCAGGTTCTTCAATGTCTTCATGAGCAGCAGCTTTACGGGAACTTGGAGAAGTGTGCTTTCTTTCAGTTAGAGATTTAGTACTTGGGCCATATCATCTCAGGTGAAGGAATCACATTCGATGCTTCCAAGATTAGAGCCATTATGGATTGGCCAGTACCCACTACAGTGACAGAGGTGCGCAGCTTCATGGGGTTAGCAGGGTATTACAGGAGATTTTTGCAGGACTTCTCTCGGATAGCACACCCCATCACTTCCCTTCAGTGAAGAGGGAAGAAATTTTTTTGGTCAGACAGGTGTGAGAAGGCCTTCGGGACACTGAAGGAATATCTCACTACAGCACCCATTCTTGCAGTGCCAGATCCACATGGTGAGTTCTTTGTATGCACAGATGCTTCGTTGGCAGGCCTTGGAGGTGTTCTTATGCAGGAGGGCAGAGTTGTAGCTTTTGAGTCTCACAAACTCAAGGATCACGAGCTTAATTATCCTACCCATGATCTTAATCTTTCGGTAGTTGTGCATGCTTTAGTTCGATGGAGACACTTTCTTCTTGGTCGGAGATTCACACTTAGGACAGATCATTTGAGCCTTCGCCACCTCTTCACTCAGCCCAATCTAAATGCTCGTCAAAGGCGTTGGATGGAGTTTCTTTGTGAGTACGACATGGAGATAGAGCATGTGAAAGGGAAGGAGAATGTGGTTACAGACACTCTCAGCAGATGGAGGCATTTGAGCATGGATACTTCAGTGAGCACAGATTTACGGAGCAGGATCCTTCAGCAACTTCCTCTTGATAGTTTCTACATTGCAGCCCGAGCAGAGATTGAGTCACAGAGACCCCTTGAGGGGAAATTTGATGGTTTATCACTAGAGGCAGATGGTCTTCTCAGGCACAGAGGTTGGATTTATGTTCCTAGAGATGGAAACTTGAGGCAGGACATCTTGACAGAGGCACATCGTGTACCCTATTCAGCCCATCCTGGGGTGAAGAAGATGCACGCCACCTTGAGACAGTTATATCACTGGAGAGGACTTCGCAAGGACGTGGCTTAGTTTGTGTCACGCTGTTTAGAGTGCCAGAAAGTGAAGGCCGAGCATCAGCATCCAGCTGGCCTTCTATATCCTCATGCTATACCAGAGTGGAAATGGGACACCATTTCCATGGATTTCATTGTTGGATTACCGATGTCGAGATATCACCATGACGCCATCATGGTCACGGTTGATAAATTCACAAAAGTGGCTCAATTTTCTCTGGTAAAGACCACCTATAAAGCTAGTGCAGTGGCACGTGTTTGCTTGGATGAGATTGTCAAGTTACACGGGATTCCACAGAAGATCATTTGTGACCGCAATCCTTTGTACACTTCTCATTTCTGGACCACCATGCAGTATGTTCTCGGGACGAAGATTAACTTCAGCACAGCTTATCACCCTGAGACAGATGGACAGACTAAGACGGTGAATCATATTTTGGAGGATATTCTCAGGATGTATGTGATGGATCAGCAGTCTAAGTGGGAGGAGTATCTGTATCTCGTGGAATTTGCCTACAATAATAGTTTCCAGAGTTCTATAGGCATGTCTCCTTTTCAGGCCTTATATGGTAGGGAGTGCAGGACACCCCTTAGCTGGGACAGGTTGGAGGATAGATTATCTCTTGGACTAGCTCTTTTGTAGGACATGGAGCAACAGGTAGTGTTGATCAGGAAGAGATTGCAGGAGGCACAGGATAGGCAGAAGAAGTACACTGATCAGCATAGAACTGAGTGTAATTTTGATGTGGGCATGAAGGTTTTCCTTCATGTTAGGCCACATAAGAGCTCGATCCGTTATGGAAAAGGTTCTAAGTTAGCCCCTCGGTTCGTTGGACCTTTTGAGATCCTGGAGTGTATCGGCCCGTTGGCTTACCGTCTAGCATTGCCACCCAGTTTGTCTCGTGTACATGATGTGTTTCATGTTTCTGTTCTTAGGAGATACGTCACAGATCCTTCTCATGTGCTGGATTGGACATCATTGCAGGTGCAAGATCAGGGACAGGTGATGGTGGAGCCCGTCCGTATCATCGATCGCAGGACCCTGGGCCTTTGAGGCAGAGAGATTGATCAGGTACGAGTGCAGTGGGACAGATATGATGATACTACAGCCACTTGGGAGGATGTTACTGCTTTACGAGTGCAGTTTCCACATTTGTTCCAGTGACATCTAGGAGGAAGTCTAGTTTAAGGGGAGGGGGATGTAGTGCCCACTTCCCTTTAACACTGTTTAGATATTGATCCTGACTCTATTGATCATAGTTTGGATATTATTATATTTTGATGTAACAGGATGTGTATATACTAGCTCATGGATTATTATGGACATTAATATGTTGTTGATTAGCATGATGGGTTAGATGTTAGACTATGGATTAATATTGATCTGGATTCAGTTATTGTGCTTGAGGATCACTGAGACATTTTTATTATTATGTGGATAATGATATACTAGTTGACATGGACATGTTATTGATGTTAATTTTAGACACGTGACATTGATTATTGTGAATATATCTAGTATAGAAATCTATTGGATGATGATATAGTTACAAATTGAATTTTAATGATAAATATTGAATCCTTGATATTGTTGTGATTTAAAATTAATAATTTTATGCGTTGCTTATATCATTTGGATGTTCTGATGTGGCCACGAGGCCAAAGGAGGTATTTTGCATTTTGTAGGTTAAAATCACAACAATGTTGGGGGGACTAGAGACTAACCATATTGGGAATTCAGTGTGAAATCAACAAGGTCACCATGACAACTATGTTTGAGCTATATGTTGTGTTTTGTTAGGATTTCCCATGGGGGGATTTCCATTATTGTGACCATGGGGTATATGCGTGCTTTATTTGTTGTGTCCCTTTGTTAAAATTATTGTTGGCATGTATTTTATTTGTAATGTGCTCTTTATTTTAATTATTTTAATGTGATAGTATAATGTGAGGAGTCATATAGTTAAAATTTAATTAAATTAAAATAGGATGTGGAAGGTGAAATTAAATGTTATTGTCCTTAGTTGAAAATGAAATTTATTTATATATTTTTATAACCATATGGTAATTAAATATATGGTTATGTCTAAAGTTTGTAATAAATAATTGTCATAGAAATAAATGCATTTTAAAAGAGTGTGTAAGTTACCAAGTATGGGTTGTGTAAGTGAAGTGATAGATTGTGTGTAAGAAATTGTAAGAGGTTGTAAGAAGATTTTGGAAGGTCAAACACTCCATCTCCCTCTTGAAATTCGAATTTGAGCTTGGAGGACAAATTTTGGAGGCTTGTGGGACGAATTTAAACTTGGTTCCACACCTCTCAAAATCCTCCACCAACCTTGTTTATTATTTTGGAGTCAAAATCAACTTATTTTATTGCATTTTGACATGATTTATTATAAGATTTGTTTGGCACTTGTCTTACAAATTTTAAATGCATTCTTTTTTTATGATGGGCAAAAATGAGGGTGTGTAAGGTGGCTTTGTCATTCACATTGATTGGGATTTAATTGCCTTGATGTTGATTGCTTTTTGGGGGATGAGGTAAAATGATGTGGCATCCCACTTGGAATCCACATCATCCTCTTCCACCCTCTCCTTTAAAATTGGAATTCCTCCTCATTTTGAGGTGGTTGAAGGTTGGAGATTTCACTCTTGGGTCAAAATTTCTCTTGCATTTTGGAGCTTGCTTGGTGGAAGAAGTGGATTTGCTTGTGCATACATTTACCTTGCTGATTTGGGGACTGGTTTTTGGTGAAATAAAGACTGTTGTTTTGGGAGCAAGTCCCCATTATGGAGAGGTAGGCTCTCACTTTTTCTAAAAAATTGTTGTTTTTCCCTCTTTTAGCATGAATTTTGAATGTATTTGTGTTTGCAATTCGTAGAGGGATGGGTTAGAATTCTGTAGGGCATGGTGTGGGAGAGAAGACTATGAGGTTTATCAGAGGAGGGATAAGGTATTTTCCATTGTTATTTGTTCTTAGAGGGGAATGTTGGTTTGGGATCCACCTAGGAAAGAAAATTGATTGCATTTCCTACTTTGGGGGAGGTATAAGGGATAAATTTGGAGGAGGGATAATGAGTGGGGTTGAGGAGGGATAAGGTTTATGGGATTGCTATGATCTTGGCGGTTTGCTCTTGGTGGATGCCCAAAATTCAACTTGGGAGGCATAAGGACACCTCCATAGTTCTTGCTCTTGCTTGGCTTGCTTGCTTGGAGAAGGAGCCTTTGTTTTGTTTGGAATTGATTGTTGTAGTTGAGAACCTACATCCTCTTGCTTTGTGTTTATTTTTTGTTTGTGAATTTATGCTTGTATGTGAAGAAGCCAGTGTTGCCATGTGTTGAATTATCATGCTCCATTTCAATATGGTTGGAGCTCGGGGGCCAATGGGGGAAAGATGGATTCTATTTTCCCATTGGGGTATCTTGGTTGGGTGGAGAGTGTTGCCTTTCCCCCTTCCTTGTTGTGATTCAAAGATGAATAAAGAAGAGAGAAAACAACAAACTGTTGTTTGGGGAAAGAATAAAATAGCTTGACAGTCCTTCTTTTCTTGAGAAAATTGAATGTAATGCTTCCCACTTAGAGTGGATGAATGTAATTGATGTTGAAATGTGAGATGTTACGTTTGCTAATTGGAAGTTGTAATTGAATTGAGAAATGTATTCTCTGTTTTACCTTGGGAAAATAATGTAATTGATATCCATACTTGTAATTTTGAAATTTGAAATCAAATCAAATTGGAAAGGAGTTCGGTTGTAAAGCTATTTTACCTCTCAATAAAGGATGGAATTGATTCTTTTAATTCTGTTGGAATGTGCATACTGGATTGTATTGAATGTCTTGAATTACATTTGTTGTTTGAAATGGGTATCCCTGTCAACAAAAAAAAAATGCGTGAAGAATAAATGACAGCATTATGTTTCCTTGTTTTATTGTCAAATTTAGATATCAAAATGGGTGGCCATGTACTTTAAGTAATAAATTATAGCAATAGGATGTTACAGATCAGAAATGAAAATGCTTCCACTTTGGAAATTGTAAATTGAGCTTTAAATTGTTGGTAATTGAATTTTGTTTTCTTTGGAATTTGGCACCAGAATTAGTTCATTAAATGCACAGTTCAGATTCATAAATAAAATTATGGAACGAGATAATAAAATTTAGATGTATTAAGGTTTATAAACCTTGTGGAAACGCAACAATTAAAATGATCATCAAGAACTACATCGAAACTAGATTTTGAACTTGCATAATAGATTTCCTCTCAAAAGATGCAAAATATATCAATTGCAACCCAATAAATAATTTGAACCTAGAACAAAAATATTTAACACACCCATGATCATCCCTCCATGTTCAATTTACATGTTGAGGAGAAAGGGAATCAAAATTGAACGAAACTTGCAAGTTGGAAAAAAAACTGCTAGTTTTAAAATTATAATTCTCTGCAGATCAATTTCTTAAAATTGACCCTTGAAACTTTACCAAATTCCAAAATTGATGATTGTCTATGCAAAGAGGACTCTGAGATATTTCCATAAAGTCCTCGTTTTCCTAAACTGGAGCTTCCTATCAAAAGTTATGGCCATTTGAAGTTTTACTTCAAAATGGCCATCCCAAACAAAAAAAAATAAAAAAAAAAAATTAATTCGACCTTAGAAAAATTTAAATTTTGAACTTTGGAAAAAATTCCTAAAAATTTCCTCAGCCCCACACCAATCACATGCTAACATGTGGTAGGGAGGAATGAGGATTTACAATTTAAAACTTAACTTTTTACACTTTTGGAAAAACTTCACTTTTTCTTCCGCCGGCCCTCGCCCAATCCCAAAGCGCCACGTGGCCATTTGAGCAAGTGCGGCGGGGCATGGAGGAAAATTTTCCTTTTGAAATAGAGACTTTGGGTGTTGGGAAAAAAAAATTGAAAATTTTCCCGCACGACCCGCTCTCCTGCATCAATCACATGATGACACGTGGCATTTAGGAAAATTTTCCCAGTTTTCTGCCTATCGCCGCGGACCTCCAAGGGAAAATTTTCCCCTAAAACTCCGCCCGGCCATAACTTGAGTTTTACAAGGAGTTAGGATGACTTATTTATATGGTTGGAAAGGTAAGGAAATTTCCTATCCAATGATTCTAGTTTAGGAAAGTTTTGATATACTCTAAGTGTGTGAGAAATCTAGTTGAATTTTAGGCCTTGATAGAGAGCAGGCCTGGCAGATAAATTTCTCCCTGAACCTTAATAAAACTTGTAACCTCCAAATTAGATCCTAGTAAACTTGTTATAAGATTAAAAATAGAAATCTTGTGTTTGGCTAATCAGAATTTTTTTCTAGAAACCTATTTAGTTTCAAACTAGTGTCCTTGCAACTTGGTTGTAGACTCTTCCTATAAAAAAAAAATTATTCCATAATTTTCCTAATTTGTTTCTTGGGTCTCAAGTGGTAGTTGAAGCAGGCATCATAGGAACATTGGACTATATGAATAGGCTAATCTTGAGGTATTTTCGTGACGCTTCAAACTATGCAATTTATTATGAAGAAAATTTGGGAAGAACAAAGTTGTAAATGTAAAAGAATTTGTTGATGTTGATTGGGTTAGAGATCTTGATTATGTTTAACTTGTTTGGTAGAGTGGTTAGTTGGATGGGTAAAAGACATGTAGTTATATCAACTACATAAGTTGAGTACATGGCAGTCACTCATGTAAACAAGGAAGTTGATAGTGCAAGTGCAATCGTATTTGAAAAGAAGCCCACCTACCTTGCTCGGTAGAAGCATATTGATGTGTAGTATCATTTGTTATCGACATGGTTGAAGACAAGGTGTTAAAGAATGGTTATGATTCATTGAAGGTCTCTTAGCACTAAGAAGTTTTTTGGTGTAGAGGATCAATGGGCATGACTACTGTTAGCAACTAATTTTATGTTTGTGTGCCCCACTATGCAAAATATTTAACAAATGGGAGAATGTGGGAAATGTGTTGTATATTTTGTATGATTTACTCCATTTATAGACTATACTCGAGCATGACTAAATAGTTTGGCATATTGGTTGTTTCAGGCCATGGTTACTACCCATGGTATGATATATATGGTTTTTAAGCCTGTTGTTTGTACTTATTGTATTGTCGTGTCGTTTTGACAATTTCTTGTTAATGTGCCTACAAATTCTTACACATGCATTAGGGTCAAGTAGAACTTCGAAGTGCATTGTAGTATTGTAAAACAATTGTGTATGCAATAAATAAAATGTTGTGTTGGATTTTTTTTCCTAAAAAGGGTTTTGTTGAAAATCCTTCATGTGTGTGCATGCCATTTTTTTTGTAATATAGTTTAAGATTCTCTTAGCATTATGTCTACTATATAAGTTTATAAGTTCATACATTTTAACTCTAAAGGTTATTTGATGTGCTTAGTAGTAGTTGACTTACTATTTGCATAATTGTTTGCTAACATTTTTTCATTTTTATTAAATTCAAATACCACCACTAGCATACAATGTTCATGTTGATCGTCTCATTTGTTCCCCACCACCACACTAAAGACGTGTACATCTTGTTCCCAGCGATGCATGCACAAGCAATAATTTGTTAATTTCAGCAAATATTCCTAATATATCTTTTCTATTATCTCCAAAAATATCAAACAATCACTTCTAATTCTCTCTCACCCTGGTGACACCCCATGACCATTTCTTATTTAGCATTTCAATGGTCATTTCTTATACTTTTGCCCTTCAACACATGTTCTATACATTAGGGAAAAAATCAACGGAAAGCTTCATATCTAAGAGTTCAAGAAGTATTTCAAGTAAACAAGCACTTACAAAGAGGTGCAAATGGCCAATGCTTCATCATACAATCCATTTTCCAAATTTCCCATCAAATAGTCTTGCACAACTTAGAGTGGCCAATAATATTTTTTTGATGTAGAATAGTGGGTCCATGAATGTGATTTCTACCAATAACTAGGTCAACTATTGCACAAGGATTTGGTCCCATTCAAAGTAGTTCTACTTATTGTCACATTCAAAAGATTGTTATTTGGTCGGGCCAAATCCCAACACAATCAATTGCAATAATACACATATTGGTGAGCATTTATGTTTTATGAAGTCGTTGAGGAAGGTATTACAAATACCAACAAGGTTGCCACTTTTGCAAACCTCCTACCCAGTTATTATGTAGGTGTCAATGGTATTATTGAAGTTGTTATCAAGAATTGACCCATTCTAGTGTATTTATGGTTAGGAACCTAAAGTACTATTTTAATATTTCATTCCCTTATTACGAATTGTTTTCTTTTCTCAAGCTTGATAATATCTGGTGGTTAATATATTGGACATTTCATTCTCACAAGTAGCATTTTAAAATCACTGATAATATCCATGCCAAAGAACTTTTATTGTATGATTCACATCATCAACAAAATTCATGACTTTAAGATATTCATCTATTAGTACACTAATAATACTTACGAGATCGCGATGACACATTTCTTTAGGGACAATACAACATTAATACACCCTATTTTTATCATAAGTATCAAAAATCATGAATCCTCACTAAGTGTCCAACAAAAATCAAAATAAAAGTTATAATCCCAAATACCTTGTGAATCCATAAGAAGATTTTAATTTCTCAAACCTTCTCCCACCTCAATGGCCATATTGCCATTCCCATTTATCATTAGTGAAAATGAGGGCTTTATTAGTGGTTACCTAAGAGAATGAGTTTGGGTGTATTTGGTGGCATATTTGGTTGCCGTTGAACTAACACTATTAAGCAACATTCATTTCATGTGTATGATTGGGTTACCCGCCATCGTCTTTACGATCAATAGCATTTTGGGTAGCTAATTTTCATTTTTTGTGCATTTGTGTGTTTTATTTTTCAACCCTTAGTTTTGTAATATATTGTGACCATCGAACATTGTGTGACTAAGCTACAATTTGTAAGTGCAATGGAAGAATTGTTTGCTTAATGCATAATTCACTTTTGTTTTGAATGTATAGGAGAAATAGAGAATGGATTGTGGGATGCATTTGGTAAATAACAATAACTAGAAAAAGATGTCTCATCCACTATATGAATGATGTGGTGAAGGTAGGGATATCTTGTATTTTGTAATCATAGGCATTGATCTATATACGTTAGGTAAGTTTGCATAATTGGAAAGTCAAGGATTGCTTCTACAAATTCACATCCATTTCCTAGTTTGTCGTGATTTTGTGCACTATATTTTGTCAATATATCTTAGGTGAATGTTTATCTGTAGATTCGTGCGAGTTTTAATTGCTTATAGGGTGTAAATGGCATGTTAGGTTTAGGACTTTCTCTATGTGTTTGTGTTTTTTGCCTTCTTATCATCTCAATTACTTATTTGTATCTCATTGATATATCATAATATTTCTAAAAACCTTTGTTATTTCTTTTTAAGCCTTCTATGCTTTATAAGGGTGGATGGATAGTAATAGTACAATGCAATTTTAGTAACAAGGATGTAGAATAATAACATTATGATGTTAAATTTCAAAGCTATGAAATTTAACATTAAGTAAATATTCATCCAGTGTTCCAAGTTGTGGTTGCAGACATGTTAGAATGTGTTATGTCAGTGCAAATTTCAAACAGTAATGAGCTTAAAGTCTCTTTAATGGTTTAGACAGTAAAATACATTTAAATAATCTTTAAAAGAGTAATTTTATTTAATTAAAAATAAATTTTATAGAAGTTGTATATAAATTATTGTATAGTATTATGCATTACTAGTGTGAAGGCTCTTAAATTAGTTTGGATGTTGAGGAGCAGAATTTTGTATTAATGAACTTTTGTATCTAGGCTAAAAGTCAATTTAGTGAAAAATGATAGAAAAATTAAATCAATATTAGAACTGATATCTTAAATACATTTATCTAAAACTGGTTGAGAGATTGATTTTACAGCTCTAATCTTGGATTTTTCTCTTATGCATTGATAAGTAATTTCATGACATTTTAAAAATCAATTTCCATCGAACTGGTGACAAATGGCATCAATCTAGTTGCAGTGTTGTGTCGGTTCGAAAAAATCAATTCGGAAAACGAGCCTTAAGTTGTACCCTATGTCCAATATATTACCATTTCCCAAGTGACTTCTCCAAGCAAAATGAAAAATAATTTTAAGTGATGATGTTAAATTTGAGGATGGAATTATTAACAACAATCAAATGGGCGTCAAATTTAAGGACAAAATTTTCATGAAATTGTCAGATGGACACCAAATTTAAGGATGAGAATAAAAGTGGATTCGTTCACCAAATTACATCCTACCCCTTGTTCACATTGTAAAATTTCTATTAATATAATAAAAAATTGTAATTACACATAAAATGATTGATTTTATATTTTTTCTAAAATACAAATTAAATATGTTAAGAAATGTTAAGATATGTATTAGGTGATTTTTTATAACTTTTGTATAAATGTAATTACGTTGATATATGTTGCCATATTAGAAGTGGGGCAATTACGTCTGATACACAGCAAGTAGTGGATGATGGCGATTAGGTGTGGGGTCTTGTTGACGCATGACATGATCTTGGCCATGTACATTGATGTTTCGACCCTAATCGCTATATGTTTCTACAATATTTACTATCTCCAATCGTTATTGGCTTAATCCTAACAAATATTCGTAATATGTTTGTGGTAGGCAATTATTCAATTTCATAGCAACAATCACACAAGACTTGTGTTTTTGTGCAAACCCTGATTTGGAAGTCGCTTGAGCAATTTTGAGAAGAGAGGTTCCTTGCTTTTGAGGGAAGGTAAAACATGGACATCATGGGTAATGAAATTGAAGTTTGCCCTCTTCAACACAAGTCGTCGTGTTTTACCCTGGTAAGACATTTGGCCTCTCCATCGTTCACCTTTGGGTGGCAAAGTTGTTGCATCATTTCTACTAGGTGCTTCATTTGCTGCATCTCACAGATCTACCTAAGGTCCTTAAATTGTCTTGTGAGATGGAATCTCTACTTCATGGTGTTCCCCTTAGAAGGGTGCCACTAATTGCCTAATTAGTGTTACCATCTCAATGGTTCATGTTGTTCAACAGGAGGATTGATATGAGCAGTGATAATAAGGAGTTGAGGAAGCTTCAAGAGATGGTAGAGGAGGGATTTTACTTGATAAATGATTTTAATTGGGTAAAACCATCTTTGTTGGCTTTGATTTTCATATCCACTTCAAATCCACTCGCATTGTACCCGCCTTATGCCATGCAAGAAGGCCCTTACTTATATGTCAGGCAACAAAAATAAAGTTTCCTTACATGGTCACAGTCTGAATTTAAGAAACTATATTAGAAAAAAGTGCAATATTGAATTTCTAATTTATTTTTGATGGGTAGGTGTGGAACTGGTGGATATAGATAGAAAATTGCAAAAGTGATAGTCAAAGGGTACACGAAACTAAACTAGGTTCTTAAGAAAGTGAAAGGCACAAGCAAACATGTGGGGATATGGCCTTACGCGCCCTAAAATACAATTTTGAATCATGTGTTGAGTACAAAATCCTATGAAAAGAAAACACTTGTTGGGTATGTCAAGGAGGAGTCATTTAACATTGGCCCCAAAAAACAACTGCCTAGATGACCAATGTAATTTATGTTTGTAGTGTTATGTGATGTATTCCTATTTTAATTTGAAGATAATGATAACAATCTTGATAATGGGGTTATAGGGTGCTTGATTATTATTATATGCACCTTTGGAAAGTCTCGTAATTGCCTAAAACACAAGTTGCAAAACATGAAAATGGACATCCTAGAATTTTATAGTTGTTCTCCCAAGGGAGATGATCCACTCACTTTATACTCAACGCTATAGTCTATTTTGCATTTTTATTAGTACTAGGAAAGAATATTCATGGTGGTGAAAATGCGTACACGTGTTTTTCTTTTTAATCTTTAAGAAATGTTGAAGTTTCAAATTTTTAAATATTGTTCTAACTTTTTTGTGGGCAATTTTTTGATTGGTTATGTGTTAGGAGTTAATAATATTTAAATTTGCGGAACTTGTTTGACCATTACAACATGTCGACGGTTATTCATTTTTGCATTGTTTCCTCATTTTCTTTTTGAATTTCCTTGGAATTTTCAAGATTAATGAGCCATGGGGAATTGAATGTCATGCCTTCCGGCCAGTTACACCCTTTTTGCCATTTTCACTCATTTTGAGTGGATGTGAGCCTGCTGGATTTTGTGTCCGCACTCGGGCAACCCTGAATCGTCTGATGTTTTGAATAAATACTCATTGTGTGAGGTTGATTTCTTAAGTAAATCATAGGTCAAGATGGATTTAAAAAATTACAGACTCATTCTCAGTTCCATGTTCTTTAATAGCTTTGTCTACTAAAGTAGATGGAAAAAAACATGTTCACAAAGTGCCTTTTGATTAAGTACCACTCTGATTCAGATGAGCATTCTTGATTATTCCTTATGAACTCCAATATTGCATTCTCATTCAATGAACCAAATTCACGAATTGCTTCATGAAGGACTTTTCCAGTCTCAAGGTGTAATTTACCACTGTTGTCCATTTTTGTCCAGGTGGGGGGGGGGGGGGAAAAAATGGATAACATTTCCCTTTTTCATTCACACTTCTCTACAATAGGTAGGAAGATAATGAAAATATTGGGGGCATTCATTCAGTAAAGTTCACATTTGAAAATATTAGAGGGATAATTTTCAATTTTGCTTACAACAAATAGATTCATGAATTTAAATGTGAACCATGAATGGATATATAACAACTTATCAAAAAATTGAGAAAATGCTCTACAAAACATGTAAAAATCTACAACTAATGCAAATTGTGTGATATCTTATCATATGTAGTAAAATGCTTTAAGGAGTAGAAAAAGCTAGTGCATGCACTAGGTTAGGAAATAAAATCACTAAATTGTCAAGTATAAAAAACCAATTGCTCCCTATATATTTTTACATCAACAATAACTGTGAAGTAAGACTATTTAACCCATGTCTTAAATGAGTGGATTTCAAGTATCAACAAGATCTCAAGATAAGTTTCACTATAGATTGTAAACATGGTGAGGTTAAAAACCCTCATCTTTCAGGTGACTAACTATCTCCATCCCAACTCCAAAATAAAACCCTATAAAGAAATGCATATACATAATCCAAAATCTACATGTGCAAGAAAATATGCAAATAGGAAGAGTGTGAATATGGTTTCCACAAGCTAAAAATGTGTTGAAATATAATAAAATTTCAATAGAATACCAAGCCATTTCACTTCTACTAGAAATACAAGTACATTTCAATGGAGTACCAATCCATGATGACATTCCTCCTTTCCCACAGAGGCATGATATCACGTAGTAGAGTCATAACAAATCATAGAGATGCAAGTGAAGAAATGGGTAAAAGTTTTTATAAGCATAAGTAGAGGCACAACTAAAATCTAGATGGTTTTGTAGTTTTTTACAACACATGGTTGAGTTGATGACCACTGGAAGGGAAGCATTAAACTTGGCATCCATGTTCGTTAACCTCCCACGCAACTGCCTTCAACATCTAACACCATTCACATTTAGTACAGACAATTTTCTTGTCACCATTTGCCGCATCCACTAACTAGAGTCATGTTGGGTTGATAAAGTGGTAAATTATAAGCCATGCACAGAGGTTGGAGAACAAGCGTAGAAGGGCACACGTGAACCTTAGGAAGGTACCAAGGGGTCAGGAAGGAACATGTAAGAGTATGCGCATGGAGAACAAGGGAATGATGTAAGTATAAGACAAAGTGCGTGCAAAAGTGTGCGTGGCAGATGGAAACACATAAGGACACAAAGGTCCATGTGCACAGAGGCAGTAAAAGAGTTAGCTAGATTCTAGAATGGTCTATAAATAGATAAAACCAGAAGTTGGCGTGGATGATAAGGCAGGTCCAGAAATAGACCCAACAAGGATAAAACACATACATGACATAAATAATTATAGGACACAAGTATGGATAATGTCGAGCTATTTATAACACGAAGGAAGAATACTGCCAAAGGATAGTTGTAAATTGAAGAATAAAACAAGAGTTTGAAGACATGCAATCTATAATTAGGAGGTATATTATTACAACTAAATCATGTAAGTAGTGAAGGAAAAGTTCCCACCATGTATAAATATGTATGTCGCACCCATTGTGAAAGTAGGTATGTGTGTGGTTTTAAGAGAGTTTATATGTGAGTCAGTTTGTATAAAGTATGTGCATTGTTGTTGAGTATGTAAGTCGGGATTGTTATGATGTGTTGCATATATGTTTGTAATGGGTAATATTGTATGGATTGAACAAGTAAGGAGAAGTGAACAAGGAGTAATAGGAGTCCAGATACTACTATTAGTTATTTATGACAATGAATAGAATGAGCTAACCTCTTAATATTGTTTTTTGTGCATTGATTTATTTACTTATCTTCCATTTTCTATTGTGCATTGGTTTATGAAGAATTCACATATCGCATGATCAAATAAGGAGGGAACTAAGAGGTTGCACATGCTTCGGGTGAGAACTTGAACAATATTCTGGGTGATGTGCCAGCCTGCCTAACCAATTTGTGTTGGAAATAGAAAGGCTACATTTTGGTTCCATTGATGGGACCTCTTTTAGTTCTGATCCTCAAGATGTGGTGTGTGTATGGCATTATGACCATCGGTGGTAGAAATTGAGTGTTGGGTACAAGATGACCAGGACGAATTTTCCCAAAGATACAAAATTGGATGAGGTTTCAATGCATGAAAATGGGTGGAAGATAATTTATATGATTCACTATACAAGACGTTATTAAATTTCTTCCCAATAGATTTATACGATTGGTTAGCAACTTACACACATAATAAGGGTATCTGATTAGGAAAGAAGCAAGTGTAGAGCAAGGATAAATACCGGGAACTCTCTGATTTGGATGAACCATGGACGCATGTGGTATACCATTGGAGGGAAGGTGTGTTGTGGAATTATACTTTGGAGTATGCAATCTGAATGTATTTATTCCCAAAAGAAGCAGAGTTTTGGTTCCAAAGCGAGCTAAGAGGATCTTACTTACACCCACTATCGTTAGCCATAAAGATGTTAATAATTGAGTTGGGAATGTAAAACCTACCTATGGCATGTTAAGACCCCACCGTACACAGGGGAAGGAAAGGGCTTGGGGAAGATAACGTTGGTCCAAGGAGAAGAAACACATAGAGAAGAAAGACTTCACAAATATAATGATGCACTAGAGAGGGTAGTTGAAGAGGTGCTGAGACTGATAGGAATGGGGTTGGGTGGAAGTGATGAGAACCTTGTAGAAGACAAGGGATAACATGACCATGTCCCTCAGATATTGGGGAAGCATAGCAGAAGGACCCCTCGACATCTGATGAAAGTGAGTCTAGTGAAGAAAGGATGAGATTTGTTGGTGCACATCCAACCCACCCCATACCTCTAGCCCTTGCACTTGGTGCTCAAAATTGAGAAGTTGTTATAGAGGATCATCATATTGATGGAGATTAATAAGACAATCAGGGATCGCCACGTTGGATTGCGGATATAGGTAGGCACATTTTAATATCAACACAGGAGGCATAACATATAAATGCAACGCATATGGCAACACAATAAGCTTATGTATCCCGACAAAAAGGATTGTTTGGAAGTAATCCAATAGGTGCAATGACAAAATACAAATCATTGAAGCTCTACTCAGTGGAATTAATCCCATCACAGGGATATCAAGAAAAATAGTTAGTGCGCATATCAGTTCTACTATGACCACACAAACAAGTTCTTCTTCGAGAACCACCCTTGGTTCAAGCAATAGGAGGATTGGGAGGCTGTAGATCCTCCCTTGAGCAAAGGTAACCCTAGTGGAGGTTCAAAGTCAGGATCTGGCCCACCACCAAATAATTTGGGACAAGGGAGTAACCCACCACCACAATAACCCCCTCGGATCTTTTTGATATATCCCTTCATTTTTCGGAGCATCGAGGTGTAGAAAGATGTAGCAGAACATATGCACAAGTGTGAACTATTGCGGAGTGACCAAAGGAATAACAACCTCAGACAAAAAGAATAGTCAGTTTGCTACCAAACTTCAAGGTCACATGCATAGTTGGTATATGAAGTATGACCCACACCAGATGGTAGTTGACTATGATGCGTTGTGCGTCGCTTTCTTGGTTAAATTCCACATACCTAAATTTGAGCAGTAGAGCATCAATGTGTTAAAAGACATTAAGAAGGGATTGGTTGAAAGTGTTAGGGAGTATGATGCACATTTCAAAACTTTGTTGTCTAAGATTTCACATGACATTCATCTGAGTCAGCATGCACAATGGCTTGTAGGAGGATTGTTGGCACCATTCCGAAGGGTGTTGTCACACAAGACGTTTACAAACTCACGCGTGAGGCTTTGGAAGTAGCGCTACGTGTACAGAAGCAGTTGGGAGCATAGAAACTGGAGTAAGCCCATTCGTTGAAGCTCAAATTGCATCCATAGCTTCTCAAATAGAGAATTTATCTTCTAATTCAACACATGACATTCACAGTGGAATTTGGTGTACAAATTACGATGTAGAAGGTCACACCAAGGATAGTTGTCCATGCAGGAGTGTGCGTGCCTTACTTTTGGATTATGAAATATGCCATAAGAACCATGATGTATGAGACTTCCCATTGTTGTAGTGCGCCACACAAAAGAATGTATCAATGTCTTGTAAAATTTGTGATGAGCACACCTATGATACAAAAAATTGTCGGTTGATTGACCATATCTATGAGGATTTCAAGACAGGGTTGTGACATTCTAGTACATAAAATAGCTCCCAAGGACGTGAATGAGAAAAGGATAGTACCAGAGTTGGGCATAATAATTATAAAGGTAATTAGGGTAATGGAGGATACCGAAAAGGATATCACGGAAGAGGACATGGCGGTTGCAGAGGTATATTTAACTGAGGAACAAGTTACATATGTGGGTCACCAAACAAATATCAACACCAATGTCCGAAGAACTAATCCTACGCATATTGTGGAAAAGGACGTTAGGTTGAGGAATTCCTTGACTTATATGCACACATGTGTAAGAATAATAAGGATAAGGGTGCGACGATGGTTCAATTTGAGCACGCTCAGCAGGGAAAATGACATCCTAATACTTTTTTGGATATAGAGCAACCATTATTGGTCACTACACGTGATTGAAGCTTTGCATGTGCGTGAACAAGGAAGAACAAATCCCCTCATCATAAGGGAAGAAGCGGGTCCCATCAACAAAATATCCAGATGTTGGGAAAAAAAAAAGGTATATCAAGAGACCATGGGCTTGATTATATAGTTACAAGGGGAGATATAGTACTTAAAGGAACAAGCATGGGATAGAGAGCACATGACATATTAAGACACCTGATAAAGATATTGATGATCTTAGAGAAGTTTGGAAGATGCTAAGACATGAGAATATGGTTAAGAGAAAAGGTGTCATGTGCATGCACAGAAAGAGGGCGTCATATCCTCCATGCTAATTTTCCACCTCAGGATCATGAGTATGACAAGGAAATTACCCTAGATACGGCTATAGATAGATGGTTGGTAAGTAATATTTTGATTGATACATGTGTGGAAGTTAATGTCCTCGCTCTTGATGCTTGGAACAAAATGGGAAGACCACCATTACAATCATCCTCAATTATGTTGTACATAGAAAATAATTCAAGGGATATGCCCATTGGTTTATTTAAGGATGCAAGTATCACAATTCAGGGAGAAAAATTCATTAGAGACTTTGAGGTACTAGAATTGGAAGAGGCGGATAACTTCTCTGCACTACTTGGATGACCACAATGTTATGAAAATAATGTGGACTTGCACTTTAACAAGTGATACATCAATTTCAATAACACAAAATAACAAGTAGTAATTCCTATGGATGGCACTAAGATTACACCTTACATCAAGCCAGTGAGTGAAGAGGACCTCAACCAAATATACACGTAGACAACCCATGGCCCAGAGAATATTGAGCCATCTGAGGAAGGTGTACTTAAGTGGGGGGTTACGCGTAGTCCATCAACAATACTACCAATGTTGTTTTTGATAATTTGGCTCATGGTACTTACAAGATGGTTGGTTGTGAGTTTTGGGGAAGAGTAACAAGGGTGATTCAATCATGACTAATAAGACAGTTGAGAAAGACCAAGTTTTCTGAGGTACACCGAGGAAGAGAATCCTACATCCTTCCTACGCATGATGGAGGCATAGTATACGAAATGAAGGGGATAGAAGGAATATGATGGTTTACTCACTGAGGGGAACAACAACGTGTTGGTGGGCCGTGCACATATAGATAATCTGATTGGATGACATAAGATAAGAGTTACTTTTTGTACAAGGTTTGACAGGAATAACCTTCCTTCACTAATACAATATTATAATGGGAAGACTTCCCCCATGACATATTTTCAAAAATGTGAAAGGAATTAGATGTAGGGATAAGACACACTACCACCATTTATCTAGGTACATAAATTATATTCTACATTGCATGGATGTGTGTGTGTGTGGTATGTACATGCAGAGCTAATAAAAGAGACAAAAAAAATGGCATGACTTGACCTTGGGTATCATACATACATTTTATTATTTTTCCACTAAACCTCATGTTCATAAATCTCTATAGATCATGAGGCACATTACATTAGGTGATAGCATGAAGGCTGAAGAACTCATGAATCAACCTGTATAATGAGAGATATCCTAAAGAAAGTAGTAACACGTGCACTCAGATTAGAGGTTGACGAAACTCTGTTAGAACGTGCTTGGAAATATAAATCCAAAAATAAGTTTGTCTATCTTATATACAATGAAGGGATTGATTACCTTAATATTGAGCACACAGAAGGTGCACGTGAAGTATTGGACTTTGCATATGAGCAGGCATGCGCACATATCATGTACCATTAAAAACAAAGAAAGTTAACATCGAGGACTGATGAAGTGCAAAATAAGGCCATAATTGGTGATTTTTTGTTTGAGGCAAGAGGTTGCAAAAATAATTGAATTGTTGTGCTGAATTTTGGGATCTCTTTCCAATAGGGTACCATGAGTTAAAGGGATTCCATCCATTGCTAGGTGAAATAAAGATCAAGCTTAAGGATGGCATGTGATCGGTTCAGAAGTAGGCCTTACCAGATGAATCCTAATTTGCGCGTCAAGGTCAAGTATGAAATTGCCAAAATGCTAAAGGCAGGTATTATTGATCCCATTAAAGAATTGGAGTGGATAAGCCATATGGTCATCAATATTAAAAAGGGATGAGAGGGTAAGGATTTGTGTTAACTATAGATTTTTAAATGCTTCATTCATCATTGGTCCTTTTCCCACACCATTCATTGAGGAAATTATAGGGGGAGTTGCAAGGACGTGAGATATATTCCTTCACTAATGTATTTTTAGGGTATCATTAAGTTATGATCGCGCACGAAGATTGGGATAAAACAATGTTTGCAACTGAATGGGGATGCTTTTCCTGCACAATTATTCCCTTTACCTTGAAGAATGCACCAACGGTGTTTTTGCGCATTGTTGTTCAACCATTTCAAGGTTTCTTTCACAAGCTCCTTCAAGTATCTTTGGATGACTAGGTTGTCTTTGTTGGGAAATGTTTCATCAGGTTGTCATTGATGTCAAGTTGTACATTGATGTCAAAGTATCACTAAAGGTTTCCAGGTAGTTCCATGAAGTGTCAAGTCATGTCAAATCATGAAGTCATGGGTGTGAAAGCATAAGACAAGTGTATGGTCAAGCAAGTAAGGTGTGTGGTGAGTCCTCTGAAGGTGATCTGTAGGTGTGTATCAAGTGTTAAAAAGTCTGTAACTAGTCTTCATGGTCAAATCATGAAGTCTCAGGTAGCTCTAGGCCAAATCCTAGTCCCAGTTCAAGCAAGAAGGTGTGGAAACATGAGAAATAGATCAAGGAAAAGCAGACAGAGCATGGTTTGATCAATATGAATAGGATTAACATGTGTGGAAGGAGTATTAGGTCAATACTCAGGATTATAAGGCATAAAGGTAGCCATTTTAGTGAATTTTAGTACATATAAGGCTAGTAGGAAAGTGTATTTGATGATTTGTAAATGCCAAGGACTTCCCAGAAGTCATGAAAATCTATGTGTGCATCTGTAGGTGTGACTGTACCATACAGAAAATGGCATGTTTTAATGAAGTTTATAGGTACAGGTGTATGTAAAGTGCTTCATGAAGAAACCTTTGGTGTCTTAAATAACTCATGATGTACTTCAATTGATCACAATGTTGGGCTTTAAGCTTCAATTTAAGCATGTAAGCAATAAACATGAAAATTAAACCAGAAGAAAAATAAACAAGAGGAGAATGAGTAACACAAGATATAACGTGGTTCACCCAATGTGGGCTACGTCCACCAAGAAACAACCAATCTATTATTCTTTCTTCACAGAGGAAATACAATGAATATTTTCAATCTTCCACACCTCTCACGGATGTACAATACTTTTTCCTCACAAGCTTCTTTAAGCTTTCTCCAAGAAAACCTTCTTACAATAATAATCAAATCTCTACCTTCTAACCCTAGTTTTCTAGCTTATAAGCATATACAAACTTTAGGGCAACTTAGCTATGCATTTACAACCCTCTGATCACCTTTATAACAAAGGGTCAAGATTTAATCTGTGTCAAATATAAAAATATGATCACATAGATAACCGATGTCGGTTACCAAACCGATGTCGGTTCCTTCTAGGCCACCGACATCGGTTCCTGTGTAAAACCAGCAAACCTGAAATGCATGCCATTTGTGAAGCTATTTAGCTCCACAACTTAACAATCTCCCACTTGGAGATAAATTATTGCATTGTACCATACAACTCCATCCTTGGATCCTTTCCTTGGCTTGTTTCTTCCTCTTCAAGTCTCAAGCTTGAAGACCAAAAGAAGTTGAGTGAAGCTCCAACTTCTCCTTTTCCAATGGCTTCGTTAGCATATCTGTAGGGTTCTCACTTGTATGAATTTTCTCTAGTTTCAAGTTTCCCATCCTCCAACACCTATGTCGTATGAAGTGATATCTCAACTGAATGTGTTTTGTTCTTGAATGAAATGCTGAGTTCTTTGCCAGATGAATCACACTTTGACTATCACTTGTACAATCTACAATCCTCTTGATCCTTTCCCAACTCTTCCATGAACCTGCTCATCCATATCATCTCTTTGCTAGCCTCTGTAGCTACAACATATTTGGCCTCTGTAGTAGACAAGGCCACAACCTTCTGTAATCTCGAAATCCAGCTAACTGTCATGCCACCTACTATGAATACATATCCAGTGGTGCTTCTCCTACCATCCAAATCTCCAGCCATATCTGAATCAACATAGCTGCATAAAGAAGTATCTGACCCTCCATAACATAAATGCATGTTGGATGTCCCTCTCAAATATCTGAGTATCCATTAGACTGCTTTCCAATGCTCTTTACCTGGATTGGCCATAAATCTGCTCACAACTCCCACTTCCTGTGCAATGTCTGGTCTGGTACAAACCATTGCATACATAAGGCTTCCAACTACTGAAGCATATGGAACCTGTGCCATGTACTCGACCTCCTCATGTGATGTAGGACACTGATCTTTGCTTAATTTAAAGTGTCCAGCCATAGGTGTACTTACTGGTTTTGAATTCTGCATTTTAAACCTTTCCAACACCTTATTGATATAATCTTCCTGAGACAAATACAATTTCTTGTTCTTCCTGTCTCTATGAATTTGCATGCCAAGGATTTTCTTTGCAGCTCCTAAATCCTTCATTGCAAATGTATGAGCTAACTTTTCTTTAAGCTCAGCAATGTCCTACATACTAGATCCTGCAATAAGCATATCATCTACATACAGTAACAAAATAATATAGCTTCCATTTTCAAGCTTCTTGAAATAAACACAATGATCAGATTCACATCTCATATAACCATGCTCATGCATAAAATTGTCAAACCTCATATACCATTGCCTTGGAGCTTGTTTGAGCCCATACAAGCTCTTTTTCAACCTGCACACAAGTTTCTCCTTACCCATGACTTCATAACCAAGTGGCTGTTGCATATATATCTCTTCCTCCAAATCACCGTGAAGGAAATTCATCTTAACATCAAGTTGTTCTAAGTGCAAATCTTCTACTGCAACTAAACTCAAAACAATATGAATGGAAGTCATTTTTACTACAGGAGAAAAAATCTCACCAAAATCAATACCTAGTTTTTGTGCAAACCCTTTTACCACAAGCCTTGCCTTGTATCTTTTTTGTCCACCTTCTTCCTCCTTGATCCTGTAAACCCATTTGTTCTGCAATGTTCTCTTACCTACTGACAACTTAACCAAATCCCATGTCTGATTCTATTCCAAGGAGTCCATCTCCTCATCCATGTCATGCTCCCACTTCATGTGGGTATCCTCCTGCATTGCTTCTTCAAAAATTTCAGGCTCACCACTATCAGTCAATAACAGATAAAATAAAGAAGGTGAAAATATTTTTGGAGGTCTACTTACCCATTGTGACCTTCTCACAAAAATATGGGGTGTTTGAGGCTCATTTTGTATGTGTTGCATATTCGTATCAACCTCTTGCAGAGACCGACATCGGTCATCTAATGCCAATGTCGGTCCTGGTTGCCGATGTCGGTCATTTTCTACTGACTATCGATGTTGGTCCTGGCTGCCGACACTGGTTTCTCTCACCGACACCGGTTCCTGTAGGTTCCTGTTTTAAATCTGAAAATGTATTTTCTTCCACAAACTCGTCAACCAGTTCATCCTTAGGCATCAAAATATGATCCCTATACATTCTCTTTTCATTCCACTCAATATCACGACTCCTAACAATCTTAGCATCATCTAAATCCCAAAAACAGAATCCAAAATCACCAGAGCCATAACCAATAAAAGTGCATCTCTTGGATTTAGCATCCAACTTCTTCCTATTTTCTTTATCAACATGCACAAAAGCTTCTGAACCAAATACTCTAAGAAAAGAAATATCTACCTCTTTTCCAGTCCAAGCTTCTTTTGGTATTCCACCATTCAGTGCACTTGAAGGCCCACAGTTGATTAAATATATTGTCGTGTCTACTGCTTCTGCCCAAAACTGTAAGGGTAATCCAACATGTAATCTCATGCTTCTTGCACGTTCCATGATAGTTTTGTTCATTCTTTCAACCACACCATTCTCCTGTGGTGTTCTAGGAACCGTTCTTTCTCTGTGTATTCCATTCACTGAACAGTAATCATTGAAATCCTTGTTGCAGTACTCACCACCATTGTCAGATCTAAGGCATTTTAACTTTAAACTAGTTTCATTTTCCACAAGGGATTTCCATCTTTTAAAAGTCTCAAAAACATCATATTTACGCTTTATACAATAAACCCATACCTTTCTTGTGGCATCATCAATGAAAGTCACATAATATTGGGATCCTCCATGAGAAGCTACCTGGGCTGGTCCCCACACATCTAAGTGCACAAGCTCCAATTTTTGCTCCTTATTTGTTGCCCCAACTTTAAGAAATCTCACTTTCTTTTTCTTTCCAAATATGCAATGCTCACACAAATCAAGATCTAAATGTTTCAAATCTGATAACTTACCCTTTTCCTTTAATATTTGCATTCCCTTTTTACTCATATGGCCTAGCCAATTATGCCACATGCTTGCATCTGAATCTGAAGTAGATAGAATAGAAAAGGAATCAGTAATACAGGTAGACAAATACAATGTTCCTACCTTCTTGCCTCTTGCCACAACAAGATCTCCCTTGGTAACTTTCCAAGAGTCGGTTGTGAATGTAACCATGCAACCAGCTTCACCTAGTTGTCCTGCAGAAATTAGATTTCTCTTGAGGCTTGGCACATGCCTCACATATTTCAATACCCATGTATTTCCATTCTACAATTTTAGATGAACTTCCCCTTTACCAGTAATATTGCATGGTTCATCATCTCCTAAATAAACATGCCCAAAATTACCCTGGACATAATTTTTGAAATAACCCTTATTAGGGGTAGCATGGAAAGAAGCTCCTGAATCTAAAACCCAAGATTCTATTTTATTATCCAAGGAGAGAATAAGGGCATCTTGCATTACCTCAGTTGCAACATTTTCCTCTTTACCTTTATCTGGTAGATTCTCTTTGTTTTCCTTGAACCAACAATCCTTCTTTGCATGTCCTTTCTTTCCACAATTCCAACAAGTTATTCCTCTACCTCTGGATTTGGATCTGCCCATCTTTGACTTTGATCTCCCATTATTCTTGCTCTTGGATCTCTCCTTTTTCCTTCCCCTGCTTTCTACATTCAAAGCATTTCCAGATGATGACTCTCATGTACTTTTCCTGCATATTTCTTCATTCAGGATTATACTAACCACATCATCAAACTTCAAAATATTATTAGTAGATGTTGTATTACTAACAACCATTACCAAGTTATCCCAACTATCTGGAAAAGAGCATAAGAATAAAAGTTCTTTCACTTCATCATCAAAATGGAATATTAACCGATTTTAATTGATTTACAATGGAAATGGAAATCATTCAAGTGGCTTGATACAGATCCACCTTCTTGCATTTTTGAATTAAATAATTTCTTCATCAAATAAACTTTATTTGAAGCACTTGGTTTTTCATATAAATTAGCTAAATATTTCATCAACTCTACCATGGTTGTTGCTTCAGTAATATTCGAAGCTACAGATGCTACCAAGCTCAATCTTATAGATCCCAGAGCCTTTCTGTCAAGAATCTTCCATTCTTCATCAGTCATTTTTGTAGGCTTCGCATTCACATCCAATGGTAAATATAAATCTTTCTGATACAGATAATCTTCCACCTGCATCTTCCATAATTGATAATTACGGCCGTCAAATTTCTCCACTTTGTATTTATATCTTCTTCCATTGTTGTGCTCCCACTCAATCAGAAATCCCTCTGTGAGTAAATCTGTCAACACACAAAACCCTCAAACAAAGCTCTGATACTAGTTGTTGGGGTTAGACCACACCAATGTTGTACAGATATATATTCAATTTAAGCATGCAAGCAATAAACACGGAAATTAAACCAGAAGAAAAATAAACAAGAGGAGAATGAGTAACACAAGATATAACGTGGTTCACCCAATGTGGGCTACGTCCACCAAGAAACAACCAATCTATTATTCTTTCTTCACAGAGGAAATACAATGAAGATTTACAATCTTCCACACCTCTCACGGATGTACAATACTTTTTCCTCACAAGCTTCTCTGATATTTCTCCAAGAAAACCTTCTTACAATAATAATCAAATCTTCTTACCTTCTAACCCTAGTTTTCTAGCTTATAAGCATATACAAACTTTAGGGCAACTTAGTTATGCATTTACAACCCTCCGATCACCTTTATAACAAAGGGTTCAGATTTAATCCGCGTCAAATATAAAAATATGATTGCAAGATAACAACGCCATTGGTTACCAAACCAATGTCGGTTCCTTCTAGGACACCGATGCTAGTTACCCAACCGATGTCGGTTTCTGTTGAAACCAACAAACCTGAAATGCATGCCATTTGTGAAGCTATTTAGCTCCACAACTTAACACCAAAGAGTGTGGGAAGAATGAGTTCCCCAGGAAGAAATGCTCCCCGCAGGAGTTTTTAGTCCATAGTACAAAGGAGTGGGGAGTCTGTAGTGTTCTGCAGATAGAAGATAAGTCGGAGGAACCAATTTTAGGTGTAACGGTTCCTTTCGGGCCGAAGTTCTTCATACTTTGGTTCGAGCCGCAATAAAAATGAGTTGGGTGAGTGGAATAATCAAGTGCATTGTGGAAGTGAGGCAATGTGAGCAGAACAAGGTTGCAGAGAATGAAGCATCAGATAGAATGGTTCCTGGGACGCATGAGTTCCCTGCATTAATGGATGCCTGACGAGTACGAAGGAGTGGGGAGTCTGTAGTGTTCTGTGGACAGAAGAAAATTCGGAGGAACCAAGTTTGGGCGGAACGGTTCCTTGCGGGCCAAAGTTCTCCGCACTTCGGTTCGAGCCACAATACAAAGGAGTTGGGCGAATAGAAGAATCAAGTGCATTGCAGAAGTAGGGAAATACGGGCGAAACAAGGTCGCGGAGAATGAAGCATCAGACGGAACAGTTCCTAGGAGGCACGAGTTCCCCACATTAATGGATGGCCTGATGAACAAAGCAATTTTTATTGCGGATAGGTAAGGCGTTGAGAGAACCTCAGGGACGTGGAACCAGTTCCACGAGAAGACTAGTTCACCGCAAGCCACTATAGGCCGCAACACAAAAAAAAGGAGTATAGTGCGGGATGTAAGGGGTGTGGAAGAACCAAGAGTAAATAGCCCCAATTCCCCAAAACACTGAGTTGTCCAATTATCAAAGGAATAAAATATAAAGGTTATAAAGTGGAATATCAACATTATTGCAGGTTGTGCGTGCAGATTTGGAACTCGAGTTCCCCACGTCTCCTCCAAACCCGCATGGCTATATCTTTCGCCCAGGTTGTCCAAATTTGACAAAGTTGAACTTTTTGGAAAGTTATTTTCATTCTCTTGCCATGAAATATGAAAAGTTATAGAACTAGAAATACCTGAAGATATAGTCTAGAAGATAAACCATCTCCTTTATACATATGAATAGTGAGTCAGTTGAAATGTCTTTGTAAGTGAAAGGTCAAGGGTCATCTCAAGGAGTTATGTAGTTTTATATCGACTTATTTTTTAGCATGTAAATGTTGTTGAAAGGATGCACAACTAAGTGTTTGTTTTGAAAATAATAAGGGTGTTAGTGTATTGAAGGCATGAAAATTAAGAAGAGGAGAGAAGAAAGAAGGTGAGCTGAAACAGTGATCACATCATGTTGATGAAAGCAACAACGTGGTGAATGTGATCAAAACCAATTTTGTATGTTCAAAGCCTGAGTTGTAGCTCAGTAGTTTTAGGAGTGAGCTTCCTCGTAAGTAGGTGCTTACAAAACAATAGTCAAGTGGGTGCTTGGCATAGATTTGGAGCTACCCCATATTCAACAAGAGCATAATCTCAATCAAAAATTCAATTCAATATGAGTTACATATAAATATGAAAGCATCTCTGATAAACTAGGAACAAACATATTATCTCTCAAGACTAATATACGTGTGTGGTTATAATAACCATTATTCACGTATATTAATATATTAAACAACTTACATGGGTTGTTATTACTAACAACTCACCCACACAATAAATTTTACAAATTACTCCCGTAATTAACCTACTAACAATGTCAACACTAATATGGTTTTTCCTAACATTCCCCCCTTAGTGCTAACATGGGGTGAGGAACATTGTCTGTACCATCCAATTACATAATTTTTGAAAATATATCTTCGCTCCCTTCAAAAAAAAAAATCTATCCCTATTATTTTAAAATATATTTTTCCAATTTTAATAAAAATATATATACACTCCCCTTCTAGAAGTTTGTTTTTAGAATGCCACGAGGGTGAGTGAAAATAGTGATTAGATTAAGCTTTCCACCGCCTATGATGGAGATTACAATGCTTTGCGAGAGGGTACTTTTAATGCTGCAGGTTGATGACGAAAAATATATACAAGTGATTGACCTAGTATGTTATCAAACTTCTTTAATTATTTGTAGTATCCTTTTTCTTCCATACCACACCTTCAATGTCCCATCAGAATGCCCACTAAATATTCGACCTCCACAATGGATATAAGAGAGAGAATTTCTCCATTCCTACTCGAAGTTGCTAAAGTTGATTATGCAAAACTGTAAAGCTTGGAAACATTCATAGATGGCAGGTTCACCAGAGCCCTAAGTATATCATCTGCTACCGTGGATGATTTCTTCAATTGCCTCAAAGGTTTGTATATCCATTTTATATAGATTCCTAGATCTTTCAATTCCTCTTACTCAATAATAAAGCTCGACAAAGCAAACATTGCAAGGATTTTTTCTTCCAAGATCCTAGATGATTGCAAGACCATAAAAAATTGTTGCAACAAGCATCGACGACCTACGTCTTAAAATCATGTATCTGGTAATACGTTCAGGGAATGAATCTCATATAACTGATGCCAACAAACTTTTGATGCCGATCTATTGGAGGAAAGGGTGAATTGATCTGAATTGTGCTCGATTGGAGTATGCTTGTTGATAACTCTTATAACAAGGTCGAGCCAATGTAATAGATCTGATATTTCCAATCTTTCTGAGATAGAGATCGATTTGTTAAGGGATTGAAATGACTGATAGTGCCAAGATCTTCCGATTGTTGATTGTAATGTCGATAGGAGAGGGGATATATCAAACTAAAACTGTCACCAAGGGGTGTGTTGTAATCATAATGATGAACGGGAGGAAATGATGGATTTCCTTATGGATCGATAGGCTTAGATATTTTGCCCAACAATAGTGCAGACCAAAATGAATTTGAATTTTGAATACAAAACTCAATCTGCACGCTGTTGTTTCACCCTAAAAAATAATTCGGAACAAGGGATAATTTTAGTGGCGAATATTCGTAATATAGCAAATATTCCATTTTTGAAAATTTTGAAAACGAGATTTTTCTAGTACGGGTCAGTGACCTGTTCGCCTAAAAATTATAGTTTAATTTTTTTTAGGGGTCGGCTTCGCCTACCCTTGAAAAATATCCCCTATATAATCCTAGATTATTCGCCAGGTAGAACACTTCTACTTCACTCATACCACCTGAGGGCATATCTATTATCAAGTACAGTAAACTTGTGAAGCAACAGAGGCCACTACACAAAGTGTAGTTTTATAGATATTCATCAAATTTACAGTTGGGCGACAAGTATTTTTCTCAGACGCACAACAAGAAAGTTCCACTGACACGCGACAAGGAGAGTTAGTTGACGCATGAGGAGATTTTGTTGACATGCGACAAGAGGGTGGAGGCTGAGACATGTGATAGAAGATTTGTTGTCGTGCGACAACAAACTTGTTGCGCGTCTGCAGCCTGTCGCGCATCTGCAACATTTATGTCAGGTGAAACATTTGCACACAAACCCCAAAAAATTTGCCTTTCAGTGAAACAGGTTTCGGGGATATTTGTTAGGTATTTTGCACCTCTGATTTCCAAGAGGTCTCTTAAAATGAACCTTGTTCGGAACATTTTTTTAATTTTGGAATGCAAACAATGAACAAAATGGAATGAAAATTTGTGTATAGAGCGAACAGGATGAGAGGAAAAAGATGATGCAAATCAATGATGCCTACCAAACGGGTTCACACGAGGTCAGCTTTGCTACACTGCCGACAGAGTGCAAGAAGGGTGAACGAACCAGCAATTGGGTTTGCACGGGGTCCACTTTGCATATTCAGTGCTTGAACGTTTTGGATCTACAACAAATGGATGAACATGGAAAAAGGTAACAGGTTCGCTGCAAGGTCCATGGTATTTGTTCGATTGTTCTCTAAGTCTACCTAACAAACAAAGGCATGGGTGGAGTGAAAAAACCAGAAAGGCCCCTTTCAAAACCAGCTCTGATACCAAATGTGGGAGTTAACCCATATTCAACAAGAGCATAAGGTCAATCAAAAATTCAATTCAATATTCTCCAAATATGAGTTACATATCAATATAAAAGCGTCTCCTATAAACTAGGAACTAACATATTATCTCTCAAGACTAATATATGTGTGTGCTTATAACAACCATTATTCACATATAATAATATACTAAACAACTTACATGGGTTATTATTACTAACAACTCACCCACACAATGAATTTTACTAATTACTCCCGTAATTAACCTACTAACAATGTCAGCACTAATATGGTTTATCCTAACAGTTGAAACCATTGTAACTTTATAAGACAATTTTCCAAGCTAATTCTCTAGTTCCAGTGGGTTTTTGTCCCTCAAAGGGTCTCCCACATTAAATTTTGTCTCTTCATGTGTTTATGTGGGTTTGATGCTCTTTCTCTCACATGGGTGGATGTTCATGTATCTCATGGTTTACATAATTAAGTTTGGTTAATTAAATCATTATAAATTACACAAAATTTTAACAAGCATTGATTCACCCCCCTCTCAGCACCTAGAATGTCTAACAATTGGTATCAAAGAAAGGTTCTCTTTGTACAAGTTTAACATCTTAAGAGAAGGTCCTCAAGGCACAAGAATGGGTGGTCAAACTGATATATTGTTAAAGAAGAAGTATGATATTTCTCAAGCCCTGATTAAATACCTAAATGTTGAAATTAAGCTCATGGAAGAAAATCATCTTGAAGAACTCAAAGAGGTGGAATTAATTGTCAGTAAGATGTTAAAATATCTAAGTGTCAAACAAAAGACATTAGTCAAACTTGAGGAAGAATTGAAGACTTCAAAGGATGAGCTGGAACAAATTAAGGATAAATTTATGACATATCTAAGAACCAAGGAAATTCCAAGCAATGAAAGACACCCAAATGACAAATCAGGTCTGATTTTTAAAATGAAGAAACCCAGTGTGAATTAGAGCATGAATCTAGTCATGAACCATGTCAAACTACCATCAAATCCAATGATGAAGAATGTGATAGACTAACTGTTGAGTTGAAGACACTAAGAGAGGAACTTGAACAAGAAAATCAAAAAGAGTTGAAGGGAAAGTCAAATCACATCTCATTTAAAGGACACACAAATATCATCAAGCATCCAAATGCAAGGAGATTGCCTAGTAAGTTTCATGGAATTTGATTTTCATGTCATGTCTTTAGATATAGAGCTAGGGATTGCATAAGGAAAGTAGACAAGGAACACCCATAGAGGGATTGCAGGACTGAATTTGAAAAGAACATAATTTGTTTCAATAACCATGAGAATGGTCACATAGCCAAGTGTTGTCTTGAAGAGCCTATGGAGCAAGATTGGATCAAGGAAACACCTAGAGACAAGCATCAACTTGTGTGCTACAAGTGCAACAGAGTTGGAAACTTTGCAAGACACCATTTCATAAGAGGAAGATCTTATACAAGAGAAAGGATGAAATCAAGCACACTCCTATAGAACCAGCCAAGAAAGAATCAGAACTAACAAATGAAGAGACAAGCTCAAGCAAGGCATTAGGAGGAAATGGTAAGTCTGAGAAAAAGGAAGGTAATTTTAGTGTAAGTAATGAAGAATTGCTACCTTAAGCCATACTAGAGCAGATATATAAAATGCAATATGAAATTTTATCAGACAGTGAATCAAAAAGTGAGAGCCTAGGTGATGTGATTGTCACACCAAGGAATACACCCAAGAAGAATGGAAAGATTTTAAGGGAATAAATGGAGTCATCATATTGTTTTGATGACTATATTTTGTTTTGAAGTAACCTCACATGGTGAAGTGCCTTCTCTAGGCTTCTACAAGGCATTTTTTAGTTGAGAGAAGCAATGTCTGCTCCAAAATTTTCTACCTAACCTGCAAATAAAACTCTCTTCATGATGATGTTGTACGAACAATCCAAAGTATGTGTTTGCAATAAAGTTCCCATTAGTTGTTGCTAACTGGAGTCCTCATTCTATGGGCAATTTGATCAAGATTTGAAAGTTCCTCTTCATGATGTTCTTGACAAAACAAATCAAATTCTCCAAATTTAGTCTATGAAGCCTCATTCAAGGTGTATGATATCACACTATATGGTTACAAGCAAGTGTCAAAAGTATGTTCTTGTTGAATATAGGTTGTGGAAACCTTCCAAAGGACATAATGGACATCAAAGAGTCGCATTGTATAGAATTCATGAATAACTTGCATGAATAATCTCATGAGTTTGCTCAAAGTTGGTTAAAATGATTCAAGAGTTGTGTCATGATTGTCATGATCATGTCATACATGTATGAAGCTTCTAAAAGGGTTTAGAACCTATACCAGTCAAGATACACTATGAATATGAAGTTTGCAGTTGTACTAAGTCCTATGATGATTGATCAAAGATGAAGAGAAATTAGATAAATACAATGATAGAAAATGGATGCCTCTCAGATCTATGTAGTTTTTTATCCATTTTTTGTCGCCGAACAAAAATGGATAAATGGGGTCTACAGCTAAAAAACGGTCAATTTGATCAAATTCATGTTTAGGGGTCTTTTGTGTTTACATTAATCCCAAGTTCGAGAGGAAGTCCTAGAAAATCCAAGGTTTAATGCAGAAGGTTGAAATTTGTATAAGATGGTGGAGGTTCGAGCTGCTCGGCCAGTTGATTGTCGAGTTGAGCATTATATACCTGGAAACTCGATCTGTGATTTAATAAGAAGCATAAATGATATTGAGACTGAGTCAATATGAAGGACTACACATAGCTGAGCTAACATTCGCGCGAAGCAAATTGATTCCTATGGAGTTGTTACATGAGCATGCACATCGAGCTCAGTGTGGCTCATCGAAAGTATTAAGGATGTTCGTGATCGGGAGATCTGAGCTCACGGATTTGTGGAGAGAACTCAGAAAGCTGAGCTATGTTGCCACATGAAAGAGGTCGCTAGAACAACATATGTGGTAGCTCGGGTGCCTATGAGAGATGGCTTGAAGAGTGAACTCGACATTCAAATACTGAAGCTTAGATTGAACGTTGGAAGCCAATGCACTAGTTGATCGATTTGGTATGGAGCTTGAATGGTGAAAGCTCGGCATAAGTACAATGTAGGAGCCCAGTAAAGATAACGGTAACTTTGGTTTTTGAGTTGGAAAATCTTTGCATTTTAGCAAGATTAAGAACACAGCGAGCTTGATGTAGAATTCTCGAGGCAGATAGATGGTGGCTCGATCATCAAAGTGGCTGTTAACCATGAAACAATGAGCTTATGGATTCATCGCAGGAACTGGAGAATAACTCGGGTCAAGTCAATTTAATGACTCAAATGATTGGCCTTGATCATTTCAATGATGGTTCGATAGTTGCATAGAGGGGATAGAGCTCAAAGCTTGTTGGGAAACTAGCGTGGAGATCTGTATGCCGAGCTCATATGGGCTCGACACAACGAGCATGAGGAACATGGTGAGAAAAGCATAAGCTCAGTGGGTGGTCGGGCTACTTCACCAAGTCGACAAGCAGGGAGTCATCAAATTCAATGTCGAGCCAGCTGGTATGAGTCGATGTTGAGTTTGGGATCAAGTGATGAGCTCACGAAAAATATGGCTCGGTTTCGTTAATGAGTCGCTTAGGATGAAGCGATCCAAGAGAGTCAGCGATATGTTTGACAGAGGCTAGGTCACATTGACGTGTTGAGTTCATGGACATTGGGATAGGCTATCAGAAGTTGAGAGTACTCTAGTTTTGAGCTCAGTATATGCCTAGAGGGATGAGCTAGCGAATACCAAACCAAGTGGATTTCACAGGACGATGGTCAAAGAGTTAAGGCCAAGTCACTTAGCACCGTGAATGCATCGTCCGACTATAAGTGAGATTGGGTGGAAATGAGAAATGGATCTATATTGAGCTCGTGATTGACATAACGGATTAGAAGGTTCAAAAAATTGGTGAGCTCGTATGGAGTGTTAGCTCATCTAGGAGAAGCTGAAGCAAGTCCTCTGTAGAGTTGTATCTCGGCTCGGTTGGAATGCACAGTGGGATCAACTCACAAGTCTTGGAGTCACGTGTAGAAGCGAGCTCGGATAACTAGGATGAGCATTCAACGCGGGGTCGAGTTGACATTGGAGAGTTGAGCCCATTTCAGTGGGACCCGTAGAATTTTCTGACCGAGCCATTTTGTGAGGGTCGTGGAGTGTTGGGTCGCATGGGGTTTCGGTGATGGAAAACCGAAGAAAAGGTTCCACGTCAGGGGGTTTTCTGAGACTCACATTGCCAAGATGTGGGAGATTTAGGCAAGCATTGTCAAGTAGGAATAATAACGGTGGCGAGCCAAGGGAGAAATTCCACCAAGGAAACGTGCCATTAGGAGTCTGAGTCTATGGCCTAGTTATCAGGTGAGTCAGAGCACATTGAAGTGAGTTGTGAGGGAGGCCAATATGGTCAGCAGTAGAAGAGGGGATATTGGCGGGATCAAGGTAACTAACATGACATATGACCGAATTGGTCACCGAGTTTATAGGATGACGGTTAGCTTCCGAGTCAAATGCGAATAAAATTTGGCCTATGCAGAATTCATCACCGTTATTAGAGAAGATGGGAACGAGAGTTTGGTTTTGGAGGAATCTCACTTGGGCTTAGTAAGGGTACGGTGAATTCGAACCAAGGTGTATCTTGTTTGGCGAGTAATCTTGACACAGGTTGCAGACTTAACGAATTCTTCATAAGGAACGAGGCATTTCAGGCTTCTTGTGTGCCTCCGTGAGAAAGAAATGATGAAATATCAACTTGTTTGGAGTGATGAGCTCATAAGAGGCTCGGACGGCTGAGACACGTTTTTCAAGTTGTGAGGAACTTGGATCATTGAGTGATGGAGAGCTCATCAGTGAACATGGCACGGGGTGGTCTATTCAGGGTCGAGCTCACAACGACGAAGGTAAAAAGAGCTCACAGCAAGCTGAGCGTTCGACATCGAGCTCTGTGTGAAGAATCGGGATGTTCGCAATGGCCTTGTGGAACTATGGAAGAACTCGAGTGGATATGACCAAGATGTTCGATTGGTTTTAGAGAAGGGAGGATTCACGAGTTCCTAGCTGAGCTCAGCGTGGAGGTTGAGAGCGATTCAGATTGTTGAAGCTCGATGGAGTCATCGAACATAGCGAGCGACTCAGGGAAAACGATGTGAGTTGGGAGTGGCCCGTTATGCATGGAAGTCAGATAAGCTACTCGTTGAAAGGTCGAATGAAGACAACAAAGGATACGAGCTCAGCCACATGTGGGAGATAGTTGAGAAACACATAGGAGTAACAAGCCAAAAGAAATAATGAGCTCGTGAAAAGAGAGTTGTTGAGTTAACGTAGATGGTGGACTCGTTCAAATCATCGAGATAAGAATAGGGGTGTCGGGACTGAGAAGATAACAAATTTGATGAGCTTGATCATGAAGGCGGTGGTTGGCTCGAGGAACTGAGTTACACATGTGTTGTGAACATGGAGTTCTCAGACAAGCCGAGAACGTGGCTTTGAATTCGGCAAGTAAGATGATGAGGCGACCAAGACCGAGCATTCATTCACAGCGTCGAGTCAATGAGAAACTCATTGGTTTTTCTTTTAAGGCACGAAGACCTCAGGGTGAAATATAGTTTGGGATGTCAACTGAGCTCGCTAGGAAGAGGTTGAACATGGGGGTTCACTTAGTAAAAGTATGGTATAACAAGTGTGTTCGAAGGGTATTAAAGAACACCCTTAATTCTAGTTTTTACCTCTAATTATTCAATTGATAATACCCCTCATGTTATATTATTAGAATGAAAATACCCCCTTTTTTTTCCATTTACCTTACTTACCCATTTTTCAATTACAATTTTATTTACCCCATTTTATTTCTACCCTAATATATTAGACAAAAAATATATTAAATTTCTCACTCTTTTTTTTTAATATGCATTTCCTCTCGAAAGATACTTTGAATCCATTGAAGACCTATTAAAAATCACCTTATATATGTTAAGCTTTAATCATTTATCAATATTTATTCAAATAATTAAGATGGTGAAATAATATTATTCGTGTTGAAAAGCATACTCAATCCTAGTTTTCTACCATCTTATTATTTCTTGGTTAAGAATCTAGATTTCTTTATTAATTATAATTTATTTTATGACCACACTCTTTTTGTAATTTTAAGGTATTTACTTTTAAAAACTAGGGTTTAAATGTTTGAGTTTTATATTAAAATTAAACCTCCCTTTCCTTTGGCCCACCTCTCTAAACTACCCCCAATACCTGATTCAAAACATTAATAAATTAAACCCTTTCACCCCCTCATGTCTACTGGTATATTGTCTTTAATTTTATTAATTTTAATTACCTCAATATGAACCCACGTTCTAGGATATTTCCTAGCTAATGAACCCCCCTTGAGGTTGGAGTTAAGCTCGTAGATCAGCTCACTCAGAAACATGCATGACATCAGAGAGGAGTTTGATGAGCTCATGAAGGGGTAAGTAAATCTTAGCCATAGATAAATAAGGCCTTAACTATTGAAGTTCATGGATTTGAGCCATGATATGGGTAGCTCGGTTGGAGCTCGGCATAAATGTTTAGAGCGAGCTTGTAAAACGGAAGCGATGAGTTTGAACGGGTTGTAGATGGTAATGACTCGTAGCATGAGAGTGCTATCAACCCAATTCAACATGGAGCTCAGTGGACCAAGTTGAGACCGAGTAAGTTCGGTCAATGCACGATGGGCTCGGTAATGGGATGTCGGTGACGACAAGCTATTGGTGAGGAGCTCGTGGAAAACACAAGATGAGTTGCGTGAGCTCTGCATAAGCCCGAGACACGGTCCACAACACGAAATGATTTAACGAGAGAGATCACAAAGGACTTGGTGAGGAAAGACTCGATGGGCTCAATAGATTGTCGAGAGTTGCACGAGTTGGAGTTGCTCGGGGTCGGTGGAACATGTAAGCAAGCCTGCCTTGTTCTAATGCAAGGGAGCTCGACGACCAACTCGGTGAGTTGGCAGGCGAGCCAACCACCAAGTTGGCCCTTCTTTCAAGGGAAATATTATTAAATTGATATTTTTTAAAAATATGATTAGATTAATATTTTTACTAAAATATTTTAATAAAATGATATTTTATTTAAAATATTATTTTAATTAAATAAGTAGATAAGTACTAGATCTGTCATTAATGAGACATGACGGAATTTTCTTAAGTGGTTCAACCAATTCTGTAATTAATGTTGACCATCATGTACCTTCATTTTAGGGAGGAATTTATGAGTTCTCCTCTCTTCTCTCACAGATTTCTTCTATAAATGTAAATGAGAAACCCATTTCAAGGGGTTGGACATCTTTTCTAGATTCCTCTCTCTTTCTACAAGTTTTGTGGATTATGGGGACTTTCAAGCCTCTTTTCCAACATTGTAATGGAAAACTTTGCCTCTTCCTCATGTAATGATGTATTGTGCAAGTGATTGAAGTAATAAAATTGTGTTTTGTGACTAATTATTGGTCCTTTCACCATTCTAGCTACTTCTTTGTGTCTTTCTCATTTATTTAGGTATATTATGCAACTTCAAGTTTCCATTGCAGGTTTTGGGAGTTTTGTGCTTATCTGGGAGTGAAACTTTGTATGTGTAGTTGTGGTGCTTTTTCATCCTTCTCATTTTCATCTTACTTCACTGGAAAACCAAAAACTTGTCTAGCAACAAGCTTTCTTGGTGCATCACCACTTCTAGGATAGGTTTTATTTATTGCAAATCTCTCTCCCTTAAACCCATGAAAATATTAGCATAGGTCTACTTAGTTGTTTTATTGCATCAGAAGTAGTGTTGTGTTTAGTTTAGGAAGAGGAAGTCGGCCCTCTCCGGAGGTTCACCTCAAGCCCAAGTCCCACATCTTGAGAGGTGATCCAATGTTACCCAGTCACACCGAATGTCATGTTCACTTTCAGGCCATTTAGAGGGTGCAACGATTTGGCGATAACATTAGTCATTCAAGGGTTTCATCTAATGTGTAGCCTGCATAGAATACTAAAGAGTCTATGAATATGCATTTGATTGTATTCCATGCCCTAAGTCACTGAATATGAATATGTGAGTATCCTGATTGGAAGTTAAACGTCCAATAATGCTTAAATCAGAGTGCGAAAGGAAATGGCAATTCTACAGTACTCTTTGAGATGTACCACAATCAAAATATCTCTATCTCAGTTGGGATGTCATAAAATGTTTGTGAGTAAGGTGTGCGGAGGTAAAGAACACTTACCAACAATTTGTGAGTAGCATGTGTCAAAGTAACTATATTAATGCATCCAAGTCATAATGAGAGGTCAAAACATAGTGTGTGTCTTGTGAGTGAATTGATCAAGGTATAAAGGTTTGAGGGCTTTTCAAGATCTCTTGAATCATGAATCTATGGTATGCATGTATTGTATGTCCATCAATCTTGTCAGTGCATAGTGAGTGATTTATGTTAATGATCTTCAAGGTCTATATAGTGAAGTAAAGATATACTTCATCAAGGATTCAAAAGTTATCTTATGAAAAACATGACTCAGTACTCAATTTTCAGTGCAAGATTTTGTAAATGCACTTTAAATTTATATAAGGCCTTTTAGGTATGAACTAGCACCATCAAGATTAACTAGATTAATATATGCACATCCTGAGTAGTAACTTGAGATAAGGTGAATTATGACTTCATGGCCTCAGTTCAATGTGTGACTTGAATGGACAAATGTTTTTTGGTGTTGCATTGATGCCATTAAGGAATGTAAGAAGTTTTTAAAGGCTGAAAGAGTTTGATGTGGCTCTTCAAAACAGAAGTATATCTCTATGTTTCTACACCTTGTCACTGTAAGACTTGTTGGGTATCAATTATCATTGTCCTACGAATATGAAGAAGACAGTTATATTTCTTTGATATCTTTGTAAAGTAAGGGAAATGTATAGCCATATGTCTCTTAAGACCGTGAAGAATGCCAGCAGGAGTCATAAGAGAGCTATATGTGTAAAATGAAGCATTCAAGGGAGATAAGTGCATAGTTTAAATGCTCCATGAAGATATAAATGATAGTGTACATGTGTGTCAGAAGTCTTTAGGATAAGGGGAGTTGACAATAACTCATTCTCAAAAGTAAAAGATGCTCAAGTCATCTAAAAGGCAGTATTGGTCATGTCTACTAACGTAACAACAAGGGGAAGTGAAGAGAAGTAGTTTCATGAGGAATATGGAACCTTAGAGAATGATGAAGTTTGTCAGATATGCACTGAAAAAGGTACTTTAGGGACAATATCATCCTTTGAGGCCAAGTTGGACATTACAAGGAGATGAGAGCTTAGACAAAGATAACTAGCCAACCATGACATTTGCATCAAAATGAGGTAATTCAAGCCTGAGGGGAGCTTGATATAGGATAAGATGCTCTTATCACACCAGGTACAAAGCCCAACAAGTAAGGAATTGGAGAAAGAAGGTAGAATTTACAATATTTAACATAATTTCTTGAGAGGCACAAGCTTGAAGCATGATGAATGGCCAAAGTGAGGACAAGTAAGAGGAGTATAATCTTATGGGAAGCATGTAGTTGTTCACACCAGGTATACATACCTCATATGTTGTTGGTAGGAGCCAAGAAAAGAGAAAAATGAGTCAAAGGGGGAGCTTGTAAACAAGTAAGCTTTTTGTTCTCATGCATTGTTGTCCTTGGTTGTAATTGTTTCATGTTAAGTAAACTTTTCCATAGATGTCAAAGGGGGAGATTGAACCAAGAAACATGAGAAAAAGAGTCTTTTAGGTGTTTGTCTTGTTTGGTTACCATCAATGTTTCTAGGTGGTTGTCATCAATGACAAAGGGGGAGTTTGTTGGGAAATGTGTCATCAAGTTGTCATTGATGTCAATTTCTTGACAATGTCAAGTTATAGATTGATGTCAAAGTATCCAAAATGTGTCTAGGTAGTTACATGAAGTGTCAAGTCATGTCAAATCATGAATTCATGGTGTGCAAGCATAAGCCAAGTGCATGGTCAAGCAAGTAAGGTGTGTGGTGAGTTCTCCCAAGGTGGTATGCAAGTGAGTATCAGGTGTTAACAAGTCTATAGCTAGTCTCCATGGTCAACTCATGAAGTATTAGGTAGCTTTAGGCCAAATTCTAGTACCAGTTCAAGTATGTAGGTGTGGGAACATGAGAAATGGATCAAGGCAAAACAGACAAATCATTGTTTGAGCAATATGAGAAGAAATAACATGAGTGGAAGGAGTATTAGGTCAATAGTCAGGCTTATAAGGCATGAAGGTAGCCATTCTAGTGCATTTTAGTATAGATAAGGCTAGTAAGCAAGTGCATTTGACAATTTGTACATGTTAAGCACTTCCCATAAGTCATGAAAATCCATGTGTGCATTTTTAGGTCTCATTATACCTTACAGAAAAGGACATGTTTTAATAAAGTTTGCACGTATAGGTGTATGTAAAGTGATTCATGAAGAAACCTCTGGTGTCTTAGATAGTTCATGATGTACTTCAATTGATCACAAAGTTGTATGAGCAAGTTGTTTGAGAAAATAGGCTTTTCTAGTGTATTGTGGACTTTTGGTGTGCGGTGGAACAGGTTCCCTAGGATCCAAAGTTCCCTGCATGGGTCTTGGAGACGTAGATCAAAGGGCCTAGTGTATTACAGGACATGAGTGTGGTGTGGGCACAAAGAGTGCAGGTAGAATGAGTTCCTCGGGAACAAAGGTTATTCGCAGGAGTGTTTGGTCCGTAGTACAAAGGAGTGGGAGTCCATAATGTTTTGTGGACAGAAGATGATGATAATTAACCAGAACAAAATATGCAGAGAATAGAAAACACAGGAGACACAAACATATAAGAAAATAACTCGAGACAATTTTATTCAATATTTGATAAGCCTTTATACAAGTAGCTTGATCATATTGATTAAGAGTCAAAGCTTATCATGTACAACTCACACACAATCCCACTTATCTCTCTAAGAGACTTATTCTCACTTCTATATCTCTATGAGTTGTTACTAACAAATCATTTTGACATATAATTAAATATTGTTCACACTATTAATATATTTTTCCTAACAATCACCCCCTTAGTGTGAACACGGGGAAAACCTAGATCCTGTACTTTCATCTACTTTCATGATACTGGTGATTTTCAAAGGATAATCACAAACCTAGAACAATGGTTTTACATATGGATAACCAACAACCAAGAATGGTGGTTTTTACATATGGTTTACCACAAACCATGTATGAAGGTTTTACAGATGGTTTACCTACAACCACATCACGATATGCAATACTATCACTGACCCTCATCATTTTTCACATAGGAGGATATTATTAAAAATATGAATAGGAATATTACTTTTATTCTTATTATAGCAGAAAACAAACACACAATTGAAATAAAGGAGGTTACCAATACATTTGAAGCAGTCTCTTTGTCGGTGACTAACAAGAGATGTTGATTAGCCTCCTCCTCCTTGCCTCCAACCTCCGAGATCTTTATTTAGAATAGAAATTCATCATAATTGTAGTCAGGTTCTTCTGGTGCTGGTTCTTCTTCATAATCTGATTCTTCTTCCACAACAACATTTGCTTCATTTGGTTTAAGATTTCCATCGAGTAGATCTTTAGCTTGAATTCTGCAATATGTATATGTGTGTCCTTTTTTCTTGCAATAGAAGCATTCAAGGTCTTCTTTGTTTTTAGGAAAATTCTTATATCTCTTTTTAACAATCAAAGAAGTTTCTTCTTTTACATCTTCTTTTGTTCTTTTCTATTCACTTAGAAGTGCAGATATCATGTCTTCAAGTGATTGTGTGGGCATTTGTTCGAGAGTGAACAAAACATCACTGTACTTAGGATGAAGACTGTTTAGAAGTATGGCTTTAGCATCTTCATCTTCTATTACAGCTTTTACTTCTGCAAGTTTCCTTATGAGTGATCTTAGTTCATTAATGTGGCTTGACATTGTCACATTTTCATTCATCTTGAGTTTGAATAGTTGCAATTTTAGTGAAAATTTAGCATTGATTGCGTTTGAGCCAAATGTTTTGCCGAGTAGTTACCAAATTGTTTTTGAGGATTTTTCCAGATCCACATAGTGTAGCTCAGTATCTGATAGGGCAAGTCCTATTATTGCTTTTTCCTTATCATCCCTTGTTTCACACTCTATTAGTTTTGCAGTGTCTGTGGGTTTTGATTCATCTCCTGATACAATCCTCCATAGATTCTTATGCATTAATTGCATTTGGATTTTGACTTTCCAGGTGTGAAAGTTCAATCCATTGAATTTGTCTAGTGGAATGTCTATTATACCTTAGAGCGTCGGTTTCGACCGAAAATGCACTCTTAGGGGAGTTGGTTTCAACCGATATTGCTCCCGATTTACACTATATATTTAAAAAGAAATAAGAATAAATTACTTTTTAAATTTTACATGGATATTTCTATAGTATAAATAAAAAACATTGAAATATATAGAAATGACTATCAAGTGAATATCAAATTACATAATACCTTATATTATTAATCCATTCGAATAATGCATAGGCTCACATTAAACAAAAAGCACAGGTCAAAGTCAGAGGTGACGTGTTCGAAGCTTCGAGGCCGTGCGAGGTCAAATTATCACATCACATGCATGAGGGTTAGATTATCACATCACATTAGATTATTTGTGGGATCTTCAACCGACTTTAATGCCTAACCACTATGAGATCTGTGCTCGTCGTTTGAGGGTATACGCAGATCAAGGGGACATGTTCTCCGTTTGAGGGTGTGCACAGGTCAGGGATCCCTCTGGTCGCTGTCATTGGTATAAATTTCGTGCACGGTACAAGATTGTAAAACCTCCACAGTCATCATTGAAACATTAAAAATGTGAACAAACTACCTAATGGGATTTAAACAATGCACTAAGAAGAATACATGGCCCTAGAAATTAATCATTCTGATACCAGATGATGATAATTAACTAGAAAAAAATATGCAGAGAATAGAAAACACAAGAGACACAAACATATAAGAAAATAACTCAAAACAATTTTATTCAATATTTGATAAGCCTTTATACAAGTAGCTTGATACTATTGATTAGGAGTCAAATCTTATCATGTACAACTCACACACAATCCCACTTATCTCTCTAAGAGACTTATTCTCACTTCTAAATATCTATGAGTTGTTACTAACAACTCATTTCGACACATAATTAAATATTGTTCACACTAATGATATATTTTTCCTAACAGAAGACAAGTCAAAGGAACCAGGTTTGGGCGGAATGGTTCCTTGCAGGCTGAAGTTCTCCGCACTTGGGTTCAAGTGGAAATACAAAGGAGTTGGGTGGGTGTAAGAATCAAGTGCATTGTGGAAGTAGGGCAATACGGCCGAAACAAGGTTGCAGAGAGCGAAGCATCAGACGGAACAGTTCCCGGGAGGCACGAGTTCCCCGCATTAATAGACGGCTCGATGAACAAAACAAAGTGTATTATAGATAGGTAAGTCGTTGGGATAACCTCGGGGACGTGGAACCAGTTACATGGGAAGAATAGTTCACCGCAAGCCACTGTAGGCCGCAACACAAAGCAAAAGGAGTATAGTGTGGGATGTAAGGGGTGAGGAAGAACTAAGAGTAAATGGCCCCAGTTCCATCGTACCTCCAGTTCCCCAAAACCCTGAGTTGTCTGATTATCAAAGGAATATAATATAAAGGTTATAAAGGAGAATACAAACATTATTGCGAACTGTGCACACAGATTTGGAACCCGAGTTCCCCATGTCTCCTCCAGACCCGCGTGGCTATATCTTTCACCCAGGTTGTTCAAATTTGACAAACCTTGACTTTTTAAAGGTCTTTTCATTCTCCTTGCCATGAAATCTGAAAATTCAGAGAACTATCAATACCTGAAGAGATAGTCTAGAAGACAAACCATCTCCTTTGTACGTGTGAATAGTGAGTCAGTTGAAACATATTTGTAAGTGAAAGGTCAAGGGTCATCTCAAGGAGTCATGTACTTTTACATAAGCTTGTTTTTTAACATGTAAATGTTGTTGAAAGGATGCAGACCTAAGTGCTTGTTTTTGTTAGAACATAGTGATTAAGTGGTCTGACCAACCTTTAATGTATATGGGTCCATCACTAGTATATAGGTTAATATTTAATAATATGAAATATTTATATTTCTGTTTTTAAATATGCTAACCTGGATATATACTTTAAGTTAAATATTTAATATCATGAAATAATTATATTTCTAATATTAAATATTATAAACCTAGGTGTATGTGTCAACCGTTTAGGTTGAAAAGGTGGGTCGAGAGACATACCTGATCACCTTATATAAAAAGGACTTTAGGTCCTCATTTGATATATTCGGGAAATATATCAAAGGTGTGCAAATCAAGTGATTTGATTTTAGCCTTGGTAAATAGGGTTGTAAGGAGGAGGTGATCTTACTGGATATAAAATAAGTTCTTTGAAGTGAAAGGTTATTTTCAAAGTGGTTTTTACCATATTGGGGTTTTTTCACTATAAATATTGTGTCACCTGTGTTATTTATTTCATGTAATTATTTCTTTATTTACTTATGTTATGATGTAATTTTTATATAAATATTTATTGTAACATTATATAATATGTAAGTTGATTAAATCTGTATTTATTAGAATCATCAAATTCTAACATGGTAACAGAGTGAGGTAAATTAAATAAATTAAGATCAAATGTTTTATATTTTATTTATTGTTTTGTGAAGAATTGGTATTTGCAAGAAAATTGCGGTGGATCCCCCGTCTTCGAAACCCTTGGTGAAAGGGGCTCTGGAATAAGTTATTTACCTCGACATGAATATCATATGTAAAGGTTAAAATGTTTAAGAAATATTTTATTAATTATTGTATAGTTTGTAATGTATGTGCAGGTCAGGTAAACATGTAAAAATTCAAATCACAAGGTCTAGACAATATTTCTCGAGAATAGGCTCGGGGTTAAAGACCCATGGAATGGGGTAAAATAATGCAATATCCTGGTTAAAAAAATTTCTTACATATTTTTATTAAGGAGTCATCTATAGTTGTCAAGCTCCATTTAAATAGGGTCCTTTCTATATATATATATATATATATATATATATATATATATATATATATATATATATATATATATATATATATATATATATATAACAAAATAACTATAATTTTATAGTTTTTCAAACTAAATATTCAAACATAAACCTAACATGTGTCCCTAACCATTTATATTATCCATGTAAGGGGGCGGCCTCACTCATTTATATCTTATAGTTTGTAAAAACTATATAAATAAACATGTTTAAATGTTTTCTTTTATATAAGAGTGAGAGTGGAGAATAAAATGAGATAATATCTCATGTATAAATGTGGGAATTATATAAAATATTTTGCAATATTTCCATAGTTTTAAATGTGTGCAGGGTAAAATTAAGACTAAATGAAGGGAGGAGACAAGATTCATAAAAATAGGGATTTCAATTTATTTCATTGGTCGGGTGAAATTACTTGTCCCCTCTGTAAAATATGCAGGTTAATCTATACTCTCATAAATCTACTTGCACATGGTAAAATTCTTTTAACCTGGTCTATGTCCTTTAAACCCCTTTCATAAGGGTTATGTATTTTTTTATAAAAAAAATACTATAGTTTATAATTTTTATGAAATATATGTTGTTTTTTTACATTCTATAAACTATATACCTTTTTTTTATTATTGGTAAATAGTTTTTTGAAAGGGACTATACCCTTGTACAAGAAGGCTCAAAAGCCAAGATTGAATCATGGAAGCCCAACAGCAAAAAACAGTCTGCTCAGAAAAGTACCAACACCCAGCATCAATTCAGCAAAAAAATAGCTGAAAAACAACAACCAGTCTGCAATAGCACCATGGCAGATCCAAAAACCACTGTTCGGTAAAGACAAGAGACAATGTAGAATAGTCGAACAACAAAAGAGAGACAAATCATCGAGGTGGAGAAGTGGCATTCTTTAAAATAAAAATTTTCTTTTTACGGATAGTTACCCAACCTGATGATGCCTCCATGAATGGAGGGTTAGAAAAATGAGTATTTTCCATAGTTGTAATAATTCCAACTGAAACAACATCATTGTTTTCTTGAGATAATTTTTCCTTGCTGTCAACAACTAAATGAGATAAATTTGTTGCATTTTCCTTGTTGTCGGCAATAGGATTTTCTGATAAAGGGGTTTCAGGGACTAAATCAGATTCAACCTCTGCATTTGAATTTGATTCTAGGTCCTCTTTTGCACCGAAAACCAAGTGTTCTGGGCAGTGATCAAATTTGAAGGGCTAGTCTCAATTTCATTGTGAAGGGCAAATATTGGATCAACCCTTCAACTGATGAAAAGTAGTATAATCGTTTCACACTTTATATGAAAAGAGTAAATCAATCATACATGTCGTACAAAAATTGAACACTTTTTCCAAAAAGAGATTTTATTTTTTTAAATGGGTGATTTTACAAATTAAAAATGTCAATGTATCATATCTAATAAGAGTGCTTCCCCTTAAAATGTAATAAATTCCATTTCATAAATAATGTAATGAATAAGTTATATTGTGAGATCCAATAAAAAATTTAAAATTAAACTCTCTAATTAACATTGGAATTACAAAGTGACAAACAAAATTTTTAACACACATAATGAACCTAAAAATTAATGACAACACAAGGTTCTTTTACTCAAATTTAATTTGTTAAATATAAGAGAAAAAATAATTAGTTGTATAAAAATAATTCATGTTTCATCTAATAAATAGTATCAAGAAAAATATCAAACTACCAAAAAAATTGTGATCTAAATAGAAATGTTTCTCGTGTTCACCTCAATGTAAGCAAAACATATCACCAACACATTTTTTAGGCTCCCTTCAAAAAAGAAAATACCTGAAACACAAAATGAGATATAAGTCATTACAAGACACATTGATCAACATTTAGACCAAGTCAAATGTTCTTGACAAGTATTCATTAATTATTTTGAAAAAAAAAAATCTTATTAAATTAGTAGTAAAATATTGAAAACACTTATCTAAACTTCCAAAGAATTTTTTTATAAATAAAAAACAATAAAGAACATATTTTATAGAAAGAACTTCCAAAAACTCACCATCTATTTGTCTAATGGAAGCGGTTTTCGAGTTTTTTTAATTCTTCCATGCATCATAAATAACATCCCAATCTACCTCATTTAGAGCATGAGGTGCACAAAGAGATAGAAACATTAGCATATCCAATGTGCTCAAAGAAAGCCTGGATCTATCATCATTCTTTATCCTATTTAACTTTGAAAACCCTCTTTCACATATGGCTGTGCTTGCTGGAATTACAAGAATAGCTTGCCATAGTTTCATCAAACATGGAAACCCTTCAAACCATTCAGGTTCACCACCACATAGATCCCATGCTCCAAACATATGTTTTTTTGGATATGATCTATAAATAGTACAAATAAATTCATCCATCTCACCCAAACATTTAACATTGTCCACAATAGGCGAGTTTCCAACACTAAATTTGTCACATAAACATGTTAGCCATCTTTTTGTTTGACGATCTCTATCTTCTGTCTCCTCGTAGTAATTACGAGGACTGAAAAATTTAGCAGCATTAAATATAGGTAAATCTGTGAATCTTGTATCAAGAGAATCAATTACCTTAATTATAAAGCTTTTCCCCAATTCAATGCAATCATCTAGTGTCCCTGATCTGTGTGACTTAGGCAAGCTCTCAACTCTCAATGCATGTACATGTAATGTACCTGTTCCATCTGCAAACTCAAGAGATCCTCCTTGTGCCCTGGTTAGAAAAGATGATGTATGTAGAGTACCTGTCCCAAATATGCCTCTTTGAAATCTCCTACGAAGCATGTCAACTGTGATATCTAATGTAGTCCCAATGGAAGTAATATCAATATGATCCTCTTGAAATTTTTTATTCAGCTTATTTAACTCAATAAGCACATCTGCAAGTAAATGGATGCAAAATTGTACCTAAAATATTGTTGCCAAATCATACATGTTTTTCTCCTCTAATTCCCATTCTTTCAACAAAGCAGGCATGAGTTTTACAAGTCTTTCCATGACCTTTCCTCTAGAAAGCCACCTAATTTGATGAATTTGTAACACTTCCAACCTGCTGATTTGAAATGACTCCATCAACTCTCTCAATGCTCCATGTCTTTTAGCAGATTTTCCAAGCCATGAATATATTTTATTTGCAAATTTATCAATAAACTGCAACTCTGGAAAATAAGATGAAGCATCATTTGCTGCTAATGCTTCTCGATGAGCTATGCAATGAATATCTAATAAATGAGGAGCATCTCGACGAAGCTTTGTGGACAAACCTTCATGAATTCCCCTCATGGCAGATGCCCCATTAGATCCAAATCCAACTAACTTCATTAAGGATAAATTCATCTCTGTCAAAAGAGTGATCACGGCATCATACATAGCTTGAGCTGTTCCATCCTTTATTTCAAGGAGTCGTATAAATTTTGTTACACATTGACCTCTTCCTCCATTTGTCAAGTATGTAATATAAACAATCAAATGTTGTTCCATAGTACAATCAGTGCTTTCATCAACTAAAATAGAATAAAATGGACTATGAAATATATCATCTTTCAACTTTTTCCAGTAAACCTCCTTAGCAGCTTGTAAAAACTCTTTTCCAGATGTTGTATTTGTATATGCAAAATATTCATTTGTGAGAGGCATGTGTGGAGTTCCTTTATACCTGTTCAAGTCACAAATCGGCTTATAGAGCTCCAAAGATAAATCATGTATGGCAACAAAATACATATTTTCCATCACTGATATGATTCTCTCCTTCTTAGCATCTACCATTAGTTCTATGTGTTTAGTGATTGGAATGTTACTTTGTTTATTTTCTCCCTCCAAACGTTGTGATGAAAATTTATGAGGATCTGATTCTGCATGGGTAAGAAGGCCACTAACTTAAAAGGTGGTGCTTCCATCTTTAGCAAATGGAGTATCTCTCTTATATTTGACACACCAAGAACATTTTATCCTTTCTACACCATTGCAGTCTTTTATAGCATAAGCCCATGGAAATCTTGTTTTCCATTTGGCCTTGAATGTCCTTTTAGGTTTCTTTGATGGGTGTTCCTCTTCCCCAAATTCTGCTCCATCTAACTCGTGCTCTTCTTGTGCAAGAATATCAAATTCTTCATTTTGAGAATCACATGGTTGACTAGAATGCCGAGAGATGCCAAATGCATCAGCAAGTGACAATTGTTTTTTATCCTTCTTTGGACGACCAATGGAAGCCATTTTCTCAAACAACTTACACGACACTTGTCACCTATTCCAATGAAATAATTATAAAAATATCAAAATAGTGTTTTCACATGAATTTTTGTGTATTATTTTGACAATTTAGAATTAGAGATTAGAGAATATTTAAGAAAATAATTTAGAGTAATTTGTATAATCATGCAACACTAAAATCTCAAATATAAGATTGCACTAACAAAGGGTCATGGATTCCTTACCTCTTCACGCTTGGTGAACTACTCCTCGTTAAAACATCCACTCCCTCAAAGTTCAATGTTCAACACTAAATAAGTTTTCTGTCCATTTTCAGACAATATATTATGTAAGCACACTTGAGTAGAGCTTATAATTTTTTATTTAAAAAAAAAAAAACTTCTTTCACAAAAATAAAAACAACAATAAAAACATCTTGCAGAGATGTTAAAGAAAAGACAATTTTGAAGTGGCAAATAATTCTGCCACTTATTTGTTCTCCAAAAGTGCAATTGAATGTTAAATGCAATAGCATACTCCTGAATTTTTACTTTCATCAATCATAGAATACAAAACTTAAAAATCATTCAATAACTACAATAATATTTAATTTTAAGATGGAGAAGTGTTTAATCAATACTTTTAGTAATGAAAATATAAACTGTGCAGAGTTTATTCTATTTTTCAGTATAAGCTGACTCACAAGTGTACCTGTTTCAATGTCTGAATGCAAGATGAAAGCAATACCCCAACTGGTCCCTTTGATTCTGTACCTTAATTTGTATGAACCAGTCTGCTCCTCAGCGTTGAATAGAAATCTGAAAATGATGAAATACTTATTTTCCTTACAAACTCATACAATGTACTGGCCCTCTCCACAATCCAAATGAGATTTTTAATGTGTAGCTGCATGTATTATTGTCTTCAACTCAAATCAAATTAATGTATAGTTGGAGTCTGCCCCATATTTTTGTGAAAACAATTGTCAAATTAATAATCCACAGTTTTTTTAACAATTTTCATTGAGGCGCCCTGTCAATCATCTATTTTTTTGATGTACCACACACAATATGGCAGCAGGCTATAGGTAATAGTTTGCCAGTTTCGTGAGAATCTAGATTCTAGACTCCTCTATTGGCAATGACATTCAATACAGTTGTGTGCTGAATCTCCAATTAATTTTTTTTTATTCATTTGCACATTGGATACAGTTTGAGTTAATGTTTATGTGGACCTTCAGGCTTCAATTGTGGACGGTGTGACCGTGTGAGGTGGAGAGTAGGAGACTAGAGTCGTGGGACTCGAGAAGCACAGGTGACAAGTTTGTCATGACAGGCTACAGCCTACAGGACGGCTCGGAGGCTCGGAGCTCCACATTGATTATTGCAGTCTACAATTTGCTCTCCCCCTATGGCTATTACTCCATTCTGAATTTTTGATACGTTAAAACTACTAAATAAATTTCTAAAACATATTTTACCCATGATTTACAACCACTACAGTCTACCAGATACAGCTGTCAGTGTCAATGGAGTTGGTGAGGTGAGTTAGACTGAGACATAGCAAATTCAATGAGCCAAAACAAAAATGGTGGGGTATTAAATGTGGTGGCACGATGTGTCAAAGGAGGACTGCAATTTGAAATTTAGATGGATGAGAACACTGCTCGGAGCCTGGAGGAGTATTCAATACAAAACCAAAGTCAAGCGGAATCAGATAATACAAATCCCGAAGGGGATTTCAATAAAAATCTTTACAACACATAATTAATATGATGCAACTGCAAGTTGTTCTTTGTCAATGGTGTCATTGTCGACTCTCGGGCCACTACCAGTCTACCAAAGCCATCTACCAAAGCCATGTTCAAGCTACTTAAAACATTAAATGTCATCTTGCCTGCCCCTCCAAATTCTCAACTAGCTAAGTGACATTTTCGAATTTTTCCCTTCATATGACATTTTTACTAAAATGCTAAGCTTCGACATTGTCAAACAATTTTTATATTTTGAATTTCTTTTTATGGGCCAAAATTTTTCTGCACTTTTCTGACAGGTTAGAAGCCCTTTGACGGGCTCTAGCGGGATCAATTTTGATCATTGGTTCCGGGAGGGCATCTTTCCATCAGCTGTGTTTCTCATGTTGGTGTTTTATCATCCCACAATTAGTAGAGGTGTGACCTAAACAAAAACATCTTCTGCATCGGAATGGAAGACCTTCGTAATCTAAAGGTTGTGGCCAAGTTATGTTTTGCACTCTGAGATCAATGGTTGCAGGAAGGTTTTTAGCCGTGTCTAGTTCCACCAAGATCCGAGCGTAGGTAGTATGGTTATAATCAGATGTTTGAGAATCTATAGAAAGTGTAGTTCCCAAGGTGTTTCCAATAGATTTCAAACATTCACCACTCCAGAATTGGAGGGGTAAATGGGGGTAATCGGATCCAAACAGGTTTGCGTGAAAAAGACTCAGTGAGCAGGTTAAAAGAGGGGAACCAAGATTTAATGACCAGGTGCTTAGATTGGAAAACCCAAAGCTTGGAAGCAATGGAGTTTTTGTCAGCTATTGAATAAAAAGTTACTATAAAAATACATTTAGCACATGGGTATAAGTCTAACCTCCCAGCGATCAATGGAGTCCAGTGCTTGGAGATCCATGCATGTAGATCAGGAAGGCTCGGCCAAAGTCCTCTGAATCTGTAGATAAGAGCATGTTCCTTATAATAATTTTCAATTGAAATGACCTCCTCCCCAAATGTAATGCATGGGGTACAATCTGTAGGCTTCATAGGAGAATCCTTGCCCCTTAATGCATCTTTGAACGAGGTTACAGTGGGGCCGTGAATAGGTGCGCCATGGCCAGTCCCGTCAAGAATAGAGGGAGCCTGACCGATGAATGTGCTGCCATCCTCAGAAGAAGTAATAATTTAACCGAGTATTGAAAGCAAGATTGATCCAGGACAGGGCCGAGTCCTCATCCCCCAAAGCCATGCCACCTCCAACTGCAGGTTGTCTCAAAGTTTCCTGATGTACATTGCTGGATCGTGCCTGGAGGTCGTCGTCGTTGTCGCCGCCATGGAAATGGACAGAATCTATGCCCCATTTAGGGTTTGCGCAGGGACGAATAGGGCTCGCTGGTTTCTGTGTAGAATGGGCACGTGTGGCGACCATTTTTTTTCTTAAAGTGCATATATTTTTACATTATAAATTATAATAGGTTATTATAATGTATTAAAATATAACCTTCCTAATATTATACAGAAGAATAAATTCTAGAATTTCACATTCTAGAAATACACAAAAAAATTTGGCTTCATTAAATTTGACGATTAAATGACCGTCACGGTAGACCAAACATAAGCCATTATGACGGTCATTTAAACGTCAAATTTAAGTTGGCCGGAATTTTGTCTATATTAATTTTTTTTCAGAAATTTTAAGTTGTTATGCATTCTTAGGGACCTCTTCTTCACTTCTATATGGTCGGAAATATTTTTTTATATAAATCTGGGGTATAATGCAAAGCCCTTTATATTGAGGGTTATTATTTTGATCATGAGAGGTTAATTAATATGCATTGTAGTAACAAAATTAATTATGATCAAATAGTTTCTTTAGATCTATAAAATTTAGATCTGATTCAATTAAAAGTGTTGTTTTTATTATCGATAAATATGTATCTAACTCTGTGGTACATTGTATATTATAATGGGGTGTGTTTTACAGGTTTAGAAAAATAATGATGTCCAGTTATTTCTGTCTTTATAAAACCCAAATCTTGAATGAAACCAACTAAAACATTTGGGTTAAAATAAAATTTATGGTGAGGAAACTCTGGATGATTATTTTTGGATCTTAGGTTGCTCCCATCAGTTGTCAGGCAACTATAAAATGAATGCATGAGGCTCTTTCTATGATTCTGCGCAATGTGAACGGTGAGTACCTTCTACACATTGGTAATATCGAACATCCAAAAAAGGTATGGACACAACTAGAATCCATGCATAAAGGTTATTTGGCATATCAAGAATAGTAATGAGAGTATAATAGATGAAGAAATTCAAAGAAATGGTCTGTATATTTTTGATGATTTCTCTTCTGCATCTTGTTTTATATCTCAAAGTTTGAATAATTCAAAACTATGACATGAAAGGTTATGACATATTAATTATTGAAGCTTATATGAAATGTATAGATATAATCTAGCGAAAGGTTTACATGTGTTGTCTTCTTCTCTTGAAGTTACTTCATTAAATGCTTCTAAATGATGGTTTTGATTCTGATTTAGTAAATGGTTATGATGATGTTTTGATGCTATAGATGTTTCTAAAACTCTCATCTTTCTAGATAAGAAATTAAATTAGGTTCAATCTATGTTAGAAATTTCAAATCCTATTAACCTTAGGAAAATGACCAGAAGCCATCATATGCACCATGCATTAATTATCTTGTATGAACCCGAGTCGCAAAGTATTATAGAGTCTAGGTGGATATACAAAGTAAAATATAATGTTGATGATAGTATTAAAAAATATAAAGCTAGACTTGTTGCTAGATGTTTCACTCAGAAACCTCGTATTGATTATGTTGAGACATTTGCCCATGTAGCTAAAATGAGTACTGTTATGGCCTTATTTGCACTTGTCACTCAATTTGGGTGGGAAATCCACCAAATGGATAAGAAAAATACTTCTTTGAATTGTGATTTAAAAGAAGAATTTTACATGTTTCAACCTAAAGGATTTGAAGAAACTGGTAAAGAAAACAATGTTTGTAAGTTGAAAAATCTTTGTATGGTTTAAAACAAGCTCTTAGAGCTTGGTATACGAAAATCGTTTCCTTCTTTAAACTGTTAGGTTTTGTTAATTGTTCTTCTAACAATGATATATTCATCAAGCAATAAGGCTCACATATTATCATTATATGTATATATGTTGATGATTTGCTTATGACTGATGACAATTCTAATTTAATTCATAGGATTAAAGAGAAATTGAAGCAGTACTTTGAAATGAATGAGTTAGGTCTCTCACATCATGTTCTTTGTATGATTGTATTTCATTCTATTATTATTTTTCAAAACACAATATGCAACCATTGTATTGAAATTTTTTTTTATGATTGATTGTAAACCATTTTCTACTTCAATGGAAGTTGGAATAAATATTGATCCTAAATCTGCATATGAAAAAGGTCGATCCTATTTTATATACGGTGTTAGTTGATAAGTTGATTTATCTAACTATAACTAGATCAAATATTTCCTATACAATATGAATTACTTCAAGGTTTATGAACCTTTTTTAGAGATCATTAGAATCTTGCAAAAATAATTTTTAGATATATTAAAGTAACAATCAATTATGGGTTGTATTATACTAAGAATGAAAATGCTATCTTATATGGATTTTGTGATTTTAACCATATTGATGTTGTGTTATAAAATATATTGGATATGTGTTCAAGTTTTTTTGGTGTAGGAACCATTACTTGGAACAACAAATGCAATCAACAATCTCTATTTATTCTACTGAGGCAAACAAGAACAATGGAAGAAGTAAAGAAGCCATGTGGTTGCAATAGTTGTTGGTAGAGATACACATGGAAGTTAAAGGAAGTATTCTTCTTCTATGTGGTGGTCAGAGTTGTATTACTCTCGATTAAGAATCCAGTTCAACATCAGATAACGAAACACATTGAGATAAATATACGCTTCACCCATGAGAAGGTGTTAAATGATGAGATAAATTTCAAGTTTGTGTTGACTGAAGAGCAGGTTGCTGAAATCTTCAAAAAGTCCCTGAGTGCTGCAAAGTTTTGTCACTTTCATGAAAAGCTTGTATTGTCAGAGTTGCCATTGAGGGGGAGTGCGCACGACAATGTCACCTCCTAATGGAACTTGGTTTTTGTAAAAACACCTTCAAGTATTTGTAAAATACCTTTGAGCATGTCTACCTCCTCGACTTCTTTTTTAGAAAGAAGTGTAGAAAGATCTTAAAGGCGGTCTTCAGTAAACTCTTTAGTGTTGTTGAGTTTATTGGTAAACATCCAGTACAACATATTGTTAAGGAGGTCCTTGGTTGTAAAAGGATCCTATATGTTTGGGTTCAGTAACCTCTTATGACAACCTGTGAAAACATGTAAAACTCAAAAATCATACTTAGCCACTGATTATGGGATGATCTTTGGGACTCCAAATCCTTTTGTACAAAAGGTAAATTGAGTATGATGAAGTTGTTATAATTCCTTCAACCGATATGCTAGCCTAAAACATTTATGGTTTAAGGATTATAAATCTTATAGTATACCACAAGTAGATAATCTATTGGCATATGTTATGTCATCCCACTTAATAGTAAGGGGGAGTGTTGGAACATAATGATTAAGTGGTCTGGACAACCCTTAATGTATATCGGTCCATCACTAATATATAGGTTAATATTTAATAATATGAAACATTTATATTTCTATTATTAAATATGCTAACCTAGGTATATACTTTAGGTTAAATATTTAATATCATGAAATAATTATATTTCTAATATTAAATATTATAAACCTAGGTGTATGTGTCAACTGTTTCGGTTGAAAGGTGGGTCGAGAAACATACCAAATCACCTTATATAAAAAGGACTTTAGGTCCTCATTTGATATATTCGAGAAATATGTCAAAGGTGTGTAAATCAATTGATTTGGTTTTACCCTTGGTAAATAGGGTTGTAAGGAGGAGGTGATCTTACTGGATTTAAAATAAGTTCTCTGAAGTGAAAGGTTATTTTCAAAGTGGTTTTTACCCTATTGGGGTTTTCTACTATAAATATTGTGTCACTTGTGTTATTTATTTCATGTAATTATTTCTTTATTTACTTATTTTATGATGTAATATTTATTTAAATATTTATTGTAACATTATATAATATGTAAGTTGATTAAATTTTTATTTATTAGAATCCTCAAATTCTAACAGTTTTAAAAATAAGAAGGGTGTTAGTGTATTGAAGGCATGAAAATTAAGAAGAGGAGCGAAGAAAGGTGAGCTGAAATAATGATCACATCATGTTGATGAAAGAAACAAAGTGGTGAAGGTGACCAAAACCAATTATGTATGTTCAAAGCCTAAGTTATATCTCACTAGTATTATGAGTGAGCTTCCTAGTAAGTAGGTGCTTACAGAACGACAGTTAAGTGGGTGTTTGACATAGATTTGGAATGGGTACTTCAAGGTGAGTCGGTGCTCACCACATGTTGAAACCATTTTAACCTTATAGGATACTTGTCTAAGCTAGTTTTCTGGTTCCAATGGGTTTTTGTCCCTTGATGGGTTTCCCACATTAAATTGTGTCTACTCATGTGTTTATGTGGGTTTGTTTCTCTTTCTCTCTTATGGTTGGATGCTCATGTCTCTCATGGTTAGCATAGTTAAGTCTGGTTAGTTAAATCATTATAAATTTCACAAAATTTTAACAAGTACTAATTCACCCCCTCTCAGTGCCTAGAATTTCTAACAATTGGTATCAGAACAAGGTTCTCTTCATATAAATTTAACAACTTAAGAGAAGGTCCTCGAGGCAAAAACATGGGTGGTCAAGTTGATATGGTGCTAAAGAAGAAGTATGAGATTGCTCAAGCCCTGATTAAAGACCTAAACGTAATCAAAGACACTCAAATGACAAATTAGGTCTGGTTTTTAAACATGAAGCAACCCAATGTGAATTGGAGCATGAATCTAGTCATGAGCCATGTAAAGCTGCCATCAGAGCCAAGGATGAAGAATGTGATAGAATAAATGCTAAGTTGAAGACACTAAGAAAGGAACTTGAACAAACAAAGCAAAAATAGTTGAAGGGAAAGTCAAATCATGTCTCATTTAAAGGACACACAAAGATCATCAAACAACCAAATGTAAGGAGATTCCCTGGTAAGTTTCATGGAATTTTCTTTTCATGTCATGTCTTTAGACATAGAGCTAGGGATTGCATAAGGAAAGTAGATAAGGAACACCCATGGAGGGATTACATGATTGAATTTGAAAAGAACAAAATTTGTTTCAATTTCCATCTTAGGGTTGGAAGAGAAAACTAATCACATTCATCTTAGGGTTGGAAGAACAAACGATTCAAAATGAAGTCTGTGGATTCCTTGGACATATTGGTTATTATTGGAAAGTAATTAAGCGGTATGCCAAGATTATTGCGCCATTAGAAGAGTTGCTGAAGGCAAAATGAAAATTTAGTTGGGGTAACACACAACAACAAACATTTGAGACTTTAAAGGATACACTCACCACCGCGCCCATATTATGCTTCCCTTCTTGGAATAGACCATTCCATGTTCATGTAGATGCTTCTAGAATTACAATTGGTGAAGTATTGGCCCAGCCAGGGGAAGATAATGTAGACAATCCTATCTATTTTGTAAGTAGGAAATTGATGTCGGACGAGAAAAATTACACAACCACAGAGCATAAAGAGTTGTCAATGATGTACGACCTTCACAAGTTTATACAATATCTACTAGTAACACTATTTATCTTTTACACCGATCACATAACACTTAAATATCTAGTTAACAATCTAGTTTTGCAAGGGCACATCTGCTGTTGGATCCTTTTATTCCAGGAATTTGAGTTTTCCGTTATAGTTAATCCTAGAAAAAGAAATTTGGGACCAGATCGTTTGTCATGGATCAACTATGGCGAGGACATGCAAAGAATAAAATAAACTATGTCGGATGCTCAGTTATTTAGGTTATAGTGCGCACCATATTATTTAAAAGATATTACAATATTCTTGCACACAAATATGGCCCCTACAAGGATGAAAACATTAGAAAAGAAGCAACTAACCATTCATACAACACCCTACCAACTAGTCGGAGATGACCTATACAAGATGGAAGAAGCACATATCTCTGTGCATGTGTGTTTTTGAGCATGAGCGCAAAACCATCATGGAAGAAGCACATTGTGGTATTGCTAGAGGCCATTATGCAAGCGAAGCTACATAACACAATATATTACTTGTTGGATTATGGTGGGAGACACTGGTATCCCCATATTTCACCCAGAAATCTGAGACTACCCCCATATTAAAAAAAAATATTTTTTTAAATAACGGGTCTTTTTGTGTTTTTATTGCCAGAAGATGTCTCTATTACATTAAGATATTCCCAGTGAATCATATGAGCCAATTTCGACAAATACCCAGATGCTCGAAACTCATTTTATCCCTTAGTCAAGTTTTGTCTGCGGGAAAGTTTTATTTAATTATTTATTAAATAAATAATAGCCCTCATTTGAAGTAAATTGTGCTCCGGTTGAATCCTATTGAAGTTTTGCATGCCATTATTCACACATCTCAATGGGGTTTTCACCAGGAATGAATTCAAAGCATTGTCTGTGACTTCTGGCAACATTTTTCGTATTTATTTATTTCTTTTGCGTTTTTCTCCGATTTTCCCCGTAATCTTTCTATTAAATTCCCCTGGGTCCATTCTTTGTTCTGTATAGTCTGTTTAATTACCTGGAACATCTGGAGATCATTTATGGTCACTGCAACCAGAAGGAATCAACCTCAGAAAGCAAACTTCTAATAAAAAAAGATGAAGTCAAGCACAAAAAGCCTCTCCTAGGCAAGTCACACTTTTTGGAATAAATAGATCTAAGCTGCAATGAGAATTTTGGTAGTGGCAAGGAAAGCGAGAATTTCTTACCTGCCTTGCAGGGTAAAAATTCCCATTATAAAAGAAAATCACTTAAAACATCAGCGGGAACTTCTTAATTGCCTTACCTTGCAGGGTAAAAATTCTCATTATGAAAGTCGAACAACTTAACTGAAAGAAGAGATTTTGGAGCTGCAGTGCAGGGTATAAATTCCCATCAAATTTGACTTCCTATTTTTAAAAATTACCCTTGCTTAAAAATGCGACCCACCTTGGATGAATAACAATGCATTTAATAATATTTATTAATGGTTTATTCACCCAATTTTGGCGCCATAAATAGAAGGAAAGTCAATGCAAGTGGAAGAGCTAAGGAGAAGTCAAGGATGCATGCTAAAAATAAATAAAATAAATTTATTTAAAAGTAACCAGCAACATGCATAATTGGGTGCCCAATTTGAGTGAATAAACATGATTATTTATTAATTAAATTGCCATAAATAAGAAGGGCAATTATTAAAAATAGTATGCTGAGGATTATATAAGCATGGGCTGCCATAATAAAGAAGCAATTATTTTTTTTGCTAAGGATTGCAGCCCAGACAAGTTTTGGTGCCAAAAGGAGGATTTTGCATTAAAGTTTATTTTCCATTGCCGGGAAGCTTCCAGTTTTGGCGCCTAGGGTTGGAATGGCTTGATTTTTGCTATGACAATTATCTGCATGTTGATATAAGTGCTCTGGTGAATTAAATAATATTTTTGTTTGCTTTGCATGCAAGCAAAACCTCAAATTTAAGGGCAACAAACTTTATATGTAAATTTCGGTGATAAAAATCAAGTATTGATGCCCTGGACTCCATCTTTGTCTGAATAAATTGCAGGTATTCATCATAGGTGTTCAAATCAATGTCAGATACATTGAATATATCTTCTGAATCTGAACAAATTGCTAGATTTGCACAAATTGATTCAATTGCAAGGGATTCCAATATAATTAAAAGAAAAAGAGCTCAGACAAAGATTGTTCCAGCCATGATGAAGCATGATGAAAGAAAAGGATCAGCAGAATCATACATAGCTTCCAGATTTGCTAAAGTCAATGATACAGACATAGGCCCTAAAGCTATCACCGATTTAATTGACAGATCCATATCTCATAATTGCAAAGGCTTTCGGCAAAAATTCATCCTCTTGTTTCTAACGCAACCCATGTAGAAGTCAGTGCATGGAAAATTCTTTCCAGGATCTTGTGCATGTGCTCCCAATCTTCCAGTTGAAGCTTTCATTGAATTTACTTGTATTTGCATTCACCTAGAGTGCTTTCCATAATTTAAAATTGCTCATACACAATTTCAAAAAAAATGATGAGTTTTTAATGAATTGTTTACGACAAACATTGCATTGGTGCATGTACTGGAGAAGAACTGCAAAAGCTTCAAGGATAAGAGGGAAGACAAGTCAAAAGCAATACTCGCAAGAAAATCACAGTCAACTGCTTCCAGATCTAGTTTGGTGAGAAACGAAGGCAAAAGAGTCAACTACATGCAGAATATGGAAAAAGAACAAGACTGGAAGTGTTGCAGCTTTCTTCTAATTTATTTTCTTCTTTCTTATTCTTTCTCTTATTTCCTCTGACAAAGTAATTGAGCTATCAATTAAATTATAAAACTTAAGTGATCAGTTTAAAAGTCGTTACTTGAAGAAGTCAATTACTTGGAAATAGGTGGCATACATGCAAAATAAAAGGTTCTATTTTCAGTTATAAATCATGCATGTCATGCAAAGAGGAATTCAAGGAGGGAGATTGCTAGTTGTTTCCTTTACAACTTCCACATGTGTCAGTTCAGTTATAGTTTCCTATTTCTAATTTCCTCTTATACACTATAAATAGAGGAAGAGCCTATGGGTTAAAGGATAATAATTTGTAAGCAGCATTCTCGTGTTCCAGGCTTTGAGTTGAAACCCTTGATAGTTTTTTGAAAGCGGAGGAATAGAAAGGAGGCATATTTCCGAGAACTTTGTGTCAACGGTGCATTTTGTTTCTTATTTCTTTCTAGATCTATTCATAAACTTTGTGTTATTCTAGATCTAGATCTGAAACCTTCATTTGCTTTGAATTATGTATTTCAATGATCTATTTGTTTTATCTATGTGCATGCGATCAACTCTGTAAACTATTGATTGGGTTGCACATCTTCTCTCCTTTCTTCCTGTTTTCTATTATTTTCCTCTTCTGCAAATATTTCTTTTCTCTTACAGTTGCTTACTTGCTGCAAAACTATCTAGCTATGGTTCATGAGCTACATAGTTAAAGTAATACCAACAAATAGATACTAGAAAATATAATTGACAAAATCTTACACGGGAGCCTCACCGGTAAATGAGGGAGATTTATCTCATGACTGCCTAGGTTTTCAGTTGTGCAGAAAATTTAGCCAACAGTTTTTGGCGACTCTACTAGGGAACAACACAAATTAGCATACTAAAGTTTTCTCTTACCAGTCCCCTATTTATTATAAGCTCAATCTGATAGAACGTTCATTCACGCGGTCTAGCAGAGATCAAGGAAGGATCGACTATTTTTATAGATTGTAGGAGCAATTCAATTTCAATCATCCTCCTCAAGTTAGAATCCGCAGATCTAGTCTTTCACGAGGAAGGAGAGTGCAAACTCCTCTAGATCCAGATCGTGTCCAGCACAATCCAGCAGCTGGGATTATTCACCAAGTCTATTCTAAAAGAAGACGCACTCCTTTCATGATGCAGAATCAGCCACTTGTCCCTGCCAGCACCTGTTCATGGGGTATAGCTTTTGGACCTCTGAATCTGACTCCTCCTATGCATGATCTACCTAAAGGGATGAGAAATAATTTTCCAAAATTTTTTGGAGATGGAAAGCAGAAACCAAATGATCACTTGGTTGCGTTCTTTATATCCCATGGAGTGCTCGCCGTAGAACATGAAGATGTGTTTGTCCAGATTTTCATAGAGAATCTGCATGACTTGGCTAGAGAATGGTTCTACTGGCTAGCTCCTGGTACCATAACCAACTGGGCTACTATCAAGATGCATTCCTGAAAATATTCAAACCAGCTGAAGATTCCAGTACATTGATAACTCAACTGACTCAGCTGAAGAAGGAGCCACAAGAGCACATGCATGATTTTATTGCAAAATTCCAAAGATTACTTTACAAAATTCCAGCTTCTACTTCTCTGAATGATGAGAATCAAAAGGTATTCTTCATCAATTCTTTACTTCCTGAAGTAAGCTATCAACTGCGAAGAGCACGTCCTTTTTGACTTGTTATCAGCCCAAAACATGGCGGTTGAAATTGAAGATGACCTCATCATGGCTGGAAAGATAAAGAGCAACACTTCTAGAGCTGAAAGTTCATCCTCTACTACTACTTCTAATTCATTATTGCAAAAGTTAGCAAATGAGATGTCACAGATGAAGAAACAAATAACTCAAATGGCTCAAGGCAACAACACTACCCCTGCTCAAAATTTCAACAACAACAACCGGAACCGCATTGTTGGTTCCCAAAGATTAGCAATTGAAGTTTCTCCCAGAAACAACATGGAGATGAATGAAGAAGACCAGGAAGTTGACGTTGATCAGCTCGAGAATGATGATTTTGTAGGTCCTACTGGTCGACTCCAACATTAATTACCTAAACTACAAATCTGAACATGACTATGAGGATCTTCTTGAAGATGATCATGGTCATGCATATGCAGTATTTACACAATCACAAACTCGTCAAGATGAGGCATTAGTTGATGAATAAAGAAGGGGCAATCCCTTTACCTTCTTCCTTAGCTCCCAGAAATAAGAATGTGAGTTCTTCATCTCAACCACAGAAAGCAACTCAGCTAGTATCTGAATCTATACCTTCTTTTGACATTATTGATCATGCCAAGAAAACTAGAGTTCAAATGTCAGAAGCTAAATACTTGAGAGCCTTTCCTGAGTAGTTAAATAGGCTAGTCAAATATGTACAATCACCAGGACAATCCAATACATCAAAAGGAATTCATCCAGGGATGATCATTTTTTCCTAAGCCCAAGGATACTCCTCCCCATAATGAATCTCACAGCACTACATTTGTTAAACCCTTACACAAAAATATTATCTTTTGAAAGAGTGGAACCTTTCTATGTTGTCTCCTATATTGCTTAATGGTTTCAAGTTAATGGTTTCAACTGCATTTTAGATTCAGGTGCTTCTGACAATGTCATGCCAGCTAAAGTTACAGATGCTCTTGGGCTTACCTTGACAAAGACCATAAAAAGGTGTTATTCCATGGAGAGACAAGTCCCTTTAATCAGACAAATCAAATATGCACAAGTTGTTATGGAAACTTTTCTTGACAAAATATTAAAGATGACAATCTTAGTTGTAAATATTCCTATCTCCTACGGGATGTTGCTAAGCAGAAACTTCTAGCAAAGAGCTGGGAGGAGAAGTAAAGATGGATTGGTCATGTGCTCATATTCCTATCAAAGGAATTAATCAAAAGCTGGAGCCAGAAAATAAGTCCAAGTACATGGTTACAAAATATGAGGATCCTAGATCTCAGATTCTTTTTCAGGAATCTGACCGTGGGGTCTATTTCTTGGAAATGGATAAAGCCATGTACCAGAACCAGAACTTGACCAAGCTAGAGCCAACAAAAGAAGAAGAAAAAGTTTGGACTCTGGATTTTAAAGGCACCTGTTGTTCTTTTGGATCAGGAAGTCAGACGTTCTATTAATATCTCCAGATCATGAGATATTCCCATACTCCCACAAGTTGATGTTCGAGAACACCAATCATACGGTGGAGTATGAAGCATTGTTGTTAGGAATGAAACAAGCTAGAAAGAAAGGAGTAAAACTCCTCAAAGCCCAAGGAGATGTTGAACTTATAGTAAAGCAAGTTTGAGGGAAAAATCAAGTCAAAAGAGATAAGTTGAAACATTACAGAGATAGAGTGCTTTCTGCCACACTCGATTTTGTAGCCTTCTCTATCGACTTCATTCCAATAAATCAGAATTCCAAGGTAGAATCATTAGGAGTCACAGCTGCACTATTAAATCCAGATAGACCACCGTCCATATTTAGATAAGGAAACTATAAAGTGGAGATGGTCTACCACCCCAAAGTCCCTGATAATGTTGAATAGTGGCAATAATTTCAATGATGACAAACAAACATCACATGTCTGGACAAGACAACTTTGACAGGTTGTGTGTTGAAGGGAGTAAATCACCACCATGACAAACAGTCAAGGAAAAACTGATCCAGGTTATGATGACAGTAGTGGAATAATCCAACCAAAAGGTAACAAAATCCCCAAGGGTTTAGTTTCCTTAGTGGATACTTTCAACAAGCATGATCAATACCTGAAGAAGAACAAATAATATGGTGATAGTTCTTCCTCAGAAATGCAGCCAGGTAAATCTGGGAACAGAGGAAGTTGATGAAGACTTACTTACCACCAGAGAGAAGAAAGGATGATCCACCACAGGATGAATTTGATGAAGACTTGCCCAAGGTATTTGAAAATAAGGCTAGAGAAAGGAAATTCAAGATCAGAGACTGGGTACTCTGGTGGGACAAGAGACATGAACCGAAGGGCATGCATGAAAAATATGATTCACTCTGGAAAGGGCCCTTCGTGATCAAAAGAGCTGCTAGAATGGATACTTTCTTCCTTGCCTACCAGGATGGAATTGAGTTACCACTACCTTTCAATGGGAAACATTTGAAGCTGTTCAGAAACTAAGATACAGGGTAAAACTTGTATGTATATAAATAAAATTTTGTCTGTTTTTCTTTTTTTTCTTGTGTTGTGTTGTTTTTTTTTTCCTGACCCCAAGCCCAAAGGACAAGATAAAAAACCTAGAGATGCTGGGATCTCATCTTTACTCTTGTCATTTTGATAGAGGAAAAGATGTCCACAGACAGAGCCGACTGGTGTCTCTAGATTTTACCCTGAAATCTGAGACTACCCCATGTTTAAAAAAAATTCATTTTTTTAAATAACGGGTCTTTTTGTGTTTTTATTGCTAGAAGATGTATGTATTACGTTAAGATATTCCCAGTGAATCATATGAGCCAATTTCGAAAAATACCCAGATGTTGAAACTCATTTTATCCCTCCGCCAAGTTTTGTCTGCAGGAAATTTTTATTTAATTATTTATTAAATAAATAATGCCTCGTTTGAAGTAAATTGTGCTCCAGTTGAATCCTATGTTGAAGTTTTGCATGCCAGTATTCACACATCTCAATAGGGTTTTCACCAGGAATGAATTCAGAGCTTTGTCTGTGACTTCTAGCAACATTTTTCGTTTTTATTTATTTCTTTTGCATTTTTCTCTGGTTTTCCCCGTGGTCTTTCTGTTTAATTCCCCTGGGTCCATTCTTTGTCTGTATAGTCTGTTTAATTTCTGGAACATCTAGAGATCATTTACAACTGCTGCACCAGAAGGAATCAACCTCAGAAAGAAAACTTCTGATAAAAAAAAGATGAAGTCAAGCACAAAAAGCCTCTCCTAGGAAAGTCACACTTTTTGGAATAAATAGATCTAAGCTGCAATGGGAATTTTGGTAAGTGGTAGGAAGGTGAGAATTTCTTACCTACCTTGCAGGGTACTTTTTCCCATGAAGTCAAAGTCACTTAAGCTGCAATGGGAATATTAGAGGTGACAGAAGGCGGGAATTTCTTACCTACCTTGCAGAGTAAAAAATCCCATTATAAAATAAAGAAAAATCACTTGCCTTGTAGGGTAAAAATTCTCATTATAAAAGAAAATCACTTAAAGTTTTAATTTTCCAGTGGGAATTTTGGCAGTGGCAATAGGCGAGAATTTCTTACCTACCTTGCAGGGTAAAAATTCCCATTATGAAAGTCAAATAACTTAAGTGAAAGAGGGTATTTTTGGAGCTGCAGTGCAGGGTAGAAATTCCCATCAAAGTTGACTTCCTATTTTTGGAAATTACCCTTGCTTAAAAATGCGACCCACCTTGGGTGAATAACAATGCATTTAATAATATTTATTAATGGTTTATTCACCCAATTTTGGTGCCATAAATAGAAGGAAAGTCAATGCAAGTGGAAGAGCTAAGGAGAAGTCAAGGATGCATGCTAAAAATAAATAAAATAAATTTATTTAAAAGTAACCAACAACATGCATAATTGGGCGCCCAATTTGGGTGAATAAACATGATTGTTTATTAATTAAATTGCCAGAAATAGGAAGGGCAATTATTAAAAATAGTATGTTGAGGATTATATAAGCATGGGATGTCATAATAAAGAAGCAATTAATTCTTTTTACTAAGGATTGCAGCCCAGACAGGTTTTGGTGCCAAAAAAGGAGGATTTTGCATTAAAGTTTATTTTCCACTGCCAGGAAGCTTCCAGTTTTGGTGCCTAGGGTTAGAATAGCCTAATTTTTGTCATTCTGAAAATTATCTGCATGTTGGTATAAGTGCTTTGGTGAATTAAATAATATTTTTTCTTGCTTTGCATGTAAGCAAAAGCCTCAAATTTTAGGGAAGCAGACTTTATATGCAGATTTTGGTGATAAAAATCAAGTATTCATGCCCTGGACTCCATCTTTGTCTGAATTAATTGCAGGTATTCATCACAGGTGCTCATATAAGTGAAAGGAAGTTCAAATCAATGTCAGATACATTGAATATATCTTTTGAATCTGAAGAAATTTCTAGATCTGCATAAATTGATTCAATTGCAAGGGATTCTGGCAGAATTAAAAGAAAAAGAGCTCAGACAAAGATTGTTCCAGCCATGATGAAGCATGATGAAAGAAAAGGATTAAAAGAATCATGTATAACTTCCAGATTTTCTGAAGATCAATGATACAGACATAGGCCCTGAACCTATCACCAATTTAATTGACAGATCTAGATCTCATAATTGTAAAGGCTTCCATGAAAAAATTCATCCTCTTGTTTCTAACACAGCCCGTGTAGAAGTCAGTGCATGGAAATTTCCTTCCAAGATCTTGTGCATGTGCTCCCAATCTTCTAGTTGAAGCCTTAATTTAATTACTTGTATTTGCATTCACCTAGAGTGATTTCCAGAATTTTAATTGCTCATATGCAATTAAAAATAAAAATGATGAGTTTTGTCTAAATTATTTATGAAAAACATTGCACTGGTGCATGTATTGGAGAAGAACTGTAAAAGATTCAAGGATAAGAGGGAAGACAAGTCAAAGGAAATACCCACAAGCAAATCACAGTCAACTGCTTCCAGATCTAGTTTGGTGAGAATCAAAGGCAAAAGATTCAACCACATGCAGAATATGGAAAAAGAACAAGACTGGAAGTGTTGCAGCTTTCTTCTAATTTATTTTCCTCTTTCTTCTTCTTTCTCTTATTTTCTCTGACAAAGTAATTGAGCAATCAATTAAATTATAAAACTTAAGTGATTGGTTTAAAATCTGTTGCCGTTACTTGAAGAAGTCAATTACTTGGAAATAGGTGGCAGACATGCAAAATAGAAGGTTATATTTTTAATTATAAATCATGCATGTCATGCAAAGAGGAATTCCAGGAGGAAGATTACCATTTGTTTCCTTTTCAACTTCCACATGTGTCAGTTCAGTTATAGTTTCCTATTTGTAATTTGCCCTCTATACATTATAAATAGAGGAAGAACCTACGGGTTAAAGGATCAGAATTTGTAAGCAGCATTCTTGTGTTCCAGACTTTGAGCTGAAACCCTTGATATACTTTTTGAAAGTGGAGGAATAGAGAAGGAGGCATATTTTAGAGAACTTTGTGTCAATGGTGCATTTTGTTTCTTATTTCTTTCTAGATCTATTCATAAACTTTGTGTTATTCTAGATCTAGATCTGAAACTTTCCTTTGCTTCAAATTCTGTATTTCAAGATCTATTTGTTTTATCTATGTGCATGTGATCAACTCTGTAAACTATTGATTAGGTTGCACATCTTCTTTCCTTTCTTCTCGTTTATTTAATTATTTCCCTTTCCTGCACATATTTCCTTTTTCTTACAGCTGCTTACTTACTGCAAAACTGCCTAGCTATGGTTCATGAGCTACATGGTTAAAGTAAAACCAACAGATAGATATTAGGAAATATAATTGACAAAATCTTACATGGGAGCCTCACCAGTAAATGAGGGATATTTATCTCATGACTGCCTAGGTTTTTCATATGTGTAGAAAATATAGCCAACATACACTTTACAAAGATACTAAGGCCTTTGTCAAATCACGTGATCATTGTGAATGAATAGGGAAAATAGGAAATTGAGATGAAATGTTGTTACGACCTATAGCAAGCACAAAGCCTTTTGAGAAACGATCAATAGAATTTGTTGGTTCAATTTCACTAGTTACCTGGACATAGAGATTAGATGCCACTTCGACCTATTGCAAGCGCGAAGTCATTTGAGAAATGAGCTATTGACTTTGTAGGTCCTATTTCACCACCTGCGCATAGGACTGGCGTATGCTACATTATAACTTGTATAGACTATCTTATAAGGTGGGCAGAGGCAGCGCCTACAAAGGACTGTACTACAACTACATCAGTAAATTTTTTATGAGAAAACATTATTAGCAGGTATGGCTGCCCATTAAGCTTGACAAGTGATAGAGGAACTCATTTCCTTAATGAGACAATCATAATTCTATTAGCATAGTTTATTGTGGCACACCATAAAACTACTCCTTATCACCCACAAGCTAATGGTACTGTAGAGGCTTTCAACAAGATTTTGGGAAAAACATTGACAAAAATATGTGATGTTGGAAGGAAAGATTGGGATGATAAAGTGTTAGTTGTACTTTGTGCTTACATGACCACTTATAAAAGGTTGAATAATGCCACACCCTTTCTAATTGGTGTTTGGTGTGGAGGAAATACTAACCTTTGAATTCATGTTACCATCCCTATGCATACTGCGCACACAGGAGGACTCACTGATGAGCAAGCTATGGAAAAACACATTGAAAAATTTGATGTAGTTAGATGAGAGGCGTGCTATCGCATGTTGGAGCCAGAAGACTGAGAAGGCTAGACATCAAGCATGACATGATAGGCACGCCAAGAACAAGGCGTTTGAGGTTGGAGAGATGGTCCTTCTCTATGACTCCAAGTTTACATGCCACCTGGGAAAATTACATGTGCATTGGTTGGGACCTTTTGTAGTAACCAAGATACTTAAATCATGAGTATGTCAGTTACAGGCATGCTGGATGATCACTATGTTTCCTGATTACTTCAATGGGAGTAGGTTGAAGCTCTACTATAAACAAAGTCTTCTTGGTGTTTGTAATAAGGTAGTATTGCCACTTAGATTAGATTTCCCTTTCATGTGTTTCCTTTCATTGTTGTTATGCTTTGTTATTTTGCTCTCCCTCGTTTTGTTGTAATAAGCACGCATGTGCGTGCAGGAAGCTGATTACTATTTATTTAGTTCATGCATAGAGGACCGCACATTCTTTTAGTGTGGAGTGAACCAGGTGCAAGTGCACAGGAAATGATACCTTGTTGGTACTTGCAGGCAAGATGAAGAGGATAAGATATATGCGTGCATTGATACAATGTATTTGGTTACAGGGTGCGAGTATGGGAAAGAGGAAAAAAATGCCATGAGAAATAAGAAGGATGGTGATAATACAGGAATTTTCTTAGATAAAGACCACTTGTGAGAAAAGGATCACGCAGTGTAATGCATGAGGTAGGCAACAACATAATGGACTACTTGGCATGAGGCACAAAGGATTACGTACTTTGGCACATGGAGGCGTGTGTAAGGGAGGTCTGTGGCCGAGAAGTAGTAGTCATGCTCATAAGGTTACGACTAGGGGCACAAAAGAAAGCAACAGAAAAGTGACAAAAAAAGTGAAAAAAATGTAATTAAAGCTAGAGTATAGTGGTAGGTGAGGAACACTTAATCCAAAAAAAATGGAAAAAATTATAAAAGGGGTGTATGAAATTTCATTCTTACCTTGCATGCTTGAGTTTTCAATCCTTAGAAGAGCAAAGTAAAGAGCGAACGAGTGCGAAGTGGGAGTGCAGACATGAAGAATAGTGAACTAGTTGAATTTGGTGATGGTTGTAGTGGAACTCCATTGAGAAAGTGTTTGAGCGAGTGGAAGGCATGCAAAGTATTGGGTTCGAGGAGTTAGGTTTGAGAAAATGAAACTGCAGCTAGGGCACGTGAGCTCAAGGTTGTAGAGTAAGTAGAAGGCATAACAAGCACAAGGATAAGTCGCAGTAAGACATGACACTGAAATGATCACCTGAAGCAATCATAAGGGGTAAGAAGAGGAACGAACCAAAGGTAGAGGTCGAAGATGCATTAGAGGAAAGATTTTCTAAGACGTAGTATCCCGAGGGCATCATCATGGGGCATGTATGAGAAGTCCTATGTTCGTAAGAGTAAGGTAAGTGACTTCAACCACCACACCAATGTGAATAAGGATCAGATAGACAAGGAACTGGTGAAAAATACCAACTTGCGCATAGAGGACGACAAACCCATATATGATGACGAAGGACAAAAGACTTTGGAAAAAGCCGGAGTCTTGCAGATCTATGAATTTCCATACTTTGGCAAACCAAAAAGGTTTTACCAGTGGTTGATGTCAAGAGTCCATGAGGAATTTTTCTACTTTGCAGGACGATGAGGTGCGCATCACTGTGCCTTTGATCGGGAGACTTACAGGGTTGAGAAGCTCGAGCACAGAGATTGCCAGTGGCTTAGACGATGAAGTAGGCGTGGAAGGCCACTGCTATGGAGATGGCTTATCAGAAAGAAGGGCACACGATGCACATATCCAAGGTAGCCAATCATGTTGTTAAGATTGCAATGCACCTTTTAACAAAGTTCAATGACCAAGAGAGATGAGGCTAGGTGAATAAGAAATGGCTCCATATATGCGTAGAAGATGGCGGAAGGTACTGTTTACAACCTCGTTGTGTTTGTAACAGAATGTATTATCGAGGAAGCACACAAAGGAGATAAAATTAGTTAGGGTGCGATCCTTATGTCAATTATATTTGCAGAGATTGGGGTCCCAGATGGCCCCAAGGACAAGATGTGGCAGTACCCGCCAGAAACGAAGTCTCTAGTTGAGAGGTTTGAGAAATATACATGTGATGGAGCCACGAGCAACGCCTATAAGGACATGATGGAGATGTGGTACCAAAGACTACGCTGAGGCCTTTGAACATGAGTGACACATACTAAAAGACTTGCCAGTAGTGGTTGACTGGGAGGTAGGGTTTGCAGTATTCCAACACTACAACATTGGAAGGTTTCGCATGAAGACTGGTCAGTGGAGCACTCAGTGTAAGCTCCCCTATGCATTAATAGCGCGCTATTTACGAGGCCTCTGTTAACAGATTCTCGGACGCGCGTAGAGGCTCATATTTGATGCGGACAAAGTTGATTATGATTACCATACGCTTCGCAAGACTTATGTCTATCCGAGTAAGTCGACCTACATTGAGACTCTAATATTAGATGATATAATCATTAGTTTTATGGCTTTAGCTATTGAAAAGGTGGGTGCGACTAAGGTATGCATCAACCTTAAGCCTAAATTAGTGAATAAAAAATACATTGAAAATGAATTCAAACTCCCGGAGCCACGAAAGGGAAGGCATACAGTTAGCACCATGTAGGAGAGCGAGTCCAGTCCTCCCATAACAAAAGAAGAACTTAAGGGGGAGGAGGAGGAGGAGATGGAGGATGTTGGTGCGCTAGATCATGGCGCAAGAAGGCAACCAATTGTAGGTACAAATAGGCCGCGTGAAATAGTCCCACAAGGTGAGAAGAAGAAGAAGTAAGAATTGAAACTGAGGTCGAGGAGACAGAAAAAGAGGATGGCAACGCGGTTGACCATGGCTTCAAGAGAAAGCTAAGGAGAACATCTAAGACACAGAGCATTGGTGCTATACCCTTTGAGCCATTGAGAAGGTCACTAAGAATATCACCAGTCAAAACCAAGAGGGGCATCCAATCAATTAAGGGGCACAAGATAATAAAGGGAAGAACAAATTTCCACAAGTGTGTCTCGCTCTTTTAGTACTCTACATGTAGGAGGCGAGGTAAGAATAAGCTACACAGGGTTGGCCTCACTTGGTTTTAGTCATCACTTTAGGGGGCTTAAGTTGTGGGTTTTGATTCCTACTCTCATTACATAGAGTGTGGCATTTACATGCTACTCTAAAAGTTGATTGGTGACGCTCACTTTATATTGGAGCCTCGCTCTTCGAAATACCGAGTCACTAAATATTCACTGAACCCTTTAAATTAATAGACACGAAATTTTTTTTATATAAGACAAACGAAATAAATATAGGTGGTGTGAGCCCTTGAAAATGTAGTTCTCAAGAGCTACACTTGGGAAGGCATGGTTAAGATGACAAAGACAAATGATTATGTTATGTCTTTTCTTGTTGTTAGCTAGGGACAAAACTTGAGTGAATGTCTACATTTTGTATTAAGCGCTCATGCATTTATAATATTATACATTTTTAACTTGTTAGTTGGCCTATACTTTTTACTGCTCGGAGGTGCTCTCAAATTTGCGAACAAATCTTGAGGTATGCATATCCGCCCGCTTTATTTCAAAAATATTAATAATACAAAACAACTTCAATTCAAAGTTTTTAATAGGGCGGCCGTTGAACATAAATCCATCTACATCCCTTGTTGTCATGCAAAGTATCTTTCCTTGGACCAGGCAAAAAACATAAAAAATGCATTGGAGCTCTTTCAAAATATGTAGTCAACCACAAACTATTACGTGTTTGAATGGTGTAATACCATATTGTAATTAAAAGTGGAAAAACTAAAAAGTTTGCATAGAACAAACAACATTACCTACCTATATTTTAAAAAGTTAGCACAGAATAAACAAAGTTTTTATTTGTGTTTTTGAAGAAACATATAATAAATTATGGAGTTGAGTACTTCCATATTTAAATCACTGATCACGTTTAGTTAAATAATGGTAGATTGTATTTATACCGTTAAAATCATGTAATTATGATTTTAGTCAAAATCATTTTGTTAGTAGATTTTATGTGAATAAAATAATTTCACTAATAGATTAAGTAATATTTAATAAAGTTTAATATATAAAAAATTATTCGTTTATTTTGATTTATGTTTATAAGTTAATTTATTCAAGTTGGTTATTTTTATTTTATTTTTTGGGTCTTCGCATATCGATATTATAATGTTGGTCTCCATCTTTAAAGTATTCATTTAAGTTTTTGCGATTGAGTCTTCCAATCTAATTTGTAAAAATATTTTAGATGTTACTCAAGTAACTATTGAAAACAATACAAATATTGTATACAATGCAAACATTAGATATGATCTGGGTCGCTCTACCTAAACTTCACATATGTTAACAAGTTGACTTGACCAACGAATAAAAAAATACCGCCCAAAAAATGTTATAACCCATTAGTTAGTCAACATTTCAACCATACTAATTTATATAGAGAGAATACTTATCAAATAGTGAAACCAAACCAAATGACTGATCTTTCTCCTACCTTGACTTTTTTGTTATAACAATATAAATTCTTATTTGATAATACTTAATAATCACTAATCTAACAATTAATCCTAAAAAAGTTTTTTTTTCCAAACTTAAATTTATTTGTGAGGTGTTCTCATACCATTCTTTTTTCCCTTCTTGTAGTCTTCATTATTTATGTTTTAAGTAATATATCTCTATTTCCTCAATATGTACGCCATAGGTATTATATGAGTCGGGATTTCTTCTAGTTTTCATCCTCATTGACATGTCTTTTGCAAACAATGTTTGTTCCCATCGTCAACTGTCCGCTCTTGTAGTCTCAATTTTGTCGACACACCAAATACATATGTATCCATGTTCGTGGTGCGGCAAGAGGTGGTGAGGAAGTCATCAACGATTCAACACTAGGCTCCTTGCTCTATTTTAAAAAAAATTAAGAGAAAAATTCTGATTGAAACCATCATGTTTAATTTGAGAAAGAACTTATACCGTTGACATCAGTGACCAAAATATTGAGAAGGTAAAGAATTATTTGGGGTGTAATTTCATATTAAACATATTAATTACTTTTTAAAAATTCTATATTTATGGGAATCATTTGTTTTTATTTTAATTGCATTGCTTATTATATTAGAAGATTGCTCGTGATTGTCAGAAAGGTAAAATCTTCATTCGTATGAGGGACCTTGAGCAATGGATAGCACACGTAGTGCTCCCGGAATCAAACAATCAATCATTCTATTAGTAAGAGGGCCATATGTTACGTATTAAGACAATCAATCAATGCGAAATTAGTCTATTGATTGAATGATAATTTTTAGAGTTGTAAAAAAATCTACAAAACAATCCACATATCCTACTTGGGAAGTAAGGTAGCAAATATTATGTTACTCCAAAAATCATTTTGAGATTGTTTCCACTGTCAATATTTGAAGTTGCCTTTGCTGAAAAGTGTCAAAATCAGATATTATTTTCCAAACAGTTTTTTTCTGACAACATTATTTTCTTCTGTCGCAAAATAAATATATAAATATTTGTGTTCTCCCTGACCTAATTTGCAACCCCTGTGCAATTGCTAGTATAAATTACCCTTCTGCTGGTTGATTTCTGAAATGAAATAAAAAATAAAAAATCATATTTTGCTTCAAACGTGTCTCATATATATCACTGCATTCATTAAAAGAAAATCCGACTTTCACCGCTTGCAACCCCCGGCAGCAACTGCTACATAAATTACAATAAAACGGGCTGTACTCAACGTTGATCGACTTTGAGACGGCAAAAAGCGCGGATGCCCGCAGCCACGTCATACGTCCACATCACCCTCAGATCGGAAGTTTCTACGGTATTTGACATTGCCTCTCCATTACTCTTTCACCAAACATTTGAACAATAAGATTATCAGGCTTCTCTTTGTTCATTAAGAACTCTTCAAAGAATTTGCAGATAATTTTAATTTCCAACCGTGAGAGCATAAGATAAATTTGGCTTTTTACAGCTTCATTTTGGCACCAGAAATGGCGGATTCTGCAGATTAATTAGGAAGAAACAGCAGCCCAAATTACTTTCCCCAGGTAATTACACTGATGATCTGCATTTTTAATGTATTTTAATTTTTTCCTTTCTCTGTCTTTTATTTGTTTATCAGATTCAGGGATTTAAATGATCTTTTTAAAAAAAATCAGGAAGCCGCTGGTTATTATCTGAGTTCCAGACATAAACAAACCCTTCAGCGTAAATAAAATTTATTTAACCTAATCGAGTTTCATGAAAGCATTCGGCTGAAGCAGACTAGATACAAATAGGCTATATTAACCGGGAATCATTTTTTGGCAGAACCTAAATTAGCCGGAAGAAAATCCTACTTTTAGAATGGATTATGTGAAAAAAACCTCCGCTCGAACGTGAATTTTGTACAGAATGCCTGAATTAGGTGAACAATCTCTGTTTGACTTGATTGAAACCCTAGTTTTTAACATGGATTATGTGATGAAACCCCGAGTAGAACGTACATTTTGTAGAGAATGCTTGATTATGTTTGAATTTTCCTAAGAAACTCCGTTTAATCTGATTGAGTGGCAGGGGAACTCTTAATAAAAGTTAATTGGCTAGAAAACAAACATAAATTTTGCTGGCAGAACCTAAATTATTTAGAGAAACCATATTTTGAGCATGGATTCATGTGAAGAAACCCTCGGTTGAATGTGAATTTTGTAAAGAATTCTTGATTAAGCTTGATTTATGCGAAGAAAATCTGTTCAACCTGATTGAGCAGTAGGGAAATTCTCTTGGCTAAAGTTAATTGGCTAGAAAATGTTTGGATTAAGAATGAATTGTTCGAAGAACGTTTGGATTAAGAATGAATTGTTTGAAGAACGTTTGGCAGAGGTTAAATTAATTGGCTACAAAATAAGCATGAAATATGCTGGCAGAACCCAAATAATTAAGAGAAATCCCTACTTTAAGCATGGATTATGTGAAGAAATCCTTGGTTGAACATGAATTTTGCTAGACAGTCTGGATACGGGTACGGGTACGGGTACGGGTACGGGTACGGTACGCCGATACGGCAAATTTTTAAAAATCTTGGGTACGGTACGCTTTTGGGTACGTTTTATATATATATATATATATATATATATATATATATATATATATTTATATATACATGTATATAAATGTATAAATATGCATATAAATTATAAATTTAAAGAAGCATTTGCATACTTATTGAAATTTTATTCTCATACATTGCATGGCATACTTATTGAAATTTTAATTTAATACTCGTGAGTCATAGAGTTATACAACTTAAAATCATTCATCAACATGCAAACAGCTGAATTCACTTCTACTCACTACCTACCCTCCTACGCTATAACTGGATATGCCTTTTGCTTTAAACTAATGTGGGAAGTGTCCTTTCGTGCATTAGAGGATCCCTGGCTGTCAGGAATTGGAAGAGACATAGGTTCTTGACTGTTACCCGGACTTGCTGCCAGATTCAGGAAGAAATGTCACTTTGCAAGATGCAACTACCATTGTCACAACCATGTGAAAAATGCAACCTCCAGTCTGCAGAACCACCACTATCACAAGTGTAAACACCAGTGTCACAAACAGAACCGCCAGTTTGCAGGGACAAAACCCTTGTACAGGCAGAACTTCACCTTTTTGCTAAACTTGTGGAATTTATAGTTGTTTGCTAAGGGTTGATGTTTTCCCGATCCTTATGAAAATCGCGTCAAAAAACGCGTGAAAAAAACACGGGTACGGTCGGAAACGTACCCGCAGGCGACAGGGTACGGCCCGGGTACGGTTTCCCGATCCTTATGAAAATCGCGTCAAAAAACGCGTGAAAAAAAACGCGGGTACGGTCGGAAACGTACCCGCAGGCGACAGGGTACGGCCCGGGTACGGTTTTCCGTACCCGGGCCGTACCCTGTCGCCTGCGGGTACGTTTCCGACCGTACCCGCAGCGTACCGCACTCCGTACCAGTACCTGGTACGTTTCCAGGCTGGTACGGAGTGCCCTAGGGCGTTTCCTGACAGTCTAGGAATTTTGTAGAGAATGCTTGATTATGCTTTAATTGTGTGAAGAAAACAAGTTTAACCTGACGGAGTGGTATGGAAACTCTTGTTTGAAGTTAGTTGGCTAGAAAAAGTTTGGATTAGGAATGAATTGTTCTAAGAAATTTTGGGAGAGGTTAAATTAATTGAAGAAAACCCTAGTTTAAGCACGCATCATATGGAAAACCCCTCAGAAAAACCCTAATTATCTTGAGAGTGCATGATTATGCTTGAATTGTCTGAAGAAACTCTCTTAAATCTGATTATTCTGCTCAGAAACCATTGGTTAAGGCTAATTATGTAGAAAGATTTTACATTAACCATGAAGTACGTTGGCAGAACCCAAATTAGTCAGAGAAAATCCCAGTTTAACCATGAATTATGTGAAGAAACCCTCAGCTGAACGTGAATTTTGTAGAGAATGCTTGATTGAGCTGGAATAGCCTGAAGAATTTCTGTTTGACCTGATTGAGTGGCAGGGAAACCCTTTTTTAAACTTAATTGGCTAGAAACTGTTCACATCAAAATTTAATTGCTGTAAGATTTGCCAGAATATAAATTTATCAAATAAAACCCTGGCTTAGCCACGAATTATGTAGAGAAATCCTCGGAAAAACCTAAAATATCTAGGCAATATGTAATGTCCCCAATGGACATATTTCTGACCCCCAAACGGATTATCCACAAATCCCAACCAAAATAGCAATTTATAGGAGATATACAAAAAATATAAAATGCAGATCTAAATATTATAAAGGAAAAATGCGACTTGGTATAGGAATGAAAACCCTTCAAAACTGAAGTAAAATCACTGATTTTTTCAACCAAACAAATCAACAAATTTTTATATGCAAGATCAATGAGGAAAATATCAGATTCAGTCAATTGAAGGCTGAAAATTTATTTAATAAAATTTTACAGATGATAGTCCTCAGACACAACTGAAAAATAGAAATTCCATGACCCAAAAATTTCACCAAGTGGCTGATCTGATGTCTAAATATCTGATGTTGGAACAATAATTCAGATCGGATCATAAACAACTCTAAAACAGTCCAATTAGCTCTCTATATGGGTCGCTCCACCATGAAAAAACATGAAATTAAAGGGGAATCACAACAACAATTATCCTCCTTCAAACCCTAGCCCAAATCTGCAAATCTTGTCTTCAAATACTGCTGAAATATATCTTTGAACACCATTGGAAGCTCCTAAATAGAACTCCCTCTCAAAAGAAAGAAGTGTTTTTTTGTTCTTCTCTCAAAGCTTAAAGAGGGTTTTCGTCCCTCTAAAGCCAACTTCAAAGGTTTTCGTCCTTTGGAGTTTTTGTGGAAAGCATACAAGCTCTACCAAAAATCAGAATTTGTCAAAATGCAAAAAGATATCCTTCCCTTGCAAGTCGACTTGCTTTTATGACAAATTTTCACCTTTTTGCCACCCACAACCACCAATCAAATTTCTTTCCTGCATTCAATATTTTCTTTTAGCTTTTTTCCCTCCTCAACATGGGTCGCATTTTCCTCAGAGACAATAAAATAAATAAAGTGACTTCTTTTTCTAATTTTATTTTGTCAATTTTCTTTTCTTTTCTTTTTCTTTTTCTTTTTCTTTTTTTCATTGTCATTAATAAATTAATAAAATGCTTATAATAATATTTTATGACGCACTTTATGAATAATTTATTATGACACGTTTCCCTTTTGTTCCTCCCTTAGCCGTTGGAAAACAAAATTGGGCTAAGGGTCTTCAATTAGTTATTTTAGAGAAAGGGACATTTCACAATGCGTGATGAAGCTTGAATTGTCTAAAGTAACTCTATTAAACCTGATCTTTCCATATAGAAACCATTGGTTAAGGCTAATTAGATAGAAAAACTTTACCTCAAACATGATTTATGCTGGGCAGAACCTAAATTATTTAAAGAAAACACTATTTTAAACTTGCATTATGTGAAGAAACCCACATCTGAATGTGAATTTTGTAGAGAATGCTTGATTAAGTTTGAATTGTCTGAAGTAACTATGTTTAAACCTGATTGAGTGACAGGGAAACTATTTGTTAAAGTTAATTGGCTAGAAAAATGTTTGCATTAACATGAATTGTTCTAAGAAAGTTTGGCACAGTTTAAATTAATCTGAAAAAACCTAGTTTAAGCATGCATTATATGGAGAAATCTTCGGTAAAACTTGAATTATCTAGAGAATGTTCTAAACCGCCATTATAAATAATTGTAATTAATGTTGTTCTTATTGCCATCCAATAGCAACGGCTTGCTGTTTGGTTGTATAGTTGTGTCAACCACAAACTGTTGCTTCTTGAGATTAAATATTGGTTTCCCTAAGGGGTACAGGTGCTTCTATCAGGTCCTCCTTGTAGTGCATTAATTGTGCTGAGTTCTACCCTTTGTTAATGAGAAGCCATTATTACTATCATTCTTGTGTATACATGTGGTATCCTATGTTCCACGGGGACTCGTCCCCCACCTTTTTAGGTTTGTCCCCATATCGGGGATTTTTCAGAAACTCAGGGACAGGTAGGAAATGTCCCCTACCCGTTCCCAATATGCTAAAAAAAATAGGGGACATCCCCGGGAAGTCAAAATTGGAGCAGGGGACGGCAGGGGGCATCCAGACGTCCCCACTATGGCCAGGGGACTTCTACAAGTCCTTGACCGTACCGGGGACGTTTGGGCGTCCCCTACGTCCCAGCAAATGTAAAGTTAATTTAAAAAAAAAACACAGTTAATTTTCAAAAAAAAGGATGGGGCCCCTCCCCATACTCATTCCTAACTAACCTATACCTAAAATAACCTCTCTTACAACTAAAACAAAAAAAGAAGCTCGTTTTTTGTCATTTCCCATCTTGTGAAGGAGAAGACAAATAAATAAAACAACAGAGAGAAAAAAAGAGAACAACAGTGAGAAGAAGGCAAGAGAGCAATATTCTACAGTGAATTCATTTAATAATTTTGTATTGCTCATAGTAATATGTTTTGGTGATAAACAAATTGTGGTATTATGTTAAATGGTTTGCTGTGTAGCAGAGGGTGTAAGCATTGAGTAATATTTTTTTATGAAAAACACAGGTATTTACCCAATTCTTTTAACTGTGTATGAATACATAATGTAGAGTAATGTGTTTTGGTGAAAAACATTGTGGTATTAGTTCAATGTTGTGCTATGCAGCACAGGGTGTACGAATAGAGCATAGAGTAATACTAATACGTTTTTCCAAAAAAGATTGTTTTTGACTCAATGTTTTGAAAGGTGTGTGAGACTACAAAACATAGAGTAAAATGCTTTGGTGAAAAAGAGTGTGTTATTCAGTTCAATGTTGTGTTTTGCAGCAAAGGTGTATGGACAGAGCATAAAGTATATGTTTTGCTGAAAAAAACAGCAGGTTATTTACTCATTTCTAAAAAACCCTATTATCATGATTGCTCTAATATGCCTGCTCAAAAGTGTGACAATGCATTTGCTAATTGTATGCTTGATGATGCATATGATTGCATTTGAATTGTTTTTGTGTAGGTGTTGTGTACTATATACTTTTTCTATGTTTTAGAGATATTGTACTGAGTACTTGAAATTTGCAGCCCTTGGGCATTTCATTGTAATTATTATTGTAATTGAAACTTGAATCTTATGTGAAATCTCAATTCAACTCTAATTTTATGTATTAAGGTTTGCTTTAGCAATGTTGTCATATGAATATTTGAAATTTCCTATATTTTTTTAATTTTCCCTTATTTTTCAATAGCCGTCCCCTGTCGTCCCCTAAAAAAAGGCCTAAAAAAAAATCTGTCCCGGAAACACGTCCCCCTGTCCCCTGCCGTCCCTGTCCCGGAAACTTGGTAGAACATAGGATTTAAGGCCATCTTACTATCAGTAATTATGTTTTCTGTAATCTAGGAAAGATCCTGCAAGCTGGAAAAAAAAATCATTCATAAAATTTTGTAATCATTAGTAAGTTTTGTTTCCCACATTGACCATCATGCTTTACCATATCTTGCAGAGTGGATTCATCCTGTGTTATGGTGTGCGAAACAAATAAAATGCAAAGTACGCATGAATGAGGCTAATTCTAAGAAAATTCAAAACCATTTACACTGTTGATTGCTGAATGTCCATGGAACATTACTACATGGACAGAAACAAACCTTATAGACTATTGCATGAGATGTCACATAAAGAGTGCGTGAGCGGATATCCTGTCGTAAAATATATCTTCTTATTGGAAGGTAAATAAGCATGAGTATTCCAATCCCCCATGCCAATATCAACAGCAAAGATATGAGGATCCATAGCACCGTGTCACAATTCACATAATTGTTTTCAAGATCATCAAATGTTGCCCTGTATAAAGTCTTCACAGAAATACCACATTCCTCATCCTCGGACTGTGAAACAGGATCCTTCAGCAAACGTGCATTTAAATCATCCCTGTTGATGTGACTTTGCACCAAACCCATTGGTATACCTGCAATGCCAAGAAAATGAGTGGTCAAAAGATGTTACTGCAATTCAGCTACAAAATCCTGCAGAATCTAAAGAACGAAATGGAATGTCTTTTCTTTTGAGTGCTTACTTCCGATCGCCTCATTATTTAGTAATAATAAACAGGCACAACGTAATTATTTTCACCAGGACCATATCTTAGTGGGGACATCTGGGACATCTGGAACATACAGTAAGCGTGTATCCTGGGACTTATTAGGCTACAGACAATCCCTTGTGCCTACAACTTCAAACCAGATTTGACTCCGAATTTGAAGAATACTTTGAGAGATACCTGTGAGAACGACTAGTGCTTATATTCAATAGTATACAAGCCTACTTCTGTTAGATCAATAGTATTTTATTTTTTATTGTGCTAATTTGATTAGATATCTGTACGATACATCGTTGTTTTGCGCTATAAGGATTCTTGGCAGTTATTATCATCAATCATGCATTTCTATCCTTGTTAGTTGCGTACCCTAGCCTTTAATGAGTAAGGATGAAATCTATTTAAACAAGGATTTTATCCTACTGTATGATGTGTGAAAGAAAAAGTCGCACTGAAATAGTTTCAAGTTTGAGATCTCAAAAGAAATTCTAGGAAAGAGGTCAGGTTGATACAGTTACAACAAAGGTAATCATCAGATTTAGAGCTTGCTTATTTGCAACAACTGCATCAGGATAATGTCTTTCTAAGAGTAAAACAATCTATATGTTTAGCGGTGGAACATACATTTTGCTTTCTGAATTATACTTCCTAATATCTTCAACATGATACAAACTTACAAGAGTCTATCCTTCGGAGTATCTACATACTGTGATCATTAATGTGAACATAATTATATGTTTACCTTTTGTTGCTTTTTAACATGCGCAAAGGTATATTGTTGCTTGCGTGTGTGTTAATTTTGTTAAAGGTCCGTGAACACAAATTTCAAAATCATGTGAGGAACCCTAATCTAGACCCTTCAACTGCAGGACATGAAATGACACGAAGGAAGGGCAGCAAGCCAATGTGGGAAATGGCTATTGCATCTTTGTATGAAAATATCTTTCCTGAAGTAGCCCTTATTTATTTGGAAACGGTTGGTAAAATGCACAAAATTTCAAATTTGTTACGTCACAACTCTGTTTCAGATTCAAGTTTCATTCATTATTCCTCTGGGATTTGTTTGCATTTTGCAGTATGAAACCATGATGAAAAGCAAACTGATTCTCACTCAATAGCAACTACACTTGAAGCCCTAAGCATTCCATTTGCAAGATAAAGTTAAAAGAGTTGTTTTTGCTGGCAATGGTAAAATTCTTAGATTTAAATCATTAGCTACTGTCTTATAATGATTGTTTCTCCTTGTAATATAGAGAACGAAACTATTAGGAAGCCCTCATTTCCTGTCATATGTATGTTTAATACAAAGTGCAGATAGTAAAAATGGAAAAAACACAAAAGAGAACTGCATACACACCAGTAGTATCCAAATAATAAAATATTTCTCATGACTATATGCTATAAACATGAATAAACAGAGATGCGCTATAAGAACAAGTGCTCTCAATACCTCAAATTGCACCATTTGCAGTTGTATCAGCCATTTATGTAGAGTGCAAAATTCAAAGCTGTACTTTCTTGCCTGTTTGAGAATTTGGTGCACTAAAAGTGAATTTGCACCAAATACATGGTAGAAATAAAAAAAGATCTCAGACGAAAGTTGATTCCGGCACGATGAAGGGTAATGAGTTTTGTCTGAATTGTTTACGACAAACATTGCACTGGTGCACATACTTGAGAAGAACTGCAAAAGCTTCAAGGATAAGAGGAGAAGACAGGTCAAAGGCATCACTTGCAAGGAAATCATGGTCGGCTACTCCCAGATCTAGTTTGGTGAGAATCAAAGGCAAAGAGTCAACTGCATATGGGAGAGAGCTTCTCAAGTTCCTGACAGAGATATCATTCATTGCCAAAATGAATAAGGCAGAGGTGTAATACAGGTTGAATCAACATGCAGAGTATGGAAGAAGAACAAGACTGAGAGTGTTTCAACAACTTTCTTCTAATTTCTTCTCCTCTTTCTTCTTTCTCTTATTTTTTCCGATAAAGTAATTGAGTAATCAATTAAATTGTAAAACTTAAGTAATTGGCTTAAACGCTGTTACTTCAAGTTACTGGAAGAAGTCAATTACTTGGAAATAGGTTCTATTTTCAGTTGTAAGGCATGCATGTCATGCAAAGACGAATTCTAGGGGAAATACTGCCAACTGTTTCCTTTACGACTTCCACATGCGGAAATTCATTGAAAGCTTCCTATTTGTAATTGCCCTCCATGCACTATAAATAGAGGAAGAGCCTATGGGTTAAAGAATCACAATTTGTTTTAGCAGAACTTGTTTAGCAAGAAATTTTGTAATTCGAACATTCTCGAGTCTTCAGACTTTGTGCTGGAACCCTTGATGTGATTGATGTGAAAGCTTGGGGATTGAATAAAAGGTGGACTTCTGGAGAACTTTGTGTCTATAATGATTTGCTGGTTGCTTCTTTTTAAAGGTTTTAGATAAACTTTGTGTTATCTCAGATCTAGGTTAGAAGCTATTTCCTTCCCTCATTGTTGAATTCTGAGATTTTTCTATGTTTATTTAATTTGTGTGGATGAGACCAACTCTGATAACTATTGGTCGATTTGGCACATCTTCCTTTCTTCTTTCCTAAATTCTATTATTTCCCCTTTCTGCAAATTTGTCTTTCACAACTGCTTACTTGTTGCAAAATTGCCCAGCTGTGGTTCACGAGCTGTGGGAATTAAAGTAAAACCCTTGAAGATAGTTATTAGGATTCATCCTTACCAAATTGATAAACATCTCACACGGGGGCCTCACTGTTAAATGAGGGAGATTTATCTCATGACTGCCTAGGTTTTAAGCTATGCATAAAATCTAGCCAACAAACACGTGACCAACCTTGAATTGTTTGAAGAAACTCTATTTATCCCGATTTTTTTGCAAGAAGACCCTGTATTAATTAATGCGATAAATGTAGTTTTTAGAAAGTCTCATAGGATCTAAATTATGTATTGAAAATATTATTTTAACCATGAGTTCTCTGAAGAAAACCTCGATGAAACTTGAATTATTTAGAGAATGTGCGATTAAGCTTGATTTGTATCAAGAAACACACTTAAACCTGATGTTGCTGCTGAAAACCCACAGGCAAGGCTATTAAGCTAGAATACATTTACATTAAGCATGAAATGGCTTGGCAAAACCTAAATCATCTAGAGAAAACCCATGCTTAACCTTGAATTATGTGAAGAAACCGTCAGTAAAATTTGATTTATCTCGAGAATGTTTGATTAAGCTTGAATTATCTGAAGAAAATCTGATTACCCTGATTTTGCTGTGGAAAAACCTTAAAGAGGTAATTAACCTGATAATAGTACTAATCCTAAGGAAGCTTGGATGAATCTCAATTATCTAAAGAAAACCCTAATCATGTAAGGAACTTGTGACTAAGCTTGAAATGTGTGAGGAAACTCTGTTTAACCTGATTAAGCTGTAGGAAAACCCTTGGTTAAAGTTAATTAGGTAGAGAAAATTGCATCAAACATGCATCCTTCTAAGAAAGTTTGGAAGAATAATAGAAAACAAATTATGCGGAGAAGACCCTTTTTTAAGCATAAATTTTCTGATGAAATTCTTGGTAAAACTAATTTTATCTATAGAATGCACGATTAAACTTGAAGTGTTTGGAAGAATTCCGTTTAACGTGATTTCTCCTTAGAAAAATCCTTGATTAGGGTTTTAACTAGATACAAATCCTTTACGTTAGACATGACTTATCTTGTATGAGCCTGAATAATCTTGAGGAAACCCTGGTTCTACCATGAATTATGTGAGGAAACCCTCATTAAAATTTGATTTATCTCGAGAATGTTTGATTAAGCTTGAACTATCTGAAGAAAATCTGATTAACCTGATTTTGCTGTGGAAAAACCTTAAAGAGGTAATTAACCTGATAATAGTATTGATCCTAAGGAAGCTTGTACGAATCTAAATTATCTAGAGAAAACTCTAATCATGTAAAGAACTTGTGATTAAGTTTGAAATGTGCGAAGAAAATCTGTTTAACCTGATTAAGCTACAGGAAAACCCTTGGTTAAAGTTAATTAGGTAGAGAAAATTGCATTAAACATATGCATTCTTCTAAGAAAGTTTGGAAGAATAATAGAAAGCAAATTATGCAGAGAAGACCCTTTTTTAAGCATGAATTTTTTGATGAAACTCTTGGTAAAACCTAATTTATCTATAGAATGCATGATTAAACTTGAAGTGTCTGGAAGAATTCTGTTTAACTTGCTTTCTCCTCAGAAAAACCCTTGATCAGGGTTAACTAGATACAAATCCTTTACGTTAGGCATGACTTATCTCGTCTGAGCCTGAATAATCCAGAGAAAAACCTGGTTCAACCATGAATTATGTGAAGAAACTCAGCAAAATCTGAAATATATGGAAAATGCGTGATTGAGTTTGAGTTGTGTTGGTGCTCAATTGTAATCTTGCCCCTTTTTTGTTTAAAATTTCTCAGTCCACATGGTTAGAAGTATTAACTGTCTCCTTGTATGGATGCAAGAAAACTTTCTCCCTCCTTTAGTTTCTGTTGTAAGTCCTTTCCTTGGGTCATGGATCACATTAAGTCTTGGTGTTGTTTACAGTCTTCTCTCTGCAGTGCATTTTTTTTTTTGTTGGGCATCTTTCACGATTGTGTCTCCTTTGTAAATCCTGTCCCAACATCCGTGGATACGTGGTCACCTTCTAATTGGACGCGGCATGGCGGGTCTATTTGGTGAACTTGTCACTTTTGTCACAATTGTAAAAAATGCCAAATTGGTCCCATGTGGCCCCGATAATTTCTAATTGGATATTCAACAATATGAAGTGGCGAATACAAATTTCTTACTTTGACCCCGAAGATGGACACGTGGCCATTTTTTAAGTTAACAGTGGGGAGGCGGGTCACCGGAGGACTTTGGAACTTTTAGCCTTGTTTTGACAAAAAGGAGTAAGGTATAAAAGTGAAGCGTAGACCCCGCAAGTGCCCAGATAAATCCACATTGTTAAAGTCTATATCAAAGATGGAAGGGTGGGTCGCCGGAGGTATTTTAGAAATTTAGACTTTGTTTTGAAAAAAGGGTGCAAAATAAGCCATCGACTCCACGTGTAATAATGAAGTGCCTGAAGACTGTTTAAAAGCACAGACGTGGAGTTTCCACGTGCCCACGCATCAAACTTTTCAACGGCCCCCTAGTGCAGCTTTGTTAGACCATAGACACGTGGAGAGCCTACGCTCGTTTGAGGTCCCACCTCTGGGTCTTACCTTTGAAGTTGCGCCAAGGAGACATGTGGAGGCTTCTATTGGCTCCTAATTATACTGAGACTTCTCAACGGCCGAGGCAACTTTCTTAGGCTCAGGGACACGTGGAGGGCCCGCACCTGTTTGGGGACCTGCCCCTGAATTTTACTTTTGAAAGAGCGCCGAAGAGACACGTGGAGGTTTCCACTAGATCTTCCCATACTTAGACTTTTCAAGCGTCCGATGCAACTTTCTCGAACCCTAGGCACGTGGCACCTTCCGCTGGTTCTTAAACTTTTTCAACGGCCAATAAAAATTTAGCCTTGGTACATGTGGAGTGCCCGTGCTTGCTTTGGGGTCTAGATGACTTTTCATATAGGCCGAAGAGACACTTGTGGAGAGCCCGACGCATATTGTTTGGGGTCTCTTCGTTAGGGTCACATAAGTCACTTTTAGTCCCACATGGAGCTCCCATACTTGGAAAAAGGTAATGAAAATTTTTCAATTGGGCACCTAATATATACTTCATTCTAAAAAATGCGCCTATAGCTTGTGGAATAGATCCCATGTTTGATAGCTTTTCAAGGTGGCTTCCACTTTGGGGCTCCTCTAGTTATACATAGACACGGAGACTTTTCTGGCTCCTTTTTATACTGAGACTTTTTCAATGGCTGAGGCAACTTTCTTGGGCCCAAGGCACGTGGAGAGCCTGCGCTTGTTTGAGGTCCCGCCTCTAGACTTCATCTTTGAAGTTGCGCCGAAAAGACACGTGGAAGCTTCCGCTGGACCTTCCCATGCTCAGACTTTTCAGTGACCGAATGGTACAACTCTCTCAGGTTCTGAACACGTGGAGGGCCCACGCTCATTTGGGAACCTGCCTCTGGACTTCACCTTTGTAGTTGCGCCAAGGAGACACGTGGAGGCTTCCATTGGCTCCTCTTTACACTTGGCCGACTTGGACTCGCAGCGCAGATATGTGGTATAATCCATGCGAGGACACTCATTTCTGAGAGGCACGAATGCAGTATCTATTCCTCAAGGTGTATTCTCAAAGGTGAAAAGGATTGCTTGTCAGATCAAGCCATATGGAGCCACCTGAGAATTATTAAAAAGGGGATTTCTTGCACGACAAAATAAAAGAATGATTAAAAAGACTGTCAAAAGTTATGACATGGCATCCCAGATCATAGTTGAGGAACTGAGAAATGGTGATCAGTTCATGATTTATCCACCTAGCAACAGAAAGTAAGATATTTTCAAGGGAATAAACATGATTAAACGGTATGTTGTAAAGAGGAATATTCTCTTGAAGATTTAGACTTTTGGGGGGAAAATTTGGGATGAGTGAGCGAGTGAAATTGTATAAATGCAATGAGAATACTCTTGCATAAGGGGGGTTAATTTTTCTGAGAAAGTTTGAGAAAAACCATTTTCCCGAGAGACCGTCTGAGAAACCTGTTTATTTCCCTGTGTTTGTAGATTTAGTCATGTCAAGATGGTTGCAAGTGTACAGCCATTGACAAGCTCTGAGATTGTTGAAGAAACTTTCCCCTGCTGATGAATCTAGTGAACCTTGAATGAATTTGTGTTGATCATGAGCATAATTGTGTTTGCTTTTATTTCAGAATGTTTTCAAATAGTTTTTCGTGTTCCTGTTGCAATCTTATGTTAAAATCCCTCTGAATCACACAAGATCTTATCCACGTGGTAGTATTGTGGCATTTGCAATTTCATTATGAGAAGAGCTTTCATCTTGTAATGAAATAAACAATTTAAAATCATTTTACTTCCACTATGTTGACAAAGATTGTTTGTTAGCCTATGAGTGTATCTTAGGCGTGACTAATCAGGGATTTCCAACGTTTAATTGAGTCTTTAACACGAGCCTTTGTGTTGAATTCTTGAAGAGTGTATGAAATCGTGCATCTCTGGGCCTCCATTGATACACACCTTCTGGTTGAAGGAATATTTTGGCTATTTTGAAGCATTTTGTCTATGAGTTTTCCAATATTTGTAAAGGCTCTCAAATATCTGGTATAATCAACTTTATCTTGCTTAACTTCCCACCAAAAACTTCTCAAATGATAAATCCTACATGAACTACCCCTGTTTGTACTGTGTATCCACAAAGATTTAACAAATTTCACTGCCAAAATATGCAGAGACAATCAGGTTTCAATTATTGTCTTTAGTAACCTGAACCTTGTCCAGGAAACATCTCCACTCTCTAGTGTGACAACTCGTGAGAGTTAGATTGTGTTGTATTGATCATATTTTCTCAAGGTTTTCATGAAAATTGTGCAAAGAAGGATCTCTTGATATCCTTCACCAACACGGGTTACAGAACGGGTCCTCTCACCCTGGTTGAAGGCACAACCTAAAGTAGTGAGGGTAGATCAAACCCTTAGTAAGGTGCTATCCATTTCTCCAACGCCTGAGTAACAAAGAGTCAGCTGAATCCCCTCCCCGGCTACAAAACGACTTATATCATGATTTGTCTGTCTCTAAGCATCCTGCCAGTTTCGTGATGCTGCTCAACCCTCGCAGGAGAATCAATTTGGATACCAACAAGTTCATTTGATGAAACTTAGTTGAACCTGATTTTGTTGCAGAAAAAACACTTCAATTTAATCGACATGATAAGCACTCTTATTATTCAAAGTAAGTTTGACAAAATCTAAATTATGCAGAGAAAGCCTTAGTTTAACCATGAAATCTCCAAATAAACCATCGGTAAAACTTGAGTTATTGAAAAAATGTACCATCAAGCTTAAATTGTCTCAAGAAACACACTGTAAATTGCACAATCCCGTCTGAAAATACCCTTGGTCAAGGGTAATTAGCTAGAATATCATAAGTATGAAATAGCTTGGTCAGAATGCCAAAATCTAAATTATCCAGAGAAAATCTTTCCGTAACCATGAATTATGTGATAGAAACCCTTGACAAAATTTGAATTATCTAGAGTATACTTGATTAAGTTTGAATTATCAGAAGAGCATCTCACTGACCTGATTTTTCTGTAGAAAAATCTATATGAAAAGTTTATCAACATGAGAAATGTTACTTATCCTAATGAAGCTTGGAAGGATCTAAATTATTCACAGATAATCCAAATTGTCAATAGAGAATGTGTGATTAAGTTTTAAGATGTCTAGTTTATAAACTCTGTTTAATCTTTTAAGCCACAGGAAAACCCTTGGTTACGAAACTTTTCTAAATTAGGTGGAATTTTTTGCATTAAGCATGTAATTATTCTAAGAAAGTTAGGCAAAATTAAGGTATGTAGAGAAAATCCCATTTTAATCTATGATTTATCTGGATAAGTCATTAGTAAATATTAAAATCTGCGTTATTTTAAAAAATGTGCATTTTAAGTGTGAAATATTTTGAAGTTTGTTCTGTCTTAACCTGAATTTTTCGTAGAAAAACCAGTTTTGATAGTGGCTAATTACTAGAAAACTTTACGTTAAGGCATGGATTATCTTGGTAGGACCTAAATATCTTGTGAAAACCTTGGCTGATTGAAATAGAGAATTCTAAAATCAACTACTAAAACAATGAATCCCAAGTGAAATATGCAATAAAATCAATAGTCACTTGAAAGCTGTACCATGAAAGTGTTGAGACACAAGATTTGTTAAGTGGACAAACTGAGTACAATGGAAGAAGACCCCATGCGTTACCGAGAGTTTCTCCAAAACAATAATCTAGATGGCACAATATATATGAAGCTTCTTCGCGTGTGATAACAGAGGATAGTAAGAAATTTGTAGAAACACTAGACGGAGCAGCCTTAGAAAAGATCTAAAAGAAGTCGTAGAGAAAGAGACTATTAGGAAAGAGAAAATAGAAACTCCAATGATTGCCTTATCAACCTTCCAAATGTGTGCCTAAATTTTGTAGAATCCCATGGAATGAGGCGAAAGTGGGTGCAAAGTGGCAAAATGCGTTACGTTTTGGAATGTAACTCCACTCCATCAGAAATATCCCTAGTGGTACAAAAGTAGTGCAATTGATGTTACATGCCGCCTCATATTCCCTAGATTACGTGTATCAAAATTCACATGGGAATAAATAGTACAAATCTTTAGAATATTAATATACCTAAATAAAGACTAATCTCCAAGACACCCCCTTAAGTGTTATTTGGGGGTTACTAAAAATGAGAACAACCTAAAGCTTTTTATTGAAGGGAGGTGCCATTACTTAATACTCTTCCTTGATGACAAGTTCCTTTAGGAGGAACATAAAGGCTTACTATTACAGTGTTTTGAGAACCGTGCAGAAAGAAGAACAAAGTCCGTCTTCGAATAATCCTACAAATTAACAGAATGTGAAATCATAAGATGATCCCTCATAATTCCATCTTTGGAAGCATAAGGTCAATCCTCCTTAGAACGTTAAAAATAACATAAGGAAGATTATGGTAAAAGATCCACTATAGCTTGGAAAACCCAAACGCTTACACCAATCTTGCGCTGAGCAAAACAAATATGCCACAGACACACACATATATCTATTTGATAATTTGAATTTTTTATTGATAAAGCTCTCAAAGAGAGTTACATATGAGAAGAAGCATCGGGATCAAATAGACAATGACAAAATATTTGTAGTTTTTGATGAAAATGGCACTGTCGCATCAAAATGAAATTTGTTAAAACAAAGAGATATTATATAAATATGCATATCAAATCTTTAAAATATTTAAGAATCACACTAAGGGTGGGTGGTGATATGAAAATCTGTGCAAAAAAGTTATTTTCTAATAAAATAACTCTATCGTTTTTTTTGTTTAATAGCTTATAAACAATTACTCATAAATTTTAGTAACTTACTTTAAGAATCCAAAGAAACTCCAAATAGAGTGGGTAACAAACATGTTGCCGGTGACAAATCTTTTTAGCGAGTATTTATGCTAAAAAGGTTTAGATGAACCAAAAGGCATAAGGAACATAAATCCTATTTAAAGCATTAATCACATGCTCAAACGATTAGGAGTTACAAAATATGTTTTGAGTCATGAAAAAAAATCATGCTAATGCAAATTCTATCCATGGAAATGAGAAAGAAGAAAGTTCAGCCTTTCAAAAAAAAGTTTTTTGTTTCCCAATTGAAGATATATCTAATAGATTGTAATCATTTTTCATTGAAGGCACCAAATTATTAGGGATCCAAATTTGTCTAACCTAGGGTTGAGTAGAAATATTTGTTGATAACAATCCACAAATTAAGAAGAGTGTGATTTGTTTTACCACAATGGACTTTACAAGTATGCAATTTCTAACGATCAGCAATATCATTCTGAATCTCTATTACAATGTTCATAAGTCAGCCTTTTTAGCCAAAGTATTGCTAAAAGAAACCTTATATTGATTCTTATAAATTCAGAAGTATTTTGGTGCAATGTCTTATGATGAAGACTATATGGCTTCATACTAAGTTTAGCTTGAAGCTCTTAATCAAACGCTTTAAAACTAGAAGTTATTTTAGAAGAAAGAGGTTCAACAATACCATTTGTTACCAAGACAATCTCCATTATAACCCTTGAATTTCATTTTTTTAACACTAGGGTTAAGAAAGTGATTTTGTAAAGAGATACATTTTTTATTAGAACAAAAAATCTAAATCAAATATGTATCAACGTTAGAGACTATAAAGATGCAATTTTAATATCACTATGCAAGTTTTGCAATGTATACATAATCTTATTTTGACAGATAAGAGCAACAATCTCATTATCCTTTAATGTAAGTTGTTGCCTTATATTTTTGATAGCTATTAGTACAACTATCTTAAATACTTTTATATGAAAATTTTTGAGAGATATCAATCTTAAGGCCTTTATCTTGGGATTTTCGCATATAATATTGATAAATAAATCCATTACCTTCTCCTTGAATTTCCCATTGATTGTTAACAAATGGCATCAATCTAGCTGCATCATTGTTCATATTTCAGAGAGAAAAAAGGGCTCCAAACTCCATCGTATGGGCAAAATATTATAATTCGATTGAGTTTTCCAAGCAAAAATAAATTTGCCGATCTAAATTACGGTCAAATGGACATCAAATTTAAGATTGAAATTGCCATGTGGCGGTCAAATAAATGTAGAATTTAATGTCAGAAATTAATATAGTTAACAACTCACAAACATTATAGTCCAACACCACCCACAACTGCCATTGTAGAATGCCTATCAAAATAAAAATCAATGCTAATATAAAAGCCATAGAACAAAATTGCTGAAAACAACGATTAATCTTTTACTAAAGAAAAGAAGCTATAAATGATAATAAGTTACTCAAAAAGACTCAATTAAAATTAAAAAAAGACTCGATTAAAATTAAAAATACCTTGGGGTCACGTAGGGTAGAGGACCCTATAACCGTGCACCTAACTTTAGGGGCACGTAGATATATGTAGGTATGTCGGTAGTGTAAAAAAATTATATCATCGTGTAGCGTATGGTCGTGCCATATCAACATTTTTGTTTCCCGTGTTTATTTGGAGGGAAAAGTAGTTTTTGAATTGATTTATATGAAGAAAATCCATATAAAGCATTTGAAAGAGGGACCGATGACTAAGTGCCCTATGTGTCACATTCTCATTAACTCTTAAAAAGTGTCATTAACCAAAAAGTTAACAACTATTAGTCCTTTTGTCAACAACCTTTGGTGAAAATAGATGTACATGTTTTGGTGCATGCTCGGTTATAGGGTTCTCTCTCCTATTAAAAAATAATAATTTAAAATCAACTCAATAAAAACTATATACTAAAACCAACTTATGACTTCTCAACAATATTTAAAAAAAAAACACTCAAATAAAACTTTTTCGTGGATGTGAATATCAATTTTTTAAAAATGCATATAAGACGAAAAAACACACATCCACAAATTGAAAACAAAAAGAGTTTTTCTTACTTTTAGGAAAAGGAACTTTATAAAAACAAACAAACCCCTGTTTCAATAAACTTTTCAAGTTTTGTTTTTAAATAAAATTGAAATTAAAGCCTAACAAAGGGAAAACAAAAAACATGCAATGCCTCTTGTAATAAAAGACTTTTGAATAGGTTGGAAGAAAAAGAAATGCTTAGTGCCATGAAAAGCTTAATTAATATGCCAAGCCTAAAAAAGAAAATCTTAGTGCTATGAGAAGAAAAGAAATGCTAATTGCAGGATCATCAGAGGCTTTTTGAGTGGCAAAAGATGTTGTTGCAGTAGAGCAGTTTGCAAGCAGAGGGGTGTTTTTGACCAGGCAGAAATATGCACAGCTAAAAAACCAAATTCATGATAGGCAGAAAACACTTGAAATTATTATTTTTGGGATGCTTGAAATGTGCAAGCAAAAAAAATATAGACCGAAGAAAAGTGGATGGGCGATAGAGACGTCTAAGAGAAGGAAAAATATGCCAAGATTGTTTGAGGGCAGAATGTAATAGAAAAACAATGAAGAGTATCTCAAATTGCAGCAGAAAAAAACTAAAAAAAGTCCTCATCATAGAAACCAAACCTCAAGATTAGCAAGAGTTTACTTCTAGTTTACTTGGTGGTTGCAGCAGCTAGTTACTAATGTACTCCGGTGGGATGGAATGACATTCATAAGGACACTTGATGATATTTGTTGCATTAGCAGCACGGTTGGACATTTATTAAGTTCATGTCTGGACTTGATGAGGTTCTTTGAGCCCTAAGTTCCACATAGGATCATATTATTCAAGTAATGACTAAATAATTATTTAGATTATATCAGATTTAGTCATTAAGGGGGTGTTAGATATATTAGATATTGTTTGATTTTGGATATTATTAGCTTCGTGTCAGTTTGCTACAACTGGGCTATTTGAGGATTTGGTTTGTTCCTGTGATATGAGAAGGATCCCATGTGTACTATTTGCCTTGTTATAAAAACAGCCTATGACAATGTAATACATATGACCCATGATTTAATCTTATATAGCCCTTTTACCGATCCACACTTAACAATATATATGATCACCCTACAGATTATGGTTGATAAGTAATGCATCAATACTTGTGAAGGAAATTCAAGAAACTATAAATATGCTAGAGGCATCCTATTGCGAGGAGCTGATTGCCAGAGAATGTGTTTCTGCTGACTTGCACTTTCCCAGCGATCTGTAGCTTTAGTAGATGGACGGTAAGTGTTTGACCAAATGATAGAATGTGATATCGTTTTATGGACCTTTGCCAACATACTCGCGGGCTGTGGCAAAATAAGAGCTTTGCAGCAGTGTATGGACATTCACACAAACTTAAACCAATTCAAGATAACATACATTTCATGGCAAATTACAACTTCAACAAACTTAACATTGTTATCCTCTCCGGCGTAGTTTGCAACTCAAGTGCAATTGCTAGTATATATGTTTACATGTGTGTATGTACTTTATATATTATTAAAACTAATATCTTGTTTTGATTGCTTTAAATTTGTTTTAAATTTCAATACATGCTTACTGGTATTGCTTATCTACTCTCTGATTTACCTTACATAGAATTGAGGTTTAAACTGTTCATAATTGCACCGATCAGTTCACCTTATCTACATTTTGTTGTGTTGTTTGAATAAATAATTTTAACAAATATCTTAATATAACATGGAAATCTATTTTATTTTAAACAAGAAAAGCTTCACTATAGCCTCTACTATCACATTTGTTCTTTTACACAGCTTCAATATGATTGTCTATCTTGTAAACATTTCCAATAAAGTTGTCAGTGTTGGTCATTGTAGTATGTAGTTCTTGTCACACAAGTTCTAAGTTGAATATTTCAAACAATAGCATTTATTTTTGCATGTGCATGCTCTTAACCCCAAAGGATGGGAATGGTACCTAAGTTTGCTTCCCTACCACAATTTTTAAAATTATTTCGCCTGAGTTTCTTGTTTTCTGTATCCATTCTCAGGAGTCAGGACTATTACAGAAATTTTGCAGTCAAGACGATCTGAAGACCATAGAAACAAGAGACATTCTTGCAGTAGCGACTCTTAAGATTATGTCCAATTCTCCTCATGATTTGATGAGGGATGGTGGTGTTGTCAATGCTGAGCAGCAAAGGCAAGAAGCAACTACAAATTATGTGAGGTTGGGGTTATCAGAACCAGAGTTTGACGAGTTTGAGATAACGCAGCCTGTGGAAAAATCCAAGTATGTTTCAATATGGTGGTGGACCAAGATCATCTCATTATGTATTATTCTGCTAGCATTTCTTGCTGTCTTTGTTATATGGGGAATTCCAGTCCTTGTAGAGAAGGTATGTCTCATCTTTTCAAAACATTGTCATGTGCGCTCATCTTTTCTACCTATATTATGTATACTGTCACACATGGAGTTCCTTGCTTTGTGTTATTTATACACACATTGAGTTTCTTGCTTCATGTTATTTATACACACATGGAGTTCCTTGCTACACATTATATATACACACATGGAGTTCCTTGTTTCATGTTATTTATACACACATTGAGTTCCTTGCTTCTTGTTATTTATTGTTGAGAAAATGCTGTAACTGTAGAGCAAATTGTCTTTATTTAGTTTTGAAATATCTTAAGCGGAGGGATACCAGGAAGAGAAGAAAAATAGCCAACACCTTTGATAGTCAAATAGCATACAAGCACAGGGCAAAGCATAATTTTTTTAATTCATTCAAGCTGTTACACACAAAGATGGCACTAATTCATGATAAGCAAAATTTTGATTTTAAAGGGTTGTTGACTTTTATGATACGATTTAAGCTTCATCATTTATGTCAGTGTTATTATGATATTGTGAGTCAATTGTAGGAAACAACTAGATCTTTTATCTTAAGAGGGGAATGGAGAAAAAAAAGAAAATGAACAAAGTCGTTGATCACAAAAGAACGAAAAAAATCAATGGCAAACTTTCTGTTAAGCATCATAGATGTTACTCTTGTGATCCCTCTGAGTAGTCGAATGTAAGATTATCCTAATGTCTGATGGATGATAAAATGGATAGACATTGAATATGCGGTGACCGACTCTATACCATATTACTTGATCATGTATCTCTTAAACATGGACATTTTTTGAGTCAGCAAGCTGATGAATGAATCTCAAAGGAAATTGGTATGACTTTCCATCAAACAATAGGTGTGGATGTAAGAATACAATTCATTTTGAATGAACGAATAAGCCCAATATTTGATTGCCTGCATGCCATCCTTTGAAATGCGAAAATCAGGGTCATCATGCAATTTGGAGATGGCTTAATGGATGAACCCATCATTGATCATCATGAATCCTTCTCAAAATTGTCGCAATAGAATCTCAGATAGCATTTTTCTTTATCAGATGTTTATTACCAAAAGCAAATTTCATATTGATAAATGTAGGAATGCACACACTGAGTAGGAGATCAGATGTGATACTTGGGCGTGAGTGACTTCGATCAATTGCTGGCAGATTGCGTCAGTAATGATGTCCGGCTATCCGAAACATTTCCACTCTATTGTAAATCTGTTGAACAAAAAGGAACATCCTTCGCCGAAAGCCAGTAGCATCAGGTTCTCTAGTGATTCTGGTCAGGAGTAGAATCACCTGTTTGTATTTCTCTTTGAATTCAGCTCTCGTTGCGAATTCAATTTTAGAATAATTCTGCTTTGGTTGAATGGTCCACTTCTTACTGATAAACCACAGGTTATTCTCATCATGGAATTAAAGGTCTTGACTCTCAGGTGCTTCTTCCTTGCTCATGGAGGCAACTGGTTCAGGAATTTCCAGCATCACTTTGAATGCTGCGCCGAGGTTTGGCCATTTTGTCCAGTAACTGTTTAAGTGGTGTGGGTCTCCATATCATACTGCTTTGCACATTCAAGCACCAATTTGGGGCATATTATTGTACCCAAAAATGCAGCAGCAGCAATTATTATGGACACCTTCAAGTGGTCATTCACATCACTTTGTGAGGGCTCTTGAGGCCGTCTCTCTGTGCTAACGGACCCCATGTTAGCATCTCCAATTACCTGGACATTGTTGAACATATGAAAGGCTTTTGGCTTCATGTTGTATTTCATGTTTTCTATCACTGATTAATCTTCTCCAAAGTTTGCAGTATTTGTGCACCTATTCATGTGGGTACAACGAAGGTCTTTCAGCTTGCTCAGAAAGAAGAAAGAAAGAAATTATATTGTTGTCCACAAATAACCAAAAAAAATGGTCGAAGGGAATTGAGAATACATCCAATTACAATCTGAACTTTCCTCTTCCTTTGAAGCATCCTACTTCAGAATTTCATCAGTGTCAAGCAAAATAGCTACTTTGTCATCATTTACTTCATAAGCCTCATGTATATCTATACTTGAAGGCTAACCCATTTTCCAATGTTCCATTGATGTGTGTGCAACAATTGATTGGGCCAAGGCATATAGGTATCTTCCTCAAAGAAACCACGTTTATGCACTCCAATTCATTTTGTACAACTAAATTTCTTGAAAGCATTTCTGGTTTTGTGATGATTCTCAATTATCATAGTTATTTGAAGAGTGTTTGGTGTCTTCACAATCTTCCCCTGAAAACTCTCCAGGAGTCCTCAATAATCTCCATGAGAATATGTTTAGTTTTGGAAAAAGAGAATAGGCTGCAGACATTTAATACTAATAATCCACCTTAGGCATAATACAAGAAACACCATTCTATTTTATAAGCTGCAGTCATTGCAGTCAGGAGGACCCCATTCTGTTAAGGCAAATACCCTCCCTCCTACCCTGCTTCCGAGATTCTTTTGATAGCCACACTCCTCAGGAATTCTCATGCCCTCGAGCCCTCTGAGGAACAGTTTAATCCAAGGATATGCTATTCTTCTGCTGTTTTTGTTTCGCTCCTTCAGCCAAAAATAAGATCACACTTCTCTCTTCAATTGGACGCTCTCCAGATATGCCTCCTCCTTCCAATGTGTTTGCCACTTGCTGATTACGCGAGGTTCTAAATGCTTTCCACCAGCATTCTTTTGCCTCTCCTCAGACAATGCTTTTCATAGCGCCACAGGCACTTGAACCTTCCTCTTGTCCTCCAGCTGTCATACTTACAAGTGCACCCACGGTCGTCCAGGCTGCACTACAGCATCACAGAGCAGCAAAAGAGTTTATGCAAATGCCAGGAAGATCTTCATACAGGGTATGCCATTTCACAATGCTTCCTCCCTCACAAGATCTCCTTCTACACAGGCTCTCTTTGCAGGCTCTGATACCATATAAGATTACTATGTAAGCAGTGAATAAATACATTTGTGGTGGCCTATTAAATAGGCAAAGGACCTCCTACAAAATAGGAAGATATCACCAACAACTAACAAGCTTAATTAAGCTCAAGCAAACCTAACAAATAGTCAAGATTATGGCTTTATAGAATATCCTAACAACTTACAATATTAGCTAAGTGTTCTAACAATTTCGTCAAACAACGTGTTTTTCGTCCGTATGCATTGCGTCACAAACGGTAGCTCCAAGGATAAATTTGCATAACGGATCATCTGTAGGAGGCGAGCCTACTTTTTATTGGAATAACTTGTTTTTTTTCTTCCTCCTGATGTAATATATATGCTAATTCAAATTCAAGTTTGTCATTCAGTACTTTTAAGGCATATTAGTGAGCCACTGCCACTGCTTGTTCATGTTTAAGATGTAAATCAGGTAGGTCAACTCCTGCAAATAGCATAGAAATTTCATTGCTTCAGAAGTGTTGGGTATATGATGGAGTTTTCACTTTCAATGAATCATTTTTAGTCCCTCAACGAGCACTGGTACCAGCACATTCACCTTGCACTTTCGTTTAATTTTGGTGACGACTAATTTACTGCCTGCAAGTGGATGCTGGCTGAATGTGAGGACTAGTTGACAGTCTAAAGGCCTTTTCAATAGCCGCATGTCTTTCACAATAAAATTCTTTGCAATAAACTTGCCTGGAACATGGCTGATTGTATTTTCCTCCTCTTGCAACAGCTTGGTTTACATCATACTTACAAACAAAGTTGGTTTTGAGGCTGGGAGCATGCATTCCTCACTAAACAAGTTTCTTTGCTTCGTTCACTAGATCATTGTTCATGTTTAAAACGATGGAAAAAAAACATCATCTCATGCAATAATTTCATGTATAATAGTCTCGGAGATGACGGAATTACTCTTGACCCCAAGCTTCTTCATGTTTTTCCTTGTAAGTCACATATTGGATTCAGTTGATCATGATTTGTTCCCTCAACTTGCTTGTTTGGATCAGTAGGTCCCAAATCGAGGAAAAACTATGACATTGATTTATTTAGTGCACCTACACCTAATCATTTGAGTGAAACTGCTCAACTACACTTTTTGATGTGTGGGTCTGTAATATCCCCTTCTCGAAAGCAGCTGTCGAAGACCCTTAGGCTCTTAGCCCATTCATTGTTTCCCGACGGCTAAGGAATGAGAAAAAGGGGAAACTAAGTCATAATAAGTTAAATTATAAAGTGCATCATAAAATTTTATTATAAGCACTTAAGTTAATTTATTAATGACAAAATAAAAAAAAAAGAAAAGGGAAAAAGTACTTTATATTTTTTATTTCCCCTAGAGGAAAAATGCGACCCACGTGGAGAAGAAAATAAGCAAGGGAAAATATTAAATGTGGGTAAAGTGAACTGATTGGTTGTTTTGGGTGGCTAATGGGCCAAAACAAATTATAAAAAGAGGTCGCCATGCATGTAGAAGACATCTTTTACATCTCATAATTTTTTGAATATTGGTAAGCTTGCATGTTTTCCATTTCAACTTCAAAGGACGAAAACCCTTTGTAGTTTTGCTTTAGAGGACGAAAACCCTCTTTAGTTTTGAAAGGAGAATGAAAACTCTTCTTCCCTTGTGTTTTCCATTGAAGACCAACAATTGTTGAAGGTTAGAGTTGCAGTTTTGTGTTGATTCAACGAGGGTTTGAAGGAAGAGCTTGTTGCTGATTTCTGCTTTTCATTTCCAGCTTTCCTACAGTGGAGCAACCTACCTTGGAGACATTTCAGGGTGATCTAGGGCTTGTTGGGAGCAAATCTGATTTGCTGTTCCATAATCAGATTTTTAGGAGCCAAGATCAGCTGATCTGCATGTGTTTTTGGCTGAGGAAAGTCTATTTCCAGCTAAGTCTGTAATTCTCATTTTGTAGGTTTTTATAAATAAAATTCCAGCCCTATTTATTCCAAATCTGGTATTTTTCTTAAGTTATTGCTTGAATAAAAATACCGATCAATTTTGGTAAAGAATACAGTGATTTTACTTCAGTTTTGAATGCTTCCAATCTTCTAGGCAAGTCGCATTTTTCATATGTTATGTACTTTGTTATTTTTAGATCAGATTTAATGCTGTTCCGTTTAGGGTCATAATTTTTCCATTTGAGGACATTACAGTGGTATTAAAGCAGTGTATTCTCCTAGTCTGTGAAGGAAAAAAGAAAAACAGCAGATTTGAATGCAACATGGAAAAATTTGTATAGTTTATCAAAGAAGGAATTCAACTCCAAGGAAAGGAACGATGGATGAGCGGGATCAAAAAGCTCCTAATGATGAGCTAAGCTACATGCATGAGGTCATTACAAAGAGTCAAAGAGAATTACGGTAGTCTATTAGAGAGTCTCAAAGGGAAATGCGTGATGCATTGATCGGTTCCATCAGAGATTTGGCTAAGGTTCTACAAGGGCACAACATAGCTACAAATCAAGGAGCAACCGACAATGGAGAAAGAAGCTCAACTGGACCAGTTAGTACATCCACCAAGCCTCCACATCAGATTTTCAGAGCCAAGTTTCTCCGAAAAAAGGAACAACCAATTAAGGAAGAAATTTCAAGTTATAAATGATATAGAGGCATGGGGTGAAGAGTATGCAACCCTCAGTTACAGAGTAAGAGAGATGTTATCCATTAGAGACTATTGTCAAGTGAAGAATAGCAAAAGCCCAGGAAGGAATCGAAGAATTCCACAAGAGCAACCAAAAAGAGACATACAACAAAGGTTGGGTAAGGTAACTCTTCCTTCTTATGATGATTCAGACAAGTGTTCAACTAGAGCATGATTACAAAAACTGGATACATATTTGTTATTGAATCCCATGTATGAAGAAAAAGCTCTTAAATTTGCAACTTTGCATTTAGAGGGAGTTGCACATGAATGGTGGTACCATGGAATGATCACACAAGGGCATGGTTCTATCACCACTATTGAAGAATTCAATCAATGTTTGACAGAGAGATTTGATAAGATAGATCTGAAGATTCATTGTAGGGAATTAGCCCAACTCAAGCAAGAAGGATCGTTGGATAAGTATATTTCTGTTTTTCAAAGGCTTGTAATGATGGTACTGGATATCAGTGAAAGAAGACTTTTGTTGTTGTTTATTGAAGGTCTAGCGGAGCCACTAAAAGGTCTAATCAAAACCTTCAGTCCTCCATCTCTACAAGGAGTTGTTAACAAGTCATTGGACTTGAAAAGTTCAATCCCTAAAGACAAAAAACTGCACTTTGGACAGCAGCAAACAACATCTTGTGGGCAGCAAAAGGACTCCCTTGGACAACCAATGACAGCTTTAAATAGTGAGCAAGGGATAACAACTTTTGGGCAACAAGGTAAGGCAAAGGAATGGATATAAAAGCCAAGATATCATGAAGGCCAAAAGGAGTGAAGAACTTGATGACATTCTAAGGAATGGAAGGAATGATATAATGTCACATTTATTGCTGCTGCATATCAGATTTATTTTCCCCATGAGAAACATGATAAGTTAGAGGATCAAGTTTGCAAAATGGAGTATGTGGTGGAACTCTTGATCAAAATTCATGCGTATGAGCATCATGAGAATTATGTATTTTGGCCAGAGCTCTCTCATTTGACAAGTACAAGATTCAGACTCTTGGAGAACTACAATATTTTTTATCTCTTGCACGTGACACTTGGGTATATGAGCTACAATTGCTTCAGGGCAAACAATTTGGGGAAGGGAGGATTATAGTATCCCCTTCTCTAAAGCAGCGATTGAAGACCCTTAGCCCATTCATTGTTTCCCGATGGCTAAGGAATGAGAAAAAGAGAAACTAAGTCATAATAAATTAAATTATAAAGTGCATCATAAATTATAATTATAAGCACTTACGTTAATTTATTAATGACGAAATAAAAAAAGAAAAGAGAAAAAGTGCTTTATATTTTTTATTTTCCTAAGAGGAAAAATGCGACCCATGTGTAGAAAAAAATAGGCACGGGAAAATATTATGTGGGTAAAGTGAGTTGATTGGTTGTTTTGGGTGGCTAATGGGCCAAAGCAAATTATAAAAAGAGGTCGCCATGCATGTAGAAGACATCTTGTACATCTCATAATTTTTTGAATATTGGAATAGCTTGCATGCTTTCCATTTCATCTTCAAAGGATGAAAACCCTTTGTAGTTCTGCTTTAGAGGTCGAAAACCCTCTTTAGCCTTGGAAAGGAAAGAGAACGAAAACTCTTTTTCCCTTGTGTTTTCCATTGAAGACCAGTGGTTGTTGAAGGTTAGAGTTGCAATTTTGTATTGATTCAATGAGGGTTTGAAGGAGGAGCTTTTTACTGATTTCTGCTCTTCATTTCCATCTTTCCTATAGTGGAACGAGCTACCTTGGAGATATTTTAGGGTGATCTAAGGCTTGTTGGGAACAAATCTGATTTGCTGTTCCATAATCATATTTTTAGGAGCCCAGATCAGTTGATTTGCATGTGTTTTGGGCTGAGGAAAGTCTATTTCCAGCTTAGTCTGTAATTCTCATTTTGTAGTTTTTTATAAATAAAATTCCAGCCCTATTTGATCCAAATCTGGTATTTTTCTAAAGTTATTGCTTAATTAAAAATAGCCGATCAATTTTGGTAAAGAATACAATGATTTTACTTCATTTTTGAATGCTTCCAATCTTCTAGGCAAGTTGCATTTTTCGTATATAATTTAGATCTGCAGTATTTTGTCGGACATATGTTTTGTACTTTGCTATTTTTAGATTAGATTTACTGTTGTTCCATTTAGGGTCAGAATTTGTCCATTTGGGGACATTACAAGGTCAGAGGGATCGTGGTATTGTAATGTACGCTTTTTTGAAATAATTCATTTTGAAGACTTCTAGCCCATTCCACTCCCCATGTTCCGGAAGAAGGTGAACAAGGGAAGTATTTGTTTATGTGTTTTAGTTTTTTTTGTGAACATTTACCTTCTCTTTCATGGTTTCTCTCATAAGCTAGGTTGGCTGGGTTGGAGGAATAAAAAGCCAAAGACAAAAAAGAAAAGCAACATCATTATGAGGTCGGTCATGGGGGAAACTCCCTCATGGGGTTTGGCGCCACCAAGAAGCTATATAAGGGGACGGGGACGGGACGTTTCCCCACAGCCCCTAATTTCCAAAAAAAAAGGGGGACATCCCGGGGACGTCCCCCACAAATAGGGAATGCACCCGAGACGTCTCGGGTACAAAAGACAATTGGGAACGTCGTGACGTCCCCAACAATATTGTTGCATTTCCAACGTTAAAACACAACAATTTTCAGTTTTTAATACTTTTTAAAATATTTTTTTAAACTTTTAATACATTCTAATAAAAAACAACATGCCCTAACTGAATATTGCTTTGTGTTCTAGGCAAACAGTGAGCATCCTTTGGCCAAGGTTGTGGTTGAGTATGTTAACAAATTTAGACCAGCAAATTCAAACTTAAGTTGGCTGCCCGAAGTACAAGATTTTGTTTCAATAACCGGTCATGGTGTCAGAGCTTTAGTGCCGAACAAGACTATTCTTGTAGGAAACACAAAGCTGATGTTAGATTCTGAAATCACTATTTTTGAAGATGCTTATGAAATTTTGAAGGAGGCTGAAGAGATAGTTTGAAGAGGAATTTTGGTATCTTTTGATGGAGTGTTGGTTGGCATAGTTGAAATATTGGACCCATTTAAGCCAGAGGCTTAAGATGTAGTGTCCATTTTGAAGACAATGAACATAAAGAGTATTGTGGTCATTGGAGACAACTGGGGTACAACAAATACCATTGCCATGGAGGTTGGGATCAAGACTATTATGGCAGAGACACTACCCATTGTTATGTGATTATTAATTGGATTAATCATTAATGGTTTCAATCTTCAAACTTTCAATTTTAAGTCTTGGTTTATTGAATTATTCATGTTATATTTGTAAAATTAATAAATTATATATATTTTTATATGTTTTTTATTAGCCGTCCCTTTGCCATCCCCCTGCCATCTCCAAATTTTCAGATTTTTTTGTCGTCCTGGAAACCCCGTCCCTACGTCCCGATGTCCCGCCATCCTGGCGTCTTAGGCAACTATGCATTTTGGGCATGTATCTTTATTATAATTTTACATTACTTGGTTTTGGGGCTGATTGCTCTATTCCATTCCACTAGAGGGCAGACATCCTTTGGTGTGGCACACAAGAAGGACGAAACCCTTCCTTGTTCAAATTGGGGAACGAAAAATCTCCAATTGGTGGTTTTTAAGAGCTTCAAAAAAGTGATCTTACTGGTTTTTCAGCTAGGGATTGAAGGAGAAAAAGCTAAGAAGGTTTCTACATTTATTTTGCACCCTCTTTTAGGGTGATGACTTGGGTTGAGGAGTAATTCAGTGCTTTTTAGGGCGCATTTTAGTATTTTGAGTTGATATTCTTGGTCCTCGTTTTTTATAAGCCTAGAATCTACATTTTAGTATTTTTTGGGGGTTTGGAATCATCATTTCTATCCCTTAATGTGAACTATATTTCAGCTGTTAGTTATTTAATTTCTAGTTGTGTTTAGTATTGTTTCCAATGTAGTCATTAAGAGGGGGTGTTAAAATATAGAGCATTATATAACATGTAACACATTTATGTAGTTGTTTGGTTGGTAACTGTTTAACCAATCTGTAACCACCTCTTCACACGACAGGTTCCAGGAACCCACGATTCTGCCTTCTGCGACTTTGTGCCCTCGGTTTTTCTCTGCCACAACTTTACCGTCATCGACTGTGGATCTGGTTCATGTGTCTTTTTCCCTCCAAAAAGACAGTCTCGACTGGTTGCCTTCAAACTGCTTCGAATTGCCCACGAGCTCTCCTAAACGAATAGGATAACAACAACAAACAGGAATAAAAGTATTTGATGTCGAAGCAACAAATCAAAGATCAATTTTCTTTCCCTCGAATGCCCTAACCTCCCTCCAATTTGTTCCCTGTTAGTGCTTCCTTGAATTCTGTGTCAATCTCCCATACCCTTCAAGGGCTTCCTCGGGCAAATCACTATGATACCAATGTTAGCATATGCAAAGAGAAAAAAGAATTTAGAGATGGCAAATTGCACTGCTCAAATGTCACAGGTAGAGGTTTATTTATATGTGAAGAGGTGGTTATAGATTGGTTGAACAGTTACCAACCGAACAACTACATAACTGCATTACATGCTATATAATGCTCTATATTTTAACACCCCCTCTTAATGACTAAACTGGAAACAATACCAAGTTTGTCCCGAAAGTTTACAAATTTCCTAAAGCCCATATGTTTAGTCATTACATTTACAGACTGTGCCATAGGTTGTACTTCAAAATCAACAGTCCATGATTGTGTTGCGGTTGTCGAATGGAGAAGAACTGCAAAACAAAAATCTGGATGTGAATGGTGATATATTGATAAAGTCATGCTTTTTCCTTGCTGTTGTTATAAAAATGAGACTGCTGTTCACTCCTGTTCTATTTTTTAGTTGGCTGATATAAAATTTAGAATATTTTTGGTTTGGGTTTGTGTTATTTCATTGCTTTTCAGTTCAGTCCTAGAAAGGGACATTACATGTTCTCTGCGCATTGCTGTTTAAAGGATGAAAAATATTATTTAATGATCTTGCATGGTATTGGCTCGCACAACAATATGCATTATTCTTTTGTATGGTAGCCATGTGTTCCACACATTGCAGTAGTTTGAGGATCATACAAAGGGCTTTATGAGGGCTGATCATAATAAGGGATTTACAAGCAAGTGGGATTGACCACCTTTACCAATGTAGTATATTGATGTCGTTTCTTAGCAACCCATTATGGTGGGGTGCACTCTTGACCTTGAGGCACCCTATAAAGTTGTTGATGCACTTCCTCGACCTTTAGGTGTTTTCCCTCCCAATGAAGTTGATTTAAGCCTAAAATTGAAGAGGGCTTTAGAATAACTGTAAAACCCTAATTAGGATTGAAATATAGAATGTATGTATATTCAGTTTATTAAATTAACATTCAATATACAAATCTAAACATACAATAAATAATTAAGTTGTTTGATTAATTAGGGCACACACTAAATATAGTAAATATCACAAAAAGATAGCGCACTTAGCTTTTCTGTACTTTGGCGACTGATTTGGACTTGAAATTGGGAGAAACAAGAAAGAATAAAAATGTAGATGGTTTGTCTCAGAATTGGATCTCTTTCTGCTCTTGGAAAAAATTGACAAGAATGGGCAAAATCGAACTGTAGGAGTTGTCCCTATTGCATGGAATTTTCCTGTGCTCCTTGTGCCTCCATTTTAGTTGTGTGTCTTTGTCTTAGTTTTCTCTACCCTTTTTTTATTTCAACCACTCAAATATGTGCAAAAGTTCTTGTAATAGCAAACCCTAGTTTTTCTATACAAGCACTCGAATTGGCATTAAATGAGGGGAATAGGGTTAAGGGATTTTTGGGTTGTGGCACACATGCACCGTCTACATTGCCCCGTGTGGAGCTCAAACCCAAATGTAGTTCTCTCACCTATATGGAAGTGCAATTGTGCTCTTTTTGACAATATGTGTGCAACTAGAATTTGTCCATTTGATACTTGATAAGGCTCGCTTTGACTAGGCTTTGAATGCTTGGACTTCGTTTGGAGTGCTTCAAACCTACTTGGGTGCCACTCCTAGTGTATGCTCTCATAGTAGGGAAGAATAATGAAACTTGCTTGATGTTTGGTAGATGTGTGCCAGGTGATTTCCAAGTGGCTAGTAATTTATATTTCAGGATGGTTACTCAACTGTTTACATTACACATTGCATTTATATTTCATATTGAATGGTTCAACCCTGTGGAATGATATGCTCTCGCCCAAAGGCCATCACCTCAAGCTCAAGTCCGCAAGGAAATTTAAACTCAATCATTCTTGTGTAAGTTATTAGTTCCTGCCGTAGATTACTATACCTTTCACCCAAGTTTATTAGTTCAACAATTTCTAACTAATCATTTTTCAAGATTATTTTCCTCAAGTCAATAATTATAATGTCTAAATGTTGGATATGCAATTTTTTAATATTATAATTATACAATAAATCATTTATCTATCTTTATATTGGTGGTTTTATTATGACTATTTAAAGGCCTTATTCCAATACATAATTTTAATTTTTTTTAAACAAATTTTGAGAACATGACATGTGGTATCATATTTAATAACTTTAAAGTGATGCATTTATTATTTAGGTTTATGAGGAGACACTTTAAAAAAAAAGAAAAAAAAAAGAAACTAACTACATATATAAAATATAAGAAATGACATTTTAGAAATTTGGAAACGACATATTTCAGCTGTCATGTCTATTCAAAAGTTAATAAGCTTTCTGAAAACAAGACTTGCTTGCAAATTAGATTGAAACGACCGTCATTGCATTGAATACCATTCTCAAAAAATAGTAGGGGAAAATAAAAAAGGTTTAATTAGCAATTGCTTTGATCATCTTCAATGTTGAGGCTTGCAAAATAAATGAAGCCTCCGTACACGTCAGCAACATCACAGTTATAACAAAAATAATTTGGGCAACTACATAAACCTAGCTTAATTTCAGGGCTTCATGCTGGGTTTGTTGATGCTTTCTGGTTTTCTAATATTTTGAAAATCATCAATCTGCTTAAAATTTTCATTGATTAGAATACATCTCTGTAATGGAGGCCTTGTCAATGGTGGACTACAAATCTTGTAATAAGTAATAAATTATTGGCTTTATTTTTCTTTCCATTGAAAAGTTTCTATATGACTGTTGATGGATCTATGTCTGACACTATACTGTTGTTTGAAAAGCTAGGCCTAGATTAATTTCCAGACAATTTCACTGGTTGTGTCAGAAATGTGCAGGTCTTCCACAAAAAAGCAATGGCTACATCCTAGTTGATTGCCATGGTTGTCTGAATCAGATGGAAAGAGATGTAAGCCTTACGTGCTACATCCACAATATTTTGATCCAACCTGAACAAAATCCCCAATATCATTCCAAAATCTCATCTTATGGCAATGGCCATTTTCTCACATGGGTGGTCATGACTCACACCACGTCACTTGGGATCATCCATATACCGTAAAATATGATCACATGCCTTTTTCTTTCTCACAACTGTGCTCCCACATGTGATCAGCCATTATTAAAAAAATTCTGATACTCCCCCAAAACAATAAATTTATAATCTCAAGTTATTGTTGCCCATGGTTTCTAAGGAATCAAGATACTACAACAATATACATGGACATCAATGAGTCACTAATGGCTGTATTGGGGGTCCTCTGTTTGTGAGTATTGTGATATCCTACATCTATTTGCAATACTTGCTACACTCGGTCTCATCATGTGCTGCTGCAATTTCGACCTCCTTATGAAACTCTAATGATGATTTTGATATCTAGGATTCAGATTATGCCAGTTTTTTGTTTTTCTTCCCACCTTTAGACTAGGTGCGACATGCTATAATTGATCCATTATTGGCAATCTTTCAATATCTTCAAAATTTACCGGAATTGGTGTATCAGTTGACAGGTTGCGTGTTTCTTCAAAATAGTCACCAGATAAATCTTTTAACTGATTTATTTCAGCTATTCCATTTGTTTTATTTAATAGCAAACTTTTATCTTTAGATAGGCATGTTCAACTTATAAAAGCGTGGTGATTTGTTTTTTATTGCACTTGAAAAATCTCGCATATTATGTATTTCAAAATGCCACCTATATTGCTGCAATATTTTCAAGCATAATATGATTGTGGGTATTTGTTTATGCAATCTTCATGCATAATCAAAATTAGATGCATATTTTATGCATTTTGGATCATTCTATGTTTTTCCAAAGAATTATATATTTGATGCATAATTTAATTTTTTGTTTTGTCTTCTATTTGAATTTTAATTTGGGTATTTACATTATGTGCAACATTTGAATTGGGTACTTATAGTATATACATATTTTATGCATTCAAAATCATTACATAGGTGCATTCTATTTTCTAGCAGATTTTGGATGTCAGCGTACCGTATGTGCAAATTTTATACATTAAGTATTGGTACATTCTACTTTCTAGAAAAATTTGAATGTGATTATTCTTAACAATATAGAGCAGCTAATGCAAAAATTATAGAAAACTTTTAAAACAATCCCACAACTAGCACATCTCCCAACCCTGATGCAGGAACTTGCTGTTCTGCGGCTCTTGTTACTACTAGTTCACAGCAGAGGAAAATGTTATATTGATTGATTATGCTTGCAAAATTGTATGTGGTAAGAGGTGAAATAAACATACCTGCTAGCATGGCGATTGACAAGATGTTGGTAACTGATCCTTTTAAATTGATGCAAAACATTTATCTTAGATTTGCCTTCCCAACATCCTGTTTTTCAGTGGAGTTTGAAGAGTGGCTTGTGTTTGCGGTTAAGTCCAAAATAAAGCCATCACCAAATACTAGTTCTACCAAAGATAATGTTTGATGCACTGACAACATGTCCCACTTGTGTAATGTCCCCTCTTTAACACAAGTTCACCATGAGACCTTTTTTACCCTAGTTGACTTCCGAGAGGCTTAAAGGGAACTGCAAGGGAAGTACTTTATCATTATATTTTTTAGTTGTTTTATTAAGCCTTGTAACATTTGTAAAAAACAACTATAAGTTATAATAATTCATTAGAATGGGGAAATTGTAATGATAAACTAATACGTAAAGGCGGTCACTTTAATTTAATAAAGTGCACCTACCACATGGAACCACCCGCATGGAGTAGTGTGCCCAGAAAAAGTATAAAAGAAGATCAGGGGTTCATTTGTAAGGGCTTGATTTACTATGTTCTTATATGAGAGAGCATTCTTGCTGCTTTTTAGCTATTAAGGATGAAATCCCTTGATAGCAAGCTCTTGAGGACGAAACCCCTCATTAGCATTCAGATATGAGGACGGAAACCCTCATTTCTTTCACATTTGAGCAGAGAAAAGACAAATTCCAGCAAGGGCATCGACTTGAGAGAGTGTTGCAGGCATTTCCAGCATTTGAGAGTCTTTTGGGAGGCCCATTAAAGGCTGACATTTCCAGCATTGGGGACAGCTACAGCTTCATTGGGAGCTCTTCCCTGGATTCCGGCGCTTGATCCAGTTTGTATCAGATTTGTAATTCTGGGTGTTGAACATCAGTTTGCATTTTTTGTGTTGTTTTTACATTGAAATCATTGGCTGAAGTTGCTGTCATTTCCAACCTGAAAATAAATTAAATAAAATTCAGATCTGTGTTTTCATCTGAAATAAAAGGAGGATTTGGTTCTAAAAATGATCACAAGTGCTTTGGAAGAATTGTTAATTTGTTTGCAAGGGTTTAGAGTGAAGAAACCAATTTCTTTAATTTTCTACATAAGGGTTTCAGGCAATTTCAGATCTGCTGTGTTTTTTTATTAAAAAGGAATATTACATTTAAACTGATGCAAAACATTAATACTAGATTTCTGTTCTCAACGTCCTGTTTTTCAGTGGAATTTGAAGAGTGGCTTGAGTTTGCGGTTAAGTCCAAAATAAAGCCATCACCAAATACCAGTTCTACCAAAGATGATGTTTGATGCACTAACAGTATGTCCCACTTGTCTAAGCATATTAGTACAAGCTCTCTAATTAAATTTTCAAAGTAAAATTTGCATGATGTTGTAGACAAGTTGGCCAAGAAGGCTTAGGTGTTCCCGTGGATAGACTGCTTAAAATCTCCGAGTATCTTTTGCTGGGTAGTCTAGAACAAAGCTATTATTGATTGACAAGACCTTGTTAAACCAAGGAAGGTGTTGCATGATGCTGTGCTAAGTTGCTGCATTCGAATTCGTGTTCAAATTCGCCAATGATTAAATTCGTGAAAAATTCAGTTGGTAAAAAAATCAGCGATTAAATTCGTGATTAAATTCGACTATGAGAAATATACATTTTTATTAAATATATAAAAACAAAAGATAAATTCACATTTCAAAAGAGAGATAATATCACATTTCATTGATTTCATAAGTAGCTATTACAATAATGTGATTGAAAGCAAAAACTTCAAAAAACATGTGCTCGCAGGTTGCGACCAAGCTTGCAGGTGGGACGATTAGTTCAAGCACAGGAGAATACTCGCCGAGTTTTGGAAAGCTATCCAGTATTTTTAATTACTAATCTGTCTACAAGCAATCAAAGCTCATGATTCTTTCAGAAGATTGCAAGAAGTTGCTTGGTCCAAAAAGGTGCAAAAATAGATTTTATTAAAATAAGAAAAATATTGCCATCAATGCATAGAGCTTGAGAAAATATGCACTTTTAGAGAAAACGACACCTGAAACGGAGCCACAGAATGAAAGTTATGGCACATGCAAGTTTTTGTTGCTACATCTTCCCGGACCCTTTCCAAAAATGGCAAAATTTTATTCTATACTTGTGTTTTTTAAATCGAAAGAAATGCTGACTCGGCACGGTTCAGGATGAAACCGGACCGAATTTGACCGATTTTTAGCCCAAACCAGTTCAACCGGTCCGGTTTACTAACACAGGTTCTGTGCCATTATGGCACACTAATGTTAAACCGGTCAAACCAGCCGGTTCCGGTTCCGGTTTGACCGGTTTTTAAAACACTGCTACTAACATGTAGCTATTTAATACAAAAAAGGGCCCCCACGTTTGGCCACATCACTTCATTCATTCTGGCAATTCTTCTCAGCTGGTTGAACAGCATATGTTGCTCTATTCCATATTTTGAAATGACAATGTTGCCACTCAAATTGCTGTTGTCCCTCAAAGCAATAATACTATTGAATATTAGCTGCCATTTTTTAGCCTTCCCACATGTCATCCTCTAGGGATAATTGTTATCAATGATACAGATACCTATAAAAAATGACTATTTGGACCTTCAAATTTTCAATTCTTATGCAGCATTTTTTAAGTATAGGGTGGTGGCAGCCCTTGTGGTAGGCCATAAACCATATCTGTAAACTCATCAATTGACCTTTACACTTTTGTTTTAATGCTTTCTATACACTTACCTTGACATACCCTTCATTTATTTACATTGATGACTCGCCCAAAAATGACTCGCCCTTGGCAAGTCACTTCGTCATGGTGTGTGCTGGAAGCAATCTATTTGTAATAAATTGTGACTCTTTAAGTACAGAGTTGCAGAGATGCATGGATATGGATTTGGATTCATATACAGATACAGTATCGGATATGGAAACAGCTAATTTTTGAGACCTCTCAATATTGAAACAGTTGGGTATGGCATACACACACACACACACACACACACATCATATTCAAATATCCATTCACGTCCGCGTCATCAGTTGCTGCTGCTAAAATCCATTTGAAGGGATCATCTGCAGAGTTTTTCATTGTCTTTTTTGCCTTCTGAGAAAAAAAATTCAAATTATTTTTTTACTTTTATGTCAGATACAGCTACGGATGTCCCGCATACCACATCTGACACGGCCCAATTATGGACCTGCATGTGGATGAGGCTGGGTACAGTATCTGGGTCGTGTCCAAGCCGCACCATACCCATAACCGTATCCGCCATGTCCGAAGCAACATGTCGAATTATGCTGTTGGGGTGGCATAGCCTGTCAAGTATGGTCCATGTTTAACTATGATTAGCTGTTTTCTTGTTCTCCAGAAGCCTTAATATACAGCTCATAGAGATTCAGGTCCAGAAATTCACCCAAACTCTTCAATAATTGTGGCATAGCCTGAAATATGTTTAAACTATGATTAGCTGTTTACTTGTTAATTACATATAGCTCATAGAGATTCATCCAAAATTCAAACTCTTTTTTGCTTTATGAACACATCATCCCCTACTAAGACTACAACAAAAATTTCAAAATTTTTATTAAAATTGATTGCACTCCGTCATTTGTTATTGGTTACTACCATTTGAGAATTCTATAATGGCTAAACTTTCAGCCCTATAGATAGCATTAACTTAGTGTCTATGAAGTTATATGTACCGCCAAATCAATAAGTGACACCATAGTTCACCAACGACTTTACTCCTTACTCTCAAAGACTGACATTGGATTCTTCATAGCATAGCAGAAACAGAAACTGTAGAAATCTCTTGCTGCTGTTGGCCTTCAGCAAATTCAACTTTTGCCAATTCCTCGTGATCACATTTTTACCACTTTCGTCTATCTTTTAAGGTGATTTCAAGAAATATTAAAATAATCGTCTGTCTCCCGAATCAAGTTTTTCTTAAAGCTTTAACATGCCCCTAATGGCAATTTTTCAATCGATCAGGATATACATTATTAGTAGATTACTCAGGAAGGTTCATGATTCTACAAGTAGCCTGCCTTGGAAATATTCTTCTACCATCCTATTATGCATAGCTACCTGTAACCCTAATCCACTCAATGATCAATATACATATCTAGAGGTGACAGGAAGGAACATTACAAGTCTGCCTTGGAAATATTCTCTTATTATGCAGAGGTACCCTAACCCCTCCAAATCCTGGAATTAATCTTCCTTGGTATCAGGAACAAATGCTATAATTAAATGCAGCAATTTCCATCTAGTGGTTCTATGCTTCTGTCTTTTGTTATAGCCAATTCAATAGAAATCAGTATCCAAATGCGATGTATTTTCCTTCAGATGTTCCTTCTACAAGATCCTCAAGGCGCAGGTTGCAAGTGTACTTAAAGACATTTCTTTTTGTGTCATATGGTGAAGAGGAGATATCTGTTTATAATCAATTTTCTCCCTGTATACTTGGTGTGTGTGTGTGTGCCACTAGAATTTTGGAAACCAAGACATCCAAGAAAGAAATGATCTCACTTTTCTCAATCCTGTCATAAACTTGATGTGTTCCAATTGTCAAGGTTCTCTATTCCATGTTGCCATTTCAACAGAGCCAACTTGAAGCCTTCTTGCTCAAAATGTTCCATGAATAAGTTCGCAACAAGTAAAAATGGAGATACTCACTCCATGCAATCTGTTTGCTCAGTTAAAGATCACCTTTGAAGCTTAAATAAGTTTGACCAACATAAAACCGATATTATAAATGGAGAACTCATGGCAATGCAATCTGTTTGTTTAAAGATCACCTTTGAAGCTTAAATAAGTTGCCAGCATACCGATATTATCCTCACTTTGTCATTTCTAAGGCATATACCACCCTCCTTGAGTTGAAATTTGGTAAACAATCAGAATATATCAATAATAAAAGCTAACAAGAAGGTCCCCTTCATTTAAGAACTCTCAGATTGTCCACGAAATGAGCTGAGTTCTTAAAAAAAGTAGCATGGCCAACTATTGGTTAATATATTTTGCAAGAAAGCTAGCCGAACTCAAACGTCAAGGACTTTTGATTGCATCAATAATCGACCTCAAGAGAAAGCCTTCTTCATGGACCTTAGGAAAACTATAGATTCTAGGAGTAACTGCCACCTTGGGATCAATCTCTTTGTTACTTCAGGGAGTGGTAGTAAAAGAAATCCAAAATGGAAAAAAAATGCATTTTTTTCTTTTATTAGACAGCACAAAATAAAACCCTCTATTTTTTTGGAGTGTTGTTCAATTTTGGCCCACACTCTCTCTGACCTTAATCAACTTCAAGTTTGGCTTCTATTGCACTCAAGCAAATCCCATATGCAGGAAGTTCTACATGCTCAGGGATATTTATTTGAAAAAAATTGTATACGTCATTTATTCTCGTTTTCCCCCCAAATTGGTTGGCTCTAAACATATTTCATATTTTATGTCATGCATTTCAATTATTTGCAAGCATGGTTACAATACTTCAAGGTTTGGTGATGTAGCAAAAGTAGTCTTGAGTGACCTGCCTAGCAACAGTATTCAGTGGGTTATGGCTACTTTTTCTTGATCTCTGCATTAACGAAAGTTCTAATATTTCTTGTGATATTATGATGTGTCTGAGACAGCATTTGCACTTCCCTTATTACCTTTTAATCTCCCTGCATCAGAATTATTAATTAATCTTTTAAGAGCAAGAAATACTTCCTTAATGACATTTAGCTAAGTAGCCTAACATTTGTTGGAATATGCAAAGAGAAGAAAGAATACAGAAGGCAAACTGCACTGTCAAATGACGAACAGGCAGAGTTTATTTATTGATGAGAGAGGTGGTTGAACAGTTACCAACCGAGGCAACTACATAACTGTTTTTACATGCTATATAATGTGCTATATTTTAACACCCCCTCTTAATGACTAAACCGGAAACAAGACAAAGTTTGTCCCGAAATTTTACAAATTTCCTAAAGCCCATATGTTTAGTCATTACATCTACAGACTGTGCCATAAGTTGTACTTTAAAATCAGCAGTCCTTAACTGTGATGCAGTTGTTGAATGAAGACGAACCGCAAAACAAAAATTTGGTCCCATGAACAAAAGATATGGCAAGTGGTCCACTGGTTCTCTGTTTCGTGATTCATTGACCAGTGATGAATCATCAATGGCTGAGAGTGTCAGCCCCATCTCCAGAGTGCTGAAATCAGAACCTCGAAGATGTGGATTAAAAAATCTATTCCAGGCTTGTGTAGCCTGCTGGAGTCTGTACAAAGACTCAATTATCCTGTGATGAAGTCACCTCGATCACGTCCTTGCACCACCATGTAGTGCTCATCCAACTTTTCAAGAAGAGGAATGTGACCATCTGTGCAAGAGTTAGAACCAACTCCTCAATAGTAGGAGAAATAACCATCTCTCCGTCTCAGCAGTGGTCTCCGTCTCAACAGGAGAAATAACCATCTCCTATCTTATCTATTTGCTCATCTATCCCCCTCTGTTGGGAAAGATCGTTCACAACACAATGAGCAAACTGTTCATGCTCTATTGTCCTTCGAGCAAGTACCTCTGAGTGAGTGGCTGGGCATGCCATCTCACCATGCACCGTCAATGCATCTGGAATAGTGGAGTCTCCGTCCACAACAAATCCTCCCAAGGCATGTCTTTTGAATGAGGAAATCCATCCTCCCAAGGCATGTCCAAGTCAACATGGCTTCCTCCCAAGGCACATCCTGCACATCCTGAATGGTGGAGCTGTCCTCCACACGTGCATTCATGTTGATCGCAGCCGGATCAACAAGCCGATACTGACCACCTACCCCAATACCAAGGGCAATTATCCGTCTCTGTTTCACATCAGAGACAACACACTTCTTCCCACAAAAATCCACAGAAATATTGGGATTTTCAGTCAATTGACGAATAGATAGAAGATTCTTTTGTAAAGAAGGTACATATCTAACATTCCGTACCAACAATTTATGAGCATTATTCAATACAATGCATATATCTCCTATCCCTTCTACTGCAAGTGATTCTCCATCAGCTAGTGCTACTGATTCAAAACATATATTTGCAGTAAATGAAACATACCAGTCCCTACGACATGAAAAGTGTGCAGACGCACCAGAGTCAATGATCCAGCAACTGGTACCACTGTCATGCGAGCATGATGTCGTAAGACAATAAAGAGCATACCCGTCATCCGAATCCTGTTCTTCTGCAACTGTTGCCACATGTTCCTCATTACATGGCTTTTTGTTCTGCTTCGAAAGATCATACATCCGCTTTTCCGACAATCCTTCTTAAGGTGCCCAACCTTGTGACAGTAATAACATGTGACCTGATACCGAGTGGAAGATTCACCAGATTGACGTTTCCACTTTCCCTTTGACTGAGTGACAAGAGCACTCTCTGCATGGTCACAATTAGATTTGCCTGAATTTGTCTCCATTCCTTTTGCAACAGGTAGGAACTCACCTTGTCAAACGTGAGTGTTTGACTTTCAGCCATTAAATGGAGTGCCTCCACAAATGACTCATACGAAGAAGGTAAGTTGTTCAAAACCAGAGCCACCATATCATCGTCGTCCACCTTTTTGTTGATGGAAGATAACTGGTCTCGGAGGTCTTTCATCCGAAGTAGGTGCTCAGACAGCGATCCACCTTGTAACTTTACGGAAAAGAGCATATTTTTCAGGTATAAAACCCGACTCTTCTCTGACGTCTGATATTTATCCCTCAGACTGGTCCACAACGTGCTTGCCACAGTGGCATTCCGCACTTCCGGTATCATATCATCCGACACCGATAACTTGAGAAGCAATAACGCTTCCTTATGACGTTTGTCATAATCTGCGAAGTTCGTCGTTGGTCGACTTTCATCTACCCTTGATTATTTTATCACAATCACAAAACTCTGCAAGCGTTAAAATCTTATGGCTCCATACATTGAAATTTGTGCCCGTTAATTTTTGTGTCTCTGAGCAAAGTCAAGTGTGATATATTTGCCATTTTATTATTCCAAAGTAATGGTAATAATAAAATAATAGTTTGCCCACACTTAATAAAATGAAATTACTTAGTCCAGTGTCCATAATAAAAAATTATTTTCCAGCCAAGGTGAATACCTTTGTTGCTAAAAAACCTTCAACACCAAACAATATTAATTTGACGACTTTATTAATAAAAGGAAGCATGGACTTTGAACTACCTTTTTTCGAAAAATAACCCTCGAATTGTGTTGCCCTCACGACTGTATTCGCCGCCACGACTGTTGACGTTTTTGAAATTTGGTCTGGCGACAAAATTTTTGCCCTCACCGTGCCCTTGACTTTAGGCTCCAATTTTGCAACAAGATTTGCGACTGGATTTGTATCGACTTTTGATTGCTGCAACGATTTTCACGACTTTAGTGGTGACTGCTGCACGATCTGTCTAAAAAACTGGCTGCATATTTTGTCCCCGTTATAGATTTCTTTGTTAGAATTTTTTCCCGCTCTGACCAAACGTCTTTGCAACGAGTTGCTTCCTTTCTTGAGCCCTCTTCACAAGTCCAGAACTAGACTATAGTTTCGTGTTCTAGTTAGGGCTTCCTCAAACTTGTAGTTCGTGCCTCTTGACAAGGCTTCCTCGAACTTCCTTAACCGCTCTGATACCAATGTTAGAATATGCAAAGAGAAGAAAGATGAGAAGGCAAACTGCACTCCTAAATGACGAACAGACAGAGTATATTTATTGATGAAGAGGTGGTTATATTTTCGGTTAAACAGTTACCAACCGAGCAACTACATAACTGCATTACATGCTATATAATGCTGCTATATTTTATACAAGTAGATTTATCCTGGAACTATTTAGGGTTTCAAGCCCAATAGGATCCAATAAAATTTGTCAATAAGTTGAGCTCACCAATTCTTCGTCTTACAACTCAAGTTTTAGGCATACATGAGTGTAGAAAAGCTCCAATTTATTAATCTTCTATAATAAATATGTATAATCTAGCTAGGCCATGTAATCCACCTTAGTAGGTAACCATTGCTTGAGTTTTAGTGAACAAGGATGAATTGGTTCCCAATGTACAACATGAGCCTTATGAAGCACCCATATAATAACAATAGGTTAAAAATACGGGCTCAAAATTTTATAAAGTGGAGATAATATGAAGTTGTCCCCTAGTGGGATGTAAGAATCTGGAAGGGCCCAACTCATGGAAAATATTATTAACTAACAATTTAGATAAGGGGACATCTGCACTTGGCTTATGTGATGAATAACTTAATCATAAATGGTGCCAAGGGCATATAGTCAACAACTTTAGACGAGCAAGCCCATTGATTTTCTTGCAAAAAATTTCTCATGTTAGGTACAACCAAGTTTATAAAATTAATGAAATGGGAATATTATCTTTATGAGTCCAACCCTCTAGTAGTATCTTCTTCTCCTCCACCATTCTCTTAAGGAATTGATTGAAATAATGTGTTTCGTTCAAGTAGAACCTTGATCTCCAAGGTTCCGTTCCAATAGAAAACTTGCACTGAACAAATATGTCACAATCAATCTTTTTTACAACTCATTTTGAGGTAAGCCAAAGTGAAGATAAACCCTTTTCAGATTTTTGAGGCTATCTAGCTTGACTGCATAAATATATGGAGACCCTTAATTGCTGTCAACATGTACTCACCCTCTAGTGACAACGATTGCAACACTTGCTTTGGGGTTACTCAATACCCACGTTTAGATACCCATTCACCAAACAAGTTAAAATCATACCTACCCTTAGAGTCGGTGCATATCCAAATTCACCCCATATCTGTATCCAACAAGTATCATGCAAGAAAAGTGTATTTTCATACTGGAAGGAGAGATCTGATTTCTTATCATACCAAACCGTCAATTAGAAATTAATTAAAGATTCCACGCAAATAAGATACCTAACTTGACTACAGCTCTTCAATGTTCCATAGCAAGAACACTGACCATGTTAATTAACTGCCACTTGCATAAAGCAGTATCAAGTTTACAAAAATGAAGAACATGCATAATCTCAAAGCCACGAAATTGAGTGCAAGAACGACACGTAAGACTATTCCTGACCAAATCGCCCTACTCTGGAATCGAGCTACATATGACATTATTACAGTAAAAAATTTTCGCTCCACTCTAAGAAAGGGAATACTGACAAATATTTTCTTGCATTAACAATTTGCAAACTATCTGCAAATAATCCTTTGATTAATGAAGGCAAGTTTCTTGTCCTTACACAATTTCTTTTACCTAGGGCTGCCAAATGAAGATTTACAACACAAAGAGATCCATCTTATCAAAGGGGAAAGTTGAGACTAACCTGTTGAAGTCCTCCCTGGTCTTGTTGAACACTTAACGTGCCATCTACATACAATACTATGATAACAACATTTTCACCTTTTTTTTATGAACATAGGGACCAACTTTTCTTCTTCACAAGCCCAAGTCTTTATAAAGAACTAGAATTCACATATCACATCAATCTTCCTTTCCTTTAACCGTAAAGATTTTTGGCTGCTTCGTGTAGATTTCCTCCTCCAGCTCACCAGGAAAATTGTCTTTATCCATCTATTTTATTTCTAAGACTCTGGAAAGTAGCAACATAGGGACGGAGTTTCTAATAGATTCAAAATTTCGGGACAGCAACAAGTGACATTAGGGGGACGGCGAAATCAAGTCGTTTACCTGCGAGAACCCTATTTGCTATACAGGGAAGATTTTAAGACTTTTACATTTTCCCTTTAACAATGTACTTTTTAAATATCCATTTACCACCAACATGTCCATTAACTCTTTAGGAGGTAATTAATATCAAGTCACATGTATGCTCTGGTATTTAAGGATTCCATGTTCTTCCCCCATAACCATCCAAGATTTATTTTGTGTTGAGCCAAAAATCCTTTACAGTTTATCGGGTCATCTTGTTTCAGTATGTCAAACAATACTGATAAAATAAATGCAAAATTAATTTAGGAAGGCTATACCTATTAGGTACCCTTCTTACCCGATTTGATCTTCTTGTGGCTAAAGTTATTGGTTTCATCTTCTGTGAAACTTCTCGGGGACTTCATCAGCCATCTTCCGAAACGTCCTCACACGTCTTCCGCAGGCACAACTCTTCTTCTTGCCAAACGATTTACCCGGACCTTTCCTAGAATTTTGCATAGCCATAAACATCATCATCATTTGGTTTCCCCCACTTTCTCGCCGTAAAAAAGCCTCAGACTTCTGGGTGTCCCAGACTCTTGAATTATGAGGGGACGCGTGTCGCGTAACTTTTTGTGTTTTGGATTCCATAACATGTATCCGTTTATACTAATTTTAAAATTATTATCTAATTTTGTCCTTGGAGCGCTCGGAATATAAAGATAATACATGATGATAAAAAAACTATCTGCTTAATAATGTCGAATAGAATTTCATACCAAGTCTGCTTCTTCCTGGAGTTTTTTCTTGAAGGGTGGATAATGGGCAGATCTAATCAGTTAATGCAAACAATTTTCACTACTTCTGTCCAAAAAGGGACATTTCAGTCCCCCCCTCAAGATTTTACCACTGACCATTACAAGTAACTGGATCCAAAAGAGTTTTGTTCAGTCTGCAACTCCTTTGAAGTACCTACACATGAGGCTCTTGCCTTATCTATCCCAATTGTTTAAAAATTGCCCAAATGCATTAGAGCAATAATCCACTCTATCACTTGTCATGATGACCAACACGTCTTCTTTGTCTGAAGGGTCTCACAAGAGCCATTAAACTCTTTGAACTTATTGAAAACCTCCCAGACTTGCTGTCCCATACACCAATATAACCTGGGTCTTTCTCCTTGAGAAATCACTATAAACGTGATGGCATGGAATACAAAGCTTTTACTTACAAAATAATACAACTTGTCAGTGTGTAGTAAATACAACTCCCAATGTAAAACCCCTTCTGTCTCTGTAGCACTGCTCCAGGAAACTTTAGTTTTACAAACTCAAAATTCACAAAAATCAAAATGGAAAGAATTGATTATCAAGGTATTTGTCACCCCTCATTACCTTTGGATTTTAATGTCAAGGCCTTAGATCGGAAAATCCAGAATGTCCAATCCTTACCTTGATGCCTAAACACATTGTTTGCTTTGGAAAATGTAGGAGTGATTTGTAACAATCTTCGATCCTCCGAAGATGACATAAGCTTTTGTTACCCATCAAGATTCATAGTGATCTTGCCTTCAAGCTTAAACTGTTCTTGTATGGTTTCGTAGTGCTGATCTTACCATTGTTCCTCGAACCTCTTACAACTATCTTTAACAAAACTACTTGCCACCTGCATCATTCATCATACTCATATATTAGGTTTCTGGTCAAACTAGAAATGAATCAAACACTAGGTAGGGCTTTAATTGTCTCATCATTCTTAAAGACTCTTCTACAATGCTGATGATACTTGTACAAAAGTTGTCTCCCATGAGGAGCTTCACCTCAAATGATCCTATTTCATATTCAATGATGAGGAACATATGAAAATCAAGCACCTGTTCCAATCAACCGAATCTACCAGTATGCTTACATATGGCATTGTGCAAGCTAGACAGTGCACCAAAAACAGCAATGTTTTGAGTCTTCACAGACCAAATGATTTTTGCCGTGAACCATTCCATGTCAAACACCTTGTTTACCCTTGCAATGATGAATGAGGTGAGAAGGGACCAGATCCTATAATTGATCTGTAAACTCTTCAACTTTGGAATTATTCACAAATCACAATTAATTGCTGTTGTTTACTTTCTATTAGAAAATAACAGAGATAGCTAGTGAATGAATTACTATTGTGCTTAGAATCAACAATTGTAGTAAAGGAAAGAATATAAGCTCATAACACCAACAATTTTATCCTGGAAAACCTCCAATGGAGGAAAAACCAGTCGGGAAGGGCAATTGCTTTTTCTTCCCACTTTTATTGGCCAATTCAAATCAACATGTACAAAATTTACAATAAGTAAGAAAGAGAAGTAGATAATATCTCAACACTTCCTTTCAGTTACTTGCTTGCTCTGTCCAACACTCCTTTCTTCTACAAAAATACAATTTCCAGCACTAAGACTTCTTGCTCACTTGCTCCCATGCTTCGATGATCTTCTACACTTCTACAATCATGTATTTATAGCCTTTCTCATGTCCTCCCGTGCACTGGAGAATGGGAAAGGTCATGAAGGAGAAGAGAAACGAACATCCTTTCAAATTCAGAGGCTGTTCGTTTCAAATTTAGTTTTCTGTCCGTAATGGCCAGGACCGCCACCCTGTGCAGACCAGCGGTTCTAGGACCGCCGCCTTGGCTAGGCGGCGGTTCTGTAACCGCCGTCCTGTGTAGGGCGGCGGTCCTGTTACTTAAAAGACAGAACCTCCGTTTCATTGTTTTCCTTCTTTGTGTTGACTATTTCTGATGAAGTAGAGTTATTTCGGATCCCTATGGATCACACCTCCCCTTCTTAGGAGGCTTTTGGTCCCACAAAAGCTTAGTGGGGGAGTAGATGAGGGAACAATTCCCTCGCTTGCTCCTTTGAGTACCACCGGGCTTGCCTTGGCATCTTTCCTTTCAGTCCAATCTGCCAAGACTCCTGCGGACCTCTTCTAGTCTCTCTGACCTTCTGCTGTAGCACTACATCTTCCTCCAATTCGCCTCGTGAGTCCAAGACGCAATCCTCAATGGAAGGTAGCAACTGTAGTTCTTCATCTTCATCCAGCATGGATGGCTCATATAGGTGCAAGTTCTCGCAGTTTACTACAGAGTACATCCTCATGAATGATGGCAAATCAAGTCGAAAAGCATTTTCCCCAACCTGCTCCAATATGGTGAAGGGTCCATATCGTAGTGGCTTGAGCTTCCGTGCTTGACCTTGTAGTCTCTCCTTGCTCAAGTAAAGCCAAAATTTGTCTCCAACATGAAGCTTGTGTTCCCTCCTATGCTGATCGTGCCTAGCTTTGTACTTTGCTTGAAATTTTTCTAGCTGTTCTTTGACCTTGAGATGGATTTGTCGGATCCTCTCAATGAACTTGTTGGCTCTAGTCACCTCTGTGTCTTGTGTATCCTCCTCATCCTGCTGTCCAACTGCTATGTCCAGTGGATTTGTAGGTAGATATCCCAAGCATGCTTCAAATGGTGACTTCATAGTGGATGTGTGTACTGCCCGGTTATAGGAATGTTGAATGTAGGCTAAGGACTCGTCCCAAGTCCTTGGGTACTTACTGTTATACCCTCTGATCAACTATACCAAAGTCCTGTTTACCACCTCTGTTTGTCCATCTGTCTGTGGATGGAAAGATGTGCTCCTTTGTAACCTGGTATCCATCTTGTCCCACAAAGTAGTCCAAAACTTCCCCAAGAACCTAGAATCCTGTCAGAGACAATAGACTTTGGTAAACCAAAATGCACCCATACATTAGCAAAGAAAAGATCTGCTGCCTCATGTGCTTTTACTGTCTTTTTACATGCCATAAGAATACACATTTTACTGAATCTATCCACAACAACATAGAGATAGTCATGGCCATGTTTAGACATAGGTAATCCTCCTACAAAATCCATAGAAATGTCCTCCCACGGACGAGTAGGTACTGGTAAAGGCATATACAAACCTTCCTTCCTAGTTTTAGGCTTGCTAGTACAACAAAGTTTACATCCACGAATAAATTTTGATACTTCTTGCATGTTGGGCCAATATACATACCTTTGCAAGTGGGCTAGGGTCTTACCAACACCGAAATGTCCCGCTACTTTTGAGGTATGTGCTTCCCTCATCAATAGAAGTCTTTCTTCTTTAGGCACACAAAGTTTCCCCCATCGGTAGAGCAGCCTGTCCTTGAGATAACAGTCTTCAATCCCCATCTTTTCAGCCCCTTGGGACTGCAACTTCTGAAATGTTACCCCAAAGTCTTTGTCTTGGGCATATACTTCTCCATAAGCTTCCTTCGTGAAGGGCTCGATCTGAGAGATAGTGGCCAAACAGGAGAACTTTTCCTGTGTGGGTGGCCTAGACAACATGTTTGCCACCAAATTTGTACTACCTTTCTTGTATTTGATCACTAGATGGAACTGCTGAAGAAACCCCATCCATTTGTAGTGCCTTGCCTGCTGCAATTTAGACTGTGCTTGCAAATACTGGAGAGGTTTGTGGTCAATGTGCACAATAGTTTCTTTACCCAACAAATAATGTTTCCATTTTTTAATTGCTTGAACTAGTGCATACATTTCTTTATCATATAGTGAATATCCTTTAACTGCTGAAGTGAAGGTTTCAGAATGATAACATACGGGTTTACCTCCTTGAAGCAACATTGCGCCCATAACATAATCACTGGCATCTGTCTCTACTTCAAAAGGCTACTGCAAACTAGGAAGAGCAAGTACTGGAGCATGACTAATCTTGTATTTTAATAACTCAAAGGATTCGCCTTGTTCCTTACCCCAATCAAAACCCTTACTCTTTCCGGCCACTGTGTGTAGAGGTGCTGTAATTTCCAAGAAAACCCGGGAATGAACTTCCGCATGTACTGTACTGCTCCCACAAAGCTTCTAGTCTCTGTGGCTCCTATTGGTGTTGGCCAATTTGTGATGGCTTCCACCTTCTTTGGATCTACTCGTAGCTCTCCTCCTCCAACCACGTGCCCAAGATAGACAAGTGACTGTTTGGCAAATTCACATTTCTTCATATTACAAAGCAGTTGTTTCTCCCTGAGAACTTGCAAGACTTGCTGCAAATGCGTTAGATGTTCTTCCCATGTGGCACTAAAAATCAAGATATCATCTAGGTATACAATGACACATGAATCTATGAAATCCCGCAATACATCATTCATCAATCTCATAAATGTAGCGGGTGCATTGCATAATCCAAAAGGAAGTACTAACCATTCATACAAACCCTGTTTTGTTTTGAAGGCAGTCTTCCATATATCCTCCTCCTTCATCCTGACTTGGTGATAACCTGACTTGAGATCCAACTTCGTGAAAAATTTGGCATGTTGAAGTTGGTCCAAGAGATCATCTATACGGGGGAAGTGGATATCGGTTCTTTATGGTGATCTTGTTCAAAGCGCGGTAGTCGATGCACATTCTCCAAGAACCATCCTTCTTTGGCACCATCACAATAGGCGAACCACATGGTGAGGTGCTCAGACGTATCACCCCTTGGTCTATTAGTTCCTGGAGTTGTTTCTTTACTTCAGTACTCTCAAGCAAGGATTGCCTATACAACCCGATGTTTGGTAGAGGTGACTCTGGCAACAGCTGAATCTCATGCTCTACTTCCTGTTTTTGGTGGTAATCCACTAGGAGCCTGAAATACTTCCTGAAAAGACTGAATAATACTATCCAAATCTTGTTTTCCTTGGTTAGAAATCTCTGAAACTTCTACCCCATCTTGTTTATCCTTTAACAAAAGTAAACAAAATTGATTATGATTTGACCCGAATAAGCCGTTTTGCTTGGTTAGCACTTACCATAGTAACCTGTGTCTTACGCTGGTGTGCCCGGATGTTGTAGCTGATCCCATCCTTGACCCATCTGTACCAGTTTTCCCTTCTCATAAAGATAGCATCCCTAACATACAAGTAAGGACTCCCAAATACCACATCAAAAGCATCAAGTGGAATAACGTCAGCTTCGAAAACATCTATATATTGGGAATTTATCCCAAACTTGACCTTACATCTTCTTGTTACCTGAATTTCAACACCCTTCTTCACCCAACCCAAAGGATATGGGTGTGGATGCTCGTAAGTCTCAAGACCAAGCTTCTTTACAACTACCTCAAGAAATCAAGTTAGATTGAGAACCGGTATCAACCAAAGCATTTACCTTAGTCCTCTTGATCTGGATTTTGATTTGGAATAGTCTACTCATCTCCTCTTCGCTGTCCATGTTGGTGGCCGTGCATCCAAGCCTTTCGTCTACATCAGAGTCATCTTCGATTTCCACCTCCCCTTTTGTCTTTACAGCTGTCATGGACTTCTTGGAGTCCTTGGTTCGGTTCTTTGGATGTAACTCCGGATGCAACTTCCAACATGTAGCGTCAGTATGACCATTAATATCACAATTCTTGCAAAAATTATTGGGATCTTTACAAGTATTTAAAGTAGTGGCAGCTTGTTTACCTTTCCCTTTCCACTTACTCTTGTTACTTGTTTGCCCATAATCCTTTTTCTGCTGATTTGTTGACTGCTTTACCCTCGACTCTGCTTCTCCTTGCTTTTTCTCATCATCTATGTAGTATGCCTGTACACATGCTTCATTGAGATCCTTGGGCTTTGTGGAGATGACTTTTCTTCGAAGGTGAGTGTGAAGTCCTCCCAAGTATTTGGTCAGAATATCCTCATCCTCCAAATCCATGTTCAGCAACATGGCTTGCCTTCGAAACTCTGTAGTATAGTCCTGCACACTTTGACCACTGCCTTGTCTAAAATACTGCCATTTAATCATTTGGTCAGTTTTATGGCCAATAGGATAGAAGTTAGCTCTAAGTAATTCCTTAAATTCTTGCCAAGATTTCAGAATAGGACGTTTCTTCTTTTCACAAGTAGTTAGATGAGTTTCCCACCAAACTAGAGCATGTCCCTCCATTTTGAGACGTGCCCTTTGTGCCTCCATTTTGAGACTTCTAATTGACGTGACAACGGGGGGACGGTGATCCTTTGTGCCTAAAAATAAAGTGACATTATGGACAACTAAATATAGACTTCTAACTGTTTCACATAAGGTTGAAGTATGAAACCACTTTGCAAGTCGTCCCCGAGTAATTCCGGTACGGGGACGGCCCTAAAAGGGTAGGGGATCTACTTGTCCTTCCAGTAATTTTGCAAGCTTTTGATTTCAACTTTAGTCTCAACTTTAAAAGGAGTATGTTCAGATTTTACCTTTTCTCTTGTGTTAGAAGTCTCTTCTTCATGCTCTTCCCCATAATATTCCTCATGGCGACTCTTGCCTATACCAAACTTTTCGGCTAAGCCTCGAACCACAGAGTCCATGGAGTCTTGCTTAACGGAAGCTATCTTCTGCAAATCTGCAAGTTCCTCTTGCCTTCTAAACATCCTATCCATCATGGTCTCCAGCATCTCGATTCTACGACCAAGTTCTCTTCCTCCATTTCTCCCCGAATTCTCTGTTTCCACTTCTTTGTAGAAATCTCCAGATCGCAAGGTAAAGCTTTTTCGCCTTTAGATTCTTGTCACTGTCATACAAATTCAAGAATGAAATACCACAGTCTTGGATACTTGTTAGCTCTGATACCAAAATGATCTGTAAACTCTTCAACTTTGGAATTATTCACAAATCACAAATTAATCGTTTGTTTACTTTCTATTAGAAAATAACAGAGATAGCTAGTGAATGAATTACTATTGTGCTTAGAATCAACAATTGTAGTAAAGGAAAGAATATAAGCTCATAACACCAACAATTTTATCCTGGAAAACCTCCAATGGAGGAAAAACTAGTCAGGAAGGGCAATTGCTCTTTCTTCCCACTTTTATTGGCCAATTCAAATCAACAGGTACAAAATTTACAATAAGTAAGAAAGAGAAGTAGATAATATCTCAACACTTCCTTTCAGTTACTTGCTTGCTCTGTCCAACACTCCTTTCTTCTACAAAAATACAATTTCCAGCACTAAGATTTCTTGCTCACTTGCTCCCATGCTTCGATGATCTTCTACACTTCTACAATCATGTATTTATAGCCTTTCTCATGTCCTCCCGTGCACTGGAGAATGGGAAAGGTCATGAAGGAGAAGAGAAACGAACATCCTTTCAAATTCAGAGGCTGTTCGTTTCGAATTTAGTTTTCTGTCCGTAATGGCCAGGACCGCCGCCCTGTGCAGACGGTTCTGGGACCGCTGGTAGACCGGCGGTTCTGGGACCGCCGCCCTGGCTGGGCGGCAGTTCTGTAATCACCACCCTGCACAGGGCGGCGGTCCTGTTACTTAAATGATAGAACCTCTGTTTCATTGTTTTCCTTCTTTGTGCTGACTGTTTCTGATGAAGTAGAGTTATTTTGAATCCCTATGGATCACACGTGGAAAGAGAAAAATTATAGAATATTTCACCAAACTAGCAGAGAAGTTGTATTCGTTTGGGAAAAAATTAAAAGCAACTTGAGTGAGAGCCTTAAACATAAGGCTTCTATACCTGAACAACCAACTCAAGAATGGCAGCATATCTTCCAGCAACTCTCTTTGGATCCTCAGGGAGCCACTATGCCACGTTTCCACAGGTAAAGGAAAAAGATAGATGTTTAGTCTAACCTAGTTCAGGATGGTACAAATTTTGATGGGGTAATTCATACTGATGGAGCTTCTAGGGGAAATCCTAGCAAAGCAGTCATGGGAGTAATAGGACGTTATAGAGATGGAGAGGTCCAGTTTCTTCTTGCTGAAAACTTGGGTATTTCCACAAATAACATGGCTGAAATTAAAGCTAGCCGTAGAGGAATACAAGAGGGTATTAAAGTTGGATGAAAAAAGATTAAAGTCCAATCGGATTCGAGAATCATGATGAACTTACTGAGTGATTCTTGTAATGGGAATCCCCCACAGTGGAGAATTGCCAAGGAAGTGTGTGAAATTCGGAAACTTCAGCAAAAGGTTCAGGAGATTCAGCTCACCCACATTCCTAGACAGAGCAATAAGGTTGCTGATGGTTTGGCCAATTGGGCACTTGATAACAAGGACATCATCTGCTACGGGTTACCTCCCCTATGGTGGTCAACAAAGATACAAGAAGAAATCAGGAAAATCATAAACCTTGACTCTTCTCAATGATTATTCTTATTGTCCGTTTTGTTTATAGAGAAACGGCTAATAGCTTCCATGTTTGGCATGATAGAGTATGTAATCCAATATTTTATCAATATAATGGGTGACTATTTTTTTCAACTAAAAATAAAATGTATCACTAGAATCGCTCTGATACCATAATAGAGTTTCTGGATCTATGATGAAAAACGAATGCACGAGCAATTGCATAAATTGAAATAACTAACAATAAGATGCAATACGATCAAGACTCACAAGGTATAAATGGCTACAAATCAACTCAATGCTCCATATGCTCCATATTCCATGAAATAGAATGATGAAAGAGATGTACATATAGGAGGTGAATGTGCAACCTCCTCCTAGCTTAATGGGTAATAACTCTCGCTAACTGATACTATAAGTAGAGTTGACTCCACACAACTAGTAAGCTAACTCAACATAACTGGTACAACTAAGCAAGCATATCCCATGAGTGTAGGAAAGCTCCAAGTAAATAAACAAATACAAGGAAAATGAATATCCTAACTAACACACCGCTCAACGTCTGGATATGGACTCACAACATCAATTTCTGAACATACTACCTAACAATATTTCTTCATAGGATAATGAAAAGTTGACTCAACTGGTTACGGAAGAAGACCTCCAAGGTATTGTCTTCAATATGAAGAGAGGCAAAACTCCATGTCCGGATGGTTCTTGATTGAATTTTTTTAGGCCTTTTGGGATATTATTAAAGGGGACCTGCTACAAGTGGTGGAGGAAGTAAGGACAGCTAAAACTATGCTTAAAGAGATAAATAAGACTCTCATTGCTCTCATTCCTCTCATTCCTAAAGCTAACGAAGTGGAGGATATCTCTGGTTTCCGACCTATAGCCTTATGTAATGTCTTGTATAAAATTATCACAAAGGTCATAGCTGAAAGACTAAAACCCTTCTTCATAAGATTTTTTCTCCGGAGCAAGATGGATTTGTCCCTGGACGCCATATTCATGATGAGATTGTGCTAGTTCATGAGATATTGCACTCTATGGATATTCAGAGAAACCCGACAATGTTTATTAGACTGGATTTATCCAAAGCATATGACAGAGTGGATTGGGATTCCCTGTTTAGAGTTATGGCCGAATTTGGTTTTTTTATAGAACGGATTCAATGGATACAAGCCTGTATCTCTTCTGTCTCCTTTGCTGTTTTAGTTAATGGCTCTCATTCAGATGTTTTTGGAGCTACCAGAGGCATTCGACAAGGAGGTCGCCTATCTCCCTTCTTATTCATTATTTTGGCGAAATGCATGGGGAGGCTTGCCGATAATCCCTGTTAGGAAAAAAGAATTCATGCAATATAGCTGGCTAAAAATATTCAGCCAATATCTTGTCTCCAATTTGTTGATGATTCTACGATGATTGGAAGAGCAACCTCTCTGGAAGCTAAACAGATCCATAAAGTGCTTCAAACATTTTTGGTAGCTACTGGTTAGTTAATCAAGCAAAGAAAATCCAGTATTTTCTTCTTTCCCAGTTCTAGAAGAGAAGAGCAAATTCTGAATATCTTCCATTTTAAGAAGGGAGTATTTGCTTTACAATAATTGGGTATCCCTTTAGCCTCGAAAAAGTTAAAGGATTGGCATTGGATAACTGACAAATTTGAATTAAAATTAGTATTACACAAAATGGACTAATAAATGGCTCTCTTCAAGAGGAAGGATAACACTGATTAAAGCTGTCCTTCAAGCTATGCCGATATATGTTGCCTCTGTGTTGAATATTCCTGGAACTATCTTGAAACATGTGGATTCTATTTGCCATAAATTCTTATGGAGCGGAGTTCAAGATTAAAAAATGGTCCTCAGTTAAATGGAAAACTATGTGCCAACCAAAAAAGGAAGGTGGTTTGGGATTCATTTAGAAAGAAAGAAATAGCAAAATATTCCAGCAAATTAGTAAAGATGGATCTTATGTCTGGGAAAAAACTAAAATCAATATAGTTGAAAGTCTAAAATACTAAATATCTTTGCCTCATACTCTTTCTAAGGAATGAGAGCATATACACAATCACTTATCTCTTGATCCTAGGGATGCTTCTATGCTCCGTTTCCATATTAATAAGAAAATTGTATGATAAAGTCAAACAAAAGCCCCTTCTTTAGGCTTTGAAAAGATGAGTACAGATGGGGTTTCTAGAGGAAATCCAAGAAGAGCGACTATGGGAGGAATTGGTAGGAACAAGGAAGGTGATGTGTAGTTCATTTTTGCTGTGAATCTGGGTATTACTACAAATAATTATGCGGAGGTGAAAGTGGTTTATAAGGGCATGCAAGAGGCCTTAAAAGTTGGATGGCAGAAAATTCTTATTGAAGCGGACTTACAAATCATTATGAAGTTGCTGTCTGAAGATAATATTGGCTCTTCTCCCAGCTGGCGAATTGCTAAAGAAGTTTGGAAGATAAAAACATTACATGAGAAATTTCAAGAAGTTCAATTCAGTCAAATCCCATTTGAAAGGAATAAAGTTGCTGATGGCTTGGCTAACTGGGCTGTGGATAATAGGGATCTTCTATGCTATGGTTTGCCTCCTTCATGGTGGTCAAATAAGCTCCAAGAAGACATCACATATATTCTTAATCTTGATACCTCATTATGATTATCTCTTCGTCTTTACTTTTGTATAATGCTCAAGCTTGGACTAACAGTTGTCAGGCTTGGCATAGCTAAATACGTATTTATTGATTTCCATCTAATATAAAGTTTTGCTGTTTTAAAAAAAAATATACAATATATCAGTTTGGTATTTGTGTGTGATTTACAAATTTTAAGTTTTCAAGTGTGTTTGTTTGGTTGTTTACAAAGTATTCGACGAAATGTGGTCGAGGGCAGATTGCATGCCAATTGTGTGACAAAATGTCCACGAGAAGAAATAAGTAAAATTCATAGGATATTTGGAATATTTTATACAGGGACATTTCATAGCTGACAACATTGACCATGGTTGATGCCATTAGTTGAAAAAAGGGCTTGGTAGATGGCATAAACTCTCCAAAAATAGTCTGGCATAAAGGTAAGTAAAGGATAGAGCATGGAGGCAAAACCTAATAGATGGAGGCATGTATGAAGGTGATCTAAAGGGGATTTGAAGGTGTTGTAGGTGGGTGTGATGGTGATAATACTAAGGGTATCAAGTGGTTGGAAGGAGATAGTGAGGAGGTTGTAAGAGGGTAGTAAAAAGGCATGTTAGGGAAAGGTAGGGCGATGACATGCATGATGACTCTTACTAGATACTACTAACTAGCCCAACCCCACTCCTAGGGACACCTCTTAAGACATGCAAACAACTTGCAAAGAGAAATTATTAGTAAGAGTGAAAAATAAGGTATATGCATATGGCCCAATCGAACATCATCGCGTATCACAATAGTATAACTAAGCTCAAGATGGTTGTGGGGAAAGAAACATGCAACAACAAAATCAAAGCAAATGATTGTAAATGAAGTAATGAGTATGACTAAAATATGAATGCAACCAAATGAAATATACTTGCCTCAAACTTACCTTTCCGCAAAAGTGAATGCATGCCGCCACTTGTCTCAACAGTGGAAGGTGCAAATCTACTTAGGAACCCTAATGATATAAGACTACAAGGAAACGTTAACAGTGCAAGCATACTCAAGTGAGTCAATAAGTAGGCATACAATTTTTTTGAGAAGAGAGCTCATAAGAGGGTGCTAGGATAGTTTTGGATAGTCTATGAGAGATAATGAGTGGATGCTAGAATAGGTATGGGGAAGATGGCTAGGTTGAGTCCGGAAAATTAATCAACCGAACTAGTAGGCTTAAAAAGTAGAGGGTAAAAATGGGTGAAATAAAGGTTTTGGTTGGGTTTGGATAGTCTTATAAAGGGAAGATTAAATTAGTTCCGGGATAACCTAGTAGTGTCAAAAGGTGCTAGTTGGGAAAATTATCAATCAATCTAGTAGGCTTGATAAGAGTGTGGGTTGGGTATATAAAGGCCTAGGTTAGGTCTTGATAGGCTTATGAATGGAAGACTAAATTAGGTCCGAAGAAACCTAGAGAGCGTCAAAAATGTGCTAGCCAAAAAGTTAATCAACTGATCTATTACACCGATAAATAATGAATCGCCAAAATCTAACACTCTAAATCTCTAAACGTAACTAAGATAAATCTGAGAGACAAGACAACAATGATTGAGAGAGAGCTTCTTGAAAGCTAAAAATGCAAAAGATAATCAAGCAGGGATGGTATAAGGGAGTGTTCTTAAACCAAAATTACCATATTCGTATGAATATGGTGAAAATTCGGTTCATACTGTTCTTTAATTGGATTTTGAACTTGTTCGGTAAAGTTTGACTTAGAGTTATGTTCCACAGTCCATGAGATTGAAATCTGGTTTTTGGATAAACTGTGTTAAGTTCGACTTATTTCAAATATAATCTCTTTTAATTTTTTTGAAGAAAAAATAAATGTAAAAAACTTTTAAAATATTACAAATATAAAACGAAAACCTAAAAGGAACTAAAATACATTGTTGGAAATGCTATTTCCACAGTTTAATTCGAAGCACTATTTCCAGTTAAGTGTGAGTGTACAAGTAAAGCGATTCGAGCTGTGTAAGAAAAATGATAATGGGGGACTTGATGCCCTCATGAAAGAAAAGTGAAAACGGTGCTGATTGTGCAAAATCAACTTGACCGTGAGTCTGTAAAGTATTAGAAGATGTGAACAAAGAAAGAAGAGAAACCATAATATAGACTTGGTGGATTGTGTGTCCATCATTTAATTTTGCAAGAGATAATTACAAAATGATTGAGGAGGTTACAATCGAACATTAGTTAATACATAGCTAGTAGTTTGTAGAGATAATTAATATATTAAGAACATATACCTCCCTTAATGAATTAACTGGAGACATGTTTGTCCCACAATTTTACAAATACAAAAAACCAAAAAGTTTCATCATTAACTCTATAAGCTGTTCTAAGATAATACTTAGAAAGTTGCAGTCCTCTGATGTTATGCCGCTGTCCAATTTAGAAGCTGCGGTGTAGACAGAGACTGAAAAAGACAGCCGACAACAAAACAAAGATCCAAATGTGTGGATATAGGATATAGCGGGTTGTCCACGAAGTGTTTGTTGAGTGGCTCATTGACCAGGAATGAATTACCATTGGCTGAGAAGTTCAGCCCAATCTCCAGAGTTTGGAAATCAATTTCTTGGAGATGTTGGTTGAATAGAGTGTACTAGGCTTGTGGAGCCTGTTTGAGTCTGTGCAGGGACTCGATAAATCTACAATCTAGATGATCACCTTTAGGCAACACACTTTGAGATACCCTCCAACCTAACTGAATTGTTGTGGAGAGAAGCAACTGAGTGACCATTTTTGCAGGAGTAACAACCAACTCTACAACAAGAGAAATTGCCATTATTGGAGTGATAGGGGAAATAATTGTTTCCTCCTATTGCTCATCTATCCCTCTTGTTGCGAAAAGCCTTTTATAACAAGATGAGAAAAGTGTCCATGCTGCACTGTCTTTCAAGCTAGTACCTGTGATTGTGTGGCATGTTCTGCCATCTCACCATGTGCTGCCAACGCATACTGGATAGTGGAGTTTCCCTCTACAATTAACTGTGCGTACGAATGAGGAAGTTCAGCCTCCCAAGGCATTTAAGCCTCCTGCACATTCTACATAGTGGATATTCCCTCCACAATTAGTGAATGTAAATTCATTGAAATAGGGTCAATGAGCCTATAAGGAATGACATCCTCCAACACATCCTGAATGGAGTCTCCCTCCATGTGCATTTTAGTTGACTATAGCAAGAGTCAACTAGCCTATAATGGCCACCTTGCCCAATGCCTAGGGCGATCACGCCTCCCTATTTCACATCTAACACAAGACACTTCTCCATAGAGAAATTTACAACAATGGGATTCTCTGTTAATTGATAAACATATTAGATATTATTAGGCAAGCTAGGAACATACCTAACATTCCATACTAATAGTTTTGAGCATTATTCACAACAATGTGTACATCTCCTATCCCCTCTATTGTAGGCGACTCTCCATTAGCTATGACAACCGAATCAGAACAATTTGCAATTGCAGTAAATGATACATACCATTCCCTTCAATGTGAAAAATGTTTGGATGCATTGGAGCCAATGATCCAACAAATAGTAGCACTATCATTCGAGCAATGACATTGTAAGAAAATAGAGAGCATCCTCTTCCCTCAAAATCTTGTTCATCCACAACTATTGCCATATTTACCTCATCTCACTGCATTTTGTTCTGTTAGGAAAGATCATATTGTCACTTCTGGCTGTCCTTTGTGAGATGCCCAACCTTATGACAACAATAGAATTTTATCCGACTTCTAGAAGATTCATCAGAGTGTCATTTCTACTTCCCCTTTGATTGAGCAGTCAGTGCACTGTCTGATTGTTCAAAACTGGACTCAAGTGTCTGGGTTTTTCATTGTTCCTTTTGTAACAAATAGGAATTGACTTTATCAAAAGTCAAGATCTGATTTTCAGCCATCAAATGTAAGGCTTACACATACGAAAATAGCACCAATGCCACCAAGCAAGCTACAACTTTAGTGTTATCTCTTTACTTGCCAAGTTATTTGAAGATCCACTGTCAATATTGACTTTGCATACCTTACCTTGACACTTGCTATGGGTTCTGCAGACGCTTCTCCTTGACTGATCAAATTTTGGACTCTTTACATATGTTCACTAAAAATCTTTGTATTATCAAACTCTCTCCTGTTTTAGTTTCAATCACTTCCGTGTGGGGTTCTTCGTGAGCCACCATTGCTCTGCTTCCATTCCAACGTTTAGAGGGAATCTTGGGCTTTATGAGCTCTTATATATACGGAGCACTCTAATGAACACTAGTACCCTTATGTTGGTTCTCCTCTATCTCTACCTCTGCTTCTTATACTGAAGCCTCTTCATCCTCCATTGCTAGTTTTCTCAGCCTTTTTGACATCCTCCTCCAAAGTCTTGTGTCCTTTCTGTCCGCAGAAGACTTCAATGAACTTAGAAGAACTATCTTGTGTACACAATGGAGCACAGCTTCCGCTCTTTCCATTTCCCTCTCTCCTGTGTAGTTTCTCCCCAACGTTTAACACATACCAGCGAGTTGAATCTACTGAATGTACCTATAGAAGTGGAGGTCTCTCATGAATTAAAGGTGAAGAACATTGCCGTAGAGATCCAGCAACGTAAGAGAAAGTACAAAACCTCCCACCAAGCAGTAATGTTGATGATTTTTTATATATTTTGAATAGTTTGGCCATTATTACAGTGAAAATACAGTGTTTAGGTTTGTTATGTAAGTTTAAACCATAATTCAACTCATTTCAGTAAGATCCATACTTCTTTTAATATGCAGTTTTGTTAATTTTGTAAACATAGGCATATCTGCCATAACGGACACGTTGCAGATGTTCAAGTTAAGTTTACTCTTGGGGCATTAGCTCCATAATATATTTACCTTTTACTGACCCAAAAAATAGACACAACCTTTGTATTTCTGTGATTATGTAGCCGGTTGAGCATGTTGCTGATAGCATTTACTTCACAGCATCAATAGATATGGTTCCTGAATCTCCACCACCTCATTGCATTGTAGGATCTATGTCCAATAGAAAATCTTCCCAAGGGGATTGTATTATGGGGAAGGAGTCAATTATACCTTTTTATCATTTTTTTAATACTGTTCATTTGTTTTTTTACTTTGAGACCCGTTTTCCTTAATGAAATTCTATTATGGTTTTGCAGTGGCCGCCTAGTAAAGACATTGGCAGATGTTAAATACAAAAATCGCCATATGACTCCTGTGGAGATTATATATAATGTAATTTGCTTTTTCATAGCTGTTGGTACTGCAATTGGCTTCACAATATATGCAAAAAGAGCTATACGAAATATTCAGGAAAATGATGATTCACAAAAGGGAGAGGCAGTTGAAAATGGTGGATCTATAAATTTGGTAGAAGTGGGGTCAGTTTCTGTAAGATACTCGGAAGGTGTTACAGCTAGCTCTGGGAATGTCTCTACGAGTGTATAAAATTGAGAACATTCAAGTGTTTGAGCATGGATTAATGAAAAAATATGAAGGTATATATGTATGCAAATGAAGGTGAGTGCAACTGCCAACCTTGAGTTGGCATTTCTTTTTACTTTTTATTCATTTCCACTGGTGCTTGCTTATTACAGAAACAAGGACCAAACTGCTTCTCTGGTTCATACTTCACTGTTAGCAATTATATACATTTGTGCTTTTATCTTGTACAAGATCAAACATATTATCAAATTCAAGTTATTCAGGGTGAAATATTCAAGTCGGCATGTTTATGTGATACAATATTCATGCCAGATTCATTCGTTGCCAGTGATATGTGAAGGCATACACAATGACAAAAGAACTGCGTTCTATAAAAGCTGCTCTACCCAGAGAATAAAAAAAAGAACACAGTAGCGATTTTCCAGTTGTATTGCTGTACAGATTTTGGATTCAAGTGGAGATGCTGGAAATGGAAAAAGTGGAATTTTAATTGCGTTCTTTGCAGCAATTTGTTTTGGCTGATAATGTGAAAATATCCTTTACACATTCTGGTGAAGTTGGATATTCAATTTCGCAATTCCTATCCACACGATGCTTCATTGGTTAGTTTTCTTTTGATCTAATCAACCATCTGAACTGGAAATTCAGAGTAAGAACGAAAGTTGGACATATGTTTTGATCATATTTGTGGGACAATTCATATGTTAGGTAGGATATTTAAAAACTAAAATAGAATGTAGACAGCAAAGCATATTGAAATGCTTTGATATAGAGAATAGAGTGTAAATATAAAACATGTGCCACGCAGGAAAATTTCATATAGATTGTGGAGATGATCCTATTAATTTTCAATTTCATGACATTTTTCCATCATATTATTTGCAAAATTCTGGACTGCTGTTTATTGTTTTTCTATTTAATGTTTGTTTTACTCAATTATCTGTTTATTCTCTCCTGGTTATTTTCATGGATAATTGTTCTCAATTTAATTTTCGTTTCTAATTGTATGAGGGTATTTGTTAGACTCGACTCTTAAATTTTTGTTTCCTGAAAGAGAAATGTCTCTCTCCAAAAATCCAGTGAGCTAAGGGAAAGTAAGGGTTTGTCAAGCATTGCAATTTAGGAGGGCATTGAGTCTTGCAAATTGATGCTCGATCCTTGGACAACTGTTATCATAAAACTTTTGTATCAATTTGAGGATAACACATCTTGGGAATGAGAGCAATTGATTCAGGAAAGGGAATTCTCCAAATCTCGTACCCTAGAGGGGTTTGAGCGGCCTTGATGTTGGCCATTATTCAGCTGAAGGTCATCAGGATTCTTTTTCTCGGTGTACTAAGGATAGAGTCCGAAGGCAAAACCATATGAAAATTTAGTCCTACTGATGATTCTTTAGTTACAAGTTGTACATTTTGATGCCACTGAGATCATGGTGTGGTCATTAGAATCTTCATTTTCCCCTCTAGGTAGATTTTAAAATTTTGCTTTTTGGCTGGACATATTGAACTAGGTTTTTATGTAATTTATAGCATCACGGATTGTTCATAAACATATTTTCTGCTTGGTCCCTCAAGAGATTGAACATCGTTCACTGTCAAACATGCTTATGAAATATTGGTCGTCTTATTTGTCCCTAAAGGCCTTGGTTACCTATTTCATAGGTACTTGGGTATTCATGGAGTAATGTCGGGTCTCTGCATATTTTCATATTTCAGCTCAATTAAAATTTGTTGTCCCTGTTTTCAAACTTCTTTAAGTCAATTTAGTTGGCCTGATCATTCTTGTAATCTGAAAGGCTCTTAGGAGAAGTTATTATGAAAAACAATTCCCAATGATACCAAGGTATAATTTATCATGGAAGGCAACAATGATTAAAATTGCACCATTCCTCGCCCTTGTAGGGGGTTCAAACCTGTCCTAGAAGCACAATTTATGAATCACCCCTCAAAAATATTAAATTTTTGAAATCACTTTCTCATTTACAAAGGGAACTTTTTATATTAAATTTTGAAACAAGGGTTACAACTCAAAAGTACATGTCACCATCTTACGGTTTTTATTGGTGAGAAACTAACACCCCTTAAAAGTGGCTTGAAAACTATCCTACGACAATATGTTGATGTTATTTATTGGCTGGAAACGAAAGACTTTAATTTGATCTTTATATTTTAATGTATAATCTCTTTAATTGTAATGCCAAATATATCTGAATTGTTTGAATGCAAGGACATAATCCCAACAATTATCCAAACTTATTTATAATGGTGGCAACGTAGCATTCCCAACTTATCATGTCTCATTAGTAGTGTAAAACATATTCGCTTTTGTCATGGAAAAAATTAATTTTCAAAAGCATTATTTTGTAAGTATACTTTCTTTGATTAGTCCTTCAATGGGGTTCATACCTGTCCAATAAACTGAATTCTCCAAAATTTGGAGTTTGTTTAAAGTATACTTTCTTTGATTAGTCCTTTCAAGGAGTTCAAATCTTTATTTTAAATTACTATTAAATAATTTTAAACATTTTGCCCCTACGTATAAAATCCTCTCTCATTGCCATATCCATATCACATATCAGGCGCCCATCGGCCTATTTGTCTAGTCGATATGGATGCGGGTGGAGTGGTGGTGTAGCCCCTCTATCTATGTATATGATTTTTGGATGGGAGATTGTACTCTCTCCCTATCTACATATGGGACCACACCCTATCTAGATTTGTGTGCGTGCGTGTGTGTGGAGGGAGGTGGGGCTGGAATGAGAAGATATAGAAATATAGGGTAGGATCATATCTCTATATCACAGCGTAGTGAGAAACGGAATTGGTATATGTACCTATACCAAACAAGGCAGAATCATAATGAATGAAATGAAAGATTTTAATAACGTCCACGAGATTTTAATACGGAAGCATAATAAATAGCCCCTATCTATAAGATAAGATATGATACATGTAGAACTCTCTAGTTAATGAACAATGATGCATCCATTGGTGGGCCCTTGATGCACACCATCTATCTATATAGGACAGAACTAATACATTTCAATTTTATATGATACATGTAGAACCCTCTAGTTAATGAACAATGATGCATCCACTGGTGGGCCCTCCATGCACACCATCTATATAGGGTGGAGTTAATACATTTCATAGTCTTATCTCAATCTTGAATAAAAGTGCACCTTCTAAAATAGCACCTATACAAAAATGTGGCGATATGACATTACTATTTTTTTCTTTCAAGTTTTCTTTTAATTTAAATATCGCTTCTAAAATAATCATTAGAATTTTTAATTGAAAACTTTCTTTAGAATTTGGCTATTGCTAGTTTCTAATTTAGAATTTGGTTTGAGAACTACATTTTTTTGATCTTATACTATTGCTTTATTAAAATATTGTATAATTAAAAAAATCCACTTTCAACATTAATTTGTAGTTGTAACTTTATTATTATCTGTTGATTGCTGAGGCTTGGAGGGGTCTCAAACAATCGAATAACAATGTTGCATAACAACACGCTTGTGTGAAGGTGTGCAAAGTAGAATTTTTTTGAACCTTTTGATCCAAGATACAAGTCTCAAATATTAGTGCTATGAACAATGTTGGAAAAAGATTCTTTTGATCTAAAGACATAAGACTCAATAACCAATGCTCTTAATAATGTTGGGAATGGTAGAAAGTTTGGTCCCTTTCGACATGTTTTTTTCCAGTTAGGTTGATAAATTTTCATGAATATCTTGAAAATTGATGTTAAATTTCTTAACAACCATACAAAGGCCAACTTTTAAACAATAAATAAGTTGAGAATTACATTGTCCACTTTTCGGACGGGGATGTGGTGTAGAGGTGTTTGAGAGGGCCCAATTTTTGTCAGTGTAATATTTGAGGAAGATTTCCAGTTCTCTTGTCATAATTTCTTAAAATAAATCATATTTAGCATTTATAGAGGATAATGATGCTACAAACATTGTTGATAGAATGTAGGAACATGCCACAATAGTCAATAACGTGGTTATGCGAGTGCTATGATTGTTATGTATACACAACCATGTTGAGATTCATAGTATATTGTGGTTATAAACTTATAGGCAAGTGGAAGACATGAATGAAATGACAATGTGGCAGTGTATCATCTCTTTCATGTGCTTGTTTCTTGGAAAAGTTAATTAATTAAAGGGGTTCCCAAAACCTAGTCCATGGGACTCTCTTGCGAAGAGTAGCTTCCAATTAGGATGACAATGTGTGAACTGCCCAAGATTGAGATACACTATTGATTGTTTAAGGATGGACACCCATTATAGCTCGACCAAAATATTTTGTTTTAGGGGTGGATGGTAATGTTAAAGGCAAAGCTCTATTATCTTCCATTATGTGCATAATCAAGTCACCAAAGAGGACTGTTTCAATTGTATCAATGCGTATAATTTGTTTATGTTGAAGATTTGACAGAAATATAATACATCTCTTCACATTAGCAATTGTAAGATCCAACTGGGGACTATGAATACCACATGTATTTATATTGTTCACTCAATGCTTTGAGGGTGTTGTCCATAGTCATTAAATGCTTGCAAATATGGTGGTCTTGCTTGTGAGATCGTGCTTAAGGGTGGTAATGCCCAACAACTAGGGAACTCAATGCCTAGGTAAAACATTGACTGTACTAGATGGGGTGACACTAAATGCTTACAAATAGGGTGGTTTTGCTTGTGAGATTATGCATGAGAGTTATATTGCTCAACAAGGGAAATTTAATCTTTGGGTAAAACAGACATAATACTGGTTGGAGGTGGCCTTGGTTGGAATGCTAGTCTATTTAGTATGGTGGGTGATAATAAAGGGGAAAACACTAAAGAAAAAAGGGATAATGTAACTATTTATGCTAGTTGAGTAACTAACATGATATGAGCTTCAAGTGAGGTCACCAAGACCAATATCATAGCTCTTTATAGAACTAGTTCACGTTCTATACTCATTGGTGCTCCTGAACCACTAAAAGTTCATAGCATCGCCAAGATCAATACATCTCCACTAGGGGCTGCACATGGTTCTATAGTGGCACAATATAGTGTGGGAATATTTTACATGGTACCTTCTATTCTAGAGACCTACATGCCAAACCACTAAGGTCTACTCAAGAAATGCAATATTACTGAGTGTTGATAACATTTCTACATTAATTTAGAAAGGCCAAACATGAAACAATATACGTGGAAGTTCAATTGTTTCAACTTCCATAATAGTTTTTTAGCATTTGTGACTTAAAACACATTGTATAGATATCTAGATGAATAATTAACATCATATATCATAAATAGACATAGCTAATGGAAGATAGACAACTATAAATCCCCCTCAAGAGTATGTGTACAAAATGTTGAGTTTAATATAGTTTATTATTTAAAACTTCTATTATCTATCATTTGCATCTTTCTCTAGCATTTTTTATTTTTGAAAAAATAATATTACTTCCCCACACATGTTTACCACATCTAAATTATCAATTAGAGTGTTTTCCCATGGATATTTCATGGGACCTTGATCAATTACGATGCCCCCAACTCTTTTACCAAAGCCCTGATACATTAAAAATGTTGATGGACACATCAGTGGCTCAAATATTTATGAACATACCACATGAAAAACCTCCCCAAAGAACTTCGACGTGTGTGTTTAGCTATTAAAACTTCCTCAAAAACCTCCATGATCAATTGAGGCAGCTTTTGAGATGTTTTTAAATACACTAAAATTGTCCTTGAAATTTTTTTCCGTAAGGACATGGTACTAGTGATTAGTGTATGTTATTATATAAAATATATAAATTATAGGCACATGTAATAATTACTTTAAAAATTAATTACTAGCAATTGCACCCCTAGTTGAGAAGGATACATTGATAGATATTTTTAAATATATTTATCATAATTTGTTGTTTTATTTATTTATTATTTAATGGAATCAAGTTTTTAGTTTCCTACATTATGGGGACCTTTAACAATAGTTATCACTAGTTCCTTTCTACTTTGGATAGCTTATATGGACTATTGATCTAAGGGGAGTTTCTATGGGAGAAACTCTATTATAGGGGAGTTTCTATGGGAGTTACTATACATGTAAAATATAGTAATAATGCTTAAATAACAAATGGAATTGATATACAAGAAATACATAGGGATAAAAATGACATATCTTATGCAGAATGTTGTAGAATATTTGTCGTTGAAATTTGAACTTAGAAACATGTACCCAATAATGTTAGTGATTTCACCATGAAATTTGCATATGACCGGGAAAAGTTTCCAAGTGTAGAAAGATTAATTCTAAGACTTAAGTGATTGTAAAATGAAATCTAACATGCTTGGTATTTTCATACGATTTTACTCTTCATTTTCATGTCCTCAATTTGTACATTGCAACTCTTATGCTATTGCAATAAGCTTTTTGACCTAGAGGGTAAAGGAAAACAAACCAGGGGTAGTGAGGGGGCCTTGCATTAGGGTTTGAATGACTAGTGTCTACTAACTAGCCCTCTAATAGTCAAACCTTGCATACTAGAATAATGGAAACATCGAGAACCTTGGAACAAAACAATATGCCTCTCATGTATCAAGAATATGCTCAATACTTGATGTGTAATTGATGATGACTTGAAATACAAAACTTGGTTATTTATATATGACTTTGAATTTGAATCAGAATTTGGGAATATTAGCATGTTTGTCGACTTCTAACAACTAGAAATAGGAAATGAGAAAAGAGTCAAATGGGCCCATCAAACTAAAGGGGGAGGGAGAAAGCAACTATGAGGATTCTGTTGAATGGACCTAATAGGTTGCTAGGGCTATACAAAATGGTCTCAGAAAGACTCTAAGACTATACAAAATGGTCCTAGAAATAGGACCATATGTCCAAAAATATCATGTTAAGATTATCTTTGGGAGCTAAAAATGGTATTAGGATTCAAAAGTTAACCAAAATATCAATATTGATCAATTTGAACCAAATTAGTTATATACATATATAGTCTAGCATGCTCATAACTAAACAACAACCCCAAGGCATACTCCCGTTTCAATGCACAGATCCCCTCTACCAGGGAGGTGGGTTATAATAAAGAGGGGGAGTGGATAGAGGGGTGGCTGCCTTATTTGATCCTGATAGGATTCTATTCAGATACACATGTGCCTCACATCGCATTCCATTGAGTTCTATATAGGGATTGCCAGAATCTTAAGATCTAGTTCAGGGGCCCCATCAGGTATGCGTGTGTGTGTGTGTGTCTATATATATAATACTACATTTTACCCCACTTTGAGATGTGTACTTTGCTATAAAGTAGGTGATGTAAGGATGCATTTCAAAGTAGAACATAAAACATGATATTGTTAATTTGAGCTTCTTGAACTAAAAATGATAAGTATCAGATCTTGCAAAGTGGAAAATAATAAATTCTAGATATTGAAATTATTTGCAACAAGATATCTCCTTTGTCCCTGGTCTCTAGCCAAATTTCCATGGGTTTTTCATACCATAAAAGGAGATAAAACATGGAGTAGAGTTGCAACCTTGCATATATGTAGGTGGCATATCTCTACATTAGGGATAAAATTTTATTTGTTGGCTCATTGAGCATTAAGGATTGAAGTCAGAATCTTGAATTCATTCAGTGACTGGTACTCAAACCCATTGCATCATGAATAATTTAGGCATGTCAATACACGATAAACATCGAAAGAAAAATAAAAATAAATATAGAATATAATTTACCCTCTAGAGACTTGAATGGAGTGCACGAAGCATGGAGAGACTTGTATCTTAAGAAAATAATTTTTTTACTGCGTAAGGCATTAATGATATGAACATTTGAATTAGTATATTTTTCTTGATGATGGCTCAAGATATAGACCAATTAATGATATAATCATCATATCATATCATTTGATAATGTAGTACCCAAAGATGTAGCATGTGAGAACATGCATTTAGATATTTCCCCATGTGTAGGATCAATATAAAGAAATTATAACACATAAATCACTGGATCAATTATAATAGAGTCACAAGTCCATAAAGATGTAGCGATGAAGATCATAAGTAGCAAGGTATTTCCCTAACTATTTGCATGGTATGGATTACAATTACATAGTGGAGGTGTAATGACAGTGGATGCATGATAAATATATGGAAATACAAAAATAGTATAAGGATTATGTAGAACACACCATGCACTCAACTAGAGTAAACATGATAAGGAATATATAAGACATGTCATGCACTATACACCATATCATAAATCTAAATATAATGAACATGTAAATCATGCATTGGAAGACACTTAAGCATATTATAATGTAAATCATGATAAGATTATAGAAATCAAACTATGCACATAAGTATAATGGTAGACACATTAGACACATAAGCAACATGATAAAGTAAGTGTGAATCATAGAAAACATGAATGAACATGATGCATGTCATATATATCATCGCATATAAACATGATAGACATGATAAGGATCACAAATAACAAAGACACAGATAATGAAAATTTATAATTTAATTATGAATCATAACATTAGGTAAAATTATTTTTAATGTTAGATCATAGGAAAACAATTTTATATTCATGTCACACACATAAACATCATTAAAAAAATTGTATCATTGCAATAGCAAATGTCTTGAGTTGTGACAATATTGCATCATAGCTAAAGTGTTATCAATGGCATCTTCTTCAACATGATATATAAAATCAAAGGGAAGAACAATATATCTAGGAATAGAGATATACCACACATTTCCCCAGATAAGCATGAAATAGGGTGGCAACATGGAATGCAACAACTATTTTTTGTTGTGGTGATTATAGGATTTTCTTCCAAGGTGTAAAATACTATGCACCCATACCCAAGTGGACAATGAGATTTCCCCCATGCCACAATGAATTTGCAATAATGATCCTACAACCTATTGAAGATTTTGCACTTATCTTTCCAATCATATCGATTCCATATATGTAAAATAAGGGATATTATGTTTGTATATATGTGCATGTGTGTGACATGAATATAAAAGTATGTGTGCCTTAATGCAATCACAAAGAGGAAACCATTCATAAAACACTAGAGATAAATAATAATAGATAAATGGAACAAGAAACTCACTCATAGAAAAACAATCTTTGCATATCATAACACAACACAATACAAGAAAAACATTGAATATTTATGAATAATTACATCTTAAAATATTTGTGATGTTGACCTTATGATAAAACACATTTGAAAAGGAATCGAGGAACAAATATGATAAAAGCTGAAATCAACATGGACGAGTGAAGAAATCACATAAGGGTAGAATAGATAAAGTAAAATTAAATTACATCAAACCATATTAGAAAATAATGCATCAAAAAAATTATGACATATGCCAAGATTATGAAGGAAAATGGAAAAAAAGAAAATACAGTAAGAGGAATTAAATGAATTTTTATATAAATCAAATCATAAAGAAATTGGAAACATTAGATAAGAAAATTAGTAGTAAACAAACATAAATGTGTAATCAACATATCTAACAAATAGAAAATTCTAAATGCAATATACAAAAAGAATATATATTTGAGTTGTCAAAGAATCACCATGATAAATCACCCATTACAAGACCATCCTTTAGAAGGTAATCCTTATCTATGTTATTCCATGTAGAAATATTATTTTCATACCCTATTGATTGTTAGTACCATTTCAATTTAAAGATATTTTCATTGGATGTGAGATTGTGTACACTCTCTTTGGAATGGATTTATATATTTACTCATTATTTTCACTTTGAAAATTAGGTTTTGATTTTCACTTTCTGGTACTTTTGTAAAAGAAACTTTAAAATTTATTTGGATATACTTGGATATGCAAGATGATACACCCTAAAGATATGATATTTTTTATTCCATCACATCCCTTCATTTTTATTGCCTAAATCTCCTTTACAAAATATAAGGCCACAATGGAAGTCATTTATGCACAAACTCCAACTTGAACCATTACCATCCATGATTACATTTGTTATTTTCTATAATGAGAAAGGGACTATTTTATGAATGTCAATCATAATTTCAAAATTATTAAACATAATTTGGATCGAGGATTTTTTAAAAATGGGTTTATTAGATTGTACAAATAATAAACATCTAATGGATGAGATCTATATTTTATTGCGAATTTGTTACAACTTTTGATTTTATCACCAATCACATGGGCATTTATAGTATTCTCTTATTCTCAGCTTTTACTTAGAAGAGGATTTTGAATTTTTTCCAATGTTGTCATGGAGGAGCTATATATCGATTGAAATAATTATTGTTTTCTCCTTCCATTAGAGTTTGGTTTCTCTCAATGATATCTTGGATCTTATGTTTCTAACATAATACACATATTTCATGAATGTCCTTGGACTCTATGGTAATAACAAAATGCATTTGGATAATAATTTATAGGGAAAGGTATTGAATGATATAATTCCCTTACTTGAGGTAAAGTGATCATGTTGCATTCAACTAACTTTTTCAATAGTTATTGCGGATTCTAACTTGTGTAATATTGACTTGGGCCTTCTAACAATTCTCTTCCTTATTTTATTTTTTCTTGATCCTCTTAGCCATTCTTTGCAAATAAGTTATTTTACTTATATTATTTGAGACATGTCAACCCCATTGTTTTCTTATTGAATGTATTGGATGTGTATATATACACATCTAATATTATTTCCAATTCATTCTTTATAGAGTATGTTGCCTATGGGATCCGTTACATGCATTTTGCTTATTTTCGTAATATTTTTTGACAAGCATAAACTTAGTCTCTCCATTCCTAGTATGGCCTTTCTTAATATTACTACATTATATCACAGTAGGGGGTGCTTTCTTACAATGCATCATTGATCACCATTCACCCATTTTGTTTTTTACTTCTTTTGGATTTTTTTTTGGGTGCAAACGCTACTTTAAAAGAATTTCGCATACCTCACAAACTATTGCATTTTTTTGATTTATTTCAAAAAATTTGGGGATACAAACAATGAAGTTACAATTCAATTTTCATTATTCTATGATCTCTTTTGATAGAGTTTTTTTGGTTATTAAATTTACTCCCTAGACTGCAATTTTCAAAAACACTTGATTTTTCTTACATTTTCATAAAGCTCAATGAAAATAATGACACAAATATGCACAAAAACGTACATGCACACGCACGCACGCACGCACGCACGCACACACATGCGCACACACACACACACACACACACACACATGCACACACACACACACACAAAAAAAAAAAAAAAAAACAAGCACACACACACACACACACACACACATGCACTACATACATATAATATTGTTTACACCCTTTTTTGATTTTATTAGATTTATGTTATATGGAATGTAAACCAATAAAAAGAATGCCAAATTTTGTTATAGAGGGTTATTTTGATTAATTAACTCCAACATTAAACATGCAATATATAATAACACATTAATACTTCTAACTAGTGGTTACAATATGCTACAAATTCACATACACGAGGAGATATGTAATTAGCTATACAAAGTGATACATGAGAAATGTGGGTGCATAGATTGGAAAAATTAGGAGTACTGAAATTGAAGTTGCTTCATTTTTGAAACCACAACTAATAAATGTAGACACTCAAATTTGGAAATTTACACTTTGATAACCCTTGATTTAACTATGAAGTCTTATGATAAACACAACTTCTCCATTTTGGCTTAGCAATTTTCGAGGTCTATTGTTCAATTTTTTTTTATCTCTACACACTGACATGTCAAGAAATTCTGAGAATTCAATGAATAGAATATATGAAAATACATTAGTTTACTAGTTCCAAAACTCATCCAACATGTTCCCTACTCATGTTAGGGGGTGTAGTGTCTAGTCAGAGTTGTACTATATGGTCATTATCTCTTTGTATGGTCCTGGACCTACATGTCTTCCGATTGTAATTCCAATTTCAAATATTTCATTGGGTCTTATAATAATCATGGGTCGACCTTTCTTAGATAAATCATGTACGAAATCCTATATAAGCAAGTAGACACTACCTCATTTTCTAACATGGAACTCCTAAGGAAATACAATAGAACACTCACTTCATACACTTGCAAAAGGCATCCAAAGCTCCCTAAATATTGGAATTGCACATGTATAGTCATTAGGGAAACACCCATATCCATTATGAAGCTATAAACTAGGTCAAAAAATCCACATCTCTCATCTATAAGCATCCAAACATCCTCTCTCCAAGTGTTTTAACAAGAACCAGATCAAAACAAACATGGCCAAAACAAGTGCCATATTTTATTGATCTATCTAGATATCATGACGTGTAGTTTGATTCCTCTTTAGAGTAGTGCTAATGTCTATGGTGAATGGGGGTTTCCCACAACCATTTTAATGTTTATTTTGTAGGACTTTTCATCCATAACTAGGGTTTGTAATGATGATCAGTTCACATAGAGTTTCGCTACATGTGAGAAAACTAGGCTTTGAAAACAATGAACAAATCCAGAAAGTTGAACAACCCATAAAGTTACAAAATATATCTTAGAGTAGGTACAAGACCATATAAGGTACTAGACCATATGATATGATCCTAACTATGTTGTATAGTCTTGACCTTGGCATATTTACAATTCTAACCTAGTTTATAAATCTTAGTTAGGTTTTTTTCCTAGCTTTTGTGTTTCACAGTCTCAGATCTTTCCATAAATAAAATTTGGCAAGTTAAGTGCCTCTATACCTTTGTTTTGTACTTTTCAATTGCATATTATCTTAAGTGGTGTGTTATTGGTTTTTTATTTAGCACTTTTAGTGATCCACAGTCAGGGGACATCAAGTACCTCCTCTTTATGGGAGAGGCTCCCTTATTGAAAGAAAACATCAAAGCTTACATACAAATGTATAACTTTCATATTAATGAGGACCTATGATATCTTGAAATGTTTTTATATGAAACTAGACTATCAATGCAAAAGAATAGAAGAACTAAGAAACATGAAGAGTAGAATATAAAATTACTTTTAGGAGATATAGATAGAAGAATATAACCTTATACGTACTGAGAAAGGATGATACAGAACATAATCATTCACATTAAATCATAAGATATTATTCTATAGACACAAAGTTCTAGAAATCACATCCATAAGAACACAATTTCTTAACATAGAAGATTAATGATCCACAGATTTCAGATGAGCAAGAAAGGATAATAGATGAAGATAGAGACAAGAGGAAAATTATTTTGTATTGATTGCTTTCAATTCTATTTACACTTCAAAAGTATCAGAGTTTCTGCCCTTAAAAATGGCATGGAGAGCCCATTATATAACTTACAAAACAGTTACATTCGGTTACAACTTCTTTTAATCAAAATATTAAAGACTAATTAAGAAATACATCAATAGAAAGTCTTTGATTAAAATTACATCAAAGGTTTCACAACCTTAAAATTAAAGAAGTGTCTCAAGACCTCGAAGTAGAAACATCCAATTGAGGCCTAGAGGTACCAACTGACTTAAGAATTAGATGCCTGAACCTCTTAAACGCCTCAGCTATATCCATGCATTTTGGAATGGTAATGTTGGAAGTGGCATGAGTCCATGTGCCAAGACACTTCTCCATATCCTTATCAAATTTTGTATTCTCCATAAATTCTTTGTTGGCTTCGGTGATGGTTGACTGGAGAGAGCAGACATCCTTCATCTTTTCCTTGGTCATTGACTCTTCTTTGAACAGATCTTCTTTGACGAAGGCACTAAACTGAGCCTTGATCTCTTGAATGGAAAAAGGAACACCTGTAGCTTCATTCTGAATTTGACGGCGAACATCTTTGAAGGCAGACAAAACAAAGCCTTGAAAGCTTCTCCTTTTTGACACATATTGTTCATTTCCCCTAGTGCTTCTTCAAGAACCTTAATCTTCCATTCAACACTGAAAGTACATGTTCTTGACAAGTTGTTCTTCGCTTCATCGAACACTTTAATGGCCAACATGATTTACTCATCTGTCTAGCCCATCAAACGAAGATCTTGAATACATCCACACCAGAGCTTTTGGTGTCCCCAAATTTCACCCTTAAAACTGGGACTACCCATTTGAAAAAAAATTGTTCTTTTTAAAATAATGAGTCTTTTTGTGTTTTTATTGCCAGAAGATGTCTGTATTATGTTAGGATATTCCCAGATGCCCAAAATCATTTTATCCCTGCGTTAAGTTTTGTCTGTGGGAAGATTCTATTTAATTATTTAGAGCCTTGTTTGAAGTAAATTGTGCTTCGGTTTTAGCCCTGTTGAAGTTTCGCATGTCAATATTCACATATACTAGTAGGGTTTTCACCAGGAATGGATCCTAGGATTTGTCTGTGACTTCTGGCAATGTTTTTCATTTTTTTTTGCGTGTTTTCTCTGGGAAATTCCCCTAGGTCAATTCCTTCACCAGTACAGTCTATTTTCTTGCTCGAAGTATCTGGAGATCATCTATGACTACCATGCTAGAAGGCATCAGCTTCAGGAAGTCAACTTCTATTTAAAAAGATGAAGTCATGCACAAAAAAGCCTCTTCTAGGAAAGTCACATTTTTGGGAATGGATGGATTTAAGTTGTAGTGGGATTTTTGGTCGCAGAAGGTAGGTGGGATTTTTGTACTTGCCTTGCAGGGTACTTTTTCCCATGAAGGAAAAGTCACTTAAGTTATGATGGGAAAATTAGAGGCAACAGGCGGGTGGGAATTTCTTACTTGCCTTGTAGGGTGAAAGTTTCCATTATGAAATAAAGAAAAATCACTTAAGGCATTGATGTGAATTTCTTACTTGCCTCGCAGGGTTAAAAATCCCATTATGGAAGTCAAATAGCTTAAGTGGATGAAGGAATTTTTGGAGCTGTAGTGCAGGGTGAATAATCCCATCAAAATTGACTTTTTAAACATAGAAATCAGCCATGTCAAAAAGTGCGACCCCTTTGGGCATTAAAGAACAACTTTAATTGCATTTATTAATTGTTTTTATTCCTAATTTTGGTGCCCATGGATGAGGAAAAGTCAACACATGAATAGAAGTCAAGGAAGACAGGAAGAAAAAGGCTAAAATTAAACAAATTTAATTTATTTAATGCATCCCCCAAGCATGCTAAAAAGTGTGAATTTAATTTATTTATTTATTATCTACATGTTGGTATGAGTGCCCAGGTGAAGTTAAAAATATTCACACTTGCTATGCATGCAAGAAAAGCCTCAAATTTTAGGGCAACATGCTTAATATGCAAATTTTTGTGATAAAAATCAAGTGTTCATGCTCTGGAATTTGTATTTGTTTGAATTAATTACAGGTATTCATTACAGGTGCTCATATAAGTGAACGAGAGTGTAAATCAATGTCAGGTACATTGAATATGTCCTCCGAATCTGAAGAAATTGCTAGATCTACACCAATTGCAAAGAATTCCGACATAATTAAAAGGAAAAGAGTTGCTCAGACAAAGATTGCTCCAGCCATGGCAAAGCGGAATGAAAGGGTAGGCTCTGCAGAATCATGCAGAGCTTCTAGATTTGCTGAAGCCAATAGGCCCATATCTAGGCCGACATCTAGATCTCATAATTGCAAAGGCTTCCGACAAAAAATTCATCCTCTTGTTTCTAACGTAGCCCATGTAGAAGTTAGTGCATGGAGAATTCCTTCCAAGATCTTGTGCATGTGCTCCCAATCTTCCAGTTGAAGTCTTCATTGAATTTGCATTCACCTGGAGTGCTTTCCAAAATTTTTAATTGCTCATATGCAATTAAAAATAAAAATGATGAGTTATTTATGACAAACATTACACTGATGCATGTACTAGAGAAGAACTACAAAAGATTCAAGGATAAGAGGGAAGACAAGTCAAAGGCAACACCCTTAAGTAAAATCACATTCATCCACTTCTAGATCCAGTTTGGTGAGAATCAAAGGAAAAAGAATCAACTGCATGCAGAATATGAAAAAAGAACAAGACTGCAACTTTCCTCTTTCTTCTTCTTTCTCTTATTTCCTTCGACAAAGTAATTGAGTGATTAATTAAATTATAAAACTTAAGTGATCAGTTTTAAAGCCATTATTTGAAGAAGTCAATTACTTAGAAATATGTGGCATACATGCAAAATAGAAGGTTCTATCTTCAGTTGTAAATCATGCATGTCATGCAAAGAGGAATTCCAGGAGGGAGATTGCCAATTGTTTCCTTTCCGACTTCCACATGTGCTAGTTCACTAAAAGCTTTCTATTTGTAATTTCCCCTCTACATGCTATAAGTAGAGGAAGAACCTATGGGTTAAAGAATAAGAATTTGTAAGCAACATTCTTGTGTTCCAGACTTTGTGTTGAAACCCCTGATAGCTATTTGAAGCAGAGGAATAGAAATGAACATATTTTCGGAGAACTTTGTGTCAACGGTGCATTTTGTTTCTAACTTTCTGTCTTAGATCTATTCATAAAATTTATGTTATTCTAGATCTAGATCTGAAAGTTCACTTTGCTTATAATTCTGTATGTTAATATCAATATGTTCTATCTATGTGCATGCAATCAAATTTGTAATCTATTGATTGGGTCGCACATCTTCCCCCTTTCTTTCCTATTTTCTGCTATTTTCTTCTTCATCAGATATTTCTTTTCTTTAACAACTGCTTACTTGCTGCAAAACTATACAGCTATGGTTCATGAGCTGCATGGTAAAAGTAATACCCAAAAATAGATACTAGCATATTTAACTGAAAAATCTTACATGGGAGCCTCACCGGTAAATGAGGGATATTTATCTCATGACTACCTAGGTTTTCAACTATGTAGAAAATGTAGCCAACAGTTTTTGGCAAATCCGCTGGGGAAAAACTATCTTTGCAGATCAAAGCTTATCTCTTGCAGATCAGAGTGTTTCACCTGATTCGTAGAGCGTTTCTTTGAATATTGATGAAATAGATAAGGGTAAATGGGTTAGGAGGAATACTTGTTAAAGCTGGTTGAAGGTTGTTGCACGCGTATGACTTCTTGATCCAAAGCTGACTGTGAGAGCTCCCTTTTGGCTAGGAGGAACTACCTGAAATAGAAAACAAGACCACCAAACAGAAGTTAAACAATATATGTAGTGGATTGCCTAGCGTATGCTAGATCCGGGAAGTGTAATACTCCCTAGAAGGTTGTCAATCCACTATTTAAAATAATTCAATGTCAACAATAAATGAAATCCTACTGTAGTTAAAATGATTTAGGTATCTCATTCGACTACAATAAGCAAATTTGTTCACAACAGGCTAGGCTATGATTGAATCTGAAGGTCAAGGTCACTATCAGAGTGATGGAACTGGTCTAGGTATGGTTTTTGGGCTGTCTTTGGGTATTTGGTGGGGATTTTAGGCTCTATTCTTAGTCTGAGGGTAAAACACAGAGACCGATGTTGGTTTAAGTGAACCAACGACGATTGTGGGTAACCGACGTCGGTATGGTCGGGGTAGAGGAAACTTATTAAAATCTCGGTGTGAGGACAGATTTGAGGTGAAATGGAAATGAAGAGGGCAATGACAAGGTCTATGGAGATCTTGGATGTAATCAAAGACCTTTAAAAGTCAGGTATGGGAAATTTTATGGTGTGGGTTAAGGAATGATCAATTTTGCAGGAAGGTGAATGATGGGAGAATGGGAATGCAAGTAGAAACTGGTAATAGAGGTAACAGGGCCTACTAAAATGAAAGTAGATGAATGTTGGTTAATAAAAAACTTACTATTGTATGAGCTTGATGGCTAGATGGCAATGGAAGTTGATCAGATGGATGGAGTTTGGTGTGGTGATGGCCCTTCCCCTAATGCTTTCATGAATGTAAATGGCTATGTGATCACTTTTGATGCTAGCTGTGAATGCTCTGATGCGTGTATGAATGCTATTTATACTTACATGCAGCTCTAGTTTTGTCTCCTGCTCTTAGAAATGTGCCAATCTCGAAATAAGGTTGTTTTGGTGAATAAATGGTAACCGACGATGGTTCCGGCTTGACCGGTGGTGGTTTATGATGACCGGCGTTGGTTAGGGTGGGATTTCCTAGGTTTACTAAACTGGGCAGATCCACTTGATTTCCTAGATCTTGTTCATTTTTCCTCCGCGGATTATAATGGAAACTTCCTTTCTAACGGGCGGGAACATGGTTAGAGGGAATGTAGGCTTTGATTTTTAGGGTTAGGTAGGTCTTAGTTAGTTATGGCAACATACCAAGAATAGATCTAGGGTGAGGTGGCTAGGTGAGGTGGTGGTGTGAGAATGATCTCAATTAGGATATTTAAATAATAAATATTATGAGATCATGAATTAATTTAATTAAGTTAATTAAATTAATACTAGAATATGGTGAAAGGGGCCATGGTTAGGTGAGTGTGTTCAATGTGATTATTTGACGAGGGACCAAGGGGAGTGTGACACAATTTTGGTGTCTACACAGAGTTTTTTACCATTCAACTTTCAACTTGGCTGAACATCCATTCAACCGATTTGTGAAGGCACAAGGAAGGACTGATCATTTCTTCAAATTGTGGGAGAAATTCAATTTCAATCATCCTCCTCAAGTTAGAATCCGTAGATCTAGCCTCTCACTAGGAAGAAAAGTGAAAATTCATCTAGATCCGGATTGTTTTCAGCATAATCTGGCAGCTGGAATTATTCATCAAGTCTACTCTCGGAGAAGACGTGCCCTGTTCATCATGCTGAACCGGAACCCACCTGCAACACCTGTTCCATGGGGTGCAGCCTTTGGACCTCTGAATCTGATGCCTCTTATGCATGATCTACCTAAAGGGATGAGAAATAATTTTCCAAAATTCTTTGGAGATGGAAAAAAAAATCTAGATGACCACTTGGTTGCATTTTTCATATCTTGTGGAGTCCTTGTAGTTGAACATGAAGATGTATTTTTCAGACTCTTCATATAGAATCTGCATGACTTGGCTGGAGAATGGTTCTACCAGCTAGCTCCTGACACCATAACCAACTGGGTTACTATGAGGGATGCATTCCTGAAAAGATTCAAACCAACTAAAGATTCCAACACCTTGATAACTCAACTGACTCAATTGAAGAAGGAGCCATATGAGCACATGCGGTATTTTATTACAAAATTCCAAAGATTATTGTACACAGATTTGGCTTCTGCTTCTCTGAATGATGAGAATCAAAAGGTTTTCTTCATCAATGCTTTACTTCCTGAAGTAAGCTATCAACTACGAAGAGCACATCCTGCTGACTTGTCAACAACCCAAAACATGGCGGTTGAAAATGAAGATGACCTCATAATTGTTGGAAAAATAAAGAGCAACACTTCTAGAGCTGAAAGTTCATCTTTTGCTACTACATCCGATTCACTATTGAAAAATTTAGCAAATGAGATGATGCAAATGAAGAAACAGATGGCTCAAATGGCTCAAGACAACAACACTGCCCCTGCTTGGAATTTCAACAACAATCAGAACCACATTGTTGGTTCCCAAAGATTAGCAATTGAAGCTGCTCCTAGAAACAAAGTGGAGATGAATGAAGAAGACCAGGAAGATGACACTGATGAGATCAAGAATGATGATTTTTTAGGTCATGTTGGCGACTCCAACATTAATTACATGAACTACAAATTTGAACATGATGATGAGAAGCTTCATGAAGATGATCATGGTCATACATATGCAATATTTACAAGATAAAAAACTCATCAAGAAGAGGCATTAACCGATGAAAAAATAAGGGGCAGCCCTTTACCTTCTTCCTTAGCTCCTAGAAATAAGAATGAAAGTTATTCATCTTAACCACAAAAATTAGCTCGAGTATCTGAATCTATACCTTTGTTTGACATTGTTGATCATGTAAAGAAAAATAGGATTCAAATATTAGAAGCTGAATACCTGAGAGATTTTCTTGAGAAGTTAAATAGGCTAGTTAAATATGTGCAATCACTAGGACAATCCAATACATCAAAAGGCATTTTACCTAAACCCAAGGATACTCCTCCCCAGAATAACACTGCAGTTGTTAAACCCTCATTATCTTCTAAAAGAGTAGAACCTTTTTATGTGTCCTTATTGCTTAATGGTTTCAAGTTAAGAAATTACATTCTAGATTCGGGTGCTTATGACAATTTCATGCCTAATAAAGTTGCCGATGCTCTTGGGATTACGTTGATGAAGACCATAAAAAAGTGTTATTCCATGGAGATACAAGTCCCTTTAATTGGACAAATCAAAGATGTACAAGCTGTTCTAGAAGCTTTTCATGACAAAAGATTAAAGATGACAATTCTAGTTTCAGATATTCCTGTCTCCTATGGTATGTTGTTGAGAAGAAACTTCTGCAAAGAGATGGGAGGAGAAGTAAAGATGGATTGGTCCTATGCTCATTTTCCTATCAAAGAACTTAATCAGAAGCTAGAGCTGAAAAAGAAATCCAAGTACATGGTGAAAAAATTTGAGGATCCTAGATCTAAGATTATTTTTTTCAGGAATCTGACCATGGGGTCTATTTATTGGAAATGGATAAAAATGTACCAGAACTGGAACTTCAAAAAGAGCTAGAACCAAAAGGAGCTGAATTTTTTTAGAATTTGGAGTTTAAAGGAACTTGTTGTTATTTTGGATCAGTAGCCGACATTCTACTACGTTGCATGAATTTATTGTAATCACGGCAAGTCCTAGTGTCATGACCTCAAATTTTGTGGAAACCACAATACGAGTTAGGATTATAATTCCTAGGTTGCGAGTTTGGCACGTGTTGTGGTCCAAAACTTTGATTAAACTGTTGACTATTAGGATTAAAGTTTTTCATTTGTTGTCTTTGGTTTTGGTTTTGGTTTTGATATCCAGTTGCGTTTTGTCTTGGACCCTATGTCTGGATATGCCATTGTTGTTGTTGTTGTTGTTGTTGTGGATGATTAAAGTCCACTACGTTGATTGTTGGGGTAAATTTGTTGTTTCGTTGATTGTTAATTGGTGGTGGAGCACTTATAATATTTGCCTTTTTAGTTTGGTTAGTTACTCCATCTGTTGTCACTCCGTGATTCTTGTTAAGGATTTTAGGTCCTTGATTGACATTTACTGTACTAGGATAGGTCGTAGTATTTTGATTGGGGATGATTAACCTCCCGTTTGTTCCATACGTCTTGTGACCACTATCTATTGTAGCTTGATCTATTCGGAGGGCGCTCTCAAGTAATTCATCGTAAGTCCTTAGTGGGAACTTCTGGACTTATTCCTTTATCTCTCTACTGAGAGAATGAAGGAATAAATCACATAGTTCCATCTGATCCATGTTTGGAGCACTTGCCGAAGAATAAAGAACTGTAAGCCATCTTTGGATGAAATAAGCAACATATTCATTGTGTTCTTGCATAATATGCAAAAATTCCCTGATTCCTATTCTCAACAATTTGTTCATGTCGAACGCCTTGATGAACTCTGAAATGAGTTGTTTAAATGAATGTATTGAGGCTTTAGGTATTCCGTAATACCAATCGAGGGCAATGCCCTCTAAATTTTTGGGGAATATTTTAGCAACAACTCCATCCCAAGGGAGTAGCTTTCGAATGGCTGTGGCATAGGCCTTAATATGTCCATTCGGGTCTCCCTCTCTTTTGCATTTAGGTAGATCGGGGAGAGGTCTTGGAAGCATGATGCTTCGTATAGTGAATTCCAAAGGTTCTTTCAAATATTCTGAATAAGTTCCTATCGCATAGGTTTCGACCATCGATGGTGCTTGCTGAGGGGGTGGAGGTGGGATGGTTTGTTGATATGGTGTAGCATATGTATTTGTAGGGGCATAAGGAAATCCTTGTAGTTGAGTGAACATCCCGGGAGAAGAGAACATATCTCCTTGTGGTGACTTGGCATACATGTTTAAGTATGGAGGAGCATTGCCCAGGAATGGATTGTTTTGTACTAAACCGGGAGGTATCATATTTTCCATTGGAGCGACATTAGAGAACACGGTTCTAGTTGACATTTGTTGTGAATACTGAGGAGGCATGCCCAACGTGCTTGTTCTTGTGAGGAGGTCTACTTGGCTAGGATGATGTGAAGGGTTGGGGATTCCTACTTGCCCAAAATATGAATTTTGATTTGCTTGAGCAAGTTCCAGCCCTCTAACCTTTTCAGCCAAGGCTAAAATGACCTCTATTGGTGAAGACACAGTATTTTTCCTTAAGGGAATTTGTTTTATCATTTGAGGTTGTATAGGCATATGGTACCCTGCTATGAATTGATCGTTACCCTGCCAAGTTCCATCATGGGCATTTCCCATAGGTGGAGAAATGTAGGTGTTTTCTTGAAAAGACCTCGGGTTGTATTTGTAAACCTCCTATTGGTGGGTACATACTTTGAGAGCATTGTTCACTCTTGGCATAATGTTATAAATGTTCATCATCTAAAAACAGATATGGATTTGACTGTCTACTTATTTACGGTCTAAACAACACCTAAGGAGATGAACCAAATTCTCCAGTGAGCGTCATGTTGTTCGAGCCTGAAGGTTCTGGTTGTTGCGTTTGAGTGAGCTGATCTAACTCCTCTATTTGGAAAGAAAAACTATATCTAGTCCTTTTGAGGTGGAGTTTGTGTAGAAAACTAGTTAGTTGAATAGTTGTCACCCCATGCTGAGAGCGAGGGTGATGGCTGTCTATTCAGCTGATCGTAGTATGCTTCAAGACCTAGGAGAGGTTTGCCATATGCATCGAATCCCAACATGTTCGGGGGGTATATGAATACCCGCAGAATAATGAGAAGAAGCAAAGATGGATGAAAGAAATGAAAAATACAAGAGGAGGAACTGTTTGTTTCAAGTCGGGTTCACCAATTTTGTACGATGGAAAAGTGACAAGCAAGCATGGGAATCTACAAGTAACTCTTCCTTGTACCTGACCTCCCGAGGTCGTGCGGAGACAGCTGTTGGGGATGGAATATATGTGGGGTATAGAAAAACTAGTTAGGAAATATTATGTCTTCGAGGCACACTAATGGAATCTATGAATCTAAAGAAAAGAAGGCCCTCCTAACCTGAACCGGTGTGATAGATTGGTCAGTGAGGATGATTGCTCGAAGGCTCTAATCAATATCAATTTCTGGCGTGATCCGATCTATAGGTTGTGGGATACCTGGAAGATAACCTGTGGGTGCTTCGTATATGTCTCCCGACAAGTTAATAAAAATGGATGGTGGATATATGGTGGATTCTATGGTCGATTCTCTGGTCTAGTCTAGAAATTCTTAGCTTGATTAGCTGTTATGTCTAGTGAGGATAATTGTGTGATAATGGTTGGTGGAAGTGGAGAGGACCTAAATACTAATGTGCGTAAACCAACATCAACGTCTGATTGACCTGTGGGCCCGTTGGGTTGTGGGACCTATGGATCACAACCGTAAGTTCGTGGTCGTTGTGGACCTCCTATGGTCATGTGAAGAATCAATCCCTTCTCCCTAATATCCAATATTCGTATGCCTTTTCGGCCTCTATGTTAAGAATTAAAAGTTGCACAATCTTCTTAGAGTACCTTACAGGCGTTTCGACAACTTGAATTCTTAAGCTAGTGTCTATGTCAGTGAGGATGTCTCCTGCATCTGGCTATGGGACCAAAGGATGACAACTGAATGTTTTCTCTCTTTCAAGCCCTTTTATAGTCATGCAGATATCTATTAGGGCAATCTGTAGTTTGGCTGATTTGTCCAAAACGTATGTGCTTTGTCGTCTTCTATGTTTAATCTTCTTAACTTTGGGCTGATTTCTTGTAGGTCTGTTGTTGTTCAGAAGACCTGGATTCTAAGATTTTGGTCTACGTTAGTTATTGCTGTAACAAGATTGGGTTGAGGCACGATTGGCTCGAATACATATTCTCTGGGCTCCCTAGGTCCCGTGATTGTTATACAAAAGAAACAATATAAATCTAATTAAAGTAAAGTAAACTAATTATGCAAAATATATCCACAACATATATAAACTCTCTATTTTTGTATTTTTGACAGAATATTTAACATAATTAAGATAATAACTATTTAATATATCTAGAAAATGACAATTAATCTAATAACAAATTTAAAAACAAATAAGGTAGCTGAGTATAGCTACTTGTCTGTGCAATTGTGAATCTATTCTAAATAATTAATTAACTGATCTAATTTAATTGAAAGACTCTCGATCCTACCTCAGAAGTGAGGAATGAATCATAGTTTCTTAGAAACTATCAATCCCCACAGCTTCCCTGGCGATATTGAAAGAAATATTAACTGAAATGAAATGATTCACTACTCTATTTGGTATATTTTAACTAGAAATTTGAAAGCTTGAACCTGGATTTTACAGAACAGTGGCGAATCCGATTGTGTGTGGCTTTGTCCCCTCAATGTGGTCTCCTCGTTCTTTCGTGCTCACATAAATCTAGAAAAGTGTGTATGCTAGCATCATTGGAACAATGGCAACCTTGGATGTAGACCGAATATAATGCGAGTAGGAGAGGGATAGCGCAAGAGAATAGAGCTTGGCTTATGTAATTCCTAGCAGGATTTACTACGAGTCATACAACACAAAACATACAGAACTTGAAACTATCCTTCTTGACGAACAAAACCTGTAACTCTAATGGCTTCAGACTGAAAATGAAACTATCCTACTTCAATTGATTGTACGAAATAGTAACAACACTAGCACAAGAAGATCATGTGGCTTCAAAACAACAAAACTACACTAACTATGCATGCAACAAATAAAACTAATACAATTCCTATTTAAGAACTGAAAGAGTAAATTCTGAAATGAGAGGATGAGGGGCACAATTTTGAGAGGCCATTTGCTTGAAAACAAACTAGCTATTCATAAAATTCCCATTCAACCAAAGGTGAAATCCAAATTGAACTCTTTTACAATAAACAATGGAGAAACACTATTACAGGGAACCAAAATCATAAATACAAGCAAAAACAGATGAGAAAGTTGGCAAAAGTTGAAAATTTACATGAGTCGCAATTAAAAGAACGTTTTGGAAAAACACGTGAAGGACCCCCACCCAGACAGGGCGGCGGTTTGGTCATTGAAGACCAAAAAGCAAAGGAAAAGAGTGGGAAAGAGCAAAACAAAGCACACAGAGGCTAAGCGGGGCATGCGTGATGTTAATGTACACTTGGAGAGCTTTTCTGGATCCTGAAAACCTTGCAAGGAGACCTGTATCATCATTGGGGCATGTGTAACATCATACCGCCGGCACTGTACCCTACAATTTCAGGTTTGTACATATTGCCCCCTCGGAGAAGTGTTTTAGCCATGAAGAGACGTAAAACGGTGGGTCTGAGTATGGCGGTCCCGAAATGGGAAGCTAGAAATTATACCTGACACGTTTGTGTGTCGAAATGATGCCATCCAAAATTCCTACTACCTGCAAAATGAAAAGAGGACTCAAGTGCAAATAGAGAAAATAAATCAAAAAATAAATACTAGAATAATACGAATTGAGTTCTTACCATTTGCATGGTGTTAAGAACTTACCTCCATCGGCGCTCCAAACCTGCGAAAAGGGGATTCAAAACAAGTCAAGATGCTATATATATAAAAACAAGCCCATTTTCCTATTCATTTGCACGTGTTGATTTGATTGATTTTGATCTGTGAGACCCACGGTGATGGTTTTTGACGTGAGTATAACCAAAATGTTCGTGATGAGATAGATAGTGATCATGCCTCCACGAGCAGAATATCGACCCGCGATATCTCAGGTTAGTTCTTCTCGATTTACCATTTTTATACCTAATGTGTTAAATTCATGAAATCTTTGTCATGGGGGGATTATTTTTGAAAATGCTACTGTTAATAGGGTCACTTAGGGGGGGAACTTAATGGGTAGGCTTTGTTTGAGTCAAAATAGTCATTTTTTTGTGTTTTTGGGCATTTTTTAGGGCACATGACTTGTTTAGAAATGCGGGACACGACTGCCGCCCTGAGCAGGGTGGCGGTCCTTTACAGAACACCAAAATAACATTGTTTTGGACCTACTTTTGCATTTTTAGTATTCTCATATTCTTTAATGATTTTTTAAACGTAATTTTGATACTAACTTACTCCTTGCGTGTTTTTGGGTGTATGTAAAAGGAGGAATATATCGAATGGAGACGAGAGAGAGAGTGTGACTGGATTCCAGTAGTGTTGGATGCACTTTCTTAAGCTGAGTAGGATACTCTTCAGAGGGCTAACATATTACGTATATCATGGGTTCCTCATGTCGCACCTTCTTTTCATATACTATGTGACCTATTTTCGTATTGGGATGCTGATCGGAACACCTTCCGATTTCCAGGAGTCAGGGGTGAGTGGACTATCACCCTGAAGGATGTCTACCGCATCTTGGGAGTCCCGATCATCAGGAGATGACTTACACTTGATACAGCGGGGTCGCAGGCTTAGAAAGCTCAGTGGGCTACATATATGGGAGACGCAGTTGTCTCCACTGGTTCGAAGAAGGGGGTGAGGGTCCATTCCATTCCTAGCATGCCTATCCCTTTGATTTGTTAGACCATTATAGGGATCCTTGCCTCGAGATTGATCGGGGACAAGGGAGGGGAAACCTTACTCTACTGCTAGTCCCCTATTATTGCACAAATTGAGGCACATGGATGGATTTATGCCTGGGGAGCCGATATACTTGGGACCATTTATCATGACTTGTACAGGGTGGTTCGCTTACAGGGACAGTCTTTGAGCCATCCGACCTTAGTTATGAGCTGGATCTATGAGTGTATCATCCCTTATGGGAGAGGCGTAGAGGTGGCGGATCCCGGAGCCGTGAGGGCAGCTAGATGGATAGAGATGTTGGTGCTTAGAGCACCCCATTAGCCATTTGCTTCCTTGACTACTGATGATATGGAGGCCACACCTTATCAAGCCATGGCAGGGTTGTGGGGCGAGGAGACCCTCACTTTAATTTCCTGCTCTACTACAGGGCAGCTTGTGGACAAGACGGGGAAGGTAGAGACACACCCCTTTGATTGAGTGCCTCAACAATTTGGCCTTACTTACGTTGGTATGCTTCCCTCAGTGGTTCCAGTGTTCAAATCAGTTCAGGAGGCTAGGGGAGGTCCTAGAGGCTGGGGTTAGACTATTGTTACTCCTGACATTCCTATTGCAGCTAGGCGAGTGGTACGTGCCGGAGAGAGAGTCGGTGCTCCTCAGGCACCTTTACTTCGGATTTCTGCTGACCCTTCCTATAACAGTGATGATCCTATTGATATAGACTCTGAGTTTGAGGAGTTCACAGGGGGAGAGACAGAGGAGGAGACCAAGGACATGGAGGTCAACGAGTCGGGTGGAGAGGAGGATAGCGATCCCGAGTGGCATGACACTCAGGAGATCTTACAGGCCAAGAGGGCAGAGTAGAGTGCGGAGAGGGTGACCCTAGTCTCAGAGGAGTTGCCCTCTCAAGACCTAGGCGGAGAGGATGAGTCGGTAGTAGGACGTTATGTTGCCCCAGACACTGGAGGAGGACATCAGTCAGTGGCAGCATTTGTGGCAGGCGCTGATCCTAAGGATCCCTCTTGGAGGCCTGGAGATCTTGGCGAGTTATCACTCTTCTTTTAATACTTGTTTTTAGCTAGGATTGCCTTAGTTACTATCTCTCCTTTTGTTCATGTTTGTTTTTATCTTTCGATTATTTCCTAATTTGTTTTCTCCTTTGCTTGCAGAGATTGCTGATGAGTGGCGAGACCTGATTCGCTGGGTATGTACTAATACCCTGATGATCCCCATGGAGAAGACTCATGCCGAGCTATCCGTGGATGCAGGGGAGCCTTCAACAGCTGGTAGGCATAGCGATGTCTTTTCCCCTTTCTGGCATGTGGCCAAGATGGTGACTTCCCTCCATATCGAGTTAGCCAGGTATAGGACTGTAGAGTGTCTGATGAGGAGTCACTCTCATAGCAAGGCTACAGCTACTGCTTGAGACCATGAGCCCTCAGTGCATTCAGAGCTCCGGCGTAGCCGGAGTCCTAGACGTGGTCGTGCGCCTTCAGAGGGATCTCATAGGGGTTGAGAGGCCACTTGGCTCTTTTTGTAGTGACTCTTGCTAGATTATTTATACGATTATTTTGTATTTCCCAAGCTCATTGAGCATTTTGACCATGCCTAGTGCATAATGCCATTGTACACAAAACTTGATTATATATATATATATATATATATATATATACCTCTTTTTGTATCAGACTCTTGGTGTCTGGGATTTTGTGATTCGTTTCCATATGTATATTAGAATGTTGTTTTTATATGCTTTTCAGAATGTATGCAATGGAGAACAAATGACACAAATTCTTTCTTTCTTTCTTTTTGTATTTCGTAATGCTGATATATGATATTGCAGACACAATGTGATTTTGAACTTTAGCTATCATAAGCAATTTTTCTGCTACTTCATATTGTTTTGACAAAATGTAATGATAAATTGGTATGATGAGAAAATGTACTTGCCCTACTCCTAACTCCACGCAACTAGTAAGATGCGAGGGCTCACCACCGAGAGCTAGAAAGTGCACAAGCTATGAGGTGTGTTGAAATGGAAATGATGAGAGATAGAGAAAGAGTTGGTGGAACCAAATTAGGATGCTACAAACCTACCCTACTCAAGTGACTCCATATTTTAGAATGCAACTTGCTTTGTAGTTTATCTAGACTTAGATCCATAGATGGCTACTTGGTTGACAAAATCTAGTTTTCAAGGTTTTGAGCTCTCTTGGAATTTTGGACATCTGATTCATTTATTTATGACTCAAGATTTCAAAGGTTTATTTGAACTATTTGCTTATGACCTTTAATGTTTATTGTTAAGAGAACCCCCTACACCTTGCCCCATGATACTAGTAAGAAGCATGGGCTTATCACCATGGATAAGGCACAGGCGAGTAAAGGCATTCCCATCCTTTCCCAACCCTACGTCACTAGTAAGAGACACAAGCTCATCACTGAAGGTTGGTAGGGCAAGGAAATGTGTAAAAATAAAATTTTCTATTTGATATATATTTGAATTATTTATTTGAGCAAAATGTCAGTATGTTCTTATTTCCGAAGAGATCTATATACGGGATAGATGTGACACCATGAAGCTTCTAGAACAGACCATAGGCAAGAAACCTATCCGAGGAAGAAACAAAAGTGAGAACAAACATGCAGGCCTTGGTATGGCTACCGTTAAGACTTTGTCATATCTAGCTTTAATTGATGAAATAATTCATAAATAGTTGATGATGTTATGAAAATGAGGAACTATGATTTGAAAGCTTCTGCCAATACCATCAGAAGTTTGTAATGAATTGTTTGAGAATAAGTTCCTTGATCACGAAACGAGTGAACAAAATGAACCTAACTACATGAAGATGTAATGTAGATATAATTATACAAATAGTTCTGGTTGCTCATGCATAAAATCATTTAAGATGTAAGGAATTGACTGTTTCGTTGAATTCCTCGCCTTCCAGTGTACATAGGAGATATGCACCATTTCCATAGTCCTTCGTGACTCAGTATGGGCCCAACCATTTGGGCCAAAATTTCCTTCCTTCACCGGTCTTCTTATCGATCCAACTGTCTAGTCTTAGAACTAGATCTCCTTCACATATTTCTCACTCATAGACCTTTTTGTCATACTACCGGCATATCCAGTCATCATAAACTCTATGCCACTATTCAGTGTTCAACCTGGCCTCATCTAGGATTTCTAGTTGGGAGAGGCGTGCTTCTCTATAAGCTTCTTCATCCAGAATCCCTTGTAGTGAGATGCGGAGACTGGGTATTTCAATGTCAAGTGGGAGAACTGCTTCTGCTCCGAATACCAACGAGAAAGGAGTTGCTCCTGTTGGTGTTCTTATTGAGGTTCGGTGGGCCCACAAGGCCGGATATAAATTTAAATGCCAATCTTGTTTGTTTTCTTTTACTTTTTGAGGAGAATAGCTTTCAATGTCTTGTTTGTTGCTTCGGCCTGCCCATTGGCTTGAGGGTAATACAGGGAGGCTGTATGATGGTTTATTTTAAATTTACTGCATAGCTCATGGACCTCATCATTCTTAAAGGAAGTTCCATTATCTGAGATAATGATTTGTGGGACATCGTACCTAAAAATGATTTGGTTCAAAATGAAATTGGCGATCACGGCACCTGGTACAATGGTAAGAGGCATAGGCTTTACCCATTTGGTAAAATATTCGGTGGCTATGATTATGAAGTTATGGCCATCCGTTGACGAGGGAGAGAATTTCCCTATCAAATCTAGGCCCCACGTAGAAAAGGGCCATGGAGTCACGATCGGTTGTAGAGCTTATGCCGACATGTGAATCGCGTGGGAAAATTCTTGGCATTTATGGCATTCGCATACAAACTCTACTATGTTGTGTTCTAGAGTGGGCCAAAAATAGCCCATCCAATGTATTTTGTGGGCAGTGGCATGACCACCAAAATGGCCTCCACACATTCCACTATGGGATTCATAGAGAATCTTCTTGGATTCTTCCGTGTCAACACACCTTAGAAGCATTCCATCGAAAGCCTTACGATAGAGAACTTGTTCTATAATAACGTATATAGCCACAATATTGCGTAACTGCATTCTTTGCTAGTAGTGTAGCACCTTCTGGATATGTATGGTCCATGATAAAATTAATAATATCAATATACCAAGGACATTTAGAGATGGGAGGTCTAGTTTCGATGTAATATATGCATTCATTGGGAAAATCTAGATCTACTACATCACCTCCATCTAACAAGTTGTCGGCTAACCAGTCTACAATGATTTGTCCCTTAACAGACTTCTGGTTTACAAAATTTAATTTGAATTCACTCATTAAGGTTATAAACCATCCAACCTTTTTAGACAAGGACCCTTGCATGAGGAAAGTTCGTAAATGGTCTATGTTTACAATGACCCTTGTTTCTTGATTTAGCATGTAATGCCTTAAGTGTTTGGTTGCAAAAAACTATGAAAAGACATTCTCATTCTGCTTGCATATAACATGTTTCATAAATCGAGCAACATTCAGCTAATGAAATAGACTGCACGTTCTTGTTTATCGTCGTCTTCTTGATCCAGCATGCAGGCTAGCTAGACATCAATAGCTCATGAATATAAGATCAAAGGATGGTCTGGTTTAGGTGGAATTAACGTGGGAGGAGACAATAAGAAGTGTTTAACTACTTCAAAGGCCTCATGGCATTCCTTTGTCCAAATAATGCAGCAATCCTTTTATAAGAAATTGTTGATTAGATGAACAACAAAACTTAAGTTTGGAATAAATATCTAGATTGCACCGAGCTTTCCAAGAAACGATCTAATGCTAGAGCCATCTGAAGGTGGGATCATCTCAAGAACAACCCAGATTTTGGCTGGGTCCACATCAATCCTTCATGATGATATAATGTAACCTACGAGTTTCCCTCCTGTCACACCAAATGCGCATTTTTTTGGGTTTAGTGTAACTTCATATTCGATCAAGCGTGAAAGAATGATGTGGAGCACTTTCGGGTGATCACAACGCTTCTTGGCCTTGTCCAACAAGTCATCTACATAGGATTCCACAATTTTATGAATAAGATCATGAAATATGTATGTCATTACCCATTGGAATGTAGCGCCAGCGTTCTTGAGACCGAAAGGCATAACAACATAGCAATAGGTTCCCCAAGGAGTTATAAACGTGGTTTTGGCTTGGTCTTGTTCAGATATTCTAATTTTATTGTATCCCAAGAATCCATCCATGAGAGACAAAAGCTCAAATCCGGTTGTTACGTCAACGATGACATGAATGGATGGTAACGGGAAGTCATCCTTAGGGCATGCTTTGTTAATGTCTCATAAGTCCATGCAGATGCGTATCTTCCCATTCTTTTTTAGAACGGGAACGATATTAGATACCCACTGATAGTAATCGACTGGTTTGATGAACCCTACTTGGAAAAGTTTCATTACCTCTTCCTTCACCATGAGAGCTACCTTGGGTTTCATTGGTCTCGATTTTTGTTTAATTGGCTTTGCATCTGATTTGGTGACGAGGTTATGTACCACGATGTGCAGTGTAAGTCCCATCATTTCTTTATAATTAAATGCAAAAGCCTTTTGATGTTCTCTAAGGATTTGAGTGTGTATTTCTATCTCTTCTAGAGTTAACAAAGATCCTAGTTTCAAGATCTTTTGTTCTTCCTTCATTCCGATGTTAATATCAATCATTTCTTCGATTAAAGAAGCGTTACCTTATTTGAACTCAGGTGGGACTAGACGTAGTTCCAGATCTTCTCCATTCTCTACTGTGCATATGTCTAGCTCCTTTTGTGGGGGAAGCTCTATCATGGGATTTCCAAAGTAAGAAGACGAATGTGGGATTAAGGACAAATCTACCACGTGATGGATGAGATGTAACTCTACATAGGTGTTTAGGTAATCAAGAGTGGCTCTATCACTGTCAACGTGACCTAAGATATTAGATTTATTCTCAGCTATGTGCATTAGAAGAGGGTTTGTTGACGTTTTCTTTCTAATGGTTCAGTGTGAAGGGATACCATGAAACGGGTGTCTTCCAACTCACTGTTTAGAGTGAAACGTGAAGCTGAGGTTGCTATCGAATCTATGAGAAATTTTTGTTCTCGTGGGATTGGCTCAATGGATATGAAGTTAAATCCTTTGCTCAGATCTAATACTGTTGTTTTGTAGAGCTGTAAGTGTTTAGCTCTAGTCTCATACACCTCAAAGACTTGGTTTGCTACTAATTATGAGTCTCCTAACACTCTAATGTCATTAACATTGATCCTTTTAGCTATGATGAGACCAAGGAGGAGGGCTTCGTACTCAGCGCCATTGTTTGTACATTGAAAATTTAATTTAAAGGCGAACGGTAAGATCTTTCCCTTGGGAGAAATAAAGATCACACCTACCCCAGCCCCATAACGACATCTAGCTCCATTGAAATAGAGATTCCAATATTTACTTGGGAAGATGGATGTTGGGACATTCATTACATCTATTTCTTCTGCTTCGGTTACTTCTACCATGCAAAGTTCCTCTGCTGGAAGAGAACCAACTCCTAGGGTACATCCCATACTTGTGGAATCAAATGGTAGGAAAATTGGCAAATCCTGCTCTAGTAATTCGACAATTTTTGTAGTAGATCCTAACGACACTGTTTCTACAATGTTAGCTTCATCCTTGAGTGCTGAGATGTTCTTGACTAGGTTCGTAACTTCTAACTCTGTTGTAGGTATCAAATTTTCTTCTGGTTTGTTAAGTTGGTTTGTTGGGAGTTCAAACTCAGAATGAATGCTTGGCCTTTTCTTCAGGTCTGCTAGGTGTATATCGAATGGTTTCGGATCACCTTTTGCTATGAATATCTTTCCTAGGTGCGAGAATCTTATTTCTTGAAATAACGTAGAAGGGATTGCCTTCATATGGTGTATCCATGGTCGACCGAGGATCATATTATAGTTGGTTTCCTGATCTATAATATAAAACTTAGTGAGGATTGTTTTGGGTCCTAAGGTGACTAGTAGTATTATAGTCCCAATTGAAGTGGCTTTAAGGCTATCATAGCCTCTTAGTGTATTTTGAGTCGTGGAACAATTTGTCTCTCCATACCCTAGCTTTTGAAGGAAAGAGAAGGGGACTATGTTAACTGCTGCCCCATCGTCAACCATTGCGTGTTTAACGTAGTTGTTATAAACCCACACTTGTAAATGTAAGGGCTAGATCACCTCTATGTGTAATCTCAACGTCTATTGTCATTTTGTTTATGTTGAATATAAAATCGGTATCCCTATCGGAATGCCCTGGAGGGTGGATATCGAAATCTATATGGTTTACTTGTGTTTCGGGAGGTGGAGTGATGTTAATTAAATGACCTAAACCTAATTCTTTTGAAAGAGAAGCCCTATGGGTAGGAGAGTTTTTCAACAAGTCCAAAAAGGAGATGTGAGAGAAGGTCTTTGTTAGGTCATTAATTAAATCATAGGCACCTACGGGTTTTACTAATGTTTGTTGAATGTTATCTGTCTCTAGCGGGTAACTTGGATTTGGCTGAGAGGAATACTCTCGTGTCCTTGTTATGGCTTCCACATGTAGTTCAGTGTTTAACTCCACTAAACTAACTATCTTGGCTTGTGGTTGATTTCCTAATTGTGGTGCGACAGGTGGATTTAGTGAAGTCGAGGCTTCATGATCATTGTTTCCGGTCACTACACCCTTGTTCGTCCCATTTGGATTTAATTTGTTGTTATTGTGATTTGGGAGCGGATCATTGAAGATCTTGAGGGGTGAATTTTGAGGGGAGACTGCTCCTGTGAAAGTGTTTGGCACAAGTGATGCAGGATCTGCTAAGAACATATCTATAAAAAGTTGTCTTTGTTCCTCTGGTAAACGTTATGTGAATTTATTGTAATTGCGGCAAGTCCTAGTGTCATGACCTCAAATTTTGTGGAAACCAAAATATGAGTTAGAATTATAATTCCTAGGTTGTTGGTTTTGCGCGTGTTGTGGTCCAAAACTCTGATTATACTGTTGACTATTAGGATAAAATTTTTGCATTTCTTGTCTTTGGTTTTGGTTTAGATATCTAGCTGCATTTTGACTTGGACCATGTGTTTGGATCTACCATTGTTGCTGTTGTTGTTTTTGTGGATGATTAAAATCCACTGCGTTGATTGTTGGGGTAAAATTGTTGTTTCGTTGATTGTTAACCGGTGGTGGAGAACTTATAATATTTGCCTTTTTAGTTTGTTCAGTTACTCCATCTGTTGTCACTCCCATGATTCTTGTTAAGGATTTTAGGTCCTTGATTGGCATTTACTGTACTAGGATTGGTCGTAGTGTTTTGATTGGGGATGATTAACCTCCCATTTGTTTCATACGTCTTACGACCACTATCTATTGCAACTTGATCTATTTGGAGGGTGCTCTCAAGTACTTCATCGTAAGTTCTTAGCATGAAAACTTCTAGAATTCTTCCTTTATCTCTCTACTGAGAGAATGAAGGAATACATCGCATAGTTCCATTATATCCATGTTTGGAGCACTTTCTGAAGAATAAAGGACTGTACACCATCTTTGGCTGAAATGAGCAACAGATTCATTGTGTTCTTGCTTAATATGCAAGAATTCCCTTATTCCTGTTCTCAACAATTTGTTCATGTCGAACGCCTTGATGAAATCTGAAACAAGTTGTTTAAATGAATGTATTGAGGCTTCAAGTATTCTGTAATACCAATCAAGGGAAATGCCCTCTAAAGTTTTGGGGAATATTTTAGCAACAACTCCATCCCAAGGGAGCAGTTCTCGAATGGCTGTGGCATAGGCCTTAATATGTGTATTCGGGTCTCCCACTCCTTTGTATTTAGGTAGATCGAGGAAAGGTCTTGGAAGCATGGCGCTTCGTATAGTGCAGTCCAAAGTTTCTTTCAAGTATTCTAAATAAGTTCCTATCGCATAGGTTTTGACCATAGATGGTGCTTGCTGAGGGGGTGGAGGTGGGATGGTTTGTTGATATGGTGTAGCATATGTATTTATAGGGGCATAAGGAAATCCCTATGGTTGAGTGAACATGCCGGGAGAAGAGAACATATCTCCCTGTGGTGACTTAGAATACATGTTCAAGTATGGAGGAGAATTGTTCAGAAATGGATTGTTTTGTACTAAACCGGGAGGTATCATATTTTCAACTGGAGCGGCGTTAGAGAACGCAGTTCTAGTTGACGTTTGTTGTGAATACTGAGGAGGCATGCCCAACGTGCTTTTACTTGTGAGGAGGTCTACTTGGCTAGGATGATGTGTAAGGTTGGGGATTCCTACTTGCCCAAAATATGAATTTTGATTTGCTTGAACAAGTTCCAGCCCTCTAACCTTTTTAGCCAAGGCTGAAATGACCTCTATTGGTGAAGACACGGTATTTTTCCTTAAGGTCATTTGTTGTATCATTTGAGGTTGTATAGGCATATGGTACCCTGCTATGAACTGATCATTACCCTACGAAGTTCCATCATGGGCATTTCCTTCTTATTAGGTGTAACCTTCCTTTAATGTACCAAACTTTTGCTAAAGAATACAAAGAATTAAAAATGTTTTTAGTCCTATGTAGGATAAAAGAATAGATCATATAAGAACTTAGGGGTCACAACTACCCAACACTAATTATTTTTTCTACCTCGGGAAATGCTTTTATTAATGTCTTCATTTACAATTTTAGAACTTCATATTTGAGCACATCTTCATGTGCTTACCATTTGTTGGATGAAGGCTCTTGTGGATAAGAGGGGTTATCTTCCTCCATATGAGAAGCTAACTCATTAAAATATCTTGCACCTTTGAGGTGGAATCTGTTGTAACTTCTTTATGAATTTCCTTAATCTGAGAGTGTTTGACTCTATGTGTGTCTTTGTAACTTGATCTTAGTTTTTTTCCATGAGCTTCCTTAACTCTACCAGTCTTTACTTCACTTCTTATTTCTTAGTATCTTTTTCACTAACCCTCTCATATTATTCCATTAATTTATTTCAGGTGGCCTTATCAACATCCTTTGTTTAATATCTAAGGATGTTTGCTTTGTCATTTCTTCCCACATGTGTATGCTTATAATTCGGGTGTGTGTGAAAAACCTCTTCAGTAACTTGTCAGCATGTGTGGATTTTACCTCCGATTTTTGGGTGAGTTTTTCCCATGTTTCAAATTTCTTTCTATAAACATGTCTTCGATGTTATCTTGGTTTCCATTTTATTGTTTGGCAAGGCTCTTTATCAACCTTAATTTCTTTAAATATTAGATTTAGTAGTTTTTCTAATTCATTTATCTTCTCACCTTCTATGAGCGGGTGTGCTTCTATGAGCTTGGACTTAGGAAAAATAATTCTCTCACCTAAATTTTTGTCCTTAAAGTTTGTACACTTATACTTCTCTTTTATTTAATCTCCACCTCTAGTGTATTCACCCTTTTTCTTTGGATTCTTAATTCATTGCTATTATGAATATAAGGATCTACAACTAACTTCTTCAGCAATTGTAAGGAGCGCTTCACGTGCTTGTCTTGTGAAGAATCATATAAGTTTCCTATGAGTACCAATATGTCTCCCTCCCTTGATGGAACCATTATGTTTATGCAATTGCTAGGCAACTCAATCTGTGGCTCTTCCAGTACATGCATCTAGAAAAAAATATAATGTTTTATTAGAGAGCTGTTGTGGCCAAGGATTCCTTCATACATTCCCCAAAAATGGGACTTGTGGATCACTCCCTATTTGCTCCTTGCAGTGGGTTTTGGAAGTCATGAGGCTATGTGTGGCAATCAAGTTTGAAGCTCTTTATCCAAAATATCTTCATCCTCATCATTCTGACTCCTCTATTGACCATTTTCCTGATATCTTGTAGGTCTTTCTTCCTCCTACTCATCAATGTCATAGCCATTCTCATATGCCTCTATGACCTCAGTCATGTGCTTTATCCTTCACTTTGAGGCATCTCTTGGCTCATTATCAGGTTTTCTCTGGGCTCTCTATCGTGATTTTGGAAGTGATATTAATCTAATAAAGCTAATGTCCCTATACAAATATATATCCCCAATTGAGTATCATCTTCTATGCACTAGCAGTGAGGAGAATTTTACATTAGAATTCCTCTATGTTCAACTAATCCTCTCTATCTTTAGGTGACGTTGGCAACTTCCAATAACCACCTTTAAAAAATGCAATTAGGTCTTGCACAGAGGTTTTATCCATATGCATAATGACTCTATGAATTATCACTGATTACTCCTTATCTGAAATACTTTTGATTTACCTCAGGAGTGGTAGCGCAATTTTCAGTAGGGCTTCTTTTAAACTCTCAATGGGGCTGGTCTTCCCCGTCAATATCGAAAGCTTAGCTTAACTGAAATCTTAATTCACTACTCTATTTTTCTCCCTTCATTTTACCCTAGAATGGGGATTTATTTGCATAATAATTTTTTCATCTAGATCCTCTTCCTGGGCATCCCCTGAAGCTCTTTTCTTATTTGGTCTTTAGATAAAAGAACAGTATGCATTTTGTTTCCTTACGATAGTATTCATCTTGCTTAACACAGGGTTTAATGCTGCATCAACAGAAGTGAGGTATTGGAACAATGGTAGCTTTGGATATATCTGAATATAGATGGGTATGGAGAGGTCTACATAGAGAACAAAGCTTCGGCTTATCAATCCTATCTCCATTTACCTCCTTGATCATACAACGGGTTGCATAAAGTAGTTTGTTGTGAAATCATAGGGAACTTCCTTTCTGCATGGAACACAACCAATCTAATGGCTTCATTTTCTGAAAATGATATACTAGTCCTATCCCTACAACAAATTTGCTTTCCCTCCAACTCTTTTAGCAACACTGAAGAACAAGAGGATCAGTATTGGCTTCTAAAACATTCTAAAATTCATTAACCAACTAACTATGCATGCCAAAATATGAAATTGTTAAGGGTCATGGGCACCTAAGTAAAATTGAAAGACTACCTTTTCACAATGGGAATGGTTTTATTGAGGGCCACCCATGCTTGAAAACAAACCATCTACCTTATAGATTTCCCATTATCCCAAAGGTGAAAACTAAAAAATAGAACTCTTTTACTAATAAACAATGAAGAAACACCTCCCTATTTCAGCATAAGCTCATAAATCATCTAATACATGTTAATAATGAAAAAAGTGGGAAAGTTGAAATTTTTACGCGAGTCATTTTGATGTATGATACATAAGAACGTTTTAGAAAACACCTGAAGGAACCACCTTAAGCAGGGCGGCGGTTGCCTCTATCTAGGCCAAGGGCAGCGGTTTCGTCTTAGAAGTGCAAAAATTGTGACTCTAGTCCCAACGTTGCAGGTAATCTCAGAGAAAAACAATGACATTCCTCCTTGTTTTTAGGATGTTCCCATATCCTTTCAACCTATTTCTGGATCCTCCGAGAACCTTCCTAGGTTATATATCACCAGTGTTGATCAATCTTGCTTCCTGTCTATTCAAGTGGTGGGTAATGTACTCATGCACAACTACAGGTACGTAGAAACCACCTCCCTCGTGCACTCCCTGATATTAGATATTGAAATAGTTATATTGGTTTTTTGAATAAGGGTGGATGTACCAACTGAAAAACTTACCTTCTCTAGATTTTTCTTCATGTTTTCATCATAAATGTCATTTCTTGTGTTATCCTTTTTCCCAATTGCATGTATCATATCCTTGAACTATTATTCAATCTAGCTTGTGCACAAGATGGTTTCAATCATACATTTTGGTCATTCCCACCTTTGATTTCCACTTCATGATTTTTGTTTCCTCTTTAAGATATCTCATATCAAAATTTAGATATATTGTGTTAGATATTTGATCCTCCTTTTTTTTTTTATTTCACAATCATTGTCAATTTGTATCTTTCTTTATCAACACAGAAGAACTTTTCCTTTCTTTTCCATTTTTCACTGCCTCTTATATAAAGGCTTTTACACCTAAATTTGCCTTTCATAGTTTGTGCCACCTAAGCCTTCTTCACACATTGATCTTGTGGTACTTGATAAGGTTGTGTCGTGTGAAGTTCTTGATTCTTACATGGATCCTTTTAATACTTCCATGTATCCTTTTGGTCTGTTTTCTGGGCATTTTGTCCTTGTTACCCACTTTGATTTATTCTAGGATTATAATTTACTGCTCCATGTTCTTTGTTCTTCTTAAAGAACTTGACCCCAATGTTAATGGCGATGGGGTTTTTTTTCATGTCATGTTAAGTTATTCTTCCCCTTCCTTTTTCCTTCACAACTTTTATCAGACTGTAAAAGCTTTAACACTTTGTTAATGGAAAATGAAGTTCTAATTTTTCACATTGTGTTGAATCACATTTTATGATTTTTTAATAGATTGTTTCTCATCCACAGATCTCCATTTTATCTACAAGGTAATTTCCGAATGAATTACCCCTCCCTTATTTATACCCTTTCGATTCCCATCATAAGTTACTGCTCCATTTATGATCTTTTAGCATATGTGTAACTTTTTTCTTACAACAACTTTAATTAATTATCATTTGTTCACAATTTTTCCTTTCTTCCTACTTTGATCTTGAAATTTGATGTCCTCCCTGCACATCTTGCAATTTCCTTATATTTACTACACCTCAATTTTTCCTTTGTGTCTCTAATTGCATTAGGTGGATTATGCATTCCTGGGTTGTTTTGTTTTCCTTGTGCACAATCTCCTTTTACTACATTTTCCTGTCCCTACAACTCAATATAAAATATATTTCCCTTCATTCAAGACCCTAAATTTTCACGCACTCCACCATCCTTTTGTGGATTCCTATGTTTTCCCTTCAAAAATTTATCTCAATCCTTTTCCTAATCTATTCAAGGATGCAAAATTATTTTTTAAATGTTCCTCATTTCTTCATTTTCCAAAGCTAATCGTCTGACTCATTCATAAGCAAATAATCTTTTTTGACGTTGTTTAGTTGTGAATTTTTACTACCTGAATTTCATGAACTTATTTTATTTATAAGTCCCAAACTATTACTAAGAATGGAAATGACATTTATTCTAATGGCAGCCTTATTTGAGTTACATGCAATACTCTATTTGGTAGCCCATAGTTTTAGCCTACTCCCACTGAAATGGCTTGAAAGAATTTTTCCACTAGGAGGGGTCCATCAATTGACATAAACCAAAAGAATGGAAGAATATCTCATAAGGATCAACCTATGAAGTGTGTCATTAATTTTTCTTAAAGATGGCAGCTCACATATTTTGAGTCACCCCATACGGAAAAGGATTTTTGCATTCAGTTTTTATTTATTTATTTTTAATATTACGAAGTTTGGCAACACCTTGAGAGGAGTCTTGCATTTCCCAATGTTATGTTTCCATCTTACATGTATTCGTCATTGAGTGCCTAGTTGTAATATATTTTTTAGTTGCTCAGTGATGGAAGTGATGAGGCCATAAATTGGCCATAAATTACCATTATTTTTTCCTTCCAGGTTACCTTTGAAAGTGGATTTAAATGTAATCTAGGAACTTATAGTTTTCTTAAGATAGAATATAGGATATATATCTTGTTCATTCTTTATAAATAGTTTTGTTATCTATTTTTTTGACTAATCCTATTGATTATTTGGGAAAAGATGCAATGTCTTATGTATGCAGGCCATAAAGGAAAGATAATGTTAGTATTGAGAAAAGTGGAATTGATCATGAATAATATATCTAAACTCAAATTTGATTTCATATTCAGATTCCTCTTGAAAAATTATGCAATTTCAAAAAAATAATCATCTCAATCCGAGATCGTATGCAAAAGTTATAGTTGTTTTAAGTTAGTTGCTGGCTTCGCAGAGTAGAACTTGCTTAGTTCCGGAACTAAGCAGATTTATTTTAGACAGTTTAGTTTCGGAACTTGCAGATTTAGTTCCGGAACTCCAGATTTATATCTTGCAGTTTTTGAGGAATTTGAAAGTGAATAATCACAGAATCCAATGGAAAATATGAGAGATGTTTTTTCATAAATGTGTTTAACAAAAATCCTCATTCATATTTGCTACAGGTATTACCAATAAAGAGGGATCTAACTTTTAGTGAGCTGTAGTCCGAGGAAAAGTGTATCAGACGAGCACTAAAAGTTCCATAAACAAAAACAAAAAATTCAAATGGAAAATATGAGAGAGGTTTTTGTTCATAGCAATGTGTTTAAAAAAAAAATCATTCATATTTTCTAAAGGTTTTATTAATGAAGAAAGATCTAACTTTTAGTGAGCTGCAGTCTGAGGAAAAGTGTATCAGACGAGCACTAAAAGTTCCATAAACAGAAACAGAAAAGTCAAACAGAAAAATATGAGAGAGGTTTTTGTTCATAGCAATGTGTTTAAAAAAAAATTCATTTATATTTGCAATGGGTTTTACCAATGACGATAAATCTAACTTTTAGTGAACTGCAGTCCAAGGAAAAAGTGTATCAGACAAGCGTCAAAAGTTCCACAGTCAAAAACAACAAAGTCAAATGGAAAATATGAGAAAGGTATTTGGTCAAAATCATATTTTGAGGGAAATCCTCCTTCCAATAATGTAGAGAATAAAATCATTATGATTCTTGTTACCGAAAAAGCAAGGAGAATATTTGGGAGCAAATCTTCCTAAAATAAGTGAGATAAGACTTTGACTTCAATAATATATCTCTCTCCATATTTTGTGGAGATGGAGATCTTAGTTGTTAGGATTGGAATAAATATAAGATCAGATTGTATTTTCTAAAATAAGGATTTGGTTGGACTCATAAATTATAAATGCAACCTTCCACACTCATATATGTAATGATTTTCTCCCAAGAAATAAAGATCTGTTCTTTCCTCTCAAATATTCTGTAGTTTTAAGATCTCATAAGTATGATTTAAATCCTCTTCCAAGGAATGAGCTGGCCACTCATTCCAAGGAAGATGGATATTTGTATTTATGTTTATGTTTATTCATTTGTCTTGAATTCATTCAGTTGTATTGTTTTTATCTTCGTATTGTGAAAATTCAGTCTGTTGTAAACCTGCAGGTGTTTCATTTAATTTTGCTTATTTCTCATTCAGCAATTTCAATTTATGCAACTGTGTTTTATTCCTACAAGTGTGAAGTGTGATTTTCTTTATGCAAGTGTGTTTACATTTCTCTAAGTGTTATTTCCTTTATGAAAGTGTGTTTACATTTCTACAAGTGTGCATTTAAATTTCTGCATGTGTAATTTATTTTATGCAAGTTCGGTTTGTGTTTAAAGGAGTTGTTTTCCAAGATATTCTTCTCTTAATGCATACAACCATTAGACACCAGCCCTGGATAGACATTATTAATGGTGAGGATTGACGACCCTCATCACTATGCATGTAAGTAAAGCCTCAAATTTTCAGGCAAGTGGGCTTAATATGTAGATTTTTGTGATAAAAATCAAGTGTTCATGCCCTGGAATCTGTCTTTGTTTGAATTAATTACAGGTATTCATTACAGGTGCTCATATAAGTGAAAGAGAGTGCAAATCAATGTCAGGTACATTGAATATGTCCTTAAAATCTGAAGAAATTTCCAGATCTACACCAATTGTAAAGAATTCCGACATAAATAAAAGAAAAAGAGTTGCTATAGACAAAGGTTGCTCCAGCCATGGAAAAGCTAGATGAAAGGGTAGGCTCTGCGTAATCATGCATAGCTTACAGATTTTCTGAAGTCAATAGGCCCATATCCAGGCTGAGATCCAGATCTCATAATTGCAAAGGCTTCTTGCAAAAAATTGATCCTCTTATTTCTGATTTAACCCATGTAGAAGTCAGTGCATGGAGAATTCCTTCCATTAGATCTTGTGTAATGTACTCCCAAGGATTCTAGTTGAAGTTTTCATTGAATTTACATTCACCCAGAGTGCTTTCCAGAATTTTTAATTGCTCATATGCAATTAAAAATAAAAATGATGAGTTATTTACGAAAAATATTACCACTGATGTATGTATTGGAGAAAAACTACAAAAGATTCAAGGATAAGAGGGAAGACAAGTCAAAGGCAACACCCTTAAGTCAAAATCACAATAATCCGCTTCTAGATCCAGTTTGGTGTAGAATCAAAGGCAAAAGAATCAACTGCATGCTAAAATATCCTTAAAAAGAAAAAAACTACATCTTTCCTCTTTATTCTTCTTTCTCTTATTTCCTCTGAAAAAGTAATTGAGCGATCAATTAAATTATAAAACCTAAATCAGTTTAAGCACTTTATTCGAAGAATTCAATTTTGGAAATAGGATGCACATTATGCAAAATAGAAGGTTCTATCTTCAGTTGTAAATCATGCATGTCATACAAAGAGGAATTCCAGAAGGGAGATTGCCAGTTGTTTCCTTTCCGACTTCCAAATGTGCCAATTCACTAAAGGCTTCCTATTTGTAATTTCCCCTCTACATGTATATAAGTAGAGGAAGAACCTATGGGTTAAAGAATCAGAATTTCCTAAGAAACGATTCTTGTGTCTTCCACACTTTGTGCTGAAACCCACTGATAGCTATTTGAAGCAAACGGAATAAAAAGGAGCATATTTCTTGAGAACTTTGTGTCAACGATGCATTTTGTTTCTAACTTTCTGTCTTAGATCTATTCATAAACTTTGCGTTATTATAGATCTAGATCTGAAAGTTCCCTTTGACTTATAATTGTGTATGTTAATATCTATCTGTTCTATCTATCGTGCATGCAATTAACTTTGTAATCTATTAATTGGGTTGCACATCTTCCCTCTTTCTTTCTTGTTTTCTGACTATTTTCTTCTACATCAGTTATTTCCTTTCTTTAACAACTGCTTACACTTGCTGCAAAACTATACAACATATGGTTCATGAGCTGCATGATTAGAGTAATACCCACAAATAGATACTAGCATATTTAACTGAAAAATATTACATGGGAGCCTCACCGGTAAATGAGGGAGATTTATCTCATGACTACATAGCGCTTTTTAGCTATGCAAAAAATCTAGCGAACAACTTTAATTCTTTGTCCAAGCCATTGATTGCTGCAGTGAACTTGGTAGCTAGAAAATTGGACACCTTCTCATATGATTTTAAGGCCTCATCCAATGAAGTTCAGTCCATCTATTGTCATATCATCCATCAATTCTTTAATGGATTTCCCATAGGTGGTATACTTGTGAATGTCCTTGATAGTATGAACTTCATCTTTGTTGAGAACTATGGGAGGTGGAAGAGCGACCAATGGAGTTGGATCCAAGACTTCATCTTTTGCCAATAATGATTCTTATGAAGTTGGAAATCTTCTTGGTTATGTTCTTCCAATTGGTCCCATAATTTACTTGCCCTTCTCCACTCATTCAATGAATTTGGTTCTTGGTTTCTATGAGGTTGTGGACCTCACTTTTATGTGTGGATTCTCCCATTGGAACATCTTATAAGCTCCTAGTCAGAAACCAAAAGATCTTTCTCCTGGATATTATGCTTCCCTAGGACATTTTAGCTATCTCCATGAACTTGCATGTACTGACCCTTTGAGTCTATCACCAGCCTTGAGGTGGTCTTTTCTTTCTTTGCTCCATGGAGGAGGAGTAGTGCCGAGTAGAGTTACCACATACCTCAAAATTGGGAACTATCACCTGAGAAGAGGATTTTCCTTTTCTTATTATCAACTGAAAGGTTGAACCCAAAGGAAGAGTGAGGAAGAAGAAGAATGGGTAATAGGTCTAAGTGCAAGTGAACTCATTGCACTTAGTGTTTGTACTGTTGATGTCTCTAGTGGAGAAGTTGGCACAATTTTAGAGAGATATTTGGAAGGAGTATCAAAAAAACGTGAGAGGTTCAGTCATTTGTTCTTCATTTTCAATCTCAGTGCAAGTCCAATGACAGGGGTTGCCTCTTTTCCCTTCATCTCTTCACTATTCATCTTCACTTTGAGGTCAATAATATTTTTTGGCCCAATAGGGACTTCAGGCTGCTCCATGAGAACTTCTTCTTCAACTGGTTTTTGTTTAATGGCCTTAAATTTCTTTAGATATACCTTCGTTAAAGAAGATGGAGTAGACTGTTCAACAACCTTTACCTAATTAGGAAGGGGTAGATTGTTCAGGTGCTTCCATTCTGGGTGTATGCTACCTCCTTCCTAGGAGAGGAAGTTTCTCGTGAAGAGGACTTGGCCTTGTTCATCTGAGAAGATTTGCATCTTCCTATCAAACTAGAGTTTGGTTCTTACAACGACATAGGTTAATTACCTCCTTCAAATCATCTTTCTCTTTCACTAAACCAATTCAGATGGTTTCTAGAGGGGTGTGTTGAATAGACCTTTCATATTCAATAGACTACAAATATTCATCATCATCTTCAAGCACTTCAAGAAATTTATAGAGATTCAAAGTCTATGACTTGTTGAAGAGAGAATTTGCCGAAATATCTTCTTCTTGCCTCAAAATCATCTGCATAATCAGCCCAGTTAATCTTCAGTGTTGATGACGGTGACTAGTAAATTATTCTGAGGTTCTCGAAAATATAGCCCTTGATGTCAAAACAAGTTCTAGATTTGAATAAATGAAAGGTGAGAGGAGCAATGGTCCTATCAATATTCTATGCATCCAAGTGTTGGCATGTGTATCCAACGCTCCCCATGAATTTCGTGACATGGAATAACCACCTCTCGTAGTTCCTAACTCTGGTGATTGTATTGGAGACTAACACCTATAGGTTTTGGTCTAAAGACAATCATGGTCCAACAAATGGTATCAAAGTGACAGGTCTCAAGTTTTAAAATCACTTGGGTAACGCTGAGGGATGAGAATGTTGGCATGTGTGTCCAGTGCTCCCCATTGAATTTCATGGCATGGACTAACTTCCTCTCGTAGATCCTAACTCTGGCGATTGTATCAGAGACTTAACACCTATAGGTTTTGGTCTAATGACAATCGTGGTCCAACACCAAGGCTGTCTTGCATGTATAATTTCCTAGGGAGATAGGGAAATGAATGCCATAAATCTTCTTATATCTGTAGGTTTAGTGAAGTTTATCCAACTTCTTGCAAAGCTCGACCAGATCTATTTTATCATTGCAGGACATGGGTAGCTTTAGGGGTGCTCCCTCGAAACAAGAAAACCTGATATATGAGAACTTTTTGAATTAAGTTAAGAAGCTTCCATATTTAGATATCAAAGTCTTGGCTTCTTCAGAAAATCTCTTGGTAGTGTCAACCTCTAGAAGTCTTACAATGTATAGGGTGAATGCATCATTAACCCTCCTGAAATTGTGGTTGCTTACTTTGAGTGTGAACTAAGGGAAGTATTCATATATGGGGGCATATTTCTTGTCTACAAAAAAAGTGAAGCCAAGACGTTCCCTGGAGGTTGTCAGGGTGTACATGAGATAGGAGATCATATAGAATGTTTGGGTTCTATGAACATTCCCCAGCCGCTTTGTCAAATTCTCACAAATGATCTCACTCCAATTCAAATTTTGTTTACCCTCGCAAATGATGTTGATGAAAGGACACATCCAATAGTGAAATTCATTTATAGAAGGCATCCCCATGATTCTAACAAGTAGGGTGATAATTTCTGAGAGATCTTCTTTAAATTCAACCCTAAACAATTTTTTTGAAAGTTGGGATGCCCCCTTTTTAGGGTTCTTCAACCAAGATTTCACCACCCTTTCTTTGTATTTCTCGCTGTCATGATTGAACACCACTTGTGCTTGGGTGAGGGTGAGGATGTTAGCTCCTTCCACTACTGGAATGCGTAGGGCAGTATTGATGGGATCAGAATCCAAGCATGCAACCACTTCACCATGAACATCAATAATTTCTTTTGACTCAAGACTGAAATGAGAACCACACGCAAGCATAGCATCCGCACATTACACAGAAATAGGAAAGCTTGCAACAAATGCAATCCCACTATCTTTGATCATCTGAGAAATGGGGGTAGGGTTATCACATCCCAATCTATTCCAGAAATAATAAAGATCTAGATGACAAGCTTTGTTGTCACAAATTTTAGGTACAAAGGTTTCCAAGGAAGAGAGGTGTTTGTGCACTTGATATTGCATTTTCATCATGATAGAGGTAGGAGGGAAAATATTTCAATGGAGTGAAAACAAAGTCTCAAAATAATACCTTCAAGAGAAGATATGGAAGCACATATGTGAGCGGGAAAAAACTTAATTTTACATAAATACAAGTGAGGAGAAATAAGCAGGAAAGGTGAAAAATGAATGAACGGTCATCCCCTTTAAATAGTTGTGAGGAGAGAGAAAATCATAAAAGCACAATAATAGTCCTTACACTGACTCAAAAAGGAAAAAGTGGAAAAACTTAGGCTAGACAGCCCGTGGGACGTGCAAAGCCAAAATACCTGATCCAAGAAGAGTGCGGAGAAAGTGGGTCCAGAGAGCACAGATGGTGCATGGGAGATTGGCACGCGAGGGACACACGGAGCCGATTTGGGTGATGCAGGAAAAGTGAGTCCAAAGAGCACATATGGTCCATGAGATGCAGGGACATGAAAGACACACAAACTTGAGAAAGTTGATGAGTGAAGTAGTGCAGGAAAGATGGCGAATTGGTGAACAAAAGGCTGGGGTGCACTTAGGACATGTGGAACGAAATTATTCGAAAAATCTGCACAAGCATAGTATTGTGGAGAAAGTGGTAAGTCGAGGAATTGGGGCTTGACAATACTTGGGACATGAGGGATAGAAATATCTGATTTACTTGCACAACACTAAAAGTCTTCAAAGAGTGATTTAAAAAAAAAATATTTCCAAGCTTCTTACTTTACTTAAACACTTCTAAAGGGGATCAACTCAACAAAATATTCAAATTTTGTATTTCACAAATAGGGGAATTTTGAGGGTGAAAACAACTGGCTCTTTCTGGGGGTGACTTGACTTGAACAAAGGAACGAGGCAAGACATGAATTCAAGAAAAAATCTGGGAAAGAAAACCAGTTCCTTATCCATTGGGAAAGTAGAGTCAAAGGGAAAAGCAATACAGAGGACAACACACAAAAGGTAAAGAGAAACAAACCAAACACTATACACGATATATAGAAGGATTGCCTAATCACCTAAGACTTGAATAACTTCAAATATTTCCCACTATAAGGAAGTGGGAGAGGAGATCCATCCATATAATCCAAGTACAAAGAATATTCTCCAACAAAGTGTCTGATTTTGAAAGGACCAATCCAAAGAGAATCAAACTTACCATGGCTCCCACAAGGTTCATGTCTTTTGTCCCATAGCAGAAAAATGTCTCCTACTTGAAAATATTTGGCTCTAGCCTTCTTATCAAACAAATATTTCACCTTCAGTTGATGAGCTGAGATTCTATCAAAGAACTGTATCTTATCTTCATCCAACTTCTGGAGATACATGATCCTTTTGTCCAAGGAACTGATTAAAATTAAATCTTCAATAGCCTTCATTAAGTGCTAGGATAGTAATTCCACTATTACTGGAAGCTGAGCTTCAACACCATACACCACTTGAAATGGAGACATTCCAATTTCTCTTTTGGATGTAATTCTATCTTTCGAGAGAGCATCATAGAGATTCTTGTGCCAATTCCTTTGAGAGTAATTGACAAGCTTCCAAAAAATGGCTACCAAATTCTTATTTGTAAATTATACTTTTCCATTTCCTTGAGGGTAATAATCTGAAGAATGATCAAGGGAAATTCCAAAGCCATATCAAAAATCCATCGTCTTAGAAGAAGAAAAATTAGAAGCGTTGTCAGTGACAATTAATTTTGGTATTCCAAACCTTATCAAGATGTTTTCTTTAATGAAATTACATACCACCTTAGAAGTAGTACTGTTGATTGGAATAGCCTCTACCCACTTAGTGAAGTAATCTGTAGCAGTTAGCACGTGAGTATGTCCAGAATTGGAATGTGGGTTGAGTGTTCCAATGAAATCCAATCCCCATTGTTGAAAAGGCTCATCAATTATTACTGGTTTGAGCGGTAAAGCAACCAATTTGGGTTTCCCAACAAAAGTCTGACAGGCTTCACACTTCCCTACCCATTTTGATGCATCTCTAAACAATGTAGGCCAATAGTACCCTGCACAAAGAATTTTGTGGGAAGTGATAAGAGAAGAGAAATTCCCCCCACGCTTGATCATGAAAATATGACAACTTTTTTTGTTTCTCTTTGTGCACACACTTAAGGAATCTTCCATCAATGCCTCGCTTGAATAAAACATTTTCCCACAATACATGTTGTGAAGACCTTAGCTTAATGGATCTCTTTTCCTTGGCACTCAAGTGAGATGGACATTCTCCATAATTAAGAAAATGTGCAATATCAACATACCACTCGTTAGTTGAACTGAGAAAGAGGACAACAGGAATCTCAACTGCTTCTATGGACAATTCCTCATTAGTTCCTTTTGCAATAAGTTCACATAAACCTTTACCCTGGAATAAATTTGTTGGCTTAATATCAAGGTCATAATATTGAAATTTTGCTACCCAATTTCCCCTCTTAGTTCCAAACTCCTGATGTGTAAGAATAGACTTAATAGTCATATCAGAAACAAATACAACAAAGTGGGAATTAAGGATATAAATACAAAACAGTTTGATAACTTTAACCACTGAAAAAAACATGATTCTCCATCAAAGTATAATTCAATTCATAGGATTTCAAAACATAGCTCATGAAGGAAATCAGAAGTTCATGATCCTCAAAATTTTTTGAGTTAGTATAGCAGCGAAGGTACTATCTGAGGCATAACAATAGATGATAAAATCCTTGCTGAAATCAGGACATGCTAAGATGGGAGTTTTAGCAATGGATTTCTTGATTCCTTCAAATGATTCTTTCCCTTCAGAAGTCCAACCAAAGGTTTTCTTTCCTTTCATCATGTGAGCGATACTCATGGTCAGTTTTGCAAAATCTGGAATGAACCTCCTTAAGAAATTTATCTTACCAAAGAAAGAGTGAACACCTTTTTTGCTTGTGGGAAGAGGAATCTGTTGAATTTCATGAAATATTTCTGGATCTATCTTAATTCCTTATTTGGAAATAATATGCCCTAGTAGCTTACCTTCAGTAACACCAAGATAAACTTCTTAGGATTAAGAGATACTCTATGCTCTCTACATTTCTGAAGGATTGTTTCAAGATGTTGAAAATGATCTTTTTTAGTCTGAGAGAAAACAATCAAATCATCAATGTATACAACAATGTATTTTCCCTTTAGACTACCAAAGGCTAAGTCCATTACTCTTTGAAAAGTGGCACCAACATTGATAAGGCCAAATGGAATTCGCTTGTAGGTGAAGGTTCCCCAAGGAGTAGTAAAAGTAGTCTTATGCTGATATGGGGTGCTGAGTTCCACCTGATTGTATCCAGAAAATCCATCCAGCATGGACAACATCTTAGAGCCTTTGATTGGCTGCAAAAATTGATCCATCATGGGGAGGGGATATTTGTCTTTGAGAGAATCCTGATTTAAATTTTTGAAATCCACACAAATATGAATCTCACCATTATTTTTTCTTACTGGTACAATGTTGGCAATCCATGTTGAATGATGTATAGGAAAAATAATATTTTCTTTCAGTAATTTCTAGATCTCTTGAAAAATGGTATCAACAATCTTAGGATTGTATTTCCTTTGCTTCTGCTTGAAATGTTTGATCCCAGGTCTCAAGGAATATAGTGTTGCATTTCTTTCGGTTGAAAGGCTTTGAGATCATCACATGAGTAAGAAAGAACGTCGACATAATTTCTTAATAATTTTGCTGCTTTCTTCCTTTCTTCTTGAGTGTAGCATTTCCCAATATTCACCATTTTGGGTTCATCGTTACTTCCAATTTTGATCTTCTCATGCTCAACAGATTGACAATCCCCTTGAGGAGATTTAGATCTGATATACCTATCATGTTTATCAAAAATATCTTCTAGACTCACTAGCCCTTTAGGTATCTTGTTACCCTTCAAACTTAATACAACCATCCTGATCCATTTATTCCTTGATATCTTCTTCATTAGAGGGTACATACTCTCTAGGCTGAGTCTCACTTCCTTCAAAATATAATTGATCAAAGTTATCCTTAAGCTCCAAGAAATAGAGCAAGAGTTGATCATCATTGAAAACTTTCCAGTTGCATGCATTATATGGCACACTAGGCCTATGGATCATCTTAATGGAAAATTTCTCTTGAGAGAAATCTGGATGAGGAATCAACAAATATCCTGAGACAACTAAAGAATCAACTCTAGTGTTATTTTATCTTGGCATAACCTCAATGGAGAAAGCATCAAGAAATTCAATGGAATCCCAGACAAGATTTCTATAATGTTTCAACCTCCTATTCATGACTTGAAAAATATCCTTGACCTGTTTCACAATTAACTTTGCATCACGACGAGCACAAAGATTCTTCACTCCCATTTATTTTTCCATGTTCAATCTAAGGATGAGAGCCTCATATTTAGCTGTGTTGTTTGTATTTTCAAAGTAAAACTTAAATGAAAAAGGATGAATCTTCCCTTCTAGAGAGATTAGCACCATGTTAGCTCCTGAACCAACTGAAGAACAAATTCCATCAAATTCCAAAGTCCAAATTCCATTGGGATAATGAATCACTCCCTTAGGAATTTTTGCCTCAACTTGTGACATGATCATATAGTTACCATGCCCTATATCTTCAAAGAGGATTTTTGCTTTTGGATCATCAGTATTTTGCACAATGTACTCAGTTTGTCTTTTTGGTAACAAATTTTTCATTTCTGCATTGACCGGGATTAAAGCGTGTTGTCATCTCAAAAATTTCCCTCTTTCGAAAGTCAACAATTGAAAATTTTGAGTTGACATCTTTTTTTGATGTTCTAGTAAAGAGAAAAGTTGAGAAGTTAGAAAAATTCTACATTTTTTGAGTCATTTGAGTGATTTTTAGGTCTGTCAGACATTTTTGTCCCATGTGTCCCAAGTTCACGTGGGCTCTCTATTCCCCGATCAGCTGCTTTCTATGAAATCTGTTAAACTTGTGGGCTCGTCAGAAATTTTTGTTCCAACTGTTTCAAGTTCACTTGGGCCCTCTGTTCCCCGATCGCCCGCATCGGGTCAGTCGCACTTTCATGTCCCTCATGTCCCAAATGTACTCAGGTCTATCACATACTTTGGTCTTTCTTATCCTGGAAGTGATTGTGCATTTTGTCCCCAATTTTCCCGCATCGCCCACATCAGCCGAGTCGCGCTTTCACATCCCTCATGTCCCAAATGTACTAAAGGCCATCTGGGCTAATGTTTCCCACTCTTCCTGATGCTTACTTTTGAGTTGGTGTATATTAATTTAATGTGCATTTATAACCTTCTCTCTCTTAAATGGATATTTAATAGACTGCCCCCTACAAATTTTACACACTGCTTTCTCATTTCCATTTGCTCAATACCCTTGCAATTGAAACCATTTGCTCGTGTCCCCATTTCCCCTGCATTTTCATCACAGATTCAAGCCGTTAGGTTATTTTTCTAAGAACTATCAGTATGAAGATAAAGTTTTAGGGTTAGGAGTAGGTTTCTCCACTCGAGTCTTCTATTCCCGATATCGGGGACAATGAAGTTTTTCACCTAGACTTCGGTGATTTTTGGACCAGGTTGACAGACCTGAACCCCTCTCCCATGGCACAAATGATTAATGATAGTGGCCTCGCATTTGCTATGGGTTTCCCAATCTCGGTGCAGTGTGTTGATACTGTGCTCACCTGTGGAGCCCACTTCAACCCTGATACAAGTGAATTGACCAATGTGCATGGGGAGCTCATCGCTAAACTTGATGCTGCCACCATTACCACTGCCCTGCGGATCCCTGAAATGGATAATTTTGTGGTAATTTCTCAAAATCAAGCACATGATCTTTTTGATCAAGACAGTGAGAAATACAAAGTCCAGGTAGCAAAGTCATGGTTGAAGAACCCCAAGAAGGGGGCATCCCGACTATCAAAAGCTCTGTTTAGGGCTGATTTCAACGAGGAGCTATCTAAATTCATAATCTTGTTGGCTAGTGTCATGGGCTTACCCTCTACTAGCGAGTTCCACTTCTGGATGTGCCCACTCCTCAACATAGTTTGTAAAGGTACCCAGAACATTAATTGGGTAGAGATCATCTACATGAACTTGACAGAGAAGTCATCCAATGTACAACAGACTAAAAATTTCTACATGACTTCTTATCTTATGTATACCCTAGCAGCATCCAAACAATGGTTTGGTTTTTACATACATTGATGCTCAGAAGGGTGATCCCATGTATGCTTACTACCCTCAGTTCACCCTAGACACTAACAATCAAAACTTCAGAAGGGTGAATGATGCTTTCACCATTTACATTGTGAGGCTTCTAGAGAGTGATACTGTTAGGAGATTTTCTGATGAAGCCATGAGCCTGATAGTGAAGTATGGAGTTTACTTCATTCAATTCAGAAGATTCTCGTTATATCAGGCTAGCCGGTTACGAGAGAAATCCCCTCAAGCTCCCCATATTCTCCAATGATAAGATGGATCTAATTGAGGTGTGAAGGCAATTGGACAAATTGCATAGGATCTGCAGAGACAAGAAAATCATTGGTCTACATTTCCCCATATCTTTGGGGAACTATACATGTAAAACAACTCTAGATGCCTAGAACATAGAGAGAGCCCTAGCTCCCATCACTGTCCACTTCTTCATGCCTAGAACCTATTTCAATCTGAAGAAATTCATTGAGATGAATCTTAGAATCATCTACCATCACAGGGCAGATACTGAAGACTACTGGGCTGATTGCATTGACAACTTTGAGGAAAAACAAAGGCATTATGGTAAATTTCCCCTTCAGCTAATACAAGAGCTTAACCTATATCATATTCCTGAAGGAATTCAAGATGGCAACACAGATTTATTATCATATGAGTATGATACTATGATCAAGCATACTCCTTTAGAGGATCTAGACTGGTTTAAAAGAGAAAAAGATGATTTGGTTGAGATTCTAGCTCCTGTCCTAGTAAGAACCAAAGTATGGTTTGATAGGAAGGTTTGTGAGCTGAGGAAGAATGCAGGAGAATCCTCCTCCAAAGACACTTTGACAATGAGGAAGGAGTCACAAACACCTAGTTCAGAGGTACCTGTACAGAATCCTCCTCCTTCATCAAGTAAAGAACCTGAATCCTCCACTCCTTCCTCCTCCACTTAGGTATATCCGAATAAGGTAAAGGAAGTCAAAAAGGATCCCATTGAGGAAGACCCCCTATCAAAAGATCTAGAATTACCTTCAGGGCCAGAGAACATTATTGTTCTCAATGAAAGTGAGGAAAATGAAGTACTAGTTCTTGCAGGAGCTCCAGAAACCCCAATGGATAAGGAGTAAGAAATTCATAACACTGAGCCTCCAAGTACCATGGACTCCTCCGTCTAAGAAGCCTCATCTACTCCACTCACATCTCTACTGGAGGCAACAACGGTAAACACTCTAAGTGCCATTAGTTCTCTCACTCTTGGTCCTCTTGCTCCTCCTTCTTCCTCCACTTTTTCATGGGTACAACCCTTTGTTGATTGTAGGAAGAGGAAGTATTCTTCTCGGTTGACAGGGCCCAATTTTGATGCTGTGGCGGCTTCGTTGGGCACTACTCCTTCCGCTCCTACAAATAAAGTGAGAACCACTTCAAGGATAGTAATAGATTCCCAAGGTTAGAAATTCCTTGAGATAGCCAAGCCCAAAGTTGACAAGACAAAGTAGGATTTGCAAGCCTCTGATCTTGAACTTTTAAGGATCTCAATGGGAGAGTCTACCCCTAAAAGTGAAATACATAACCTTCAGGAAACAGTGACCAGGGTTATTAGAAGGGCAGAAAAAAGGGAAGCAGACTATAGAGCAGCTAGAAGAGCAGGCTCAAGTACTTTCTGGTTTCATCAAGTCACTGTTGTCTAAGGATAAAGTTCTAGACCCCACCCCACTGACTACCCTTCCACCACCTATGATCCTCAGTCAAGATGGAGTCTAGAGCATCAAGGACATACACAGGTACTCCATCTATGGGAGGGCTATTGAAGACATGGTTGATGATATGGTGATTGTAGGTTTGAATTTTTTTGGAGAAGCCTTCAAACTTAATAAGAAGGTAATTAACCTACAATAAAAGCTCTCCTCTGCCATTGGAAATATGGATAAAGAGCTCAAACTTTGGAGTAGCTGCATAGTAGACCTTCGCTTGATGGGACAGACTGATGAAAATTTGTTGATGGCAAGTAAGGTCTTTGATGATGTTAAAGATAATTTGTCAAAGTCATGGGTATTTAGCGTGGAGTGGAAAATCAAAGTGCTGGAGGAGGCTTTGGGAGAATTAAGGAATAGTTGGCAGAAAGGAGAGGCTTTCAAGACTTTGGTGGTATCTGCTTTTAAGGATATTCACTATCACCTTCACGATGAGACTTCAGGTGTGCCTTTCTCCCTCTAAGAAATTAAGACTCAATTAAGGGCTTTTGTCAAAGAAAACTTGTTCAAGGAGGACTCCATTACTAAAGAGAAAATAAAGGAAATCTTCTCTCTCCAATATGCCATTGAGGAAGCTAATAAAGAATATCATACGCACATCGAGTTTGATAAAGAGATGGGGAAATGTTTGGGATCTTGGACCTAGGCTACTACCAACACATCGGTTCCATGTGGTAGAGACATAACAGAGGCATTGGAAAAGTTTAGGCAACGGATCCTCAAGTTAGTGGGCCCTTCCCAATCATAAGCACTTGTTTTCTCCTCCTAGCTTCTCTTTCCTTCTTTTTCTCATTTCAGGCTTATTGTAATTAGTTGGGGGTTTTGCATCAAGCATCCCTTTAAATAAACATTTGAGTTAAAAGAAGTAGTTACCAAGTGTAACTAATTTGTAAAATTATATAATGGGCTCTCTCTACCATTTTAAGTGCTGGAACTTGGCTTATTTTTGAAAGTGTAAAGAGTAAAAAAGCAATCAATACAAAAGAGCTTTCTTTCCATGTCTATCTGATCTTGTTCTTTTATTGCTATCCACTGACTAATTTTGAATCATTTTTCCGTATTATGTCAAGAAGCTTTGTATTCTTGTGGATGTTATTTCTGGAACTTTGTGTCTTTGCAATAACATCTTATTGATTCAAATGCAAATGATTTTATTCTGGCATGCATAAGGAATTATTTTGTTATTTATAGTTCCAGAGAATGCCTTTCTGCTCATTTCCACTACTTCATTCCTCTGTAATTTTTTATTGATGGTCCATTTGATTTTAAAAACAATTTCATGATATCCAAGTTCCACATTAAAACTATGCCTTGTAAATATGTAAATAAGCTTGGTCTTTAAATAAGGGAACCTCTCCCATTAAAGAGGAGGGACTTCTTATCCCATGAATGTTGCTTTGAACAAAGTCCTTTTTGGTGACAAACAAAGTGTGCAACCAATCCATCTAAATTTCACATCATACCTCCCTATAGAAATTTCTACTCAGTAACATACCATATGAGGGAGGAAGATAAGCTACTAGAATACTAGATTTGACCCTTTTCTCTGGAAAAGCAATGAAGGATACTTGTGCATCTTTAATCCTTCCAACCAAAGGTACTTCTCTACTCTCAATGGAGTAGCAAGAACCAAAAGTACGTGTTAGAGTCAGGACTAAAGCATGAGCTACTTTTGTAGGAATTACATTATTTGATGCTCCTGAGTCAATAACATAATTACTGATTTTATGACCAGTTATGAGAAATGTTACATAGAATGGTTTAATTTTCTCATTAGGTGAAGTGACTGTAGCTTCACGACTTAGTTGGGAAGAGGGGGGAGTGGGTAAAAGACCTTTAGAAGTATTGGGTGAAGTTTTGGACTTGGAATTGATAAACTTTACTACTTTAGAAAAACCATTTGGATGAGTCTCAGGGTTCATTTTAAGGTACCTCTTAGAAATTGGAGGTGGAAAATACCTGGCGAATATCCTTGGAACCAGTTTTACGGGAAGGTGATTTTTTTGAGGGTCTAATAGAATTTTTTTTTTCCTAATTTTTAAATGGTGGGACAGAAGGCTGCATACATGTGAGAGAGATTTACTATTACGCATCAACAAGGTGGTTGATGCACGTCAACAAACCTCACTGACATGTGTCAACAACCTTTTTTCCGTGCATCAGTGAGGGTGCTATCTGACATCAGCAACCTCCGCCATCTGGTCACATAATAATAAAAATCTGTGTCACACATCAAAAAAATATCTGTCACGCGTCTTCTTCCTCCGCAGTCCTGTCTCGCATCAACAAAATCTCCCTGTCACGCATCAACAAACTCTCTCTGTCACGCGTCAACAAAATCTTTATCACGCATCTACAGTCTCCACCCTCTTGTCTCACATTTACTGTACTTGATAATACATATGCCCCCAGGTGGTATGAGTGATGTAGTAGTGTTCTACATGGTGAATACTATAGGCTTATATAGGGGATAGTTTCATGGGTAGGCGAAGCCGACCCCTAAAAAAAATTAAACTATAATTTTTAGGAAAACAGGTCACTGACCCACGCTAGAAAATTTTCCTTTTTAAATTTTTCAAAAATGGAATATTCGTCATATTACAAATATTCACCGCTAAAATTATCCTTGATGAGTCTGGTAAAATTCTGCCTCTGAAATTTGGATCTTTGTCTTCTTAAGGTGGTCAATGATATCAAAAGACCCGGAGGTGGACGGGGCGTCATTACTAGGAATAGGAGAAACTTTTGATTTATCAGGATTTGGAGTTAAAGGACAAGAAGTTTTGGAAGCAGAGGTAGAAGGAGAAGAATTATCATTACTTACCTTTTGTGTGGAGGTGGTGGGAATAGGGGCTCCTCTTCTTATAACTAATGGAATAGTTATAGAAAATTCCTTGGATTTTTTAACAGGCTGCATCAATTTTTCTTTTCTGTTCATTTTCTCCCAAGTCATAACAGCATATGACTCACTATTCATATATGCCACTATGTCATCATATTCATCTTCATCATCAATACCTTCAGTAGTGAGGAAATGAACTTGAGATTCACCAAGCTCGTCCTGTTCTTCATCAATCTCTTCTTCTGGTTCTTCATAGTCTTCATTATCCTCCCCATCATCGGGTTCTTGAAATTCACAAGTTACATTGATCAGACCATTGATGGGTGGGCCTTCAATAACCAATCTAGTCTAAGAAGAGGGTAAATGGTTCCTAGGCTAAAAATTATTTCTTGGAATATCTTGGTAAGGAGTATGTTGAGCCAATTGTTTCTTGATAGCAATGAGATCATTTGCCAATGTTTGCACTAACTGATTAGAGTTGGCTTTTGGGGAGGAAGAAAAAGATGCTTTAGACTTGGAGGGTTCTCTTTTCAAATTTATAGACATGATTAGATCATCCTCAACACTGATAGCCAATCGTTGATCAGCCTCTGGAGTCACAAGGTTAGCTCTCCTTAATGCATAACTTACTTTAGGTAACTGGGCATTGAGAAGAAGCACTTCTAAATTTGATCTACATGATGAGTGTTCTATGGAATTTTATGAATTAGCTTGTTGAATTTGGCTACAAAATCTCTCATAGGATTGTATGGTTCCTTCTTGATATGAGATATTTGAGCTAAAAGGGCCTGCACATCTTCAGCAATTTTGAAACGTTGCTCAAACTGATTTTTCACAGTGGTCCAATTAGTAATTGACCTAGCAGGAAGATGATAAAAGCAATCAACAACATTGTCCTGCAATGTTTCCATGTAAATATTGACATAGATGTCTTCGTGTTCAACCCCAAGAATCTCACATGAAACAATGAAGGTTACAATGTGTTCATCTAGGTACACTTTCCTATCACCTCGGAATCTAGGAAAACCTTTCGTATTGCCCCTAGGTAACTCATGTAATGGTTGAGGAAGAGCAAGAGGCCCAACCTGCTATCCCCAAGGCAAAGGTGCAACCATCTTTGGGAAGATTGGCTATAGGGGAATTGTAACTCCAGCCAGCACTAGATCACAGAGGTTAGGACTGAGTTGTTATTGAGGAACCCTATATTTAATAGGAGGTGTGCTCATAGAATGAGTTATTCTGTTCCTTCCTGCTGGAAGAAAAGGGAAGTTTTGTTGCTCTAGAAATTGAAAATGAGAATCTTCTACCCCGAGATATTTCTTTCCATGTGTATACCGTAGAGTCTCTAGATCGTAAAATGATCTTGAAATTTTATTTTAGAAAGGAATACGTTAGAAATGTAATCCCCAGTGGAGTCGCCAAAAACTGTTGGTTTTTTATTTAGCACTTTTATTGATCCACAGTTAGGGGACAACAAGTCCCTCCTCTTTATGGGAGAGGTTCCCTTATTAAAAGAAAACAACAAAGATTACATACAAATGTACAAATTTCATATTAATGAGGACCTCTGATATCTTGAAATGTTTTTATATGAAACTAGATTATCAATGCAAAAGAATAGAAGAACTAAGAAATGGGAAGAGTAAAATATAACAATACTTTTAAGAGATATAGACAGTAGAAGATAACCTTATATGTACTGAGAGAGGGTGATACAAAAAATAATCATTCACATTCAATCATAAGATATTATTCCATAGACACAAAGTTATAGAAATCACATCCATAAGAACACAAAGTTTCTTAACTAAGAAGATTAATGATCCAAAAATTTCAAATGAGTAAGAAAGGATAACATATGAAGATAGAGATAAGAGGAAAATTCTTTTGTATTGATTGCTTTTAATTCTATTTACACTTCAAAAGTATCAGAGTTTCCACCCTTAACAATGGCATGGAGATCCCATTATATAGCTTATAAAATAGTTACGTTCGGTTACAAAATTATTTTAATCAAAATATTAAAGACTAATTAAGAAATACATCAATAGAAAGTCTTTAATTAAAATTACATCAAAGGTTTCACAACCTTAAAATAAAATAAGTGTCTCAAGACCCCAAAGTAGAAACATCTGACTGAGGCCTAGAGGTGCCAACTGACTTAAGAATTCGATGCCTGAACCTCTTTAACGCCTCAGCTATATCCATGCATTTTTGAATGGTAGTGTTGAAAGTGGCATGAATAGCTTATAAAATAGTTACGTTTGGTTACAAATTATCTTAATCAAAATATTAAAGACTAATTAATAAATACATCAATAGAAAGTCTTTAATTAAAATTACATCAAAGGTTTCACAACCTTAAAATAAAATAAGTGTCTCAAGACCCCGAAGTAGAAACATCTAACTGAGGCCTAGAGGTGCCAACTGACTTAAGAATTTGATGCCTGAACCTCTGTAACACCTCAGCTATATCCATGCATTTTTAAATGGTAGTGTTGGAAGTGGCATGAGTCCATGTGCCAAGACACTTCTTCATATCCTTATCAAATTCTGTATTCTCCATAAATTCTTAGTTGGCTTCGGTGATGGCTGACTGGAGAGAGTAGACATCCTTCATCTTTTCCTTGGTCATTGAATTTTATTTGAATAGATATTCTTTGACAAAGGCATTAAACTGAGCCTTGATCTCCTGAATGGAAAAAGGAACACTTGTATCTTCATTCTTTGAAGGAAGAGAAGACACAAGCCTTGAAAGCAGAGAAGACACATCTTTGACGGTGAACATCTTTGAAGGAAGAGAAGACACAAGCCTTGGAAGCTTATCCTTTTTGCCACATATTGTTCATTTCCCCTAGTGCTTATTCCAGAACCTTAATCTTCCATTCAACTATGAAAATCCATGTTCTTGACAAGTTGTTTCTTGTCTTCATCGAACAATTTACTAGCCAACAAGATTTTCTCATCCATTTGGCCCATCAAATGAAGATCTTGAATACATCCACACCAAAGCTTTAATTCTTTGTCCAAGCCATTGATTGCTGCAGTGAACTTCAACTGAAAATTGGACACCTTCTCATATGATTTGAAGGCCTCCCCAATGAAGTTCAATTCATCTACTGTCATATCATCCATCAATTCTTTAATGGATTTCCCATACGTGACATATTTGTGAATGTCATTGATAGTATGAACTTCATATTTGTTGAGAACTATGGGAGGTGGAAGAGTGGCCAATGGAGTTGGTTCCAAGATTTCATATTTTTCCAAAAATGATTTTATGAAGTTGGAAAGAACTTGGTTATGTTCTTCCAATTGGTCCATAATTTGCTTTCCCTTCTCCACTTGTTCAATGACTTTGGTTACGGTTTCTCTGAGGTTGTGGACCTCACTTTCAGGTGTGGATTATCCCAGTGGAACTCTTATAAGATCCAAGTTAGAAACCAAAAAATCTTTCTCCTCCTTATCCACCTTAGGCTTAGCTATCTCCATGAACTACTGACCCTTTGAGTCTATCACCAACCTTGAGGTGGTCTTTTCTTTCTTTGCTGGAGGAGGAGGAGTAGTGCCGAGTAGAGTTGCCACAACATCAAAATTGGGAACTATCACCTGAGAAGAGGATTTCATTTTCTTATTATCAACAAAAGGTTGAACCGAAACAAAGGAAGAAGAAGAAGAAGCATGGGTAATAGGTCTAAGTGCAAGTGAACTCATTACACTTAGTGTTTGTACTGTTGATGTCTCTAGTGGAGAAGTTGGCACAATTTTAGATAGATATTTGGAAGGAGTATCAACCAAACTGAGAGGTTCAATAATTTGTTCTTCATTTTCAATCTTATCAGTAATGACAGGGGTTGTCTCTTTTCCCTTCATCTCTTCACTATCACCTTCACTCAGAACAATAATATTTTCTGGCCCAATAGGGACTTCAGGATTGCTCCATGAGAACTTCTTCTTCAACTAGTTCTTGTGTAATGGCTTTACCTTTCTTTAGATATACCTTCGTTGAAGAAGATGGAGTAGATTGTTCATGCACCTTTACCAAAGAGGAAGGGGTAGATTGTTCAAGAACTTCTATGTTGGGTGTATGCTCCTCCTTCCTAGGAGAGGAAGTTTCTCGTGAAGAGGATTTTCCCTTCTTCGTCCTTGAATATTTTACATCTTCCTATCAAACTAGATTTTGGTTCTTACATTGATAGGGTTAATTACCTCCTTCAAATCATCCCTCTCTTTCAAAAACCAATCAATGGTTTCTAGAGGGGTGGTGTTGAATAGACCTTTCATATTCCATGGACTGCTAATATTCATCATCATCATCTTCAAGCCCTTCAGGAACTTTATAGAGATTGAAGTCTATGACTTGTTGAATAGAAAATCTATCAAAATATCTTCTTCTTGCCTCAAAATCATCTACACAGTCAGTCCTAGTAATCTTTAGTGTTGGGAAAGATGATAGTAAACTATTATGAGCTTCTTGCCAATATAGCCCTTGATGTCAATGAAACAAGTTTTGGATTTGAATAAATGAACAATGAGAGGAACAATGGGTCCTATCAATATTTTGTGCATCCAAGGCTATATTGCATGTATAATTTCCTAGAGAGATAGGGAAATGAATGCCATAAATCTTCTTATCTCTTACAGGTTTAGTGAATTTTATCTAGCTACTTGCAAATCTCTGACTAGAGTAATTTTATCATTGTAGAACATGGGTAGCTTTAGGGTTTCTCCCTTGAAACAAGTCCATCCTGATATATGAGAACTTTATAAATTGAGTGAAGAATCTTCCATATTTACATATCAAAGTCTTGGATTATTCAGAAAATATCCTGGCATTATCACCTTCCACAAGTCTTACAATGTACATGGTGAATGCATCATTAACCCTCCTGAAATTATGGTTATCTGAATTTGAGGGTGAACTGAGGGAAGTATTCATATATGGGGGAATCTTTCTTGTCTACAATGAATGTGAATCCAAGCCATTCCCTCGGAGGCCACTAGGGTGTACATGAGGTAAGAGGTCATATAGAATGTTTAGGTTCTATGAACATTCCCCAGTTACTCTATAAAATTCTCACAAATGATCTCTCTCCAATTCAAATTATGTTTACCATCTAGCAAATGATGTTGATGAAAGGACTCATCCAATAGAGAGATTCATTTATATAAGACATCCCCATGATTCTATCAAGTAAGGTGATAATGTCTGAGAGCTCTTCGTTGAAGTCAACCCTAAATAAAATTTTTGAAAGTCGGGATGCCCCATTTTTAGGGTTCTTCAACCAAGATTTGGCCACCCTAGATTTTTATTTCTCGCTGTCATGATCGAACAATGCTTGTTGATGATGGTCGTCAATCCTCACCATTAATAATGTCAATCCAGGTTGGTGTCTGAAGGCTGTATGCATTAAGAGAAGAAGATCCTAGAAAGTAACTCCTTTAAATACAAACCAAACTTGCAAAAAATAAATCACACTTGCGGAAATTAAAAGGCACACTTACAGAAATAAAGTCTTCATAAAAGAAACACACTTGCAGAAATAAAGGCACACTTGCAGAAATAAAGTTTACATAAAAGAAACACACTTGCATGAATTGAAAGGCACACTTGCAGAAATAAAGGAAAAATTGCATAAATTTAAATTGTTGAATTGAAAATCAAGGAAAGAGGAAAGGACACCTGCAGGTTCACAAAATAAATTACATAACATAAAAAATTTGAAATTTACAACAAAAGGAAAATTGTAGAAATAAAGAAATAAACATTAACACATTGATCCATATTCCTTGGAATGAGTGGCTAGATCATTCCTTGGAAGAGGATTTAATTCATACTTTTAATTCAAAACTTACCGAAAAACTTTACTTCCAAAGATTGGAAAGAAAGAACAGATCTTGATTACTTGAAGAAAAGAATTACATATCTCAGTGTGGAAGGTTGCATTTATAATTCATGCATCCAACCAACTCCTTATTTTAGGAAATAAAATCTAATCTTATCTTTATTCCAATGGTAACAACTAAGATCTTCATCTCCACAAAATATGGAGAGATATATATTATTGAAGTTAAATCTTATCTTGCTTATTTTAGGAAGATTTGCTCCCAAATCTTCTCCTTGCTTTTTGGTAACAAGAATCACAATGATTTTATTCTCCTACATTATTGGAAGGAGGATTTTCCTTAAAAAATTATTTTGACCAAATACATTTCCCGGATTTTCCATATGACTTTGTTGTTTTTTATTGTGGAACTTTTGACGCTTGTCTAATATGCTTTTTCCTCGGACTGCAACTCACTAAAAGTTATATTTCTCATGATTGGTAAAAACTATAGCAAATATGAATGATTTTTTTGTTAAAAATATTACTATTAACAAAAACCTCTCTCAGATTTTCTATTTGATTTTTTTTTTCTGTTTATGGAATTTTTAGTGCTCGTTTGATACACGTTTCCTCGAATTGCAGCTCACTAAAAGTTAGATCTCTCTGCATTGGTAAAACCTGTAACAAATTTGAATGAGGTTTTTTGTTAAACACATTTCTATGAACAAATAAATCTCTCATAGTTTTCATTTGACTCTTCTATTTCTGTTTATGGAACTTTTAGTGCTCGTTTGATACACTTTTCCTCGGAATGCAGCTCACTAAAATTTAGGTCTCTCTTCATTGGTAAAACATGTAGCAAATATGAATGAGGTTTTTGTTAAAAAAATTTCTATGAACAAAAACCTCTCTCATATTTCCCAATGGAATCTTTGAGTTTTCACAATCCCTCAAAAACTGTCATTCCATTGATGCAAGTTCCAGAACTAAAGTTATCATTCCTTTTATGCAAGTTCCAGAACTAAATCTGCAAGTTCCGGAACAAAATCTGATTTGTCCATGAATTAAAAGTTTTGGAACTAAATTTAATTCAATCGATACAAGTTTTGGAACTAAATTTGTGAGTTCCAGAACTAAACCTACGAGTTCTGAAACTAACTCTGTGAGTTCCAGAACTAACTCTGCGAGTTCCGCAGCTAACTTAAAACAACTACAACTTTTGCTTGCGACCTCATATTGAGATGATTATTTTTTTGAACTTGCATAATTTTTCGAGAGAAATCTGAATATGAAATAAGATTTGATTTTAAATTTACTTTCCATGATCAATTCCACTTTTCCCAATATTATCATTATCTTTTCTTTATGGCCTGCATATACAATACTTTGCATCTTTTCCCAAATAATCAATAGGATTAGTCAAAAAAATAGATAATAAAATATTTATAAAGAATGAAAAAGATTTATATCCTATATTCTATCTTAAGCAAACTATAAGTTCCTAGATTACATTTAAATCCACTTCAAAGGTAACTTGGAAGGATAAAATAATAGTAATATATGGCCAATTTATGGCTTCATCACTTGTGCTTGGGAGAGGGTGACTGTGTTGTCTCCTTCCACTACTGGAATGCATAGGGCAGTACTGATGGCCTCAGAATCCAATCATTCAACCACTTCACCATGAAAATCAATAATTTCTTTTGACTCATGACTGAAATGAGCACCACACGCGAGCACAGTATCTGCACATTGCACAAAAATAGGAAAGCCTGCAACAAATGTAATCCTGATATCTTTGATCATCTAAGCAATGGGGGTAGGGTTGTTGCATCCCAATCTATTATAGAAATCACCAAGATCTAGATGTCGGGTTTCGTTGTCACCAATTTTAGGTACATAGGTTTCCAAGGAAGAGAGGTGTTCATGCCCTTGATATTACATTTTCATCATGATAGAGGTAGGAGGGAAAATATTTCAACAGAGTGAAAACACAGTCTCAAAATAATACCTTCAAGAGAAGATATGGAAACACAAACATGAGAGAGAAACAACTTAATTTTGCATAAATACAAGCAAGGATAACTAAGCAGGCAAGGTGAAAAATGAATGAACGGTCATCCATTTTAAATATCCAAGAGGAGAGCGAAAATCATAAAAGCACAATTAATAGTCCTCGCACTGATTAAAAAAGGAAAAAGTAGAAAAACTTAGGCCAGACGGCCCATGGGACATTGGGACGCACAAAGCCGAAATACCCAATCCAAGAAGAGTGCGGAGAAATTGGGTTCAGAGAGCATAGATGGTCCACAGGACATTGGGACGTAAGGGACACATAGAGCCAATTCAAGAGACACGGGAAAAGTGGGTCCAGAGAGCACATATGGCCTATGGGATGCGGGGACATGAAATATGTGCAAACTCGAGAAAGCCAATGAGCAAAGTAGTGTGGGAAAGATGACAAATCGGTGAACAAAAGGTCGGGGCGCACTTGGAACATGCGGAACAAAATTATCTAAAAAATCCACACAAGCATAGTATTACAGAGAAAGTGTTAAGTCAAGGAACTAGGGCCCGACAGTACTTGGGATATGAGGGACATAAATATCTGATTTACCCACACAACACTAAAAAGACTTCAAAGAGCGATTTAAAAAAAAAAAATCTTTCCAAGCTTCTTACTTTACTTAAACACTTCTAAATGGGATCAACTCAACAAAATTTTCAAATTTTGTCTTTCACAAAGAGGTGAATTTTGAGGGTGACAACATGTGTTGCAATTTTTCTTATCTGATCTGAGTTATAAATCTAATTTAATGTCTATATTGTATCATCCTTGTTAGATTATTACATGATTCTTAATCTCTCATACACCTGATTAAATTAACCTATAAATTTAATTTAGGGCTAAAGTTTTTGGTGAACTTGATTTTTTATTGAACCCTTAACATAATTTAGAAACCACTCCTTGTGTATTAGGCCTGCTAATTTAAAAAAACCTTCTTGATTTAGGGTTCCCAGCTGAGTATATACTTCTCTTTATAAGCTTGTGCTTTCTTTTGTTTATCATAAAACCTCCTTCAAGTGGTCCCTTTTCCTCTATTCTTTCCTTGGATCATAGGTATTATGTTAACCTTGATGCATTTACTACAACTACACTGATTTCTTCCAATATTGATCCCCACTTATTTTAGAAATATTTACTTCTCAAGTTATTCCATCAGATTAAATCTTGTACCGCCCCCTCAATTAAACATGTGATAATAATATAGAAATTGTCCCTACTCCTATTCATCCACATGTTGCTTTGTCTTGTGATGATAGTAGAACCACCCTTACTAACAATGAAAATGATAATTAACCCATTACCATTACATCTAAACATGTGAAACCACTTCACATTGAATCTTTCCCAATAATTGTAAATGCTACTCTTATAGAATGTTCCACTTATTACATTTCACTTCATCCTCACGTTGCTAATCCAACACATGATCTATTCGCTAATGCTTCCTTTACTATCATTGCTGATCACAGTGAAACACAATGCTAAAATTTTCATCCTAACTAGTATGATCAAGGTATTGTTAATGAGGATGCCTAACATTTTAATCAATTATTGCATGAAAACCCATATAGTGTCTATATCCTCCTATATTGCACATGACACCAACTCAAGATTGACTCCTTATCACTTACCTCAGTGGATATTATTCCCACATTTATGGTACCTACCCCTTTGGGTACACCTCACTTATCATATTTCAAAATTTTCCATGCTTATTCGTGCTACTACAATTGTCACCACACATCCCATATCTATTCCTCATGGCTCATATGTATCTTCTTCTAGCACACAAGCTCTTAAATCCCTTGTTCATGCTTTATAAGCACAAATCTTAGAATTGTAACAAGGTGCATCTACTTCTTCTAACATTGGATTCCACAAATTTACTTCACAATCCCCTTGCACCCTAGGTGGTTTATTATATTATACCTATTGGATTTGTTGTTCCTAAATTCCTATCTATGATGGTAAAGGAGATCCTTCTAAGTGTCTTCCCTCATTTCAATTTTCTTGCTTTGATTATGATTATAATGGAATATTGTTTACCAATATCTTTCCTCAAAGTCTTAAGGATTTTTTACTATAATGGTTTTACACTCTTCCCACTCATTCTATGCACATATTTACTACTTTAGAAAATCTCTTCTTGCCACTATTCTCAATCAATATTGAGGATTTTTCTTACACACACTTGGCTCATATATGACAAAGATCCACTGAACCTATTAATGCTTATGTGTTGCGTTATAAGACCTTGTTCACCAAGATGAATAATTTATTAGTTGATAATAATTACAATATCTATTTACTCAAATCTTATTAACTCCTTTGCAAGATTTGGTCATGTTTGATAAGTTTCGATCTTTCAACCATCTCTATCATAACTTGAAAGAGAATGAGGAGGATTTGTTACATTTCAACAGATCAAGTATGTTGATAGTTCTCCTCAAACATATATTTTTAAGTTTTCAAACAAACCTCCATTCAAAAGTAAGTCCAATGATGTAAAAAATACTTCTAAAGACATCATTAATGTCATCTCACAACATGTTAAGACACAATCATAACTTGTGCATCATCAATTGGATTTCTTGCGAAGTCCTCCTCACGTTGTGTTGAAATAAAATTTTAAGTACAATCTCATATCTCTCCCTCTAATGTTTGAGATTGATATGAGTATACCGCAAGGATTTTTTTTAATTCTAATGCTCATTACGATTATCATTGATGCATCAAGCACTTTATTGATAGCTTTCTCAAGATTCACCATGTTATCCAAGATCTTATTGATTCTCAAAAGTATTCAATGGGATGATCCCAAGGAAGATTCCAAGAAATTAAATTATAATGCGAAGTTATAAATCTTTAATGATCGAATTCCTAAGCATGAAACTACAAAGTCTTCTATGGATGAGCATAATGCTTATCATGTGGTGCCTCCACCACCTTCCTATGATCACTCCTTGGATAATGATTGACATGGTTAATCATACACTATTTTCTACTCTGCTCATCACCTTTAGCAATTATGATATCGATTCTACATTTATTTTTGATACAATGTCTATTCCTATTTCTATTAATCAAAAATTAGTATGAGGGTTTTTGGTTGATCAACATGATTGGGACAATGTTTGTTCTCTCATGATGCTGCAATCCTTGGGTATTCCTACACACAATATTATATTTGATGCCAATCCTCACTACTACTACATTACTCTACCTATCATTTTTGGGCCTACCACTACATCAATCCTATTTTTGGTTACATCTAATCTCATTTCTGGTGACTTGTGGTCAAGTCTCCCTTGGTTACCTACTAGTAATACTATTCCCTCAATCATAAATCAATATGTTAATTTCATACAAAATCAACATGTTATCAACATTAGAGGTATTCCTTTTAAGGCTTCACCTCTTAGTGTGTCTACCACACCTTCTATAGTCCATCCTCTCATTACCCTTATAGATAATTATTTTATTGTGGACAATGTCTCTAGAACTTCCATGTTACTCCCTAGGCCAATAATATTGCACTAGTTTCAAATTTGTAGATGCTCCTAAACCTGTTATTTCACACACATTCCTCTCCTGGCGTTGATCCTATTAAATCTCTTAATAAGGCTTCAGTTCCAAACTTAACATCTCATGACCCTAGGCCTCTTTAGAGGGTTGCTACCCCAACATTTGTTTCTCATCATGCTCACTCCTCTATATTTTTACATTATTCCTCTAGTACATATGATACCCCAATAGCTTCTCAATACCCTCCTAGTGGTTTTCAAACTCATTCCTCTAGTCCACCACATCAACATTGCTTCGTGCATCCTAGCGCTACATCTATTAAAACTTATTTGAAACATGTCATTACCACAATCCCTTTAACATAAAAATATTTAATGACACATGAACCTTCATCTACTATGGAAGCCCCTTCACCTCACTAGGAGGTTTTCATTAATTACATCTATTATTACTCACACTGTTTATACATAGCTATGTAGTGTGATAATAAAAAACATTCAAATATTTGCAAAAATCATAAAACCAGGACCTGTGTATTTTACTTGAGTTATTAGAACTTCACTTTACAAATGTATTTATCTATTTACACACATGTATCCACTTGGTATATTGAATTTGATGAAGGACACAAAAATTTCTACATGCTTATAGGATCACACACGTCTCCTTACATTTTCTCCATTTGGGGGCAATCCCTCCACATCCTATAAGTGATATTGTTCTATTATATCTCATTTACACTTCCTCATTCATGATTAATTATCTATAGTGCATACTTGTTGTTTTTGAGACTAACAAGACTAACATGTGTCTTGTTCCGTGTTGACATATCTTGTTCCATATACCTCATTGATATTTTTTACTACATCACATTATCACATTTTTAACATATTGATTTCATGTATACATGCTTGTGTATGTGTCACTATGTGATTTTACTCCTTTCTTGTGGCTTATGTTCCTTGACTGTGTTGTGACACTGTGGGTGTCCCATTTTTGTGGCATCATACCTATCTTATTTATATTTTCTTGCTCTTATTTGTAGGCATACCTGATTTTATTTCTTGCAACACTGCGGGTGTCCCATGTTTGTAGGCCCAAAAATGCTTTTGTATTCTCTTATATGACATTGTTTCCATATTGACTACATAGATATTGTTTGTGCTTTTCTACATGCATTGTTTCGACTAGTTTCTTTCATTAATACTATCGCTTATTTTCATTAGCATTGATTTTGTTGCCTGCCATGGTTTCCACCATGTGCAAACACCTTTCCTTTTTCAGCTACATGATCTCTAAGGTGGCCACATCTTCAACACTCTAAACATTCTCAGATATATTATTTAATACTATACACCTATTTATTTTGAGCAACATGCTCAAACATAGTTTTCACACATGCCTTAAAAGAGGGGGAATCTATCTGATTATATTTTACACTTTAAGTATGTTAGAGTAGGTATTTACCTTAGATCATGTTCACCTAGGTACTTTATTTACCTTTATTGTATTTATCCTCACCTGCTTATGTGTGTGGATATTTATTTTTATTTATTTAGATATTAGGGGGATATTATCTAGTTGTTAGGTATAGTTCTTTCCTTGATATATGGTATTGACTAGATCCTTGATGTCTAGTTCTCTCATAAATTATGGTCTTGACTAGTTCTTTGATGACTAGTTATTTCCTTGATTTATGGCTTGATCTACAACCTTGACAGGTTCTTAGATTGTTATTCCTTGCCTATTTAAGCAAGGCCCATTCTCGATGTATTGCATTGAGTTCCATAATAATATATGATATTGTTTCTCGTTTGTTTACAAAGGTTTTATGTAAAGTTATTATGGTGAATTGATTTCATCTTATTGATCGTGGTGTTTGATTAGCATCTGTGTTCTTGGCTTGGCATGATCTGGTTATCGTTCCTTTCATGGTATCAGAGTTGGAGATTGCTGTTGGCATCCATATGTAAGTTTTATTTTGCAAATAAATTCATTGTATATTCATATATTTGGGATTTTATCGTATTTTGTTTCTGCGTGCTTTTTTATGTAAAATGGAGGATTCCATTGGATCCAGAAGGTGGGAAAACCCAAAGATCGACTGTAAACTCGGCCAATTTTGGAGGCAGTCGTTTTTTTGTTGTTTTTTTACATTTTTTGCAGAGAAGCACACAGGTGCACCTTGAGATTCGAGTGAAGGAAAAAAAATGTGATTTTATATATTTTGGTTTGTTGGATTTCTCGAGATCTATTTTCCTTTTTTGGCAGGGGTCCATGAATTTTGTACACGTTTTTACTATTTCAGGAAAAAACACCCATTAAAATCTTTAGCCTTTGGTCATATGAGGGCTTAAAGCTTGTGATTCCTACTAGTAGGTACCTAACTTCAGCCCCCTTTAATTTTATTTGTGTGGTGAAGGCAACAACAATTTATTTGTGTTTCAGCGGCAACTAAAATAAATAACAGAGAAAAATATTAAAAATCTTGTATCTTTTGATCGGTAACTCGGTTTTGAGTGCCGTTTGTTTACAAAAGTGTTTGTTTTTTCATGCTCTTTCCATTAGAGTTTATTATTTTGTGACTTGCACTATAATCATAAAGTGCCAAATATGGAGGAGTGTTGTAGTCCCAATTGTGGATGCAATTTTAGCTAAGCCTGACGTCCTAAATTTTTAGGAGTTGTGGTTTGTACCTATCATGGATTCTAAGAATGATATGCTTTTCTCTGAAGTATGTGGACTTCAAGAGGATATTGTAAAATTTGTGGAAGAAAATAGATCACTCAAGAAGTGAAATTCTCTTCTACAATCACTCATTCACAATAAGGATACAATAATACACTCCCTGTAGAACAAACTTGCTAGCCTACAACATCACCATCATATTTTGGACAGCCATATCCATGCTCCTAGTCCACTTGCAATTGTTGCTCTTGTACCCATTGACATTTATCTACCAGTTTTTGAGCCTAAACCTGATTTTGATGCTTCTAAACTTGTGAGGCTTGTTATTGCATGCTCTTCCACATCTGTGCCTATTACAGTACCACATGTTGTGTATCCTACTTCTGCTCAGTTGCATGGTTTTTTTGGGAAGCATACCACTGGCAGATATTCACAGGGTATTATTTCCTCTATTCCCCATGTTAAGTGGAATTCTCGTCATGACATTGGTTTTCGAGCAGATACTTCATTTGGATCATACATTGATAGAGCTCCTTTTTTTGTTCGCTCGACTCTTTCTAAGGATCATGAGCAAAACATGAGTTCTGCACCTTCACTCAGGCTTGAGAAACATGAGATGTTGCAGCTATCATGTCTCAGAGAAAGTCCAAGACCATGACACACAGGTCCTTGATGTTAAAGTTTTGACATGCACCCATGTTGTGCAATTTTGCACCAAGTCATATGCAGACGTTTATAGTTCATCTATCTATTTTGTGAAGCTAAATTGGGGTGGACTTATCCTAGTTTCTACTCGTGGCGGCAGGCATAGGCATTCATTCTAGAGGACTCTACAAACGTGGCAAGATCCACCATTCGACCTCTTTCTACCTACTGTTCTATACCTTTTGCATATTACATGTTTCTTGTTAGGTGGTAGTGATATAATCTCTTGTTATTTGAGATGAGTTAAATATGTATCTGTATTTTCGACACTTTTGGCATCCTTGATAGTCTCTCTTGTGGGGGAGCTTAATCTCTGGTGGATCCCAGTGTTAGTTTGAATTAGACATGTTCGATGTAGTTGTTTTGACAACTAAATTCCCTAGTATTTGTAGCACCACTCCACCTATTCATGAAGTATGGGAGGTTTTAATGGTGTATGATCCTGCTTCTAGTCGGTTTGGAAATGTGTGTCACTTGTCAAACAATGTTACCAAAAATATGAAATTTTCTTGGATCACGACACTCTAGATTTTTTGTCCATGGGTAGGAGACCCTACAAAAACTTTAGTTATTGGGTTAAATTGTAATCCGTGGCACTACCTATTTGTCAGCACTTGATCTGAATTATGTTTGGTCATTTTAATATGACACGTAGTTGACATCACTCCATTGACAGTCTCCTTGTAATGGAGCTATACTGGTGGAGCCCAGTGTCAGTTGTTTTTGAGCATTTGTGACTTGAGCAAAACTATGGAAATTCATACCATAGTGCACACCAAACTTCTTCAGCATTGTCACAATGGTTTTTTTGCAAGTACCGAGATTCTTGGGATGCCTTGGAGTGGGTTTTTAGAAGTCTTTACTTTATTGTCTACTAGTTTTGGGTACCTTACGGTAGTCCCTTTTTTCCTAATTATTGTACATGAGTACCTACATCAGGCCTAGTTTCCAGGATTCATACTGTGGACATGCCACTTCTATTTTGGACCCTAGCTTGCACTTGAGTCTTGGGATTGTTAGGAAATAAGAGATAAAATATGCAGAATAATCCCTTACAGAATCACAAAAGTATAAACTAATATGCAGAAAATATTACATATCTCAAATAAAATTACAGAATAAAATAACACAACACAAAGAGACAGTATTTAATGTGGTTCACCCAATTTGGGCTACGTCCACCAAGAATCACTTGCTCAGATTTTATTACAAGCCACCACTCTCTCAATACAATACCCAGATCTGTTTGGAGCTATGCTCAACAAAATCTACAGAATTCACACCCGAATTCAAAACACATCTGCAATACATTTGCTTGTACATCTATCATATGCATAAGACCATATAAATAGACAACTGCTTAAGCAGTTTTACAAAACCGTGGGTATCAAAACCATATGGGCATAAACCCATCCCATAAACCTATGGGTCAAAAAACTCACCCATATGAGAAAAGCATGTTTCCCAAATATGCCCATAACGGGTGCATTTTTCGAGGCCAAAAAATTTTACGCCTAAATTTTTTTTTTCGGGGCTGCGCCCCCGAACCCCTGCTACCGGGGGCTGCCACCCCCAGACTCCCGCTCGGGCCCGGCCTGGCCCCAAACCCCGGCGAGGATACATGAAAAGTGTATAGTACTCTTAGTGTACAGTCTTCAACACTTTCACACATGAAAACAGGCTCCACAACCTAACAATCTCCCACTTGGAGACTAGTTTTCCTCTGAGCAAGCTTCTCAACCCTTCACTAGTTTCTATGAAGACCAACCAAAGCTAAACACAACTTTAGTTTTTCCCTTGTGACCACCTTGGTCATCATGTCTGCAGGATTCTGACTGGTATGAATCTTCTCCAACTTCAACTTCTCTTCCTCCAAAGCTGTCCTGATGAAATGATACCTTAACTGTATATGCTTCGTCCTGGAGTGGAAAGCAGAGTTCTTAGCTAGGTGTATAGCACTCTGACTATCACTATGTAGCTTACATTCCTCCTGCTTATGCCCCAACTCCTCAAGCAATTGTTGTAACCAAATCATCTCTTTGCTTGCCTCTGTGGCAGCAACATACTCAGCCTCCGTGGTTGACAAAGCCACCAGCTTCTGTAGTCGTGAAATCCAACTCACTGCTGTCCCACCTACAGTGTAAATATAACCTGTCGTGCTCCTCCTGCTGTCTACATCTCCAGCCATGTCTGAATCTACATAACCACGTAAAGTGGTGTCTGATCCACTGTAGCACAAAACTGTCCCCATGGTCCCTCTCAAATACCGAAGGATCCACTTTACTGCTTGCCAATGCTCTTTACCTGGATCACTCATAAATCTACTCACAGCTCCCACTGCATGGGCAATATCAGGCCTAGTGCACACCATAGCATACATCAAACTACCAACTGCTGATGAGTAAGGTACCTTGGACATCTGGTTTCTTTCCTGCTCTGTCTTGGGACACTGCTCCTTTGATAACTTAAAATGGCCTGCCAAAGGAGTCCCAACCGGTTTAGCATCCTGCATGTTAAACCTATCCAATACCTTCTTAATGTACTCTTCCTGAGATAAAGTCAGCTTCCGTTCCTTCCTATCCCGAGTTATCCTCATACCAAGGATTTGTCTGGCTGCCCCCAAATCCTTCATATCAAAGGATTCACTTAGCTGTTTCTTGAGTACTTTTATTTCCTGCATGTTTTTACCTGCAACCAACATGTCATCTACATACAAACATAGGATAATATAACTTCCATCCTCAAATTTCTTTGTATACACACAATGGTCAGAATGACATCTAATATAACCTTGCTCCATCATGAAGCTATCAAACTTCTTATACCATTGATGTGGAGCTTGTTTCAGGCCATACAAGCTCTTATTCAGTTTGCACACCATCTCCTCTTTACCTTTGACTTCATATCCTTCTGGCTGCTGCATATATAGCTCCTCCTCCAAATCACCATGGAGAAATGTAGTCTTTACATCTAACTGTTCTAAGTGCAAGTCTTCTGCTGCTACTATTCCAAGAACAGTTCTGATAGAAGTCATTTTTACTACAGGAGAAAAAATCTCATCAAAATCTATACCTTGTTTCTGTGCAAACCCCTTGACCACCAACCGGGCCTTATATCTTTTCTTTCCTCCTTCTTCATCTTTAACTCTGTACACCCACTTGTTCTGCAATGCTCTTTTTCCTTCCGGTAGCTTCACCAAATCCCAAGTCTGGTTCTCCATGAGAGACTTATGCTCCTCATCCATGGCTTGCTCCCACTTCTTACTGGCATCTACCTGCATTGCTTCATCAAAGCTCTCTGGCTCTCCACTATCAGTGAGTAATAAATAATAAAGAGAAGGAGAAAAATGTTCAGGTTCTTTTCTTACCCTAGAAGACCTCCTCACTGTAGGAGTTTGGGGTTCCTGTTGAGTAGGTTCCTGAACTGATTCATGGGTCACTTTCCCATCCGGAAGATCCTCTACCACTGCATATTCTTTCTTGGATTCTTCCCTATTTTCCTGCAACTGTTGCTTATACATGACTTTCTCATTAAAGACCACATCCCTAGACCGAATGATTTTCTTGTCCTTAATACTCCAACATTTAAATCCAAAGTCATCACCACCATAACCAATGAAAGTACATTTTTCTGATTTAGCCTCTAGCTTGGTCCTATCATCCTTGTCTATATGAACAAACACTTCACATCCAAAGACTCTAAGAAATGAATAATCAACTTTCTTACCATACCATGCCTCCTCAGGTATGCCTCCATCCAAGGCACTTGAGGGTCCTCTGTTTATCAAGTACACAGCTGTGCTCACCGCTTCTGCCCAAAAAGAAAGAGGCAGTCCTGCATGTAACCTCATGCTCCTAGCACGTTCCATTATTGTTTTGTTCATCCTTTCTGATACCCCATTCTACTGCGGAGTTCCTGGAACCGTCTTTTGCCTGCGGATTCCATTCTTAGAACAGTAATCATCAAATTCATTGCTGCAATACTCCCCTCCATTATCTGACCTGAGACATTTTAGCTTAAGACCTGTTTCATTCTCTACCAAGGCTTTCCATTTAACAAAAGTGTCAAATACATCAGATTTGTTTCTAATACAATAAACCCAAACTTTCCTTGTTGCATCATCAATAAAAGTAACATAATAACTTGAACCCCCAAGAGATGATACCTGAGCTGGCCCCCACACATCAGAATGTACCAGCTCTAACTTACTCTCTTTCTTCGTAGGTCCAACCTTGAGAAACCTTACTCGCTTCTGTTTCCCATATATGTAGTTCTCACAGAAATCCAAACATGTTTCTGTATATCCAGGAAAATTCTTCTTTATGATGTTCATGCCCTTATGGCTCATATGACCGAGCCTATAGTGCCATAATGTTGTATCTGCATCTGAAGCCACAAGATTACAATCATTAGTACTATCAGTGGTTAAATACAAGGTTCCAACCTTCTTACCTCTTGCCACCACAAGAGCACCCTTGGTAACCTTCCAAGAGTCTGCTGTAAATATCACAGTACAACCATCACTTCCCAACTGCCCTGCCGATATCAAATTTCTCTTAATGTAGGCACATGTCTGACATCCTTCAATAGCCATGTATTCCCATTTGCATCTTAACCTGAACAGAACCTTTTCCAACTATGCTGCAAGGCTCATCATCACCAAGAAAAACATGCCCAAAATCTCCTTGAACATAATCAACAAAATAATGCCTATGTGGAGAAGCATGGAAAGAAGCCCCTGAATCTAAAACCCAAGATTCAGTAATATTGTGCAAAGAAAGAATCAAAGCATCCTGACATACATTACCCGTTGCCACATTTGCCTCCTTGTTTTCTTCTTGTTGTTTCTTCTTATCCCGAAGCTCCCAACAGTCCTTCTTTGCATGCCCAGGCTTTCCACAATTCCAGCATACAATCTTGTTCTTGGATTTTGACCTTGCCCGATCTTTTGATTTTCCACGGTTTCCTCTATTCTTCTGTCTCCCTCTAGTTTCCACTGTCAAAGCATTCCCTGAAGTAGAAGATTCCCCAGAGCTTTTTCTTCACATTTCCTCGCTTAGAATCACCCCTACAACATCCTCAAACTTCAACTTCGAGTTAGCTGGAACCGAGTTACTTACCGCCATTACCAGGCTATTCCAACTCTCAGGTAAAGAGCACAGAATTAATAAAGCCCTAACTTCTTCATCAAATTCTATTGTAACCGAAGCTAGCATATTCACTACCGTATTGAAATCATTTAAATGATCTGCTACTGAACTATTCTCAGACATCTTCATATTAAACAACTTTTTCATTAAAAATATCTTATTAGAGGCAGAGGGTTTTTCATACAACTTCCCTAATGCATCCATTAGATCTTTTGTAGTCTTTTCCTTTGAAACATTAAATAATACCGAAGATGCAAGACACAGCCGGATCGTTCCAAGTGCCTTCCGATCCAACAAATCCCATTCCGCATCTGTCATACTCGAGGGTTTGTTCACCTTCTCAGACAATGGAGTATAAAGATCCTTCTGATAAAGGTAATCTTCCATCTGCATCTTCCAAAGACTGAAATTCTGCCCGTTGAATTTATCAACCCTAGATCTTCCTTCATCTGCCATAGCTCCCACTCAAGCTAAAAACTTTCCCTGCGATTCAACACTTCAGCAAACCAAACCAGGCTCTGATACCAATTGTTAGGAAATAAGGGATAAAATATGTGGAATAATCCCTCACAGAATCGCAATAGTAGAAACTAATATGCAAAAATTATTACAGATCTCAAATAAAATTGTAGAATAAAATAACACAACACAAAGAGACAGTATTTAATGTGGTTCACCCAATTTGGGCTACGTCCACCAAGAATCACTTGCTCAGATTTTATTACAAGCCACCGCTCTCTCAATACAATACCCAGATCCGTTTGGAGCTATGCTCAACAAACTCTACAGAATTCACAGCCGAATTCAAAACACATCTGCAATACATTTGCTTGTACATCTATCATATGCATAAGACCATATAAATAGACAACTGCTTAAGCAGTTTTACAAAACCGTGGGTATCAAAACCATGGGCAAAACCCGTCCCATAAACCTATGGGTCAAAAAACTCGCCCATATGAGAAAAGCATGTTTCCCGATATGTCGGGTGCATTTTTTGAGGCCAAAAAATTTTACGCATAATTTTTTTTTTTTTTCGGGGGCTGCGCCCCCGAACCCCCTACTGGGGGCTACCACGCTCACCAGAGCGAGCGGGGCCCAGCCATAAATACATATGAAAAGTGTACAGTACTCTTAGTGTACAGTCTTCAACACTAACATCACATGAAAACTAGCTCCACAAACTGTAACAGGCACAAAAACATTCATTTCTACTATTTTTTAGTGCATGTATTAATTTGATCATAGGACCTAAGTGTCCTCCTTATTCACGCTCAAGGGTATCCCTTGCTCTGGGGCCCATTTAGTTTTACCCCCCCATTCCTCTGTTAATTACCCAAGGTCCATTTCAGGGTATACTTGATTCCCAAAAACATTATATTGTGTTTCCCTGTTCACCCACTGTAAGGCTTGTTAACATTATCTCGTATTACAAAAAATCATGAAATGTTACAGGGAGCTCTAGGCAATGGATTTGAGACTTTCTATATTGTATTGTAACCAACTATATGTTGCATTGAGTTGGATGTTATTCATCATGTTGCCAAAAATAGTATCGGATTTACATGGTCATTGTACTTTTGTTCTATGCTTACATTTTTAATAACCACTTGATGCATAGAACCATTGTGCCCACTGATCGATAAGAAATTTGGGTCTGAGTTCTACACTAGATCAAAATCGCTTCCCTGGCCCTCTTCCTCTCTAACTTCTAATCAATTCTCCTATCAACCCTAATCTTACTAGATTCACCTGGGGAATCGCTAGCCCTCTCACCAAACTTCTATCTACCCGTCTTCACACCGTCGATAACTCAAATCTTCTTTCATCACCCCAGTCAACAGAGAGAGGGCATATTCTCACTTTTCTAGCTAATTTTTCTTTACCCCCTTAAAAATCTTACTTTTCTGGAACTTATCTTTGAATGACGTCAAAACTGACTGACTAAGAAGGGAAAAATGTGGACACTTATGCATAGTAACTCCAAAAATTCTAGAACTACCGATAATTGTGCTAATTATACCCTTCACCACAAAATGAGTCAACATGCCCTAGGCATTACCATTCATTCGACTTCTATGGGGCATTGTTAACGTTAGTTACCCTTGACACTAGTTCATTGGCACCTTCTACCCCTGATCATTTGTATTAATGCACCTTCCATCAATTACCCAAGTCACCTATAACCTACAACGAATTGACATGTAAGTAACCTCATCATTAGACTACATAAATCCCATTTATTTAGTCCTAAACCTTTGCTATATGGGGAATCATACTAATTTTTCCTACCTTGAGCCTTACTCATGCCTATGACCTAAATATTTGACCTAGACCATACACTAGTGAATCCCCTTTGACCTCATGTAGTTTCGCTATACCTTGCGACAAAAATCCTACTAGTGTTGATTGACTCAATCCCCTTTCAACCTAGTGAACCTATATCCATAACCGTTTATCCTAGACCCTACCACATTTAAAGGGATGTGTACCATGAGCATATAGCCTAAATGGATTCCTGCACTCTAACCTACGTCATGTATTACAGTACCATATCGTCTACCTTTCATACCTTAGTCAATGGACTGCCATAATAGACAAGCTGGTTTTTATAATTACTTTAGGTGACTTTAGATGCAATATTAGACATTTTCTATTTAATAGCTCTTCATAACATGGTAGACTAGCCAAGACTTTGTCATTTATGGCATTCTGTAGTGTTTGTATTTATGGATGAATTCTACCTATTTAATTTTGCCCATTGACCTAGAAGAGACTTCTCAAACTCCCTCATAGAGTTAACCCTAATTTCCTTGTATCATGTTCATAGAGACTTCCCCTTTCTAAAGATAATACCGAGTCAAAGGACCTAGACCTTAAATTCTAGGCTTGGCACTCATCAGAGCTTGATTTGGAAAATTTGCCTAATATGCTATCATCTTAGCACCCACAGGCGCTGGTTTCTTTAGAAGCCAAAAAATCTTCTAAATTTTTATAAACACTTGTAAAGCTTATTCTCATGCTGTTACAATTACATGAAAGACCAACAAATAAGCTCAAGAAATAATGCATATTGGAACTCAAAGATTAGGTTCAATTACTAAAGATTTTATCTCCTTATGGAATCATAGGGGGTAAAGTATGCTCATTAACCTAGCCATGTACCAAAGTAAGTGTCACCTCATTATATCTAAATTTAATGGCAATTTATAAAATTAGCTTTCAATCCATTCCTTACCAAATTATTATTAAAGATGCATACCTGGAGAGTGATTTAAGTTTAATGGTGAATTAACATGTCTCAAGTAGACAGAGTGAAAGCTGAATTGAATGCCAAATGAACCCGTGGAAACTATTGAAATATAGAAGTGATTCCAGAACTAAGTAAGGAGTAATATTTTAAACCCTAAGAAAAGAATAAGTGCCTGATTCTTCAGCTAATTCATGATAGACCTAACATTTACATGAAGCTAGATTTAAGTGCGGGTTAACAGATACGAGGCAGAGAAAATCATGAGTTTCTCCTAATACATTTTGGAATGTAGGAAATCCCAGGCCTTGACTGGGTCGGCTACACCTTAAATCGTCAATTAAGCTGGAATTTCATCGGCCACCTTGATAAACCACTAAATCAACCTTATTTCAATGCAAAGGTTACAATGAGGATGAACTCAAACCATTTTTACATTTCAGAGAGATGCATCACTATGTAACTTCCTGTTGATCACCTGGAATTTCAGCAGACTGCATGCCGAAGGTAGGGTGTAATCTACAAAAATTAATTTCACCTACACAAGCCCACAAACCACATCAAATATAGCACTAAATACTCCAAAATGGAGGTATGTTGAGTAACCTCAAGAATCACCCGAAGAGTGAACTTACACATGCAGTGCTACACTACATCTCAGACTCCATGTATTTCCAGTGAGTTTGTGTATCCTCAATCATCTGCCCTACAATGCCCTGTATGCAAGGTGCCCTTGATAGTCGGATTGTCAGCAAGTGTAGCAAGACATTAGTTAATCATGTCAAGTGTGGTGGAATTGATTACAAGACTCCCTCTTAACCATGTTCATGTCATCATTATATTATGGAACCCTTAGTTTTCTAACCACCCATTAGATCCTTCAATGTTTCACCCAGTGCCATATGGTGCCTTTTGGATGAAATCTTAGGTGGTACCAAATTAATGCTACCAATGTTTGGTTCTTCATTATTGACCAACTAAAATCCTCCATGTGCGAATTATAAAGTTCTGGTTAGATATTGAATTTCGTAATTTTTCAAGATTGGAATTGCCAATTTTCCATAAGTAAGGCACTGGACACCCAACCGCCATACATACAACCCTGACTTACATGAAGTGCTCTGTATTTACCCATATGAAACTGGGTAACAGGGTTTCCTATCCAGGGTCTAAGGAAACTTGTATCACCCTTACTCCTAGGTGGCTACATGGTTTTTAGGACGCCCGATAAAATGTATATCCAACTAGGAAATTCCATGAACTAGTTATCTTGACCTATTATCCATATAGAAAACAAGAAACAAAGAACAGTGTTAGATCATTAATCTTTCACATTGTGTTTGCAGTGCTTACCTAATCATTTCAAATTAATATGCATTTTAGGACCTTTGAAATATTACCCAAGTGTAAATTGCATTTTGTGTCTGACATGCCGTTTCTACTTTAGTTCACACTTCTTAGTGATCTAGCACACGCTAGGCAGTTCATACAATGTTTGTAGTAATCATATTTTCTGGTGGTATTATCCTTTATTATTGTAGAGCCAATCCTAGCAAAGAGTCAGCACTCACATTAGTTGTGGACTTATTTTTTGAAGCGTCATACGCTATATAAGTGAATCCTGATCACTAGCATTGTAATAGTGTATATTCCTCCTTGCCCGTTGTACCCTATTGTTTTGTTGTACTTCAATGATTATTTCTAAGAATGTATGTAAAGACAAACCTACAAAAATAAGAGTGAAAGTGTAGTCAAAGTCATGTATATGATAAATCAGAGAAAATGGGTATAAAAGTGTGTAAAGAATGTAAAAGGTGTGTAAAGTGTGTAAAAGAAATTGTGCACCGGATGTAGAAGAGTGTAAAAGGATAGAAAATGTCCTGAAAATTCTTGTGTAGAGTGAGTTTTTTTGGGACGATCTCATGCCAAGAGTGAGTTTTTTTGGGTGATCTCATGCCAAGAATGCAAGTTTTTTGGGTGATCTCATGCCAAATGCGAGGTTTTTTAGGTGATCTCATGCTACGAGAGAAAGTGTTTAGGAGAGAGGTCTAGTGTTACTCTCCTTCCATGAATTCTTCCTGATTTAAACAACACTACAGATGGTGTGTCCCTATTTTATTCATTTTATCATAAATTAGTTCCAAATGTACTAATTTTTCTAATTAAAATTTTATTATAGGAGATTTCATGCATTCTGATTCCTAAAGGACTGTTCATGCATTATGAAAATTGCTTTAAAGGACTTTTCTGAACCTGTGCATGATCTGAGATAAGCTGAGTTGTGTGTGACCCCTAGGAAATTAATGCACCTATGGGAGGACACGAGTGCACCTAGAAACTTTGTGTCTAAACCTAGGGAATTGGTGTATGTGATATCAACTTATGACCTAAGTTCTTATTTTGGTCCATTTTGTGATTATCTTCATGTGTTGATTCTGTACGGTATTGAATTGTAGCCCTGAGCTATTGTATGGGGTGATTTGACTCACTCAATATATTCCCCGCTCATTTGGGGTGCATGTGACAATGTCACTATGAGTGTGTGGCCAAAAAGAGAGGACCTAATGCTGATATGAAACTATGATACCTATAAGGGGTAGGGGATGTGTATGGTAGAAATCAAGGCACATGTGGAAAAAATGTGGATAAATACATGTGTTAGTAGAAAAGAGGTATAGTAACCATGTAATATAGAGACAATGTAATAAGTAAAGTGTACATACAACATAGACAATGACAAGCAAGTTTCAGACATGGGACATCGCTCACAATGTCACAAGACAATTAGGGCCGAAGCAAAAAAAATCAAGAATAAAAGTGATCCACATAAGACATAGGGCATAGCCCACAAACAATAACATACAATGACAAATACACTAATCAAGACAAAATTTATCAGACAACCATGGTGGTACATATAGTCCCACAAAGAAAATGTTGCACATGAAGCACCCATTATCATGTTAGAAATATAAATAGTATGTCAAAGCATGTATATAACAATGGAAAATAATGTGCTAGTAAGAAGTAGGAAGTAGTACATAATGAAATAATAACACTTGTAATGTGAGAAAGTAGATACTCCCAGGAAGCTTGGCGGGATTGGTAAGAGGTACAATGCTGTTGGTGAGAATTTTTTTTGGGGACAAATTAGTGGATTTCTTGCCAACAATTTGGGAGTCTAAGTCCCTCTACTTAACCGATGGAACTCCCGTATATGCAAACGCAAGTGAAAAATGTGGATTTATCCTAAGTGGCCTTTGCAGTCGGGGATCCAACAAGGGCACTCCACTAACCCTGCGGAAAAGCTAGCAATTACTTACTAGAGAGGAATTTTTCTAGAAATGGGAAAGGGAGTGAGAATATGAGGTAGGGGAACTAATGCTGCAAGTAGAAAATTAGATTCCTTCACACACACTAGTTAGAAACTTCATCACATGCACTAAATTAAAAGAAAACAACTTTGCAAGCATAGCAATAAGACCAAATAGAATTTGATGAGCACAAAGTATCAAGAAATCCCTTAGTCAAAGAAAGCTAGAAACTCCTTCTTCTTGTATTGATTTCTCAAACCAAAGTTGTACATAGTGGGAAATGGAGGAAATTTGAGAATGGGGGGAATGGAAGAATTTGGCTATCTCCTTTGTTCTCTCAATGCACTCTTGAGTTTACAAAATCAATCACCAACCCTTTGAAATGGGAATGGATTTACAATTTATAGAATGAGAGGTGACTCATCATCTACCCCCCAATGGCTTTTCATATGTTCTCGCACAACTTAAAACTTTTCAACTTCCTAGGAGAATATTAAGTCCCTTTTTATAACATAAAGGGGACTTTTACATTAGAAGTATAAAGTTGATTTTAAATTTCATTAAAGACAAATATAAAAAGTGCACCCCCCAATGAAGAATTAGAACATGGAGGAGAGAGATAAAGTTGGCGGAGAGAAGAGAGGAGAGAGAGAAGGAAGAAGAAGGGAGAAGAAACATTGATGACGAATAATATGCCTTTGATGAAGTCCGATAGATCCTTCGTAGATGACCTAATGAGGTGTTCCACTGTAGTGAACTCTGCATCTCCAAACTCTTTATACCATGATAAATTCCTTCATCTTGGCTCACAGATGCTTTGAATGAGTGTTTGAATGAACATTGTTGAATTTATGCCGATGACTGTAATTCCAACCCTGCGTATGATATACCTGTGACCCGAACCATCTAGTGAGTGTCGAAAGACACTATTGAATTCTATGAGATGAGTCTCGAATTCCCTATGAGAAATTCCCATGGATGATCCCGAATGATGGTATTGACCTGAATGATCATCCCTCTATGTCATTGTGCCAAAATTCCCTTTGAGTATGAATTACTATTGATAGCAAGTACCCAGATGGGAGACTTACTATTTTGGTAAGAGGTGATTTTTTCCTCTTCTTGACCATCATGATGTGATGAAGACTCCATCATTCAATCTTGTGCACACTACCTTCAGCCTTGACCACTTCTTGGGTGAATTACTATTTTTAGTAAATACCCATATAGGGGGCTTACTATTTTTATTAAGTGGTCATTTTCACTATTTTATACTCTAGAAATCATTCTGGCTTCCTGGTGATCTTCAGTACACACTACCTTTGCCATAGCCACTTTTGATGGTGACTTTCCAAACATAGCAAGTATGTATAGGAAAAACTTACTATTTTTAGAAATTGGACTTTCGTTGCTCAGTTTGTGATGGAACATATTTTTTTCAGAATTGGCTCATCATTATGGTCATGTCCTCTAAATTTCACTTTATTTCTCTCACTAGAATGCTTAGAAATAAAATTTAAAATTTTCACCTGGCAATGGCTTTGAGCACAGAGCTGCCATGGCAGCCATTAATGGAGCTTGAAATTTATAGGTCTGGTTTTTGTCTCCATTCATGACGAAACCAACTCCATTGTGATAGGTTTTTCCATTTGGAGTCTATGTGTAAGTTTTTAGCTTGATCCAATTACCGAATTGATGGGAAATACAACAAATATGAGCTAGGGCATGAAATGGCATTTTTGTTGGAAAAAATGTTTCAGGGCACCATTTGACCTCCTATTTTTTGCATTTTGATCATCTTGAAAAAATTTGAAAGCCTGCAAAAGATGACACCTCAATCCGACTTGTATTTTGCAAGATATGAAGATTTTTTGATTGGGTGACTTCATGGTTATCTGGTGAAAAATCTTCGTTTTCTCTTCGTTCTTCATTTCTTCAACTCTTTTGACCCAATCCTTCCTCTAATAACCTATGTATTTTCATGGAGTTAATGGTTTCTTTTGGCCATGACAGAGCTGGTTTGGAGTCAGCAATGGTGGACCAGGTGTTTGGACAAGCATGAACAGAGCCATGGCGGGGTGTGAAGCTGTGAAGGAGAAATGGGGGGAAGTAACAACTAAGTGCCAGATTTTAAATTATTCAAAAAAATACACAGCAAGGATGGGGCACATTTTTTCACGTTATAATGTCCCTCACCTCAAAGGGACGTGAGGGACATCAAATTCCATGGCGACACAAGGTGATGACATGTGGCAGATGATCTGACAATTGAGAACGAAGGCTTGGCAAGCCACCTGAGGGCTGGAAATTCACTCTTAAAGAGGTCACATGGGTGAATAGGAGTCTCCTTAGGGGCTAGGAAAAATTTTTCCATGTCTGATGTCCCTCACCTCAAAGGGACATGAAGGACATAAAATACATGGTGCGCCAGGTGATGACATGTGGCAAGCGATCCAACGGTGAAGCTTTGAGCTCCCGCAAGCACCTAGGGGCTGAACTGGCGATCCTGGAGGTTCATATGTGGGTCCAGAGGGATTAATGGGGGTTAGGTTTTCATTTTTCCAACCTTGATGTCCCTGACCTTGAGGGATATGAGGGACACAAAATCCCTATCAGGATCATGGAGCTGACACATGGCCTTCTAAAATTTGACTAACTCCTGAACTCACTCCAAGAGGACAACTTGAAACACACGATAACTTGAGCTCTCGGTGGACATTTTTGATGAAATTTTATATGATATTGACTAAAAATGCCTTCTAAATCCAATGGTGGGGGTTTAAGGTCTTGATTCCATCCATTTTATCCCTGAAAAAGAGGAGTTTTGATTTGGTACTCCACCTATACATGAGAAAAATTGCTTATAAAATCATTGTACCAAAGAGTTGTGAAAAAAATAATTTTACTATCTTTGTAGGCCTGGAATTAAATTTCCGAAGATTTTTTCATTTTTCTCCTAACTCCATTTTGAGCTCCTGAAATCACCTTCCGAAGCTCAACAACTGTTTTTGGCCTGTGCACTGCCTAGGCCTGTGAACCCTGTTTTTGATAAAACTGCTCCCAACTCTCCAAATATTTCTAGAATATTCCTAAATCACTTCCATGATTTCCCAAGGTATTTAAATCACCTTCTGTGTCCAATTTTGTATTTTTTGTTCCTCTCCATGGGGTTGCTCTAGTCTTGGGAAGGCCAGTGATAGCCCTTCCCAACACTGCCAGAGATAGCATTTTTCAAGAACTCCTAAAATAACCTAGGGGGGTTGAATTGACTTTCCTAAATCACCTAAGGGAATGAGTTAACATTAATTTGTATGTCATCTAGACTAACTAGGTAGACCTGCGGTGCCTCAAAAGGATATAACATGAAAAATTTGGTACAGGGGTATAGTTGTCATGCTTAGAAATTGACAATTTCCTTGTTGCACATTTGCATGACAACAACACTCAATTTTATTTTCTTTTAAGTATGTAATTTTCATTTCATCCTTTAAGGGGGGAAATGTAGACACCCAAATTTGACAATTTATCATTTTTACACTATTGGTTTTGATTGTGCTTCTTTTATAAGACAAACACTTACATCCTATCCCCACTTAGTACATCTTGTCATCTATATCCCAACTTGATTATTCTTACACATTGATTAGTCGATAAATTTTCAATAAAAATCCATAAAATCAATGCTTAACATGTGACCATCATAGTGCAACTTTTGGATTTCATCTAGCTTTTCCTTGTCTAAAAACCTACAAAACGTTTAGGATGTGAAATCTAATCCTAGCCAACCTGTACTATATTGGACCGATAAATCTTCTAAACTTTGATTTCGATGCAATTAAATTTATTGGGTCTTTTCATCTTCTTGGGAAAAATTTATCATAATGATTTACCTTCCAAACCCTATATAATCAAGTTAACAACACCTCATTTACTCACCTGGAACACTTGAGAATAATATAAAAATAACTTGGTACACTTATTGTAATACATACAACAAAAACTCAAGGCTCCCTAAATCTTCCTAAAGATGATGCACATTCATTAGGAAAACCACTACTACAATTAATGAATCAATCAACCAGGTCAAGGAGTCTAGCTTCCCACATTCCCAAGCACACAAAGATCAAAACTTCAAAGTCTTAGCAATAGCGCAATCATCTAAAGCATGTTCAAATTGGTTCAAGTTTCCCACTAGTTGTATTCATATAGATATTATATGCTAGGTGGAGAACTATGTGTGGTTTGTGTCCTCTTCAGAGTAGTGTTGACATAGACGGTGTATGAATTGCTCTTCAAGCCAAACACTAACCTTCTTGTAGGGTCTCCCACCCAAGGTTAGGATTTTTGAGTTTGATTTAGTTGATTACATATGGTTTTGAGATTGTGCCACACTTAGGTTTTAATAGCAAAAACAAATTTACAAGCCACCAAAAGATAGAACAAGTTACAAAACCCCAAAGCAAATAGGTACAAGACCGTATAGTGGGTCCTTGATTGTACAACCATTCCAAGTAGACCTGCATTTCCTAAATCACGTGATATCTTAGTTATAATTTCAAGAACAAAGGTTGATTAGTTTCTAAACTTCCAGATTCCTCAGTTGGTGCACCTCGATCACTTATGTATCATAAGTTTAGCTAATTACATCTTCCTTATTATGTTTTCAAGATTATATCATATTATAATCGTTAATTATAAGTATCAATACATTGTTATGATATTGTATAGTTAATATTGGAACTTAATTAATCAGAATAGCTCTTAGTTTCACACCTTACATTTTTTTGGTGTTGTGCATTCCATAGAAACCTTAAGATCAATCAAATCTTTAAAAGGGTGTAAACACTATGTTCCCAATGTTAGTAAATGATGGTGAATACCCCAAGACATTGAGGGAGCTCTTGGATCAGGTGAGAGAAAATATTCAAAGAAACCCATAAAGGACAAAAATTTAATATTTGGATAAGAATGATACTTGGGATTCAATAAAGCTACATCCTGGAAGAAAATTTGTGGTCTACAAATGGATTTTTAAGAAGTACAAATACATAAGGTAATATGGAAAAGTAAAAATCTCACATGGTAGCAAAGATATTTTCTTAGTGCGGAGGGAATTGATTTTTGTGAGGTCTTTTGTACTATTACAAAGTTGACTCCTCTTAGATTTGTTTTAACCATTACTATTATGTTTGATTCTTTGATAAATTAAATGGATATTAAGTATTTTTTTCATGGAGAGCCGAAAGAATAAATATATATGGTGCAAATAGAATGTTTTAAGGTCAAAGGGAAATAAGACTTAGTACGTAGGATGAAGAAGTCCTTATATGTCTTGAAATGGTCACCAAGGATTTGGAATCAAAATTTATATGACTATGTGCTAAAACATTGTCTTGCATGAAGTAAAGACGATACTTTTATGTGCTTCAAGAAAGAAGAGGGAAACTTTGTCATCATAACTCTCTTTATGGATGACATGTTGCTGATTGGAAACTACAAAACAATGATCAAGAATGTTAAGTCTTAATTGTTTGCACAATTTGACATGAAATATCTTGGTGTTGCAAAATTTATTTTGGGTGTGGAAATATATGATATTTTGTAAACAAGAAACCTTGTTTAGACTAGATGAAATATGTTTTGATGGTATTGGAGAGGTTTACGAAGGACATTAAGTATGTATGCACACCTATTCTAGTTGGTCGAAAAATATTTGTGGCAAAGTTTTCAAAGACAAAGAGGAGTAGGAAATATGGATTAGGTTTTGTATGCAAGTGACGTAGGAAGACCTCTATATATAATGGTATACATAAGACCTGATATTGCACATCCAATGGGAGTAGTGAGAAATTTCAAACCCAATCCATGAAAAGAGCATTATATTGCAGTGCTAAAGATCATTAGATATCTATGTACAATTGATAACTACATAATTTTATATTAAGGACCTTTGTGAAAGAAATAATTTTAGCCTACACAACTTTATGGATTCTTATTGGGTGAAGACCTTGATTGACATACATCTACTAGTGAGTATGTGTTCAAATTTTTTGGTGGAGTTGTACGTTGGATAACTAAATGACATATAAGTATTACAATATCCACAACATAGGCCGAGTACATAGTATCAACTCATGCAATAAAGTAAGGTGTTTGGATTCAAAGGTTGAATTCTACTATTAGGTTGAATTAAAATTTTGCAAGGATAGATTGTGATAATTAGAGCGAGATTTGTGTGGAAAATATTTCTAAGTATCATTCTCAAATAAAACATATTTATGTGTAGTGTTATTTTATAAGGTAATTTTTTAGGAGGATATATCGCTGGAGAACGAGGGCATTGATGAAAATGTTGCAAATTCATTGACAAAGGTAGTAAGTGCTGCAAATTTTTCTTGGTGTAGGAAAGAAATGGACATGGCTACTCGTAAATGTTGAAGTACGAGTTCATGATCCATGTATGTAAAGTGTTCACTGAGTGGGAGAACATTGAAATTTTTTAAACTTTGCATAGTTTTACACATGATTATGTGCATATGTTGTGTTGTGTAGGGTTACACAACTTCACATGAAAGTTTATATATTTGTAGTTGCATTGTGCATGTCATATGAAATATTGTGCTACATTTCATAATGGTGTGCAATGGGAGTTGCACAACACAACAATGTAACATATGTATGTTAAAAGACTTTACTATACACTTTTTAGGCTATAGCCATAGATTGAAACTATGCAATTAATGTCATGATAATGTTCTAGTGTGGTTGGTTGAGGAATATTATGTAATGATAACTTTTGTCAACAACCGGTGAGACTTAGGATTCTCTTGTTATGTAAAGATTACAAAGTGGGTATAAGATCATTTCCTTTGAATATGGAGGGTATGTTGGACATACGTGAAGTATGTGTAACAATATATTAAGTATTTTTCATTTAGGTGGTCAAGTCTAGTTGGTTTTGTTTAGTTAAAAACATTGTTATGTGTATATAGTTACATGGTATAGTGTATGGACTATATGCTATCTACAACCTTTGAAATGATTATTTGTGTTGTACTTGGTTTTAGTTTATATAATATAATGAAGTTTATGGTGCTATGATTTTTACCTAAAAGGGTTCTCCCCTTGTGAAAAAATGTGTCTATTATGTGTGCCATTTCCTTTGAACTTTGGAAATTTATTGCAGGAACCTATTGGTAGATCATGAAGAGGGGGTTCAAGAGAAAGCGGGCATGTATTTCTTCCCAATGGAACAATGGGTTGGGGTCTTTCTACTTCATCTTACCTTGTCATTTCTACTTCTACTTAAGCTCTTGCTTCTATGGATTATTTTTCAAATTATTCTTCCTCTGGGAACTCAATGTTCAAAGGTGGTTAAAAAATGGGAGAATTTGAAGGTGGGGTATCAACAAGAGTTTGGATAGGATTTCCAAGTGAGCTGCTTGAAGACCTAGATGGGGATAATGTTTGATAAAAATAGTAGGCCTTGTCTCTAACTTTTCCTTGCTAATTTTTCAAATCCTTGAAAGTAGGGTCAATAATTCCTCTTGATCTATTCAACATGGAGTATCTCCTTTTAACCAACTTTTGGAAATTATTTCAGTAGGAATACGAAAGGAAACTGTGGAATATGAAAGGTCACATGAAGAAATTGACAGTGTATCCTTTAGAAATGGATTTTCATGAACTCATTTTTTTTTTTAATTTTTTTTAATTTTTAGACCTTATAGTTGTATTTTGGGTGTAGATGCCACTAAATCTGCCCCATGGTGGGCACCAAAAACTATTGGCAAGAAAAATTTTTCGGGGAAAAATTGGTGGATTTATTTCCAACACTCTCAAAGTCTAAGTCCCTCTACTTAACCGATGCAGCTGTCGTATATGCATGCCTGAGTAAAAAAGTTGATTTTTCTGGTGGCCTTGCAGTCAAGGATCCAATAGGGGCACTCAACTGACAATGTGGTAAAGCTAGCAATCTCTTGCTAGGGGATACTTTGTCTGAAGAATGGGAAAGGGGAGTGAGAAAAGAGGTAGGATAATTAATGTTGTAGGTAGAAAATTAGATTCTTGCACACACTAATTAGAAGTTTCATCACATGCACTAAATTAAGAGGAAACAACTATGCAAGTAGCAATAAGAAAAAATAGGATTTGATGAACACAAAGTATAAAAAAATACCTTAGTCAAAGAAAGATATAAACTAATTCTTCTTGTATTGATTGCTCAAACCAAAGTTGTACATAATGGAGAAATGGAGGAAATTTGATAATTAGGGGAATGGAAGAATTTGGCTATCTCTTTTGTTCTCTCAATGCACTCTTGAGTTTACAAAATCAATCACCAACCCTTTAAAATGGGAATTGATTTACAATTTATAGAATGAGAGATGACTCATCATCTACCCCCTATGGCTTTTCATATGTCCTCACATAACTTAAAACTTTTCAACTTCCTAGGATAATATTAAGTCCCTTTTTATAACTTAAAGGTGAATTTTACATTAGAAGCATAAATTTGCTTTTTTAATTTCATTAAAGGACATCTAAAAAGTGCACCCCCAACGAAGAATTAGAACATGAAGGAGATAGAAAGTAGGGGGAGAGAAGAGAGGAGAGAGAGAAGGAAGAAGAAGGGGGATGAACTATTGATGACAAAGTCGACATCTCCTTCTAGATGACCTAATGAGGTTTTCCACTGTAGTGAAATCTGCATCTCCAAACTCTTTCTACCTTGAGAATTTCCTTCATCTTGGCTCATAGAGACTTGTTGAGTTGAATGAATTGTTCTGCTGATGACTGTAATTCTGACCCTGCGTATGATATACCTGTGACCCGAATCATCTAGTGAGTGTTGAAAGACACTGTTGAATTCCCTGAGATGAGTCTTAAATTCCCTATGAGCAATGCCCATAGATGATCCTGAATGATGGTATTGACCTGAATGATCATCTCTCTAAGTCCCATTGTGCCAAAACTACCCTTTGAGTGTGACTTACTATTAATAGCAAGTGCCTAGATGGATATCAAGATTTTTTGATTGGGTGACCTTGTGGTTATCTGGCAAAAAATATTTGTTTTCTCTTTATTCTTCTTATTCAAATATTTTGATCAATCATTCCTATGAAACCTATATATTTTCGTGGAGTGGAGGATTTGGTGGCCATGACAGAGTTGGTTTGGATCAGTAATGGAGGACTGGGTGTCTAGAGCCATGACGTGGTGTGAAGCTGTGAAGGAGAAACAAGGGAAATAATGGCTAAGTGCCAGATTTCAAACATTTTAAAATTACACAGCAAGGGTGGGGAAAATTTTCTTAGGTATGATGTACCTCACCTCAAAGGGACATGAGGGACATAAATTTTCATGGTGTGCCAGGTGATGATATGTGGAACTTGATATGACAGTTGAGAATGAAGGCTTGGAAAGCACATGGGGGCTGGAAATTAACTCTTGAAGAGGTCACATGGGTGACCAAGAGTCTGCTTATGGGTTGGGCACATTTTTTCATGTCTGATGTCCCTCACCTCAAAGGGACATGAGGGACATCAATTTTCACGGCGTGCCAAGCAATGACATGTGGCAGCGATCCAAAGGTGAAGGCTTTGAAATCCCACAAACACCTGGGGGCTTGGAATTCCCTTTCCTATGATGTTTCTCTTTTCTCCTAATTCCATCAAGATCTCCCAGAATCACCTTCATAAGCCTATCAGTTGTTTTGTCTTGTGCACTGCCTAGCCCTGTGAACCCTGATTTTAGTGAAATTGTCCCAACTTATCTGGATCCTTCATGAATCTTCCTAAATAAAATACATGATTTTTCTATACATTTTATTCACCTCCATGTCTGGTTCATCTTTTCTATTTTGCTCCATGGGGTTTTTCTAGTTCTAAGAAGGCTAGTGATAGCCCTTCCCATAACTACCTGAAATTTGCATTTTTCATTAAATTCCTAAAATCACCTAGGGGGGTTGATTTGAATTTCCTAAATCACTTAGGGGAATTAATTAACACCAATTGGGAGGTTATTGTACTGATTTTGTAGACCCAGGGTGCCTCGGAATGATAAAACATGAAATTTTTGGTACAGTGTTATTGTTATCATGCTTAGAAATTGTCAATTTCCCTGCTGCACATTTGCATGACAACAAATGCCAAGCATCATCGCAACATGTAATGATATGTAAGAAGTCTATATTCAAAACAAGAGAACAAGTGAACTTGCATGTGTATATAGAAAAGATAACGACATACTAGATATCTAACTAATATAGTAAGAAAAGTGCAACATGTAACTTATATAAGAAAGCAAGAGTAAGTGCAACCAAGATATGCAAGATACCATGTATGAGTGAGATGGAATGTTATGTAATATGAATGTGATAGGATCAACATGTCCCCCAGCGGATGTGAATGAGATGTGTATGAAATGCGTTTAATTTATAAAATACCCCTCAAAAATGAAGAATAAACCATAGAACAATAGTGATTCATCAAGAAATGGTTTAAAAATATATGCTAGAAAGATAGATCATGAAGCACAAAGCATGAAATACAAAAGAAGGTGAGGTTCATTTTAGATTGAGACCCTCAGTAGTTGAGTATGAACCATGGAGCTAGAGTGTGTCATAGGGTAGTATAATGTATGATAATGGAATGCTTAGAAATATATATCGTGAAGTGCAGAGCTTAAAATGTGCAATGTGTGAGGTTCATGGATGTAGTATTCACTCAATAGTCAAGTGTGAGGTTTAGCACAAGAGTGCATCATATAGTAATGATGATACAATATTTGTATCAATTTTTGTGATGAATCTTAACAATAGGAAGTATGAAACATGGAGCATAAGAGTAAGAATGATAAATACCTAATGATGGTAGAAGGGGGAGGAAGTCAACATGATGCCCCCCGAGTGTATGAAGTGTATAAGAATCTAGCAATATCATCTAGAAGATTGTCAATGTCATGGTCAAAGCCAAACAAATATGGATAAGACAATTGGTAAGAAATTATATGAGGTTGTTCATATAAAGAATCATTGCATTGTAAATTATACAATCCCATTGCATATTCTTCATTAGTGAAAGGTGGTTGTGGACAACCATGTGCATACCATCAAGTGATATTTTGAGCATAGCCAAGAAATGAATCATGTCAAATAGAAATGCGACCAAAAGGCATACAAAACATGATACTAGTGTGATTAGGATCTAAAGCATTGCATTGTAAATTATATAATCCCATTGCATATTCTTCATTAGTGAAAGGTGGTTGCGGACAACCATGTGCATACCATCAAGTGATATTTTGAGCATAGCCAAGAAATGAATCATGTCAAATAGAAATGTGACCAAAATGCATATGAAACATGATACTAGTGTGATTAGGATCTAAATTACCACCAATGTAATCAAGCCAAGAAGTTACCCGAGTTTAAGTGGAGAGGAACAAGGAGCACATGAAATAAATTCTATTAAATGAAAGACACAAAGGCCATAAGAAGAAGTGAAAAAGACACATCCATGATAATAATGAGGAGAATGAGGTGGTAGGTGGAGATCATCAAGTGTGAAGCCAAGACATGATAAGCCATCATGTGTATAAATAGTGTCAGAGAAAATGTGATAAAATGAAATGTGAGGCCAATAAGAGACATGCATGAAAAGAGTGCATGTGAAAGGAAGAGGTTCCAACACAGATTTTTATTGGAGAGATGAAGCATATGGTAGGGTTTCTAATGAAAAAAAGGATCCCTGGAGACAAATCATTTCTCTGGTAGGGGAAGGAGGTTCTGTGAGTTGATATTCATCATTTAGGTATGTAGGAGGATTATGAGGATGATCAGAATTGTGATAGAGGAATGGAGTAGAGAGAGTAGTGAGTGGGTCAAAGTTGCAATATCTGAACACATCATGATTAACAAGAATGGTATATGCATAGCCATCATATAGGAATTTATCACACTAATGAACTGTAGAAGGTACTGCATGCATAACGTGAAGCCATGGCCTACTATGTAAGAAATTGTATTGGAGTTCGGCATCGATAACAAAGAATACTATAGGAACAGATGTAGGACCAACTATTAGAGGTAAGGTGATAGTTCCCATGCATGGGAATCCAGAAGAATCATAGCAATGAATATAAATGGATGTTGGAATGACATGAGATGAGGATAGGCCGAGATATTGAATAAATGTGAGATTACAAATCTTGAGCTTAGATCCATTATCAACTAGCACTCACCTAATGCCTATGTTATAGATGCAAGCCTAAATATAAAGAGGAGGATCACTGTCGTAAATAGAAAGAGAAAAAACTACATCAGATGGGAAAGTAAGGTGCTGAGAAAACACATCTACAAATAATTGATATACATGATCCGGAGGATTATTAGAAGGAATGTAATTATTATCCAGAAGAGAGTTGATTTTAGCCTTACATTCAACATTAGCTTACAAAAGGGCATAGATTGAAATATCCATGGTGAGAGGATCCTAGGATAATGAAAGAAAGAGGAAGAAATGATCTAAGAGTGTTTGAATATGGGTTCACCAAATGATTTAACAAAAATAGATTTATTGTTGAACCCTAATGTTGCAGAGTCACGTATGATAAATAAAAAACTAAAGTACATATTTGAAACAAGCAGTAAACTAAATAAAATATGAAACCCTAAGTGCAAGAGAGAGTGAGAGAGTGAAGGAATTAGCTAATTTATGTGTGATTCATGAATTGATTTGGATTGGAAAACTGATGAACGTGAAGGAAATATTATCACAATTTTTCACAATGTTTTTTGGAATTTTAAAATAAGGCCAGACCAGGGCGCATGGACTAGGTCAGGGGCTCCTAGGCACTAGATTCTGCTTTTGGGTGCCTGTGACTGCGCAGGGGCTCAAAACTTTTTTTTTTTGGTGTTACAAGATTGTTGCTAATAGTCATTGTTGGTCACATTTATGTCACACCTTGATCACATAAGTCGCTTGTAACCTATAAAACGCTCAAACTACATCAAATCCTAAAAAGAAAAGATGCAATATGGGGATTCAGACTGACCTTGATGATCACTCAACTGAATGAACTTACAACAGAGTGTTGTAGTAAATCTCAAACTCCATGTAGTTCTTATACATGTGTGAAAGAATCATGCCCTAGGAATCCCTTGTGCAAGCACGCTTGATAACTATATGTACCAATGTAAATAGATGTGTGGATGGGATAATGGACTTCCCCCTCCTATGTGTGTATATAGAAACTGTAGTCCCTTATCCCTTGTAATTAATGCGAAATAGATGCCTTAAAGTGCTTTAGGTGCCTTTAGATGCAATCTTAGGTGCTAGATAGTATGCTTAGAGCTTGGTCCTTTATTTTGGTCACATAGATTTGTATTCATATGAATCACTTGGTTGAATTTTGTAATTAACAACTGGAAGGTGGAACCATAAGAAAATAAGATGCCAAAAAGATAAAAGAGACCTAAAAGAAGTGAGTAAGATAGAAAAGGGTCAGGGGCGCTTAGGGGGTAAGGGGACACTTGGGCGCTAGTGTCCTGTAAAGGTGCTAGTTTCTGAAGCCACAAAAGATAAAAATGTAAAGCATTGGCTGAGCTGTAGGGTGTGAAAGACCATAAATAAGCCAAAAAATAAAGCAAAGAGGCCAAAGATATATTTCAATTACTAGTTTTCTCTCTTAGGAGTCATATGAACGCAAGTATGCTTTTAGGACCTAGAAATGTACCCAAGTGTGTGATTTTGTGTCTATAAATTTAAGCTCTTGGGAATTGTTGGAATGGATTTATTATATTTTTTGCAGTCAAATTCATATATTATACAGCCTTGGAAGTTCTTCTCTTACTCTAGGAACTGTTTGTCTGAAAATCTGTTGGGTGGGCAGATCTATGGATAGACAAGCCAACAGTGTACAGGGCATAGCCCCTCTTTGAGACATCAAAGTGAAACTGGTTTATTGCTATTCTACCAGCAGGAATTTGCACAAATCTTATAGTATTTTGAATTCAAGGGGGTTTGGGATCTCATCCTGGTGGAAATAGTTCCGACGAAGAATAGAAAGGAATGGAAGAAAGGTGGATTTGAAGGGAGAAAAGAAATGAATTCCAAAGTAGGAAGGTTAGAGGGTTTATATTTTAGGCTGGTAGTAAACAGAGCCAAACTTACTCACATAAACAAAAAAATCAATACTGATAAACAAATGACAAAAGCGTAGGTGAATCTAACAGAATAAGCATGCAGATCTAACTTAAGAGAGATCTAACATGTAACACAACAATTCAACACAAAGTCTCAATTTTGTATTAGTAATGTTCTGTTACAAGAAGGCTCAAAGTCTTTCTCTCTTCACTCTATTTTTCATACAAATTTGCTCTCTCTCTGAATACCACAAGTATTCAAGTATTTATAGAAGGAGAAGGAGAAAGAAGACAAAAAGGAGCCAACAACTATTTACAAAATATCTATAAAATATTTAAAAGTCAAAAGTTGACTTTTGGGGCAATTTCGTGGATAACAACATCCCATGATGCAACATGGATGATTTCATCATTTGTGCCAACATTCTTTCAAATATTTTTACAAAAAATGGGATTAATCCTAGGAGGAAGGAGCCTATTCGTCGTCATCCCGCAGCTGGAAAGGAGTGTCCTACTTTTTCTCAGGGGAGGTAATGTGAAATTGAGCTCGATACTCTGTGAATTTGCTAACCATCGTTTGAATTTGATTCTGAGTGGGACCCTTGGTGTGATCCCTGATGACTTCACAAGTCTCTCATTCATCTCTAAGTATTTCTGGGAGTTTGAAGTATTCATTACTTGCCTCCATCAGGTATCCAACAAAGTCACGACAAGCCAAAAGGTTATTGATAGATTCTATATCAAAAGAGGCCTCTGACTCTAAACCTTGCAACGTGATGCCTTTGAAAATATGAATAGTGTCATCTACCTTCCTCAAGGTGTATGATGGGGTGAGAAAACTTGGAGAAATCCTTAAGATGATCTGCTCCATTTGATGCATTGCATCTAGGGATTCCTCCTTGATTTTGTCTATTTTCTCCAAGACAAACTCCATCTGGTCAAGTTTGAAGAAACAAGGACTTTATTGGGGGCTCTCGGGTGATCGAAGACACTGAATTTCATCAAGTCATTGAATGGGCAGTTGAGCATCTTTTGGAATGTCTCGTGTTGTAACCTGGCATGGTCCAACTCTTCGGAGATAGGTCTTGCTATTGCATGGAGTTCCTTGTTAGCTTGAACTATATTTTGATACAGCTCTGTGAACTTTGTGATCACTTACTCACTATCTTTGAGGATCTGCTCTCTCCAAGCGGAAACTGCTACACCTTGCTTTCCAATCTTGGCGTACTCATTTATCTTCTCCTAACTAAGGGCTTCAGGAGTTTCGGTGGCAGCTACAAGAGGTGCATTTCCCATCTTCTGCAAGGCTTGGAGAAGATGCTTGTTTTGTTCTTTTAATATTCTCTTCTCTTCCTTTACTTCTTGAAGCTTTTTGCAAAGGGCATCCACTGCAAATAAGGCCTCTCCTTTCAGGATTTTTGAGGATGTTCCCATTTTGACCTGAGTCACTGTGAAATTTTTAGGAGACAAATCTTTTTTCTCCTTTGTGGGATTAGGGTATGCGATCTCCATAACTCTTTCACCTGAAGCACTTTGAGAGAAGTGGGTTATGGCCTTTTACTTCTTAGCCCCTTTAGTTGGAATAACGGAGAAGTCCATAGGTGTAATAGGGACTTTCCTCTTGTGTTGGCTCAGGTGTTTAGAGATCCATTCTGGACTTAAGGGAGTGGGACCAGAGGAAGAGGAGGAAACAGGGGTGGAAGAAGGAGCAACTGCAGGGGATACGAGGAAATGTGTCAAGACACTCAGTGGCAACATTGAGAAAGAGGCCAACACGCCAATGCTCATGGGGTAGGAGTGACTGCAGGAGAGGAAACCTTGGGGGTGGAAGGGATCTGAGAGATGAGGGAAGAAATGCTAGGGGAAAGATCCACAAGAGAAGAGATGATGGAGGAAGAGGAAGGGGGAACAATAGAAGACGAGGGAGAAGACACAACCAAAGGAGTGGTTGGTTGAACGAAATGAGGAGGGGAAGGAGGAGTGGGAGATGGGACGGTGGGAACTTACTAGTTGTAGTAGTGGAAACATCTTGAGTGGATGTTCCCATTGGAGCACTTACCGCTTCTTCTTCTTCTGGGGATATAAGGCTTACTACCTGCTCCTCGGTGGCGGAAGGAGGACTCTCAGGAATTTCCTCCTGGGCAGTGCTTAGCTCTCCCTCTTTATCTTTTCCTTTGCCTTTAGGCAAGTGCTTTGGCTTGGTAGGTGCATTTCCTAAGGGAGACGTGGTAAAGTCTACTCCAAGGTAGATGAGACTATTTTTCTTACACCAATGCTCAGTGCGTTGCAGAGTGCCCTTGACCCTTTCCTCTATAGTCTGAGGTGCCTTGTTTCTATCAATTTTAGCAAACAACCAGTTGTCCCCATCCATGTCTTGATAAACCTGATCAACCTCTTGATCAATTACTTAGAAGCCCTTTGGGACAATGGCCACACCATATTGAATGATATTTTCCAGGGCTAGGCAGGAGTGATCCTTTCCTCTAAGCTTGAATTTTTGATACAGATCGATGTAGATATCTTCGATCTGAGGGACATGAATTGGATTGAGCTTTTCCCTTGGAAGGAAATCACGAGGATCAAAGGTTGGCCTCACTGGGAAATCATGCTTTAAGTTGAGAAATTCAAGCTCTACAAAAATTTCCTAGGCTTTGCTCTGTGAAGTGCAGGTGTACCTACCCACTATGAGGGGGAATGGATTTCCACCCTTATTTCTTTTCAAACAATTCTCATGGTACGTGATAAACTGTCTAGACAACTCCAATAGGATCAACTTGGATCTCGCATACCTCGGCAACTTAGTGGGCTCTCCCAAGAAGTTAGCAGATCTGAGATAGGTGAAAGTGGGGAATTGCGTGAATAATGCTCCCCACTTCTCTGTGGTAGTGACCACACTTTTGGTCATCTGACCATGAGTCATGTTGGGCCTCAAGAGGTAGATGATGCCGTAGAAGAAGGCACCATTGAGGTAGATGAATTGTGCTATGCTATTTTCCAGTCTTAACTCTGGATAATACTTGTATATTATGACCTAGGGCCATACCCCACACTGATTCAATGCTAGGTAGTACCTCTCTGAGGTAGCAGCATATACTACATAAGAGTTCATATAGAACCTCCCAGTTGTTGAAAGTTGTTGAAGCTGCTTGGAGATCATGCTGCTGATAATCTCTTCCCATTCAAAACATTGATCAGGAAAATTTTTGCTCATTGTTTCTAAATATCTGAACATCCGCTTGTGAAAGTAATGGGCATCAGGAAGCCCAAATACCCTACTTAGGAAAGTGATGGTGTTACTCAGCTCCTCTAAAAAGTCACTGTGATGAATGTCTTATGGCCACCTGCTTGCCACCTTCTTGTTTTTGAGGTATACTTCATTCATCAGCTGCATGCATTTGTCTTAATTTTCATTCCATGTCTTCATGCAGTCCTCTTGGCTTACCACTACAAAATGTCGGTGGTGAGGGATACCCAACATGATATCAAAATGTCAGGCAGTGAGGTTGATTATTACCTTTCCCTTCTCATTTTCGACACATCTTGTGTCTTTATTTTTAACGACGGCCCACCAACATCATGAACTTGTTATTGATTGCGCTCACAGGGAATCCCTGCAGCAAAGTGAAGACCACTGTCAACCAATTTATCCATCCATGGGATACCTATGACCTTCTTGGTTCTAGCCCAAAAGTCCTCCATGTCGATGTGATCGAGTTCTGAATCTCTGATATCCAAGTCACACTCTACAAGGGATTCAGGCATCTTGACCCTTTGGTATTTATACTTCATTTCTTCTTTTGTTAGCTTAGATTTACCTTTGGACTTGGTTGGCTTCTTACTTGATGAAGACATGTGTGGATATGAGTTTAGCTATTGATTTGCAAGAAGAATCAGGGAAGTCCATCACAGAAGAGCCATGTTAGCTGTTAAGTCATCTATCAAAGCTTACAGAATGAAAGGTTATTAATTTACAAGCCTCTAGGCACAAGGCACAACTATATTGCAGGGGTGCAGGGTCTCAGAGGAGCACAGGCACACTCTAGGAATGTGTTGCATGGGAGAAAACAATGCCAAAGGGGGCACAGGGTGCGGAAAGGCCACACACAACATTCAGATGTTAATGTCCAATGGATGTACGCTTGTGCCATATGAAGGGTTTTAACTGTGGTGCAACTCTATTTGGTGTAGCAAGGTCTCAGCATGTGCCATTGGTGCATTATATGGTTTATGTTGCCAAATATTATGATACTGCCAAGGCACGGATTCAAAAGATGCAACATTAAGGTAAGGTGCACCAAGAAATTAAGCTTTGCATGGCGCGGGAAGGACTTGCACAACATTCAGATGTTTTTTTTACTGTATGTGTCCGTTGTGCCTGTGCTTGTGTTTTAGGAATTTTTGGAGTTTTTACAAGGCGCAGAGAAGGCTTATGTCACATGTAGGGATAGTGCACATGTGGCGTAACTGTGTTTGGTGTAACAATAATGAAACTTGCACTGAAGAAAACACAGTGTATGTTTTGTAAAAAACTTTATGATTCACTCTTTTGATAGGCTTTGTGGTTTTTAACTCTTTCAACTCATATTTTGACAGCAAGAGGAATGGAGGAGAGAAGGGACAGGGGTCCATCTGAGGTAGGGCCTTCCAGGTTAGAAAATCTGGAAGGAGAGTAAAAATGGTTTGAAGGTGGGTTTGCAATAGGTGTTGGGAGTGAAGCTATCTTCTTAGGTTCATTGTTATTTTTAGTAATAATAACCACCTAAACCAATCATAGAAACCACAACAAATCCAAAAGAAAAGAAAGGACCACTTACCAAGAATATATAAGATAGAGGAGATGATGTGGGGTCCACGAATGTGACAAATAGTGACACGCGGGGCTGACAGGAACGCTGACAAGTTCAGAGGAATAACCTTTTTCACTTTTTTTTAATTGTGAAAATGACAGGTTGGATGCACCTATATATAGCAAAAGGTGCAATAAATGCACCACCAAATTTTCTTAAGGCACACCAAAATGGATGTCGACAAGAAAAGATTTGCACCCTAGGCACAACTTTGAGAGTGTCAACATTGCTTTTTCATTGCCCACTTCGCAACTTAGAGAGGTGCAACATTTGGTGTGTTGAAAAGTTGGCGCATGCGCCTTGGTGCACCTTTTAATAGGTGCAACATTAATAGGCACAACATTAAGAATGTTGACACTCAATAGAATGCACCAAAGGAAGTAGAGGTGGGCGCAGTTTTGTTTGATGTAACTTGAATAAAAACTACGCCCAACCTAAAAAGGCGGCCGAAAATGGCCAAGTTCTAAAAACTAGATTTCTCGGAGGGGTTTTATGCCATTTCCGAACGTTCAAGAGACCTCAAAGGGGGACCAAAACAGAAATTTTGGTATGGTTACCTACAAAATTTCCCTTGTCAATTTTACAGGATAACAGGAACGAAGGTTCCACTTTTCAGTTCCTGTTTAGAACCCCAAATGCATTTTTGGGAACTTTTGTTCCTCCTTCCACTCTAAAATGTGCTTTTAGAACTACTTGGTTTCGATTTGAGGCTCAAAATGCACCATGGTTTCTTATTGAACTCAAAAATATGCCTTTTGGAAGTTTTTGGGTTCCTATTTTTTTGTTGAGGGTTGCTCTTTTTCACTTTGGTTCCTTATGGGAACCAAAAGTGTGCTTTTGGCAATTTAGTGGTTCCAAATTCTATTTTGATGTCGATTTTTCACTTTTTGGTCACTTAAGTTGTTTCAAATTTTATTTTTCTATTGGGTTTACACTTTTGTAACTTGAACGACTTCCACCTTCTATTTTCCCATTGACATGCACTTTATTGGTTCTCGTGTCCTAATTTTTCATTGGTATGACTTGAAGTTCCACTTCGAGTTCAAGAATCCACCCATGAACCTTGGAGGCTCCTTATGAAGGTCAAAAATCTTCCTGATAACCTTAGAGGTTCCACTTGGAGTCCAAAACTTCACCCAAGAACCTTGGAGTTCCTCCTGAAGACCAAAAATGCACCCAAGATCTTTGGAGTTCCTCATCCACTTCAAAATTATGTTTTCCCTCAAAAAATCAAAAGTAAAATCACTTAAAGAAACTTTCCAATCATTCCAACTCCATTTTATACCAAAATTTCAACTCCATTTTCTCCGTGAACTTCATTTCTTCCTTCCATTCCTCCATGTAAAGTTGTTGATGCCCTAATTTTGCAAAAAATCATATCTTGAGCTTCCATGGGCCAAATCCTTTGATATTTTACATGCGTACCCTCCAGAAAACTCCTTTAATATGATCTAAGACTCAAGGAATATAATGAATTGGTATTTTTAATCTTTCCATTTGAAATTTTCAGCTATAAAATATTTATTTTCCATGGTTCTTAAAAAAATCTAAGTGCTCATATCTTGTAAACATCAAAGACAATCTCCATGAAATCCTAAAAAGAAAACCTTTCTATTGATCTATTACTCACATAATAGAGTAGAGGGATTCATTCCATGTAATTTGGTCATGGTTTGTTTGCAAATTCCATTAAAACACTCACTTTGTAGCGAGATCTTGTTTTACAATTTTTCACAAATACCCACAAGAGATCTACAAAAAAATTGCATTACTTATTCCTATCAACAATACATTTCAAAAAAATCTATTCACATGTCATTTGGATGATTTTTTGTCCTAAAGTGATCTAATCAATATGTAATCCCTATAGACACCCCAAAATTACACTCATGTTTCCACTTGTTCTTAGTGTTATCATAATACATCTTGTTATTCACCCATTTGTGATTAATTGATTAAATTAATTAAATTAATACACATTGTACCCTTTGGATTAATTAAATTAATCCCATGTATCCTTAGTACCCATTTAGCTAAGTTAATTATTATTTATTAATTAAATAATTAATTAATTGTGTGCACATCCTAGTCATCTACCACTTGATCAAACTCCACTTAGACTCCATTTGGACTCTTTATCCTTATCGTAGTTAACTGCACTTCTAGAATCCTAGAAAGGCGGGGGAAATTAAATTACACGTACATACCACCTTTCCAGATGCAATTTTTCAAAATTAATTGATTTACTACCCCCAACACTTGAAAATTCCCACAATGCTATTTTTAGCATATTCATTCATCTGTGTATAACCAACTATAACTATTTATGCTCCATAAATTGCAGACTTACCTTCCTTACAAATACAAATGCAACTTTTTGCAATTAATTACTTTACCGCCCCTGACACTATTGTAATTTCCCATAATACTATTTCTAGCATATTCATTCATCTGTATATAACCAACTTTAACTACTTCTACCTCTATAAATTGCAGGCTTACGTTCCTTACAAATCCTCTTGAATCTAAAGTACAAAAACTCTGTTGAATTCGTTGTGTTGGTAGCAATTGCATTCAAAGTTTGGAGAGTATTCAAGAGCATCCACATTCATTTTTGAAATTCATTTGCAAGGTTTCACAGGAGACCCTTATTGAGGTTTACATTGGAAAGGTTACTGGAAGGTTTACAAATTATTTGTTTGTCTTTCATTACTGTGATTTTTCATATCTTACATTTTGGCATGCCTAGTGGGACTCACACCCCTCCTCTTTCATTTTTGTTTCATTTTGTTTGTCTAACTTTGTTTTGGAGTGCTTCTATTGTTGTGCAGGTTTGGAAGTAACAACATTGTTATTATGCAGGGTTAGAAGCAATAACACAATTGTACTTGTACCACCTCACATACAAAAAAACACAATTGTACTTATACCACATCACATACAAAAAAACACAATTGTACCTATAACACCTCACATACAAAAAAACAAAAACATATTTATTGTTGTTTGTTTACTGTGTGTTATTGCTAACATTTTTTTTTGCATATTACTGGTTTTACACATTTACAAGTTTTATATTTGTAATGGGTTTTGCTTTCTGATCCTTCTATTACACACATCTATTATTTGTTTTTCTTGTTTTTGATCCATTTTCTGCAGCTATCTTCTTTGACACACAAAACATATACACCTACCCAAAAAAGAGCACATGTTAGATTACATTTCAAAAAAATATACATACAAAATATCTATAAACACTAAAAAACAAAATTTTCACCAATATTAAACCCCCAAATCCTAGATCCACCCCATCCCCACACTCTACCCCATTCCCACCTCCCTTTGGCTCATCCCTTCCCCTTCCCCTTCCCTTCCCTCTTCCCCTTCCCCTTCCTCTTCCCCATCCTAAATACCTAAATCCCACAGACCAAACCCCTAAAACCTTCCCCAAGCCCCGTTCCTTATCCCCGTTCCCTCCCTACCCCGCAAGAAAACCCCAACCAGACTGTTTGTCCCATCCTCGCTACCTTGAGCCCTCAGATCTCTCCACTCCCCATCCCCCGTCCATAACTACCCACCTAATCAAGCTCTCCCCACTACCAATCTCCCCCCTACCCTGAACCCTGCTCAACGATTTCAGCTCACTGAGCCATCTCCCGATCTATCACCACACATCCCAACCCTATTCCATGTTCCCCACTTTATGTGATCCACATACCCTGACCCTGGATGACTCGGCCCTCCCCAACATTATCACTTCCTGCCTCACCTTTCCCTTCCCCGGGATGGCCCGAGCCCTCCCCTCTACTAGCCCCGAGCTCCTAGCCGCGCCCCAACTGAGCCACCTCATCCCTCGAGCCATCCCTGCCTTGTTTCCCACTCACCGAGCCCCTCCACCACTTTACCCTGCACATTCAACAATGAATTATTATTTTTAGGTTTTTTTTTGTTTTTAAAGCTTAAAGTTAGGTTAGAACCACACTTAAATTTAAGTTTAGATTCGATTTTCTTTAACTTAGTTTATTCTTTTAGGTAATTAATTTTAGTTAAAACACCTAATTTATTCCTTTTTTAATTTGTCATTTGTTTCATTAGTTTGTTTAATTTTGTTTAATTAACTTATTTTATTTCTTATAGTTTGTAGTTTGTTTCGTTAGTTATTCCTAACTTTAATTAACTCATTTTGGACTTTTAACTACATGATTCAGTGCTCTTTTATTTTGTTTATTTTGTTATTTTCGTTATAATGGACTAATTGTGTTACTTTATCTTGTAGGGATTTTAGGCATTTTCAATTCACCTTATTTTCACTCCTAATCATCAAATTTTCCCACATAGGGTTATTGGATGTTTCAGTCCAATTTTTATCATTTTTTGCATACTTTTCCTTTATCATTTTATTTTGTTTTTGTGAGACTAACTGTGACACAATCATGCGTATGCTCTTCCCTCACGCTTTCTAAGTGCTCTTGGGAATCAGAAACATGGTCGTTTCTTTTTTTTTTTGGGGGGAATTAATGTTTCACTTAACCAAATCCAACCCACACATATGCTCTTTCCTTGTGCTTTTAAAGTGATCTTGGAAATCAAAAACGTGGGTTTGCTTCTGTTGTTTTATTTTTTTTACCTCATTTCAGAAAACTTTCTAATCATTGTTTGTAGGACCTACTCTCACACAAGGTGGATAAAAAATTCAAAAACTACTAACTATAGGTTTCTAAAGGAGTATAATCAAACCACATTTAAATCAAAAGATTAAAAAACATCACATTCAAAACATTGTATTTGTACGTTCGGTAAGAGCTACGACTCGAATGCTTAACTAGAACATAACCCCCTTGGCATAATCCTTAAGATACAACAAAGGGGGTGGTTCTAGGAACCCCAAAGTAGTCTACACATTGAGGGAACTGGTGGACAAAATGGGAATTTTTTTATCCTACCTGACTAATAAAGCCTTGTGAGTTAGAGTCACAAATATCCTTAGTGGCAACCCTAGTGCGATTCATTCTGAGCAAGATCTTTGCTCAAGGTTTCAAAGGGGGTAAATTAATCTCATTATCTAGTAATAACGTTGTGTTCACTAAGATATTTTTGTGAAACCTAGTTGAGAGAGCCACCCAAGAAGCCAAACATTGTCCAAGCCAATTTAAGGTAGTGGCCACAAACAAACATTCAAACAAAACCTTTTTTTTTTTTTTTTTTCTTCTTTCATTTTTATTTCTTTTTGTAGTAGTGTCCCACACTCACTTTTTCCCAAATACTTCTTGTTTGGGATCCATATTTCACTTTTCTTATCTTTTTTTTTCATTTTCCAAACTATCCTTATTTGGATTCTGCTTTCATCCTCATTTCATATGTTATCATCTTCTTTTCTTCTCGTTATCGGTCATTCACTAACCTTCATTTTACTCTCAAATTTCCTTTTTTTTGGAACTTTCATCTCTTTTTCATTATTTCAATATTTTTCATCCTTATTTCCTTCTCCACTTTATCTTCTTCATTCATTTGGAGTTTTTATTCACTTATTTGATTATTCCCCTTTCACGATTATCAAATTCTTCTATCTTTCATATTCACCTCCTTTTGAGTTCATATACCATTTCATTCAACACTTAAAAATTTGGATTGTATTTCCCAATGTTTAAGTTTTCATTTCCTTTTTGACATTAAGTATTAAGTTTTAGATATCCATGTCCTCACTTAAGCACTTTCATCTCATGAATCACATCTTAACGATGTTGTGTTCCTCTTTGTCACAACTCAATTTCATCACATTTTATCTTCATTCTCCTCTTGCATCCTTTAGTTTGAAAAAATCATTGTTAAACTATATACGTTTTCTTTCTTCAAGTATTTAACTTGATAACATATTTGTTGCATTCTAGAAACTTCATCATATCTTCTTTCCAACATTTACACTATCAGTATTTGAGTCTTATCCCTTCATTAGCCTCTTCCTTCTTAACTAATTATTTTTAAGGGTTGATCACATCACATACGATTTGAATCCTTTTTCAAACCCTCTTCCCATTTAGCATTCACTTTTGCTAGGTGGTAGAGTGCATTTGCAATCAATCTATCCCTGCTTCGTCACTCTAGAATTCACATTGTTAGAGGTTGAACACATTTAGAATTTTGTCACTATAACCCTCCTCCATTATAGTATTCACTTTATTAGAGGACGAGAATATTCATCACATCAGGCCACTCTTCCATCTTGGCATTCACTTTGTTAAGGGTTGAGTTTATCAAACACTTTCACACACTTTCATCTTGACATTCACTTTGTTAAGGGTTGCATAACTCATATATTCCAAACCTATTTCCCATATTATAATTCACTTTGTTAAGGGACAAGTTATTATCAAACTTAATCACACACCTCTCTTCCATCGTCAAATTCACTTTTCTATGGGATGAGTTATCTTTCGCATATCTCTTTTTCTCCCCCCCTCTTTTAAAAATGATGGGAACACGACACAAAGATTATAGTCCTTTTGGAAGGGGCGAATGACATCTAAATCCTTTTGGAATTTTTTATAGTGATAATGAAAAAAAATCTGAGGATGATCAGAATGAAATCTCACTTGAAGAACAATCCCGTGTTGAAAATATTTTACGTATGAATAAATACTAGTTTTTTCTTTGTCTCCTTAAGATGGGAGAAAAATTACCCTCTGATTTGGATGAAGCTAGTTTACAAACATTACTTGGAAAACCACCACTTAACAAGAGTAAACCTTTCATTTCAAAAAACAATGATGATGAGGCATGCCCTAGTCACACGAATAATGGTGATCGAAACAAGTCCACCTTGAAAAGCATCAAAGGAAATGCATCAAACAAAGAAAAATATGACAAAAGGAACAAAGGAAAATCAATTGATTCTACCAAAAATCCTGCTCAAGCCCTCATGAATCAAATTAATGTAGATAAATACAATGATCCTACCTTCTTGCCTCTTTCTACAATAAGAGATCCCTTGGTAACTTTCCAAGATTCAACTGTGAATGTAACCATGCAACCAGTTTCACACAATTGTCCTACAAAAATTAGATTTCTTTTGAGGCTTAGAACATGCCTCACTTCTTTCAATATCCATGTGTTTCCATTATGTAGTTTAAGATAAATTTCACCTTTACCAGTAATATTTCATGGTTCATCATCTCCTAGATAAACATGCCCAAAATTACCCTGGAATTTTTTTTCTAAAATAACCCTTATTAGGGGTTACATGGAAAGAAGATCCTAAATCTAAAACCCATGAATCAATTTTATTTTCCAAGGAAAGAATTAGGGCATCTTGCCTTACCTCTTTTGTAGCAACATTTTCCTCTTTAACTTTCTCTAGTACATTTTCTTTATTTTCCTTGAACCAACAATCCTTCTTTGCATGTCCTTTCTTTTCATAATTCTAGCAGGTTATTCCTCTACCTCTAGATTTAGATCTGCCATTCTTAGACTTTGATTTCCCATTATTATTTCTCTTGGATCTCTCCTTACACCTTCCCCTACTTTCTACATTCAAAACATTCCTAGATGATGATTCTCATGCACTTTTCCCAAGTATTTATTCATTTAGGATTATACTAACCACATCATCAAACTTTAAAACATATTAGCAGACATTGTATTACTAACAACCATTACCAAGTTATCTCAACTATTTGTCAAAGAGCTTAATAATAAAAGTGATCTCCCTTCATCCTCAAATGGAATACTAATTGATTTTAATTGATTTACAATAGACTGGAAATATTTCAAATGACTTGATGCAGATCCACCTTCTTGCATCTTTAAATTAATTTTTTTCATTAAATAAACTTTATTTGCAGCACTAGGTTTTTCATATAGATTTTCTAAAGATTTCATCAACTGTACCGTAGATCCTTCTTCGGTAATATTTGAAGCCAAAGATGTTTTCAAGATAAATATTATAGATTCCTAATCCTTTCTATCAAGAATTTTCCATTCTTCATTAGTCATCTTTGCAGGTCTTGCCTTCTCATCCAACGATAAGTATAAATCTTTTTTATACATATAATCCTCCACCTACATCTTCCAAAATATATAGTCATGACCATCAAATTTCTCTCCTCTAATTTTTCCTTCTTCTCCCATTGCTTTTCTCCCACTCAATCAAAAATCCCTCTGTGAGTAAATATGTCAACACACACAAAACTCAAACAAGGAAGCTCTAATACCAGTTTTTGGGGTTAACACACTGGTTGTACATATATATTAATTAGATCTAAGAATATAAGCAATCAATATGGAAATAAGAAAGAATAATAATATAAAATATTTAACGTGGTTCAACTAGTGTAGGCTAGGTCCACCAAGAAACAACCAATTTATTATCACAAAGGAAATATAATGAAGATTTGCAATCTTCCACATCTTCTTAAATTTCTTGTACTTTTTTCTCTACAAATTTATCCTTTTTCTCTCTAAAGGAAACTTCTCTTAATTCTCAATGAATTCTCACTCTTCTAACCATATATTTATGCTTATATATGCATCTAAAATCTTAGGGAAATTTAGCTATGCAGTTACAACCATTAGATTCAATTTACAACTAAAGATAGATATAATCCCCATAACTTAATTATAGAAGTCACACATAGGCAACTGATGTCGGTTAGCCTTAATCAATACCAGTTCCTCCTTTCCTGACTAATACCGGTCCTTAGTAATTTTTGCATTATGACATGGTCTTAGGACTCTCTTGGCTTAGGAATGCTAAATCCATACCATCCATATTTCATTAATGCCTTAATTTTTTTACATTAGAGTCACCTTATCACTATTCAATGCATCCCACCATGGACTCCTTTGTCATTAGCTCCTATTACTACTTATAAATGCCTCTATCACTAGTGTACCTACTTCTATATATTCTCATGAAGGCCCCAAGGATTTGTGGTGTAGAGGATCTAATCCAAATTATCTCTAATTTTTTAGTTAAATTTTTTCCCTCAAATCATGTCTTAGCTTTCCCTCTTCTTTATTGGTTAATTTAAAATTAAATGCCTACACTCATTTATGATATTAAGTTCCTACCCTTACTCTGAGGATCTAAAAAAACTCCTATAACACTCATATGTTATTCATATCTATCTCCACTTCCCTTTGAACAATACTGTCTACAAGAAAATCCAATGATCAGTCAACAAGGTTTATAGACTATGATCTAACAAGAGATCTATCACATTCCCTACATTCTTATAATATCACTCTCTTCTTGATGCTCATGATCCCTCTTACTGCCTCTGTCTATTAACTTCTAGTTGTATCTCCATGCACACTAACCCACTACTAGTTTTCTATAACCTAATGAGGCTTATTTATAGGTCCATCATACTCAAATATCCCTTCCATATTTTTTATCACCTTAAATTTATCTGAGATCTCTTATTCCACCATGCATAGGGTGATTAGACCACCACTTCTTAATTGAATCTTCCCAAATAACATAAATCTCATGATTAGCCTTGTGAGGATACTAGCCCTCCTAAGGGATAAGTTCTTAGATACCTAGAAATAAACATGAAATCTTAAAAAAAATAGTGATTCAGATGCCCGTGATTGTGTTCTCAACATACCTAAAAAGTTTCACTTTGTCCTTTGTACAAGAATGGAGATTCTGAGCCTTTGTCATAGGCTAATTAGGCCTATTTCTCTCATTTCATTGTGAAATTGAGGTCTACAAAGCTTACCTCCAAAAAATGTGAATAGGATCACTTGAGATATGATCTCCTTATGATCTGGGTTCAATTGTATGCCTTCATTCTTCTAGTTGCATGTGCATGTAATTGAATTTCTTCTTCTTACACTCTAAGATAGTCAACAGACCTTTGTATCCTCATATATTCCTCACACATGTGGCTAGAAATTTTAAACTTGGCATACTTATATAGTCCATAAATACAATCATATCCTCAAATTTTCACAAGATTTGACTGGGTAGATTTTTAATGGCATGATTCCCTAGTTAGGGCCCGAGAGGAGTTAAATGAGTCTACTATCATACAAAAGTGATTTCATGGGATAAGAAAAATATTTGTTCCTTTTTTCTTTTCTTCCATCCTAATCAAACCTTCACATATCCATGAAATGCTTTCAGTTTTTCACTGTTAAGCTCATGCTATCGACTAGGAAGTAGAGACATGCACAATCATATACATAATACATTAAACATGCAAAACAGAGATCCGATCTTGCAAACCTCAATCATTCTCATTCCATTAATGCTTAATAATTTGTTTACATTATTCTCTTTTCTTTATTCTACATGAATTATTCATTATATGGGTGTTTTATCTTAGTTAACACTAGCACTAAAAACAAAAGTCCATATTCTAGTGCAGCTAACACTAAATTTGTCTCCAAAAGATTTTCAAACTTGGAAACAAATCCCAACATTGTAGTTACAACCTAACACATGCTTACTAACTTGTTATACACATTTACATGACTCATATGGCTTCATTTAGCCTATATCCACCTTATTTAGACATTTAATCCTTTTACCAAGTATATTAACCTCTTATTACAATTATTAAATGCATATTTAAACTTATACAACTCAAGGGAGCATTATGGAGGTAAAATACCCTTGACAACACACCTAGACCCTCTAAACACCTAAGTACCTATGATGCTCTTGCATCAATTTTGCACATAATCCATTAGAATCTAGATATCTTACTATCCCTACTATTACTATTAAACATGCACATATATTTCCTCCAAATGTGACTTCTAATTTTTGCTCATGATGGATAAATCGGTCTCATAGTCCACCTCATATGGAAAAGTATCCACCTAGGACACACATCCCTTGGTACTATAGGCCCATTTCATGGTCTCTTTCTCCATGTGCATGTTGAGTTGTGGAGCTTAATTTCTTCACTTGGCATGCTTTAACAAACTTGTTAGAAAACACAGTAACTGACATCAATATCAATACATGGAAAAATCCCCTAGATCAGATAAAACTGGTGAGTGCCAGTGTCCCACCTAGGTAGTCCTACACCAGGGATAGAAATAGGTACAATACAAGATCAATATGTTTCCAGTGACATGTTTCTCCAAAATATAGTAGTAAATACTTAGTTATAGGTTACTATAAGGTATAATAGGAACAAAATCAATGTCACGTTACATACTTTAGGTAAGGGAACTAATTATTTGTTTTCTTGGGATCAAATAAGGAATGAAACCGAGGGAACATACATGACTAATGATATTCTTGGAAAACTGTGTCAATCTATGACGCAATTTCCTCCTTTTATATCTCGGGAAAACCATCAAACACGTGAAACGGCTATATGTGATTAAGTCCGTTACACGTGTTGGAGACAATCCACCACCGTCCTATATCTTTGCCAATACTATTTTCCTGGTGGGTCCCACCATGCCTCCCTCGCACGAGTCTTAAAAAGTTTATAGTATGCAAAGAAATACTGAGTACTCGTCTAACGCATGCGCTCACCCACATAAAAGTACAGGTCCATGCAGTATATACAATGTATATCTTCATCCTATGACATTTAGGCGTATTATAACTTTGATTCTCTTGCTTCTCAATCGACTTTTCTATGCCTCATACTTGTAGTGAGTTGAAATTTTGCTCGCATTTACCATGAGAATTGACTATAATGATCTTATTTTATGGGTCCAACCTTACTCTAACAAAATGGAAATGCACATATGGAACACATAACAATTTCAAGAACAAGATGCTCAGTTAAAGGTAATATCCAAGAAAAAAACACATGCATCATTTCTACTATGTACATAAGGTCACCCCTAGTGATCCTTATCCTCTCTTAATATTACAAGATAAAAATTATTACAATCACCATTCAACATGATATCAATTACTATTCTCATTCGACACGCTATCATTTACAACCCCCTTTGGCTCTCCACAAGGTATTCTCTTCTTATCTGCTATATGCTATTGAATATTCATTCACCAGAAAAAGTGGGGGAAAATGTAGACTTAAATTTATGACAATTACTACTTACATCACACCTCTAAGTATGCCATTATATACATGATTCCTAAGCAAAAAAATATACATTAGGGAACACTTTTTTTTTTCTTATATTGTTTTATTCTTTTTATACTCTTATCCATTTCTTTTGGAAATGGCTAGACAAAAATGAATTATCTCTATATTTTCCATTCTATCCTTTGAGCATCGTGAAACAATACCACCCATTAGGGACATGAGCGTACCCAGGTGCTACTATATGAACTTTGGGTTCTTATGTCCTTTTCCGTCATTTTCTCAAATTTTAAATGCCACATTCTGTGTTATCTTTTTGGAAACCAGTTATCACTTTGGGTTGGCCTTTTTGGTTGTTAATGATGAAATTAAAACAAATGAATTATATATATACATGAATTATTCACTATTGTTAGAGGTTGTGAACATTTGGGCTATTACTTCCTATTTACTACTTGGGAAAAGAGCAATATTCAAGGATTGCATTTGGGATGCATCATTCACTACATAGGAGGGGTTTTTTTGAATTCCATCTCACACATCCATCTTGAGGGAAAATTAGTTGTATCCTGCTATCTTGGTGTAAATGACACAAGGGAAACCTATATTTAAGGGATATTATTCTATCACACACTTATACACTAGAACTACATAGAGTCTGAAATGTAGTACAATGATTAGTGGTAATCACATTGGGACTGACTGTCGAGGTCAGTCTGACTCAATAATATGCATTATTTATTTCATCTAATGTTTTCTTAAGCCTTGTGAAAGTAGCTAGGGGTTATTTTGTAGGTTCAGGTGTGATAGTGAAACCCTACAATAAATTTAAAGTGATAAAGAGTGAAAGGAAGAATACATTGTCAAACCCTGAAAAGATCCTAAGCAGAGTATTTTCCAAGACACTAGTGCCTAATTTATACATTAGCACATGGGATGTCTTGTCCACATTTGGGAGGTTGTGTCTATAGGATTATTAGGTTATAATTTTCTAGATAAAGCACTCTCAGTCCAAATCCAACCTATTCCACTAAGTTTCCAGCTCATGATCAACCCAGATCTCTAGATACAAGTTAAGTCATCCCCATCTCACTATTTCTTAGAATTGTTTGTCTTTTGCTTGATAGATCTTGCTTATTAGTGATATATAGCAACGCCAATTTGATATCAGTTCTATGCCTATGATTTATTTTTGTGAAACCACAACATAAGTTAAGTTGGATCATTATAAAAAGGATTTTGTAGATTAGATTGGGAAGGTGTATTTTTCATAGCACTTATGGGTTAAGAAGGATAATTTTTAGAGTATAAAGAGCATCAATTTTCCTCCATGCATTCTTAGATAACTTGAGGAGGTTGTATGGAAAATAGATGAAATCATTAAATGAAGTATTACATATTGGGAATATATTTGGTGTAGATGTATTCCACTTTGGGTTCTTCTTTCTAAAATTATTCCTCTTTAATATTATTGAGTTGAGTTATAGTATTCCTCTTTTTTTTGTAATTTGGGTAATTTTTTGGAAGAGGTGTTAAACATGTTGCAATCTATATTAAAGGATATGGGTTTAGACCAACTCCAATTGATGTTTTTGGATTCAAATTTGTTTTACTTGATTTTAAAGTCATAGAGATTCTTTATGATAGGAGTATTTAGGGAGGAATAATAAAGTTTTAGAAATATATTTTAATGAATATTTTTAAAGGTTAATATGCATATTTGTAATATGAAGAAGAATGATTCAAAGGGTGTGATAATATCTACATCAGGTTTAATAGAATATAAATAATTTGATGTGAAAATAACTATAAAGAAGGTAAACATGGATATGACTCACTCAAATGATGGAGTAATATTCACATCAAGTTCACCACAATGTATGCAAGATAAGAATAGTCTAATAAAATATCATCTTTCTCTTCTTGATAATATAGATTAGGATAATTAGGGGACCATTCTAAGACCATATACAATTTTTTTTAAGGTGATAATATTGTGGATCTAAAATAGTATACATCTTATCTAGGGTACAGGGTTCCAAATCATAACTCTAGGATAGGTGGTGATGTATTACTAGAATCTTGATTATAGATTGATAATATAAGATTACAAACAAGGTATAAATAATTATACTAGGGTTGTAAAAATGGTTTGTAATGATTAGTAGGTTGTAAATACCAATGGGATAATTGTAAGGTAAGGATAGATAAATAATAATGCAATAGATTAAGCGTATTATACTATACTCTAAAAATACACGACCAATCAAAAAATCAATCAAATATGAAATAATTCAAATAAAATGAAATTTTAAGACACATATCTTCATGAAAACACTATTGGCGCATCAATTTACCCTAAGATCAACAAATCCTTATGAGATATTTGATGTGGCGGATAGAAAATGAATAGAATAACACCTAAGAAATCCCCTTGTTAGTGAATTAAAAGACTCAAAAGGTTAGGTAGACCAAAACAAGTCCTCAAATTTTGACCTCCTTGAGATCTAAAATTTTTTGTTCCAACATGTAGATCAAGTAAGGGATAAATTTTCAAGGGTTATATGTTGTCATAATTATAAGTTAAACATTTCCTTCACTTATATTGATTGACAAGCTACATGTTTTGGGGATGAATCATAGATCCCAAATACACATGATTGATACACTTGTACTCTTTTGGAAAAACAATAGTTCAGAGAAATTTTGGAGGAAAACAACAAGGCAAGGAAAAATTCCAAGGTAGAGCATATGTGTGTGACACTTGTCACAAAGTAGTTTATTTTTATAGGTTGATTTATGTTTTTGGGACCATGGTCATTATGGGAATGAAATATGTCTTAGATATATAATCAAAATTAGCTAGAATTGGTTAGATGAATAAGAATAAGACTATATGCATAAGCATCTAAGTTATGTAGGTTGAAGCCTAAGAAAACGGGTCAAGAAAAATATTGATATCCCTTTATACTCAATGTTCTTGTATGAGTTTCCCCACCGTTTATATACATTGATATATGGTTTTTTGTTAGATAGGATAAGAAACTTAGGAATAAATTAATTGTAGAGAGAGGATCACATCATGTTATTGAAAAAAATTGATGAATCATATATGTGTGGTGTAAGGGTGCTACCTCTTGGATTTTTTTTTGTTTTAAAAACTCATGTCTAAAAGAGTATTAATAGTTAATGTGTGAGCCAAGAGGCCCATACAACTTCTCATCACCATTTAAAACCAATATGTTGTTTTTAGATTGGGGTATTGAACTCTACCCATGAGAGCATAAACACTTTCCATAATTCTCATGGATGGTGTGTGGAGGTAATGTGCATAGGAAACAAGATTAGCTAGTTTCCAGAGAAATCCAAAGATTGGATAAGGGGATGAAAAACAACATTGAAATTGTAAAAATGAGTAGATGAGGAGATTTTTATTAGCTACTATGAGTACCCAGAAAGGGAGTGAGGATTGTATGAAAAATAAACTAATGGACAGAAACACATGACTACTAATAGTGTCGAGATGGATTATACACCACTTAAATAAATGAAAAGGGAATCCCTAAGCACTAATGTACACAAAAAGAGATAAGGGCACTAGTACTACCACCATTAGATACCAAATATATATAATCACACGATGGAATATTAATAGAAGAACATGAGATGATATTAGAAATATGTATTATTGTGTTTTACAGAATATATTCCCCATTTTATTTAGGTAGATAGCAAGATTGATAGATAGTTATATTGATTGATTGATTGCTTGATTGATAAGATTATTGACATATTAATAGGTTTATAGATAAATAGATTGATTGATAGGATAATTGTTAAGGGGAACTTTTCTTCCATACTAAGAAAATTACCCACTATTTTCATCATTAGTGACCTTATTGATGTGGTGTAGAGAAGAATTCACCAGGATATGGAAAGACCATGATGACATGATTTCAATATACCATTGTCCACTTATCATTGGAAAGATTAAAAAATAAGAAAATATATAATTTTCCTCCTATCATCAAATAGATATCGATGCAACAATATATAAAAAAATAAGAAAAAAAAACACACAAAAAACAAAATAGATGTTTCTTTTGGATTTATTTGATATTTTGAGAATTTTATGATGTTTTAACCTTTTTTTTCTTTTAAGGATTTTTATGAGTTTTAGGATATTTTTTAGATTTTTATGACTTTTAGGGGAAGGAAATGATAGGGATAAGAAGGGAATGGATATGATTGGATAGTATGCCAATGATAATTTGAAATAAATAGAATAAATAATAAACAAAACAAAAAAAAACATGAAAGTTGCCCAAGATAGGTATAAACATTTGTCTAATTCAAAATAATCTATTAGAGAATTTGTAATAGGTGATCAAATATTTCTTAGAGTTAAACCTAAGAAGAGTTATTTGAAATTAGGAAAATATGCTAAGTTAGGTCCTCGCTATTGTGGACCATTTGAAATTCTTGAAAGATTAGGAAATCTTGCTTATAGACTTGATTTACCTCCTGAATTGTCTAGAATTCATAATGTGTTTCATGCAAGCTTGTTAAGGAAATATTTTTATGAAGCTAATCATGTTATGATTGGAAGAACATAGTTATTGAGCCTACATGTGAATTTAAAATTGAACCTAAAATGATTTTGGAAAGAAGGAATAAGAATCTTAGAAATAGAAAAATTTAAGAAGTTAAAGTAAAATGGACTTTTTGTGATATTGAAGGTGCTACATGACAAAGAGAAGATTTCCCGAAGGAACAAGATCCTAAATTGTTTAACTAATGAGTTGTCTTTTGATATGTGATTTTTAGAGTAGATTTGTAACTACTGAGGACAATAGCTGATTCAAGGGGGGAGAAATGTTATGTGAGTAATTACCCTAAGCTTTAAAAAACATTTAAAGATTTGTATATTTGTTAAATACAAGTTTATAATAAATATATTGTAATGAATATCCCGAGAAACAATTAAAAATGCTTAATTTATTTATGAAAGGGTGTGAAACCATTGTGATTGTTCATAACTATCAATGAAGTCTTATAAAAGGCATGTAAATTATTCTGAGAGAGAACAATTGAATTGTGTTGTTGATTCTGAAAAAGAGAATATCAACAAAAAAGTTTGTAAATATTTTGTAAATTGAGTATGTGGAAGTAAATTCCAAGGCTGGTTAGGTACAAACAGGAGGTGGAAAAGAGAGAGGGGCATCAATGGTGTCCTAACCAGGGGTACAAAGTATAACCTTATATGGTCCTAGCCAGGTAAAGTGAACATACATGGGGTGTATAACACAGTCCTCTCATATTGTGGCCATAATCTGGTGTCTATTTCCTTTGTCTCTACATTGTAATTTGGTATTAGAATTCTTGATTTCTGTCTCAGATAAGTTTCCTCTCTGTAAAATCTCTATAAATATCTGTAAAAGTTCTGTAAATATATGTATAATGCTAATAAAAATAATTTAACTCTTCTACTTTACTTAATAAATGAATATATGGATATACTCTCTTAATTTGTTATGTATAACTTGCAAAATACGTGTTTATGTTAGAAAAAGCATTAAATTTTGGTAATAAGTTAAAGAAATAGGTAAATTTGATACGTATATATGTGTTTTAAAAAGAATATGTTAATTTAATATAGAATAAGATTGTTTCTATGTATTGGATCATAAAAATGCAATTTTAATGGTATATTTAGGTTAAATTATCTATTTTATGCATTTAACAATCATGTTTGCCATGTTTTCTATCTTGTTATAGTCGTATTACTGTACTTTATACTTTGGACCTGAAATTTCCCTTAGCTACAACTTCAAAAAAATGAAAAATTAAAACAAATATTTATTAAAACAAAAAAATTAACCATCTTAAATTGAAAAAAAAAACAAGAATTCTAAAGACATACAAAAATTTTCTAAGAAAATAAAATTTCCTGAATATGCTGGGGAATTAGGAACAGGGGAACATGTTGAAACTTGGTGTTGATAAGAGTTTCTTGCTTCCTATCCAGATTAGTGTACGAGAAATCAACTAGACATACAAAACAACATCAAATATGTAAGGGCTTGGTACCTTGGAGATGGTGATGGACAATATGGGTGCAAAGTCAATGTTGAACTCCTCATTACGATCTTAGCAGACTTGTAGCTGACATACACTAGAGAAAGATTATTTAGAGATTTTTATGCGAGGGCTTCCTGACAAAGCAGACCCGAGAAGTGTTAACTTCCTCGATGGTTGTAAACCCCCGTGTGATAAAGAATAATGATAAAATAAAAGATAAATATAACATGCAATCTGATGAACAAAGGAACCTGACACTGCTTGTATGTAGATGGTGCTATTGATCTGATCCAAACACAACGTGTAATTAGAACCACGCTACATGAACTAACAAATCATGAGAAAAGTATTTTGGGGATTAAAGTGTCGTCACAAGGACATCATGAGGATATAATGATTAACAAGAAGCTTAGGATTGAAAATAGAATTTTCCCATATTTTCTAACTTAACTTTCTAAGGGGGGAAAGCCCATATTTATAGTCTAATGATGAGGTTAGATTGCATGTTAAAAAGATAATCATGGTTGGGTAAAGTAACCCTGATTAAAAGAGGTGATGTGATTGAGTGGGGCTCACAATTTTGACTTATGGTTAAAAAGATAAGGATGTGATATGGAGTGGGAAAAATGATTGACATGGTTAGGTGAAATAATAAATTCCATTCTTAAAATTAAGAGTGGAGTGTCAGATGGGTGTATTATTGCCCATGCATTGAATAGTTTGTGAGAGATGCCAAAATTTAATTATTAAATGGGTTTATATGAAGCCCGTTTAATAATTAATTAAATTTGGGTGAATAAATGGATGAGATTTATTTAAATTTAAGAAAAAGAAAAGTGAGAGTGAGAGTTGAATGAATGTGAGATGATGGAGGGGCACTATACCAAAAATTGGTGTCTACATTTTCCCCTTTTTGTTGAGTGGTTTGTGATAGCAAGTCACACGACAAAAAAAAAAGGGTTAGATGTAAAAGGGATGGGGAAGAATAAAAACATGACCAAAGGAAAGATGCCCAAGGCGAAAAAGGATCACAATATCTATGAAAAATATGGCGGTGACTCTAATATCACATCGGTAGAGGAAAATTGCGGTCTCAACGAAGACAGTCGACAACATTCTACAAACCAGTGAGTAGGGTGAAGACCATTGTAGTATGGATGTAAACCATGATGACCAATGGGTCATAAGAAAACATCAAAATAGGCACACTGAATGCGAAATATTTTGTCTATAAGGAATCCAACAAAAAATCATGCGTCCGCAAAAGGGTCGAGGATGAAAATAATGATGTACCAACACAGGGAACAAGGAGGAAAAAACATGAGATATATATGTTGACAAGTACAAGGATGAAAAGGTGCCCCATCATATGGCACGAAGATGACATAATGGGAGATGAGTGTTGAAATAAAATATCCTAATGGGAATGAGTATGGCCACGAATGTGGATATTAAGATCAAATTGGATAAAATGTCCCAAGAGGGTGTTAAATAGGATGTTGAATAGATGTTTCTTAAAAAAGGTTTGTAGTTGAAGGAAGATGAATAATGAGGCAAAGAAGAAGGAAAGAAATCTCGCTTCTTTGACAAGTAGGAAAAGGAGTCAAGCTTTTTTTGTGAAAAAGTGGAACAAACATTCGTGGAAGATAACAAGATCAGATAGGTGATGGACGTTATGGTATCTTCCAAGACAAAAATGTCCCAGAAAGATGGGATGAAGGATGTAGATGATAGAGATAAGAGAAAACATACATGGTTGGAGTAGAGTGGACGTGGTGGAGAAGAGGAAGAAAATAGTAGAGAAGGACGATAAGAGAGGTGAGAAGGTAGATGAAAGCACAAAAGAGAGAGAATGATAGTTAATAAGAACGTAGTGGGATAAAATATAAGGGGGAAAGAAATAGGGAAGGCGTGATGGACCTGGAGAAAAAGAAAATAGAGAAAGAGAACAAGAGAACAAGGGAAGGAGGAAAATCAAATAAGAAGAAGACGAGATGAGAAGGGAACAAAGATTAGAGGAGATGGTGAATGTATAGAGATGTACCATAGTAAATAAGCAACATATATAATAAAGAGGAGAGATGGTGGAAGAAATAAATGATGAAGGACAAAGAAGAAGAAGACAAGAAAATGATAGAAGAGAGGGTGAAAGGGAGATGGAGATCAAAAACAAAGGGAGAGAAATAATGGATCATGAAAGAGATGACAAAGATGAGAAGGCGAAGAGGTGAAGAATATTAGAGAAGGATGATAGGAGAGATGAATATGAGTAGAAGGATGGAAAGATGAAGGAGATGAAGAAGTTAATGAAGATGGGAGAGGAAGTAGAATAGAAAAGAGAAAGAAAGGAATGATGAGGAGCTAGGAGACTACAGAGGAGATGAAAGAATGGAAAAGAAACTGATGTATAAATATGAAATAAGATAGGGGTGGTAGAGACATAATTTTAGTAATGGGGAAATGTAAATAAGAGGGAAACAAGAGATGATATAGCCTAAATAGGAAGGGAATTGAATCTAAGTGTTAGGGGTAAGAACCAGGTAAAGAATATGAAACAGAATGCATGGAAATGCATGTGGATTGTGAGCTGATTAAAAATATGAGACAATGATGGTGAGTCAAGTTATCAATGGAGAAGTAAGATGAAAGTGCAAGGAGAAGATGGGATGAAGATGATACATAGGAAGTGAAAGAAAACCAGGGGTAGAAAGGAGGAGAGGACAATAGAGAAAATGATGTAAAGGCAGTATATGATGAAGACAGTAGAGATATTGAAGAAGGCGGAGGGAAGATGGAAAGGAAATGCCAACGGAGGTATGTTAGGAGAAATCCTCCGATAAGGATCAGAGGGCACAAAATAAAAAAGGAAGGAAGAGAAAATGGAGGAGGTAAAAAGGAGTGAACATGGACGTATAGAATGGGGATAAATGAAATTTAGGATAATTCCACAAATAATTATTAGCATGAAAATGGAATATGATTATGACATAAAGTTAGGAGATGAACAACGATAATGACGAGTAACTATGGTGGTAGATATGTGGGAGTACTCTGGAAATAGTACAGAAAGGAGGGACAATGATTGGTGTGGAGATGATGATGAGGAGAGGATGTGGATGAAGATGAATAAAGTAAAGATGAAGGAATGAGACATAACAAGAAATGGTATGAAGTGGTTAAGTTAGATTTCAAAATGAGGGATGATGGGGAAGATATTTGAGGAAGTATGAGATATTTTGTACGAGGAAGAAAGAGGAGGAAAGAGGATGTGTTTATATGGAATGAAGAGAAAATACTGATGATGGGAAGGTGGAGCGAAGGGGAAAGGAAAGAAGACAAATCATTCTTAAGAGATACTCTTAAGTAAGATCGCCATGCCGTAAGAATGGTTAAGTAGGATTGCCAAGATGATGAAGAAGAAGAATGATGAAAAGACTGAGTGGTGTATACCAAAATGGAACAAGAGATGAAAGAAGGTGATAACAAGGAAACAAAGGAGTGTGATATGAGTGGATGGAGGAATGTATGTGGTGTAGGATGGAGAGTGTGAGGGAAATTTTTAATTAGGCTGCCTATGTTGTGCGAGTGATGATGCCAGAGAGTTAAGCAAAAGTTATGGAGTGGGAAGACGTTTCTAGTGTTCAATGGAATAGAAAATTGTGGAGTTTCTACAGTGGCAGGATCTTAGGAAAGAGATGCATTGTGATTAAGAAGCCTACGCAAAATGGGTGGTTAAGTAAGATCATCAAGCCGAAAGAAGAATTAAAGGGAAACAAAATGATAAAATAGATGCTAGTAAAAGGATATTAAGAGAAAAACACAAAAATAATTTCCCAGGTGGAAGATGAGTGAAGTATCGAAGAAACAACAAAGAAGGATGATGTGGGTGAGAAGAGCAACAAAGAATGAGATGGGGTGAAGTTTAGGAAAAAATTGGGTTGACAAAGGAGACTAGGTGGAAGGAATGGTCAACAGACGTGATTACGAATGAGACCTTGTCCCGAATGACAGGTCTACTTTGAGTAGGATTTCCATGCTGCGTGGGGAGTTACGTGGACGTGCCAAGATGGGGATGAAAGGCCTGTGATGGTGAAGAAAATGATTTCTAAACTAGATGATAGACAAGAATAAGAGAGGTGAGAAGGGTAATGGGTGGATGATTGGAGAGAAGAGAAGGACAATGAAAGAGGATGGATGGAGAAAGGTCACATTGGTCATGGTGGGGAATGAGAAGCTGTTGGATAATGAATGCCACTTGAGAGATATTCTCAAGTAGAATTCACAAAATGCAATGGAGATCAAGTAGAATTCCCAAATTGAATAGCGTATCAAATAGAGTGTGTAGAAATAGTAACAAATTGCATGGATTTATGGATGATGTTAATAGGGGACATCCTTAAGAGTAAAAATATAGATGCAAATTTTATGATATAAAATTTGATTTTTAAAAATATAATCGTGATAAAAGATGATTTTGATGAGATGAGTATAACATAACCATATCAAGGGCCATGTAATAAAGTTATGTTTTTAACCGGATAGGAAGTAAACAAAAATAAGGCACTACTCAAAGAATTGCACTTGAAATCGATAGCAGGTGTTAGTACATAACCAATGACATTGTGATCTATACCAAAAGACTAAGGGGGAGATATGGATGAAATATTCTCAGAATACCTAATATTGACATGAAAAGGGATTTGAGATGTAGCTTGTATGTGGGAAGAAGGTTCTCCAAAGGCGGTGTTCCTTAAGTCTATGCCCCAACTCTGGGAAAGGGAAAGAACAATAATAGAAGAAAGGTGATCAAAACTGGAAGCTTTCCTGGATGCTATAACAATAGAGTATCCATCCTTTGAGGGTATGGTCTACTTTATATATAACATGGATGGCAAGAATAAAATATATGATAGCCATCCTTCAAGAGATCAGTCCATTTCTTATGATGTTTCTTTTGAATTTGATTTGCATGCTTTTATTTTTATTCTTTTTTTGCATATGGATAGTTGTCCTTTGAGGGATTAGTCTTTTTTTGGATAACTTTGATTTCTTTTTGCATGCATGAATTTTAGCTTTATATGGGGGGAGAGCTGGGAATAGCTAAGTAGACCACTTAGGAGGGGATAATGAATGTACAAGAGACACCCCTGGACCCTTTGCATGGCTGAAATAGGAGAATGAGAAGGTGATGGATGTAATGATTATGGGGTTCTTAAAAAATGGGAGAACTTATCCATAATAAATATGCTATGAGTAGAGCCATGGTACTCATATTCAAGGTCATATCAAAGAAGTGATGGTAGACCACATAATTCATATCATTATATGATAGATGGAAGGGGCTAATGATGGAGACATAGTCTAAAGATAGGACTATGCTCATAAGTACATGTTCTAACAATAGAATGGCTGTAAGTGCAATGCATTAAGGGGTTTGATCTCTAGTTTACCATCAAGGGAAGCCAAGTGATAAGCCCCAGACCCATACTTATGTGTGATAATATATGGTCTAATCCAGTTGGGAGCAAATTTTCCCCACCAACTCCTTGATTAACACTACATCCGAGATAAGATAAGAACTTTGGGAGGATGAGTGAAGGTAAAACTATGTGCTATCCTTTCAGGAAGAAAAAATATGCATCCCTAACGAGACAAACAGATGATCAAAAGGGTGGGCTTAAGAGGCACACAATCATGGCCACAAAGGTGGAATTTTGGTAAAAAAATATGGTCCTTATTAGAAGGACAAACATGGCCTCAAAGGAGGACTTTAATGACACAATCATGGCCACAAAGGTGGAATTTAATGAAAAAGATAGAAATATGGCCTCTTAATGAAGAGATAAACATGGCCACCATAGTGGGCTTAAGATTAAATTAAATGGTCCCCTATGGGATAGACACATATGGCCACAAAAGTGGGCTTCAAATGAGATGAATATTTGAACATGGTTAGTTTAGATTGGATATATTTGGATGAGGTAAATAAAACAATGTCAAGGATTAAATCCTCTCAATGTGAAAGGAGAGTTGTTTAGATATGAAATGTGTTAATCAGGTGATATGCTTAAGGATGAGGGGAGGATACTCCCCCAACGAAAGAGATTATATCACTGTAAGAAAATTAGATGTGGATAGGTGAAAGAGATTGGATGATGATAACCTTAGATTTGGATTATGTAGATGAGTTGGGGATCATATGAAAACAATGTTGATGAATAAGGGAGGAACTTCTGTATGAGTAATAACATATGAAGGAGAGATGTTAATGGAGGATGGAGGAGAATACTTAGAGACTTCGATAGACGTGGAATTAGTTGCAGATAAAAAGATAGAGGGACAATCCTAAAAAAGATCGTCTCTTTCAATGAGATCATGGATGATAGTTTGGAAAGCCTTACAACACTCAGTGCTATGACCCGAGGCTATAATGGTAGGCACAACTGAGGTGGGGATCAAACCATGATGGCTTCTTACTACTTGGGTTAAATGCCTTGACAAGTGGAAGCGTAATGGAAAAAAATTGTAATAAGTGTTGAACGGTTTCCACATACGATTCAATTGATACATTAGTAAATGTATTTTCTTGGGAATCCTTTGACTTAGATCTTGATGAAATTACTTGGGATGTGGTTGTATGAACTGTCTTGGAGGATTGTGTCATGTCATTCAACAATTTTGATTTGAATCTCGAGGGAATGCTAGATTTTTTTGATTTTGGTTGGTGGAGTGATTATGATGCCTTAGATGGAGATTGATGTTTCCCCAAATAGATGATGCATATTTGTTATTGTTGGAGAAATTTCTATCTTATTTTGGGGACACACAAGAGATTGTTGTGGAAGTGGACCAAGGATCTTAGATTTGGATGGCGAAGGAGCATTCTTGGAAGGGATGATACTGATTTAAGTAAGAGGGTCTAAAGGTTGTGTCATAGTTGATACAGGTGGAAAGATTAGTGTTTTCATGGTGATGTCCAACGAAGGTTGGTTTTTTGTGGAAGCATCTATAGATGAGATGAGAGGGTTATTTGAAGTTGTTGTAAGTTGAGGTTTTGTCCAATATTATTCAAGTGGTGTGGAAGAAGAGGATGGCATGTTTGACATGATTAGAAGGGTGGAAAGAGGAACTGAGAGAGAATCAATAGATGGTATGATAGGTAAAGATGGAATAGATGTGGATGGGGGAGTGTTAGGAAACCTGATGGATGAGGATGTGGAAAGATGAGTTGTATTTGTTGTGGATGGGGAAGCGATGTTCCCCCTGAGTGAGGAAATCATCTTCCTGAATAAGGTCATGGAAGATGGTCTAAAAGGCCCTACAATGCTCAATGTCATGGCCCGGAACACAATGATAGGCACAAATGCAATTGGGATTGAACCATGGAGGTTTGCTGCTATAAGGATCCTGATGTCTAATGGGATGAAGCATGATGTACAGAAGTTTGAATTAGATGTTGAAGGATGTTTGCGTATGACCCAATCAAAGTGTAAAAAAGAAGATAACTCTTATGGGTTTTAAGATGATGTTTTGTCTTGGATTTAGACGTGGAAATCTGGGATGTGGATGTATAAACTGGTATAGATACTGAGGATGGGGATGGATTGCATTGCGGTTTCAGTGTTTTGGTTTCCATTTTAATGTTAGTTGATGATTCAGGGTCACGTGAACCGCACTGAGGAGGTACTCAAATAAATTTGATGGAGAATGAAGGATCCTCTTTAAAAGATTCTTCACTTGGAGGTGACATGGTTGTGGAAGTGTGTGAAGAATGAGGGGACATTTGCATTTGGATAGATGAGGTCAACAATGCAGATGTTGAAGTGGAAGGAATAGATTGGTTTGGTTTGGGAAGGATGCATCCTTCCTTAATGAAGTCATGAACAATGGCTTGAAATGCTTTGCAATGTCTGATATCATGTCCAGGGGTATGATGATATGTGCAGACAAGGCATTGGAATCAAACCATGATGGCTTCTTGCTACTGGGGTCAAAGGCCCGAATAGGTAGAAGTGTGATTGCAAAAATTTGTAACAAGTGTCAGAAGACCTCTGTACATGATTCGACTGAAGTTTTAGGTTTCTTTGGCTGTGCTTAATCTCTTGGTCTTTGGAGAAGGAGTGGATGTTTAAGATAATTCAGATGTTGAGGAAAATTTTTGAACATGTTTATGTCTTGAATGCTAGAAAGCCAGTTGTGATTTTCATAGTGTTGGATGATTTTAGTTGAAGGGGTTTGGGGTTGGATTGTTTAGAAGAAGGAATATTATTTTCCTGTATAAGGGAATTTTGAGGCAATATTTGAGAGGTTCCATCCTTGGGAGGAACAACAATACTTTCTACCAGAGAATCTGGAGGTGGTACTGATAGAGGCGTAGGAAGGAATATTTGTTTGTTGGAATCTAAGGAAGGTGGAAATTGATTTGGTTGCACTGATGAGGTAGAAATATTATTTGAATTTGAATCCATTTGAAGTTCAAATTTCAAAGGTTTTTCAAATGAGTTAGGAGGGGCATTATGGGAGATAGAATAATGTAGATGTGGTATCAATGACTGATGTAGTAGGTGCAAGCAATGGGATTGAGGTCTATGGTGGCATTTGGGTAAAGATAGAATAGACATGGAAGATGGATTGGATGAGGCATATTCAGGTATGGAATCAACAGTGGATGTGGGTATGGTTATTGAAATGGTTGGAGGATATTTTTAAGGTACATGAAGTGTGGTAAATGATGTAGGAGGGAAAGATGATGTGGGTGCGATCTTACTAACTAATGTGGTAGGTACAAGAAATGGGATTGGATCTATGATTGGAATTATGGGTAAAGATGGAACAAATGTGGATGATGGAGTGTATGAGGTATATTCAGGTGTGGAATTAATGATGTATGTGGGTATGGGTATTGAAAGAGGTGATAGATGTACAATATTAATTGAATAAGAATCAAACTTGTGTGGTGTGGAAGGGAGAAATGGATTTGACGATGGTGGATTTGGGTAGGTTTGTTGGAAGATATCCAGGAGTTGAGATTGAATTGGTTGGGAGGTTGTGTAATGTTGGGAAGTATGGACATAGTGTGATAGATGAGATTGTTGAGATACATGAAGTGTGGTAAATGATGTAGGAGGGGAAGACAATGTAGTATTTGCATAAGGTGATGGGGATAAAGGATAAATCTGTGGTGGAGAACTAGAGTTACGGTGAAAGTATTTGTAAAGGTGGATAGATGGAGACAAACACGAGGTATTGATCGTGCTAGATATCTGAGGAGTAACAATAATTGATGTGGTAGGCATGAAGGTTGTAGTTATGGTTGGTGTGTGTAGGATAAGTATAAGACGATCTTGGTTGTACAACACAAGGAGTGGATAAATAAGGATATAAGGAAGCTTGGTATGTTAAAGTGGGAGGAGATGTTTGATAGGATTCTTGAGGTTGGATTAACATATTTGATTGTAGGTACATACAAGAAGTGTGAATGTTGGTAAATTGTGGTGATTGATACATACAAGAACTATTTAGGATGAATTTTTGTGTCATTTAAAACAGACAAGTTAAGCAAACAATTCTTTTTATGTGTTTGTTTTTGTTTTGATGAAGAACACATGTGAAAGGAAAAATAAAATGGTTGGAAGAGGACCTAGAAGAGGGTAAACTATGTTTGGTTTCAGGTAATTTATGGCTGGGAAATGTCTGAAATGGTTTCCTGTTAGGTGGTCAAATCCCTATTAGTGAACAAGGTGGAAGGAATGTTTCGGTGTGTTGATTAATATGTGCAGTTTTAGGCAGTGTGTGATAAAATGTGTGATGCAAATAGTTAAACCCATAATTAAGCTATATGAGTAGGAAGGATGCATGAGGTTTGTTTTAGACCAAATTTAAAATATGAAGTTTGATGCAAACAATTACCTAGAAAATGACATTACCCTGCAGAAAAGAGAAGATAGGGAAAACTGAAGAATACATGTATATCACTTTTCCTTTTTATTTGTATATCGCTTTTTCCTTTTTATGTTAAAACAATATGTCTTTGATCATGAAATGAGGTGGGTGGATCCGTGGAGTTGTCACCTGCGAAAGAAAAGAAAATAATTAAATAATACGATTATAAAAAGTATGATAGATACAATTAAAAGATCCAATATTTGCATATAGAAAAATTAAACTATACGCCAATGCTCAAATGGAATGATAGATAAGAAAATAAAAGAAAACAAAGTGTTAGGATGGAAAACTATATATAGTGATAGACTAATGGCGTGTGATAGACATATATATAAAAGACGACGAGAGTGTTATAAAAACAACCCGAATAATGGACAATATAAACTAATATGTCGATTAATATAAACTAATACAAAAGTTAGACTAAATTATGAAATAAAGACCAAATTTGCTAATCTAAAGAAAAATTAAATGACATAGACTCATATAAGCTCAATAAGTGACATGGACTATTATTGACTTTCTAAAGAAAAGACTATGATGGACAAAATAAGCAATGTGGATTATTGTAGACTTTTGAGACAAGTAACTTATTAGAGAAAAAATAGATGATGTGGAAATTGAAACTTATAAATAATGTAGGGTTAAAATTCAATCAATTTGGTGGGTGAATTAATCAGTTGATTTGGAGTTAAAAGGTGGTCGATTTGGCGATTGGTTTGTAGTGGAAATGGGGAGTGATTGGTCAACGTGAAAGGGAATAGGTCGGTGGGATGTGGTGGCCAAGCTGGCTTGGTTAGGAGAATTGGGTGAAATTGAGTGGCTCGAAATGAGAGGCCGGGACTGTGGGAAGTGTGGAGTCAAGTGGGATGGCCAAGTGGGAGAAGGGAATGAATCGATATAGCTCAATGTGTGGGGATGGTGAGGGGAGAAGCTCAGTAGATGAAGGAGTTGGATAAGCGATCGAGTGGGGAGATGAGCTGAAAAGACTTTGTTGGTGATTTGTGTTTATCTGTGAATTATATCTCACATTCTCTGCATTAAACTAGCCCTTGGATTCACTCATTAATAGCTCGGATGCTCTTAATCATTCCCCAACTTGTACCGCTCTGCTATTGAATAAGCTCCTGGTTTGAATTTTGTACTCAAACACGACGTGCGGTTGTTTCTCTATGATAATAATTTAACTATGTACATCCGTTACCAAAACTGTTACAATGGAAATCTCTGCTATACCCATCACACTTACAACACCAATTTAAGTATGAATGATTATGGTGCTATGCGTACAGTTTACAAACATGGTGAAAAGGATTGATAATTGTTTAAACAAAAGACTTCACAGTCATAACCCATAAATATTTTGTATGAATTTGAAACCATGCTAGAAATAGTTGGAAGTATCAAACATTAGAATCTTGTGAGTCGGTCGCAAGGAAAAAATGAAATCTGACTACTATAAAATATTTTACATTCAATATTCATAAAAAATTTACATGAGTTTGAAATTGGGTTGAAAATAGTTAAACACATCAAGCGTTGGAATGAAGAGCAAGATGTTGGAATCTAGGTTGAGGGAGAGCCCATGAAAGAGGTGGTGGGGAGAGATACGTGGTTCGAGTGGGGATTTCAGCTCAAGAAGAGGTTGTGTTGGGAGATGAATGGTTGGATGGTGGAGTTAGCTAAGTGTCGCATGGAGAGGGATGTGGGGGGATGAGTCGGTGTTGAGGAGTGAAGGGTCGGTTGGGTGAAGGGAGCGAGGTGGATGCTCCAGGTTGGTAGAGGAGATTCAGTGAGGGAAGGAGTGTGGGATGAGAGATCGACTGAGGGAAGGAGAGAGCTCGGTGGAAGGGAGCTCAGTTGAGGGGCTATGGCTCGACCGAGGTGAAAGGGAGTTGCGATGTGGGATGTTAGGTTAGGATAATACAAAGTTAGGTTTGGGAAGGTAGTCGAATTGGAGATGAGTGGAGAGTATGGGAGATGAGAGCTATGGAGTGGTGAGTCGGTGGGTAGATAGGTAGGTGGCTGAGTGGAGTAGTGGAGTAATGAGATAGACTAGTGTAGGGAAAAAGGGAGATGTGGAGATGGGTAGTTTATGAAGTAGAATTTAGTAATATATATTTTTTATTTTTATTTGCTGAAATATTATATTTATTTACTTATTAATTTTATTATTATTAATATATTTAATTATCGATTTTGTTTTTACTAGAAATAAAAAAATAATTTTATACCCATTATACTTCCTGAATGATGACAATTCAATGACATGTTCTTTCAAACAATAAATGTACTTACCTCAATGATGAAAAAATTGCCGAAACAAATGGACCATTCCACATGGAAGGAGAAAATACCAAAGATCCTGCAAGCGGATGCGTCTACAAACGAAATATTCACAACATATATCTAGATTGACAAGAACTTGAAACACAATAACTGTATTATGTATGACACCTATACAAGGTGAGCAAATAGAAAAATGACCAGAATGTGGGTCTGGTCCCACCGGGTGTGCCAAATGTTGATAAGAGTTTCTTACTTCATGTCTAAATTAGTGTATGAGAAATCAACAAACACAAAACAATGTTGAGTATGAAAGGGATTAGTACCTTGGAGATGGTGATGGATGATACGGGCATAAAGTCGATGTTGAACTCCTCACTTTGATCTCAACAAACATGTAGCTCATAGACACTAGAGAAATATTGTTTGGAGATTTTATATGGGGTTTCCTGATTAAGAATATATGAGAAGTGTTAACTTCCTCGGTGGCTATCAACCCCCGTGTGATAAATAATAATGATAAAATACAAGATAAACGGATAACATGCAAGCTGATGAACAAAAGAACCTAATGTTGTTGGTGTTAGAGTAGGTATTTACCTTAGCTCATGTTCACCTAGGTACTTTATTTACCTTTATTTTATTTATCCTCACCCACTTATGTGTGTGGATATTTATTTTATCTTATTTAGATATCAGGAGATATTATCTAGTTGTTAGGTATAGTTCTTTCCTTGATCTATGGTATTGACTAGTTCTTTCCTAGATCTATGGTATTGACTAGATCCTTGATGTCTAGTTCTCTCATAAATCTATGGACTTGACTAGTTCTTTAATGACTAGTTCTTTCCATGATTTATGGCTTAATCTACGACCTTGAATGGTTTTTAGATTGTTATTCCTTGCCTATTTAAGAAATGCCCATTCTCAATGTATTGCAATTGAGTTCCATAATAATATATGAAATGGTTGCTCATTTGTTTGCAAAGGTTTATGTAAAGTTATTCTGGTGAATTACTTTCATCTTATTGATCATGATGTTTGATTAGCATCTGTGTTCTTGGCTTGGTGCGATCTGGTTATTGTTCCTTTCAGCTGGTATGTAGATGATGCTACTAATTTGAACCAAACACAAAGTGCAACATGAACCACGCTACGTGAACCAACAAATCATAAGCAGGGTATTGGGGGGATTACAATATTGTTACAAGGACATCATGAGGTTATTAAGATAAACAAGAAGCTTTAAATTCAAAACAACATTTTCTCATATTTTCTAACTTAACCTTCCGAGGGAGGGAAAGCTCATATTTATAGCCTAATGGTGAGGTTATATTGCGGGTTAAAAGATAATCATGGTTGGGTAAAATAACCCTAATCAAAAGAGGTGATGTGATTCAGACATGCTCACAATTTGATTTATTAGGTGAAGTGGGTAGCATGATTTGAATGGGTAGGTGAGATAATAGATTCCATTCTTGAAATTAAGAGTGGAGTGTCAGATGGGTGTATTATTTCCCATGAGTTGAATAATTTGTGAGAGATGCCAAAATTCAATTATCAAATGGGTTTATATGGAGCCCATTTAATGATTAATTAAATTTGGGTGAATAAATGGATGAGATTTATTTAAATTTAAGAAAAATAAAAGTGAGGGTGAGAGTTGAATGAATGTGAGACAATGGAGGGGCACTATACCAAAAATTGGTGTCTACACTTGGTTATCTAGCTTAGAGAGATATTTTGAATTAAAGAAAACTGATAAGATAAACAAGACACAAATAGCCTCTTATCAATTGAAGAATGTTGCCCTTAATTGGTGGGAAGACACATTAAGATATGACAAAATTAAAGATCCTAAGGTCTCACGGAGTAAATTTAAAAATTTGTTTAAAAAGAAATATCTATCTGAAAATTTCTTGCAATAGAGGCAAAATGAATTCTTTGATATAAAACAATGTTTTAAAACTATGAATGAGTATAAAAAAGCCTTTTAAAACTTGAATAGATTTGTGCCTTTTATAAGACTTCATTGGTAGTTATGAACCATCACAATGGATTCACACCCTTTCATAAATAAATTAAGCATTTTTAATCATTGCTCGGGATATTCATTAGAATATATTTATTATAAACTTGGCTTTAACAAATCTACAAGTCTTTAAATGCTTTTTAAAACTTAGGGGATTTGGTCACATAACAACAAAAAGATATGATTATATAGGATGGAATAACAAGGATAGTTTACAATAGGATGGATTATTACGCAAGAAATAGGAAACTTTATTTGCTTCTAGGTGTAGGGCAGGATGATTCATATAGGATGTTTAGGATGTTATGGATGGATGGATGGATGCAATAGAATGATGTCAAGTTAATGAGGAATTTCTAAAGAGGATGTTGTACCTATTAGATGTTTGAGATAATGAAATAAATGTTACTCCATTCATGATAATGATGGGTGGAAGTGAGATTAGATTAAATGAGGGGTCATCGAATGTGTGCATAGATATTAAATATAAGAAAAATAGGATGAGGATATCATTGATGTTTATGATAGATGGTTGGGAAATAATATTTTAAATGAAAAAAAGATGATCCAAAAGGAAAAAATTGAAATATGAAATCTAGAATAAAATAGGAGTGTGACCAAGGTATAAAAAACACATGGAAATAGACTAGCCTTATGTCTCATCGAGATATAATGTGCATGAGTGTGATGTTGAATTACCATTTGAAGTGAAGAATTAATGGGTAGTATGTGAAGACAAAATACTCAATATGTAGAGATGAATGGTTATAATAGGTTGATTAAGGTTTAAAAAAAGGAAAAGTGATGGCATATATTTCTCCATTGTCAGCTAGGAATCCATATTCCCAACAAAGATACGTTTGATTCTTGTCACAACATTTCTTTACTACCAACCACGCATCCATAACCATAATATAGATACTAGAAACACCCCTAGAGAAAGTATTAGATGGATTTTTATTGGGATTTTTTATTTTTGATAATTGAAATATAATATTAGTTTTTCCTTTTAATTTTTTTTATTTTGAAGGATTTTTTACTTTTTGAAAGTTATCCCATTTTTGAACACTCTCAAGGGATTAAGAATCACAAGGAGCTTGACGGGGGAGTTGAAGTGAGTGTGGAGATAGCATTGGATATCATCAAATGATACACTTTAGGGTCTTCATAACAATTTTATTAAGTGTGTTAAAGTTATTAGATATCTAAGAGGAAATTTAATGAGCCCAAAAAATGGCCTATTTTATACAAGATTTAACATTATTTTTCCTTTCATATATTATTTACAAAGGATCTAAGTGTAATTTATAAACTTATGGTTTATTTAGGATAAAATTGAGATTATATATCATGGTTATTTATTTAGAATTCATTGTTATATTTCTGCTATTTATTTCTACATTGGGAAAAAGATGTCAATTTGTGCATATGTAGTCCATACTTTACTATATTTGTTGAATAAGGTATTTTGAGCAGTAAGCACTAGCTACACCAAACCTTAGAGGATCTTAAAAGTCTCTAATATCAGCTCCAAATATTTTTATTTTAGTACTTCATTAGCTCCAGAGGTTCCTTCACTAGCTCCGAAAATGTTCAGCAGCTCTATGAGAGGCTCCTTAGCACATGTTTAGGGAAAAGGGAAAAGAAGTTATCAAGAATATACCTAAACCTAAATCTAATTGTATATTCAGTTTCCTCTAAAAAATTATACAAGTTCAAAAAAGAATCATCTTGATTCACGTTCATATGAAAAAGTTATAACCATTTTAGTCTGGCTTCGAAGTTTGTCATTATGGCTTCAGAGTCTACCATTCTAGCTTCAAATTCTAGTATTCTAACTTTAGAGTATACCATTTTGGCTTTTGATTCTACCAGTCTGGATTCAAATTCTACCAATATGGATTTTGAGTATAGAAATATGGCTTTGGAGTTGAACATTATAGCTTCAAAGTTGAACAATATAGCTTCAGAGTTGAACATTATAGCTTCGGAGCTGAACATTATAGCTTTAGAGTTGAACGTTAGAGCTCCAAAGATGAATAATAGAGTTAAAGAGGTAAGCATAACTCCAAGGGTGGTTTGAGAAACTTATTAATCTATTTTTAGAATTCATTCTAAAAATATATATTCCCACAATTGTTTTATTATTTATAAAATAAAGAAGAATCAATTTTCATTTTTATTCTCAACAATAAAATAAGATAATCGGATTGTTAGTTAGAGTTAGAAAAGATCTCTCCATATTTTTTGGAGATTGATACTTTTTGGATAGCTTGAAATATTATTTAATAAGATTTGATTGAGATGTATGCATTAAAATAAGGAGGGGATTGGAAACATGAAATTATAAATGCAACCTCCCACACCAAAGAATGTAATATCCATTATTTTTATCAATTCATTCTAAGGTTCCATTCCATCTAATTTGTAAATAAGTCTTGTTTAAAATCCTCTTCTAAAGAATGAGATGGACACTTATTCCAAGGAAGATGGATCTATAACTTTATGCTTGTTTTTCCATTCTGTAATTATATTTTTTGTTTTCATTTTATTCGTACCATGTATTATTCTTTTTTTGTATGGTTTGTCATTACCCTGTAGGTGTATTATGTGTTTATTCTTTCTTTCCAATTCAACAATTTCCTTTCCTTGCAAGTTTTATTTCCTTTCCTGCAAGTGTGCTTTAATTTCATGTAAGTTTGTTTTAATTTCATGTGAGTGTTCTTCAATTTCATGCAAGTGTGACATTTAATTTCCTACAAAGTGTGTTTCAATTCCTAAAACTATGCTTTTACATTTATGCAAGTGTGGATTTTGGGTAGAGAGGACCGTTGCCAAATATCTCCTTTTACTTCTGCATATTTCCTTTTCCCACCATCCTTAGAGTGATATGATTAATGTTTAGGATTGGTGACCCTCATCAAAATTCATGCTTAAATTCACCATGTAATAATAGACCAGGACACACAAATGTAGTGGAGACTATTGACTATGTGTATGAACAAGCTAATCATGTGTTCATATAAATATATTATAATGTGATATAAATGGAATGCATGATAGATATGGATGATGTGCAAAGGGATTTATATGAATGAAATAAATGTTAGACCATGAAGCAAATAAATTCTAAGTGTAGATGATGGTTGATTGCCAGTTTTTAGAATATATCATTTTTTTAGTATTTTGAATTATGTTTTTCTATTTTTAATTTTAGGGGTAGATTTTTTATTTTTGATTTATGATTTTTTTATGTTTGAATTTTTGTATGAATTAGGATGAATATTTTTATCTTCCTATTTAAGGTAAGCTTTCACATCTAAGTTGATGTCGAAGCCTATGGCATGGTATCCTAACAGGATATATGATAATATCCTTACATTTAATAAATGAATAAGATGAATAATATGCAAACTTTAACAAAACACAAGATATATTGGTGGTAAATATTCCAAAATATTCAATGTATGAATAATAATACCTTTAAGGTATGACAACACTATACAATTCTACTTAAGGAAGGAGTAACTCCAAAATCTCTCAAGATGGGAATCCACTTCGAGGGGGACACCTCTAATATACCTCCACTAAGTAGAATAATCGACACATAAACCACATGACATATCTCCTAAATATACTCATATCCTTTATATAGTCATATATTACTCTTAATGTATGGGTAACACCTAATCCCAATGTAGGCTGACTCATTACCCAATATAACTAATTCCTATGTGACTTCATTTATTATAAACATATAAGTATATAAGGGGGATGTGTGTCACATGTTGGCATCTCCATTAACCAATATACATTATAATATAATATCACAAGATACATAATATTCCATCCCTCAACATGTTTCATTCCCGAAACATGAGAAGAATCCATATAGTGAGTGTGCTTAAATTCATTGCACTATTATGCTCGATCATCCATCCATCCATATGATATATTAGTGTGTGATACATATATTAACTTGGCTCCATAATTCACTACACTACTCTGATTCCATCCATGTCCATATTTTTTCCTCCCTATCATCCATACATATCGATAATAATTATCCCTATGATTCCATGTCATATAATTATTGCACCATTGATTCCATATATAGCCATAGTGATATCTCCTCCAACTCCCTATATATCCATATATATTTCTTCCCTCATGTGTCTTAGCATTCCTCCATGATTTTTATCTTTCATGATGATGTGGGTGTTTATATGGTGCCACTTTAGCATCCTCAACCTTTACCTCACATTTATTTCCATTTTCCCCCTTTTAGTTTTCTATTTATTTTTCTCTTGAGTAGATGATTTTTTTTCATCATGTTCTTCTTCTAAATCATCCTTATTCCCTTCTTCACCATCTTAAAATTCATCCTCATGCTCCATCTTGATATTAATTTGTTCCTTATTAAGTGTGATATCTTGCAAGGTGATCTTATTTCTCTTGTACCATATCTGCATAAATTTATTTTAAAAGTTAACATAAATTGTTCCTAAGGTATCTAACCAAGGGTATCCAAGAACAATATTCATATCATCCATATCTAAATCCTAAAAATATCAATGCAAAACATATTTATCCATAGAGAGATTTAAATCTTCAAAAAAATGAATTGGGTTATCATCTACTTGAGCTTCCTTGATATTAATTTCTTGAACATGTAGTTGTTGAGATATATCCATATTGATGAAGTTAATTTTGTTGTTAGGGTTTATAGAAACAACTACCTTTTCCTTTGAATGCACCATTCAAACTGAAATATTGAATCTTCCTTCCTTAGATAATAGACACACACTATCTAAACTCATATCTTGATCCACCGTCTCTCCTACTAAATTATGTGTAGCCTCTTCAATATAAAATTTTTCTTCTTCTTCTTCTTCTTCTTTTTATTTTTATGATTTTTCTTCTTCCTCACTATTATCATTACATTATACTTCCTCATCCTCTACTTCTTATTTTGTGTCCCATCAATCCAAAAATGCATATTTCAATTATTCTAAAGACCAATTAGACCTTTCCTTTTCTAATTAAGAAAACAAAATACGTGTAGGGCCACTAATCTGCCATTTCAAACTCCACATATTTAATGATGGAAAATATCTCTCCTTAAGTTTGTTTCACCATTCTATAACATCAATTGCACCATCTCAAAAAAAAATCCATCCCCATGATCCACCAAACTATGGGTTTAAGATTAGACATTTTTTTTATCATACTTTTTCCTACCCCTTTCGTCTAGAGGTCGGCTAAAAATCATAAAATATAGAACACTAACCCCAATTCTATTTTTAAGGGATTCTTGAAAATGTAAAAAAATCTAAAAATTTCCTAATATTTCGGCATATGGAGAAAATTTATGAAATACCATTAAACTACAATAACTTTCATAAAAGATTTAAAATGACTAAAATTTTGAGGATTTTCTCCTGAATAATTATCTAAAATTAAGTAAAACGTGGAGTAATAATAGTTAATCTAAGCTATGCACAACATGTAAATACAATAAATAAATGTAGTTACTGACTATAGAGAATGAAAAAAACAACTATGAAAATGGAGATGTTAAACCTTAATCTATAAGAGAAGTACGGACATGACTCAACTAATTAGAGGAGCTCATTGGAATATGTCACAAAAGTGACTGGAGAAACATGAAGTAAGAATGACTGAACAAATGTTCTAAAATGGAAAGATCAAGACTTATTCTCTAGACTAGAGCACCTTAAGAGGGACTGGGGTGCCTGGGGGTGCTCTAATCTGTAGAATGGGTGCCCTGGTCTATGCAAAATGTCTGGAACTTATTTTCATAGGTTCTGCAGATGGTCTGAAACCTTCGCTATCTATTGCATCAAGTTCATTGCATTGTGTCAAATGTCATTGATGATCCAAGATGAAGTAAACGACCTGTAAACCTCTAAATAAGCATCAAACCCTAAAAAAGAAAAATGCATATGAAAGGTTCAGAATGACCTCATCTACCACAATAGTGGACTTACTAACTCAACATTTCACTACATTCCAAACCAAAATTTGGTTATGTGTGTGTGAAACATGTTCCCTAGGTTCTCTTGTGTTAGTTACACTTTGTGATGTGGCTAGCTAACTATGTGTAGAAAATGTAATAGAATGGTGGATGGAATAAAATGAATACTCCCCTCTTATGCTTGTGTGATGTAGATTTACCAACCTTATCCCTTTGTGATGGAGCTAAGTTAATGTAAATAATCTCCAAATGCTAGATGAATGCAACTCTAGGTGAATGATAGTAGTGACGAGTGCTTGGTCTCTCATTATGGTCTCATAACTTCATATTTGTATGGTTCTCTTGATCTAATTTCGTAATTAACTTTGAAAAGGCTGACCACAAGAAAAATCAAATGTTGCAATGTCTAGAAAGATCCTAAAAAGTGGTAGGAAAGTGGAAAAAGGATCAGGGTGCCAAGGTGGGACCAGGGTGCCCTAGTCAGGGTTAAAATGATAGAAGATGATGAAAATTAATTGGGCATGTGTATGGTAGAAGTCAGGAATGACAATAGAAATAAAATAAAAATAGCCTAGAGATGGGGGTTAATTATTACTTTCTTCACTAAAAACACCTCTAAATAGTAGTATGATATTGAGACTAAATATTACACAAAGTATGTGATTTATTGACTACATTTCCCCCCACTTTATGTTTATGAGTGGAAAAGCTTGGTAACATTGAGTAAATAGAAATGCATACCCGATACCATTGTAGAATGATGCATCAAACACACCGAAGGAATAGACAAAGTGTGGAATGAAAAAAAAATGATAGAGCGTGGAAAATAAAATATGAAAAGTGATGAGAACGAACATAGGGTGGAAGCGCGCATGTATTTTCCAATGTGTGTAGTGTACCTACATGGTTAGTATCGTGTGTTTTTGTGAAGTATTTTTATTGTTATTGTTCTTGCCCCAATTTGACTACTTGTTTCTCATACCAGACGGACTTGCAAGGAGAAAATGATCAAGTAGTCAAATATGCATATATGTATGTGTGAAAACGTAATATAAAAAACACATGTAAATGTAAAATACACAAGCATGTAAATGTAAATGGAACATTTGCACCTAATCCATGTCGATAAAAAAAGAGTGTAGAAGGATATCATGTATCTTCCGAGGTTTTTTAGGTGATCCGACACCATATGACGAAGTAGTGTAGGGAGGAATTTTGTTGTATCCTCCATGACCTTTAATTACTTCTCTGAACTGTGTGTGAAAATATCTCTTTACTGTCCTGGTGTTTTGGGCAATTTGATGTCGGTGGTAGAAGAAGTATTGGGAATAATTCCGTCATATTCTCCAATCGTTAACTACTTCCTTGAATACTAAGGACAACCATGTACTTGTAAAATCCATTGTGTACAAGGTTCGTAGATTGTTCTGAACCCACTTGTTTTATATAACCCATAATTCCAAGGGTAGAAAGTGCACTAAACTAAACCAGTGTAGAAGCATTCTGTACAATGTAAAACTACAAATTATTCCCCCTATGTAAGGGCACATAAGACATCATTGATAGGATAATGTGGCCCCAAAAGAGGACCAACCGCATATATCTATGTAACTCTGCCCTACAGGGGGAAGGGAAATACACTTGTTAGAGACCAAGGCATGCACAAAAAAAAAGAAGGCTATCCAAAACAAGTGTTATTATGAACAAACATGCATGTAAAAAAGTAATAGGTAAGCTACGCAAAAAATGCATAAGATATCAAGAAAAATAATAAACACTCAAGAAGACAAAATAAGCCACACAAAGTGGGCTGTAAAGATGGGACATTACTCATGATGTTGCAAAACACACAAGTCCATCATAGCCTCAAACAAAAAACAAATATGCATGCCAAACATAGGGCAAGGTCTGCATACAATAACAAATAGAAACAAGCAATAACAAACAATGTAGTGTACAAGGGTGGAAGCAACTAGCCTTGTCAAAATAAGTGTTGCACATGGAATATCTGTTAAAATGTTAGAAATATAACTAGTATTTCAAAATCATGTATAACCAAGTAATGTAGAGTGTTAAGTATAAAATGAAACAATAACACCTATGAGATATGAATGTGGATGCCCTTAGTGACTAGTGTATGAAGGGTAGAAGGTGAGCATATGTGTTCCATGCAAAAGATTTGTATTTACGATCACAACTAAGTAAAGATGTGAATGAGCTTGTGTGTATGGTATATATAAATGACATACAAGAGATCTAACTAACATGTGTAATAAAGTGACCATGAACAAGAAAATACAAGCAAGAGTATAAGTAACCACAAAATGCAATATGTTGTAGATGGATGGAATGGAATGCAAGATGGAATGATAGGAGCCATGTGCCCCTGAATGAATGGGAGTGTATGTAGTGAGGTTCATTTGGTTTTCCCCCTCAACAGTTAAGAATTGAACTATAAACGAGAGTGCGTCATCAGGAAATGGTCAAAGTGTATGTGTTATATCTAACGTGCTGTGATGATTGTGTATGTGTGTTGATGAAATGTGACCTATAAATTATGTGTGCGTGACCCTTATAGCTGAATCATATATCATGAAAAGATGAATGAAAAAGTGATGATTTATCCTAAGCATATATCAATATAAGATGAAAAGAGGAAGTGGTGATGTAACCTATGGTGTATACCACTACAAGATGAAGGAGTAGGTGACCATTTAGCCTATAGGGTATATTACTAACCTCGAAATGTCACATTATGAAAGGTAGAATTATAAATGTGTGATGAATGCAAGGTCCATTTGATTTGTAAACCCTCAGCAGTAGATTATGGACTGAGGAACTAAAGTTTGTCATACGGTGGTGAATCTAGTGCATAGAAGACAATGTAGTATACGTGATGATAGAAAAATATATGATGTATAAAACATATAATGTATGATGTATAAGATGCAATGTATATGTATGATGAGTAATATGGAATACTAGATGCAAGTATGTATAGTGAAGACTAATATGAAGTATGATGTAGAAATGCACAAATGTCAATATGTGTTAGACTAAACTTAGAATGTAGGATGTATGCCACTTGATGCAATTTAGAGGACCTATTGTGAAGTCTATGATGTTCATGTGTAGTAAGGACTCTACAATCAAGTGTGAATCAAAGCACAAGAGTGTGTCATTGGGTATTTGTCGATGCTAGGACGTGTGGTGAGTATGCCTATGCGGAGAGATGAATGTATAAGAATGCAAAAATGAGAGATATAGGGAAGTTTTTTGAATGAAATTCCCCCCACACACGTGTGAATGAATGGACTATCCAATGATAGTGAAGGAAGAAGGTCCTCCAACCAATTTAGGCGGTGATAAAATCATATGATCATACTCTAATAGAGGTGGTATATGTTGGTGTGTATTATTTTCCACATCATTAGGTGAGTCATCTCACTTAGGTGAGATTGTAGGTCCATGTGTCATTTAGGGGTCATTACGAGATTCCCTTATGCATCAATGTGTCATATGCGTCATTGGGAGTTACACTTCTATTCTGGGAATGTAACTCCCCCTCTCTACTCGAGTTGTCATGATTGCAGCACTAGGGGTTACTCAACACCTCCTATATGTACGCCCCATTTGATCTATGAGATAGAGAAGATTTTTATGGCTTAACCAGGATCTGCCCGTGTTTCAAATCTTTACATGCATATTTGGTTAATGCTCGCTCCTCCCGAGATCTCTTCACACTGTCGTTCGCATGTTCGTTGATGTGCACGTTGTCCCTCGTGATCCTCGATTGCGGGTTTTAAACCCTCTTTCATGGTATCAGAGTGGATCTTGTGGATCTGTGCACTCATTGGCATTTCTGTGCGTGTTTTCCAGATTCCAGCGTGATATTCAGATTTCATTGCTTGTGTTGTAATGGATATTCCGTTATGTGCTTCAGTGCATTGATTCGGGCATCATACCTCTCCTTGGGTTGTTCGTGTGTTCGAGGTGGTTGTTCAAGTTTCTGGTGTTTTTTGAGTTTAGTGTCTTTGACCACTCAATTATTTGGGTTTGCATGTGACTTAGAGGTGTTTTCACGAGGTTTGCATGCAGTTTTTTAGAGCAGCTTTAGCTTGCATTTTCAAGGGTTCTTGTTTTGTATCAGGTTTGCATCCAATCTTCATCTGCACGAGCTCCTCTACAACGGGTTGGCCAGTTGCCTTGTCTTGGTTCTTCATACTCATGCATTGGATTTCAACTTCTTTTCTTGAAGCCTACCGCTACCCACTCAAAGCTCGCTCTGCATGTTGTATGCTTCGGCCTTCATTCCACTTTGTGGTTGGCTCACTACCTGTGGAGCTCGCCATGCCTTGGTTTCATTTGAGATTTCTGTTCAGAGTTTGAGCACTCTTTGCACTCGTTGTTTTGGCGTGAAATCTGGTTGTGGTCCTTGTCGGTTGTTGGCATCGTGATTATCTGTTGTTGTTCGAGATCACCACTATTTTTTCATTGCCTTGACTGTGCTGGGATGTTGAAGCTTTTTTTCTTTTACACATGCCCCTTGGAAAACATTTTTTTGTGCACTGCATTAACCTTGGCACTTTTTTCATTCAAACTGCATTTTTTTTGCATTAAAAAAATGTTTTTTGGCCTATCTTTTGTTGGTTCCTTCAACCTGCAGCTCCACCACTCTAGTTGTTTCCTCTAATGATCCTGCAGACCTCCCACGTGCCTATAACAACCTCCAACTCCTCCACACGTGGCATTTTTTTGTTGTCCTACTTAAGATTTTTTTTTTTGGCTCGCTGCTCATCAAACCGGCCACTCCAGTGACCTGCAACACCTTAGCTCCTTCCAATGGCTCAAACCAAACCCTCCTAGCCATTTTCAACTCCATCCTCCACATGAACAACCTACTGTTGGCATACTGCTGCTCTACACATAGTTCGCTGCTGTTAGGAAATTATATTGTTAGTGCTCCATTAGTAAATTATAATTACGTGAAGTAATTATAATGTTATGTTAGTAAATATGTTAGTAATTTGTTATATAGTTGTTAATAAAACAACTTATAACAAATATGAGTGTGTGAGTTTGGACAACTCACGTAGATTGGTTGGAGAGTTGTTATAGCTACTTCCTATTATTTAGGAAGTCTATTTCCTATATATATGTAAATGTATCTGAATGTAATACATGATGTGAATAATATATTCGGTGTTTCTGCTATGCAAACTTGTGCATTTTCATGATATGGTATCAGAGCGACATTTTTCCTTAGCATGATGGTTGTTTGAAAAATAAAAAGGAGCAATGAAATGAAATTTGAATTGCTCTGAGTGATAAAAGAGCATAGTTTCTTCATTATTTGTCATAGTTTGGAATGCCCATATACAATTTTAATCTATTCTGAAAGAAAAGACGTCTCTCTCAGCAAGAAATCTGAAGTAAAACAACATTAGAGTTTGGCGCAGATTGGAAGCATATAAAACCGTGGACCCGCCTAACTTGGACCCACTGGTCTCAGATTTGATCCAAATCTTACTACCTTGAACATTCTTCCGCATCCTCGTGTGGATTCCTTTTAGAACTACCATTTTTCATATCTTCACCTACGCTTTAATGGCTTTATATCAAATCTGGCTGTTTGGAATATATAAGTTCTTCAAAATTTGAATCTGCTTGCAAGATTCTATAGAAAAAATTGGAGCATATTGAGATCTGGTGTCTTTCTTAAGTAGAGGATGACTCACACGATATTCAGCACCTTTGTTGCCGGCTTGAGCGAGGTCTACATCAGACTTAGCCATAAATTGCATTTGAATTCGTACTTGTTCCTTTGATTATCCAGGCCTGAGCTCTCTTCGAACTTAGCATTAAAATTTGATCCCTGCAAAGAGCTCCTCCTTTTGATCAATGTGCCCATTGTATCGGTGCTCTTCACTGACTATAGATATAATCTACAAGCCACATGTTACAGTCTGCTTGACGTCATACCATCACTGCTGACGTGGCTCTCTCAAGGCATAAAGAGGTGAATATCAGAATTGAGTCCTCCCTCAATTCCCACGCTGCCACCAACAACACCTCTAGATCGTTAAATCTGGTTGTTCGAGGATTTCATTTTGCTGGTAAGAGCTATCTTTCACCATTAACATACATTTAAACTGGTGACATCAACGAGAGAAAAGAACTGTCAGTTTCTGAGTATCAACAATATCAGGATGCAACTGTAGATGAGGAGGCTGATTTTGAGGATGAAGAGTCGGTAGTTTCAGGAGATGTAGGCATGTAAGCCTAATTTTCAGCAACATTCAGTTGCACTAGCTTCTTTTTCTTATGTCCTATAGAGCTTATGTATCTAGATAGACTGTAGTTTATTGGTTATAGCTGAAGCGTTCAGATGCTCGTCATTTTTTCTTTTAAATCTCTGATTTGGAAATGTAGACCGGTTTAATTTAATCTCTGGTCTCTCCTCAAAAGTCAGCTTAGTCTAAAGTTTCATTAGCGACTAGGACTCATTTTGTTTACCTTAATAGAAGGTATTAAGGTCCATATTTCTCATTATAGTTTAGTGTTTTTAAAAGTCCATATTTATTGCTGAGTTAAATCCAATCATTAATTGGATTTTATGTTTTTAAACGTTGTTCATTAAAGTACATTGAGTCATTAGTTTTTTGGGTCATCTTGTTCAATTAAAAGAGTCAAAGTTTAATATTAATAATGTTTATAGTCTTTTATGTCTCATCATTGTCAAGATTAGTCGAAATTTGTGTTAATAGTCAATTATCGTCATTTAGGTGATTATTAGGAAAATTGTCAAAATATTGTAAAAATAAAAAATTTTGCCTCACATTTCAACTAGTGGACGCATTATCGCTTGTACGCGACGTCCAAGTGGGGGGTTGCATTTTCGGTGGAAACCGACACCTAGTAGTTTGTAAATGAGCCTCATTTCCATATCCGCTAAGTAAGTAGCAGAATACTGGAGGCAAGAGGCATTGGAGGTTGGAGGTCATTCAACGACCTCTCGTCAGTCGCCAATGACGGGGCCGCATAGATGGTCTGGTGACATTTTTGTGGTGTATTTTCTTTCAGCGTGTGTCATGTGCTTCTTGTTATGTTTTTTTCAGAGTTCCAGTATCAGTGTTCCTGTTTGTAGTGTTCATGATTGAATAAGTGGAAATTTCACATTGAGGGGGGGAACATGATTCCAATGTTCCATTTCCAGTATGTCAGCTTTTTCTATGTATGTATGAGCAACAAATGTCAGCAGAATTTCCTATGTTATTCCCTACAGTGAAATGTGATGAGGGCCGATGATAGTACTTGGCACATCATGATGTGTTTGTAGGTAAACCACTTGAAAACCTTCATTTGTGGTTTGTGGTAAACCAATAGCAAAACCACCATTCTTGGTTGTTGGTAATCCATTTGCAAAACCATCACTTTGTGGTTTGTGGTAAACCAATTGCAAAACCACCATTCTCGGTTTGTGGTCAACCGTTTGCAAAACCATCCCTGAGGTTTGTGATCATCCTGTGAAAATCACCAGATCATGAGCAGGTGCAAGTACAAAGGCAGGTTTTCCCCATGTTCACACTAAGGGGGGGAATGTTAGGAAATTATATTGTTAGTGCTCCATTAGTAAATTATAATTACGTGAAGTAATTATAATGTTATGTTAGTAAATATGTTAGTAATTTGTTATATAGTTGTTAATAAAACAACTTATAACAAATATGAGTGTGTGAGTTTGGACAACTCACGTAGATTGGTTGGAGAGTTGTTATAGCTACTTCCTATTATTTAGGATGTCTATTTCCTATATATATGTAAATGTATCTGAATGTAATACATGATGTGAATAATATATTCGGTGTTTTTGCTGTGCAAACTTGTGCATTTTCATGAGCTGCAACTTCAAGCTTGTTGGTATATGGCACGTGGTCCTCGACAAGAGCTTGGTCAGTTTCTTCCAAATGTGGGCCTCCCTCAACACTTTTTTTAATGTTTTAAAGTGTTTAAAAAAATTAAAACATTCATTCCTGGCATGTAATAATTTTTGGGCTGCTGATTTGGCTTGTATTTAAACCTTCCTTCGAGTGTCGAAGATGGAGGGCGAGGTCTGGGGTTGGCAGGAGGATAACCCCCCCCCACACATTCAAAACAAACCCCTGCTAAAATTCCGTGTTGTTTCCAATGAGTACCCACACGATACCCTTTGTACCCATCTCGTGTAATTTTTTAATGTGTTTGCAGCATCTAGTGTATTTTTTCATTAGTTACGGGAATCATTTTAATGCTATAACTTTTGACTCGCTGCTCATTTTTGAGCACTTATTTAGTCAAAGTTGCATGATTTTTCACACTTTACGTTATGACATTTATTATTTTGTAAACACACTAGTTTTATAAAGTACTGCATTCTAGGGGGGTTGCTTGTACTCTTTTACACGCAGACACATTATCAACCGAGTCTGACGTCTTCCTTTCGTGCACCTTGCATCTTGCATTTTCATCATGGAGAGTGCTCCTTCCAGAATTGAGCGTCATAGGATCACTTTACAGCCTCCACCACTTCTCACTGGGATAGGGAACTATTCAGTTTGGCATGCTTCCATGGAACACTACTTCACCGATGAGGGTCTTTCAACCTTCTTACTTGGGCCATTTCCTACACCCACTGATCATCATCATCTAGAGGACTTCCTTGACACTTGCAACCACATCTATGGTCACATGATGATGCATGTCTCTCATTCTCTCTGGTTTCACGTGGCACACTTAGATCCACCTCACTGTGTCTGGAGCATTCTTCAGTCCTTCTATGGAGACCCTTCACATACTACCGCCATTTTTGTTGTTGTTGATTCAGTTATCTCCTCCATTTTGTTGTGTGATGACAGTTCCACTGACACAGACTCTCTTGGTTCTACTTCTGATGACGAGGATTGTGCACCCAGTTTTGATGTCGAGAGTACTATAGAGGACTCTTCTCCTCTTTCTCTCACTATTCCAGAGAGTGTTGACACTTCCCACATCTCATCAGATATTGAGCAATATCCTTCTCAGTCTCATACCATCATTACACCCGCCTCCTTTCCACTTCCAGTGTGCGAGGCCCCTTCCACTCCTCTACCTTCATTGAATGACTCATACCTTTCTGACATCACTCTTCTGTTTGTTGAGCCCCCTCATTGGGACGAGTATCTGCCTGACCTTAGTTGTCTTTTCGTAGAGTCTACTTGTGATGCACTACAGGTCCCTCATCCATCTAAAGGTGTTTCACAGGAGTTCATCATCTCTATTGTTGGGAGTTCCCCTCATGATCCTCGCTTGCGGGTTTTAAACCCTCTTTCAGTATAGTAGAAAAACATTGTATTGGTGAATGAATTATATGAGCATGCGATAGATGATGCATGTGTGATGAAGGTCGTGGCATAGTAAAATGTGTCATTGAGGGAGTCCTATGTCATTTTGAGTGCGAAGGTGATGAACATCCACATGGAATAAACTGAGGTGGTGATCGACATCGAGAGGTAGTGAATATCCTAGGAATGGGCCTATACATATGTGTAGGACTAGTGGAGTGATGAGGTCATGTAGATAATGTGCAAATAGGTGAGCTAGGAATAGATTGTTCTTTTACTAGCATAGAATGTGGTGTGCTAGAAGAAGGAGATGATATGTTAGCTATTTTACAAGGGGATGATGATCATGGAGTAGATGGAGGGACACCGTCGATAGAAATGACTTGTTTGTTGTGAATAAACTTGAGTCAAAAATGATTCATAGAGATAATATATTGAGGCCAAAAAATCTAATTGAGGCCAAGAAGCATGTCATGTCCATCAACAATTGTTTCTAACGAGGAAAGGCACAAGCAACATAAAAGGACCAATTGTGACATGTAGTTTAACAACACCAAAGGGTTTTTTCAAAGGAAATTCAATTTGCAATGGAGGATAACGAATAGCCTTGAGAAGTGAAATAGAGCATACACTGAAAGGCCATAATGGGTCAACTTAGTGTTGTTAATGGAGGTCAATCCAATAGATGCATTGATATGTAAGTGATTAGATGTGAAATTTACATGATAATCGATGTTGGAGAAAGAAATGATTGGTGACGAAGCATCAATATTTGTAACTAAGAAATCAAGAGCTCCTGAACTAGGAGGAGGTACTACGTGATATGTATGATTGGCATAAGATTCAGATGTTTTCTTGTCACATTTTTGAGATTCATTGTTAAACATATTGAGTTTACCCTTGTCGATGGTCGGTGTAGAGTTAGTATACTTTGAAAAATTGAGTTTGTTGTCATCAATTATATCTTGGATGACTATACGAAGTTTGAAACATCTATTTTTAGAATATCCTATACATCAATGATAATCACAACATGGAAGTTCTCATTGTAGTTATTACCTTTTGGACATGATGGGTCTAACTCGAGTGGTGGAGGAAGAGTAGTAAGATTGATTTCAAGAAGTTGTTTCAATATGAGATGTGGAGCCATTGAAAAGTTTCTAAAAGTGTGTAGAGGTTGTTGTGACTAAAAATTCTTTATTAGGAGTGACTGCATTGACGATGATTTTAGTGTCGGTTGGCTTAGTTTTTGATGTTTTAGAAAATGAGTAGGAGGATGAAGCCTATTCCTGATACTTAAGCTTGCCTATGGATAGGAGTTTGGTCTCGTGAAGCTTAAGAGTATGAAAAAGATGATCAAATGAAGGATATGTTTTAAAGAGAACACTCTCTTAGAGAGGCAGTAAGAGACTCTGAATGAGCAAGTTATGAAGCTCAGAGTCCGTAAGAACATTTTTCATCTCAGCTAGATTTTTTTTATACCTCAAAAACGTAGTTAGTGAGGTGTTCATTTGATCCCTGTTTAAGTTGTGCTAGCTGAGCGTAAGATATCTTAGAGCCGATATTGATGGAGAAATGAGTAATAATGACATCAGATAGATGTGTGAATGAAGTTATTGAGTGGAAAGGTAGCTCAAAAAACCAACACATCGCATATTCATGGAGATTACGAGGGAAGATTTTAGCTAAGAGAATATAATCATTAGTGAAATCAAGACAAGCGACATGAAATGCTCTAAGATTAGGGGTGAAAAAGCTAGGATGAATTGGATTAGTAGACATGAAAAGTGCAAATGGAGTATCAACAATACAGTAGAATATAAATATGGCAATGTATGTGAAGTGTCCTATTGTAACTTACTAATTTCACATTGGAGGTCATGATAAAGAGAAGTTAAGTCTTGATTGACAACATAGATGAAACTTGTCACATATGAAAAAATAAGGGCAATGCAAAATGATTAGTAGGAGTATTAACAGAGACAAGAATAGTAGAGATAGGTAGAAGAGTGGAAGTGAGTGGCTGAGTGGAAATAGAAGTTTATATAGCCGTCAAAGTGTTGATATCTGATAAATTAGTGGATTCCTCATGAACCACATGTAAAAGAATGTCTAGATCTTTACGATGCTTAGTAATATGATCATTAATGGCCTTAAGATGTTCTTCAGTAAAATTAGTATGAGAGTGAGCCATGATGAAAAGAGAGAGTAAACCCTAGAATAATAAGGTATTGAATGAAGATCCTATAAGCGTGGAGATCGGGTTCACCAAAATGATTAACTAAAATTAAGTAAAATGTGGAGCAATAGTAGTTAATCTAAGCTATTCACAACGTGTAAATACAATAAATAAATGTAGTAAATGACTATAGAGGACAACCCAACAAACTATGAAAAATGGAAATGTTAAACCCTAATCTGTAAGAGAAGTATGTAAATGACTTATATAATTAGAGGAGCTCATTGGACTGTGTCACAAAAGTGACTAGAGAAACATGAAGTACAGGAAAAATTAAACAGAGGTCCTAAAAAGGATAGATTTGTACTGATTCTTTGTACTGGAGCACCTGGAGAGGGACTAGGGCACCTGAGGGCACTCTGGTCTACAGAATGGGCATTCTTGGTCTATGTCCAAAAGGTTTGGAACTGATTTTCACAGATTCAAAAGATGGTCCAAAACCCTCATTGTCTGTCACATAAATTTTACTGCACTGCGCCAAATGTAACTGATGATCCAAGATGAAGTAAAAGACCTGAAAAACCCTAAACAAGACATCAATCCCTAAGAAATAAAAATTTATATGAAAGGGTTATACTAACCTCAACTACCACAATAGTGGACTTACTAACTAAGTGATGTACTTACATTCCAGACCCAAATGTAGTTCTCTCTGTGTGTGTGTGTGTGTGTGTGTGTGTGTGTGTGTGTGTGTGTGTGTGTGTGTGTGTGTGTGTGTGTGTGTGTGTGTGTGTGTGTGTGTGTGTGAAACATGTGCCCTACGTTCTCTTGTGTCAGTCACGCTTTGTGATGTAGCGAGCTAAATATGTGTAGAAAATGTAATCTAATGGTGGATGGAATAAAATTAATACTCCCCTCTTATTCTTGTGTGATGTAGATGTACCAGCCTCGTCCCTTTGTGATGGAGATAAATGAATGCAAATGATCTTTAAATGCTAGATGGATGCAACTCTAGGTGGATGATAGTAGTGACTAATGCTTGGTCCCTCATTATGGTCTCATAACTTTGTATTAATTAGTTTCTCTTAATATAATTTCATAATTAACCCTGAAGAGGCCGACCACAAGAAAAATCAAGTGTTGTAACAACTAGAAAGAACCCAAAAATTGGTGAGAAAGTGGAAAAAGGATCATGGGGCACCCAAGATGGGACTAGGGCGCGTTGGGGCACCTAATACTGATCCGAGTGCCCCATTTAAGGCCTAAAATGATGGAATATGATGAAAAATTACTGGGAATGTGTACGGTGGAGGTTGGGAATGATTATAGAAATCAAATCAAAATAGCCAAGAGACGGGGGTTAATTAGTACTTTCTTCACTCAAAAACCCTCTAAATAGTAGTATGAGACCAGGACTAAATATTACACAAAGTGCATGGTTTATTGACTACAATGATGAAAATTTCACAACACCACTAAAAATTTCACTTAAAAATTTCACTGGAAAAATTAGTTACCATTTGGAAGATATAGTTAAATAATTAAAATTTAGGGTTTTAACTCTAAATTTGAAATATATTCCACAAAACAACTCCAAAATATCTAAAAAATCTACATTAGATACCTTGAATGATTTTTATATTTCACACAAAATAATTTTATAAAATCAAATTCGATCTCAATATTTAGGAGAATAACTGAAATTAGGGTTTCATCCCACAAATTATCCATATTGATGCTCTAATACCACTCTGATAATATCCTTATAATATAATAAATAAAGAATCTGAATAATATCCATAAGGTAAAAAAATAAAAGATATATTGGTATGATAATATTCACCAATATTTAATATATGTAGAATAATACCCTTAAGGTAGGGCAACACTACACAATGCTCCTTAAGGAAGGAGTAACTCCACAACCTCCCAAGATGGGAATCTAGTATCCACTTTGAGGGGGATACCTCCAATATACCTCTAACAAGTAGAATACTCCGCACATACATCATAGATATATCTCCTAATTGTACTTCTCCTTTATATATGCATAAATTACTCTTAATGGATGGGTAACACCTAATCCCAATGTAGACCAACTCACCTAGTATAACTAATTCCTATGTGACATGATATATTATAAACATATAACTATCTAAGGGGGATGTGTGCCACATGTCAATAACTCCATCAATCCATATACATTATAATATCATATCCCAAGATACATAACATTTGATACCATTTGATAATATCCTTACATATAATAAAGGAATAAGTTTAATAATATGTAGAATATAACACAACACAAGAGATATTGGCGGGACAAGATTCCCAAATATTCAATACATGCAGAATAAAACCCTTAAGGTAGGGAAACACCATACAATTCTCCTTAAGGAAGGAGTAACTCCACAATATCCCAATATGGGAATACACTTTGAGGGGGACACCTCCAATATACATCTATCAAGTCAAAGAATACAATCCTATATCTTATGACATGTCTCCTAATTATACTCATTTCCTTTTTATATGCATACATTACTCTTAATAGATGGGTAACACTTAATCCCCATGTAGGCCAAATCATTACCCAATATAAGTCATTCCTATGTGATATTATATATTATAAAAATATAACTATATAAGGGGGATGTGTGCCATATGTCAACATCTCCATCAACTCATATACATTATAACACCATATCCCAAGATACATAACAATATCCTTATATAATTCTCATGATGTTGGTGATAGTTTATTCATTTTAAAATCAGTTGGCTGATTTGGGATTTGGTTAGGTGGTTGGGATGATGGGATTGATAAAATATTTTTTGTAAAAAAGATCACAAGTAGGTTATTTTTTATGATAGGGGAGATGTCATCATTGACAATTTTTCTCAATGCTAGAATGACTTGGGTTGTGACAAAGGGAGATGGATTTGTGTATGCCTTGATTATGGATGCTTATACATTTTCCTTGATGATTTATGATAGTAAGATATTGCTAGCAATATTATATGCTTTGGATTGGCGGATGATACAAAATGGTTATCATGAGATTTGGATCTAGGAGAAATTTTGGTTTCCTCATCCACAAGGATGACTACTTTGATGAATGAAGATGCGTTAGGATTGTCATAGATTTTGTAGGTAAGGGATGTTTGGATGTGGTATGGGATTTGGATGGTGGATGATGCTTGAGAAAATGATTGGGATTTATCCCATATGATGGATAAATAGTTACAATGATAATATGTGCTCGATTGATGAGGTTTTAGACATAAGATTTGAAGTGCAAAAAAACATTAGTACACAGAATGTCTATTGGTGTGATGAAACTCACATTATTGTTTTTCTCAATATCAAGATGGTTTTGGCATGTTCACATTACGTGGTTTTATTGGTTGATAAATTATCATGTTTATTTTTTTAATCAATGGAAGATTGTGGTAAAGGACTCACCTAAGGACATGAAGTGTTGTCACTTAGTTGTATGCTTAGATTTCCCCCTAGGGAGAGAGGTTTGGGGTATGGGAATGAATTTTTGAGGTCAAGGGGATGATGTGGTTGATGTTTTATGCTTAGGAGATGAATGGTATTGGTGTATCCACCCAGGGGTTGAATTAGATTGATATGTCCTAGGGGCAAAAGTAGGTGGGTGTGGTATGGGAGCAACATTGAATTGTTTAGGCTCAGGTACCATAGTGGATTTATTAGGCACAAATTCCAAAGTGTGATTTTTATTAGGTGATGAAATATTTAATATTTTTATGTGTGGTGATAAAATGGTCGATTTTCAACTCACTTTTTGGATTTGATCATGGATGGGATGATTGTGAGGGAATTGTTGTGGGGATGGGATTAATTGACCATTGTCATCACGGAGCTTAATATAGGGAAAGTTATGACTAATATGATCATCAATGGATTTGAGGCTTGATATGTTAGAAGAAGGTGGATTTTGGATAAATGGATCCTTTCATCAAATTATTTTGGATACTTGTGTGGGATCTAGCTTGGATCCTATATTAAGGAACTTAAGAATTAGGTCATCTTTATTGTAGGATTGAAGAAGTTAAATCATATCGATGCAGTTGGTGTTTTTGGGTGATGAATCATGATCCTTAATGGGACCACTTTGGTTGAAAATGTTTGGGATATCATCGATGAAGGGATTGGTGTGAAGTATTATTTGATATGATTCGGGGTTTTATATAATAAATTTTATGGGGTGAGGTTTAGGGGTCTTAATATGATTGGTTTATATATGGTATTGATTAGGTAATGATGATTGGGAAGTTGAAGGGCTGATATGAGATTTAAGGCTAGCTATTTGTTGATTAAGTTGTTGGATGGTGTAAAATATGTCTTGATCAAGACCATGATGGTATGATTGAGTTAGATATCTAGTGGATGGGGAAATGTCTTTGTCAAAGGATGTACCCAAGAGGTATAGGTTAAGGTGTTAATTTGGAAGAAAAGAAGGTATATGAAAGAATGCCATTATTTTTTTGGGGTTTTGATGATTGGATTAGAAAATATTTGATTTTGGATTTTAGATATAGCGAGATTTAGGTTAGATAATATGGTTGGATAAAATGATCAGATATAGATGGGATTAATTTTATATTGGATAGTAGATGATTTATTTAGGTTGTATTAGGGATGTGGATGGTTAATTAAATATGATTTAAGTTAATTCCTTATTTTTTAATTTGGGTGTGAATTCAAGGAACACTCGGGTGTCATACAACACTCAAACAAGATCATGCAATCCATAAGTGTATACTAGTATATGAGGGTGTGCAATGCAAATAGTATCCCATCAATATACTTCACATAGAGTGGTGATATATTGGTCTCCCAACCCTCACTTTAAGTGGTATATAGTGGGTAACTTTAGGATTGTTTTGCTCCTTGCACTACTTATCATTTGTGACCTATATGTATTAAATTTAGGCTAAAATAATTACTAGGTGTATTTGATTTAATTTAATTTTGAATTAAATATAATTAAAGAGTAACTAGTGATGTAAAAATTCTAAAATATAGTGACGAAACATGAAAACTAATATGTAAATTATGAAACCCTAAGAAAAGAAGAGAAATATGAGTACTTAGTTGATTTATGAGTGCATAGGAAGTGAATTGGGAAAGGTAAAGTGTTAGAAAGGGTTAAAAAAACATCATAATTACTTAGTGTGAAATTTGGAACCTGAGAATAATGTCAGAGATGGCTTCCCAATGTAGGACAAAGGTACCTAGGCACTGGTGACTAAATTTGAGCATTGGTGACTATATAGATGCTCGAGACCTGGTTTCTCCTGTGTCACTAGGGTTTCACAGGTTTTCTCTATTGATGGCCTGATGTTCGCACTATGATTGCTGATGGTACCTGTAACCTGTAAAAGATAAGTTCACCTGCACATGCCCACAAACCACATCAAACCTAAAAAGGAAAATACATAATGGGGAGTTAGACTGACCTCGACGGTCACCCAAAGAGTGAACTTATGACCAAATGTTGCACTACATCTCAGGATCCATTTAGTTCTTATGTGTGTGTGTGTGTAAGAATGATTCCCTAGGATTCCCTTGTACAAGTTACACTTGATAGTGGGTTGTACCTAGAATGTAGCAATGTAGTAATATTTATGAATGGAATAAAATAGAGTTCCCTTCCTATGTTGTGTATGTAGATGTATGTAACCCGTTTCCCTTGAATGGATGTTATATGGATGACTTTAGAGTACTTTAGTTCCTTTAGAATGCAAGTCTTAGGTGATGATAGTAATGCTCAGTACCTAGTCCTCCATTTTGAAAACATAACTATGTATTTATATGACTCCCTTGTTTGAATTTTGCAATTGACAGCTGGAAGGCCGACCCATAAGTGTAAAAGATGCCCAAAAGATAAAAGAGACCCAAAAAGAGTGAGTAAGATAATAAAGGGCCAGGGAGGCCCAGGAGGGACATGAGTGCTTGGGTACTATTGTTCTTATTGGGTGTTGGTGTCTAAAGCCATGAAGGATAAACATGAAAAGTTTTGACTGGGTTGTAGGGTGTGTAAGACCAAATAGAATGCAAGAGACAAAGAAAAGAGGCCAAAGATAGTTGTCAACCACTAGTTTTCTTGCTTATGAATCATGTAAATGCTAACATGCTATTAGGGCCTAGAAATGTACCCAATTGCGTGATTTTGTGTCTACATTTTCCCCCACTTTATGTTTTTGAGTGAATACTCAGATAACATAAAGTAGATAAGAGCTGTGTACCTTATGATCCATGTAGAGAGTGTGGTGAATAGCATGCCGTGTGGAAAAGTGAAGTGTGGTGGAGCGTGGAGACTAGGAAAGGAAAGTGACTCTAGGGGTGAAGTATGTGTTTCTTGTACCTTTTTTGTGCATGTGTTTATTGTTGTAGGTTGCTTATTTATGTATTAAGGATGGACCTACAAAAAGAAGAGAAAAAGAGTAGTCAGACTCATTTATATGAAAAATATGAGCCAATTATGCAAAAGTATGTAAAAGTGTGTAAACATAGTAGGAAAGGAAAGTGTGCACCTAATGTAAAAGAGTGTAAAGGGTAGAAATGTGTCCCAAAATTCTATTTCAAGAGTGAGTTTTTTGGGTGATCTCACACCAAGTGTAATTTTTTTGGGTGGTCTCATGCTAAGTGCTAGTTTTTTGGGCAATCTCATGCCAAAGAGAAAGTATTAGGGAGAGAGGTCTAGCTATACTCTTCTTTCATGACTCTGCCTAATAATCACCACTACAAATGGTGTGCCATGATTTTCTCCTGTTGTTCCCGATGGTTGCTCAAATGTGCACCTACATCTCGGATCTTTGAAAAGGGCTGAGGTTTCTGAGACCACAATAGAACCGTCCCCAAGTTGTGGGACCTTTCACACTTGGGACGGATCTCCAGAGAAGGCTGGATCCTCTACCTACCTCTAATGCTACTGTTAATCCTAATGCTAAATACAAATCCTATACTAAACATGCCAAGGGACTAGGGATAGAAGGATGTGCAGAAAGGGGAAATCCTAAGCTAAGGAAGGTGATAGCGCCAAAAGGAAAGGGTCGATCTCTCTCCACAAGCAGTGAAGGAAATAGAGAGGGCACGGGAGAAGAGGGAAGACGACGCGTGCCACAGATCAACATGTGGGCTTGGCCTTACAGCACATGCATTACATGACCATGGGGGCTGCAAGCACAAGGAATACACACAACATGCCAAAAAATGCAAACAGAGAGGCGAGATGCAATGAAAATGAGAGAGGGAAGACAAGAGTTCCATAAAACATGATTTTATTACTTAAGGGATGCACAATCATTTACATTCACGATAGGAGGTGAGAATACATTGTAGAGACCATAAGGTCTGAGATCCATGGGAAGTTGGCCACCATTTTGGCATGGTGTCATTAAACAAGGAGAGATATTTTTACAAAGCAGAACTCGGTTATTTATAGAAGAAGGAGAGAAGAGAAGGAGAAAGGGAGGGAAAATTGGATTCAAATCTTCAACCACCAAAAAATAGTGATAAATGCATGCAAATCACCTACAAATTCTGTTTGATGCTTCCCCATGTCTATTTTGCATGTGGAAGAAGGAAGAAGGAAAGATATGATGAAATATGGTAGTTGAGGTCTATTAGATGTGTGCATTGATGAGCTAAAAGACATTTCCCTATTTTTGCTTAACAAATCCTACCTATATTTGAATTTTAAAATTCCAACGTGTATCTTGTGTCAGCAGATTTCTGACAAGTCTAGGCATACGTCGATCTGAGCTCTGTAGCAAAAGATATGGATATATGAAGATGTCAAATTCCATCTGCGCACAGAAAACACATGGTGCATGCAGGTTGGTTGAAATGATGGCCAACTGTTTATTTGTTTTGAATTTTCTGCCACATGTCATGCACTAATTGGTTGTCCACATTGGTGCCCTATTGGTGCATGCTTTGATTAATTACGCGCGGCACACTTAAGTCTAACATAAGATGACTTAGCATAGAAGGGCAAACGAAGGTGCAAGGGAGTGAGAAGCAAGCATGCGAAAGGGAAACATAGGGGAGGTCAGAGAGGAACATGTGATGTGCATGGGGAGATGAGGTAAACTGGTGAGCAGAAGAAGCAGACTATGGTTAAGATGTACATTACTATTACAAAGTAATGGGCGTGGCGTGCGAAGGGCCAAGGACTTAGCTGATAGAAGTAAGTGTGAGGTGTGTGGGAAGGGAAAAAAGGAAGGAGATAAGAGAATGCAAAGGGGAGCAGGAAGGTGCATGCAAGGGCACACAGAGGAATGACAATTGTGCCAAAGTGTCAAAAGAACAATCTTGAGTACGCGCAACCTGAAATGTGAAATATCAGAGTCAGGATGAGAATATAAGTTATCCAGATAACTAGGAGAGTTATTTGGATAACATTTTTGGTTACTTTCGAGGGCCATGATTCCTTTAGATGAAGAGACCAGTAGCCTTATAAGTCCATTGGGCATGGATTTCAAGCGCTTAAATTTGAAGATCTGATCTGCAACTTTAAAGAACATTCTTGAAGTCACTTGAAGCTCTGTCTAAACTCTGAACTGAACTGTTGTTCTCATATGAAGATATTCTATAATTGGATTGATGAAATGAAAGCTATGAACTGACCAATTGAGAATTAACCTTTTCCAAAATTGAACTGAATATCCCATAGAAGCAACAAAAAGTGCAAAGGAAAAGGTGCCAGAGGGAGCGCACTAAAATAGGAGCACAACACTATGTACAAAAGCTAAAAATCATACGTGTCTCAAATGGAACATGCAAATTGCACGAGCACTTGTGTTACTGAAAGCAAACCTAAACTAACCTAACTAACCAGAGGCAAGGGCACTAAATTAGTAAAACCTTGACAAAATAGATAAAGAGAAGTAGCTTCCCTTCCTTCACAAAATTGTGACTATGTAGTTGATATTGTGCACTGAACTTTGAAATGAGAGTGAAAAACCACCTTGCAGATGGTGTTTCATTGATCCTGCAAAGTATCAACAAACATAATCATACACCTCTTGGAGTATGTTCATATACTTGGATCTGGGAGGTGTTGTAAAAAAACCTTTGGCACGCTGAAGCTCTACCTCATGCAATCTAAGAACCAATGAGCATGACTATGGCAACTCTATTAAATACCCAAACTTCAAAGGCTAGCTCAGACTTATCTAATTGGGCATAAATTGATCCTTGTGGATTTCCCATTATGGGTTTGAAGCTCAATTTAGAGATGGGATTTACCTTACAGACATTTCCTCCTGAAGAGGAGTGCTTGCAGGATTTGGGGTGCATAGTTCTGCCATAGTACTGCCTCAAATAACTCAGTGGATATCCTCAGAATTACACCTCTCTAGAGCTAACTAATTTTCCTCTGGAACATGCACTTGTATGATTTCAAATCTTCCCAGTCGGAGTCAAATGAGTCACGCCATTCTTCCATTTTCCTGCAGTTGTCAAACATGATGACATTTGGGAAAGGCACGTTGGCAGGGGGCTATTCAATTATGGTACAACTAAGGCAGAGGGGACATGGAATGGGGTGGGAGGATGGACTAGAAAGGATGGAAGGTGTGTGCTAAAGGACTAGAGGCACGCATGGAAGGAGATATGGTGGAAAAGTGAAGGTGAGATGGAGGGTGGGATTTCTCAATGGAGGAAGTGCGCAAGAAGCTGAGGACACTATAATGGGATTGAGATGATGTAAGTTGAGCATGAAGGAGTGGGCAGGTTGTAAGATGGTAGTGCAAGGTTTCCCCATTAAAAGGGTTTCCTCGTGCTAGATTTTTCAGCCTCCATTTCTTCTGGCCCACTTTGTAATCTAGGGTATAGCATCTTAATGATGAAGTATAACTTCTTTGGGTGCTAAACCAGCCTTGTACATGGCCGACCCATGGACAAGGGACCTTGTAGCCAACTTCAGCTGCCTTTATGGAGCACTTGATTTTGAGATGCATCATGTCCATCTCCGTCTTTTGCACCCTGCCTCTCAAAATCAGCTTCGGCCAAAGAGTTTCCACCATCCTCTGCATAAACATTGTTCTTTATAAACATTTGGGTTAGAAAAAAGTAGGTGTTTCAAATATGCATTTTGGGATAATGGGGCTTATAAAACTAATTTGGAGGAGGATTTTGAAACTGTGGGGATGGAGGGAAATAGTTCTTACTACTACAAATGATAACTCCATGGTGGAAAAGAAGTCATGATTCACAAGCTTTCAAAAGAGGAATGTGGAATGATGGAAAAAGGAGAAATGAATAGAGGAATGAGGGGAGACTAGTTTGCACATGAGATAATGGGTGTGTTGAATCACTAGAGTCGCCAGATGTGTTAAAAAATTCCTCTAAAGGCTTGGATCTTAGTGATAACACATCAAACTTGTTGAGTTGAAGATGTGAATCTCTTCACTCTGGTCTCAACCTGGTGTGCCAAAAACTATTGGTTGCTCAAACATGCACCTGCGTCTCGAATCTCTAAAAAGGGCTGAGGTGTCTGAGACCACATATCAATGGAACCATCCCCAAGTTGTGGACCTTGCATGCTTGGGACTTGATCTCTGGAGAAGGTGGGTTCCTCTACTTACCTCTAACGCTACTACTACTCCTAATCTTGAATGAATTAGTCCCCAAGTTGTAGGGACCTTGTGAGCTTGGGACGGATCTCCGAAGAAGGCCGAATTACTCTAAATATTTCTAACGCTACTACTACTCCTAATGCTGAATGTAAATCCTAGACTAAACATGCCAAGGGACTAGGGATAGAAGGATATGCAAAAAGGGGAGATCCTAAGCTAAAGAAGGTGATAGCGCCAGAAGGAAAGGGTAGATCTCTCTGCATGAGAGATTGAAGGAAATAGAGAGGGCATAAGAGAAGAGGGCGGATGGCATTTGCCACAGATCAACAAATGGGCTCAGCCTTCCAATATGTAGCAACACATGAACATGGGGACTACAAGTAGAGGAATACTCCACAACATTCTAGAAAATGTAAACAGAGAGGCGAGATGTAATGAAAATGAGAGAGGGAAGACAAGAGTTCCAAAAACATGATTTTATTGCTTAAGGGATGCACAGTCATTTACATTCATGGTAGGAGGCAATGAATACATTGCTAGAGACCATGCCAAGGTCTGAGACTTGGTGGAAGTTGGCCACCATTTTGGCATGGTGTCGTTACCACACAGATATATTTTTACAAATCATAACTCTACTATTTATGAAGTGTTAAGAAGGAGAGAAGAGAAGGAGAAAGGGAGGGAAACTCAGATTCAAATATTCAACCACCAACAACTAGTGATAAATGCATGGAAATCCACCTGTAAGGATTTTAGATGCGCTTCCCCATGTCTATTTTGCATGTGGAAGAAGGAAGAAGGAAAGATACTGATGAAATCTGGTAGTTGAGGTTCATTGGATGTGTGCATTGATGATTTGAAAGATGCTTCCCTATTTTCACTTAACAAATCCTGCCTATATTTGAATTTCAAAATTCAATGTGTAGCAAAACCCTCAATAGCTTTATGACAAGTCCAAAAAGGAATGTGCGATATGAGATTTGTAGCAAAATATATAGCTGTCAGTCAGCTGACAGAGCCGTCAGTGCATGGAAAACACGTGGTGCACACATGTTCAGCTCCAAAATGATGGCCAACTGTTGAAATTTGTTTTGTGCTTTTCTGTCATGTGTCATGCACTAGTTGGTTGTCCAGATTTGTATCCCTGTTGGCGTACCTTTGATTGGTTACGTGTGGCACACTCAATGTCTCACATAAGATGACTTGGCATAGAAGAGTGCACAAAGGAAGGAGAAAGGCATAGGAGCAAGAAGTATTGGCGCAAAAGGGAAATGTAAGGGGAGCCATTATAGATTTTGTTTCTAGTTTGTGCATTATTGCTTCATGGGGAGATGAGGAAAACTGGTGAGCAGAGAATGTATGGTCAAGGTGTAACTATTATAAATTTGATCTAATGGGCGCAGCGTGCGAAGTGCCAAGGAAGTTAGCTGATAGAAGTAAGTGTGAGGCAAGCAAGAAGGGAAAAAAGGAAGGAGATACGCTAAGAATGTAAAGGGGAGTAGGAAGGCAGGTAGAGGAACATAAATTGTGCCAAGGTGTCAAAAGATCAATCTTGATTGTGTGTAACTCGTGAAATGTGAAATATCAGAGTCAGTGATGAGAATATAAGTTATCCAGATAACTAGGAGAGTTATTTGGATAACAATTCCTTTTTTCCTAAATTATTCTAAATTATTCTGAATTGTTTCGATGTGAAGGAGATAGAATGTATTATGTAACTGAAGGTCTATGCCTGTAACTATCAGAACTACTCTGAAGGCTTTATGTAAACTATGATGATATAAGAAGATGATTGTATGTTTCCCTAGGACATTAGCACCCAGGAGAGGTTAGGAGTTCCCAAACACTAGTTTCTGAGTTTGGGAACTGACGTCTGTATTATTTTTCGGACCCAAGTAAGATTCTGAGCCATCGATGTGACTATTTATCTATGATTTTTTTACACTGTGCAAATCTGTAATGTAGCTCTGAGCTTTTGTAGGGGTGATTTTTTCACCCAATATATGCCCCCCTTGTTTGGGTTGCATACGACAATGGTAGGATGATGTGTCCCAAAGGAAGAGGACCTGATGTTGATCTAAAGTGGATACCTATAGGTGTTAGGGGGTGGGCATGGTACAAACCAAGGAACATATAAATAAAGTAGGCTAGTAAAAATTGTTAGTATAAAAGATAGCATGTAAGAGAAGAAAAATGTAATAAACAAGTAGTAATACAAGATATACCGAAAAATAGGTTTCAAACATGTGACATTATTTACAATGTCACAAGACAATCAAAGCCGAAGCATGGCCATAAGAAATAAAATAGTGATCAAACAATACATAGGGCATAGCCTGCAAATAATAGCATATAATAAAAAATAATGGAAAACAAGTTTTGACAGATAGCCATGGTTGTATATAGTCCTACAAGGCAAATGTTACACATGAAGCACCAATTATCATGTTAGAAAGATAAATAACATGTCAAAAGTGTGTATGTATCAATTAAAAGTAATGTGCTAGAAAGTAGTAGTAAATAAGATGAAAAAATAGACACTTGTGTAACATGTGAGAATAGTAGAAGGTAGGATTCCCCCAGGAGCCTCGATGGGACTGATAAAAGGTACAATTCCAAGCATCATTGTAGTGTGTAAGAACCTGTAAGAGATTTTCATTCACCATAAAATACCAAGTGAACACGCATTTGTATATAGATAATTATATTGACATACTAAGAATCCTTCTAGCATGGAAAAAAAAGTATAGCATGTAGATAAAATAAGCTAGCAAGAGTAAATTCAACCAAGATATGTAAATGTTGTGTATGAGTCTGATGGTGTGGTATGAAAAATGTGAAGATGATCAGAGCATCATGCCCCCCAATGAATTTTTATGACATGAGTTTCATTTATAGGAACCCTCAATGGTCAATAGTGAACCATATACCAAGATTATGTCATTGGGTAATGTGCATGTTGTGCAAATAGATGCCAGAAAGATGTATCACGAAGATTAGAGCATGACGTGTGAATGATGTGAGGTTCATTTCAGAATTATACCTTCAACAATTGAGTATGAACCATGTAACTAGATTGTGTCATAGGGTAATGATAATACATTGTGTGTATTAGGCAGTTTGAAAGTGCTTATAAAGATGAGACATGAAGTGCAAAGCATTAAGTTTAATACTAGATACTAAAGACAATCAATAGTGATGGGAAGGGGGTGGGGCGCAATGCCCCCAAGTGTGTCAATGATGGATATTTATGTGATGATGCCAATAAGATATTACATTGGTGACGAAGTTTGAAATGTATCATAAAAAGTATATTATAGTCACAATGGTAGGTAAGAGCAAGAGTAGAAGCAGAGTTGGATTTTTGGTTGAAAGGAGGAATTCTAAAGAGGTCATCTAAATTTTGTTGGTCTTTCTTAGTGAGTGGCTTCTTATTTGGAATTGGTAACACCATAGAATACTTGAGAGGAGGAGGGGATGAATTGATTTTTATAGGAGGTTTCTTAGTTAGAGTTGGTAACGATGTAGAATATTTGAGAGGAGGAGGGGATGGACTGATTTTGAGAGGATTTTTCTTAGTTGGAGTTGGTAATACTATAGAATACTTGAGAGGAGGAAGAAATGGATTGATTTTGAGAGGATGTTACTCATTTGGAGTTGGTAATGTTGTTGAAGACTTGAGAGAAGGAGGGGATGGAATGATTTTGAGAGGATGTTGCTTAGTTGGAGTGGGTCGAAGAGGAGGCTCTTGAATGACCAAAGGAGGAACATTAATAACAATGGAATGATGCTCATTAGACATGGAAGGACCATATTTAGGAGAAAATTGGGATTTAGCAATTGAAGATGTAGCAGGATGTTGTGAAGAAAATGAAATAAAATCCTGATGCTCAAGGTTCTTGATTCTTATTTTTAAAGCACATAAATCATTTTCAAGATTTCCATTAATTTTGTAATAATTGCAAAAGGGTAGAACTTGGTATTTTGCAATCCGATAAGGAGGGTAACAATGATTAGATGGCAAGTTGATCAATTGGTGATTAAGGTGCTCAGTAAGAATATCATACTTCTTAGTATTTGAATCAAACTTGAGAGGCATTGATAGGGGTATGAGTTGGGGTTCACTTATATGAGCACATATAGAAGACATAGAAAGGGAATAATATGTAGAAGGAGAAATAGCATGGGCTTGAGAAGCATCCTTGAGATGTTGGATTTCATATTTGAGAGATGTACTCATTGTTTCCATAGCTTGAATTTTGTCTTGAAATAAACAATGTAAATATCAAATTGAATCTAATATGGGTTGATTTGATGGAGGATTAGGACTGATAGAGTCATCAGATATAAGATCAAATATGGCACTTACTTGAGTAGGTGGCATACTGTAAGGGAGATACATAATGTTTAGGGATTTTTGGATAACATATTTACAAGGTGGGTGCATTTGAAGTAAGTCATGCAAGGAGATTAAAGGAATTTTGGGAGCCATGAATGAAGATCGGGTAGAATAGGAAAAATGAGGATCCAAGTGTTTGATCATGAGTGGGGTTCACTAAATGATTTAATTTAATTTTGAATTATATCTAATTGTAGATTAATTATTGATGTAAAAATGCTAAAATACAGTGATGACATAAGAAACTAAGACGTAAATTATGAAATCCTAAGCAAGGAAGAGAGATAGGAGTACTTAGTTGATTTATAAGTGCACACAGTGTCATAAATGTTCACTGTGAAATCTGGAATCTAAGAATAATGTCGAATAGGGGCGCTCAGTGCAAGACAGAGGTGCCTAGGAAAAATTAACCAAATCTAGGAGCTGGTGAGTGTACAAATGCTCAAGATATGGTTTCTCTTGTGTCACTGTGGTTTCGTAGTTACTCAATGTTGATTTCCTGATGTTCACACTATGATCACCGATGGTACCTGTAACATGTAAAAGAGAATTTGACCTGCACATTCCCATAAACCACATCAAACATAAAAAGGAAAATGCAGAATGGGGATTCAGACTGACCATGGAAATCACCCTGAGAGTAAAATTATGACCTAGCATTGCACTACATCTCAGACTCCATGTAGTGTTTATGTGTAAGAATTATGCCTTAGGATGCCCTTGTGCAAGTTTCACTTTTTAGCGGGTTGTAGCTAGAATGTAGCAATGTAGTAGTATGTGTGAATGGAATATAATAGACTTCCTCTTCCTATGCTATGTATGTAGAAGTATGCAACCCTTGTCCCTTGAATGGATGCCATATGGATGCCTTTTGAGTACTTTAGTGACTTTAGAATACAAACTTAGGTGATGATAGTAATGTTTAGTGCTTGGTACTCCATTTTGAAAACATAACTATGTATTTATATGATTCCCTAGTTTTAATATCATAATTGACAATGGGAATGCCAACCCATAAGTGAAAAATATTCCAAAAAGTTGAAAGAGACCCAAAAAGAGTGAGTTAAGAAAGGGTCAGGGATTCCCATGAGGAACATGAACACCTGGGCACTATTATCCTAGGTGGGTGTTAGTGTCTGAAGCCATGAAATATAAACAAGTAAAGTTTTGACTAGGTTGTAGGATGTGTAAGACACAATAGAAAGCAAGAGATAAATAAAAGAGGTCAAAGATAGTTTTCTTACTTAGGAATCATGTAATTGATAACATGCTTTTAGGACCTATAAACACACCCAAATGTGTGATTCTTGTGTCTACATCATCCCCTATATACCTTGCATTATGTGGGGCACAATTCCATGTTGCAATGTTGTTTTCTTCAGATTGGGTATTGGGACACGAAATCCCCTAACTTCACACCCTCATTTACAAAGGTTCGATACTTAGCCAATAACAAAAAGTATCTTTGAATTTATTTACCCATTTAGAACATAGGTTGTGTCTTTGTGCATGGTGATGAAATCCATGTCAAAATATGCCTAAAGACCCTAGTAAGTACATGGCGATGAAACATCACATCACTCATGAAATAGAAAAAGATGGATCATAGGCTCTTTTTTATCTCCAAGCTCACCAATTAGCACAAGGGGAGACCATACACAACCTAGTTCTGGGTAGGTGCACAAAAAAATGAAAATACACAAACATGATAAAAATACATATAAGAAAGATAAAATAAAAAAATGATGTATGATGTTATCTCTTAGAAATATCAATGTTGCAAAATACATATATTAGTAATTTGGATTTTAGATAGGTCTTGGACTAGCAAGGAAACTTGAAAAATTAAAAAAATTAAGTTACGTAGTGCTATGATAATGTTGCTATGCTAAAAAAATGACACAATTAATGAAAATGGCGTAGTCACATGAAAAAATTACATAATTAGATTCACAAATGAAGCTCATTAAAAGGACATGGTTAGTCATAATAACAACATTTTTAGTCACAATAACAATATGATTACCATGAAAATGATGCAGTTGGTCACAAAAATGGCATGATTAGTTGTGATAATAACGCGGTTAGTGCAGAAATGATGTTATGTGTTTTTAGACAAAAATGATTAAAAAAAGTAAACTAGATGTTTGATGATGTTTATAAGCTATATATGATGATGTTAGGAAAATATACAATGATAAAATAAGATTAATTGACTAGAAATCAGATCAAATAAGAGTTTATACTTTTGTCATGTAAATGAATCTCTGTGATGTGAACATGACATTAGGTATCATGATTCCAATACACTTTAGAAACCTATAAGACAATCGATAAAAATGATAAGATACACATGAAAATGACATTACCAATCATGATAATAATTTTTAGTAGGTATACTGGAAAAGAGAAGATATAAATTGAAATTTATCAAATTTTTGGATTCTGATTAATCTAATTCTTTGAAAAATGTGATATTAGGTCCTAATAATCATAAATAACCAAAAAACATATGTGGGTTTTTCATCGGGCATGCCATAAACACGTGTAGTAAAATTATATCTTTTTAGAAAATTGTGGATGCAATACCAAAATCTCTCTACTTTAACTCAAACTCAAACACTCATATTAAGCTATAAAGGAACAATTATATACCTACAAATTACCAAGAAGAAGGATCCTCCCTTTGATTGTTGAATTTTCTCATTAAGATGGATTTTTGTTTTCTTCAAATTAGACTTCGTTCAACATTTTTGGTAGTACGTCCCCTCAAAATCAGGGAAAATTTTAAGGGTCCCTCCAAAAAAAGCCTTAGAAAATATTTTGTGAATCTGTGAAAATTATCTTTCACGGGAATGGAAAATATCAAGAAATCATGAAATCACTATTAAATGCTACCAGATGTTAGAGTTTTTTATATGTTATTGAATGTTAGAGTAGGTATTTAACTTAGCTCATGTTCACCTAGGTACTTTATTTACCTTTATTGTATTTATCCTCACCCACTTATGTGTGTGGATATTTCATTTATCTTATTTAGATATTAGGAGATATTATCTAGTTGTTAGGTATAGTTCTTTCCTTTATTTATGGTATTGACTAGTTCTTTCCTTGATCTATGGTACTGACTAGATCCTTGATGTCTAGTTCTCTCCTAAATCTATGGGTCTTGACTAGTTCTTTGATGACTAGTTATTTCCTTTATTTATGGATTGATCTACAACCTTGACTGGTTCTTAGATTGTTATTCCTTGCCTATTTAAGCAAGGCCCATTCTTAATGTATTGCATCGAGCTCCCCATTAAAATCCTTATCCCTTGGTCATATGGTATGGTCATATGAGGGCTTTAAACTTGTGATTCCTACTAGTAGGTGCTTAACTTCAGCCCCCTTAATTTTATTTGTGTGGTGAAGGCAACAACATTTTACTCTTGTTTTAGTGGCACCTAAAATAAATTACAGAGCAAAATATTAAAAAGCTTGTAACTTTTGATCGGTAACTCAGTTTTGAGTGCCGTTTTTTGTAAAAGTGCTTGTTTTTCATGATATTTCCATTGGAGTTATTTATTTTGAGACTTTCACTATAATTATAAAGTGCCAAATATGGAGGAGTGCTGTAATCAATTGTGGATGCAATTTCGGCTGAGCTCGATGTCCTATTTTTTTTTGGGAGTTACAATTTGTACCTATCATGGGTTCTGAGAATGATATGATTTTATATGAAGTGTGTGGACTTCAAGAGGATATTGTAAAATTTGTGGAAGAAAATAGATCGCTCAAGAAGTGAAATTCTCTTCTACAATCACTCCTTCATGATAAGGATACAATGATACACTTCCTGCAGAAGTCTGTTCCTGTTCTTGATGCTCATACACATATGAAGTTTGTTACTGCATGCTCTTCCACATCTGTGCCTATTACAATACCACATATTGTATATCCTATTTCTGCTCAGTCTGCATGGCTTTTTTGAGAAGCATGGTACTGCATTCAGTTCTTGCATGCTCCGTTACATGGGTCTCACTAGCGGAGTCATAGAGCATACATTCACAGGGTATTGTTTCCTCTATTCCACATGTTAAGTGGAATTCTAGTCATGACATTTGTTTTTCAAGCAGATACTTGATTGGGAAATACACATTGACAAAGCCCCTTTTTTAGGATCACTCGACTCTTTTTGAGGATCCTGCGCAACACATGAGGTGTACATCTTCACTCAGGCTTGAGAAATCTATGATTTTGGCTATCAGACATGATCAACCTGACACACATTCTGATGTTCTTTTGTATGCACCCATTGTGCATTTTTGCACCAAGTGATATGGAGGCATCTTCTTCATCCATCCATGTTGATTTGGGGTGGATATTTGATCACTCAAGATGGCGACAGTAGATATTCGTTCAGAGGACATCTATAGGTGTGGCTCCTCCACCATTTGGCCTGTTGCTCCACTTTCTATACCTTCTGCATTGTAAAGCTTCTTGTTTTGAGCATTTATCTTTAGCAGGTGTAGTGTATCTCACTTGTTTGTTGAGAGATTTTTGTATCTGTATTTTCGACACTTCTGGCATGTGGATAGTCTCACTTATGGGGGGAGCTATTCTGGTAAAATCTAGTGTTAGTCTGTTAGTGTTCCAGTAGTTATTTTGACAATTCATACAGATTTCTAGAGCCACTCCACCTATTCAGAGCAGTATGGGAGGGTGTGGTGTTGATCCTGCTTCTTTAGGTTTTGTGTCCTTGCCTTGTTACCTTGGCTTTTCTTGGATTGTGAGACTCTGGATTTTGTGTTCTTTCGCCTTTTTTTCTTTGGTTATTATTCTTGGAATGTGGCACACCTATTTGCATGCACTTGATCATATTAAGTTTGGATGTTTTTTTATGCACTTTCGACATCACTCCAATGATAATCTACTTGTATGGAGCTATTCTGGTGGAGCCCACTGTTAGTTGTCAATGAGTTTTTTGATCGAGTGGTGGATTCAGACCACAATGAACACCAAAATTCTTCAGCATTATACGATTTTTTTGAGCCGAACTTCTTGGGATGCCTTGGAGCGAGTTTTTACTCTCTTTACTTTGTTGTTACTAGATTTTGGGTACCTTGCAGTGTCCACTTTTTTCCAGTTATTGTACATGAGTACCTCATCAAACCTAGTTGTCGGGACTCATACTATGGACATGCCACTTCTATTTTGGCCCTTAGATTCACTTTAGGGGGGATGATAGAGTGGGTATTTACCTAATAACTCCTGTTCACCTAGGTACTTTATTTACCTTTATGTATATTTATTATCACCCACTTATGTGTGTGGATATTTCTTTTATCTTATTTAGATATTAGGAGACATTATCTAGTTGAAAGAGTATAGTTCTTTCCTTGATACATGGTATTGACTAGTTCTTTCCTTGATCTATGTTACTGACTAGATCACTTGAAGTCTAGTTCTCTCATACATCTATGGTCTTGACTAGTTCTTTGATGACTAGTTATTTCCTTGATTTATGGATTGATCTACGACCTTGACTAGTTCTTAGATTGTGCTTCCTTTCCTATTTAAGCAAGGTCCATTCTCAATGTATTGCATTGAGTCCCATAATAATATATGATATTGTTTCTAGATGTTGTTTGCAAAGGTTTTATGTAAAGTTATTCTGGCGAATTGCTTTCCTCTTATAGATCGTGGTGTTTGATTAGCATTTGTGTTCTTGGCTTCGTACGATCTGGTTATCATTCCTTTCACTGAATGGTATCATATTTTATTGCTACCAACCAAAAACATAATGATATTTTGTCGGACGGTAGCATATCGTTTATGCTACTATCTGACAACATATAGTTATGTTGTTGGCCGATAGCATAAAATATGCTACAGGTTAACATCAGATTATATCTTGTCTACTAGTAGCATAAAAAAATGCTACTAACTAACCATATTCAGGAGAATCTCTATTTCATGGGAATGAAAAATTGACCCCTAAAATTGAGACTTGTACCCAACAAATTTTGGTAAACTAGTCCTAATTCCTACCCTAAAAATTTGCCAATTACAAATTTCAAAAACTAGAATATTCGTGAATTAATGAATATTCACCACTAGATCTTGTTGTGTTTGAAATATTGATGATTTGTTGATGGATGATGAGGGGCTTGATTGGATTTATGGAATGAAAAGAGTTTGGTATGATTCTACAATGGTTTACTAGCTTTTGTGTGAGAATATTTCTTGATTTATAGATGAGGAGTGGAGGATTCAATGAATAGGATGAATCCAAGAGGAATTGGGATCAATGGTTGAGAATGCATGCGAAGATAGAGGATTTTATCCTTGGAGGATTATATATTTTTCCTTCGTTCATGGAAAGTGGTAGAATAGGAAGTTTCTTGTGGTTGTAGAACTATATATTTTATTAGTAAACTCAATCATGAATAGATGATGGAATAACTGGAAGATTCTTTAGGATATGATAGGTTAGTGGGTGTAGGTAGGTAGCTATGAACATAAAATTACTAAAATATGAAAGGATATGATTAGATTCCCTGGCCAAGGGAATTAATCACCATGAAGTGACTATTGAAAGACATTATAGGTTGGATGTGTTGAAATGATAATTAGTAAAGTGGATTATTTTCTCTGTATACCACTGGGAATGGTAGGAATTCTAGCAGATACCACTAAAATTCCCTAAAATCCTAGCTTCACCAAGGGTGCACTTTTCTGTGAATAAAAAAAGCGGGCCATCTAGTGGATATGTAACTTTCTTATATTTTTGGCATATAATGAATCATATAAGATGATGTATGCATTTTTAGATGAAAGTACTTAGAGATCTGGATATCAATAGTAATGTATTACTGAAAGGACACCATAATATAGAGAAATCGATCACCATATGCAAGTATAATGACTTAGCCACTTCGAGTGGCTAACCTCCAAACCATACAAGACGACTCAAGTGCTTAATATGATGATAAGAATACTACCTACTAACTCCTATATATACTATTCTTATGTTATTTCCATCACCAAGGTCAACCCATTAATGATACTATAACATATATGAATGAGATACAACATTATCATATAGTTATGATAATCACAAGTCGAACATACACATGCAATGTAACATATAGGATGAAGGTCGTAGCATGTGCTTCCCCTTTGGAGAAACATTGTCCCAAATGTTAGAAGCTCTAGATGTTGTTATAAGAATGTTGCATCCTCCAAAGTTACATCTTCACTGTTCAGATTCTTCCACATGATTAGATACTCGATAATGACCCTTGTACTAAAATCATTTAGTATTGTATAATAACATAATCCGATTTCAATATGATTCTTCCCTAGTCATCGAGACCAGGTAAAGATATCTGAGATTGTACCTTGTATCTAATTACCTTCTTCAAACAAGAAACATTGAAGATTGGGTGTATTCTTGTTTCCTATGGGAGTTCTAGTTTGTATACTACATTACTAATCTTTTGTAACGATTGATAAGGGCCATAATACTTAGGTGAAAGCTTGGTATCCTTCTTCTATAGTTTCAAAGGAAAGAACTTATATGGTTGTAAACAAACTAGATAACTCAATCTCCTAATATCTAAATGTCTTTCATTTTGATGTTGATCAACATGATACTTTATGTGGTTTTGTTCCCTGGCCAAGTATACCATGAGACTACACAGTACCTCTTAGTGGCGTTGAAGGTTCTCTTTAACTTTTCAAACCCTTTGTTGACGTATAAAGGGTGATGTGATGGAAAGTGGACCTAGGTACCCATATAATGAAGCTAAGGTAGACATTTTACCTGAACTCTAGAAGGAACTATTATACCACTATTATACAAGTGGCAGCCATTGGACCCATCTCTCTTACTTATCTAAGGTAAAGTATTGAAGATATCCCTCCAAGAACTTGTTTACCACCTTACTTTTCCCATTAGACTAGGGATGATCAAAAGATCTATTAGTTATTTGAGCACCCAAACATGAGAACAAATCAGTCCAAAAATTACTAGTAAATATAGGGTCACGATCACTTGCTATAATATTTGGTCTCCTATAAAACTTATCAATTGTATACATAAACATTTTTTTACTATACTTGAAACAATGTGTGTGACAAGGAAAACAAATGGACATATTTGGTGAGTCTAACCACCACAATCAGGAATACATTTTTCCCTTCTGATTTAGGAAATCCTATGATGAAGTCCATGGAAACCTCTTCCCACCTCTAACTAGGAATAGATCGATGGTTGTAGAATACTCGAGGACGTAACTATTTCAGCCGTATTTTGCTGAAGAACCATGCATTTTAACATAAATTTTTGTACATCACCTTTTATCCCTTCCTAGAAGAAATCTTGTTTGATTTTATGATAATTCTTCAAGAAAATAGAATGCCAACTACTAGAGAAGCATGGATCTCATATAGAACCCAATTTTTAAGGTTGAGTTCTTACATGGGTATAATTTATCCTTATATTATAAAACATCCCCTTTCCATATTAATTTTTTTGGACATGCTTGGATTGTGTTGGATATTCTGAATGATATTTTATGTAATTGGGTCATATCTCTATTCATACCTTGCCTCCTCTACCCAATATTCCTGTAATATAGATATGGAACAAAAACATGTCACAGCTGACTCATCCTTCCAAAATAGAGCATCAACTAATTAAAACAAAATAAGATATAATAGCCTAATCTAATGCAAGTTTGCAATAAATAAATGAATAATAAAATACTAAAATACACCCAAGAAAACTAAGAAAATGAATGTATGAAACCCTAAGTACAAAGAGGGTTAGAGAGGCTTTAGTTGATTCACAGATGTCGCAAGATTTTGTCACATTGGAGACCAGCTGAATAGGACTAGGAAACTATCACACTAGAGCCTGAGAAAATGGTAGATATGAGCTTTCTGGGTATACTGGGGTGCCTGGAGAAGGATAAAGGTGCCTAGGGCGCCTTGGTCTAAGATCTGTAGAAATGACCAGAGAACCTCCTATGAGGAGCTTGTTGAATGTTCACATGTGGTGTCCCTGAGATTTTCACCCTGCAATCTAGGTACTACCCATTTGATTTTTTATTCATTCTTTTAAAATAACATGGGTCTTTGTGTGTTTTTATTCCCAGAATATGTCTATATTATGTTAGGATATTTCTAATGAATCATATGAGCCAATTTTGACAAATACCCAGATGCCCAAACTCATTTTATCCCTCTGCCAAGTTTTGTCTGTGGGAAATTTTTTATTTAATTATTTATTGAATAAATAATGCCCCGTTTGAAGTAAATTGTGCTCCAGTTGAATCCTGTTGAAGTTTTACATGCCAATATTCACTCATCTCATTAGGGTTTTCACTAGGAATTAATTCAAGGTATTGTCTGCAACTTTTGGCAACATTTTTTTCTTTTATTTATTTCTTTTGCATTTTTCTCCGGTTTTCTCCTCAGTTTCTTTGTGAAATTCCCCTAGGTAAATTCCTTCACCAGTGTAGTTTGTTTAATTACCCAAAGCATCTAGATATCATCTACCGACACAACACCGGAAGGAATCAACCTCAAAATGCAATCTTTTGACCAAAAATGATGAAGTCATGCACAAAACACCTCTCCCAAGCAAGCCACATTTTTTGGAATTAATGAGTGTAAGATGTAATGGGATTTTTGGTCGCTATAGGTAGATGAGGATTTCTTACCTATCTTGCAGGGTATTTTTTCCCATGAAGTCAAAGTCACTTAAGCTGCAGTGGGAAAAATAGAGGTGACATGCAGGCAGGAATTTATTACCTACCTTGCAGGGTGAAAATTCCCATTATAAAAGTCAAATAACTTAAATGGAAGAAGGGATTTTTAGAGCTGTAGTGCAGGGTGAAAATTCCCATCAGAAGTTGACTTCTTAATTTTAGAATTCACCCTTGCCAAAAGGTGTGACCCATTTGGGGCATTAAACAAAGCTTTTAATGATATTTATTGATAGCTGCTTTGGCTAATTTTGGCACCAAGGTTGTAGGAAAAGTCAATGCATGAATATAAGCCAAAGAGAAGTGAAGGAAGCATGCTAAAAATAAATAAAATGAATTTATTTAATGGCAGCCAACAACATACGAAAATAGGTGCCTAATTTGGGTGAATAAACATGTTTGTTTATTAATTAATTACCAGGAATAGGATGGACAATTATTAGAAATAGAATGTTGAGGGTTATATAAGCATGGGCTGCCATAATGAATAAGCAATTAATTATTTTTGCTAAGGATTTCAGCTTGGAGAGGTTTTGGCACCAAAGGAAGGAGGTTTTTTCATTAAAGAGTGTTTTTCATTGCTAGGGAGCTTCAAGGTTTAGTGCCTAAGGTTGGAATGGCTTGATTCTTGTTATGATAATTATCTACATGTTGGTATAATTGCTCTGGTGAATTAAATAATTATTTTTTCTTTCTTTGCATGCAAGAAAAACCTCAAATTCTAAGGCAGCAGGCTTCATATGCAGATTTTTGGTGACAAAAATCAAGTATTCATGCTCTAGACTTCATCTTTGTTTGAATAAATTGTAGGTATTCATCACATAGGTGATCAAATCAATGTCAAGTACATTGAATATATCTTCTGAATCTAAAGAAGTTGCCAGATATACAAAAATGGATCCAATTGCAAGGGATTCCAGTAGAATTAAAAGAAAAAGAGCTCAGACAAAGATTGTTCCAACCATGATGAAGCATGATGAAAGAAAAGGATCAAAAAAATCATGCATGACTTCTAGATTTTCTGAAGTCAATGATACAAACATAGGCCCTGAATTTATCACCAATTTGATTGACATATCCAACTCTCATAACTGCAAAGGCTTCTGGCAAAAATTCATCCTCTTGTTTCTAACGCAGCTCATGTGGAAGTCATTGCATGGATAATTCCTTTCAGAAGCTTGTGCATGTGCTCCCAATATTCCAATTGAAGTCTTCATTGAATTTACTTGTGTTTTCCTTCACCTGGAGTGCTTTCTAGAATTTAAAATTGCTCATATAAAATTTTAAATAAAAGATGATGAGTTTTGTCTGAATTATTTACAACAAACATCTCACTAGTGCATGTACTAAAGAAGAACTGCAAAAAATTCAAGGATATAAGGGGAAAACATGTCAGAGGTAGCACCCATATGAAAATCACAGTCAATTGCTTCTAGATCTAGTTTGGTGAGAATCAAAGGAAAGAATTCAACAACATATGGGAGTATCTTAGATCCACGGCATAGATATCATTTAGATAATTCATTGCTAAAATAGATGAAGTAGAAGTACAATATAGGGTGGATCAACATGTAGAATATGGAAGAAGAAAAAGACTGAGAGGGTTACAATTTTCTTCTTATTTCTTTTCCCCTTTCTTTTATTCTCTTCAACAAAGTAATTGAACAATCAATTAAATTCTAAAACTTAAGTGATTGGTTTAAAATTTGTTTACTTGAAGAAGTCAATTACTTGGAAATAGGTGGCAGACATGCAAAATAGAAGGTTCTATTTTTCAGTTATAAACCATGCATGTCATGTAAAGATGAATTCCAAGAGGAATATTACCAATTTTTTTCCCTTTTCATTGCTTCCACATGCGAAAATTCATTTAAAGCTTTCTATTTGTAATTGACCTTTATACACTATAAATAGAGGAAGAACCTATGGCTTAGAACATCGGAATTTGTAATTAGCATTCTTGTGTTCCATACTTTGAGTTGAAACCTTTCATATATTTCTACAAGCAAAGGAATAAAGAGGATATTTTTGGAGAACTTTGTGTCAACAGTGCATTCATCTTGCATTTATTTCTAGATTTATTTATAAACTTTGTGTTATTCTAGATCTAGATCTGAAAGTTTCTTTTTATTTGATTTTTTTGTTTAATGATTTGTTTGTTTTAATCTATGTGCATGCGACCAACTCTGTAAACTATTGATTGGGTTGCACATCCTCTCTACTTTCTTTTGCTTCCTATTATTTTCTTCTTCTACAAATTTTTCCTTTCTTTTATAGTTGCTTACTTGCTGCAAAATTGTCTAGCTATGGTTCATGAGCTGTATAGTTAAAGTAATACCAAAAAATAAATATTAGGAAATACAACTGACAAAAATATTTCATGGGAGCATCACTGGTAAATGAGGGAGATTTATCTCATGACTTCCTAGGTTTTCATCTGTGCAAAAAATCTAGCTAATAACATGTGTTTTCTTCCTGTCATGTGAATGTTGATGTATGATTGTTGAAGTGTTGGTAAACCCACAATAAAAGAATCACCTATAAAACCATAGACAAAACATCAAAACCCTAAAAAATAAAGATGCATATGAAGGGGTTGGATTGTCCTCATCTGCCACAATGGTGTATTCACTAACTGAGCATTGCACTATATCTCATACCCAATGTAGTTCTAGGTGTGTGTGTGTGTGTGTGAAGATTTTTCCCTAGGTGTTCTTGTGCGTCTCACACTTTTTGAGTAGCGAGAAATAGATAGATATAGAATGTAAGTAATGTGTGCATGGAATAGAATAAACTCCCCTCCTATGAAGTGTGATGCAGATGAAATACCCTTAGTCCCTTTTGATGGAGCTAGATGGATGTAAATGGAGAAATAGAAGCCTTGATGGATGTAACCTTAGGTTGTGGTAGTAGTGTTTAGTGTTTGGTCCCTCATTATGATTTCATAACTTTATATTTATATGGTTCTCTTGCTTGAATTTCGTAATTAACCCCAAAAAGGATGACCACCATAAAGATATGAAGCTCAAATGGCTAGAAAGTGCCAAAAAAAAAGAGGAAAGTGTAAAGAGTATCAGGGCACTTGAGGCACCCCAGTCTTGGCTGGGCACCCCGGTTAGAAATAAGAACAACGTAGTATAACAATACAGACTGGGAAATTACGGGTGCAAGATCGAAAGTAGTAACAGAAAGCAATGCAAGATGTTTAAAGACATGGGTTAATTAGTAGTATGAAACCGGGACTAAATAACGACCTAAAGTGCGTGATTTAGTGTCTACATTTGCCCTCACTTTATATTGGTGAGAAGAATGCTCGGTAACATAAATTAGATAGAGATGCATACCTAATATCCATGTAGGGTGATGTATAAATCATGCCAAGGGACTAAAAAAAAGTGTGGAATGATAAAAATGTGGAGCATGAAGACTAAAGATGCAAAAAGAGAGTAAAAAGTGATGAGAGTCGACCTAGGGTGGAAGCACATGTGTAGATGTTGATGTATGTGATGTACTTTCATATTAGTGTTGATGTGTGTGATATCATTTTTGATGATGATGTTTTTGGTGTTGACTTCTTGTTTCCCATATAGATAGACCTGCAAAAGAGAAGATGATCAAGTAGTCAAATATGCATGTATATGTATGAAAATGTGTAAAAATGAATGTATATATGTAAAAAATATGTAATTAAAGTATGAATTATGAAAAAGGAACATGTGCACCTGATTTGTGATGAGAAAAAGTGTGTAGAAAGGATATGTTGATGTTGAACAATTTTTTTGGTGATCTCACACCATTGGCTGAAGAAATGTAGGGAGGAAGGTCTAATTTATCCTCCAACCTATAATGGCCTCACCAAACTATAAATATATTTGTAGTGTCTAGTTTTTTGGGTGATCTGACGCCACGACAGTGTAACGAGGAAGGTATGATTTATCCTCTAACCTATAACTGCTTCCCAAATCTGCTAAGGACACCTTGTCCTATAAAAGACATTATGTATGGGTTTCCATAGACTGTGTTGAACCCACTCACTATGTAAGCCATTGTTTCATGGACAAAAACTAAAAATTGAATTGTAGTGGTACTATTCTATGTACTGTATGTAAACCCAAATGATGCACCCCTCTTTGGGGGTGCATGCGACATTTCTGTAGAAGAATGCGACCCAAAAGAGGACCAACCACTGAACTATGACCTGCAGGGAGAAGGGGGTGTGCTTAGTAAAGACCAATGCACATGCAAACAAGTGGCTAGAAAGAAAGTGTTAGTGTAAGAAAAGACGTACGTGCATGCAGAAGACAAAGTATAAGCGAAACAAATAGTGTATAAGATAAACACACAAGAACAACGAAGACTATGAAAAGTGGGTTGCAAACATGAGACACCACACACGATGTCACAAGACACTCAAGGCCATAAAAAACCAAGTGTTTACACCTAACAAAGGGAAAGGCCTGCATACAATAACAAAAATGACAAGAAAACACAAACAATGTAGTATACAATTATAGAAGCAAATAACACTGCAAAATAAATGTTGCCCATGAAGCACCTGTTAGCATGTTAAAAATATAAAATGTATGTAAAATCATGTATTATATGATAAAGTAAAGTGATGAGTATAAAATGAAACAATATCACTTGTAGTGTATGAAATTGGATGCCCCAAGAAGATTTTAGGGACTGGTAGTAGCCAAGCATCCATGTTGCATGTATAGATCTATATAATCTGTGATCACAAATAGAAAGAAAGTGAATGCACATGTGTGTATGATAAGGAATAATGGCATACAAGATATATATCTAGCATGTGTAGTAAGATGAACATGAATAAGTAAATGTAAACAAGAATATATGCAACCAAGATATGCAATATGTTGTGGATGAGGTGGAATGGAATGCAAAATGGATGATAGGAGATGCATGCCCCCCGAGTTACTGAAGTTGTATGAAATGATCTGCATTTGTTTATTCCCCCTCAATAATCAAGAATGAACCGTAAACGAGAGTATTTCATCGGGAAATGGTCGAATAGTGTGTGTAGCCTAGTGTGGTGAATGTGTAGTGATAACATGTGACATAGAAATGAAGTGTGAACATGCATGATGATGTAGCCTAAGTGTATAACATGATAAGATGATCGATTGAGTGACCATTTAGTCTAAAGTGTATGCTAATAAAATATGAGTAGAAAAAGTGATGATTTATCCTACGACGTATATCACTAATCTAGAAATTTCACATAAGAGAAAGAGTGAATGAGGAATGTGTGAATGTAATGAGGTCCATTTTTGACGTATACCCTTAACAATCCAGTATGGACCGTGAGACTAGAGTGCATCATCGGGTAGTGAGTGCAGCGCGTCGAAGTGGATGAGTAGAATGTCTAATGTGTGTAGTAAATGTCGTGTGATGTGCAAAGTGTGTAGTTTAGAGTGTGTAGTTATGAGAAAATTTTATGTGATATATAGAATGTGTAGTGTAGAATGTGTAGTATGAAATACAAGATGCGTAGATTATATAAGCATAGGAGTGTGAAGTGTGCATTGTGTAGTGTGTAAAATGTATATGATGCGTAGATGTATAAAGGAAAAAATATGAATGATGCATAGTAGATGTAATATGTAAGATGATGTATATAGACAAAGATGTAGGATACATGAGGATCTATAATGCATACTATGTAGTGTTTACCGTGCAGTGTGTCGGGTTCATGTGTTTAGAGTGCCCTCAACAGTCAAGTGTGAACCAAAGCACAAGATTGTGTCTTCAGGTAATGAATGATGCTAGCATGTATGGTGATGCATATTCTAAAAGTTAGGTGCATAATGATGTGAATATGATACGTGTACTGATGCTGGGGGGATAAGTAATAAGTGAAATTCCCCCTCAAGTATGTAGTGATGAGTGTGCTTAAGTAATGTAATATAAAATTTCATTATTTTCATGATCAAAACCGAATGGCGGGGCATTCGAAATCTGATAAGCGATAGTGTTTGGTTGGTCATGTAATGAGCCATTGAGGCATAAATGATACATGCCCATTTTATAATCCTCATTAGTGAATGGAGGGAGTAGACAACTATGTGCATACTAGCAAGTGAGATTTTGTGTATAGCCAAGAAAAAACTTTTGCAAATGAAAACTTGGCCAAGAGATATGGGAAATGAGATAGCCATATGATCAAAGTCTAATATACCTCCTATATAAACAATCCAAGGTTCCCCTAATATAAGTGGAGAAGAGTGAGTAGTGCATTATAAATAAATTGTAATATGTAAAACACGTAACCCATAGGAAAAAATGATAGTGATGAACCCATATTATAGTTGAGGGTGGTGAGAAGGAGGATAAAGGTCCTCAAAAGTGAAGCCGGGCCGAGCTAAACCAACATGTGAACATATATTTACATCATAATTAGGATCAAATGGAACATGCTCCCAATATGAATCATTCATGAAAAGTGTACTTGTGAATAGTGGTCATGTCAATGGAGGTGGTGTATGTGAAGGTGTAGGGGATAGGGTGAATTTCATAGATTGGATAGGCCCTTGATAAAGAACCATGGTAGTAGTAGTATTAGGTGGAGGTAATTATGGAGAAGAAACAATATCTATCACACAAGTAGCACCTTCAAATGGTAAAAAATGAGGCAGTTTGTCCATTAGTTGAGGAGCACCATTAGTATCAATATGTGGGGTAGGAAGTGTAGTATTAGGATCACGATCAAAATACTTATATGGATGATGGTCATGAAAAATAGTATATTCGATGCCTTCATGTATGATATTGACACAATGATGTACCATGGAGGAAATTAATTTCATAGCATGGAGCCAAGGTCTACCAAGTAAGAAATTATATGAGACCAAAAATTTAATGACAAAGAGTATATTGTTAAGGGTTTGTGGCCCTATAGTGATAGGTACAGTAATGTGATCTACACATGGACGAATGGAACCATCATATGTGCAAAGATAAAGACATGATGGACTAACACTATCAGTGGAAAGACTGGGCTTCTCAAGGAATGACATGGGACATAAGTTGAGCTCAGATCTATTGTAAATTAGAGTACACTTGATACCAACATTGTAAATGAAAATCATGATATGCAGAGATGGATCATTTTCAAAAACATTAATATCAGAAGGAGGATTAGATGGAAAATAAATATGCTGAGAGAAAGCATAAAAAAATGATTGATAGATTGAGTCCGAATGTATATCATCAGGAATGTGAGTAGTAGCTAGTAGATGTTAGACTCTATGCCTTAAGTTAGGATTAACAAGCAAGAAGTATTGATTGAGATACTCATGATGATGAAGAAATAAAGATCCTAATAGAGTGTAGGTCGATTTGGGTTCACCAAAATGATTAAAATAAAATGTGATATAATAACATAATCCAATGCAAGTTTGCAATAAATAAATGAATAATAAAATACTGAAATAAACCCAATAAAACTAAGCAATGAATGTATGAAACCCTAAGTACAAAGAGGGTTAGAAAGGCCTTAGCTGATTCACAGATGTCACATGATTGTGTCACAATGGAGACCAGATGAACATGAGGAGGAAACCATCACATAGGATCTTGGAAAAATGCATATTTGAGTTGTCTAGGTAGACTGGGGTGCTTGGAGAAGGATAGAGGCACCTGGGGTGCCCTGGTCTGAGATCTGGGCACCATGGTCTACAGAAATGATGAGAGAACCTCCTCTAAGGTGTCACTGAATGTTCTTTTGTGTTCACTTCCTGTTGCATGAATTTTTTTGTATGATTGGTGAAGTGCTAGTAAACTTGAAATATAAGAATCACATGAAAAAACCAAGACAAAGCATAAAAATACTAAAAAATAAAGATGTATATGAAGGGATCGAGTTGTCTTCAGCCACTACAATGGTGGACTCATTAACTGAGCATTACACTACATCTCAAACCCAATGTAGTTCTAGGTATTTGTGAAGATTGTGCCCTAGGTTCTCTTGTGCATGTCACACTTTGTGAGTAGTGAGAAATAACTAGATGTAGAATGGAAGTAATGTGTGTATGGAATAGACTAAACTCCCCTCCTATGAAGTGTGATGCATATGAACTATCCTTTGTCACTTGTGATGGAGATAGATGGATGCAACCTTAAGTGGTGGTAGTATTTCTTAGTGCTTGGTCCCTCATTATGATCTCATAACTTTATATTTATATTATTCTCTTGCTTGAATTTTGTAATTAACCCTGAAAATGCCGAATGCCATAAATATAGGAAGCTCAAACGGCTATAAAGTTCCCAAAAAGTGAGAGGAGAGTGTAAAGAGGATCAGGGCACCTAGAGGGGATTTGGGTGCCTAGCGTACCCTAGTTAGAAGTAGGAACAACATAATATAACAATACAGACTGGGAAAGTATTGGTGCAATAATGAAAGTAGTAACAAAAATAAATGCAAGATGGCCAAAGACATGGGTTAATTAGTACTCTTTTTCACTCAATAACCATATGGATAGTAGTATGAAAACAAGACTAAATAATTACCCAAAGTGTGTGATTTAGTGTCTACATAAAAGACTACATTCTCCTTTCCTTTCTTTTATATTATCTCAAAATCATACCCCAAAATTTTTGAGACCCATTTATATTGTTCTTCAGATGATAAACATTGCTCTAAGAAGTATTTCAAACTATCATGATTTGTCTTTAATTTGAAGGGGAAATGATGACATTCTTTGATGAATTTTGGATTCCAATGGGGCTCTTGAATCTTTTCAAAAAAAATGTTGGCCTCACAATGTTTCTAATTTTCACCTGCCACACCATAATATTCTCTGTCATGCTCCTTAGCACAAATCTGATTAGAAAAATGCATTAGAATCCTTGTGGAGGGATAATTTTATTATATGAGCTACACAAAAACTTTACAACCAAGAAATTATGGAAAAAATTAGAAAAGTGAGTGAAAATGGATAAAACAAGAACTTTATGAACTAAAAATTAAAACTTTCTATTTTGGGAATGTGGGGTTAGGTACTGTTATTTTGGGATTTTTTTCTTTATTACATAAAATTTATTTTCTAAAGATCTTACTGCACTTAGAATACCTTTAGAGATGATGATTTAGTTTTTTTTTTTTAAATCTATTTTTAGTAGGTAGTTTTTTTAGAAACTATTATTTTGGGAAATTTTCTTGTTTTACCCTATTTTTTGTTTTTCACTGTATCTGGATGTTCTGAGTAATGTGAGCTTGTTGTTTTAGGAGGATTTCTCTTTTTAGTAAGTTAATATACATATCATATGCTATTTTTTGAAACTATAATTACTGGTGTCCCATCTATCCCCTCTATCCTCTTGGTACAAAGGGACAAGAGGGATGAAAAAGGGTGCTTAGAGAGATAATATGACATGTGGTAGAATTTGGTGAAGTGTGAGGAAATGGGGTTAGCTAGATAAGAACCCTGCAAAGTTGGAAAGGGTAACATGAAAAACCACAGAGGGGGATTGCTCTTGGGTGCTCATTTTTATCCCCTTTTTTCCCTTGGTAAAGGGACAAGAGGGACAAAAGGGGTTTCGGGAGAGAAATCATGACACGTGGCAGTAAAAAATTTGGCTAAGTATGGAGCTTGCACTCTCTTCACTAGTGTGAACTTGAAAAATTCAATCCCAGAGCTTGGAATTGTCTTAAGAGGTGAAATTTTATATGAATCGAAATCCAAGAGACCTTATAAATAAAATAGACCAGGTTTTGTATCATGATTCTTCCTGAATATCCAAATAATGCCCCCTTTTTATCGAGATAACGAGATACACTTGCAAAAGTTGAACTTCCATGATAAACTCTTAGGTCTTGGAAAAAATTTTATTCTTCCAAAATTTAGAGAATTAATTCATATATTTCCAGTTGCATATTTGTTTGTACATTATAAATTCTTATGGAACTCTCTGAAATCATCAATGGACAAGTCTTAGGTTCATAATTTGACTGTTTATTCCTTACACCTGAAGAAAAAGCCACTTTTTACATAGACTGTATCCCTAAACCACTAAAAATAACCTAAAGTATCCTAAACCACTTGCAACATCTTCTAGGCTCTCTAATACCACCTCTAAATTCTCTATGAGATTTCACCACCATCCCAGAGGATGCACACATGCCTTGAAAATGGCCTAATTAAGTATGGCCTTTCTAAGCTTTACTGAACAGACTAGTCTTTCTGTGGTACTTTACCTAATCATTTGATGAGCTTCATGACACGTAGTTGCATATTGAGGAATGATTGAATTCATTATCATAACCTTATTATATATGGATTGATGTTTCCATTGGAGATAGGTTGGCCTGGAGGAGGGACTAGTGTGATTGGAAAACAAAATTTTGCATTGTGTTTTTAGTTGTAATGCTTCAAAGTTTGAATTTTTAGGCTAGTCATTTTTCATGACAATAACTAGCTATAACTTATGGACATTGGAACAAAAAGGGTAAATAGATAACCTCATATTTCTCATGGGTGAGTAGACCAATTCCTTCTTCATAGGACAATAGATTCAATTCTTCACTACTAATATAAGCAACAAACACATAAAGGGAAATGCTAGATTGTGCACAATGGAAAGGGGGGACACGCTAAAGAAAAAAGCACACAAAAAATGGAAACTATGGTATTGGGGAGATAAATTATTTGAGGTGGGGGAATAATATACACACATTCGGAAATGGGTTGAGATAAGTATGTATCATCATGGAACAGTGGGTTGAATTCATACGTCCAAAGCTCGAAGATAATCATCCGATCATGTCATACTCTTGTGATGGCTTTGCATAGTTTTAGAAGTGGGAGAGAGATAAAGATTCCCTCTTCATACTAATATTGTATAGAAAACACAATTTCAACCAGTGACCATTTTGTATATTTCTTAGAGGCCTTTCCTTCAGCAGTCTCCACCTAGTGCTTCGTGATCATATGAAGCCAATCTCTCATGTTTTCAAAAATGGATTATTTGATTTTACATGAAGGTATTCCTCACCTCTATTTTATTTTTTAGCACAAGATCATATCCAAAATCATTGGGACATCCGAAGGTGATGACAACAAGTTGGCTCTGACTCCATTCATAACACTCCACCACATTCTCACTTTGTTTTCTTAAACAAATACCTTGTATATAAACCATCTAAAAATTGGCCTTGATATTGTTTTCTATGGCAGAGGTGTTATCTTCATGACTAAAAATATTCATAGGAGATTAAATAATATCCTTTCCTTTCCATTCATATTATTCTTCAAAACACGGGAAATTCGAAGACTTGTCTTTAAATTCATATTCATTAAACAAGGTTTTAAATACAAAATTGAGCTTACTCGTTTATTCTACTCCATTATGATACATTTGTATATAAAAATGAGAAACGCAACCCAAATCATACTTATCTTGCATTTCCATGGCATAGGTCAGGATCTAAAGACTGAGTTTAGGGTCCTTAATTTATTCTGCACTCTTCAACATGTATTTTTTATATTCCTCTTTTAAATCTGCCATATAATCATTTTCACCTTCATTTCATAACTCTTCACATTGGGCCTTGGGGAGCTGATTTGAAATCTGGTCTTCAAATGGCTAGGACATATTTGAAAAATATTCCTTCTCATGATCCAGATTTTTATCATCTAGGGGTTAACTTATTACAAGTTGAGGCATACACGGTATTTATTATTTTCAACAGAGAGAAAAAATTCATGCTTCATGGGAAGGTCACACCTTTAAATTCAAGATTCATTAAATAATCCTCATGACACAAGGAAGGATCTACAATGTTGGGTCATCATGAGGAAATTATTCTTCTCCACCCTTGAACACTTCCTATAAAGTATTCTTCTTTGCAAAGAAATAGGAAAACTCCATACTTTCTATGGTGATCAGTATTGCCCTCCTTTGGTGATGATGGGGAAATCAACTCTTCATAAATGTCATGCTCAATTTTCTCATCCTCATTTGTCTCAATAAGGTGATTGGATTCTTCAATTTTATTTATTTCATCATTTAACATTTGTGCATCATTTTAAGACCAAAATTGGAAAGAAAATCATCAATGATTACCTCAAATTCATATTTTTAAAGAACTTGAGTTCAGGATGGAGGATTGATTTCTTGAACATCTTCATGGTTGGTGGAGTCCTTGGAAATAAACTAGATCATCTTTCATGGAAACAATAATCTTCATCTCTTTGTACACATATTTCTCTCCAAAGGGTGCCTCGAGCCAAAATGAATTTATGAATGGAGGTTAAACTTTCATGTTTTCTTCATCATCCTCCAAGGTGTTGATTTGACTTTCATTGGAAGGTTCAAGGACATAGGAATTCATGAGAAGTGCACAAGATTATTTCAGGAATAATTACCTCATAATATTGACAATCATCAGAATCTACTTCTAAAGGATGAATCTCTTCTTCATCATCATTAAGCAGTGCTTCAAGATGCTCATACCTTTTTTGCATATCCTCAACATAATTCCAAATCTCAAGATTGGTTTGGGGATTAAAATATCCTTCCACAATACTCAAAATATTTTGCACAAAACTCTCTTTTCAAGGATTCCATTTCTTCATCTCTATATACAAGAAAATCATCTAATGGAAGAGAGATGAAAGACAAAGATTTGAGTTTCTCATTCAACTAGTTGTGAAGTTAAAAATGATACCTTCAGTAGAATTTTCACTTTCATTCCCTTCATACAAACATTTCATATCTCTTCTGCATCTTCCTCATCAATATCTTGAATTCTTGATCATCAATAGGTGAAATTCCCATTTTCCTTCCTCTAGCAGTAGTCCACTTGAATTGAAGCCACTAGGATTTATTTGATCTTCACAAGCAACAATTTTTTAAATTCTAGACATTCTTTTCATGACTACTATAGATTCGTTACTAACTTTATTTCCCTTGAATGATTGTATATTTTTGTTTGAAGCAATATACCTCTTCATTTTTCAAAAATCCCTTCTTTTACGAGAGTTGGTGTAGAATGATGGTTGATCAAAAGTTTACAAGCCTTAGTAGTCATCTTCTTCTTCATTTTTTTGTCACTCTATTGGTGTTGAACACCAATCTTGAAAATTCATCTTCGTGATGTGGGAAACGAACATGACATGGATTCGTTCCTTCAATAGAGCCACCTTCAAAATATGATTTTTCTTTTAAACCTTTTTATTTTTGGAATATATATTTTTTTTGTTTTCCAAAGATATTTAGAGGTGAACGAGAGAAGATATCTCTCCCTAACAGAGTCACCAAAAATCTTTTGGAAAAATAATTTATCGTGTTGCAAATTATTGAGTTTTCACTAATGGTACATGGGCTAAGCCCCTCCTTCTTGTGTATGCGGAGGCTCCAATTATTGAATGTAAACTACTTAAATTTATGGGGTGGTCAATAGGTTGGGGATCACATAGGGGAAACTCCACTGAACCTATGGAAAATGTTTTTACAAGGTACAATGGAGGAATTTATAGTAAAGAGAGGTAAAGGGGAGTTACATAAATAAGAAGAGAGAGTGTTATTGTTGTGAGTAGGCCTACAAAATTCACATCCAATAACCATAATAGGTCCACATTCAATTAGAACATCAAAACAATGCTAAAAATGATAAGACCAAAAAATCATAAACACATAATTCCATTGACTCAATTATCTAAGGCGTAGACATTTTTCTTGGTTTTAAAAGATTATCATGCATGTAAAGTTGGAAAGAGAGAGTAAAGGAAGATAAGAAAAGAACTAGAATAATTACATATTTTATTTCTTGATGTAGTAGTGGCAACATCAACAACATACATTCAATCAATAATTTCCAACCCCTTGGAATGGAGAATCCATTCCAATTCATAACATTACAAATATATCTCTTCATCTACCCCCAACATGAATTTTCACTTACCCTTACAACTTGTGACCTTTCATATTCCTAGGAAAGAAAAGTGATTCACTTTTTATTAATTAAAGGGAACTCATTACAATGTTTGACTATATGTCACATTTAAATGAATAAGAAAAAAAGAGAAAATTCCCTTCCCAATGGAGAATTAGAACACGAGAGAGAAAGAAAGGAGGAGAGAAGAAGAGGGGGATGAGAAATTCATGCCAATGTAGATGAATCTCTTTCTGATAGAGAATTTTTTGATTCATGATCATGTGAGGGAGAGTTCCTAGGATGAGATCTTGTCCTTTGAATTATATACTGAACCAGGATGCCACATGTGCCACCTTATCTACTTTTGGAATGCAAACACAACTTAACACTTTGATCCATGTTCTGAATACATCATTGATATATTTTAACTCACTAGAGCATACTTTTTGATCTCTTGTAATTCCAGAAATAGATCATCTAATGTTGGCAAGGGATTATAAGGCATATTTGTTGAAGGAAAGAGGATCACCTACCTCTTTCTTTACCATCTCCTAGAAGGAAACAATGAGTTCATATGATAATGAATGCTCAATGAGTAGAGGGAATAAATTTTATGCACATAGTTACATGCCTCATTCAAAATATAGAAAGAATGTTTTATACAAGATTCAAGTTCAAAGATGACATCTTATATTATTATATATCTATCATTCATGGTGTGGATACATTCCGGGATAACTTCTCACCACTTGATACAAACAAATTTTTCTCACGAGAGTGTAAGAGTCAAGGTTTCTCATTTTGGACACAAGTGGGAACACCACATCCCAATGTATCTTCTCTTTTTCAATCTCTTATGTTGTTTTATTTACTTATGTAATAGTGGCAAGAACATACTTGAGTATAGAAAGAGCATTTGGGAACAATGTCTTTCCTTTCTTGATGCCTTATTAATCCATTTATCGTCAGATTTCCCTTGCACATATTATTTACAACCTTGGGATAGAAGCTATTCATTGGAGAAACATATTCCATAGGAATAAGAGATGTTAAATTGGGCTTTAAGAAAGGTTGAATGTAGACACTGAGATATTTCACATAGTCCTTCAATTTCTCAATTGATCTTCATTTTGAGAAAGTACGTGGGTAGAGGATTCCTAAAATAAATTACAATCACCATCATGTGTAGATTAACACAAAGATATGTGGGTAAGATGATAATTTTACTGAGTCATATCCTCCACAGGATTTACATTCCTAGGTCAATAAATTTCTACATACTGGTCACCGAAAGTTCTATTGAAGATACGGGAAGCCACCTACGCCTTCTTCCTATTCTTGGATCAAAATATTTTTAGTGATGGATCCAAGGTTGGGAATTTTAGTTTTTTGGGTTGTTCTTGGTTTTCTTTCGAGAAATTATTGAATCCATGGGAATGACTCTTCAGAAGTGAACATGATGTTGGTCATGAGAGAATTTCAAAGATCTTGATATAGGATCACATCTTGTTCATTATGGGAAAGTCCTACCACTAAGGAAGACATGCTTGGTTTCCCCTGAAGAGGAAGGAGGCTTGCGATGGATAACTCTTTCTTGAGTCAAGAGGATCTATGGGACCTAGGATGAACCTTACCTTCTTATGAATCCTCCTTGAATATGGAACCTTTGTGCACCCTTTTTTCATTATATTCCTGTTTAAAGGCTCATGTTCAGTGGCCCTTTGTTATACTAGAATGAGGCCTAATTGAAAAAATTTCTTCCTTGGAGGAGCAACAACATTACCAAATATTTGACCAAGTGTTCAAGAAAACTCTTTTGAATGACATGGAAGTGAGGATGATTTATCTTCCTTGCATACAAGTTACCCCACACGAAGATCACCTATATACCTTTCTTGACTCCAAATCACTTACTAAATAAGAACATATTTGGGAGAGATTTGCATACCTTCTTGCTTGTATGATTCTCATTAGAACACATGATTCCTCAATTATTCACATATGATGGCTTAAATATTTAGATGAATTGACTAACTCACTTTGCCATGCTTCTCGAAGAGATGACGAAGGAATCAAGACATGATGTTTCTCATATTTCCCAATTAGTATCTCATTTCACTCATGATCATGATGACATTTTGATGAATTTTTTATTCCAATGGGGCTCTTGAATGTTTTAAAATTATTTTTTGGCCTCACAATATTCTTGATTTTCACCTGTTATGCCTCGATATGTTCTGTCATGCCCCTTAACACAAAAGTGATTAAAACAATGCTTTAGGATCCTTACAGAGGGTTAGTTTTCTTAAATGAGATATGAAAAATCTTTACGACCATGTGATTATGGAAAAAAGTAGTGATATGAGTGAAAATGGAGCCAAAAACAACTTTCTACATAGAATATTGAAAACTTTCTATTTTTGGCAGGTGGGGTCAGGAACTGTTATAATGGGAAATTTCTATTTTTTACACAAAATTTGTTTTCTAAAGCTCCTCAAACCCCTAAAATACCTAAAATAGTGATGCATTTATATTTTTTGAAATTTTTTTTTTACAAAGTTTCTATTTCAAAACCTGCTATTTTGGGAAAGTTACCCATTTTACCTTGTTTGGTATTTTTCACTTTTTCTAGATGTTTTGAGTGATGTGAGATTGTTGCTTTGAGAAACTTAATATTTTATTAATTCAATATACATATAATATTATATTTTTTAAAACTAACTAAGCTTACTGTGAAAATCAAAAATTAAAATTTGGCAAGGATAGGGTTTCATATTTATACTGTGACTCATGAAAATTTGGAAAAAAAAATTTCATCAACTATGCAGCTACACTCGTCTCAAAGGATCCTAGGAGTAGAGAAATATATCAACATTTATGGCAATTGGGTGTTTGGTTAGTGAGTTATAAGAAAACATTAGTTTAGGAATCCATGGCTATTATAGAAAATATTGGTTAGCACCTATGTTGTAATATAATGTTTTTGAAGGTTTAATAATAACAACATTGGTGGGTTAGTGAAAAATGTATAAGAAATAACATTTTAACTTTTTCTTTCTTACTCACTTATTGACCATGGTTTGACCTTGGGTTGAATGAAAGCTTAAGTGGAGTTAAAACCAAGTTTAATGATCTTGCTCATGGGAACTAATTTTTGTCCCCTTAGGATAAAGGGACACAAAATTTCACTTGGAGAGGGATGATGACATGTGAAAACATCTGGTTAAGTGTGTATGAGGATGAAAAAACCAGGTAAACACCCGGGGGCTAAAAAAATAGTCACATAAAAAATTGCAGAGAGGGATTTCTCATGGGAACTAATTTGTATCCCTCTATAACCTTTGGAAAATGGTATAAAAGGGGGAAAAAATGGATCTTGGATAGATATGGTGACAAGTGGCAGCATCTGAGCAAGGCCCGAGGAAACGGGGTTAGCCAGATAAACACCCTACAAAGCTAGAAAGGGTCACATGGGGGACAAGAGAAAGATAATTCTCATGGGTTCTCATTTTTTCCCTTCAGTACCCTTGGAAAAAATGGATAATAGGGATATAAAGGGGTGATAGGAGTGAAATCATGGCATGTTGTAGTAAAACGTTTAACTATGTATGGAGCCTACACACTCTTTACTAGTGAGAGCTTGAAAACATTAGTCCGGAGCTTGGAATGGTCTTTGGAGGTGAAATAATATTTGAATATGAATTCAATATACCTTCTAAGATTAATGGAAAATGTTTTAGATATTTATTATTCCTAAAAATTTAAAAAAATTCCCCTTTTTATCAGGATATCCAGGTACACCTATAAAAGTTGAACTACCACAAGAAACTCTTAGGTCTTGGAACAAATTCTATCCTTCCATAATGTAGATAATTCCTTCATATTTAAATTCCCTATTTTTTTACATTATAACTCCTTACATATCTCTTAGAATCATCTGCATAAGTTCAGGTTCATATTTTGATTGTTCATTCCTTACACCTAGAAACCCACTTTTACGCAAACTGTCCCTAAACCACTAAACCTTTCCTAAATATTCCTAAACTACTTCCAAAACCTTCAATTCTCTCCGATACCACCTCCAGATTGTTATGATATTTTACCACATTCCTATAAGATGCACACATGCCTTGATATGGCCAAAATCATCATTTCTATGCTTGTCGCAGAACTAGTCTTTCGTTGTACTTTACTGAATCAATTGTTGAGATTCATGTCACACTTCCCTGAATACTGAGGCATGCTTAAAAAAATTATTATTAACTTATTTATATATGGATTTATGTTTTTATTGGAGATAGGTTGGCCAAGAGGAGGGCTCAGTGTGATCAGAAAGTAAAATTTTCCATTATGGGCTTAGTTATCATGCTTGAAAGTTGAATAGCATTACATAACACCTTTGTAAACAAATGAGCAACAATATAATATATTATCATGGAAATCAATATAATATAATGAGAATGGGCCTTGCTTAAATAGGCAAGGAATAACAATCTAAGAACCATTCAAGGTCGTAGATCAAGACATAAATCAAGGAAATAACTAGTCATCAAAGAACTAGTCAAGACCATAGATTTAGGAGAGAAATAGACATCAAGGATCTAGTCAATACCATAGATCAAGGAAATAACTATACCTAATAACTAGATATTATCTCCTAATATCTAAATAAGATAAAATAAATATACACACACATAAGTGGGTGAGGATAAATATAATAAAGGTAAATAAAGTACCTAGGTGAACATGAGCTAAGGTAAATACCTACTCTAACACCCCCCCTCAAGTGAAGCTAAGGGAAAAAATAGAAGTGGAATGTCCATAGTATGACTCTTAACAAGTAGGCCTGATGAGGTACTCATGTACAACAACTGGGAAAAAAGGGACACCACAAGGTACCCAAAACTAGTAACAACAAAGTAAAGAGAGTAAAAAACCCGCTCCAATGCATTCCAAGAAGTTCGGCTCAAAAAACTCATACAATACTGAAGAATTTTGGTGTGCATTATGGTCTAAATCCACCGCTCGATCATAAAACTCAAAAACAACTAACACTGGGTTTCACCAGAATAGCTCCATACAAGGAGATCGTCAATGAAGTGATATCGAAAGTGCAAAAAAAACACCAAATATAATTTTATCAACTGCTACAAATAGGTGTGCCACGATCCAAGAATAAGAACCAAAGCAACAAGGAAAAGACACAAAATCTAGAGTGTCACGATCCAAGAAAAGCAAAGGTTATAATGCAAGGACACAAAACTTGAAGAAGTAGGATCAACACCACACCCTCCCATAATGCTGAATGGGTGGAGTGGTGCTAAAAATCGGTATGAGTTGTCAAAACAACTACTCGAACACTGAAAAAATAACACTAGAATGCACCATAATAGATCCCCCATAAGAGATACTGTCAACATGACAAAAGTGTCAAAAATACAGATACAAAAATCTCTCAACAAACAAGAAAGATACACTACACCTACTAAAGAAAAATGCTCAAAACAAGAAGCATCACAATGCAAAAGGTATAGAAAGTGGAGCAAGAGGATGAATGGTGGAGGAGCCATGCCTATAGATTTTTCTCAATGAATGCCTATGTCTCCACCACGAGTGATCAAATATCCATCCCAAATCAACACGGATGGATGAAGAAGATGCTTGCATATGACTTGATGCAAAATGCACAATGGGTGCATGCAAAAGAACATCAGAATGTGTGTCAGGTTGATCATGTCTGACAGCTGAAATCTCAGGTTTCTCAAGTCTGAGTGAAGGTGCAAAATTGTTTCTCATGATCCTTAGAAAGAGACGAGTGAACAAAAAAAGGAGCTCTGTCAATGTGTGATCCCAATGAAGTATCTACTCAAAAACCAATGTCATGATGAGAATTCCACTTAACATGTGGAATAAAGGAAACAATACCCTGTGAATGTCTGTCAATGACTCCGCTAATGAGACCCATAGAATGAAGCATGCCATAATTGAATGCAGTGGTATGCTTCTCAAAAAATCCATGCAGTTGAGCAGAAATAGGATACACAACATGTGGTACTATAATAGGCACAAATGTGGAAGAGCATGCAGTAACAAGTCTCACAGGTTTAGAAGAATCAAGAACAAAAACATGCTCAAAGAATAACAGATCAATATCAGTGGGTACAGGAGCAATAGTTGCAAGTGGACTAGGAGCATGGATATGGCTGTCCACAATATCATGGTGATGTTGTAGGCTAGCAAGGTGTTGCTGCAGGGAGTGGATTTTTGTATCCTTATCTTGAATGAGTGATTGTAGAAGAGAATTTTTCTTCTTGAGCAATCTATTTTTCTTCCACAAATTTTACAATATCCTCTTGAAGTCCACACACTTCAGAGAAAAGCATATCATTCTCAGAATCCATGATAGATACAAAATGTAACTCCCAGGAGAGAGAAAATGTAAAAAAAGTGGGAGCCCATTCCTCATTGATGGAAAATGCATTAAAACAGCATGGAGGACCTTACAAACCCATAGCCTGTCATTTTTGACCATATTGGAGAAGAATGCGACCCATTCTGTATTAAATTTGGTTGTTGAAATGTCAAATCTGGCCATAGACACGTACTAGAACCGTTTTTTAATTTTCTCTCTCCAAACTGAACCAAAATTATAAATTAACCATGGAATCATGTAGAGAATTTTAACAGCTTTCCAATGATATAAAGAAATTGAAAATCTGATCTTTGGATCAAAATATATGATCGTTTGAAGATTTAGGGCAAAAAACGACCCAAAAACGGATCAGCGGGAAAAAATTTCAAATTTTACCTCTTTTTTGTCTTTGGAAATTTTTTCAAAAATTCCCCGTGCTCCACTGGTCGGATGCCACGTGGCAGCTTCCTATTGGCTACGGGCCTCAAATGGGAAAATTTTCCACAAAAAACTCCGCCGAGCCATAACTTGAAAAATATAAGGAGTTAGGAGGCAAACTTTACCTTTCTGGAAAGCTGAGAGAGAGCTCTATCTGATGGTGCCATTTCTAGAAAGCCTTGAGTGCCTTAAAATCAAAAAATGTGGACTGAGGCACAAGAGAGGAAAGAACACAAGGAGTTAGCCACAAAAAATGAGCTGGGGCACATTTTGGGATAACAATTTTGGCAACTCAGAGGGGTCATCTGCCTGCTAGATGAAAGTACCAGTAGCCTGAAGTAGTCCATTGGGCATGGAGCCATCAAATATTCTATTTAGAACCACAACTGACTTAGAATGTGCAAGGAGGAAGATGGAATATCACATGATGGAAGCAAGGACTGCAAAACATCTCCAGGGATAGCAAGCTGTGCCAAAGCACTTAGGGAAAGCAAAACTAACCTACAGCAAAACAATGTGCAAAGCACTTGGAGGAATGAAAATCTAATCTAATATTTACAAGGTGGTAAATTTCCCTCTAGAAGCAATGCTTGAGATAGATTCCATTGACTGGAATCTGCAGTTCTTCACCATCCAATGAGGCCAATTGGAAAGCATTGTTGTTCTTACACTTCGTGACCATGTATGGGCCACTCCAAATGGCATCAAATTTTGAATGCCTTCCCGGTTTTGCTCTATCCACATCCCATTTCAACACTAGATCTCCAACCTGAAAAGATCTATCCTTGGCCTTCCTATCAAAGGTCTTTTTGATCAAAGCTTGATCCTTTTCCATTGCTTGGGATGCCTGATTTCTGACCTCCTACAGCTCCATCAACTCTGCATATCTCACCTCCATGGGCTCAAACTCTAGCAACTCTAATTGCTTCATGAGTTCCAATGTTGGCAACTCAAGTGACATGGGCAAGATTACCTCTCTTCCATAGACAATTTTGAATGGAGAGTTACCTGTGGATCTCTTGGGAGTTATCCTATCAGCCCATAAGGCTGATTTCAGTTTGGTATGCCAAGACCTCTGATTCTCATCAAGAGTCCTCCTAATGATCCTCAACAAGTTCTTGTTTGTAGACTCGGCCTGGCCATTACCTTGAGGGTAATAGTTTGATGAAGTGCTTAGGTAGATCCCGTTCTTGAAAGCCCACTCAGTCACCTTGGATCTAATGAATGCCAATGCATTATCTGAGATTATTGTAGCAGGTATACCAAATCTGGTCACTATCCCCTCATAAAAGTCTAAGATGCTGGACTCATTTGCTTCTTTGAGTGCTACTGCTTCAGTCCATTTGGTGAAGTAGTCCGTGGCTGTCAAAATCCATTTGTGCCCTTGACTTGAATTGGGATTAATGACTCCAATGAAGTCCAAACCCCATTGCATGAATGGCTGGTCAACTGAGATTGGATGCAATGGAAGGGCAGCAAGTCTCTCTTTTCCTGTGAAGAATGCACAATTCTTACACCTCTTAATCCATGCATAGCAATCACTGAAAATTTTAGGCCAATAATAACCAACCTTCATGATTTTTAGAGCTGTCACTCTTGGTGCAAAATGACCACCAGCTGGTCCACCATGGAACTCTTCCAACACCCTATGAATCTGATTTGTGCTAATGCATCTCAGTAGCACTCCATTCACATCTTTCTTGAACAAAACTCCATCAACAATGGCATATGGGACATCCTGCAATCTGAAGTGTCTTCTTTGGGTCTTGTTCATCTCCGGGGGGCATAGGCCTGTGCTTAGGAAGTGTATAATACCTTGGGTCCAGTAAGGAGTGGGGGCAGCATTGTCTTCTTCTTGATTGCCACTTGGCTCATGGCTGTCCTGGACTGTCAAAACAGCCTCTTCTTCATTGCATACTTCTTTTTGCTTCCCCAAAACCAGCTGCTCACACAATCCTTTCCCTCTTACCAGCTTGGTGATCTTGATCTCAATGTCATACTCCATGACATGGGTGATCCAACCTGCCCTTTTCTCGTTCAAATCTTTGTTGAGGAGGAAGTCCTTAACCCCAGCATGTGAGACCAGCAACTGGACCTTGTTGTTCGAGACTAAATGCTTGAATTTCTTCAAGCTTCTGATTACTGCCAGCACATGTTTCTCAATAAAAGAGTACTTCACCTCATAGTCATCTAGGCTCTGGCTGAAGAAGGCAATTGGCTGCTCATCATTATCCTTGTTCTGCTGTACCAAAATGGTAGAAATAGTGTCATTACCTCCAAATGCATAGAGGATGAAATCCTTGGAGAAGTCCGGGTTGATGAGAGTTGGTGCTTGAGAAATGGTTTCTTTGATTGCTTCAAAACTCTCCTTGCCTTATGTTGTCCACTTGAAAGCCATGCTCTTCTTTAACATTTTGGTGATGGGCTTGACAAGGGCTACAAAATCTGGGACAAACCTCCGAACAAACGTTTATCCTCCCCAAGAAACTCTGAAGGGATTTCTTGTGGCTTGGAAATGGTAGTGCTCTTATGGCTTCAACCCTCTCTGGATCAATTGCTAATCCTTCTTTGGAGACAATATGGCCAAGGATATTTCCTTCATGTGCAAGAAAGATACACTTTCTAGGATTTAAAGACACTCCAAATCTCCTGCACCTCGTGAAAACTTGTCTCAAATGAGAGAGGTGGTCTACTGCATTTTTGGGAAAAATAGTGATATCATCAAGGTAAATCAGCACCACGTTGTTAATCAAACCTTTGAATGCCATGTCCATTTCCCTTTGGAAGGTAGCACCAGCGTTGGACAGCCCAAATGGCATTTTCCTGTATGCAAAAGTTCCCCATTTGGTTGTGAAGGTTGTCTTGAACTGGTCTTCCTCCTTCACCATAATCTGATTGTAGCCTGAGTAGCCATCAAGTAGTGAAAACCTCTCTGAGCCAGCCACAACTTGCAAGATTTTCTCCATGGAAGGGAGTGGGTAATGGTCCTTGAGAGATGCTCTATTTAAGTCTCTGAAATCAACACACAATCTGATCTCCCCACTCTTCTTTCTGACTGGAACCAAGTTGGTAACCCAACTAGAATGCTTGATTGGGAATATGATTCTTGACTCAATCAGCTTGTCCAATTCTTTCCTCATGAGAGGCTCCATGTGTGGATTGACTGGTCTTTGTTTCTGCCTGACAGGCTTAGTATTTGGATCCAATTCAATGGTATGCTGAGCTAAGTTGGGATTGAAACCTTTCAAATCTTTCGTAGCTCCAAGCAAACACATCTGGAATTCTTGACACAGCTGCATGAATTCATACCTTTCTTGTTCAGTTGTCATCTTTCCAATTTGCAATGGTTTGTTCTCTTCTACCAAGATGGATACTGAATCCTCTCTCTTGACCTGAATGTTTGCTTTCTCCTTTCTAAACTGATCATTGGGATTAAAAATGGACTCCAAAGTGATAAGTCCCTTGGGTAGCTTGTTAGTTCTCAGCTGTACCACCTGGTCACCATACTGCTGTTCCAACTTTTCTTGATTCTTAGCTGAGAACTCAGCTTCTTCTTGCAAGAAATGGATGATTTGCTGGTCATTCTCAAACACTTGCCAACTGACATTGTTATCTAGCACTGAAGGCCTCACAATCACGTGGATGTTTGGCTGTACCTTGTCTTTATTGAATGCTTTCCACAATGTCAAAGGCTGCCCCTACTGCTGCAAGCCTGTCAGCAACTTGATTCTCTTTCCTAGGAATGGATTTGATGCCAAAACCCTCAAAATATTCCATGAGGTCCCACACCCTGTTCTTGTAGCACCTGAGTAGATCATTCTTGGCAGCATGCTGTCCCTTGACCTGATTTACAATCAATTCACTGTCACCAAAGACTTGCAAGTTCTTTATTTTCTTCTTGATTTCCCAATGCATCCCTTGCACCAAGGCTTCATATTCAGTAGTGTTATTGGAGCATGCAAACTGAAATCTAAAAGCTGAATAGTACTTTACTCCTTGAGGTGAAACAAGCATGGCTCCACCTCCTGCACCTTGTCTACTCCTTGATCCATCAAAAAATAGCTGCCATACCTCATTGTCATCTTCATGGTTTGGCTTGGTGATGCTAGGAATAGGCTGATTTTCTTCGTGTATGCAATAGACCCCTAGCTCAGATTTTTCCACTTCTTGATAAGGATCAAAAGCATGTACCTTGTTTTCCCATTCATCAAGAGTTAGATCCGGAATGCTTCCAACCTTGGTGTCAGCTTCATCAGTGCTTGGGTGGTCTTCTTGATCAAATGCTGAACAATTGGCGTTGATCTGACTTGGAGTGTAAGGCTCAATGTGGAAGTTTGCAATAGGTTCAGACCTGATTGTAGCCTTAGTTCCATACCTCATTCTGAACAGCATGTGTGACCAATCAGCAGACAAATATCCCCCAATCTTGGCTGTGAAGTCCCTTGACAAGTATAGGGCAAAGAGTGGTGGAAGGTCTATGACTGATACATCTTGTAAAACAACAACATTTGGACATGCATGCAAGGTAAGACTCAAGTTTCTAATCACCCCAACTATTGTTACTGTTGTCCCATCCAGCTGCACTACCCCTTTGGATATGGTTTCATACTGGAGCCCTAGCTGATCAGCTATTTGTTTAGGCATCACTGAGCTACTTGCCCCGGAATCTATCATGCAATTGTGCACTAACTGATTTCCAATGATTAATGAAACATAGAAAGGAGGGGGCTTCAACATTTTACCTTGTTGTCCTCCATGATTTCCCTCAGGCTGGGCAGCATTTGTGAGCACTTTCTCTTGCATCTGAACTTGCTGATTCGAAGTTGGCCAGTCCTTCATGGCAGCTTGTAACAAGTCTCTTTGGCCTGGGATAGATAGGGATTCCCACATTGATATATTAACATTTGTCTTCTTCATCTGATCAATGATACTGAATGGTGATGAAGGATCTCTTTGTTGTCCCTTTGCTTGTACATTCACTCCTTGCACGTGGGCAGCAATAACTGGTATTTGAGTTGGTCTAGGAGCTGTTCTTGGCTGCCCTTGTGCATTTGAAATTGGATTTTGCTTGCCAACCATTTGTGGAGCCATGGAAGGTTGTGGATTGGTTGGAGCTAATGGCTGTTCTTCACCCAAATTCCTTCTTTTTGACCTTGTGTTGGCTGCAACACCTTGAGAAACTGCTTGATTCATGCCACAAAAATCTTCTGCTTGCCAGTTTACCAATGTGGTGTCATTTGGGGCTGATTGCTGTTGGAATGTTTCTTGTTGTTGGTTGTTTCCTTGACTGCCTTCACCCTCCACACCAGTAGTTGTCACCATTAATGCTTGATTCAAAGCACCATTGAAGCACATAGATTGGTTATGAGGTTCATTGCATGGAAAAACACCAATCATACTCTTGAGCAACATTGTTTTGTGTTGGCACCAATGCCTTAGAGGCAGATATGGCATTAGGATTATAGGGCTGAAATGGTCTATTGGCAGGAGGCCTTGTTTGATTTATATTTGCAGCTAGATTAGGAGGTCTTTGTGGTTGGTATGGCTGCCTGTTAGGCTGAGCTTGGGGCTGATAAGAAGGTCTAAAACCTTGGGCTTGTTGCCTTTTGAGAGTAACCAGCTCATTGCCTAGGTTTTGCAATTGCTTCATGACTTCTTGAAGCTCATTTGGGGCACTTGGAGATGAAGTAGAAGCTTCATTTGAACTCTGATTTCTAGGAGTGGGAGAAGGAGCCAAATTAGGTGCTTGATTGGTATTTGGACTCTCTAAACTTGGAAACAATGGCATGGGAGGTCTAGGGGCTAGTTTGCCAGCTTGGATCAAACAATTTTCAGCCCTAATGGCAATGATATAAGCCATAGGGATAGTTATGCCTCCCATGGACTGAATCAACATAGAAATATCAGAATTTAGAGCTTTGAGATAATAGAGAAAAGCACCTTCTGCTGTTGGCCTAACTGCCACTGGAATTCTCTCCCAAGTCTTTTGAAATCTGAAGTTGAAATCGGTCAGCTGTTCATTGGGAGCTCTCTTGATGGTTGTCAGCTGCTCCAAAAGAGACAAGTTGTCTCCCTTCTCTCCAAATTGCTCATGAAGTGCTATACACAGCTGATTCCAATTTGTGATAGAACTAGCTCCAAGGCTTCTAAACCATTGCAATGCTTTCCCCTTGAATGAAGATGCCAGCAACTTGACAGCCACTTGCATCTCATTGATTTCATGAATTGCACAAAGGTTAGCAATATCCTTAACATGATCACCTGGAGTAGTCTGATTTTCTCCAGTGAAGTATGGAATGTTCTTCAAGGCTGCAATAGGAATTGGATGTTGTGCATTGAGGGCAAGTGGGCTGCTGCCTGTGAAGTTGACATAGGGGTTGTTTTGTGCCATTCTAATTGGTCTTAAAACCCTTGTTGACTGAATGAAAGGCCTACCAGGTGGAGGAGTTGAGAGAGTTCTGTTTGGTGGAGATGGAGACCTTTGAATCCTTCTTCCACTTTGCCTTACTCTTGGAGATAACTAAAAATATTCAAACAACAACTCTTCTTCTCCAGCTCTTGACGTTGTGGTGATTCTTCTCATGAGTTTTCAGGCCTGCACTGCTGAAACCAGTTGATTCTTCCCCTTTGGAGTCGCCAAATATGAAAATTATAGCTCTTTTCAAGCAAGAAAATTATAGCAGATGCACATCAACTATGCTGCGATAAAAATGAGACCTCTAAGGTCCCACCGGGTGTGCCAAAACTGTTGTTGCAAATCAGTAACACCCCTGGATGTAAATCAAGGTTCTAAATGATGTTTAGAGCATCCAGTGTGATTGCACAACATGGAAACCTCTCTCCAAGTGTGGGACTTGTGAAAATGAGAGAGGAATCTCCAGAATAGAGGCTGGTTCCTCAAACTCCTCTGATTTAGATCTATATTTTGCACAACTACAAAGGTTCTAATCCTAATTCTACCCTAGATTGCAAGGAGACAAGGATAAAAATGCAAAAATGAAACTAAACTAAAGATGGTGATGCACCAAAAGGAGTGGTGAAACATTTTTTGCCATGTAAATAGACACAAATTCATGAAATGTAACAAGGGAAAACATACACAAGCTGATAGATGTAATTAGAGGTCTTAAAATGAAGTAGAACAATACAAACAGATGACTGAAAGCATTCACAGAGTTTACACTGTCAATTCCATGTAAAAATCTCTTGCATTCCACCATCAAAGAGGTATAAACCTATTACAAACTGTAAAAAAGGTCTGATTCTTACAACTATCACTTGCTGGAGGTGAAAGAAGAAGTTTGCAATGCCAAAAAGTGTTCAACCATGAAGAAATGAACCAAATATGGCTTTTATAGTGCATGGGTCGAGCCCAGGAGAGAGAAAACGTAAAAAATGTGGGAGCCCATTCCTCGTTTATGGAAAATACATTAAAATAGCATGGAGGACCTTACAAACCCATACCCTATCATTTTTGACCATATTAGAGAAGAATGCGACCCATTCTATATTAAATTTGGTTGTTGAAATGTCATTTCTGGCCATGGACACGTACCAGAACCGTTTTTGAATTTTCTCTCTCGAAAATGAGCCAAAATTAGAAATCGACCATGGAATCATGTAGAGAATTTTAACAGCTTTCCAATGATATAAAGAACGTGAAAATCTGAGCTCTTGATCAAAAGATATGATCGTTTGAAGATTTAGGGCAAAAACGGCCCAAAAACGGATCGGCGGGAAAAAATTTCAAATTTTACCTCTTTTTTGTCTTTGGAAAATTTTTCAAAAATTCCCCACACTCCACTGGTCGGATGCCACATGGCAGCTTCCTATTGGCTGTGGGCCTTAAATGGGAAAATTTTCCACAAAAAACTCCGCTGAGCCATAACTTGAAAAATATAAGGAGTTAGGAGGCAAACTTTACCTTTCTAGAAAGCTGAGAGAGAGCTCTATCTGATGGTGCCATTTCCAGAAAGCCTTGAGTGCCTTAAAATCAAAAAATTTAGACTGAGGCACAAGATAGGTAAGAACACAAGGAGTTAGCCACAAAAAATGAGCTGGGGCACATTTTGGATAACAGTAATACAATGAGAATGGGCCTTGCTTAAATAGGCAAGGAATAACAATCTAAGAACTAGTCAAGGTTGTAGATCAAGCCATAAATCAAGGAAATTACTAGTCATCAAATAACTAGTCAAGACCATAGATTTAGGAGGGGAATTAGACATCAAGGATCTAATCAATACAATAGGTCAAGGAAAGAACTATACATAACAACTAGATAATATCTCATAATATCTAAATAAGATAAAATAAATATCCACACACATAAGTGGGTGAGGATAAATACAGTAAAGGTAAATAAAGTTACCTAGGTGAACATGAGCTAAGGTAAATACCTACTCTAACAAATTCACTCATAGCAGTTGTTAAGAGCATAAAGTTTTCTCCTAGGAAAAACGTGTGCAACTTTAAAAATGAATTTCTGAGTTTTTTCTCTTGCTTCCGCTCTTCATTTCCATCTCCTCAATTTACATGTTACAACTCACATATTCCTATAATAAGTTAAATACTTCTAACCTAGAGTGTCAATGAGTAAAAATTAGAAACCAACTATATGAACCTTGTGGCTAGTGTCCACTAACTAGCCCTCTAATAGTCTGAATCTATATAGTAGAACAATGAAATTGTCAGGAATCTTGGAATAACATCATATGCATCTCATGTATCAAAAATATGCTCAATACTAGATGTGTAGTTGATGATAAAATAGCTATATACTTCTCATTTATTTATAAGTGACTTTGAATTCAAGTTTGAAAATATCTAGTGTGTATAATGGATACAAATAGGAAATACATAAAGAGTTAAATGGGCCTATCTAACTAAGGGGGAGAGAGAAAGAAACAACTAGGACCATACTGAATGGTCATGTCAAGCTAGTAAAACAATACAAAATGATCTTGATAGACCATCAAGATTATACAAAATGGTGTCAACAACAAGATCAAAGGTACAAAAATATTAGATGAAGGCTATCCCAGGGAGTTAAAAAAGGGGTTTCATGTTTCAAAGTTGATTAGAGTATCATTATTGATCGATTTAAACCAAAATAACTATATATAGTGAATTTGTGAAACAAATATAAATGGACATAAAAATGCCACAGGGCTATTTTATGATATTACACCTATATCACCTTAGGATCATCAATTATGTTCCCTTATCCCTAGGTAATCTCATATACAATTGGTGATTGATAAGCATGTTGCTCTATTTCTTTTGGCCATTATCTACATGATTGAAAATAGTGTTCTAAAGACTTTTCATAAATTTGTTTATAGAGACATTCATTTGAATTATCCTCTCTATTTTATATTATTTCAAATTAAGTTATACAATTGATATTAAACTATATTTGATGTGTAGTCATAACCACCATTTTTAAAATTAATTATCATAATTACTAAAAGAACCAAAAAGAAATCATTAATTATTATGCCGAAGGAGTTCCCCCTATGGGAAAGGCCCCTGCGAATGTTTCTACGACTGTGTTAAATTTGGCGGTTTGACGACCATCTTGACGTTTGTGCTTTTCCTCCCTATTTTAGCTTTTCTCTACTATTTTTAATAATTTTGTTTCTAATAATTAACAATTTTAGCTTTTGTTTTTAATTAACAACAATTTTAGCTTTAATAATTTTGTTTCTAATAATTAACAATTTTAGCTTTTATTTTTAATAATTTTGTTTATAATAATTACAATTTTATCTTTTGTTTTTAATTAACAATTTTAGCTTTTATTTTTAATAATTTTGTTTATAATAAATAATAATTTTAGCTTTTGTTTTTAATTATGTTGAGTTGAAAATAGAAAAAGGGAGATCAATAATAGATTACAAATGTTGTATATCAACAATTTTAGCTTTTATTTTAAATAATTTTGTTTCTAATAATTAACAATTTTAGCTTTTGTTTTTAATTAGGATGAGCTGAAAATAGAAAAAGGGAGATCAATAATAGATTGCAAACGTTATATAAGGCTTAGGGGAGGTAGAAAAGAAATTATACGCACACATAAAAAGGAGATCGAAAGGAGATTCAGGAATTTAGAGTGACGCAAAGAATATATAGACACAAGAAATAAAAGAAAACAATTGTGGGAAGCACGAGAAGTCAGAATTATGTTTTATACACTTCTTCTAGATTGGTAAGTTATGATCCAGACGCCTTTACACAGTTTCTTTAAGAATTTGCGGATGATACTATTAGGATTTAATCTTTGTTGTGTAAAATAATTTGTTTTTTGTATGCACTGGTCTGGCGCCATACTGCATCTGTAGCATATTCATTTAATTGACAGACATGAATCTGAGTTTGTATTATCAACATTGCTGAGAGCATGCTTCGCCAAGCACTCGTTGGCAACTTGGTGTTTCATATGTAAAGTTGTTTCTTAATTTTGCATGAGACAACCAGCCACATATCTGATCAACAATGCTCTCTCCTGTGATCTGAATTGATTTCCTATAAGAAAAGTTGTGTTTCCATGCCCCCAAATATCCCTGGTTTAAAATTAAATAAGTAAATGAAAATTATGATAATCAACTCATAAACAAACAAATGGCTGATTTACGGGCCTGATACAATTGATGAAATTGGTTATACAACAAATATGGATGTGAATTAGATAATCTCAATTATTTCTATTTTATAGGGAATAATTAGCTTATCGTATTATTTCTATTTACTAGGTGCTCTCAGGAATTTAATAGTGCTCAATCTAAAAAATAACTTGCTTTCTGGACAAATTCCTAATTCTTTTGAATAATTGCACAAAATTGCATCACTTGTCGTTGTCTAATAATATGCTTGAGGGACCAATTCCATCTGAGATATTAACAACATTGACCAGATTAGAACATCTGCTTCTAAATTCCAACAAACTCAATGGTAGTATCCCAGAAGAGATTGGTCAATTATGGAAAATGAGAGAGCTTAAGTTGAAGAACCAATATCCTTACATGTGGCATTCCCAAGGTGCTAGGAAATTTTTCTTTCATGGAGGAGTTAAATATATCTTCTAATTCCTTGTATGACTATATTCCACAAGAATTAGGTTCACTTTCCCAACTATGAGAACTGTCACTGGATAATAACAACCTAGGAGGATTCATTCTATATTCTCTCATGAACTGTATAGAATTGAAAAAGTTAAACCTATATCACAACAAGTTTGTGGGGACAATTCCAGAGGATGTAGGCCATAAGCTAGCCAAATTGCGACTGGTGGACCTGTCCATCAATCAGCTAAATGACAACATCCCAAAATCCATAGGAAATATTTTAGCACTTAATTTTCTTCAAATAGAAGACAACTAATTAAGCAAAATGGTACCCCGGGAATTGGGAATGTTGGGCTTCCTACAACAACTGGCGTTCGGCAATAACAATCTAAAGGGAGATTTTTTTTCCATTCTCTTGAACTGTAAAAATTTGTAAACCATTGGGTTGAAATTCAACCAGTTTGTGGGCTCTGTTCCGGTAGAAATTGGCTTCAAGCTCACCAAGCTACAAGAACTTGCTGCAGCACGTAATCGATTCTGTGGGAGGATCCCAAAATCTTTGAAATTTTTCTCAGCTCTCACATCTTGATTTGGGTAACAACCAGTTATGTGGTGTGGTGTGGTATTCATTTTTTTTGTTCTGAATTCAGCACAGAACTTTAGTACAACAGGCAATCCAAAGAGTAAAACATAAATTCATGGGTACTCACTATAAATTTTTACACTATTTGGGTAAATTAGAAAGAATAAAAAATAGATATGGGTGGTTATGTTTTTCTATTCTTATTTTCGAGATGATATTGTGTTAATTAGGTGAATTTCAAGTTTATGGATGTAAACTAAATCTCAAAAACTAAATGGGGAGTTTTTTTTGTAGAGAAACCTTTGTGCAATTTCTTCTAAACCATAATAAAAAATATATAGTTTACTATCTTCTTAAGTATGGCCTCTACTAATATACAATTTTTAATAACTATTTATAATTTTTTTCATTTTTTTGTATTATATCTGAGAATGAAATTGAAAATATAGAATAATCTTAATTGAGGTTTCCCTCCTTTTGAATTCACAAATACATTTAGTTTTATTAACTTCCTACTTCATTTTTTTTGCAGGATATTTGTGATTCTCTTTCTTTGGAAGTAAAGAAAAGAGTGTGGTCTCTAAACGAACTTCAAGTGGGTTTCAATACTGATTGAAGTATTTATTCAATTGATCTCTTTATTGCATATTATGGACTAAAAAATTATGATAGAGAGTTTTCATGTTATTTGGTTTGGATTGTTCCATTTATATTTGTATTTGGCTCCAATCCTTTTTCTGAAGTGACATGTGGGGCACATGTGCCTTCGTCAATGACATGATTCGTTATGTGTTGAGGAGCTCATTCCCTAATGAGTCCATTTTGAAGCGTCCCAAGTTAGACATTAGACTGATCAGCGACAAGGCTTTTAAAGCTTCCCGTCATACCTAAAAACATCTTGGTGGACTAACATACTTATTTTCCCTTTCCAGTTTAATATGATGTAGACTAGAAACACAATTCCCCTCCCCACAACGAGGATTGAAATTAAATATTACTCGCTTGCAAATGGAGGAATATTTTAAGCGTATTCAATGTGTTGTTAATTTTTTACATTGTAGGAAACCAAAACCACCTAAAACAGTGATAACCAAAATGATAAGAGATCGCCTCCACATGATGCCAACATCCCCAATTTTCTCTCCAAAATCTGCACAATTGGAGATCATTCACAAGGCTTTTGTTTGATTTATGATTCTAACAAAGATGCACTAAAATATGAACCACTCCACAAATTGAGGAGGATGGGAATCCTAATCGAGGCATGTGTAAATGGAAAAAAATACAAGAAACATGCTAAGAAAATTACACAAGCAAAAAGCAAGAAATTTGATTTAAAGAAATAGCTTGTAGTGGTTAGTTTATAAGTGTTTGTGTTTTTGAAACAAACTGTAACTCGTACCAAATAATTCCATGTATGCATTGTGGCAATATATATCGGACATAGAATCAAACTTTTTAAACACATGTTCAGTTTTTGTAATCCAACAACTATGGATTTCAAATTTCTTTATCATTGTATCTCCATATAAATACCTATAGTTTTCTTACTTCAAGTGTACATATTGTTGTTATTGTCTTCCATTCTATTTGCTTAACATAATAATCTGTAATTCGTTACAAATAAATGCATGTATATATTGTGGTGGAACATATGGATCACATAATCTAACTTTTCAACATACGTGTTCAATTATTCCTTTATACAATTGCTTAGCTTCTTTATGTAAACCAACAACACATTTTTAATGTGTTCTTCATAATATTTGCACACAAATACATATAGTTTTAAAATGTCGAGAAACAACCATACAAATTTTAGTTCTTTTCAACCAAAGCTTTGTGCGTTATATCACTTTTTTGCATATTGAATTGTTAAAGGGTTAGACTTCATGTTTGCGCTTTTTAGCAAATATAAAATAATAAGGAAGCCAACTTTAAAGGTTCTCATTCTTTACAAATGCATGCTTTCCTGAACACATCCTTCATTTCATGATTGACTACCCTACAAGTTTACATTGACCACCATATATTTGCATAATTCCCACTATCTCGAGCATCTTTTAGTTGCCATGGAAATAACTTTGACACACGAAGGAATTTCTCAATTGATTGAGGGTGGTTCTAATGTTGACCCCACATTTTAGATACTCGCAATTTTCCTCCCTAAGGTCCATTCTCAACATTGGTGCCCAACATCATGTTGACCTTTTGGATGGGATACATTTTCAGACAACACTTCTACCCTCCAAATTTGCAAGTCGTGTAACCGACAAATCAATACAAGAAGGCTCCATTGTGTTCTTACACAAATCCCTCGTTAGAATGATCAAAAGTGAACTATAAGCTTCATATCCTGCTCAATTACCAATGTACATAAACTCCCTATATTAATTATAATTTCTTTCTGTTTGTTTTTTCCATCCGTTGCTCAGTTCTAATTCTATCTGATTTTCTTTTGCATTGCAGCGAGACTGTTCTTATCATTGAAATGGATGTTGTTGTTGAAACACATTTGGTAATCGGTGCTCCAATCCGACTACCAATAAATGCTCTCAAATGACATTCAGTTTCCGTGAACAGATGCAAGTGCAAACCGGGTTAACAAATATTTTGTGAGAACACCAACTAAAATAAGTGCTTTGAATACATCTATGTGCATGTGGTCCGTAGAGGGTTCATGCCCTAGCAAAAACAATCCTTCATGAATATCACAATGCAAGGGGAGATGGTTTTGTGTTTGGGTTTGATTTTGTAGATCAGGAAAGAGGGGAAATTCACATCACTTGTTTTAATGAGGCCACCGAAGCATTCTATGAGCATATTGAAAATGGGAAGCTATATACAATTTCCAATGGGAGGATTGCGAGGATTCCTGATGCAAAGCTATGTTACAGCCATTTGAACAATGCTTTGGAGATTTTCCTGCAAGCTTCCTCAACCATAACTCCACTCATAGCAAATGAGGATACAATACCTTCCCATCACTTTCATTTCAAAAAAACTTAAGGACATACCTACAACTGATGACCGTTCTAAAGTTGATTTGATTGGCATTGTTCTTGCGATGTCACCATGCTCAATGATTCGTAGGCATGACAAGTCAGAGACTAAGAGGAGAACTCTGCAATTAAAGGACATGTCAGGATTCAATGTAAGTGTCACATTATGGGGACATCACTTAGATGAGATAAGAAAAGAAATTGAAGACATGCTTTCTAAACCGCCTCTTCCGGTCCTTGCCTTGAAAGCTTCTCGCATCTCCAGTTTCAATGGGAGCTTAGTCAACACTGTTTCAAGTACCAAATGTTATGTCAACCCTCAAATTTCAGAAACCAATACACTTCAAAGCTGAGGTAGATTCTGATGACTACTACCTTCCGGCATCCTCTATCACAAGCCAATTTATGGGCCCTCCAAAAATCTTGACCTCTGTAATAACAATGATTTTAGAGGTACTACATATGGGGAACACTGAGAGAAATGAATGGGCCATGGTTACTACAGAAATAATGAATATCAGCATGGACAACATTTTTTACAAGGCATGTCCTCTTCAAAAAGGTGAAAAAACAATGCAGGAAAAAGGTGAGAGAGAATGGTAATGGTTCATGGTTATGTTTGAGTTGCAACATACAAGTTCAAAACTATGATTATAGATATGCACTGAGGATCGATCTAAAGGACCCAATAGGAGAACTTCAATCAGTTACCACTTTTGATGAGACAACTGAGTTAATCATGGGTGTTGTAGCTAGTGACCTTCATATATTGTCTATAGACAAAGATGCGACTAGTGAAATTATAAGTAATGTCATTGGCAATGAATACTGCTTCACACTTTCACTAAAAAAAGAGACATATTACGGAAACAACAGATTGAAATGTGTCATCCTTAGTTCAAAGAAAGTGGAAAACAGTGCAACTCCTCCATAACCTTTACGCAAGGATTTCCAACCCACCCATCCCTTAAAACATTACACCCTCACCCATCCCATTCTATACTTTGAACTATCACCGCTATGTTTCTTATTTCATATCTATGTTTCTCTTTTTTTCCTACTTCAAAAGAAAACTATTGTATTCCCTTATACACTGACATACTATTGTCTCCTACTACTATGTGGATTGTTAGTACTTTTAAGAAAATAAATAAAAATTACATGCACTTTTGTTATGTACGTATTTACATCCTTGTGTACTATGTGAATGCATTGTATGTTTCTATATATCTAATACTCTTTTCCTTAAGAAAAAATGAAGTTTCTCGATACTCAAATTGTTACCTCTTATGCGTATTTCCCATTGGAACTCCACATGCATTACAATTGTATATAGTTTTATATTTTGACTTATTTCTACATTTTTATGTCATCAAACAATGTATCATTACTTACTAACCCGCATGATTTTTTTTCAACAGGTGGTACTCCATAAGCCTGTGAACTTTGCAATCATGTCGACTCCTGTAAAACGAGCCCAACGAAGAGAGAACTACACAAAAAATAAAGTACACTTAACTGTTGAGCAACGACGTCATAAATTAGAGCATAGAACAACAAAAATCTCTAATATCTTTCAACTTACGTTGACCAACAACCTACGATTCCATGACATTCCAATCTTGCCATCAAATACAACTACTGAAGAATTGTCAACCAACATTCCACATGTAAATTCCATGGAAACAAACTTTCACGAGCATACCAATTCCTTTTGTACGAACCCATATTCGCTAACTACTGCCACTTTCCCCCAAATATATGGGATGCCACATGAAACTGTCTCAAGTACCGACATTTCTTTAGTTCATCGCACATATACAACCAGTTTCTCCTCTCCTTCTAGACTGCTTTCAACCTTGCAATCCACAAACGACTCAAACAGAACACCCCACCCCTTCCAATACAAAAATATATCCCATATTCTTGCCCTCATCACTAACTATTATAATCCCAACATTGAAAGTTTCAAAAAATAATAGATTTTTTGGCAAACATCCAAACTTGCTCAATCTACTTGGAAATTACCCTGGAATTAAAACAATTTCCTTTGAAGGCTTTCCCTCCTGTAACAGATGCAAAACTGAAAAACAAGGCCACCGCTTCTCTTCATGGAACAACATGGACCCTGAAAAGTAGCCTACCATTCTTGCGTCTTTAACCCAAATCGAGGAGATGCTTATCGCACGAGTTAATCCATTCCTACAAGTCACCCAAGTACGTGGCGGGAAATACAAATACTTTGTACACACCATAAGTTTCCTGCTAAACATTACTTCAATAGCAAAGACCCGACCCCACCACCTTGGAGATTTAGACATAGTTCTCATACAAAGGGAATGATATAATTTAGAAAATTATGATTTCTATGTGTAGATCTCGTGTTTCGGCAGCCTTGTAATATAAAATCCAAATGATCCCTATTACAAAGATTCTTAATCGACGATGACACCCTTAATCCTCTCTACCATCTGATTCGTTAAATGTTTCCTCCTCACTTAACACAAGTATAGTGGAACTGCCCCAATATAAAGTGCCTCTAAAACTCATGGTAATTTTCCCACTCACTTGGGAAACAATAGTCATTGTCTTTCATGACCTCACAATACAGGAACAAATGTTGAGGAATTTTGATCGAACAGTTTCTGCATCAATAATGATGGTAACACTACATTGACCATGTCATGGCCATAGTTTGTGCTCTCGCCTATAAATGATACAATACAGTGGGCCTGTTCTCAATGGATTTCCCAACTTTATTTCCGAGGATAGATTAATGTGGTAACGACCCCACATAAAAGAAGTTCCAATGCAACGCACTTCATACGTGATGCGTTACAATGATGGGCACTTCTTCCCACCAAGGATTTTGTTACTTCCTTCTAAACCTCATAATGTCACAGAACCAGTCCACAATAGCATTCTTTATGAAACAGTACTTAATTTTCCCATCACATTCAATGTGCAAGGAAGAAGTAGGTTACGTGGCCCAGGGGGTGTTCTACCTCCACTAAGATTGATTTCAATTACATAGGCATGTATGACTCAGGAAAATCAGTGTGGTGCTGACTCAATTAATTAATCTTAGAAGGTCTGCATGCATGGATAGAATTTGTGTTGTATCTAGCAATAACAAGGGTCATCTAAGAGTGGCCTGCAAACAAAATACCTCAACTGGTTGCAAGCCAGGAAGGGGTTCCAGGAAGACACAAAAATATCCATTATTTTTTCAACGCTTCAACATCTCTGTATCCTCCCAATCCATTTCAACCTTTAGGTGCAAATTCTCAGCCTCAATAGAACTGACATGTGCGGACCCCTTGAAGGAAGTGCATTATCATAATTTTAAGAGTCGCTGAAACATATAGAATATGTTCTTATTGATGAAATGAGTTTCATCGGCCCAAAGTTACTAAGGAAAATTGACAATTAGGCTCCACGAAGCTTTCCCACACTCAAGAACATCTGAATTTGGGAATAAATCAGTCATCCTCCTCGGCGACCTCGGTCAATTACCACGGTTTTGGACAGATCTCTTTATGTAAGTAATTCCTACGGAGCCACCCTTTGGAAGGGATTCAATTCTTCCATTACATTGCAAACAATATTTAGGCAACAAGGAACAACCAATGCACAAGTTTCATTCCAAAATTTACTGCTCCACATGCGAGATTCAACCCCTCTTATTGAGGATTGGGAACTCTTAATGTCTCACATAGACACACACCTAACTCAACAAGAGCTCAACATTTTTAAGGATGCACCACATTTTTTTTGCAAAAAATGATTTGGTGGATTCCCACAACCTTCAAATGTTGAAGGCATTGAACGTTCTGATCACCCAATCCATTTCTGAAAGTAACAGGTGGTATGGACTAGGAAATATTGATGATGATCAGTTGGAACACAAAGTTATGTTGTGTAAACAAAAAAAATCATGCTTATTGCAAATCTATGGGTTGACATAGGCCTCGTGAATGGTGCTACAAGAACAATCACTGACATTGTCTACGACGCATCAATGCAACCACCAACATTACCTTTATTTATTGTTGTCAAATTTGATAGAAACAATGACCCATGTTGGGATCCCTCCAACCCGTTACATATTCCCATACCCCCTATTTCGAGAGGGAATCGAAGACAATTGCCGATTAAAATGGCCTGGGGATTAACTATCCAGAAGTCCCAGGGACTTACTTTGCACAGAGCAACTATCGACATTGGAACCACTGAAAGGTAGAGTCTGACATTCACAACTTTCTCCAGAGTTCCCTCACTTGCAAATATGTGCATTTCACCTACTTTTTCATTTGAGAGATACTCAAATATGGCTCACGTACCAACACTTGGAGCAAGAAGAAAGGAGGAAGCAAGACTACTATCACTCAACCCATCGTAAATACTACCCTCTGCTTTGATAGCACCTCCACTACTACTATACTCAACACTTCTTGTATCCAAAGCGGCACTGCCAGTTCAAGGGGCATCAAATGTAATCATGTTTATTGAAACTAAAATTTCCCACTAAAGGCTACCATTCATGATATAAGTACTGCAAATGTATACATGTCTCATTATGTGCACATATATCTTCATGTATTTGATGTTCTGAAATATGATTTGCAACTTTAAATGTATGAATCTGTAACAGAATTAAATGTACACATACAACATTTCAATGTAATGTTTCATCTATATTCCTACACTACACTATCAATCACAGACATTATCGACTGTACAATAAATGTTTTTCCAACAAAACACCAACCAAACAACTGATGCACAACTAACACAATAAACCTAAATTAAATACATATAACATCAACTATAAAATTAATTAACTATCGAAAACGGTATCAAATGTATTCATGTACAAATTTTTAACAAGTTTGAAATGTAGAAACAACCTTAAAATTAAGTGGCCCATCTATATTTCTACACTTACGAAAACAATCACACCCCTAATCAACATCAACTACAAAAGTAATAATTATACCTCTAAAATAAATAGCATATACCATTCGGCATTCACATCTCATGAAACACATGTGATTTCTAGTTATAATACATATTCATCATTATAGTTCATATAAAGATAAACATATTTTTTTTATGAAATAGACTATATTACTTAATAAAAATATTACAGCTATCCACAAAAAAATATGGGTGGTAGAGGGCACACCCCAAGTTCAAACTAGCCGAAGGCTAGGAGATAAAAGTATCAAAAGGCAACAATGCCAAAAAACATTAAGGAAAACAAACTAAGCTGCCGCAACAAACATAACAGCAGGGGGTGGTGGTGGAGGCCCTTTATCCTCCAGGTTACCACCTGGAAGATCATTTCCATCCGGAAGAGGTGGTTAGCCGGAGCCAACTTCTTCTTCTTTCTTTTTCATTCTACAGATTAGGAGATATGGCAAGGGCCAACCTGGGTACTTTTCCAGAATCCCAACCATTCCATTATGCAGGAGGCGGGGAGTGATGGTGGGAGCCGAAGCCACTGTGATGTGCGGGCCGTTGTGGGGACCCCCAACCACCACGGTTAACAGGGCTCCATCGATTCTCAGGTTGCCACCTGGGAGAGCAATGGCGGTGGGTACGTTCATTCGATCAGCCTCGGCCACGGTGACCTCTGGAATGAACACTCCCAGAAGGGGAGGTGGGGGGCTCCCATGCAACAGTGCAAGGAGTGTTGGCCCAATGATCCAAAAGGGTCTGGAGGTGCCGCACTTCTAGCTCAACCTTGTGGGCCTAGTCCTGGATCTGTAAGAACACATTCGAGATAAGCCTAGCCTTATCATAATGCGAAAGAAAGCAAGAAACTGCGGAATTAGAAAAAACAATATAATTGCATTCTTTCCATATAAGAAAAAGGATCTCCACTTTGAAAGTATGCCACACTTACGCAAAAGCATGGGGAATGGAAATATAATCCCCAAGAAAAACATGTTGCCAAAGAAATGGAGCTGATCAAAATGGCCGAAAGAAATCATGGATCTGGTCTAAAATAGCCTGAGCTTTTGGGCAGTACCAGAATAGATGCATAAGCGTCTCAATATGCCCACAAAAAGGGAAAAGCCGAGGAGCAATCTCGTAATGAGCTAATCTACGCCCAATAGGGAGGCCTTGAAAGAGTAGGCACCAAGTAAAACAGGAAAGCTTGGGCTGAAGGATGGCTTCCAAACTGTGTGAAATCTAGCTTCCCAGGAGGACCATCCAAAGTTGATGGACCACCTAGAGTTTAACAAAGCCACCATTGGAATCCTTGGGGGTGAGAAGAGCATACCCTTTTCCTGGGAAGTAATTTAAGAATGGGGTATCTGGAAACCATTTCCAATCCTTCCACCAAGGCCTGAGAGAGACAATACCCACTTTGTGAAGCATCTTAGCAGGAATGGAATTAAGAACTTCTTGATAAGACTCTCTGTCTGCTGAAACAAGCCAAAATTTGGCTTTAGCTTAAGGCCAAGTGAGAAGCAGTCTGGACTGCCTGCAAAATATGTCATTAAGAGTGCACAAGCCTCAACGATAAAATTAAGGGCATGAACCCAAGGCACTTGGGCAATTAGCACATCATGAAAATTGATGAGGGGTGACCACCAGATGTTGTGGTCATTAATGGAAATCCCATTACGGAAGCCATCCCCTGCACACATTAAAAAGGGTTTGAACAATTCCCAGGATTTCCATATGCTCTTGACAACAAAGGTTCCCACAATCTTGACCGGGGCTTTGAGAATGAGAAGAACTGTGAAAATACAGCCCTTGCCAAGTTTTGCGCCCTTGAGGGGAACCTTGGCAAATATAGTTGCAAAACAGAACTTTCCAATCTTTGTTGCCAGTGTAGGCCTGAATGATCCACTTGGCAGCCAATGCAGTCCCCATGGCGGCCAATTTGAGTTAGCCCAAGCCCACCAGAATCCCTAGGGATGCAACAATATTCCCAGGTAACTATGTGGAAACCTTTTCCAAGCTTTGAGTTAGCCCAAAGGAAATCTCTGAGAAGTTTTTCCAGCTTCTTGTAGGAGGCTTGGCTGGCACCCAACACAAAGAATAGTAAACATACGTGGTAGCCAAAATCTATGAGCAAATCTGAAATTTTCTTACCAGCGAAAGGGGTTTAGTAATCCAGTACTCCAACTTGCAGGCAACCCTGTCAATAACATACTACCAAAGTTGACTGGGGGTAGCATCAAAAGCAAAGGGGATACCCAGGAATTTAAAAATTTCTCCATGTTGGATGTACTTCCAGTCAAAACGATTAAGCCAACTAGGCTTGGGGAGAAAAGATTTCCTGAAGCACTGGGTCTTACGCCATTGGATACTAGAACATGAAGCTAAACAATACGTGTCCAAACATTGCATGGCATTGTTGATATTAGTTTCTTCCTCCAGGAGCATGAGGAAGGAGTCATCCACAAAATGCCCATTGATAAGCTGAAGGGGATTCGGGGAAGGGAGATGAATTCCATGCACTAGCCCTTGGTCTCGAGCATGGGCAAGGAGAAACCCAAAACCTTCAGTGGTAAGCACATATAAAGAAAGTACTAAAGGACAACCTTTCCTAATAGAGCAAAAAATCCCAAACTACTCAGAAGTATGACCATTTACAGATAGAGAGGCAGAGGCATCAGCAAAAAGCATTTTGACAGAGGCGATGAAGACCAAACCGAAGCCCAACGCTTCAAGCATCACCAAAATGAAATGCCATTCAATCCTGTCGTAAGATTTTTCAAAGTCAATTTTGACAAACATGGAAGAGTGCTTAGAGGTTTTAGCCCACTCCATGCCTTCCTAAACAGCCAAGATATTATCTAGAATGTACTTACTCTGTATGAAACAAGTCTACTAAGGACTGACAATAACAGGAAATATGGGCCGAAGCCGAAGGGCTAAAGCCTTAGCGATGATCTTATATGAGACTTTGAGCAAGGTAATCGGCCGCCAATTACATATGAGCTCTGGGTCTCCTACTTTAGGGATGAACTTTATGTGACCCCGATTAATAAGGGCATCAAGGGACCCTAAGTGGAGAGCTTCGAGATAAACTTGCAGTAGATCCCAACCCACCATGTCCCAAAGGGCTTTGTAGAACTCGCAAGGAAATTCATCCATGTCAGGGGCTTTATCATTGGCCATGAGGGAGACAACTTCATATAAATCCTCTAAGGTAAGAAGTCTATCACAGACAACTCGGTGCGCATGTGAAAGTTTGCATGGAACAACCAAGAGGCATTTAGCGAGCATGGCTTGTCGCTTAGGATATTTCTCCTGAGCTGTGAAAACCTGAACATAGTTCCTAACAAAGGCTTGGACCATCTGAGGAGTGTCCGTAATCCAAACACCAGCATCAAACATAGCAGAAAATTTTTGGTTCATAGTGCTTGGCTTTGAGCCGCTGGTAAAACTCTTTGGTGTTACGGTCTCCAATTTTAAGCCATTGTAACCGAGCTTTGATCTGGGCCCCCCCGCATTGTGTAATCATCAGCAATGCGGATTTTCTGCCACAATTCAACAACTTGGAGTTGCAGAGCCACATTGAAAGGAGCCTAGGTGAGCGCCACCGTGGAGCGGCTCAACTCGGTGGAGGTGGTGGAGTAATCTCGCCACCAAAATTTAGCGAGCTGGACACCGTACATCTGGAGGAATTTGGTTAGCCGAATTATAACGTCCTTCCACCAGCTTATCCATCCAACCTTACCAAAAGGGTGAGGTGCAAGGTTCCATATTTGGTGAATGTGAGCCAAAGTGGGGTCATGATGCAATAAAGTAGTATTTAAATAAAACTACATTTTTTTAATCTTTGGCAGTTGAAAAGACCATTCAATACGGAACCAGATCGGAATGTGGTTAGAAAGGACAATGGTCGACAAAGCTTCCACCAGAAGAGAATAACAACTGGCAAACTTAAAGAAAGGCTGTAAAGAGATCATTGCACAATCTAACCTTTTAAAAACCTGATCTTGGTCGTTTCTAAGATTAGACCAAGTGTACCATGGCAGCGTGTTGGTGTGACGCTAAAAATTGGGGTCATAAAACCCAAATTTATTGTGCATGTAAAACCAAGCCTCCCTTTCGCCAGCTGGCCACCTCATGGGTAAAAGGCCCAATTTATCATTGGGCTGCTCCACCATATTAAAATCCCCATTAATCAGCCAGTGCACATTTGGAAGGTCGTCAGCCACCCACCTCCAAAGCGTCATCCTTTCTAACACGTCATTAGGTGCATAAACATTGATAATCCCAAAGGAGATATTTTCAATATTGAATAGCACCCAGAGAATACGGTTGTCAGGGTCACATCCATGATTGACGTAATGCGGCCGCCATTTCAGAGAAATAAATGTGATCATTCCACCTCTGCCAGCAGCATGGTTGCTAGAGATAGCTAAACTGTCAGGCCAAATAGTCCTAGCGACAGAATCAAGTAAAAAACCTGAAACTTTGATTTCCTGTAAACACAAAATATCCATATCCAGGAAGGTTTTCCTAAAATATCACACAATGTATTTGCGAGCGGAGTATGTGAGACCCCGAACATTCCATGAGTAGAAATTCATGAGGAAACATTGTCAAGATGCATCTCTGAGTCTAGCTCACTCAAACCATCAAGGGCCCCAAAACTGTTCTGCAAAAACCGTTGCTGGTTAACTGAAAAAAAAATCAGATAGTTGAGCAGCCTGTCGGCTAGTAGGGCTATACTCTCCTTCCTCATGCTCGCGAGGAGGGCTACGAGAACACCTAACTACTTGCTTTCGTGGAGAAACCACTTTGTTAGGTACAAGTAATGGTTGAAGGCTACCCTCATGCTGCAAAATAGCAGGCTGAGAGTTTGAGGCCAAAGGTGCCATATTTACTTGAAGAACCAACCATACTGCCAGCCAATACCTTCGTGTGAGCTAGAGGCAACTTGGTATCTGAAGGTTGTTTAGCAACTGATTAGGAAGCAGTTGGAGGCACCTTTCCAGCTTGAGTAGTTGAACCATGTTGCGAAGGCCTGACATGAGCAGCCTTGTTCTGGTTGGTTTTATGGCCACCCACAGTGTGCCAGCCCTCCTCTTCAGGTTGAGGGCGTGGATCGCCCATGGGATTTGAAATGGTGCGGCGAGCGTCCAACAAGGGACAATCCCTAATTTTATGCTCAGAAGATTGAAAGCAAAAACAAGTATTTGGAAGGTTGATGTATACCACCTTCTGAACAAAAGATACATCACCAACCTGAATGGCAATCGATTCTTTCAGGTCCTTCGAAAGATCCAGTTCAATGCAAACCCTCTTTTGCGGACGAGCTGCAAAGAACCTAGAAGGCTCTGTGTAAATAACACGGCCGAGAGTGGCAGTAATATGCTCTAAGAAATTCCAGCAAGGCATAGGAAGCCCTGGGAATTCAACCCAAATGGGGACTTTAAGAGCCGTCTGGTCAGAGACAACAAAGTCTCTGGTCCAGGGTGACAAAACCAACAGGGAGCTTCTAACATACTAGGTTTGCTGCTTATTCAAAATGAGGGAAGCATGACTAGGGTCAGCAAATCAAAGGAAAAAAAAACCACGGGTTAGGTTCTGGATGGAATCTAGCTTAATACCGTGCGCCATCCAAGAATATTGGACCCATGATTTAAGCATACTTTCAGAGGGATTCCTTCCCACAAAATATCCTATTAAACATAATTGTTCTAGCCATTTACAGGCGGAATCAAATTCTGAAAGCGGTAAAACAATATCAGGGGGAGAATCATTACCTCATGGAATACTTTTGGCACAAACTTGTGAGGGCGCTTCCCCATAGCCATTGTTCGCAAACTCGCCGCTCTCCGTCGCAGTTGAAACAACTAGACAAGAGTCGTGCGAAGTCATATTTAAAGCCCGCCAAGCGGCGAGGCTCTAGAAAAGAGGCCGAATAAATGCGTTAATGGCAATAGATCTCTCACTGCAGACTAACTCGTTGTTCTTGGCATGCAAAACCCTAGTTTCGTAGCCAGAACCCTAAAAGCTTTGAAAATTTTCCGTAAGGTTTAGAACCTTACCCCCTTTAAATAAAACCAAGTACATAATGTATCCAACTCCAAAATAGATTTTTAATGTATTCTAATTGTATTATTATGACATTGGGAAAAAATAAATCTCAATACATTTTAAATTAATTTGATATACTATGTAAATTAGTAGATATATTTTAAATATAAGTGTTTATTTAATTTATGTATCAAATTTAATATAGGTATTTTAAAATTGATATTTCTAGACATATTTTATATAGTTTTATTCAAGATATCTCTTAGTAGTTTAGTACAAATATATCAAAAGTTTTATATATATATATTACATTGATTAGTAATTTCGTTACACTTTGTCAATTTTTGAGCTTGATTTTTGGCAAATGGAATAAATTTAGTTGCACCATTGTGCAATTCTAAAAAAAAAATTATAACAAACGTGTCAAAACTTTACCATATGACTAAAACCAATATATTACTAGTTTTTGATTGACTTCTCCAAAAACAAATTAAAAACATTTAAGTGACACTTTTTTGGATATCAAATTCAAGGATGAATTGTCATGTGATAGTCAAATGGACATCAAATTTAATGTCGACAATAAAAATGAACAACTCATGCCATTAGAAATAATCATTAAAATTTTATAATTATATATAAAAATTATTAGTTATTAATAATTTAAAAATAATAAGAATAATAATATTAACTACCCTAGCCAAAAGGGTTGGAATTAGTGGTGGGAAATAATGAGTCGATGACTTTCACACCATTTAGCGGTTCCATTGTCATGGATTCTAGGGCACCTCAAAGTGGAGCTTGTAATCAAACTTCTCAATGTGAACCCTACAAAACACATTATTGGATATTATGAACCGAAGCCCATCCCCACGTACACTTTGAACCCTAGCCCATAGCTCCAACCCATTCTTGTATATACTTTGAGCTATGCAGCGAAATTTAGCCTAATTTTTCCCAAAACACCACCGACTAAAGTTTCATTCACATGGCCTCTAAGATGGCTCTAAGGCACCTCAAAGTTGCCATGTGAATACTTCGAGATATGCCTCAAACTCCAAACTTCTCAGTGTGAACCACATGGAACACACTCGCTGACCCAAGCCCATTCCCATGATCATGCCCATGATTTACCCTAATTTTTTATGAGCTTTCTAGATGTGACAGTGGCATCAACAACTCGAGTTGGAGAGGTTCCAAATGAAAATAAGATGGATATTGAAGTGTTCGTGTGGCCCACTTGTCTCTTCAAGTTGCATTGTTACATCAGTAGTTTCAAATAAGTAACATAGGCATAATGTTGGTGAGGAACGTGATTACAATCCCCATGACAAAAAACTCATGGATGATACTGACATCATTCAAGGAGAGGGAAGTGAAAGAGAAGACTTTTGGTGTCCATGTTAGCAATGGACGTCAAATGATATCTAGAAAGAGTCGAGATGATGTAGCTACGTTGGTGAGGAACACGATTACAATCCTCGTGACAACAAGGTCGTGGATGATACTAACATAAAACTCAGGGCGAGGGAAGCGGAAGAGAAGACATTACATGTCCATGTTGGCAATAGATGTCAGATGATTTCTACAAAAAGTCGAGATAATGTAGCTACAAACTCAAGTAGTTCTAATAATGATATCACAGAAGAAGACGATCAAGAGGAAGTGAACAAAATATCAAATTGGGTAGCACCAACAATAACCCAACAATACAAATGAAAGAAACATCTAAATAGTGCTGAAGGTTGAGATAACAATGATAAGTGCAGTGTTAACACTAATGAAGCACCATAAGAAATGGGCAGGGAATGCTTGACATTTTCCGGCTGAGATATGAGTGAAACATCATTTGGAAAGAGGCATTAAGTTTTTTGTTGGGAGAAAAAGGCCAAGCGGGCTATCACGGAGGATATTTTGATCAGCGGCAAGCTTTAAAGGTTGATGACCGAAATCCAATGAGGGTTGCAACAAAATATGGTGGAATTTGTGGAAGGAAGGGCAATTTTTAAGGCCCAAAGCACCCTCATACACATTATTGTTAAGAGTTAGCAATTTTTTATAAAAGATTAAATAATTTACAACACTCAGTCAAAACATTACATATGTTTGCAAGATTGACCGTCAACTAACCAATAATAAATCCCCCACAAAATGTGGTAAATAACCCATTGGTTAACTGACTGATCAACCTTGCAAACTTATAGTATTGAAGCTTATCTAGCCGGTGTGTTAGGCTTGAATTCAACCGTCAATGCATAAAACTCTGACAAAGCTTAGTCATACCCTGGAAAATATGGTAGTTAGTTGAAAAAACATATATTTAAACGAAGAACTCTGCTCCCTTTTTAACCTGATAACTGTTGAATAGATTTGGACTTATCTTGTTTTGCCTGTTTCAGTGTCGTAAGTTTTAAAACTGAAAGCTGTGATATTCTTGCTAAGTTTTGGACTCATCTGTTTTTTCTCTGCTGTCAAAAGTTATTAAACCGAAAGCAGTAATATTCTTCACAAGATTTGTATTCATCTTGTTCTTTTTTGGGTTTTTGTCATGAGTTGTTGATGACTATCTTTCCATCTTACCGACTCTTTTCCATACACTCTGGACGTTTGCTCTTTTTTTCTATGAGTTTGTTTTTTCATCCCACAATGGAAATTTGATTTTGAATTCGGCATGGTTGTATAGTCTTTTTGTAGAGTACATTTTTGTGTTTTCAATTTGACATTGATTGTTCAGCTTTATGTATGGTACACATTTTTGTTTTTTTGTTCTAATAGAGTTGCACTAATAGAGCTGCACTAGGTACTCTCTCTTAGCATGATGTACCCACCTTTATCTTCATTTGCATCAATTTTTTGTGGTTATTTTTTAAACAAAAAGAAATAAAATAGTACTAATTACGTCCACGAGACTGAAAGGTCTATGGTGATATTCAATTTCAATTTCTTAAAACATAAATTCATTGTACTGAAAACCATGCTCCAAGTTCATCCATTATATGCAATGCATTTTTCATCAATTGCCCAATACCTGAGCTGTTATATAATTCCCCATCAACTTGACACGCACAAATGCATACTTGTTACCTTCCCTTCCTTCTCCACACACCACCATGGCCTACTCATATTCTATTAATATTCATTTAAACAAGTGGTGTTTCTGCAGTGGATCAAATTATGGGATGCTTTTTCAGGATTGGGCTGCTTAGTAATCTACATTGACAGCCAAGTCCATTGTTAAGGAAGCATACAATTCATACCATGAATAGATTTTTCCCAGATCTTGCTTCAGCGTTGCTTCTCAGAGTGTTGTTGCTGCTGCTTCTCCTTCCAGTGAATTCACATGGCCAACCTCAACACAATTTTGTCAAGACGATAGGCAAAAAACTTTGTTCTAAATGGCAAGCCTCTGTATGTGAATGGCTTTAACTCATATTGGATGATGTGGGTAGCATCTGATCCAACCCAGAGATATAAGGTCACCTCTGTTTTCAAAGAAGCTGCAGCCCATGGCCTGAATGTAGCTCGTACTTGGGCTTTCAATGATGGCAGTGGATATCATGCATTGCAAACTTCCCCTGGAGTATATGATGAACAAGTCTTCCAGGTTTGCAATAAGATTTAGAGCTGATAGTATGTTTACTGAAGCAATTTTACAAGTTCTTTTTGCAAACAATGTTCCAAATCACACCAAAAAAGAGGCGCTTTCACCGGCTTCTAAATATTCTCAATTTTACTATCTACCAACACCACCTCTGAGTTCTTCCTCTTAATCTCAGGAACAGCTAATGCAGCATTATATCAATTTTTAAAAATACCCCTGTATGTTCTCATTTGGTATTTACCACGTTTTAAGGGTGACCTACCTCATCATAGATTTCCATTTGATTGAATTATCCCTGTAGATTTCTTTTAAAGGATTGGACTTTGAAAAATGCAAAATACGCTTTAATGCTCTTATTTGATATTTTCCATGGTTAAAGGGTGACCTACCACATCATAGATTTTGCTTTGATTGAATTGTTTCATAGATTCTGAACTTTTTTTTCTCTTAAGAATTAGACTTTGTTATTGCCATATTTTAAGGGTGACTTCATCATAGTGGTTCTTTTGATTGAATTGTTTCATAGATTTTGAACTTTGTTTCTTTTTTTGGACTTTGTGAAATGTCACATATTTCTATATGCTCTCATTTGGTATTTATAATATTCTAAGGGTGACTTCATCATAAATGTCACTTTAATTGAATTGTCTTATAGATTTTAAACTTTATTCTCTGTGAGGGATTGGACTTTGTGATATGTAAAAAATGATCTCATTTGATATTTCTCATATTTTACAGGTGACTTAATCAATAGTGTTGCTCTGATTAAAATGTCTTTCTCTCGAAGATTAGACTTTGTGATATGTAGAATATGTTTATATTGTCTCATTTGGTGTTTACCATATTTTAAGAATGACTTCATCTTAGATCTCAGTTTGATTAAATAATCTCTTAAATTTCAAACTTAGTTCTCTCACAAATCAAAAGTTGTGATATATAAAATACCGCTGTATGCTCTCATTTGATATTTGCCATATTTAAAGGTTGATTTCATCATCGATTTCCCTCTGACCCAATTGTTATCAAATATTTTGAACTTTGTTCTCTCTCAAGAATAATTATAATTTGACTTTGTGATATATAAAATGCTCTCATTTGGTATTTCCCGTGTTTAAAGAACAATCTCATCATTTATATCTGATTGAATTGTTTCAAACATTTTGAACCATGTTTACTCTCAGGGATTGGACTTTGTGATAGTTGAAGCCCAAAAGCATGCCACCTGGCTTATACTAAGCTTTGTCAACAACTACAAGGATTTTGGAGGAAGAGCACAATATGTTCAATGGGGACGCAATGAAACAGGACAGGATATTAAGTCCGAGGATGATTTCTACACAAATCCTACTGTTATAAACTACTACAAAAACCATGTCAATGTAAATGCTAGAAACCTCATAGTTATCATAGTATTTATAACTGAAATGCGTGTACTCACACATTTGAGATCCTTTGTGCAGAGAATCATGATGAGAAACAATAGCCTGAATGGAATTGCATACAGAGATGACCCTACAATCTTTGCATGGGAGCTCATCAATGAACCCCGCTGTGAAACTGATCCATCTGGAAGGACTGTTCAGGTGAGCTTATTTTCATTGTCTTTTCACCCCGTGAGCATCACCTAAATGTAATGAGTGCGAAGTAGTTTATTTATACGTGTGAGAGATGGGTTTTTAAGAACCACTGCTTATGAAATATGGGTCAATGTAGATTGGCTTGAAACCATGCATTCGAATGCCAAGAAATCATATCACATAATTTGATCCACTGTGAAAACACAACTTGAATAATTAATTTAAACATTTTAATCAAGTACTCATACTTTTCATGATGTGACATTTGTTATAAGTACTACAGACTTGGGCACAAGAAATGGCTGGCTATGTGAAATCACTTGATAGTAATCACCTTCTTGAAGTGGGTTTGGAAGGATTTTATGGTGATTCAATTCCTGACAGAAAACAGTTTAATCCAAATGAGAATGAATTCGGAACTGACTTCATTAGTACTAATCAGCTCCGAGAGATTGATTTTGCAACTGTTCACTCCTACCCAGATGCATGGTATTCTTTCTTCCTCCTCTTAATCCCATAGTTTTTCTAACTGAAGATTTTATTGAACTGACACAAAGCTGTTATACTGAACTAAATTCAGGCTGGCTAGCTCGGATGAAAAGGCACAACTTTTGTTTTTGAAGATATGGATGAAAGTCCATATAGAAGATGCAAACAGAGTGCTGAAGAAACCCATACTGTTTGCTGAATTTGGAAAATCATATAAAGACCCAGGATATAACATTACTCGCAGGGACGGGTTATATGAAATTGTGTATAAAAACATTTATGAGGCTGCAAGAAGTGGAGAAGCAGGTGGAGGTGGGCTATTATGGCAGTTGATGGCACAAGGGATGAAATCACTTGCAGATGGTTATGAGATTGTTCTGTCTCAAAGTCCATCCACAGCGGCTCTTATTTCTTCTCAATCCAAAAGATTGTCTTCTCTATGTTCTAATTCTTCTTATATCGACTTAATGGAATTGTGATTCTCAAAATGTAGCGATTCCAAGAAAGATGTGAGAAATCTATAAAATGTATTAATGGCATAAAGAATACACTTATTAATACATGTAAGTATCCGCCATGGCAAATTTCCGTGCTGTGTATGATGAAGATGTCTTCAATGTTTGCAAAGGTCGTGACATCATAGTTAAAATGTTGTTTTGAAATAAGTTTTTGTCGACGGATGTTTTTGTCAAACCCAAATGCATGTATTTTTTTAAAATTTTATGTGATTTTGAGTTGAAGAAGTTCACGCCTCAACCACAAGTTTCAAACACTCATCCAAGTTACTACCTTTGGCTCTTAGAGATGGCTGTACTTGCGGTAACACTCATGCTTTGGTGGATGCATATACTCTTATGTAACTTAGGTCTTCTTAGCCACACTCATAATAATAACAAATTATGAAAAAAAAAAATCCTTTACAAATTACCATGTACATTGTGGTCACCTTTTCCTACTCCCTTTAAACTCCAAGTGCACTGGCCTATCACCCAACATCAGTTGGGCGCTTACTTGAGGCGCCGAGCCCCTCTTTTATGTGAGCCTTGTAAGAATGCTTCTCCATTAATGGAGGAATGGTTGGAGGAACAAAAACACATGTATTTAATCTAATACTAAGGTGGAGAAACTAGTTCTAAGTACAAATGCACCATGATATAAACATAAACATTACAACAACATAAGAGAATCAGATCTGAACCTTGAACAACAAGAAGAACACACTAGGGTTTGGACCATAAACATAGTTTTTTGGAACAGAGCATCAAGTATTGATCATAACCATTTACAATAGCCATATTACATCAAAGAGGGTCATATCAGGCCAAATACATCAAGGAATGACAATCTAACCCTACGAAACGACTCTGCACAAAGAGCCCTAACTATGTTCTTCCATTGCAGCTCCTAGTTTATACCCGAGCGCATTCATGCATGCATCCCTATACTAGCACCATGTCCATCATCATCTCTTTTAGATCCAAATGCCTCCTTATATAAAATCGGGGCTCTCCTTTATCGCATCAACTTTACTCATGAGCAGGCCGCAAGCCAAGTGGAAATATGTTTCTCCATACTCAAGTGCTTATGCCAGCTTGCAAAAAACTCCACTAATTGTAATGATCCTCCTATGGAATATTCTTTCCTTGAGCTCCAAGACTCCAAGTTGTAACCTTATCCACTAGTCACGCCTACTCGAGCCTTCACGTGTTTTCCATACAACGCCATATCCAGAGATACAACTAAGTCCTTGAACCCTATCCTGCTTCTGTGCGCTAACCTTTTCTCCCACACATCATTCCTTGAGTGCCTTTTCCCTTACTTGCCGTGCGCGCGGGCTCTTTCTCTACCCCGAGACTTTGTCATTTTTCTGGGCCCAACATTACCCCACACTAAACTTGTTGTCCATCCTCAGAAATAATTTGATCTTCCGCAAAGAATTAAGAATGGAAGGAAAGAATAATCTTTAACTAGCTTATGCCAATGAATAAAAGAATTTCATCAATGCTGAAGAAGGATTAGGAAGTCTATAGTCAAGTCGGCTTCAATCTTACTCCAAGCGTCCACCTCATCATGCGCTTGTTGAAAAAAATCCCCTATCAATGTGTTGACTTCATCAAATGATAACTCATCACCCTTAGCCTTCATTGTATCAACAATATTCTCCATTTGCTTGCTAAGGTCGCTTAGCGCATCCATCCTTCATGTCACCTGGGGATATAATTCCTTCACTTTATTTTTAATCGAGACCCTTAAGCCTTCGATCACCTTAGACTTCTTCTCGACCTCTGCTATGATCTTGTCCCGTTTCGCCCTATTACCCTTGTTCTTCTCCTGGAACTCCTTTAGGTCTGCCTCATGGGTAGCAACCAATATACTGGCCACCATATCCCTGTCTCCATAGTTGTCATAGAAAACATCGGCCATGTGCGCTGCAGTTTTAACTGAGAAAAGGAGCTCGGAGTACCGAGTTATGGTTTCTTCAATCTTTGATTTCTCCTTGGCCCTTTGTCATGCCAAAACTTACTCAGCTGACTCCAACACAAGTGGTTGCTTCTCCATCGTGATCAAATATGTCAATTCCTCCAAGCAGAGAAAGGCTAACTCATACTTCTGTGCAGGGGGGCCAACTCTGGGCACGCTAAAATAATGGGATCTAAGATAGTCTCCACTTTCTTGTATGCCTCACACACTTTTGCCTTCTCTTCCCTCAACTCAAGCTTCAACTATGAAACAATCAACTCTTTATGCTTGATCTCCATGTCCCTCTCAATTATCTCCATATTCTTTCCCTCCAATTCTTCCTCCAAGACCTTAATCTTGTTATTCCTCCTGAATAACCTGCCCTCTACTTCCACAGATACGTTGTTGAGTGCGTTACATACCTTCTCATCAGTTAGCCATTGGGCATCCATAATAGGATTCACCTCATTGGGGTTATGTGTTTCTATCAATGCATCTGCATTAATTTCAAATTCAAGCTCATCTACATGGGACTCGAAGGTCCATGACAACAACTTCCTCATGCGAGTGTATGCACTACCTCTATCAAATGATGACTAGCAAAAGAGTTGGTTTTTGGGCACTGTGCTCGAGAAACAAGCATGTAGGAGCTTGTTTGGATCATTAACATAATTCATTATGGGTCCTTGCGCCATTGTCACGCCTTTGCCACCGGTGCACACTGTTGTCAGGAAGCTTATTGTTAAACTGGGATCTCCGCCCATGCTCCCATACTCCTTCCCTACTTCTTCAGTTTCCTTCAATATTTCTTCAGCATTGTGCTCTACCTCGTGCTCCACCAAGTTTTGTATGATGTCTGTCACTTCCCTTTCCACATTGTCCTCCAACTGTCCTTTGGCCAGGTGCGGGGTATTTTTTGCATTTGTCCCTACTTCTTCTTCACTTTCTCCCACATTATGAGTGCCCTCCTCATATTCATTATGCTCCTTATCATATTCGTGTATATTATGCATAAGGGATGTAGTCATTTTTGCACCCACCAAGAACAAGGGAACCCCATGCACGCCAGCGTATCACCCAGCAGGCACTAGGCGCTCACCCGAGGCACGCATGGGCACCGAGTATCTCTTTTATGTGAGTTGAGTGGGAAAGCATCATCTATGATCCAAACTTAAAGGAAGTGAACGGAAATGAGACATGCAAGCATCATAGAGCTCATAACGGCTTTTAGATCAGTGCAGTCATTCCAGACAGAAAAGTACTTAACATATTAAGAATTGAATCAAAACAGAAAGGGAAATGTGCAAGGATTCAAAATCATTCCATAAACATGCATAAAACAAGAACCATGAAGATATGTAAATGCACCAAAATCATTATTGATCATATTCATATAAACTGGTAGTCTCATTAGATTCATTACAGAGCATCACAGAAAGGCAGACTGAAGTCATGCATCATAAATGGATTCCTATCCTTTAAATCTCAAAATGAAAATTTAAACCTCCAAGCCCTTGGTACATCCATCTCCTATGTTTTATCTACCCAACCCAAACAGAGTTCCTTTGCCACATTTCTGCAGAGCTCCACTCCCTCTTCATCCCTCTATATCTCTTTTCTTCTACAAGTGATTGTATTTATAGGCTGCTTGAACTGCCTACTCACCTTTCTGAGGCTTCAAATCCATCACCAAGTGTCCAAATGTGGTCCTCCATGGGAGCATGATCCTCCAGGCCTGAGATCTCCACTCCTTGTCATGATGGTCTTCTAGGAGCTTCCATCACATGGCATATTCCAACCTAGGCCAACATGTTGCCAAGTTGGCACCTTATCCACTCTGTATGTGCAGTTGGGTCATGCATTTCTCATGTGATGCCCAATACGCCAAATATGGCTAAGTCCCGAGACCTTGTCCTGCGGGCGCGCATCATGGGTTCTACTAAGACCCTCCTAGAACCTTGCCTTGCGCGCCTTCTTCTTACACGTTCCATGCACCTTTTTGGACTTAGTCAATATTTTAGGGGCCTAACAAGGGAGTTATCACCTTCCTCACGCTCTTCATTCTCCTCTTTGGATTCGTCACCCTTCATGCTCTTTGTCTACCCAGAGTCTAAACTTTGTGCCATCTTTTGCTTCTTCTTCACTGATGACTCCTCCATCACAAGAGACTTTTCCTTCTCGGGTGACTTTTCCGTCACGAGGGATTTCTTTCTTCGGGGTGTAAGTACTTGGACCCATGCCTGACTCCTGTGCCACAATGGTTTGAACTATACGTGCACTTGACGCCTTGCTTGATTTGGTTTCCTCTATTTCTCTCTTCATTCCTTTCTCCTTGGCAAGGTTCTCTAGGATGGATACGTCATCCTCAACATATGTGCCCTTCTCGAACTTGGGCCTCAGGTGTATATACACCTTTGTTGTAGTTTTTCCTGTAATAGGTATTGTTACGGGTTTTACCATACGTACATCGTGGGAGACATACTTCTCCACACACTCGCATTTCTTAGGATATACCAACGTTTTGTGCAGTGCGCAATACTCCTGATATACCTTACTTAGATCAAATCTAAGTTTCTTGGCCTCCTAAAAACTATTAATGACACTCTGAAAATATTGCGCTATGAAGGCAAAAGGTAACATACACCATGGGATTTTTGTGCCATCTGTCAAAGTGAATCTGCCTATGAAAAATTGCTAGTATACCGTGAACTCAGCCTCACCATACACCAATGTTGGCAGTTGTTCAGGGATTCTCCATTCTACCCCAAACGCATCGTGCATTCGCTTGTACCACTTCTCCAAGTGTGCCTTATATGCAGTAGTCATTGTATCACAAGAGTATGCTTCAAACCTTTTGGTGGGGAAGGTTCCTCATCAGGGTTATCCCAGACATATCTATTCAGCCCATCAGGCACTCTAATCTCTAAAAACACAATAGTAAGAAGGACGTTACCATACATAATCTTATCCTTGTTGTGCGCCGCATCTATGATATCCTCTGCAATGAAGGATGAGAGGTTGTAGACCGTTCCCTCTAAAATATTATTGCAAACGTTCAACCATCTCTTATTCACTTGTGTCCAATGTTTTTTTCCATTCAACTTGGTCAGCAGGTGCGCAGCCATCTTCATGACTGGGTTAGTGATCTTGCTGATATCAAAGTAGTGTGACCCCTTCTTATACTCATATTCTGTTGTTGTTTCCTTGACAACATCCTTTTTGCCTAATTCATCATCCAGTGAATCTCCCATGTAGATAAGTCTAGTGTATTTGGAGATCAATTGAGTAGTTGAGTGCATTCTCCTTCTTGTGAAGTAAAAATAATCTTCGTGCACACTCGACATCAGCCACTAGTATAACCTTTAGGGTTTTTCGAAATATGACAAATCATAGAGTTGAAAAATCCCATCCTTCTCCAATGTGTTCTTCACAGAGTCATCATACACATGTTTATCATCATGTGTCCTTTCTCCCGTAGGGCGAACTAACTCCAACTCCATCTCTTTCTCCATGGTGCTCGTCTTATGGTTATAATCACTTATAGCCATCTTTCGTACATGAGACACCTAATCCATCCCCAATAGAATGTCATCGAGGTATTGCATCTCCACGTACCACTCCTCATTGAAACTAGTTGAAGCGATTGGTTTTCCCTTGCCCTTTCCTTTTCCCTTCTTTGGTGAAGTGTTTGATCCCTTCCTTGGTGCCATTTTTCTCGTCAAGTCCTTGTAAGTTCTTCCTTGTGTCTTGCTTCAGGACTGCTCAATCCCTCGGCTTCACTCAAAATTTCTTTGAAAAACCGTGCCCTAGCTCTGTAAACCCTAACCTAGAAAACTCTCCTTCCACAAGACAACACAAATACCCATGGGAATTCACTAGACAATCTCCTTTGCGCATGCCCGTTGTACTCCTTTCCACTCTGGTTCACAAATCTGTTAAATTTTCCTCTTCACACGCAACCCTTTGTAAATTATTTCACAAGAGCTCTTCAACGAACAAATGCAAGAAAAAAATAATAACTTACCTCGACCTTCTATTTATAGTTTTTTTATTTTTCCTGCATTAACTCCAATGCCACCTACCACCATACAACTGTATTAAAGTCATCTTTTTCCAATGCCATTCCTCCCACATGTTTTGTCTAGTGCTTTTCCTTCCTATGCAAACTTGCACAAAAATCCCACAACCTTATGGCATGCAAAACTTCTTTGACCACAGACTAACTTGCACGCACTCCCCATGCCAAAGTATATCTACCTTTACGTCTTTTTGTCAAGTTCTTGCCTCTGCCTACCTCATGTTGCTCTATGATTTTATCACTGTACTTGGTTTTTTTCAAGCTTTTGACACCAATATCCACCCATAATCACTTTTGTTACATGCGCTCCTATGAACCCACACACTTTTGATTTTTTCACTTGGGCCTCCAATCCACATCACTCCCAACACTTGCTTCTTACCGCACTATTCACTGAAACTCTCATTTACACTTTCCACCTCACACTAAAAAGATGTGTGGTCCTCTGCGCATAAAAACCCTTTAGATAGTGACTGGATATTGGCACACAAATGCACCCACAACAAACCAAACTAAAAGAAAAAGCATAACAATGATGAAAGGAAAAACATATAAAGGAAAATGCATTAAGGGAAATTCTATGCTAAATGACAATAATGCCTTCTTTACAAACACACTGAAGACTTATTTATAGTAGGGCTTCAGCCACTCCCTTTGAAATGAAGACTTATTTATAGTAGGGGCTTCAGCCTACTCCCTTTGAAATAGCCATGCAACATTGTTTCATCCAACGTTTGTTATTTGGCAAGTGCCTGAATCAAGTATATGGGATAACACATATGGTCCCCAACCAATGTACTTTAAGTTTTCTAGGATGGCGTAAAATTTTTGAATCATATAGTAGAACCATCTTCCCAACTTCAAACTTCTTGTTTTTAAATATGACAATCATGCCATGCCTTTTTTCATGGTTTTTTCTATCTTTTGACTCCATCTGGCAATGGCTTTCCTTTCATCCAACTCCATAAATTTATCAATGTGCTCCTCTAATGCTTGCTCATCAGCCAATCCTCCTACATGTGTAATACACATGGGTGGTAACATGAATTCCATAGGCAGTACTACTTCTGCGCCAAATACCAATTGAAAAGGAGTGTCCTTGTTCAATCTTTTATAGGTTGTGTAATATGCCCATATTACAACAGAGACTTTATCATCTTAGTCCCTTCTTCTGACATCGCAAATCTTAGTCAACGTACGGCTTAAAATATTGTCAAAGGCCTCAGCAGTTCCATTATCCTAAGAATGATAGGGCATAATTTTTTGATGTGCCACCATAAACTCCGTTAGTAAGATTCTAACTGTCTCATTCAAAAAACGAGTACCCCTATCACTAGTTAAACTCAACGGCCATCCATATCTGCTGATTATATTCTCCCATATGAACCTAGTTTTTGTAGCCGCAGTACAATCCTTCATTGGCACCGCTTCTACCCACCTTGTAAGATAGTCTATACAAGTGATAATATAACATGAAATTGTTCTATGTGCAGTTGGGTAAATAGGTACCACAAAGTCAATTTCCAATTTTTCAAACGGCTCTGCACTATAAATAGGCCTTAATGGCATTTCATCTCTCTGCCCCAGCCTACAAAGGCACTGGAAATGGTCACATACCTTGCAATAGTCTTTGTAATATTTATAAACCATTTTTCACCAAATTCCTGCCAATATGATGTTACACGCAGTCACATTTCCTGCATAGTGACCTCTTGCAATGCCACCATGAACTTCCTCCATGATTGCAGTACGTTCATGTTCCAGTATGCACCGACACAAAACCTCATCCCAGCCTAGCTTATATAGGTATTCACTAATTAGCATAGGGGCACGACACGTATAGCTAACTATTTCTTCTCCAAAGCCTTCATTCCCTCTAGTGCCACACCCATTCACAAGAAAAGAACAATATCTTCCAAGTCAGAGGGTGTGCACTACAATATAAAAAATTATGCATTTGGCATTGTGTCCTCAATGCTCTGTGCATCCTCACCTAAGTTAATCCATGATAGATGGTCAGGTCCCAAATTGCTCTTTCCTAGCTTCATAATGACTGAAAAGTCAAATTCTTGAAATATTAAGATCCATCAGCATATGTGCCCTTGCAAGACATGATTGTTCACTAAATACTTGAGTGCCATATGATCCATGTAAAATATAAATGGAGTAGCCAATAAGTATTTTCTGAACTTGTGCAACACATAAATCATAGATAACGCTTTGCGCTTTGTCATTGTCATCTGGGGTTAATTTTCTTCTTGCAAAACACAAAGGGTGATCACCAATCTCCTCTCCAAGATGTGTCAACACTACTCCTATTGCCATACCTGATGCATCAACATGCACATGAAAAGGCTTATCCCAAGAGTGAAAGCACAAAATGGACGCATTCATAAGTTCTTCCTTTAAATTGTCAAAATCCACATGTTGTTCTTTAACCCAATATAATTTACTCTTATGTTTCAACAACTCTTCCAATGGCATGAAGATCTTGGCATAGCCTTTGATGAATGTTCTATAGTAACCCGTATGCCCTAAGAATCCACACATGATGCTCTGACTGGTAGGCTCCTCTAAACCTAAAATAACAAAAAAAAGTGGGCAGGGGTCTACCAATAAGCCTTCTTTGTAAATAATGTGACCTAGTAACGTGCCAAAAGGAGTAGCAACGACACATTTCTTAATGTTTTGAGAGGTACTTAACTTCCTGCACCTCTCAAACATCAATCTCAAATTTTTCATAGTGATCTCTTACTAACCCATATGTCATCTAATCATCCATGTAAACTTGCAGAAACTAATGGATGAAGTCTTGAAATGCATGTTATCCAAAATGTGCCCCCTGCTCATTTTTTGTGGCTAACTCCTTCCATTATTCCTGTCTCTTGTGCCTCAATCATAATATTTTGATTTTTAGGCACTCAAAACCTTCTAAAAATGGCACCATTGGATAGAGCTCTTTCTCAACTTTCCAAAAGGTAAAGTTTTCCTCCTAACTCCATGTATTTTTGAAGTTATGGCTCGGTGGAGTTTTTTGGGAAAATTTTCCCCTGAAAATCCCGCGGCCAATGAGATGCCACCACGTGGCACCTAGAGTGGTGGAGCGCGGGGAAATTTTGGAAAATTTTCCAAATGACCAAAAAGGTGCAAAAATTCAAATTTTTGCCCGCCAACCCGATTTGGCCCTGTTTTGCCCTAAAACTTCAAATGGCCATATCTTTCGATCCAGAGCTCGGTTTTTCACGTTCTTTATATCAATGGAAAGTTGGTGAAATTATCTACAAGATTCCATGGGGTCAATTTTACATTTTGATGGAGTTTAGAGAGAGAAAATTTAAAAACGTCTCTGGCACGTGGTGATGAGCAGAAATGACGTTTCAACCACCATTTTTAATGAAGAATGGCTCGCATTCTCTCCCAGCATGGTTAAAAATGTTAGGGAATGGGTCTGTAAGGATGCCCATGCTGTTTTGAATGCATTTTGGTCAATGATTGAACCTCTCCCACGTTTTCCCTGTGTTTCTCTCTCCTGGGCTTGTCCCTTGCACTGTAAAAGCCAGATTTGGCTCATTTTCAAAGGTGGAACATTCTTTGTGTATTGCAGGTCCCCTTTCTCACCTTGGAAGTGATTTTGGTGGAATATCAGACCTTTTCTAAGAGTTTTAACTTTATTTTTCCTCTCAGGTGTTGTAATGCAAGTGATTTTGATGATTAAAATAACAATACAGCCTCTGTGATTAGTTTTCATCCTCTGCCTGTGTTGTTTGGTTAATTTCTGATCCTTCATTACAATTATCAGTTTGTACATGAGGTTCTTTGTTGCATTTTTATGGACTGTGTCAATCTACAGAAGTAAAAAATGCTCACCACTCCTTTGGTGCATCACCTATTAGCATTAGTTTTAGCTTTTTTGCATTCTCTATCTCTGTCTCCTTTGGAATTTAGGGTAGGGTTAGGAATATAGACCTCTGCAACTTGTAAGTGATAAATCTGACCAGAGGAATTGAGGAACTAGCCTCTAAACTGGAGATTCCTTTCTCATTTTGCAAGTCCCACACTTGGGGAAAGGATTCAATGTTGTGCAATCACACTGGATGCTAGTATGATCAAACTAGAAATCTGATCAACATCCAGGGGGTGCTGCTGATTTGCCACAACAGTTTTGGCACACCCGGTGGGACATAGAAGTCTTCATCTTCATTGCAACAAAATTGATGTGCATTTGTTGCAAGTTTCTTTCTTTAAAAGAGCTATAAATTGCACATCTGCGACTCCAAGGAAGAAGAATCAGCTGGTTTTAGCAGTGCAGACCTGAAAACTCATGAGAAGAATCACTACAAGGTCAAGAGCTGGAGAAGAAGAGGTGCTGTTTGAATATCTGTAATTATCTCCAAGAATAAGGCAAAGTGGGAGGAGAATCCAAAGGTCTCCATCTCCACCAAATAGAACTCTCTCAACTCCTCCACCTGGTAGGCCTTTCATTCAATCAACAAGGGTTCTAAGGCCAATCAGAATGGCACAAAACAACCCCTATGTCAATTTCACTGGCAGCAATCCCACTTGCTCTCAATGCACAAAATCCAATCCCAGTTGCAGCATTGAAGAACATTCCATACTTCACTGGAGAAAATCAGACCACTCCTGGTGATCATGTTAAGGATATTGCTAACATTTGTGCAATCCATGAGATCAATGAGATGCAAGTTGCTGTCAAACTGCTGGCATCTTCATTCAAAGGGAAAGCTTTGCAATGGTTCAGGAGTCTTGCCTCAGGTTCTATTCAAAATTGGAATCAGCTATGTATAGCCCTCCATGAGCAGTTTGGGGAAAAGGGAGACAACTTGTCCCTTTTGGAGCAAGCTGACAACTATCAAAAGAGCTCCCAATGAGCAGCTGACTGATTTTAATTTCAGATTTCAAAGGACTTGGGTTCTATTCAGAGAATTCCAGTGGCAGTCAGGCCAACAGCAGAAGGTGCTTTTCTTTATTACCTTAAAGCTTTAAATTCTGATATTTCTATGTTAATTCAGTCCATGGGAGGCACAACTATCCCCATTGCTTATAGCATTGCCATTAGAGCTGAAAATTGTTTGATTCAAGCTGGCAAGCTAGCTCCTAGGCCTCCAATGCCATTATTTCCAAGTTTAGAGAGCCCAAGTACTAGCCAAGTGCCTAATTTAGCTTCTATTCCCACTCCTAGAAATCAGAATTCAAGTGAAGCTTCCACTTCATCTTCTAGTGCCTCAAATGAACTTCAAGAAGTCATGAAGCAATTGCAAAATCTAGGTAATGAGCTGGTTACACTCAAAAGGAAGCAAGCTCAAGGTTTTAGACCTTCCTTCCAGCCTCAAGCTCAGCCTAACAGGCAGCCATATCAACCCCAAAGACCACCCAATCCAGCTGCAAACCTAAATCAAGCAAGGCCTCCTGCCAACAGACCATTTCAGCCCTATAATCCCAATGCTACATCTGCCTCTAAAGCATTAGTGCCAGTACAAAAACAATATGGCTCAAGAGTATGATTGGTGTTTCCCATGCAATGAACCTCATAACCAGTCCATGTGCTTCAACGGTGCCTTGAATCAAGCATTAATGGTGACAACAACTGGTGTGGAGGGTGAAGGTAGTCAAAGAAATGACCAGCAACAAGAAACATTCCAGCAGCAATCAGCTCCAAATGATACCACACTTGTAAACTGGCAGGCAGAAGATTTTTGTGGCATGAACCAGATAGTTTCCCAAAGTGTTGCAGCCAACACAAGGTCAAAGAGGAGAAATTTGGGTGAAGAACAGCCATTGGCCCCAAGTAATTCATGACCTTCTGTCACTCCACAAACTATTGGCAAGCAAAATGTAATCCCAAGCACACAAGGACTGCCTAAAACAGTTCCTAGGCCAACTCAAATGCCAGTTGTTGCTGCCCATATACAAGGGATGAATGTGCAGGCCAAGGGACAACAAAAGGATACTTCATCCCCATTCAATATCATTGATCAGATGAAGAAGACAAATGTAAACATATCAATGTGGGAATCACTATCTATCCCAGGCCAAAGAGATTTGCTACAAGCTGCCATGAAGGACTGGTCAACTTCAAATCAGCAAGTCCAAATGCAAGAGAAGGTGCTCACAAATGCTGCCCAGCCTGAGGGGAATCATGGAGGACAGCAAGGTAAGATGTTGAAGCCCCCTCCATTCTATGTTTCATTGATCATTGGGAACCAATTAGTACACAATTGCATGATTGATTCCGGGGCAAGTAGTTCAGTAATGCCCAAGCAAATAGCTGATCAGTTGGGAATTCAGTATGAAACCATATCCAAAGGGGTGGTATAATTGGATGGGATGGCAGTAACAACAGTTGGAGTGATTAAAAACTTGAGTCTTACTTTGCATGCCTGTCCCAACGTGGTTGTTTTGCAAGATGTCTCAGTAATAGACCTTCCACCACTCTTTGCCCTATGTTTGTCAAGGGATTTCACAGCTAAGATTGGAGGTTACTTGTCTGCTAATTGGTCACACATGTTGTTTAGAACAAGATATGGAACCAAAGCCACAATCAGGTCTGAACCTATTGCAAACTTTCACATTGAGCCTTACACTCCAAGTCAGATCAATACCAATTGTTCAGCATTTGATCAAGAAGATTATCCAAGCACTGATGAAGCTGACACCAAGGTAGGAAGCATCCCAGATTTGACTCTTGATGAATGGGCAAGCAAGGTGCATGCTTTTGATCCTTATCAAGAAATAGAAGAATCTGAGTTAGGAGTCTATTGCATGCATGAAGAAAATCAGCCTATTCCTAGCATCACCAAGCCAGACCACAAGGATGACAATGAGGTATGGCAGTTGTTTTTTGATGGATCAAGGAGTAGACAAGGTGCAGGAGGGGGAGCCATGCTGGTTTCACCTCAAGGAGTTAAGTATTATTCAGCTTTTAGATTTCAGTTTGCATGCTCTAACAACACTGCTGAATATGAAGCCTTGGTGCAAGGACTGCATTGGGCAATCAAGAGAGGGATAAAGAACTTGCAAGTCTTTGGTGACAGTGAGTTGATTGTCAACCAAGTCAAGGGGCAGCATGCTGTCAAGAATGATCTACTCAAGTGCTACAAGAACAGGGTGTGGGACCTCATTGAATATTTTGAGGGTTTTGGCATCAAATCCATTCCTAGGAAAGAGAACCAAGCTGCTGACAGGCTTGCAGCAGTTGGGGCAGCCTTTGACGTTGTGGAGAGCATTCAAAAGGACAAGGTACAACCAAACATCCATGTGATTATGAGGCCTTCAGTGCCGGACAACAATGTAAGTTGGCAAGTATTTGAAAATGATCAGCAAATCATCCATTTCTTGCAAGAAGAGGCTGAGTTCTCAGCTAAAAATCAGGAAAAGTTGGAGCAGCAGTATGGTGACCAAGTGGTGCAGCTGAGAACCAAAAAACTACCAAAGGGGCTTATTACTTTGGAGTCCATTTTCAATCCTAATGATCAGTTTAGGAAGGAGAAAGAAAACATCCAAGTGAAGGAAGAAGATTTAGTGTCCATCTCGGTAGGAGAAGGAAAATCACTCCAAGTTGGCAAGATGACAACTGAGCAAGAAAGGTATGAGTTTATACAACTTTGTCAAGAATTCCCTGATGTGTTTGCTTGGAGCTATGAAGATTTGAAAGGTTTCAATCCCGAGTTAGCTCAACACACCATTGAATTGGATCCAAATACTAAGCCCATTAGGCAGAAACAAAGGCCAGTCAATCCCCACATGGAGCCTCTCATGAGAAAAGAATTGAATAAGTTGATAGAATCAAGAATCATATTCCCTATCAAGCATTCTAGTTGGGTTGCCAACTTGGTTCCAGTCAGAAAGAAGAGTGGGGAAATCAGATTGTGTGTTGACTTCAGAGATTTGAATAGAGCATCTCTCAAGGATCATTATCCACTTCCTTCCATGGAGCAGATTTTACAAGTTGTTGCTGGCCCCGAGAGGTTTTCACTACTTGATGGCTATTCAGGGTATAATCAGATTATGGTGAAGGAAGAAGATCAGTTCAAGACAGCCTTTACAACTAAATGGGGAACTTATGCATACAGGAAAATGCCATTTGGGCTGTCCAACACCGGAGCTACCTTCCAAAGAGCAATGGACATGGCGTTCAAAGGTTTGATTAACAACATAGTGCTGATATATCTTGATGATATCACTGTTTTTTCAAAAAATACAGCAGACCACCTCTCTCATTTGAGACAAGTGTTCCAAAGGTGCAGAAGATTTGGAGTCTCCATGAATCCTAAAAAATGTATTTTCTTAGCTCATGAAGGAAAGCTCCTTGGTCACATTGTCTCCAAAGAAGGATTAGCAATTGATCCAGAAAGAGTTGAAGCCATAAGAGCACTACCATTGCCAAGCCACAAGAAGGCCCTCCAGAGTTTCTTGGGGAGAATAAATTTTGTTCGGAGGTTTGTCCCAGATTTTGCAGCCCTTGTCAAGCCCATCACCAAGATGTTAAAGAAAAGCATGGCTTTCAAATGGACAGCAGAAGGCAAGGAGAGTTTTGAAGCAACCAAAGAAGCCATCTCTCAAGCCCCAGCTCTCATCAACCCGGATTTCTCCAAGGATTTCATCCTCTATGCATTTGGGGGTGATGATACTATCTCTGCAATTTTGGTACAGCAAAACAAGGACAATGATGAGAAGCCAATTGCTTTCTTCAGCCAAAGCCTGGAGGACTATGAGGTGAGATATTCTTTCATTGAGAAGCATGTTCTTGCAGTAATCAGGAGCTTGAAGAAATTCAAGCATCTAGTTTCAAACAATAAGGTCCAATTGTTGGTTTCTCATGCGGGAGTTAAAGACTTCCTCCTCAACAAAGACTTGAATGAAAAGAGAGCAGGTTGGATTACTCGTGTCATGGAGTATGACATAGAGATCAAGGTCACCAAGTTGGTCAGAGGAAAAGGACTGTGTGAGCAGCTGATTTTGAGCAAGCAAAAGGAAGCATGCAATGAGAAAGAGACTGTTTTGAAGTTGCAAGACAGCCATGAGCAAGGAAGCACTCAAGAGGAAAATAATGGTGTCCCCACTCCTTGCTGGACCCAAATTATAATGCACTTCCTAAGCACAGGCCTATGCCCTCCAGAGATGAACAAGACCCAAAGAAGACACTTCAGATTACAGGCTGTCCCATATGCCCTTGTTGATGGTGTCTTGTTCAAAAGAGATGTGAATGGAGTACTGCTGAGATGCATTGGTACAAATCAGATTCATAGGATGTTGGAAGAGTTCCATGGTGGACCAGCTGGTGGTCATTTTGCACCAAGAGTGACAGCTCTAAAGATCATGAGGGCTGGCTATTATTGGCCCAAGATTTTCAATGATTGTTATGCATGGATCAAGAGGTGCAAGAATTGTGCATTCTTCACAGGTAAAGAGAGGCTAGCTGCCCTTCCATTGCATCCAATTTCAGTTGACCAGCCATTCATGCAATGGGGTTTAGACTTCATTGGAGTCATTAATCCCAATTCAAGCCAAGGGCACAAGTGGATTTTAACAGCCATAGATTACTTCACTAAGTGGACTGAAGCAGTAGCACTCAAGGAAGCAAATGAATCTAGCATCCTAGACTTCTATGAGGGAATATCAACCAGATTTGGTGTACCTGCTACAATAATATCAGATAATGCATTGGCATTCATCGGGTCCAAGGTGACTGAATGGGCTGTCAAGAACGGGATCTACCTAAGTACTTCATCAAACTATTACCCCCAGGGTAATGGCCAGGCTGAGTCTACAAACAAGAACTTGTTGAAGATCATTAGGAGGACTCTTGATGAAAATCAGAGGTCTTGGCATACTAAATTGAAATCAGCTTTATGGGCTGATAGGATAACTCCCAAGAGATCTACAGGTAACTCTCCATTCAAGCTTGTTTATGGGAGAGAGGCAATTTTACCCATGTCTCTTGAGTTGCCAACATTGGAACTCATGAAACAGTTGGAGTTGTTGGAGTTTGAGCCCATGGAGGTTAGATATGCAGAATTGATGGAGCTCCAAGAAATCAGAAATCAGGCATCCCAAGCAATGGAGAAGGATCAGGCTTTGATAAAGAAGACCTTTGATAGAAAGGCCAAGAATAGATCCTTCCAAGTTGGAGATCTAGTGTTAAAATGGGATGCAGACAGAGCAAAACCGGGAAGGCATTCAAAATTTGATGCCATTTGGAGTGGCCCATACATGGTCACAAAGTGTAAGGACAGCAATGCCTTCCAATTGTCTTCATTGGATGGCGAAGAACTATAGATTCCAGTCAATGGGATCCATCTAAAGCATTGCTACTAAAGGGAAATTCTCCACCTTGTAAATATTAGCTTAGGTTTTCATTCCTCCAAGTTCTTGTGCACATTGTTTTGCTGTAGGTTAGTTTTGCTTTCCCTAAGTGCTTTGGCACAGGCTTGTTGTTCCTGGGAATGTGTTTGCAGGCCTTGCTCCATCAGGTGATATTCCATGTTCCTCCTTGCAACGTTCTAGTCAGTTGGGGTACCAAATAGAGAATTTAATGACTCCATGCCCAATGGATTGTTTCAGGCAACTGGTAATTTCATCCAGCAGGCAGATGACCCCTTTGAGTCGCCAAAATTGTTATCCAAAATGTGCCCCTGCTCATTTTTTGTGGCTAACTCCTTCCATTCTCCCCTCTCTTGTGCCTCAGTCATAATATTTTTCTTTTTAGGCACTCAAAACCTTCTGAAAATGGCACCATTGGATAGAGCTCTTTCTCAACTTTCCAGAAAGGTAAAGTTTTCCTCCTAACTCCATGTATTTTTGAAGTTATGGCTCGGCGGAGTTTTTTGGGAAAATTTTCCCCTGAAAGGCCCATGGCCAATGAGATGCTGCCACATGGCACCTAGAGTGGTGGAGCGCGGGGAAATTTTTGAAAATTTTCCAAATGACCAAAAAGGTGCAAAAATTCAAATTTTTGCCCGCCAACCCGATTTGGCCCTGTTTTGCCCTAAAACTTCAAATGGCCATATCTTTCGATCCAGAGCTCAGTTTTTCACGTTCTTTATATCAATGGAAAGATGGTGAAATTCTCTACAAGATTCCAAGGTAAATTTTTCATTTTTATGGAGTTTGGAGAGAGAAAATTGAAAAATGTCTCTGGCACGTGGTGATGAGCAGAAATGACGTTTCAACCACCGTTTTTAATGAAGAATGGCTCGCATTCTCTCCCAGCATGGTTAAAAATGTTAGGGAATGGGTCTGTAAGGATGCCCATGCTGTTTTGAATGCATTTTGGTCAATGATTGAACCTCTCCCACGTTTTCCCATGTTTCTCTCTCCTGGGCTCGTCCCTTGCACTGTAAAATCCAAATTTGGCTCATTTTCAAAGGTGGAACATTCTTTGTGTATTGCAGGTCCCCTTTCTCACCTTGGAAGTGATTTTGGTGGAATATCAGACCTTTTCTAAGAGCTACAACTTTATTTTTCCTCTCAGGTGTTGTAATGCAAGTGATTTTGATGATTAAAATAACAATACAGCCTCTGTGATTAGTTTTCATCCTCTGTCTGTGTTGTTTGGTTAATTTATGATCCTTCATTACAATTATCAGTTTGTGCATGAGGTTCTTTGTTGCATTTTTATGGATTGTGTCAATCTGCAAAAGTAAAATATTCTCACCACTCCTTTGGTGCATCACCTATTAGCATTAGTTTTAGCTTTTTTACATTCTTTATCTCTGTCTCCTTTGGAATTTAGGGTAGGGTTAGGAATATAGACCTCTACAACTTGTAAGTGATAAATCTAACCAGAGGAATTGAGGAACCAGCCTCTAAACTAGAGATTCCTTTCTCATTTTGCAAGTCCCACACTTGGGGAAAGGATTCAATGTTTTGCAATCACTCTGGATGCTAGTATGATCAAACTAGAAATCTGATCAACATCCAGGGGGTGCTGCTGATTTTCACTTCCACTTTTGACATTGCAAACATTGACATGTGATTTGTCTTAGGAAGGTGTATTCTTTTGATGTTGAAAAATCATGTTTGCAATGGATAAGTTATTACTGTTCAGAATTCATGCTTGTTGTAATTATGTTTACTTGGAAATGAAGCCATTCTGCATTGTGAATTGTAAGTTACAAATTTGTACTGTTGTTTTCATATTTACCATATGATAACAACACACCTTGAATCAATTCCATTGATCCAAGGTATGCTTCAGTTCTTCTTTAATGTCATCTTGTTAATTGACATTCTGAATGAAATGTATTATGGAACTGAGCTGTGTTTTGTTGTAAATTGTAAAGGACCTGGCTTCAGGTATTCTTACTTGGCATCATGCTGCAAATGGTAAGTTTGGACCTCCTTTATGGAATGTTTTGTAATGTTGAGCAGTGTAAGGAGATTGAGGATCTATATTGAGCTATTTAGGAAAATACCTCAGCCTCAGTCAAATGGTTGGAACTATTCAGATCTGACCTAAATTGTAATGTTTTATCCTAATTGGATTTTTAACCTAAGGTAAAAATACTTACCTAGGACCTATTACTAAACTATTATGGTTTACGCCTAAACCTATGTTGTAGTTTCCTACCCTATATGGATTCTAATCTAAGGTTTATAACCTAACCTAAGGTAATATGGTTAGTGGATATGGGGTTTTGGAAATAACCTAAGGTAAATTCTAATGACCTAAGAACTAAGGTGGAAACCTAACTAATGTTAAGGTGACCTAAACTATTACTAAGCCTAAAGGGGACCTAAGGGTTACGTGGCAAGTGGGAAGTTGGTGGCGATGGTTTCTAAGGTATTAATGTGGATTAATTTCAGTCCTTACATCCTAAATTCACCAAGATTGGTGGAGGCATAAAAAGATAATGGGATGCCTAACTGGCATCACTGCTAAATTTAAAACACATGCAAATTTTGAATGGAACTCGCCAAGTTTGAAATGGTGGTGGCATAAGGAAAGAGGAGGGAATTGGCATTCAATGCATTCAATGGCCTTGGGTTTAGTGGAAGAAACCACCTAGGAGTTAGGTAGGCGGAATTGTGGGAAGTTGTATGGTCATTTGATCTTTTTGGTTTTTGCTCTGCATGTGGGTTCTGATTCTTCAAACCAGCAATTCCATTTTTGACCCTTTGTGATCTTGGGTATCTTTGAGCTATTTCTAAGCCTGTGGAAGAAAAAGGGGAGCAGGAAGATTTGGTTGTTGACGTTGTTTTGGAAAGAAGAGGTTTTTGGGAGGCTCGGCTGGAGGTCTTCTGCAAATAAAAAAGAAAACACTATCAGGCATGATAGGCTCTTCTTATTAAATAGTTCTGCTTCTTTCTAAATGTCTTCATTAAAAGAACTCTGCTCTTAGAAGCAATTAGTTTTGTGGAAATGCTTATGGTGTATTTTTGTTGTATTCTTCTGCTTGGATTTGTTGTTTGGAAAAGATTTGATATGGGTATTTTCTTGATAATGTTTGAGTTGATCGTGCTATATCTTTGTCTGGAACTGAAATGTTGCCAAAATAGTGTGATTTTCTATTGACTGTGTAAAATAGATTAAGGGAAAAGCATTTTTGGTTTAAGAATTGATATGGGTTTGTTTTCCTTTAATGGAAGAAATCATGAAGTGTGTTGTCTTCTGCTGAAACTTGAGTTGTTCGAATCTGGTTGTTTCTGTTGAGCTATGCTGGAACAGTTGTTCAGATTCAACACCTTGTGGATTCAAACTTGTTTGAATATAACAGAAATGATTATATTTCTTCTGAGTCTTTTTCATTTTAAATTTGTGAATACTTGTTAGGACTGCTCTGAAGTTGTATGAAAGAAGTCACTGTTATGAAGGAAGATGTTTCGAGTTTTGGTTCCTTCTGGTTTGAAACTTTATTTTGTACGTGCTAGCTTCTGCTTGAACTTGCTAGATGTCAATTTTGTGGCTTACACATGTATGTAGTGGAAATATTTGTAAGTGCCTAACCTGGTAAGTGAGGCAGAATGAATTCTTCATGAAGCAAGTTAACCAATAGCATTACTTTGAGGGAAATGGAATGGGGTGATTTCCAGTTTTGCTATTCTTCTTTCAAACTTTATTTTGAGCATCTGACTTGGGTATTATGTCACTTTTTTGTTCTTCATTGTGTTCTAATCTGAGTTGAGCCCTTTCTTTTCTTACTTGTAGACTGATTCTTTCATCCCTGTTAAGTTGAGAATATGTGTTGACTTGACTGTGATCTTGTATTCGTATTCTGCAAGGATGATTAAGTTTTACTTGTAATACCTGAAGCTATTAACGTGAGAGGAATTACAACATTTTGTTTTTTGTGCTTCATGTAATGCTGCCAATTGAATTTATTTGAATCTCTCTGTCTATACGTAGCTAATGCACTGCCATAATTGTTCTTATTATCCATTGAATGGACCTTATTTTTGGTATTCAACTTGCATGTTGCATTCATTTATGTCAACCCAAGATTAGTTCCTTGCCTTTAGTGTTTGGGTAAGAAGTTAAAAGATCATTTGATTAGGACTGTATCAGCTCTTTTATTCTGATATGTACTTCTATTCTTAGGGAAAGATTATTGAGATCTTCTCTCTCTTCTTGGTTAAGGCATTAATTATTGTTCTTCTTCGAAGTCTGAAGGAATTTACATTTATGTTTTCTCTCTCTGAGTTGTTGAATACGATGTTGTATTCATTGAACTTCGAAGGATGACTAAAGTTGTCTCACTTGTCATCTGTTTACTTTCTCTCTTTTGCATTAAACATGTTTGAAGCTGAATGGGTATTAGAGGGAAAAACCTACACTTCTTTTTCTCCTTGAACCGATAATTTGTAATTGGTGAAATTGGTTTAGTGCTGGAAAGAAGGGAATTCTTGTTTTAGGATATTATTGGTTCATCCTAAATTCCATCCTTTAAGATTGAAGGAATTTGGTCTTTGATATTATATGAAGAATTATGTTAGTAATGTGTATTGTGAATCATTGCTTCTTTAAAAATAATTCTAATTGGGACTGTCAGAGTTAGTAACCTTATTTGATCTAGTTGCATGAATCAAGAATGAACTATAGATAACTATAGTAAAAATGAGATAAGTAATTAGGTTGAAATATTACTCATCTAATGTAAGTTTTCTTATGAAATCATTATTGAAGAGTGGATTTGATCATGATCTTACTTAATGAATGTGGTTGCTCATTCTGTTCTCCCTTTTTGATCCTTATTTCTTTATGAGATATCTATCTGAAGATTTACTATTTCATAAAAGTAGAGTTCTTTTTATGAGACAGTTAGTTGGAAGCACATCATTTTAATGTTTAGTGCTTATCATGCTCAGTTCGACAAACTGACCATGCTAGCAATTTTTGCAGATGGATTCCGTAAGTGATAAAAGAAGACAAGTTCTTTTATGATGATTTTTATGTTTACCTAAAGGCTGGATATTTATGAGGAATTATTATTCTTATTGAAATGTAATTGAAAAAGGGAAAAGTTATATTCTTGTTTGAGTTTATCAATGTTGATTGGCATGAGTGAAGTCTAAAATGTTTAGACTTGTAAAATGTGTATTTTACTTTGAGGAATGGGAAAAAGGATCGAGTGTCATTTGTATTTGATGTATCATCCACTTTGGGCTTACTGTAAAGGAAATTTGTAAATTTGTCATTATTCTCTAGTAAACATATCTATTTGAATCATTTCAGATAGACTCAAATGAAATAGATAAAAAGGGAATTGATACTCTATTCTTTTATTAAATGCAACTTCTAAGTTGGCATGCATAGATGAACATTCAACTAGGTCATTATGGTTTATTAGATGACATAAATAAAAGAGTAATTTACTTATGATTCTTGTATAAAGTAAATGGCAGCAATGAACCCTAATGAATGTAAGTTAAAGGAAAGACAACCATTCTAAGGGGACAAGCATTCTGTTAATACCTTTTGAGAACCATACTCAAATGAGGTTCTGAAGGAAGAGAATATATACTTCCTCTTGATAAATCAAAATTAGAATAGGGTAACCAAAATGAAATAAATACATACGTAATAAATAGACTTCATCTTAATGAAGTCTATTAATAAGGAAACAAAATCTAAACTCAAACATGCTTAAACTTGGTTAAGCTAAGTAAGATATTCTTACTGTTGGTATGTTGATTTTGTTATAAGTCTGAATCTTATAATAAGATACCAAAGAATGAAATATAAACCTTCGGGAAGAGGGACTGGTTGTAGGTTAATCTACATGACAATTATAAGTCATTTATGGCTAGCAACTGTAATGATCAAAGAAGTTAAGAAATCAGCAGGGTCACTGAAATTAAATCTTAAATTAAGAAGATAAGAAAGCATTTAACTTCTTAGCTGGATATGTACCTCTAGATGAGGTGATTCCGTAGGATGTTGGTACATGCCAACTATAGTATTATGACATCATGAAGACTGGGGTCTTCATAATGGCACAGTGTTGCAGTTGACATGTCACAACACCCTTCTGAATTGGATCATCTAGGTTTACATAGACTTCGGACTTGACTTGGTTACATCCTAAGTCGGGTTAGGAGCATGCTTTTGTATAGGAGGTAACTCATGGTGACTAAAGGTAACTAGACACATGCAATCAGCTTGGGTCGATTGAGTATGTCTATGTACCCTTAGACACCACGAGTGATTCTCTATACCAATCCATGTTGCTAACCTGGGTTAAGGTTAAACCTTAGACAAGTGGACTGACAGGAGTCAATGAAGACCATTCTAGATAACAGATGAAGTGGGGTGAAGGACATATTCCGTTGATGAGTATGCCATCTAGGAATATGAACATGCACAGCATGTGAAAATCTTTGGCCAAAGTATCGCAAGCTGCTGGTTGCGTTGTCCTAAGTCACCTAGTCTAAGAAGAAGGATTTTAGATGGATATTGGTAACAAATATTCAGATAGGCCTCTTAAATGGAACACTTCAAATACCCAAAAAAGGGTAAGAGAACCAAGTATACTTAGTATACGATACATTGAATTAACATGAGAGATCGATGAAACTCTGAGTCATGAAATGAGAGATTGGCAGTTCACCGAGTCATTACAGCTACATATGGTTATCTATTATGAGATTGATTGGCATGGAATGTGTGTTCTAAATTATGATCATTTAGAATAGAGAACATTATTTGAAAACTTGAAATGTGTGTTCTAAATTATGATAATTTAGAACAGAGAACACTATTCAAAAAAAAAAATCCTTGTTTCTAAAGCTTTAAAATGGGAATGTTACATCTTGGTATCAAAGCTGAAGGTTGCAGCTCTCGGACCTATTGTGTCCATAATATGATAAAACTTAAATTTTTCTTGTTAACAAAAAATGGTTAGAACAAGAGGAAATGTTGCAAACAATCCACCGCCTGGTGGAGAAGTAGCTACTGCTCAAAAACTCAACGAGATCCTTGCTGCCCTGATGGACACAAGGGATCATTTGGCTATACTAGAACAAAAAGTTATGGGAAATGAGGATGAGGAAGAAGATGTTGATAATGATAATCAGCCACCTCCTATGGACAACACCAATGGGGGAAATCTGGGTGTTGATAATAGTAATGCAAACTTACCTAATCAGCCGGAAAATAAAAAGGCAAGATTAGTAGTTGAACTTACCAATGATATAAAAAGAATAATTCCTTCATAAGTTTGATGGAACTACACTTGGGGATGGGGCTGAGAACTGGCTCAGTGAAATGGAGAAGTACTTTGTAATAAGAAACTTCTCAGAGGAAATGAAGGCCATTTGGGGAGCATATCAACTTTCCCATGAGGCATCTTCATGGTGGGACAACCGTAAGGCTGAGCTGAACATTGTCAAAATAGACATAACTTGGGACCAATTTAAAAGTTACTTTAGGCAACGGTGGCTGCCTCAACTTTATTATGATCAGAAAATGACTGAATTCAGAACTTATCTCAAGGAAAGTTCACTGTAACAGAGTACTGGGAAAGGTTTACTAAACTCCTTAAGTACGTGCCTCAGTATCAAACTGACGAGAAGTTCAGGATACAAAAATTTATCATGGGATTAAATCCCATTATAGGTGGTGAGGTGGATGTTCACAGTCCAACCACTATGGAAGGGGTTGTTGAAAAAGCCATAAGGCAAGAACAAAAATTAAGAGCAATCTCTGCTCATAGGGAGGAAATTAGGAAGAAGGTTCCAAACTCTTCTTCATCTCTTACACCTAAAAAGGGACCCTGGAAGAGGTTTGGCATGAAAAAAAAATTTTCCACTGACAACAATAAGAAAACAACAACAAACAAGCCTACTGCTAGTATGCAGAATAGCTTTGTCAAGAACAATAATAATGGACAGAAGTCCTATGGAAGCCAGAATGATAACTTCAAGGCTGGAAATAAATTTGAGCCTAGGAAGGGGCCTGTTGGAGGTTGTTTTAATTGTGGCAAGGATCACTACGTGAGTCATTTTCCTTTGAAGAAGGATGACCGTAATCAGCAGCATAGGATACATGTTGCAGTAGCTAGACAAGCAAGCTGAAAAGCAAGTCACACCCATAGAAGTTCCAGGTAAGTTATTTGGTATACCTGTGACTATACTTTTTGATACTGGAGCTACTGAATGTTTTATTTCTAACTAAGTTAGCTTCAAAATTAAAAATAAAAGATGAAAGAATGGATAAATCATGGGTTGTACATTATGGAAATAATGTTGTTCATATAGTTAGTATGTGCCTTTTTGGGGCAGTCCTTGACTTGCCTAGTTTTTCCACATAAGTTGACCTTTATGTTGCTCCTTTGGGGTCATATGATGTAATCATAGGTGTTAATTGGCTAGCTGAGCATAAGGCAAGGGTTGACTGTTATGAAAAATAGATTAGTTGTTTTGATGACCTGTAGAAAACAACAGTCATTCAGGGTGTAAAACGTGAGATTTCAGTTAGGAAACTGACAACTATGCAACTTAAAAAGGCCAAAAATAGAGGATTGTACCTTATATGTAGTAAAAATGTCAGAAACTACTGAAGAAGGTAATAACTTCATGGAAAGATATCCATTGTTGAGAAATTTTAGTGATGTGTTTCGAAAGAGTTACCGGGTCTTCCACCCAAATGAGAGTTTGACTTCACAATTGAGATCAAACCAGGAACCGAGCCTATTTCCAAGGCACCTTATAGAATGACTACCCTTGAATTGGTAGAGCTTAAGGCTCAGTTGCAAGAACTTTTGACAAAAGGTTTGATAAGGCCAAGTGTCTTGCCTTGGGGAGCACTGGTAATTTTCATGAAAAAGAAGGATGACACACTTAGATTGTGCATTGATTATAGAATGTTGAACAAGGAAACTATTAAGAACCGATATCTACTTCCTAGAATTGATGATCTATTTGATCATATGCGTGGAGCATCGGTGTATTATAAAATAGATCTTCGATCTGGGTATCATCAATTGAGAATAAAGGATGAAGACATTCATAAAATAACTTTTAGAACAAGGTATGGGCATTATGAATTCACAGTTCTACCCTTTGGGTTGACGAATGCACCTGCCGCTTTTATGAATTTGATGAATAATATTTTTCAAGAATACTTGGACAAATTTGTACTTGTATTCTTGGACGATATTCTTATATACTCTAAAATCATTGAAGAACATCATAAGCATCTGAAGATAGTTTTGGGAATCTTGATAAAGAGAAAATTGTATGGTAAGTTGTCTAAATGCTCCTTCTATGATAAAGAAGTGCATTATTTGGGTCACGTTATAAGAAATAATGGAATAGTGGTAGACCCCTCAAAGATTGTAGCTATAACTGAGTGGCCTCCACCCAAGAATGTACATGAAGTTAGAAGCTTCATGGGTCTTGTTGGTTACTATAGAAAGTTTGTTAAAGACTTTTCTAAGATTGTTGCACCAATAACTTCATTACAGAAGAAAGATAAGAAATTTTTTTGGAATGAAAAATGTGAATCTTCTTTTAAGATTCTAAAGGATCAGTTAACTACAACACCTATTTTGACTCTACCTGATCCTAATGGAGACTTTACTGTTGTAACAGATGCATCTAGGGAGGGTCTCGGAGGTATTCTGTTGCAAGATGATCATGTCATAGCTTATGAAAGTAGGAAACTCAAGTTACATGAACTGAATTATGCTCCACATGACCTAGAGCTTGCTGCCATTGTTCATGCACTTCAAGTATGGAGGCATTATCTTCTTTTAAGGCCTTTTGAACTAAAAACTGATCATCTTGGGTTGAAGTATATTTTACTCAACCAAATCTGAATGCAAGACAATGAAGATGGTTAGAATTTTTATCTCAATATGATTTTGACATAAGTTACATTAAAGGAAAATAAAATAGAGTAGCAGATGCTCTAAGTTGTAGGAAGCATATTTATGCTCTTATAACGTTGAGAACTCAGTTTAAAGATGAGGTGAAAAGTGTCATGGAATTTGATTCTTATTTTCAGCAAGTAAAGATAGCACTTGCTGCAGATCCAAATGATGTGAGGTATAAAGGTTTTCATCTTGACAATGAAGGAATCTTGTGGTTTGAAAACAAGGTATACATACCTTTGGAAAATGATTTAAGAAAGAAATTATTAGCTGAATTTCATAATTCACCTTTTTCTAGGCACCCTGGCATTACGAAAATGCTTGCTGATATAAAACAAAAATATTTCTAGAAAGGAATGAAAAAGGATGTCATGGAATTTGTGACACATTGCTTAGAGTTTCAACATGTTAAGGAAGAACATATGCATCCAGCTAGTTTATTGTATCCTCACATCATTCCGCAATATAAATGGAAAGTGATAACTATGGATTTTGTTCAAGGGTTGCCTATGTCAAAAAATAAACATGATGTTATTCTGGTTGTTGTTGATAAAATAACAAAAGTAGCACACTTTATTGTTTTATAATATAAATGATGATTCACCTGTGTTAGCAAGAAATTTTGTGCATGAGATTTTCAGGCTACATGGAGTACCTGAATTGATCATATCGGATAGAGATCCACGTATGACATCAAGATTTTGGCAAACACTTAATGCATCCCTAGGAACTAAACTGAATTTCAGTTTTGCGTGTCACCTGGAAATAGATGGACAGACTGAAAGAGTTAATCAAGTTTTGGAGGACATGTTACAAATGTATTGCAAGAATCAGTAGTATAAATGGGAGGAGTACCTTCCATTAGTTGAGTTTTCTTATAATAACATGTATCAAACTTCTCTAAAAATGGCACCTTTTGAAGCATTATACAGAAGGAAATGCAGAACCCCTGTTAGTTGGGACAAAATTTAAGATAGAGAGGTGATAGGACCTGAAATCCTAATAGAAATGGAACAAGTAAAAATGATTCGTGAATGCTTGAAGGAAGCTGCTGATAGGAAAAAGTTATGTAGACTTAAAGTGGGTTGATAGGAAATTTGAACTTGGTGAGAAAGTCTTTCTTCGGGTTAAGCCGAAAAAGAGTTCTATAACTTTTGGCAAGGCTTCCAAGTTATCACCTCGTTATGTGGGACCTTTTGAAATTGTTGAAGTAATCAACCCAGTAGCTTAGCGTTTAGCTTTACCTCCTCCTTTATCATGAATGCATGATGTTTTTCCATATTTCTTTGCTTAAGAAATATGTTTCAGATTTATCACATGTGTTGAATTGGAATTCCTTACAAGTCCAAGACCCAGGAATAATCGTGGTTAAGCCTATTCGAGTGCTGGAAACTCACCAGTTGCACTTCAAGAAATCATGAAATAAGTCAATGTAAGGTCCAGTGGGACCAATTTAATGAAGAAAGTGCAACCTAGGAAAATCTCGAAGAAATGAGAACTACTTTACCATACTTGTTTGATCAAGAATTGATTATGAAAACTGATAAAATCTAAAAAAATTATTCATGTTCTGATGTTAATTCTGCCAAACTTGGGCAGTTACGGAACTATTTGACAGTTGTTTTAAATACTATTTTGAAAACTTGAATTTTTCAAATTTAGTTAAGTTATGAACATATGAATGGAAGGGCAATAATTAATTTTGTCCTAAACTTTAATGGTTTGATTAAGTCAATCACGAGGATGATGATTCTTGTAAGGAGGAAGGTATGTAATGTCTTGTACATGATTGTTATTATGACGACTTCCACTTTTGACATTACAAACGTTGACATGTGATTTTTCTTAGGAAGGCGTATTCTTTTGACATTGAAAATCATGTTTGCAATGGATAAGTTATTACTATTCAAAATTCATGCTTGTTGTAATTCTGTTTACTTGGAAATGAATCCATTCTGCACTGTGAATTGTCAGTTGCAAATCTTTACTGTTGTTTTAATATTTACCATATGGTAACATCACACCTTGAATCAATTCCATTGATCCAAGGTATACTTCAGTTCTTCTTTAATGTCATCTTATTAATTGACATTCCGAATGAAATGTATTATGGAACTGAGCTGTGTTTTGTTGTAAATTGTAAAGGGCCTGGCTTTAGGTATTCTTACTTGGCATCATGTTACAAATGGTAAGTTGGACCTTCTTTATGGATGTTTTGTAACGCTAAGCAACATAAGGAGATTGAGGATATGTATTCAGCTATTTAGGCAAATACCTCAGCCTCGATTAGAATGGTTGGAACTATTCGGATATGACCTACATTATAATGTCTTATCCTAATTGGATTTTTAACCTAAGGTAACAATACTTACCTAGGACCTATTACTAAACTATTACAGTTACGCCTAAACCTATGTTGTAGTTTCCTACCCTATATGGATTCTAATCTAAGGTTTATAACCTAACCTAAGGTAATATGGTTAGTGGATATGGGGTTTTGGAAATAACCTAAGAAAAATTCTAATGACCTAAGAAATAAGATGGAATGTAACATTCCCATTTTAAAGATTTAGAAACAAGGGAATTTTTTTGTGAATAGCATTCCCTGTTCTAAATTATCATAATTTAGAACACACATTTCAAGTTTTTAAATAATGTTCTCTGTTCTAAATAATCATGATTTAGAACGCACATTCCATGTCAATCAATCTCATAACAGATAACCATATGCAGCTTTAATGACTCGATGAACTACCGATCTCTCATTTCATGACTCGGAGTTTCATCGATCTCTCATTTCATGACTCGGTTTCTTACTGATCCTTCATGTTAACTCAATGTATTTTATACTAAGTATACTTGGTTCTTTTAACCTTTTCGGGGTATTGAAGTGTTTTGTTTAAGAGGCCTATCTGAATATTTGTTACCAATACTCATCTGAAATCCTACTTCTTAAACTAGGTGATATAGGACAACACAACCAACAGCTTACGATACTTTGGCCAAATATTTTCACCTGCTTAGCATGATCATATTCCTATATGGCACACTCGTCAACATAATACATCCTTCACCCCCACTTCATTTTTTATCTAGAATGGTCTTCACCGACTCCCATCACTCCTCTTGTCCAAGGTTTGACCATAACTCAGGTTAGCAAAATAGATTGCTATAGAGGGCTACTCGCGGTGACTAAGGGTACATAAACATAATAAACCAACCTAGGTCGATCGCGTATGTCTAGTTACCTTCAGTCATTGGGAGTCCTTCTCTATACCAAATCATGTCCCTAAACTAACCTTGGGTGTAACCAAGTCAAGTTCGAGTTTATGTAAACCTAGATGATCCGATTCGGAAGGGTGTTGCGACATGTCAACTGGATCACTATGTCTTCATGAAGACCCGGTCTTCATGATGACACATTATTACAGTTGGCATGCACCAACATCCCACAGAATCCCCTCGTCTAGAGGTACATATCCAAATAAGATGTTAAATACTTTCTTATCTTCTTAATTTAAGATTCAGTTTCAACAACCCTATAAATCTTCTAATCTCTTTGATCATTATAGCTGTTAGTCATAAATGGCTTATGGTTGTTATGTAAACTAATCTGAAACCAATCCTTCTACCCAAAGGATTGAATGTCATTCCTTGGTTTCTTAATTTAAGTTCAGGATTACAGTCCAAATCATCTTAACACAGTAAGATTTAACTTACTAAACTTAACCAAGTTTATTCATGTCTGAATTTAAATCATGACTCCTTAATAATGGAATTCATTAATATGAAGTCTATTTCTTAGACATATGTATCCATTTATTTTCAATTACCTTACCTCAGCTAAGGTTTTCTAAGAATAGGTATAATTTACTCTTTCCAAATGTCCTTTGGGTAGAATACTCGAAAGAGTCACAACCAAATATTTATACTGAAGACTAATTGTCTTTCCTTTAAAATATACTAGTTAGGGTCCATTGCCAGTTATTTTCTTATACAAAGATCTATATGTATTTTACTCTTCTATCAATGTCAATTAATAATCCATATTGACCTAGTTGAGTGCTCATCTATGTATGCCAACTTCGAATTTTGTATTTAAGAGGAGAAAAGAGTATCAATACTCTTTTTCTCTATTTCATTTGAGTACAACTAAAATAATCCAAAACATATATGTTTACAGGAGAATAAGAATAAGTTTACAATCCCCCTGTAGTAAGCCCAAAAGATAATGGCACTTTAAAGATCAATAAAACTCAATCCCTTTTCCATTTATCAAACAAAATACATATTTTACAGATCTAAACATTTTAGACATCTTTCATGTCAATCAACATTTATAAGATTAAGTAAAATTTACAACTTTTCCCCTTTTCAATTACATCTCAAAAAGAATAATAAATCCTCATTAAAAATGCAGCCTTTAAGTAAATCTAGAAACCATCATAAAAAAACTTGTCTTCTTTTGTCACTTATGGAATCCATCTGCAAAAATTGCTAGCACGGAAACATTAAAGCGATGTACTTTTGACTAACTGTCTCATAAGAAGAACTCTACACTTATGAAACATTAAGCAATACAGACAGATGTCTAGTAAAGAATTAAGTACAACTTAAAAAAAGAGAAGAGTGAGCATCCTTGTCACATTAAATAAGTATCACGATTAAACAACAATATTCTTTTGGTAATTTCATAAGAAAAGCTACAACAGACAAGTAATATTACATCCCAATTACTTATTTGTTACATACTATAGTGTATTTGAATCATTCCAATTTAAGCCAACTCTAGCCTAACCTTTTTGTTCAACATCAACAGATTTTACAAGGTTTAAATTCCATGTACTCCTCCTGAAGATAGTCACACATCGATTCATTACCTCCTTAATAGTCAACTAAGAAGGAAAGAAAAAGGAAAGAAATTAATTCATCCAACTATCTACTTTGCAATCCCTTTCAGCTAACTTAACCGAAACGGTCAACTTCAAGCAAGGTGTAATAATAATGAGAAATAAATAGGTAGAGAGAGATAACAATCAATTACCTTTTGAGCACAAGAATAATAGTAATTAAATCCACAACTCAAAAAGGAGAGAGATATTCTCACTATTTCTTCCCAATACTGAACTGAATTATATAAACTATAACATGCAAATCAGTTAACAACAATGTACTTCCCTCAACGCAAAACAAGGACCATTTTATTAGCTTACTAGATACCACTAAAGGAAATATTTAAATAATTCATTCTACAACCGTACCAGAAGTATCAAGAAACAAGTGATCTTCTAAATTCATCCACGTTAATAGCTTTGCACACTACAAACAAAAATTAATCATCCTATATAGAAAGCAATTAAGAGATTACAGTCAAGTAGAAACATGTTTCCTATTCCACAAGAAGGAAAGAATTCATTTTCAGATACAATGAAAAGAAGTCCAGCCAGATTCAAATACAATTGGGTTCAATGAAAGGATTGCAATTCCCCATCACATGTGTTTATCATCAAGCCTAAAAGGAGAAGGAGAAAATTTACGCTCCAACTAAATTTTGACTAAGATGAAAGCAATCAAAGGAAATGAAACCCCAAATTGGTTCCTAAAATCGAAAAAAAAGAGAAGAATAAAATAGAACGCTCCAACTCTTATCCCTGAGATAACCAAAAACAAACTAACTCCACATTCCACTACAATAGTCGATTTTCGCTTCAACATCTACAAATGTAAATCAAAAGGTTTTCCACAACCATTTTATACATACAGGTAAGAGAACAATAAGAAATTCTATCAATTGTTTCAAATGGAGACACAAGAATCCATAGAATTTATTCATACCAAGCACAATAGGGCTTCCTTATTGTTATTTTCAATAAGTTTGATTCCATAAAACATAGGCTACTAACAACCATGAGAGCGAAAGGTCAAACTCGAGTGACATAGACCGAAACAACTTCAAGAGAGGTAAGGTTATCTTCCTTCAAAGCATTCTAACAGATATTCATAACTCAAGTGTGTAAGGTTCATAAGTAATAAACTCATTTTATATTACATCTAACAAATGTGAATCTACCCAATGCAGAGTCCAAACCATTGTTCCATTATAAATCAACAGGAACGACAAGATTAGAAGCAAATCAAGCTACAACAAAAGACACAATATTTTATACTTTCCTTTAGTAGAGGAAACAAACCATTTCAAATATTCAAAAAAAATTCCCAATCCATTTTGCATAGGAAATCAGAAGCCCACGCGACTCAAGAAACAATCGAATTTCAAATAAGATAAACATGACTTACTCAACATGCATCAAGAAATTACCCATATTGCATCCTTTCAAATTGACAAACTCAAACAGAAGATCACAACCAAAATATGCCAAAACATTTCCACTAAGCCATTCATTTCAAAGATTAGAGTTTTTCTAATGAAGACGCTTAATAAAAACCAAAATTTTTTAATAAGAAGAGCCTATCATGTTTGATGAAATTTCTTGTTGTTTTACAGAAGATCTCCAGCCGGGATTCTCAAGAATATCTTCTTTTCAAAAACGTCAACAACCAAATCTCCCAATAGCCTCCATGTTCCCATAGGTTCAGAATTAGTTCGAGGATGCTCAAGATTGCTATGGGTCGAAAGAAAGAAATAGACTTACTGGTTCGAAGAATGAAAACCACACGCAGAGCAAAAACCAGAAAGACCAGAATGACCAACAACTTCCATAAAACACCCTTCTCCTCTTTCCTAGGTGGTATCTTTGCCAAAATCAATGCCATTGAATGCATTGAATACAAATTCCCTCTCTTTTCTTGTGCCACCGCCACTTCAAATTTAGTGAAGTTGGTTTCAATATTTAACATGTATTTTTAAATTTAGCAATGATGCCAGCTAGGCATCTTACCTACCTTCCTTGTCTCTACAAAACTTGGAAAATTTAAAATGTAATGACTGAGATTTAATTTTCATTAATACCTTACAAACCACCACCACCAACCTTCCCTTTTCCACATAACCCATAGGTCCCCTTTCAACTTAGTAATAGTTTAGGTCACCTTAGCATTAGTTAGGTTTCTATCTTAGTTCTTAGGTATTTAAAATTTATCTTAGGTTAGTTCAAAAATCATAACCATATAATATACCTTCTTATGTTAGGTCATAACCCCTTAGGTTAGAATCCATATAGGGTAGGGCACTACAACATATTGTTAGGTATCAACCCAAAATATTTCAGTGATAGATCCTAGGTAAGTACTAACACCTTAGGTCAAAAATTCAAAAGGTAAAAATTAAAGTTTGCAACATTGTACCGAGTAAGGACACCTGAACCCGGCTCCTTCACAGTTTATGCCAAAACAATGTTTGATTCCATAACATGTTTCATTCCACATGTCAATTAACAAGATGATAGCAAAGAAGAAGAAAAGTATACCTTGGATCAATGGAATTGATTCAAGGTGTGTTGTTATCATATAGAAATGTGAAAACATCAGTATAGATTTATGACTTATTATTCACAAAATAGAATGGCCTTGCTTCCAAGTAAATATAATTACAACAAGCACAAATTCCATGTAGTAATAACTCATCCATTACAAACATGATTTTCAACGTCAAAAGAATACACCTTCCAAGAAAAATCACATGTCAATGTTTGCAATGTCAAAAGTGGAAGTCATCATAGTAACAGTCATGACCAAGATGTTACATACCTTCCTCCTTAAAATAATCATCATCCTGATGATTAACTTAATCAAACCATTAAGGTTTTAGGACAAAATTTAATTATTTTCCTTCCATTCATATGTCCATAACAGGACTAAAATTGAAAAATTCAAATTTTCAAAACAATATTTAAAATAGCTGTCAAATTGTTCAGTACTACCCATGTTTGGAAAATTAACATCAAAACATGAATACAATTTTCAAATTTTATCAATTTTTAGAATCAATTCTGATCAAACAAGTATGGATAAATAGATCTCATATCTTCGAGATTCTCCCAAGTTACACTTTCTTCATTATACTGGTCCCACTGGACCTTACATTAACTTATTTCATGATTTCTTAAGTGTAACTGGTGAGTTTCCAGCACTCAAATGGGTTTAACCATGATTATTCCTGGGTCTTGGACCTGCAAGGAATTCCAATTTAACACATGTGATAAATATGAAACATATTTCTTAAGGAAAGAAATATGGAAAACATCATGCATTCGTGATAAATTAGGAGGTAGAGCTAAACAATAAGCTACAGGGTTGATTACTTCAACAATTTCAAAGGGTCCCACATAATGAGGTGATAACTTGGCAACCTTGCCAAAAGTTATAGAACTCTTTTTCGACTTAACCCGAAGAAAGACCTTCTCACCAAGTTCAAATTTCCTATCCACCCAATTTAGGTCTACATAACTTTTATGCCTATTTGTAGCTTCCTTCAAGCGTTCACGAATCATTTTAACTTGTTGTTCCATTTCTGTAAGGATTTCAGGCCCTATCACCTCTCTACCTTCAATGTTGTCCCAACTAACAGGGGTTCTGCATTTCCTTCCATATAGTGCTTTGAAAGGTACCATTTTTAGAGAGGCGTGATAAGTATTATTATAAGAAAACTCAACTAATGGAAGGTAATCCTCTCATTTATATTGTTGATCCATACAATACATTATTAGCATATCCTCTAAAACTTGATTAACTCTTTCAGTCTATCCATTTGTTTCCAGGTGATACGTAGAACTAAAATTTAGTTTAGTTCCCAGAGCTACATTAAGCGTCTGCCAAAATCTTGATGTCATTCTCGGATCTCTATCCAATATGATTAATTCAGGTATTCCATGTAACCTGAAAATCTCATGTACAAATATTCTTGCTAACACAGGTGAATCATCCTTTAGATTACCAGTAATAAAGGTTGTTACTTTTGTTAGTTTATCAACAACACCCAAAATAACATCATGTTTATTATTTGACATAGGCAATCCCTAAACAAAATCCATAGTTATCACTTGCCATTTGTACTGTGAAATACTATGAGGGTACAATAAACTGGCTGGATACATATGTTCTGCTTTGACTCATTGACACTCCAAGTGGTTTGTCATAAATTCCATCACATCCTTTTTCATCCCTTTCCAGAAATATTGTTATTTTATATCAGTGAGCATCTTTGTAATGCCAGGGTGTCTAGAAAAAGGTGAGTTGTGAAATTCAACTAACAATTTCTTTCTTAAATCATTTTCCAAAGGTATGTATACCCAGTTTTTGAACCACAAAATTCCTTCATTGTTAAAATGAAAACCCTTATATCTCGCATCATTTGGATTTACAGCAAGTGTTGTCCTTACTTGCTGAAAATAAGAATCAGATTCCAAGACACTTTTCACCTCATCTTTAAACTGAGTTCTTAATGTTATAAGAGCAGAAATATACTTCCTATGACTTAGAGCATCAACTACTCTATTTTCCTTGCCTTTAATATAGTTTATATCAAAATCATACTGGGATAGAAATTCCAACCATCTTCGTTGTCTTGCATTCAGGTTTAGTTGAGTGAAAATATATTTCAACCCAAGATGGTCAGTTTTTAGTTCAAAAGGCCTACCAAGAAGATAATGCCTCCATATTTGAAGGGCATGAACAATGGTAAGCAAGCTCTAGGTCATGTGGAGCATAATTCCATTCATGTAGCTTGAGTTTTCTACTTTCATAAGCTATGACATGGTCATCCTACAACAGAATACCTTTGAGGCTTTCTTCAGATGCATCTGTTACAACAATAAAGTCCCCATTTAGATCAGGTACAGTCATAATAGGTGTTGTAGTTAACTGATCCTTTAGAATCTTAAAATCATATTTGCATTTGTCATTCCAAACAAATTTCTTATCTTTCTTTTGTAATGAAGTTATTGGGAGCAACAATCTTAGAAAAGTCTTTAACAAACTTTCTATAGTAACCAACAAGACCCATGAAGCTTCTAACTTCATGCACATTCTTGGGTATAGGCCACTCAGTTATAACTATGATCTTTGAAGGATCAACATCTATTCCATTTTTTCTTATTATATGTCCCAAATAGTGTACTTTTGTGTCATAGAAGGAACATTTAGACAACTTACCATACAACTTTCTCTTTCTTAAGATTTCCAAAACTATCTTCAAATGCTCATGATGTTCTTCAATGCTTTTAGAGTATATGAGAATATCATCCAAGAATACAAGCACAAACTTGTCCAAGTATTCTTGAAAAATATTATTCATCAAATTCATAAAAGTGACAGGTGCATTTGTCAACCCAAAAGGTAAAACTTATGAATTCATAATGCCCATACCTTGTTCTAAAAGTTGTTTTATGTATGTCTTCATCCTTTATTATCAACTGATGATATCCCGATCGAAGATCTATTTTAGAATACAATGATGCTCCACGCATCTGATCAAACAGATCATCAATTCTAGGAAGCGTATATTGGTTCTTAATAGTTTCCTTGTTCAACATTTTGTAATCAATACACAATCTAAGTGTGCCATCCTTCTTTTTCACAAAGATTATCGGTGCTCCCCAAGGTGAGACACTCAGTCTTATCAATCCTTTTGAAAAAATTTCCTGTAACTGAGCCTTAAGCTCTACCAATTCAATGGTATTCATTCTATAAGGTGCCTTGGATATAGGCTCGGTTCCTAGTTTGATCTCTATTGTGAAGTCAAACTCCCGTTTGGGTGGAAGACCTGGTAACTCTTCCAGAAATACATCTCTGAAATTTTTTAACAAAGGATATTTTTCCATAAAATCTTTACCTTCTTCTAGAGTTTCAGAAATATTTACTGCATACAAGGTACAACCTTTTGTTTTTGGCCTTTTTAAGTTGCATTGCTGACAACTTCCTAACTGAAATCTTGTGTTTTACACCCTGAATGACCGTTGATTTCTGCAGATCATCTAAACAACTAATATGTTTTTCAAAACAATCAACCTTTGATTTATGCTCATCTAGCTAGTTAACACCTATGATTACATCATAAGACCCAAAAGGAGCAACATAAAGGTCAAATTTTGTGGAAAAACTAGGCAAGTCGAGGACTGCTCCAAAAAGACACATACTAACCGTATGAGTAGCATTATTTCCATAATGCACAATCCACAATTTTTCCATTTTCTCAGCTTTTATTTTTAATTTTGAAGCTAATTTAGTAGAAATAAAACATTCAGTAGCTCCAGTATCAAAAATTATAGTCACAGGTATACTCGAATAACTTACCCAGAACTTCTATGGGTGTGACTTGCTTTTCAGCTTACCACAATGTAGCTACCGCAACATGTATGCTATGCTGATTGATTATGATCGTCCTTCTTCAAAGGACAGTGACTCATGTAATGATCCTTGCCACAATTAAAACAACCTCCAACAGGCCCCTTCCTAGGCTCAAATTTATTTCCAGCCTTGAAGTTATCATTTTGGCTTCCATAGGACTTCTGCCCATTATTATTGTTCTTGACAAAGTTGTTTCGCATACTAGCAACAAGTTTGTTTATTACTATTTTCTTATTGTTATCAGTGGAAAATTTAATATTCATGCCAAACCTCTTCCAGGGTCCCTTTTTGGGTGCAAGAGATGAAGAAGAGTTTGGAATCTTCTTTCTAATTTCCTCTCTATGAGCAGAGATTGCTCTTAATTTTTGTTCTTTCCTTATGGCTTTTTCAACAACCCCTTCCATAGTGGTTGGACTGTGAACATCCACCTCACCTATTATAATGGGATTTAATCCCATAATAAATTTTTGTATCTTGAACTTCTCGTCAGTTTGATACTGAGGCATGTACTTAAGGAGTTTAGTAAACCTTTCCCAGTACTCTGTCACATTTAATCTTTCCTTGAGATAAGTTCTGAAATTCAGTCATTTTCTAATCATAGAAAATTTGAGGCAGCCATTGTTGCCTAAAGTAACTTTTAAATTGATCCCAAGTTATGTCTGACTTCAACCATATTCAACTCATCCTTATAGTTTCCCACCACAAAGATGACTCATGAGAAAGCCGATACACTCCCCATATTGCTTTTGTTTCCTCAAAGTAGTTTCTTATGGAAAATTACTTCTCCATTTCACTGAGCCAGTGCTCAGACCCATCCCCAAGTGTAGTTCCATCAAAGTTAGGAGGAATTATTCTTTTTATATCATTGGTGAGTTCCACTACTAATCTTGCCTTTTTATTTTCAGGTTGATTAGGTATGTTTACATTACTATTATCAACACCTAGATTTCCCCCATTGGTGTTGTCCACAAGAGGTCAATGATCAGCATTATCAAAATCTTCTTCCTCCTCCTCATTTCCCATTACTTGTTGTTCCAGTATAGCTAGGTGATCTCTCGTGTCCAACAGGGTAGCAAGGATCTCATCAAGTTTTTGGGTAGTAGCTTCTTCTCCACCCGGTGGTGGGTTGTTTGTAGCATTTCCTCTTGTTCTAACCATTTTCTATTTTAACAAGAAAATGCAAGTTTTATAAAATTATGGACACAATAGGCCCAAGATTTTTAACCTTCAACTCTGATACTAAGATGTAACATTCCTGTTTTAAAGCTTTAAAAACAAGGGAATTTTTTTTTTGAATAACATTCTTTATTCTAATTTATCATAATTTAGAACACACATTTCAAGTTTTTAAATAATGTTCTCTATTCTAAATTATCATGATTTAGAACACACATTCCATGCCAATAAATCTCATAATATATATCCATATGAAGTTGTAATGACTTGATGAACTACCGATATCTCATTTCATGACTCGGAGTTTCATCGATCTCTCATTTCATGACTCAGTTTCTTACCGATCCTTCATGTTAACTCAATGTATTTTATAATAAGTGTACTTGGTTATTTTACCCTTTTTGGGGTATTGAAGTGTTTCTTTTAAGAGGTCCTATCTAAATATTTGTTACCAATATTCATCTGAAATCCTACTTCTTAAACTAGGTGATATAGGACAACGCAACCAGGAGCTTGCGATACTTTGTCCAAATATTTTCACATGCTTAACATGATCATATTCCTAGATGGCATACTCGTTAATAGAATACATCCCTCACCCCCACTTCATCTATTATCTAGAATGGTCTTCACTGACTCCTAACAGTCCTCTTGTCCAAATTTTAACCATAACTTAGATTAGCAACATAGATTGGTATAGAGGGCCACTCGTGGTGACTAAGGGTACATAGACATACTCAATCAACCTAGGTAAATTTCATGTGTCTAGTTACCTTTATTCATAGAGAGTCCTTCCCTATACCAAATCATGTCCCTAAACTGACCTAGAGTGTAACCAAGTCAAGTCTAAGTTTATGTAAACCTAGATGATCCGATTCGGAAGAGTTTTGTGAAATGTTAGTTGAAACACGGTGTCCTCATGAAGACCCATGGTCTTCATGATGACACATTATTATAGTTAGTGTATACCAACATCCCACAAAATCCCCTTGTCTAGAGGTACATATCTAGATAAGAGATTAAATACTTTCTTATCTTCTTAGTTTAAGATTCAGTTTCAATAACCCTATTAATTTTCTAATCTCTTTAATCATTACGGTTACTAGTCATAAATAACTTATGGTTGTCATGTAAATTAATCTGCAACTAATCCTTCTACCTGAAGGATTGTATTTCATTCATTGGTTTCTTAATTTAAGTTCAGGATTACAATCCAAATCAGCTTAACACAGTAAGATTTAACTTACAAAACTTAACCAAGTTTATTCATAATTGAATTTAAATCTAGAATCCTTAATAATGGACTTCATTAAAATGAATTCTAATTCTTATAAATATGTATTCATTTATTTTCAATTACCTTACCTTAGTTAAGGTTTTCTAGGAAGAGGTATAATTTCCTCTTTCCAAATTTCCTTTGGGTATTATACCCGAAAGAGTCACAATGAAATAATGAAGACTAATTGTCTTTCCTTTAACATAATTCGTTCGGGTCCTCATTAAAAATGTAGGCTTTAAGTAAACACGGGAAGCATCATAAAGGAACTTGTCTTCTTTTGTCACTTACAGAATCCATCTGCAAAATTTACTATCATGGGTCAGTTCATTGAACAAGCATGGTAATCACTAATCATTAAATCATTACAAACTAATTGTCTCATAAAAAGAACTCTACTCTTATGAAACATTAAGCAATATAAATAGATACCTAGTAAATAATTAAGTACCACTAAAATAAGAACAGAGTGTGAGCACCCTTGTCATATTAAATAAGTATCAAGATTAAACAATAATCTTCATTCAGAACTTTCATAAGAAAAGCTACAACAGACAAGTAATATTACATCCCAATTACTTATATATTTCATACTATAGTGTCTTTGAATCATTCCAATTTAAGACAACTCTAGCCTAACCTTTTTCTTCAACATCAACCAATTTTACATTGTTTAAATTCCATGTACTTCTCCTAAAGATAGTCACACATCAATTCATTACCTTTTTAACAATCAATTGATAATGAAATAAAAAGGAAAGAAAGTGATTCATCCAACTATCTACTCTGTGATCCCCTTTAGCTAACCCAACCAAAATGGTCAGCTTCAAGCAAGATGTAATAATAATGAGAAATAACAGTTAGAAAGAGATAATAATCAACTACCTTTTGATCACTAGAGTAACAGTAATGAAATCCACAACTCAAAAAGGAGAGAGAGAATGAGATGGAAGTCAATAATCAAGATGAGAGAGAGATTCTCATTATTTCTTCCCAATACTGAACTAAATTATATAAATTTTAACATGCAAATCAATTAACAGTAATGTACTTCCCTCAACACAAAATAGTGATAGTTTGGGTAGCTTACTAGCTACCACTAAATGAAATATTCAAAGAATTCACTCTACAACTATACCGGAAGTGCCAAGCAACAACTGATCTTCTAAATTCATCCACGTTGATATCTTTGCACACTATAAACAAAGCTTAATCATCCCAAATAGAAAGTGATTTAGAGATTATAGTCAAGTAAAACCATGTTTCATATTCCACAGGAAGGAAATAATTCATTTTCAGATACAATGTAAAGAATTCCAACCAAATTAAAATACAATCAAGATCAGAGAAAGGATTGCAATTCCCCAGCACATATGTTCATCATCGAGTCTAAAAGGAGAAGGAGAAACTTTACACTCCAACTTAATTTTGATTAAGATGAAATCAATTAAAGGAAATGAAACCCCAAATTGGTTCCTAAAATCGAATGAAAGAGATGAGAATAAAATAGAACGTTCTAAATCTTTCCCCTCAGATAACCAAAATTGAACTAGTTCTACGTTCCACTACAGTAGTCGATGTTCACATCAGCATCTACAGATGTAAATGAAAAGCTTTTCCACAAACCATTTCATAAATATAGGTAAGAGAACAAGAAGAACTTCTATCAATTGTTTCAAGCGGATACACAAGAATCCACAAAATTTATTCATACCAAGCACAGTAAGACTTCCTTATTGTTATTTCCAAAAAGTTTGATTCCCTAAAATAGAGGCTACCAACAACCATGACTGCGAAGCATCAAACTGGAGTGACATAGACTGAAACTACTTCAAGAGAGATAAGGTTATCTTCCTTCAAAACATTATAACAGAGATTCACAACTCAAGCATGCAAGTTTTAGAAGTAATAAACTCATTTTCTATTACATCTAACAAATGTGAATCTACCCAATGCAGAATCCAAACCAATGTTCCATTATAAATAAACAAGAATGAAAAAATTTGAAGCAACTCAAGCTTCAATAAAAGACATAACATTTTATACTTTCCTTTAACAGAGGAAACAAACTATATCAAATCTTTTCCCAACAATTTTTCCTAATCCATTTTACACATAGAAGTCAAAAGTCCATGCGACTTAAGAAAAAATCTAGTTTCAAATAAGATAAACATGATTTACTCAAACATGCATCAAGAAAATACCCATATTGCATCCTTTCAAATCAACAAACTCAAACAGAAGATCACAACCAAAAACCAAAACATTTCCACAAAGCCATTCATTTCAAAGACCTAAGTTTTTTCTAATGAAGATGCTTAATAAAAATCAAAACTATTAATAAGAAGAGCCTATCATGCCTAATGAAATTTCTTGTTGATTTGTAGAAGATCTCCATCCGAGCTTCTCAAGAATCTCTTCTTTTCAAACAACATCAACAACCAACTCTCCCAACTGACTCCATGTTTCCACAGGTTTAGAAATAGTTCAAGGATTCTCAAGATTGTTATGGGTCAAAAGAAATAGACTTACTGGTTCGAATAACAAAAACCACATGCAGAGCAAAAACCAAAAAGACCGGGATGACCAACAACTTCCACAAAACACCCTTCTCCTATTTCCTAGGTGGTCTCTTTGCCAAAATCAATTCCATTGAATGCATTGAATACAAATTCCCTTTCTTTTCTTATTCCACCGCCTCTTCAAGTTTGGTGAAGTTGATTTCAAGATTTAACATTCATTTTTGAATTTAGCAATGATGTCAGCTAGGCATCTTACCTACCTTCCTTTCCTCCACAAAACTTGGCAAATTTAAGATGTAAGGATTGAGATTTAATTCTCATTAATACTTTAGAAAACATCACCACCAACCTTCCATTTGCCACGTAACCCATAGATACCCTTTCACCTTAGTAATAGTTTAGGTCACCTTAGCATTAGTTAGGTTTCCATCTTAGTTCTTGGGTCTTTAAAATTTATCTTATGTTAGTTCAAACCATCATAACTATATCACATACCATCTTAGGTTAGGTCATAACCCTTTAGGTTAGAATTCATATAGGGTAGGGCACTGTAACATAGTTTTAGGCGTCAACCCAAAATAGTTCAGTAATAGATCCTAGGCAAGTATTATTACCTTAGGGCAAAAATCCAATAGGGTAAACATTACAGTTTGCAACATGGTGCCAAGTAAGGACACTTGAACCCAGCTCCTTCACAATTTATGCCAAAACACTACTCGATTCCATAACATGTTTCATTTAGCATGTCAATTAACAAGATGACAGCAAAGAAGAACAAAAGCATACCTTGGATCAAATGGAATTCATTTAAGGTTGTGTTGTTATCATATAGAAATGTGAAAACAACAGTAAAAATTTATGACTTATTATTCACAAAATAGAATGGCCTTGCATCCAAGTAACCAGAATTATATGACAACATAAATTCCAAGTAGTAATAAATCAGCCATTACAAACATGATTTTTCAATGTCAAAAGAATACACCTTCTTAAGAAAAATCACATGTCAACATTTGCAATGTCAAAAGTGGAAGTCATCATAGTAACAGTCATGACCAAGACATTACATGGAAACCTAACTAATGTTAAGGTGACATAAGCTATTACTAAGCCTAAAGGGGACCTAAGGATTACGTGGCAAATGGGAAGTTGGTGGAAATGGTTTCTAAGGTATTATTATGGATTAATTTCATTCCTTACATCCTACATTCGTCAAGATTGGTGGAGGCATAAAAAGATAATGGGATTCCTAACTGGCATCACTGCTAAATTTAAAACACATACAAATTTTGAATGGAACTCGCCAAGTTTGAAATGGCGGTGGTGTAAGAAAAGAGGAGGGAATTGGTATTCAATGCATTCAATGGCCTCAATTTTAGTGGAAGAAACCACCTAGGAGTTAGGTAGGAGGAATTGTGGAAAGTTGTGTGGTCATTTGATATTTTTGGTTTTTTTGCCTCTGCATGTGGATTCTGGTTCTTCGAACCAGCAATTCCATTTTTGACCCTTTATGATCTTGGGTATCTTCCAGCTATTTCTGAGCCTATAGAAGAAAGAGGGGGACCAGGAATATTTGGTTGTTGACGTTGTTTTGGAAAGAAGAGGTTTGTGGGAGGCTCAGTGGAGGTCTTCTGCAAATAAAAAAGAAAACACTATCAGGCATGATAGGCTCTTCTTATTAAATAGTTCTATTTCTTTCTAAACATCTTCATTAAAATAACTCCGATCTTAGAAGCAATTACTTTTGTGGAAATGCTTATGGTGTATTTTTGTTGTATTCTTTTGCTTGGATTTGTTATTTGGAAAAGAATTGATATGGGTATTTTCTTGATAATGTTTGATTTGATCATGCTATATCTTTGTTTGGAACTGGAATGTTTCCAAAATAGTGTAATTTTTTGTTGTCTATGCAAAACAGTTTAAGGAAAAGTATTGTTGGTTTAATAATTGATATGGGTTTGTTTTCCTTTTAATGGAAGTAAATGTGAAGTGTGTTGTCTTCTGCTGAAACTTGAGTTCGAATCTTGGTTGTTTCTGTTGAGCTATATTGGAACAGTTGTTTGGATTCAACGCCTTGTGGATTCAAACTTGTTTGAATATAACATAAATGATTATATTTCTTGTGAGTATTTTTCATTTAAAATTTGTGAATACTTGTTAGGACTGCTCTAAAGTTGTATGAAAGAAGTCACTATTATGAAGGAAGATGTTTCGAGTTTTGGTTCCTTCTGTTTTGAAACTTTATATTGTACATGCTAACTTATGCTTGAACTTGCTATATGTCAATTTTTCGGCTTACACATGTATGTAGTGGAAATATTTGTAAGTGCATAACCTGGTAAGTGAGGCAAAATGAATTCTTCACAAAGCAAGTTAACCAATGCATTACTTTGAGGGAAAATGGAATGGGGCGATTTCTGGTTTTGCTATTCTTCTTTTGAAATTTATTTTGAGCATATGACTTGGGTATTATGTCACTTTTTTGTTCTTCATTGTGTTCTAATTTGAGTTTAGCCCTTTCTTTTCTTACCTATACACTGATTCTTTCATCCCTATTAAGTTGAAAATACGTGTTGACTTGACTGTGATCGTGTATTTGTATTCCACAAGGATGATTAATTTTTATTTGTAATACCTTAAGCTATTAACGTGAGAGGAATTAAAATGTTATGTTGTTGTTGTGCTTCATGTAATGCTACCAATTGAATATATTTTAATCTCTTTGTCTTTATGTAGCTAAAGCACTACCATAATTGTTCTTATTATCCATTGGATGGAGCTTATTTTTTAGTATTCAACTTCCCATGTTGCATTCGTTTATGTCAACCCAGATTAGTTCCTTGCCTTCAATGTTTGGGTAAGAAGTTAAAAGATCGTTTGATTAGGACTGTATCAGCTCTTTTATTATGATATGTACTTCTTTTCTTGGGAAAGATTATTGAGATCTTCTCTCTCTTCTTGGTTAAGGTATTAATTGTTTTTCTTCTTCGAAGTCTGAAGAAATTTACATTATGTTTTCTCTCTCTAAGTTGTTGACTATGATGTTGTAATCATTGAACTTCGGCGAATGACTAAATTTGTCTCACTTGTCAATTTTTTACTTTCTCTCTTCTGCATTAAACCTGTTTGAAGTTGAATGGGTATTAGAGGGAAAAACCTACACTTCTTTTTCCCCTTGAACCGATAATTTGTAATTGGATTCGAAATTGGTTTAGTGCTGGAAAGAAGGGAATTCTTGTTTGTAGGATATTATTGGCTCATCCTAAATTCCATCCTTTAAGATTGAAGGAATTTGATCTTTGATACTATATGAAGAATTATGTTAGTAATGTGTATTGTGAATCATTTCTTCTTTAAAAAAAATTCTAATTGGGACTGTTAGAGTTAGTAACCTTCTTTGATCTAGTTGCATGAATCAAGAATGAACTATAGATAACTATAGTAAAATTGAGATAAGTAATTAGGTTTAAATATTACTCATCTAATGTAAGTTTTCTTATGAAATCATTGATTGAAGAGTGTTGATTTGATCATGATCTTACTTAAGGCAATGTGGTTGCTCATTCTATTCTCCCTTTTTTATCCTTGTTTCTATATGAGATATCTATCTAGATTGATTTACTGTTTCATAAAAATAGAGTTCTTTTTATGAGATAGTTAGTTAGAAGCACATCGTTTTAATGTTTAGTGCTTGTCATGCTCAGTTCAACGAACTGACCTGTGCTAGCAATTTTTACACATGGATCACGTAAGTGATAAAAGAAGACAAGTTCTATTATGATGTTTTTTTTATTTTTACCTAAAGGCTGGGTCTTTATGAGGAATTATTATTCTTATTGAAATGTAATTGAAAAAAAAATTTATATTCTTGTTTGAGTTTATCAATACCGATTGGCATGAGTGAAGTCTAAAATGTTTAGACTTGTAAAATGTGTATTTTACTTTGAGGAATGGGAAAAAGGATTGAGTTTCATTTGTATTTGATGTATCATCCACTTTAGGCTTACTGTAAAGGAAAATTGTAAACTTGTCATTTTTCTCTAGTAAACATATCTGTTTGAATCATTTCTGATAGAATCAAATGAGATGGATAAAAAGGGAATTGATACTCCTATTATTTTATTAAATGTAACTTCTAAGTTGGCATGCATAGATGAACATTCAACCAGGTCATTATGGTTTATTAGATGACATAGATAAAAGAGTAATTTACTTATGATTCTTGTATTAAGTAAATGGCAACAATGAACTCTAACGAATGTAAGTTAAAGGATGGACAATCATTCTAAGGGGACAAGCATTATGTTAATACCTTTTGAGAACCATACTTAAATGAGGTTTTGAAGGAAGAGAATATATACTTCCTCTTGATAAATCAAAATTAGAATAGGGTAACTGAAATGAAAAAAATACATACGTAATAAATAGACTTCATCTTAATCAAGTCTATTAATAAGGAAACATAATATAAACTCAAACATGCTTAATACTTGGTTAATCTAAGTAATATATTCTTATTGTTGGTATGTTGCTTCTGTTATAAGTTTGAATCTTATAATAAGATACCAATGAATGAAATACAAACCTTCGGAAGAGGGACTGGTTGTAGGTTAATCGACATGACAATTATAAGTCATTTATGGATAGCAACGCTAATGATCAAAGAAGTTAAGAAATCAGCAGGGCCGCTGAAATTAAATCTTAAATTAAGAATTTAAGAAAGCATTTAACTTCTTAGCTAGATATGTACCTATAGATGAGGTGATTCCATAGGATGTTGGTACACGCCAACTGCAGTAATGTGACATCATGAAGACTGGGGTCTTCATAATGGCATAGTGTTACATCTGACATGTCACAACACCCTTCCGAATTGGATCATCTAGGTTTACATAGACTCAGACATGACTTGGTTACATCCTAAGTTGGGTTAGGGAGCATGATTTTGTATAGAAGTTAACTCATGGTGACTAAAGGTAACTAGACACACACAATCAGCTTCCGCGAGTGATTCTCTATATCAATCCATGTTGCTAACCTGGGTTAAGGTTAAACATCATACAAGTGGACTAACAAGAGTCAGTTAAGACCAATCTAGATAACAAATGAAGTGGGGTGAAGGACGTATTTTGTTGACGATTATGTCGTCTAGGAATATGAACATGCACAACATGTGAAAATCTTTGGCCAAAGTATCGCAAGATACTGATTGCGTTGTCCTACGTCACCTAGTCTAAGAAGTAGATTTCAGATAGGCCTCTTAAACGGAACACTTCAAATACCCAGAAAATGGTAAGAGAACCAAGTATACTTAGTATATAATACATTGAATTAACATGAGATATCAGTAAGAAACTAAGTCATGAAATGAGAGATCGGTAGTTCACCGAGTCACTACAGCTGCATATGGTTATCTGTTATTTGATTTACTGGCATGGAATGTGTGTTCTAAATTATGATCATTTAGAACAGAGAACATTATTTGAAAACTTGAAATGTGTGTTCTAAATTATGATAATTTAGAATAGAGAATGCTATTAAAATTAAAATAAAAAAATTCTTGTTTTTAAAGCTTTAAAATGGGAATGTTACACAAGTCTTTATAGTCTACACATATCCTTATCCTTCCATCCTTTTTTTATACTAATCACCATTGGGCTCACCCACTCAGAGTCCTAAATTACCTCAATGATTCCAAATTCTATCATCTTATCAATTTCCTCCTTAACCTTTGCACGTAAATTTGGGTTCATCATGTAGGGCCTCTTCCTGATGGGCCGCATGCACCTTCCTTTAACTTAATGTGCATTTCCCCCAAGGAATGATGAACTCCATTTAATTCATGGTATCCACACTAAAACAAATCTTGGAAGTCGTACATTAGCTCAACTATTTTTGAAGCCTCCTGGTTTGTCTTGTATTCTCTAATGACAACTTCTTTTGGTTTTGCTTTGGTACCAATGTTAACTTTCTTTATTTTCAAGGGATCATGGTAGACACACATTTTCTCATTTGCTTTGTCCAATACTTTGCACATACCTTCTATGTGATCAACATCCAAATTTTCCACTTCCTCGTCATCTACCAGGTACACCAACTTACCTTTTTCTTTTTCTAGGAAGGCACACTCAACCTGTACTTCTTCTTCCTCTTCCTCCATGAAGCGCGACCCCCAATTTAAGTTTTCCTGATAAATCTAGAATTCCATCCTCAGCCACGGCATTATCCCCCAAGGTAAGGGGCTTGACTACCTGCAACACATCATTCATTGGTGTCTTAGGAGATTGATACTCAAAAGTTTGAATAATATCTATCGTGATCTCTTGCCAATTTCCCATCTGACGACATAGCTCTAAATGGATATGCCACGCGCGTGCACAACCCTGCAAGGTGGAATAGAACTTATGCACCCATAGTGAAGGAGGCAAGGCTACCGGGCCCACCATCCAGGTTCTCTCACACTTCTGGACATGGAATGAGGCAAACTCCTTCCCATGATAGTCACATATCTTAGATGGTGCATTACTTCAGAAAAACCTAACAGAGAGCATGATTATCACTTCGTGAAACTCTAGAAGATTGTCTCAATGTTTCGCCCACCAACGCATTATTGTCCCATGAAAGGTATAAGTAAGCATATTCCTCCTTTCTACTTGACATGTCCATTAGGCTTCCATTGTGTGTAGAAAGACATCAGGGTTTCCCTCCCTAGTGTATCTTGGTAACTACCTTTCTCCCATACGCCTAACTAAGTGCGCCTTGGTGACTCAAGTGACATAGCCCTTCAGTTGTCTTCCAACAAAATCATAGGTCCCATGTGCACAATTATCATACACAATACTAGTTGTGTCACTCATGGACTGATCATCTTCCCATTAAATGATTCCTTCTTTCGATGGATGAATAACTTCGGGGTCCATGATGATGCGCACATATATTAATTCAAGATCCTCTTCTCCAAAGGGTTCCACATAAGTCGTAGACCTTCCATCCATCAATGGGATAATCATGTGCTCCTTGTTCTAAAAACTAATCTACCCCTTGTTGAAGTGTAAGTCAATGTTATTTGTGTAACACCAGGGGCGCCCAAGTAATGCTAGGAAATTTTCTGCCTCGGTGATTTCTAGAACCTCAAAATCCTCAGTAAACTTTTCCCCTTGAATGGTTATGGATTCATCCTTCAAAACCCTGATGGGAATAGCCTTTGTTCTATTAACCATGTATAACACATTTGAAGATGGATGCAATGGAGGCCTCCCCATTAGATTCCATGCATCTAAGGTAAGGACATTGACTTCCATACCTAGTTCAGTCAATATGTTTCTTAAAATCCATCCATCAACCACTACGTTCAACATGGCTTCCTTATCATACTCAATAATATGAAGGGGTAGATTAGCATGTAATACTTATCTCTCACACTCACCTCCAATGTGTGTCACCTTTTATCTCAACCATTCTCCTAACAAAGGAATAATGTCCTCTTGGTGCAACATTTAGCATACCTCCCTAACTTCATCCATATCCTTCTGAGGGACCTCAACACTCTTCTTCTACTCCAACTTTCATGATTTCTCCTTTAGACATTGTATCTCCTCTTGTAAACTCCTAATCACCTCCATAGTCTCTTGGTAAACCTCCTTTTGATGGCATGGATCAGGATACTTTCCATGTAATACTTCTTCCTGTGTAATAAGGGGTATTTCTTTGGTTCTTCCTGGTGTGTGTGGCTTCCTCCCCGCGTAGTCACTAGGACAGGTTCTAACTGAGGGTTATGCACCACCCTAGGCATCCACAATTGATCAATTCACTTCACACTAACCATTCCTTGCGCCCTTGTCATTTCTATGGTTCTTTCTCATGTGTTCATACAACTCAGGGAACTCTTCATACTTATGCTTCTTCTTACACCATGAGCACTATTAGCATATCCAGACATTCGCGCTTGTAGTGTTCAATAGATCCACAACTGTAACAAGTTCCACAGGAGAACTCACTTCTTCCTCCTTGACCAGCATGACCTCTAAATCCTCCGTGAAAATGTCTTCCTCATCCTCCGCCTTCTGTGTGCCCTTCATACTGGCATCCTTCATTCTTAGAAGCGCTCCTAATGTTGGTTTGGCACACACTAGTGTCAAAGGTGTCATGGATTTGGTCTATCATTCTGTAGTACTTTGTATCATGGGATGCACATGTACAAATCTTATAATAATAAGACACATTCTTGCGGATCACATGTTGCAACAATGGGCATCCACTTGCATCATGATCCCCATGGATAATTTCACAATCTACTGACATAGTGTGCACCGTCTTTCAAGGGAAACTATCCTTGGCATGTCCTTCTATCTCATAGTCTATACACCAAAGTCCACTACGAGTTTCATGAGCTGAATTCGTAAGCAATTTTTCAAGTTGATTTTCCTTGACAATGAACTGTGCTTCCAAAAATGGACTTACCCCAGTGTCAATACTTCTAACGGCTTCAACGTGCAGATCATCCTCCAAGGCCTTGGGTGGATTCGTGAAAGTATTATGGGAAATCACTCGTCTGAAAGGCATTATCAATCCTCCAATGAACCATTGAGCATGCCAAGAGGGATGAATATCATAAGACAACTTTTACAAGAGAGTCCTTAAAGCGCTCATCATACTCCCACACAGTCTTTGCCATACCTTGTTGAATCTCTTTGAGTGTGCTGATGCAATTTTGTTCAAACTCAAGAATATGAAATTCTACCAAGAAAGCATCATGTAATGTCGTATAATCCATCGTTGTCTGATGTGGGTCATACTTTCGGTACTAACTATGTGTGCACCCTTACAACGTAGTTGCAAACTGACTTGCCTTCCACTCTGGGGTAGTGATACCCTTAGCACACCATAACAATTCACATTTGTGTACATGCTCTGTAGCATTCTCAACACCTTTGTAATTAGGTAAATGGAGCGACATCTCATAGAACACCTGATGAGGTGGTTGAGGTCATTTTCCACCAGTTCCAAAACCTTGACCTCTACCTATGTTTCCACTACCAACCAGATCCACTAGATTCACTATCCTTTATCCCTCTAGATCCACCGGATCCTCCTCCCATAGTAGATAAAGGGCCTAAAGTAGTAGTTATGCCTTACACCCCCAGTTTTGTGCTAAAATGTCCACCAATAGTCTGTGATGTCGAACCACTCCTAGACATGGTACTCAAACCTTGTGTACCCACACTTTGCCCAAATGTTGTGCCAGACACGATGCCTCCAAACATAGGAAATGTTTGTGCTATCATAGATGAACTAAATGAAAAAATATATCTACTAGGTGTTGTTTGACCACCAATACTAATACCAACTGGATTAACAAAACTTTTCTTAGGAACTGATAAACTAAGCATAAGGGTTTGGTTCCAATTTGGGTCAAGATGTGCACCTATGACTCTTCTCCTTTCTCTATATGACAAACTCTCACTAAAAGACGAAGGGGGTTTCTTTCTCATGCTTGCCAAGATGGGGTAGCACAGACTGCTCAAGTTCTACGTTCTCTGCACAAACCTCACATCCTTCCCATAACATCTCCCTCCATAATTCCATCACTCCTGTAACTTCATTTTGTCTCGCCATCTCCCTTTCTCATTCTTCATTATACTTGAGCCACATATCCTCTCTCTCCATTTCCCACTGCAAGGAAAACCATCTCTTACCACACCAGCTTCTGTGCCTCATGCCTAGTGGGAAGTTAGCCAACCATAGGAAATGCCTCCATGCTCAGAGTGATGAGCGACATCTTGATGGCTAACGGTATAACATGCAAGAACAATCCTCTTGGCTCCCTCAAGAACTCAAACTCAGCAATCTCGGGGAAAGAATATGTAGAAACCACGTATTCTAGTGTATAAACTAGCTAACACTCCACTCCACCAATGATCAACGACATGAGTCTAGATCAAATCAACATCATGCAACCTCCTGATACTCTTCTTGGGTCCAAACACGAGGTATATAATACCAGTTTCTCCTTGATGCATATTTTGATAAACATTCATACAAATCTACTGGGGAAACAACAAAAGAATGTTTCATAAAGCTCATGATACATGTGCTCCTTTACCCATTTTACGTGCATAAAAAATGGATCTAATACTAAATCGTTGTGCAAACTCATCCTCTGTGCTTTTAAGCCAAGTCTCGACGATGTCCAAGGTTAAGCGTTCTGTCATCACACACCATTCTAATGGAACCAAAATGTATTCGCCTTTCCCTACTCCCTGTAAACCCCAAGCACATTGGCCTATCACCCAACATCAACTGGGCACTCACCCAAGGCGTGTGCGGATGCCGAGTTCCTCTTTTATGTGAGTCTTATAAGAATGTTTCACCATTAATGGAGGAATGGTTGAAGGAATAGAAACGCATGCATTTAATCTAATACTAAGGTGGAGAAGCTAGTTCTGAGTACAATTGCACCATGATATAAACATAAGCATTACAACAACATAAGAGAATCAAATCTGAACCATGAACAACAAGAATAACACACTAGGGTTTGGAGCATAAACATAGATCTTTGGAACAAAGCATCAAATATTGATCATAATCGTTTACAATAGCCATATTACATCAAAGAGGGTCATATTAGACAAAATACATCAAGGAATGACAATCTAACCTTACGGAATGACTTTGCACAGAGAGCCCTAACCATGTTCTTCCATCACAACTCTTATTTTAGACCCGTGCGCATTCATACATACATCCCTATACTAGCTTTATGTTCATCATCATCTCTTTTAGATCTAAATGCCTCCTTATATAGAATTGGGGCTCTCCTTTACCACCTCAAATTTACCCATGAACAGGCCAAAAGTTAGGTGGAAACGTGCTTCTCCATACTTGAGTGCTTATGTGAGCTTGTAAAAACCTCCACTAACTATAATGATCATCCTCTGGAATATTCCTTTAGTGGAATATTATTTCCTTGATCTCTAAGTTTCTAGGCTATAACCTTATCCACACATCATGCCTATTTGAGCCTTCATGTGTTTTCCATTGATCACCATATCCAAAGATACGACTAAGTCCTCGAACCCTATCCTACTTTTGCGCGCCAACCTTTTCTCACACGCGTCATTCCTTGAGTGCCTTTTCCCTTATTTGCCTTGTGCGCGCTCTCTTCATCTTGCCCTTGGACTTAGTCATTTTTCCGGCCCCAACATACATTGTTGAGGAAGCATATAATTCAAAAACCATGCCTAAAATTTTCTCATGTATTTCTTCACAATTCTTTTCTCCACGTTGTTGATTTTTATTCTTCTTCCAATTCACATGGCCAACTTAATAATAAAATTTTCAAGACCAAAAGGAAAAGAAAGTAAATATTAGGTCTATATATGTTAATGGTTTAAAATCTCATCTACTGATGTTTGTAACATTTGACACAAACCAAGAGAAAATGTCAACTCTATCTTCAAAGGTGTTGTGGTTTATGGCCTGAATTTAGTTCGTACACGGTCTTTCAATGATGACCATGGATATTGGGCATTAAAAACTTCCCCGAGTGTATATGACTAGCAGTCCCACCCAAGCAATGCAATGAGATGTTGATAGGGAGGTGCCCTAGAAGATACACTTGAAGGATTGAAGGTGAAACATTTGAGGAGGAGGAAGAGGGGTGCAACACATGGAGCGAAAGACAAGCTACAATATTGTTCAAATATAAGAGAAGAGGCTCCATATGTAAAATACGACAGTAAACCAAGGAGAAGTAAACTAAGAGGAGCAATATGTCTACCACTACACACTACATATGTAGGCTCATTTCCAATTACATGTACTCAAAGTTAGAGATGGAAAGGACAAACAAATACCATTTTTTTAGTACTATGAAATCTATCTAGTATTTTTTGTGATTATATTGCTCAGGGCATTATCCATGCTTGCCCAATCAAAAACATAAATCAGATAAAAGTGATTTTTTTGGATATGTATTTGTCACCACCTCCTCAACATTCAAAGTTCTTAACAATCATTCAATTTGGAGGATTTTCAAGAGTATAATCTTACATTTGTTATTTTGAAATTTTAACATTGTGTGGCTCTAAAGTATGGGGGAGTGGTTAAAGAAGACAAGAGAGGAACAAACGTATGAGTATCCTTATAAATTTTATAAGGAGTTTATCGAAATGTGATCAAAGAAATATATGTAACCTAGACTATATCTATAATGAAGGACATATGGAAAACACTATTGACATTGAGATCAACGGTCCATATGTTAAACACCTCCATTTTTCCTTCCAACAATAAATGAAAAAATGGATTCATTGTTATTGTCAGTTATCCATTATATCAATTGTCATTCAAATAAAGGACCTGAAATCATATGGAGTTGTTTTTGACATGGGATTTAAAATTGTATGGAGCTACCATTTCAATGTGGATCCTCAAATTGTCAAGGGGGGAATATGTCAGACTAATACCATTTGTTGTGAATTTCAATCAAGGAATGTTTCATCAGTTTTTTTGGTTATGCAAGAGCACAATGGGCTATAGGAGCCATTTTCTCCCTAACATGATCTTGTTTGCATAGATACAGAAGAAACAAGTGTAAACTTAGTAGAGCATTCCCCAAAATATGGCGACAAATCTGTTAGTAGATGTCTTAAGAATTTGTGTCCCCAATTATATTCCTAACAAATCTTCTCACATGTGACATAAGGTGAGCACAACTTAGGTGGATTCAAAAGGGCCCCAACATGTGAAGGACAATGGAGATCATGGTCAACCCAATTGAGAGCCCCCAACAACTCAAATCCATCCTCCATCTCTCGAAGACCGCAGAAACACATAATTATCAAAGGAATACATTAACATGTAAACATATAAACAAGAGTTGTGAGGATGTCTAAACATAATCTTTCAAATGTTATGGAAAATATGAATTTAAAATGCACAAAAGATGTAGACACAAACACATATAATCAAAAAAGGTATACTGATAATTAATTATGTATGTGTCAAAAAACTAATTATAAAAAAGAAATCAAATTGTAAGTTAGACAAAAAAATTATTTAATTGTTGGATCAGCTTACTCATCCTATAATACACTTAAATATAAATTTTATTTTTATAATACGTGTTACTTTAACAATAAAAAATATCAATATTGTACCTTCAAATTATATTTCTAATGAAGCCTTTCGCATGTGGCATGAAGCGAGCACAATGTGAATGAATTCAAAGGAAATCCTTTGAGATTGAATATTGAGAGGCGGTACTATTTTTGTCATATAATACCTCTGGAGTTTGCAACACGTTGTCCCTCTCCACAACCATGTGGAGAGAAGAAATATCATAACATGTAGTACCACCACCAGCTTTGTATGACTCTTATGTTGTTACTAAGGGAAAAGGGATTTGAAAAATAATAATACTAAATTGATAATTCTATGGGAAAAGGAAGGACCACACTTGATTAAGGAAATCCACACACAAGACTCGGAGGAAATGTTCCACGGTTACTGCTCCTCTACGTAGATCCTCATCTGTCTTTCTGCAAACTTAGCAAGGCCAATAGAAAAGCCTCGCCTGAGGGGAATACTAACAGGAAGAAGAATATGAACATGAAATATTTGGAGTATGATTCGCAAGGAGACTAGGAGAAGTGGAGGAGGAGGAGGAATGTGGCGTGGGTGCGGGTGCAGGTGTGACATTGCAGAGTTATAGAAAAGAGGTAGCAGGGAGGGTGTGGATACCAGATGCATGGGCGGAAGATGAGGAGAAGTTGAAGGAATGGGCGGATCCTAAAGTGGTGGACTGCTGCCTCGCTCCCTATGGCCTTCTCTCTGCCAGAATGACTCTCATCCGAGACTCCATCTGCCTCTTCATTTCCCCTTCTATCTATCTATCTATCTATCTATTTCACAATACTAACACCATCAATCTTCATAAGAACATCTTCCTCCCTAGTTGTTGTATTCATGTGATACTGCAATTTCAAATGAATGATTGTTTTTAATGTCCAAATGTCGTGTGTGTTTTCAAATGGATGATGGTTTTTAGTGTCCAACAGAAAATAAAAAATAGAAAATTGTTCGCATGTAATAGAACATTGTGAAAATAGTTGACTGAAAGATTATAATTCAATGTTGATCATTTATATTTAGAATAAGAAGCATCAATCACACTACCAATTTGAAGAATGCCATTAGAAGGTTTGAAGAATGCATCCATGTAGTCATAGAATGCCATTATTAGGAAGTTTGAAGAATGTCTCCAAAACAAAGAGCACTCCAAGAATGTCAATAATAGCAAATTCATCGTATGCACTTTTTCCTTTACTTTTGATAAGCAACGTCAAATCTTCCCTAACATCAGTCTTACAATAGAGATACATGGGAGGTATCTTCTTTAAAAAAACATCACAAATAACAAAAGTGTCTTTACTTTTGATAAACAATGGCAAATTAGTATTTTTAGAGTAGTAGAAGCAATTCCAAAATGCATTAAATATTTGGGGTTGTAAGGTATGTATTTAGAGGCAATTGTACGTTTAATTTTTTGGATTTTGAAGCAGCCAATCAACTTTTATTCCAGTACAATGGCCACTTCCATTGTGGCATCACCCCTATTGGTATAAAGATCTCATGATAAATATTGGGGTTTGAGGCATATCCTATTTAAGATAGTAAGACATGACACTTGTACATGATATTTTAATGGATTATGTTAGTAAGATGACCACCTCTATTATGGTTGTCGCCCCAATTGGCATGAGGATCATAATATATTAGAATTTATATGTTATTGCGGATAAAGACGACCAATCAATGTGAGATTAATTTTTTTGATGGAACAAGGATTTTTAGAGTCGTAGAAGCAATTCTAAGATGCATTGAAGAGGCATAACCAATTTGTGTTAGTAAGACATGTATTTAGAGGCAATAGTATATGATATTTTTTGGATTTTAAAGCCACAAGGAGACGGGAAGGCCAAGCAAACAGACATACTCACCCCACAACCAATCAACCATTATGTTATTAGGGCTTCAACTTTGCTAGTCTTCTTAAAAACACCAATTTACATCTGAATTTGTAGAGAGACCGGAAACATAGGACCATATTGATCCAAGAAGAGTCACAATCTTCATTTCTATTTATTTTATAACACCTGTATATTTTGGGACCACTACTACCGTAATGCGTATTACAAATAGGAAAGTTGGGTAAATAAAAAACCACTTGTATCCCTTCACTGTTCTAACAGAGACAACATAGTAAGTTTTTCCTTGATTGATTTGTCCCATAGATTTTAAGCTTTTCTTTCTCTCGGGGATTGGATTTTGCAGTATGTGAAGCCCAAAAGTATGGCATCAGGCTTATACTGAGCTTTGTCAACGTCTTTGAGGATTTTGGAGGAAGAGACGAATATATTCAATGGGGACAAAAGGCAGGGCTGGAAATTAACTTCAGGATCATTTCTACACAAATCCTACCACTAAAGACTACTATAAAACCCATGTCAAGTTATTGGTCATTACTAGAAACTAGCCTTATATTGCTCATTGTTCTAGTATCTATAGCTGAACCGCCTACATTCTAATTCTTACATGAGAATGTTTGTGCAGAGAATCATGACATGAAACAGTACCCTGAATGGAATTGCATACAAGGAGAATCCTACAATTTTCTCATGAGAGTTCATCAAAACTTATCCAATTTGGAAGCACCATACAAGTCAACTAAATCCATTGCTTTTTCATTTAATTTAAACATTTTTATTACATGTTTTTTTTTGGTGTAGCCAAGGTATGGGCGCACGGCTGAATAAGAGCCCAACCTTATGCTTATAGAGTAACACAGCGGTTTCTAATGCAAAACATTGTTTTTTAATTGATTCAAGTATCAATGGGTATTACAACATTCAGCCACACAGTCTTAAATGGACTATATAATCACATATACAACTCTTAAGTCTCAAAGTGCTATACAAACATGTGCACATTGTTTTTATATGAGTTCTCTCACAACTAAAACCTCCAAACAAACATATTTCTTGAACTAATTCTACTGTGCAGAAACATAGAGAGGTTTTTCATCATAAGACCAAGATGAACAAAAATCTCTCCCAAAATTTCAATCAGAACATTTTAAAATTTTGGTTCTTTTTTATGCCCTGTTTTTTCTTTTTCCCCCAAAGTGGGCGAGGAAGGAGTCTATGGTATTTCAATCCTGAAAGGAAAAAAATCAATGCTAAGGTGAGAGTTTGGAATTTAGTACTAATCAGCTGCCAGGAATTGATTTTTAACTGTTAACTCCTACCCAGCTTCATGGTATAATTCCTTCTTCCTCTTAATCCCACAAATTTTCAAGCTCAAAGTTTACTTGAAAACTCACCTAGTGCTACTGCTCTGAAGCAATCCCATAAATTTTCAAGCTCAAATTTTACATCAAAACTCACCTAGCGCTACTGCTCTGAAGCTACAAGGTGATTGGGATATAAAGACAGCTTCTGTTTTTGAATAGATGAAGGGAAATTCATATAAATGATGCAAGAACATTGTTGAAGAAACGAGAATTGTTTCCTGAATTTGGAAAATCTTAGAGAGACCATGAATACAGCATGGCTCAGAGGAACAAGTTTTATGAGATTGTGTATGAACACATTTACGAGGCTGCAAGAAGTGGGGAGGCAGCTGAAGGAGGGTTGTTATGGCAGTTTATAGCACAAGGGTTGTAATCACTTGCAGATGGTGGTGAGATTGACTTGTCTCAAACTTCCTTGAAGGCAGCTCTAATTTCTTCTCAATGTTGGGAATTTCAGGGTATTCTTTACGTAAATAGTCTTTTCAACTAAACACACTCAAATTAAACGAGATATATAAAAAATAAAGATAATCATGTCAAACCAAAATCCAGCCCAAATCATTATTGTCTAAACTAATGTGAACATGGAATCATTATCCAACATGGTATGCATTTCACCATGATTCTACAGAAAAACTCTCTTATCAACTACAGTTGAAAACAAAAACCTTCTCATTTTGTCTTTTTTTTCTGTTGTTGTCACATGTTTACATCGTACCTGACTTTTTCCTATTTTCTTTTTTCCTTCTTTTTTTTTCATTGAAAGCTTTTGTATGTATAAAGATATAAACATGGAGTACGAGCTAATCATACACAACCATAGAATACCAACTTTTCCTACTTTTGCCCTTGCTTCCCGTGCATTTATTTTCTCACCCTACCTTGTCCCACTGGAGTCCTCTCTTACATCATAAAACCATTGCATTCAAAACCACTGTCAAATGCATTCAAACCCTGTCAAATGCATTCAAAACCACTGTCAAAATGCATTCAAAATCCATTTGCTACCAATTGCTCAGCACCTGAAGTGTTATATTTAACTTCCCTTCAACTCAAGCACAAATACATAATTGTTACTTTCCCTTCTTCTCCTCCACAGTGCACCTTCTGCTCATCTTCCATTGCCATACGGTTCTAATCTTAAGAGCTTAAGCAAGCATACAATTTACATCATGAATAGATTTATCCCAAATCTTCCTTCAGCTTTCCTTCTCTCAACACTGTTGCTGCCGCTATGTCTTCCAGTTATTTCACACGGTCACCCCCGAAACAATTTTGTCAGGACAATTGGCAAAAACTTTGTTCTAAATGGCAGACCTCTGTATGTGAATGGCTTCAACTCATATTGGATGATGTGGGTAGCATCTGATCCAACCCAGAGACACGAGGTTACTTCTGTTTTCAAAGAAGCTGCAGCCCATGGCCTGAATGTAGCTCGTACTTGGGCTTTCAATGATGGCAGTGGATATCATGCATTGCAAACTTCCCCTGGAGTATATGATGAACAAGTTTTCCAGGTTTGCAATAACATTATAGAGTACACATTTTGTTTTCTAAATCAATTTCACATGGTCATTTCATAAACAATGTTCAAAACAGGTACATCATAGGCTTCTAAATATTCATGAACATTGAATACCCTTATAAGCTCTCACTTAGTATTTACCATAATTTAAGGGTGACTGTACGCTATCATAAATTCCTCTTTGATTGAATTGTCTCATAGATTTTGGCATTTGTTCTCTCTCTCTGGATGGAATTTTGTGATATGTAAAATACCCCTATTTGCTCCCATTTGGTATTTACCATGTTCTAAAGGTGACCTTGTCATAGATTTGGCTTTGATTGAATTATTTCTTAGATTTTGAACTGTATTTTCTATCAGGGATTGGACTTTGTGATAGTTGAAGCCCAAAAACATGCCATCAGACTTATACTAAGCTTTGTCAATAACTACAAGGATTTTGGAGGAAGAGCACAATATGTTCAATGGGGACGCAATGAAACAAGGCTGAATATTAGCTCTGAAGATGATTTCTACACAAGTCCTATTGTTAAAAAGTACTATAAAAACCATGTCAATGTAAATGCTAGAAGCCCTATTTTTTCTTATAGTATTTATTACCAAAATGCATGTACTCATGCCTTTGAGATCCTATGTGCAGAGAATCGTGACAAGAAACAATAGCCTGAGTGGAATTGCATACAAGGAGGATCCTACAATCTTTTCATGGGAGCTCATCAATGAACCCCGCTGCGAAACTGATCCATCTGGAAGGACTGTTCAGGTGAGCTTCTTTTCATTTTCTCCTCATTTTTATGAGAATCACCTAGATGCAATGAGTGCCAAGTAGACCATTCATGTACCTGAGAGATGAGTTTTTGTTAATCACTACTCATTAAATCTTGATTTGCTAGTAATTATACAATATAACTCCAAGAAATTATATCACATAATTTGATCCACTGCAGAAACACCACATGTAAACACTTTTATCTAAGTATAGTATCTATTTTTCATGATTGTGTTTTTTTTTGTCATAATTACTAGAATTGGGTACAAGAAATGGCTGGCTACGTGAAATCACTTGATAGTAATCACCTTGTTGAAGTGGGTATGGAAGGATTCTATGGGGAATCAGTTCCTAAAAGAAAAAAGTTTAATCCAAATGGAAATGAAATTGGAACTGACTTCATTACTACTAATCAGCTCCCAGGGATTGATTTTGCAACTGTTCACTCCTACCCAGACGCATGGTATTCTTTCTTCCTCCTCTTAATCCCATAGTTTTTCTGACTGAGTTTTTTGTTGAAATATGACAAAATGCTGCTATACTAAACTGAATTCAGGCTGGCTAGTTCGGATGAAAAGGCACAACTTTTGTTTTTGAAGAGATGGATGAAAGTCCATATAAAAGATGCAAACAGAGTGCTGAAGAAACCAATATTGTTTTCTGAATTTGGAAAATCATACAAAGACCCAGGATATAACATTACTCAGAGGGACAGGTTTTACAAGATTGTGTATAAAAACATTTATAAGGCTGCAAAAAGTGGAAAGGCAGGTGGAGGAGGGCTGTTATGGCAGTTGATGGCACAAGGGATGAAATCACTTGCAGATGGTTATGAGATTGTCTTGTCTCAAAGTCCATCCTCCACAGCAGCTCTTATTTCTTCTCAATCCAAAAGATTGATTTCTCTACGTTTCTAAGTCTTCCTCTAGATTGATCTAGTGGAGTTGTATTTCTAGTTCTTCTGAATCTATGTTGATTCAATGGAATTGTGAATTTGGTTCAATCCAAGTATAATTTGGTTTCGTTACCTTGATTACAATCTACTACAAGTTAGCAACTTTTTTTACGCGTTTTATACGATGATTGCACATCTTTTTTGCCTTACAAGAAAGATGTGAGAAGGTTAGAAAAGGTATTAACACATGTAAATATGTGCGTATGATGATGTCTTAAGATTTGCAAAGGTCATGACATCTTAGTTGGAACTTAGGATGTTATGTTTGAAATAAGTTTTTTTTTGGTGAAGTCCGTAAGCATGTTTTTTATTTTTATTTTTTTAAAATTTTGATTTGGGGATTCTTCAAGTACCCTCTCAATTATAATTTGCTGGTAGGCGTTCTTCTTTGAAGATGTTCCTGCCCGAAAGTGTCAAATTCTGGCGGATTCAATGTTTACAGGTTGCTGGATTTTAGATATTTGTTTTTTACCGGATTTCAGATATTTATAGTTGCAACAGTATTCACAATTAATAGATTTGGTGAAATAGTGTGAGTTGTCTCGCATATCTATTTGCTAAAAGCAATGCTTTTTGCTGAACAATGTTTGGAATTAATTAATTTGGTGAAACAACATGAATGCAGAAGTAAATATCAACTACATTGTCACACTCAATTCCCTCCATAATAAATTTACAATCTAACCTCACCGGCATTGATTGCAACTCATGTGCAATTGCTAGTTCGGCATTGATTGCAACTCATGTGCAATTGCTAGTTATGTTTTTAATTAAATCTCTTGAACTTTTGAGATTTTGCTTACTAGCAATCGCATGTGAATGTTGTAATGGAGATGTCAAAGAGGAACTTTCAAAAAACTAAAATTTGAAAGATTGAAATATTGAAGCCGAGAAAATGTTAGGGAAGATGTATGTGAAACTCTTCATTCTTTTGAGAACACACATATGAACCATGTGTCATTATGTAAATCGTTAGAAGGAGAAAGGGGGTGTGGTGCACGAATTGTTGAGGCAACGTACTTTGGAGATATTTCAGAAAGCAAGGCCCTTTTGATCAACACTCGCAATGTCAATAGTTGTTTATTACAATTTCAGCCCTTGAGTTTTGTGGCTAGTTAGAGCAAATGAAAACTTTAGGGGAATTCACTTGTTTGTTTCAGAGGAGCCTATTCAAGTTAACAAACCTCCAATAGCACTATGAGTTGCAAGAGCAAAAACAACGTCACATACAATGATGTTTACCCAGAGGGCCAATGAACGTTTAACAAGCCAACCTCAGGATTAATCTAAAAAGCTTCCTCGAAATTATAAAAAGGTGTGTAAAAACTTGCAGTGTTTGAAATCCCTATCTAACATGTAAAGGGTCCACATGGGGATGATGGGAGAATACATGTCTATACGGTGGAATGGTATTTATAGTTTTAGGTGGTTAGCAATTAGTTGGAAGCTTGAAGAAAGAAACGTGAAGGTGAAAATGAAGTGTAAACCCCTCCAAGTGGCATCAACAAAGCCAAAGGAGCTCTGAGTCAGGAAAGATAACAAAAGTGCATTCCAAGGTGGAAGGGGGAACGAGAGTCATGAATGTATGACTAGGCATATGAATATGAAAGTACATCATTTTAAACCCATGGGATGTGAAACTTATTGTAAAGGGAGTGGGAGGTGTCGATCTTCATGTGACACTAGTTTGGTCACCCAAAGGTGATAATTCCTACAACAAGAGATCCTACTTCGCACACTCTGACCCAAGCACAATCTCCTTCCTTTGTTGGTGTATGATAATTCAATAAATATAAAATATTCTTCATATATTTTATTAATAGTGTATAAACAACACTTTTTTACATTTTTGAAGATCAATATTGATAGTTATTGTCACATTAAAAAATGTTTGATAGACTTAGGTGGTTGTCAAATTCAACCCCTAATTGGAGACGATGTAGTGCAAGCATGTGGGGCGGGTAGACCAAAAAATTGATGTGATCATTACAAATGTTCGCCTAATATTTTTTTCTAAATACAATATTTATATTGATACACATGTTGTTAGGTAGGAAGGTTTTCCGCATTTTCATGGGCTGGTAAATCAATGATCAACCAACACCACATGTGACCACCATAAATATCATTTGCCCCCCCTTGTCCTCCCAGTCCTCTGCTAATAATGATTGTTGGTGCCACTCAAGGGTGTTAACAGGCACCGAAATGATTAGGTAATTCTCCCACTCTCTACCGAGAAATAATTGTTCCTTTGTAATTATGGCTCCTCCTTAATCTCACGACATCAACCTCAATGTTGTTTTTCTCAATTGCATCATTTGTCCACACCACCTCTTCTTCCTTCGAATCCCTCAAGAGTCCATCCTCTACATGGAAGGGAACACCGAGAAGAAGCTCTATGTAACTCTGCCCCCAACTTCAACCTACGATTACATCAATCTCCATCCTTATCCATTTTGCATTAATTGACAAAGTTTGAATCCAAAAAATAAAAGTAAATTGTGCTCCACTATTTGCATGTATAAATATTGAGGAAAAATGAAACTTGCAGTGCAATCCAATAATTATCTCTTGGGTGTCTTCTTCTTCACTACTCTCCCTCCTGTATTAATGGAATTTACTCCCATTCTTTAGAAAAATTATTTACTAAACATCAAAGAAAGACAAACATTAACGTGAATGTGGATTAATATCCTCTTTGAATGCAATGTTCAAGAACACTTCATTGACATGTTAATGTAGTTTGGGTAGAGAGAAAAACATGTAAGAGGTTGTGGAGTCACTACTCTAAAAAATATATAATAGTTAATAAAATTATTAATGATTTTAAGGCTTCATTTTTATTTGGTTTTACATACGCTTAAAAATCCTTTGGCCATACTCAGAAAACAGTTTTCTATGGTTTTTTTTATTTTTTTGGTTTTTCAAAAGAGAATTTGGGATACCACTAAATACCAAAGATACACCTCCGCCATATGTAGGTGTTGTCATGCACTTTATAACACAAGTAAATGTCGGGTCTTAAAAATGAGGAAAATGCCTTGTTCTAAATCTCCCCATTTTGACAAAGGTTGAGAGGATGTTGGCAAAACACGTGGAGTCTAACTTTACACTTGTTTATTGTATGTGCTTGAAAGTTTCTAAGGCCTTTTCAAAAAACCCATTATTGTCATATCCTACAATCATTGCAGTTTGTGAGACCATGTATCTTTTAAGAATTTTATCAAATAACTCACATGCTTCCACATTTGCAAACATATCTGCCACATCACTTGAAACTTAAGCATCTACTGGAACTCCCTTCTTTATAATACTTCAGAGGATTCCATGCCCTGTTTCAAAGCTCCATTTCCAACACAGACTGGTAGCATACTAGTAAAGGTAATTGATCAAATTGGACACTTCTTGGTTGCATTTGGTGAAATAGCATCAATGTTTTATGAAGTGACTTGAATGTTTTCTCGACCACCTCCATGGAAAATAAGAAGAGACAAAGTAGATTCTTCGTCTCCTATACAATGACATTGGGGTTTAGGGAACCCTTGATCATGTACCATATACAACAGTAACAAGTGGATCCATTCCAAACATAGAACCCTTGTTAGTTTGTTGACAAATGGATTCTGTTGTTCATGAATGATAGACTATAAATAAAACGATGACCAAGATTATTTAGATCGATGACCTATAATATTAAATGAATTGTCACCCTCCTTTGTAATGATGTATGTTAGTTGCAACAACCTCAAGTCTAGTTTGAAAATGCCTTCAACCGATTCAAACAACAATCTAGGAAGTAATTCTAGTGGGGCAACTTCCTGGATTATTCTCTGGATCATTAGCGTAATAATAAGTAATGTAAAACTTCTTGTTTGTTGATTATGTATTTATCACCTCATTTTAGAGAGGTCTCTAAGGATATGTATTTTTTTACATCCCTGTAGCATTGGACTTATACTCACTTTTATTTACAACTTCAAACATTATGAAGGGAAAGCACAATATATTCTATGGAACACAATATATGGAAAATAATTATTTTGATGATGGTTTCTAGATAAATCGTTGTCTTTCAGGAAATCAATCCTAGAAAATTAAGCTTCAGCATTGCATTGCTTATGGTGCTCTATATGGAAAAAAATGTTGGAACAATATTAGGTTGCACACCTTAATTATCACTAGGGCCCCAGTCAAGACTATTGGCACCTTCATTGCCAAAAACATATGGAAATATTTTGAATCAGTGAAGCCCCTGTTGCATTGAATTGGCGATGGCTTTCACACTGGGCTCTCTTTCAATTCTTAGAATATATGGTGGTCTCCCATCATCACTGATGATATTCTTCCGCTTGCGGTTTGCTTACGGAAAATACCAGAATCAAAATCCCTCCGGCTTTCTCACAAAGGGATCATACATACCATTCAGGATTTGGTCTCCCACAAGAGACTAGGTTCCATGGCCTGAGCTCAAGAAGAAATTTAATCTTTCCAATTCAGACCTCTCATCTATCTACATAATTCAAGAATTGATGTCAAATGTTATATTCCACAAACTTGGGCTTAAAACCCTAGATGCTTGGTGGTGTGATTGGCAGTGGAATCATGATATTGCCTTTCTCCACTAGAATGCCATGACACCATTTACCAGCTATTGATCCCCATCTCGACTGCCATTTCTAAAATCAACACCTATTGGGGCTTGCATTCTACTTATTCCACTTGGCTTTGCAAGATTTCCCGTCCTTGGAACTCCCTTCTTGATCCTAAATTCAACCATTTTCTTTGGTGCCTTATTTATCAAGGTCTTCCAGTCGGCAAACGTCTAAGTCACATTGGCATCCCCAATCCTAAACTGCCCTTTCTATTCCAAACCTAAATCTTTTAAGAATTTATTTTGGTTTTGCACTCATGTTCAGGCCATTTGATCTTGAATACATTCATTTTTCAACCCTACCACCCTGAATTCTTTCATTGGTGTCTGAATTTTTTTGGTGACTTCAGCCCCTGGCATACTTATATTAATAATCTATGGAATTTTTTTAGAGCTTGTATTTTATTTCATATTTGGAAAGCTCGAAATGCTATGATATTCTAGAATGATCAAACTGTTGCTTTATTTTCCACTAATGACAAAGTGGTTATATTGTTTACTGTGTGCATACAGATTCAAGATCAAGCTGATAAAGTTACCCTGGAGTTCACATCATTTATAGGAGTCACTCTCACACTGGGGGAGTGTGCCATGCATGATGATTCGGGTCCCTCCAGACCCTTTTCCACTGTCACCTTGGCCATCTCTGCCTCAATGGCCGCTGCCACCGAAGCTTGATAGACGTGTCCAATTGGTGTGGTTACGTGGCTTACATTTGTAATCCAAGATGAAGGAGTTCTCAACAATGGAGTATGGCCAAGATCCAAATGTTCTATAACTTAAAGCTATCACAAATGACTTCTAATGCCAAGATCTCTAAATATGAGATATTTTTGTTATGAAAACAAGGTGTAAGGTTGAGAGGGAGGGGTGACCCTTCTATTTATAGTTTTCCAAACGGAAGAGTTTGGAATTTTGGGTGCATGTGGGACTAAATCTCAAAAATAACTTTAGGATTAGATTAGGATAAACATGCTTTAGGATTAGTTAAGCTTGATTTAGGCTAGTTAACTAGGGTTTAGGCTAGTTAAACTTGATTAGCAAGTGATTAGAGATTCATTGAGAGTTGGGAGGGTTCTGGATAACCAATTGTCACTGATATATAGCCTACAAATCTAATAAAAGTGGTCTAGAGAGAACTGGGGAGGTTTTGAATGGTCGAAAGGAGGAATGTTTAGCTAATAAGAGAGATATTAGTCAAACAAGTTGATTATAGGAGGAATATGACCAAGAAGGTGTCGTAAATGGGCATCCGAGAATGGAGCAAAGAAGGGTTGATTAAAGAAATGTCATCAATCAGTTGAATTAGAGGAAATGCTAGGTGTAAGCATATTTTAGGTGTCTACACATGCCATAGCCACTCATCTGTTTTCTCATTTAGATTTGCTGTAATTTTCACTATGTCATTGTACATGTGAAGAGTCATGTCCATGCTCAGCAATAACAACCCCACCAAGCCATGTTTCACTTATCCCTTCTTTTTGAACTATGTTTTTTATTTGTTGGACATAGTTTACAATTGGATCGACACAGGCTTGGAATTTCAAAGTATCTGTGTTTGTCAAATCAAAATTTGTTGATGAATTAGCTCTTTTTGGTGACTGTAAATGCCAGTATTGTTTTGATATATCTATAACTCATTCACATATATGCATATCTTCCAGGTGACTATAGATTCCTATTCAATACAGTTACAATCACAAAATTTTCATACCGAAAACGTGTATATCCACGCTGGATTACAAGATTTTGATGCTTGTTTCTTTCAGTTGTTTCCAACTCAGTTTCAAATTCAAGCAAATCTTTGTGGGTTGTGACTGTATAGTCTATTTTCCAATATATTGGGAGGATTTGAAATATTTCTTGGAATATCAATCAATTAAATTAGGATTAAACCAAGTCATGATGCTCTAATAGTCAAGGAATAGTGTCAATAGATTGTTTACCTTGAGATATATCAGCTTGCCATCCAAGTAGCTCTTCATAAACAACTTCCACTTTCACTAGACTTTCAAGGTCTGTAGGAAAAGATAATAATATATTTCCCTCAAGCCCTTTGTAAGCTATCTCAAGCCTAATTTTGAAATATCCGGATGACACATCAAGCTTAGTCAAATTAAGAGATGAGAAACCATTGAAGTCTCTGTAATCTCCCGACTCTATAATTTCCCGATCCATCTTACCAATTCTTTTTCCTTCCTGACCCGCCCCTATTGGTTAAGCTATCTCCAATCACCACCGCCCCACATGGGATGTGAGGAAAACATCCACTTTATATCATTTCACCTAAAAAGTTAGGCATCTTATTTCAAAACACAAACAAACTTATCATTTCAAACAACCTAGAGCATTTTATAGTATAAGCTATCTTGTTTATATTTTATTCTTATTTATAGTTCACTAAACAAATTAACATAACGCACATCTTGATATTCATCATTTTTGTTATCAACGATCATTTCTTTCATTTTGATTTCCAATCAATAGCTTATCCTTTTATTGTAATGAAATTACTTGTATAATTCAGATCATGAGCAGAAATATAACACCAAATAAGACAATATTCCAGAATAATGATCTCAATATGCAATTATAATAGCTTCGCCACTTCGAGGGGGCAGCCTCTGAATCAGACAATAATACTCAAATACTCCAATGATGATGAAATACTACCTTCAATCCCTTATATATACTATCCATATGTTATGGACATCACTGAGGCCGACCTACTAAGCATGAGAAAGTATAAATGATATAATAAAATGATATGGTAAGCCACAAGTCGTCTACTCATATCCTAATACAAGCAATAGGTTAAGGGCGTAGCATGCCCTTCCCCTTTAAAAGCAACATTGTCCCCAATGTTGAGAAGCTCTAGGTGCTACTGCAGGAATGTCATATCTTCCCATGTTACATCTTCCTTGTCCATATTCTTCCACTTGATCAGGTTCTCAGTAATAACCCGTGTCATCAATCTTTTAGTGCGTGTTTGAAGGATGCATTCAGGTTCCAAGATGAACCTCCCCTCCTCATTGAGCTCAGGTAACATTGTTTGGGTTGATACTCTCTGTCCAATTAATTTCTTCAGGCAAGAAACATGAAATACCGGATGTATTCTGGCTGATTGTGGAAGTTCTAATTTGTATGCTACAATACCAATCTTTTGCAATACTTGATAGGGGCCATAATACTTTGGTGAAATTTTTTTATCCTTTTGTTGTTGTTTCAAAGACATTTTCTTATATGGTTGTAACCGCACAAAAACCCAATCACTGACTTCAAAATGCCTTTCTGTGCGATGTTGATCAGCCTATTGCTTCATGCGGTTTTGTGCCATGACCAAGTTCTCCTTGAGACTAGAGAGAACCTCTTGTTGATACTAAATGTGTTCTTCTACAGCTCTAACCCGTGGTTTTCCTCTCAATGATGATGTGATGGATGGTGGATGGTACCCATAGAGTGCCAAAAAATGAGACATTTTAGATGAAGTATGGAAGGAAGTGTTATACCACCATTCTGCTTGTGGCAACCATTGGACCCATCTTGCTTGTTTATCAGACGTAAAGGAATGGAGATATCCCTCCAAACACTTATTTACAAATTTTGTTTTCCCATTAGACTGGGGATGATAAGAAGAGCTACGAGCTAATTGAGAACTCAAACATGAGAATAAATCAGTCCAAAAATGACTAGTAAATATAGGGTCTCGATCACTTACTATAATATTCGGTGTCCCATGTAGCTTCTAAACTATGTCCATGAAGGTTGTTGCTACTGTGCTTGCAGCAAATGGGTGTGCCAAGGCACAAAAATGAGCATATTTGGTGAGTTTATCCACCATAACCATGATGAAATTTTTCCATCAGATTTAGGCAATCCTGTGATAAATTCCATGGAAACCTCTTCCCACTGTTGGCTAGGAATAGATAGAGGTTGTAGAAGGCCTAGGGATCGAATTGTTTCACCCTTATTTTGTTGAAAAACCATGCATTCTGCCACAAATTTTTGGACATCCCCTTTGAGCCCTTCCCAAAAGAAATCTTGTTTAACTCAATGATAAGTCTTCAAGAATCTAGAGTGCCCCCCCTACTGGAGAAGAGTGAAGCTCAGATAGAATCCTATTTTTAAGAGTGGAGTTCTTACATAGGTATAATCTATCTTTATACCATAAAGCATCCCCTTTCAATACAAATTTTTCTGACATGCTTGGATCATTCTGGATATGATGAATGAGGTTTTTTGTGGTTGGGTCATTTCTCCATTCAGACCTTTCCTCATCTATCCAATCTTCTTGTAATATGGACATGGCACATAACAAGGCTGCAGTTGAGTCATCTTTCCACGACAGTGCATCCGCAACTACATTCTCCTTCCCTTTCTTATAGATAATCTCAAAATCATATCCCAACATCTTGGAGACCCTTTTTTGTTGTTCTTCATATGATAAACACTGCTTCAAGAAGTATTTTAGACTATCATGATCTGTCTTCACTTTAAAGTGTCTTCCTATGAGATATGGTCTCCATTGTTTTACTGCATGAAGTATGGCTAGCATTTCCTTCTCATAAGTCGGCTTGGAAATATTCTTACCTTTGAATTGATGGCTCAAAAAGGCAATAGGAAGACCTTCTTGCATGAGAACTACCCCCATACCCACCCCTGATGCATGACATTCAACAATGAATGTTTTGGAAAAATATGGAGTAGCCAAGACTGGAGTGGTACACATGGCCTCCTTTAGTTGCTCAAATGCTTTGGTTGCATCCTCACTCCAATAGAAGGAGTCCTTCTTTAATAAAGTTGTGAGAGGTGTAGCTATGCTTCCATAATGCCTTACGAATCTTCGGTAATAACCTGTAAGCCCCAAAAATCCTTGTAGATTCTTTAGGGTTTTTGGAACCTTCCACTCCATCAGGGCTTTGATCTTATTAGGATCCACTTTAACCCCTTCATGAGAGACAATGTGACCCAAATATTCAACCTCCTTGAGTCCAAAAGAACACTTAGAGGGCTTTGCATAAAGTTGATGTTGCTCAAGGGTTTCCAAAACCTTATTTACATGATGCAAATGTTCCTCCCATGTTTTGCTATAAATTAATATATCATCAAAAAACACTAAGACAAACTTCCACAGGAATGACTTAAAAATAGAATTCATCAAAATTTGAAATGTAGAAGGTGAATTTGTGAGTCCAAAAGGCATTACCAAGAATTCATAATGGCCTTCATGTGTCCGAAACACGGTTTTATGAACATCCTAATCCTTGATTCTGATTTGGTGGTATCCCAAATGAAAATCAAGCTTTGTAAAATAAACAGCACCATGCAACTCATCAAGCAAATCATCAATAACAGCAATATGAAACTTATCTTTGATTGTGTACTTATTAAGTTCCCTATAATCAAGACACATGCTCCACATGACATCTTTCTTCCGTACCATCACTACTAGAGAAGAATAAGCACTCTGACTATGGCGGATGATTCCTACTTCTAACATCTCTTGTACAATATTCTTGATTTCACTCTTTTGCACATATGGGTACCTATAGGGTCTGATGTTAGGCGGTTGACTTCCTGGTAATAACTGAATAGCATGATCATGATCTCTCTTTGGAGGTAATCCTTTTGGTATATTTTCAAATACAACAGAGTGTGCATCCAACATTGCTTGCATATCTGATGGTATAATGTCCTTAGAATGATGAGCCTCCAATGAAAAGAGTTGTGCCACAAATCCCTCTGCACCCTTTTTTAGCATTTTTTGCATCTGATGAGAACTTACTATTTGTGGAGACTTTGTTCTTAAGCCTCTTAGCTCAAAAGTCCTTCCTTCAGAGTGAAATCGCATGAACAAGTCTTGGAAGTTCATCTCAATGGTTCCCAAAGTGGTAAGCCATTGAACCCCTAACATAATGTTTGTTCCTCCCATATAAATTGCATACATGGGACTATTTAGTATGTAATCTCCCATGGAAAGCTTAATGCTATGGCATTTTCCAGAACAAGTAATAGTACCTCCATCAACAATCATTACTTGACATTTAGGAGTTGGATAAATGAAATAGTTTAGGCGCACTGCTAACTTATGATTGATAAAGTTGTGAGCACTTCCTAAATCAATCAACACTGTGACCCTCTAATTTTTTAGGAATCCAATCACCTTTAGGGTTTGGGGGGTGATAATACCTAAAATTTCATGGCATGAGATTGTTGGTTGAGGATCTCATGACTCCTCCTCTGGCTCAACCAAGACCTTTGACTCTGCATCTTCATTATTCTCTTCATCTTCAATAGGCCCATCAATGTAGAACAACTTCTTTTCAACACATTTATGTCAGGGTCCAACTTTACTGTCACAATTAAAGCATAACCCCTTTTCTCTTTTTTCTTCAATTTGTTGAGGTGTCAATCTAACTGGCTGAGCGAGTGCTAGGGCCAAGGTGTTGCAATCTCTAGTATAAGTGAAATGTTGTCTCGTACTTGAAATAATTTTCTCCTCTTCCCTTCTTGCCATAATCATTGAATTAGAAACCTTTTGAGGATTAAACATACACACCTCATGCTCAATGTGATCCTTAAGACCCCTAAGAAATAGGTCATTCAGATTCTCTTCAATAATATTTTCCACCCGCAGAGAAAGGTTTTGGAAGTGATGAATGTAATCCTTAACAGATCCTATCTGTGTCAACTTTGCTAATTGGCTGAAGTAATTATCTGACACACTAGAACTGTAGTGTAATTGCAACTCTTCAGTGAAGACTGTCCATGTAACATTGAGACCGCTCTTCTTCCTTTGAGCATATAACCATCGATACCAGATGAATTGGTCAGGTTCGAGATACAAAGCTGCCATGGTCACCTTTTGTCCTGATGGAATCTGATGTAGTTCAAAGAAATTATCCATTTGGTTTATCCAATTGGGTGGATCTTTTCCATCAAACTTGTGCATATCCACTTTCGGAAACATAGTACGGGCCTGCAGAGTGCTCGTATTTGGATTGTGCACACTCAAAGAACCACTCTGGCTCATGTGTCTATTATGTTGATATGAGGATCCACCTTGATTGACATAAGTATGATTACCCATCATATGCATACTAAATTTTTTCATGAAATTCTCCAATCTTTTTCCAATCCTATCCACATCTTCTTTACTAGCCACCCTAGATTCGAGGTCTCTGAGGTTAAACTCAAGTTGGCTTATTTTATGGTCTATCAAAGTAAACCCTAACCCTAAGGAATTTGTAGTTATATCTTCTGTCTCCAACTCCTCAACTACTATCTCATCCTTTTCTGGTGTTTTACCCTGAGTGATGGGATTCTTTTTTCCTTTTGTGGAAGGCCCCGCCATGATGCCCCAAAATAATTGGATGTAGGGATCACGGTCAAATTTTAGGGTTTCAGATTTCGATAAGAATTCGGCCAAATATAAAAAAACTTGAAGAAAAAACCCAAAATAATTTTTTTTTTCTTTCTGAAAATGTAACGAATTTGAAAAAATTCCACAATTTGCACCCTAGGGAGCGATTTTATGATAAACACTAAATTTTTAATAACGTTTGCAAAATAAATCAAAAAAGTCTAAAATTTTCAGGAAACCTTACTTGAAATGTTTCACAACTCTGGTAAAAATATATCCCACCAATTCTCTTTGGTTCACAATATATGGCGGAAACAAAAAAATAGGGTTTTTTACCTTAATTTTGGCTCAAATTGCAGCTCTAATACCACTTGTAATGAAATTACTTGTATAATTCAGATCATGAGCAGAAATATAACACCAAATAACACAATATTCCAGAATAATGATCTCAATATGCAATTATAATAGCTTCACCACTTCAAGGGGACAACCTCCAAACCATAGAATAATACTCAAATACTCCAATGATGATGAAATACTACCTACAATCCCCTATATATACTATTCATATGTTATGGCCATCACTGAGGCCGACCTACTAAGCATGAGAAAGTATATATGATATAATAAAATGATATGGTAAGCCACAAGCTGGCTACTCATATCCTAATACAAGAAATACGTTAAGGGCGTAGCATTTATAGATTATTTTTATAGTTTTTATTTTGTTTCGTCATTTTATAGTTCATATCGTAGTTTATCTATAGTTTAATTCATAGTTCCTCATTTTTATTTAATAGTTTTTTCATCGTTATTTCAAAGTTTAGTTTATATTCTAGTTGATTAGTTTTCATATCTTGTACATTATAAGTACATACGAACGTCGAACTAATTTTCATAAAATTAATTTTCTGTGTGTAGGGATTTCTTTTACATACAAATATTAGAACATTTTTGTATTTTCATTCTTGTAGCTTTTTAACCCATGTCCACTAATTGTCTTATTTGATTTTGCAGGTAAATTTAACAACCTTGCAGCCATTAAATGACGCCATTAAAGACCATTTTGCAAAACATAAAAAACATCATTTTCACTGGCCTCGTCTACAACTCTAAACGGTGCCATTTCAGGGTGCCCGGACGTTCCTAGACACTAATTGGCACTTTCAAAATACATCACTATCACACACACTTAAATAACCAGGAAAACCAATTCTCCGGGTATTCCTCATTTGTTTTAATTTCTCTTTTCTGTAATGAATTTTCCCTTTCCTGAGTGTGTGTTTGCATTGAATATTACATTTCATTTTGGTCTAAAACAAACCTTGTGCATCTCTGCTTGCTTACATAGCCTAAGTAAGGGATTTAACTCTCTGCATTTCACTTATCACACACTACCTGAGACTGCACAAACATAATTAACAGATCAAAACATTCCTTTCACCTGGTTAACTGATTGGGGACTTAAACTCCCAATAGGAAACCATCTCAAACATCTTCCAATCCAAAACTACCTGAAACCACTCTTAAAATCATTTAGGCACCTTCATTACCTACTTTTCTTTTCTATTCGCATCCTCTAAATTAAACGTGATGATAAAAAATATTCTGCTTTATTTTTTTGTCAACAACATACATAAACAGATGTTTCTCTATTTCACACCTACTGTCACTCTCTCCTCAAATCGAGACAAACAAACAATATTCTCTATCCAATGATATTACTTCTTCTGATGATCTCACCTGACAGGATTATAAACTCAAAACCACATCATCAGTCACCCAACCTCCTATCTCCATGGTCTCACCTCATGAGAACCATGTCATCCAAGATTCTCCCCACCCTTACACCAACCCTCATATCCCTCGTCAAGCCAGTCTTCCAAAATCGATCACACCACCATCTCCCACTCCTTTAGATACACTCGGATCTCCTCTTAACCCCATATATAACTTCTTAATCTGAAAATCTCCTATAATTTCTCAATCCTCCCAATCTCCAAAATTGGTGGATCACATTCCACCCACATCCAATTTTGACAATTCCATTAATAGGCATGTCCAACCATCTCAAAATCTTAACACACATATCCCCGCTTATCATCATGCCCCTATTGTCCAAATTCAGCCTATGCAACAATCCCAACCTATGAAAAATGTTAGTCCTTGCCAATCAGCTTCCCAAACTTCCACATATCCACAAATTAATCAATTTTCTTATCAAAACCATTCCCAAAACATCCTATCCATAAAATTATCAACCACCTTATCATACACTTCCCCAATTACCCACACACACCCACAAACACATCATTCACCTTATCAAACTACTTTTCAAACCACACAGCCAATCCAATCTCAACCTTACAATACCTCGAGTGATTCAATGCATGCCTTAATGAATCAGTTAGCTAGTTTAGAAACCCTTACCGTAACATCCAAGAACACTTTATCCTATGAAAAAATCTGTAATGAACCGATTCATCCATCGTTTCCAATCAAGCCATACCATCCTCATTGGAAACTTCCTACATTTAATAAGTTCAACAACAAGGAAGATCCCTAACAACATCTCCTTATATTTAAACATGCATGTTGTCTTATTGCACATGATCATGATCTACTTCTTCACACTTTCCCCATGTCTTTGTCTGGCCCCGAGTTGGACTGGTACAAAAGTATCTAGTGACATTCTTTATTCTCTTTCACTCAACTTGCACAGTTGTTCTTAGAACACTTTTTTTATTAATGTCACAAGCAAAACCACTATCGTTGATCTATATACCATTCGACAATATGAAAATGAGCCCATTGCCGAATTCATCGCACGATGGCATGATGTTATAAACCAACGATCCTTCATTATCCCGCAAACCGAACTCATCGACTTATTCTCGCATGTCGTGTGCAAAACATATATCATCCACTTTGTAAATCCAATCATTCCAAAACCTTTGATGAAACTTTCATAATGGATTGCAAGCTCGAAACCCATGCCATTGAATAGGGTCATCTTAAACTAAGTTTAATTAAATCAAAATTTTAATGCACTAAACCATTCACACATAATGATGAGTTTAAGGTTGTGTGCCAACACTATGGTCATTGAACCCTCATCCTCATCTACATCAAGCACATGGTCTCAACAACGATCTCCCCAATCAACATCCAACTACACTCCCTTAGAGAGAATCATGTAGTTATGTATTTGATAAGTTGATGAGCGTAAACTCCATCCAACTTCCTCCCATACGACCCGTGGATAACTCACAAGCCAAGACTATTTGGTATCACGAATCCCACTATTGTAAATATCATCAAGTTAAAGGTAACGACATTGAGAGAGGTCATTCCTTCAAAGATCATGTCCAACAACTCATAAATCAAGGGGATATCCAAATTGATACTTCAACTATGCAAACTAATCAACCACCAACAAATCAAGCCACACTCTTTACATCTCAACTATCAAATGCTTGTATAGTTGACACTGTCAATCAAGATCCCATCTTATTACCAACTCTGCATGTCCCTACAGTGGACATTATTCCCATTCCTTATGTGGAACCTGTCACACCTACATCAACTTTCACTACCTATCCTGAACCTACACCTTCTCCTGTCCTTATGACATCCACATCGAATTCAACTATACCATCCATTTTCGCCACTTCAAATACACCCCAATCTACCACATTAGATTCCTACTTAGCACCCATTTCAGCCCCACTCATATCCACCCATAATCCTACGTCTCTCACACCTATTCATTCACTAGCATCTTCATCAAATACACCTGTTACTACACCTATATTGCTCACAAACCATCCTAATAAAACTCAGTTCTACTACATGCACCATTGCAACCCCACATTCGATGTCAACTCCTTTAGCAAACATATCATTCTTACCCCTTGAAGAATTTAGGTAACAACCAGTCCCTTCTACTTCTACAGCCAAAAAATGTTCATGAATTTTTTACATTACCCATGATGTCTACTCCATCGATCATCACATCACCCACATCTCCACATATCCCAAATATTCCTACATCTTTATCTATGCCAATGACCCCTATATCTATCATAACAAAAAAATACACCTATCCTTACCTTGACATCTTTACCTCTATCTTTTCCCATGGCCACATCACCCAGTCTAACCCCAATATTTTTTACCTAATCCTTCTATCACACTAACCTAATCCTCTCGATCTGTAAGATACCCTTTGGAACATCTACTGAACCAACACATCCACCTAAATCAAATAAAGATGATTTACCTTCTCCCTCTACAAAATCAACTCTTCCCATGCCAAAGCTGAAACAATCCACATCTCACATAGATATCATTAATCGTATCATACAAACACCTATATCTCCATTAATGTCCTCATCTTGTTTTAGGACATTTTCTCCATTAATAACCACACACCCGCTATCAAATCCTCATGTTGAAATTATAATCATTCTTGCTAGAGGTCAATCTTCTCAGTTGAAGTCTAAGGCTCAGGGAAAACATTCCCGACAGTCTTTTGCACATCCTCGGAAACAATCAGGTTTTCGCCCTTCTCAACAATCCAATGCCACAACATCTATTTTAGGATCAGTCTTTCCATCTACAACATCTTGCAATAATCAATCCACATCCAAACAATACCATCCTTCAACCAAATTTGATTTTTCCTCCAAAACACGAAGTTCACCTATCCAATCTAAATCCACTTTTTTCTCCTAACTCCAAGCTGATATATCCTATCAAAACCCGCAAGAGTTACCTTCTTCATGACACTTCAATGGGGTCTTACGCAGATATCTTTCAAACATTTAACTCGAATATCTGCCATCGCACTTCCTCCCATTAAAGCCTTTAATCCCTATTGTCCCAAGCCATCATGGTTCAATCCTAATTACATTTGTGCTTATCATCGTACCTCAGGCCATGAAATCAAACATTGTAAGGCATTTAGGTCAATCATCTACAATCTTATAAGAGAAAGATGATTTCCTCATTCAAGGGAAAGTTCCTTCTCCATCTACATTGGATCCAATTCATATCCCATCTTTCGGGTCTCCCACAATTCCTTCATCCACATTATCCCTTAACATCCCTCCTACACACGAAATTCCTCCTAAGGAATGTCCTCCATTATTCGTCAATACCACTTATATTACTAAGTACACTTGTGGTCTCTGATCGTTTACCTTGTCCAAATCTAAAACAATCTCATCTAAACTCTTTTGACATATTTTAACTCCTTCACATTTAACTTATTGGGGGAACAACCTTCCCTCGCCCTTGAGTAGCTCATCCGTACAACTCCCTTGTTACTAGGAGACTTCACTTTTTTGACATTGTTTTGTCTACCTCCTTCACATTCATCCAATCTAAACTATTTATGCCAAATGCCCACTCATTTTAAGTCTACCATTGTGGCCATATTTATGCCTCTTTTGGGGTATCATATTTTTCATTGAAGTCCTCTTTTGAGGCCATGTTTGTCTCTCCATTGAGAGACCTTTTTTCTCGAATTCCCACTAGTGTGGCCATATTTGCGTCTCTTTTAGGGCACCATCTATTTCATCAAATTCCATCATTGTGGCTATATTTGTGTCTCTTTTGCGACACCATTTATTTCATCAAGTCCTCCTTTGAGGCCATGACTTTTCCTTCCATATTATGTCTCTCTTGGCATCATTTAGTTTCATCTAAATCCACCATTGTGGTCACATGTTCATTTCCTTCAGGACATAGTTTTATTTCTTACTTGTCTATCATCTCATCTTGTTGTAACTTAACGCCTTCTTTCTCTTGGTGGTAAACTAGAGATGTAACCTCTTAATGCATTACACTTGCGACCAGTCTACTGTTAGCATATCTACCAATGAGCACTTAGTTACATCCTTAGATTATTCTGACATCCTTAGCCCCTTCCATTTGCCATTGTAATGATATGAATTATGTGGTCCGCCTTCACTACTTTGATGTGACCTCGTAACCATTACATCCATCACCTTCTCATTCTCATATTGCAACCATGTGAATGTTCTAGGGTGTCTCTTGTACATTCCTTATCCCCTCCTAAGTGGTTTACTTAGCTATTCCTAGATCTGCCCCATGTGAAGCTCAAATTCATGTATGTAAAAGGCAAAATCAAAGTTATCAAAAATAGACTAATCCCTCGAAGGACAGTTTTTCATGCAAAAAAAAACATACAAATCAAAATCAAAAGAGATAGACCGATCCCTTGAAGGATGGCTATCATATTATTCTTATCATCCATATTATGTATAAATTAGACCATACCCTCGAAGGATGGATACTCTGTTATTATGGCATATGGAAGGTTTTCCACATTGATCAGCCTTCCTTTTTCAACATTTTCAGTTTCTGCTATTGTTCTTTCCTTTTCCCAGAGCTGGGGCATAGACTTAAGAAACACCACCTTTGGAGATCCCTCTTCCCATGTATAAGTCACATCTTTGATCCCTTTGTCATGTCAACATTAGATTACGAGCATATTTCATCTATATTTCCTTCATGATATTTTGGTATAACTAACTATCGTTGGTTATGTATTATTACCAGCTATCGGCACCAAGTGCAATCCCTTGAGTGGTAACCCTTTCTTGTTTATCTCCAATCCAATTCGAAACATAGTTTCCCTGTACTCCCTTGCTACAGCTATGTTCTATTCATCTCATCCAAATCATCTTTTATAAAAATCACATCAAATTTCATACTATGAATTTTATATCTATCCATCATCTCGAATGTGTTTGCAAATACACTTTTCGGTTTACAAATTCTACTTGATCACCGTTGCAATTTGTGAATCCTACTTGATGATCCTTCTCAAGGAAAGTTTGTTATTCTGCAGCTCCTTATCTCTCAACATGTTCAACAACATCTTTGATCCATTTCTCCTCACTCTCCATTTCCACTCATCACCATTTGTCTCCACATCATCCTTCTCACCTTTCTATCCCCTTGCATGACGTCAGATATCTTACTTATCTTTCCTCTTGAATTTCCCTTTTACTCTTCTACTTTCAGTTTGACAATCTTACTTAATCATCCATATAGCCAACAAATCTTAGCTAAGGTATATCTTCTTCCTTAGATCCTCCCACTGTAGAATCTTTTCCAACATTTCCTCTTTCAATAGACAATAATCACCACCACAAACGTCTTTCCACTCCTCCTTTTCTAATTAACACTCTTGCATCATCACTCCCACCACGTGTGAATCCCAATTAAGGATTTCCCGTACACTCTCCATCTACACTGCATATGTTCCTCCACCCACTCATGTCACAATCCTTTGTTTCCTTATTATCACTTTGATATCACCTCCTTTCATCTCTTGTTCCATTTTAATATACGCTACTCAATATTTTCATCATCCTTCTTTTTCTTCGGCTTGGCGATCCTGCTTAACCATCTCAGTCACAGGGAAATCTTACTTAAGAGTTCCTCTTAAGAAGGGTTTGTCATCTGACCCTCTCACCTCCCATCATATCTTCCTCATCTTATGTATCCCTCCTCTCATCGTACTCATCCACTCCAACCAACCCTTCCACACCTCTATCCAATATAATGTTGTCTTTCCCCTTCATTATTGTCACTGCCGGTTTGGTGATCTTACTTAAATCCTCTTGCGGCATGTCGATCTTACTTAAGAGTCCTTTTTAAGCATGATCAGTCATCCTGCACTTGCCCATTACCCCACATTCTCTCCATCTACATTTTCTCATCATTCTCTAACATCACATCCTCTCACCTCCCCTTCCATTCACGCAAACACCACTTCCTCCTTGCCTTATTTTCATCTCCATCATCCGGTCATTTTTGCACCCCACCAAGAACAAGGGAACCTCATGCATGCTTGGCCTATCACCCAGCGGGTGCTGGGTGCTCACCTGAGGTGCGCGAGAGGGAGCCGAGTCTCTCTTTTATGTGAGTTCAGTGGAAGGCATAATTCATGATTCTGACTTAGTGATTTAACAGACATGAAGAAGCTATAGAGCTCAGGATGGCTTCTACACCCCTTCAGTCATAATAGAAACAAAAGCGCGCAACAAAATTAATAGAACTAAGAAGTTGTAAATCCAAATATACTAATCATTCAAGTAAGGTCCATGATTATACAAGATCAAAAGCAGAGTGGAAACATGCAGATAATACATGAAGGAGATCTTAATATAAACATAGTGGTAACCTTATCATATTCATTCATAGTCTTACTACAAAGCATCACAGAGAGGTAGACCATAGTCATGCGCCATATCTGGATCCATACATGTATACTCACAAAATAAAATTTTCATTCCCCATTTCCCCATTACATCCTTCCTACAATCATCTACCCATTTATCCCATAGTTCTCGTAGTAATTCTGTAGAGCTCCGCTACCTCACTTGTGTCTCTGTTCTTTGCCAAGGGCACGCGCATATAAATAGGCATCTGAGCTCTAACAAACTCCTCTGCAACCTCAGATCTGGCCCCAAGTGTCAAGGTGTGGGTCACCCCAGGTGCATGCCTCTCCATGTCATGATTAGCTTTTTGGATCTTCCTATCGCAAGGTATATTCCTTCCAGGACACCCTGTCGCCAGGCTGGAACCTTATCCAAATGGAACACGTTCTTCATGTGTTCTGTCCAAAAGGCCGAAAATGGCTAAGTCCTGAATTGTTCTTCATGTGCGCATGTCCTTGGTTCTCCAAGAACCCCTTTTGAATCTTACCCTTGCGTGCCTTCACTTGCGCGCTTCCTCCGGCCATGTGCGCGCCTATGTGCCTTTAAGATTTGGAAGCTATATTAGGGGCCCAACATTACCCCACACTTCACCTGTTCTCCACCCTCGGGAACCTTCTCAAAGAATGCAGTACAAAAATGCAAGGCCTTGCCTTGGAAAATAATGGAGGGAAAGAATAAAGAATGGGGGGAGAGGAAGAGAAAGAATAGAAGGAAAAATTGCCTAAAGAAGCAGAAGGGGAAAATTCTACCGTAGGTCGGCCTCCAGCGTATCCCACGCACTGACCTCATCCTGTGCCCTTTTGCAAAGGTTTCCAACCAATGCGCTCACCTCATCGAAGGTTAACCCTTCCCCCTTTGTGGTGATGGTCTCCACCATGGTTTCCAGTTCCTTCACAAGATCCTCCAAGGCATCCATCTTCCTTGTAATGGTCTTGTAGAGTTCTTTAAGCCGTGTTTTGATTGAGACCTGAAGGGCCTCAATAGCTTCAGATTTTCTTTCTACCTCGGCTAAAATATTTTCTCGTTCTGCTCTATTGCCTTTGTTCTTCTCCCTGAAGTCTTTTAGCTTGGCCTCGTTGTCTGCAAGTAGCATGCCTGTCACCTTGTCCTGATCCATGCAGTGGTCGTAGGTGACCCCTGCGGTTTGTGCAGCTACTCTTACATCAGCCAAGGACCTTATTGTATTCAGCTATGAGCGTGATTACCTTCAGCTTATCCTCCTTCTCCAAACATGCAGCTATATCCTCTGCCGACTCCAAGGCCAAAGGCTACCTTTCCATGGTGAGGATCTGAGTCAAGTCCTCAAGGCATTCCAGGGAGGAACCATACTTTTGCACGGGAGGGTTAAGGTCTGGGTGCTTCGTGATAATAGCCTGGGAGATGAGCTCCACCTTCTTGGAGACTTCACGCACTTTAGCTTTCTCCTCCTGTAACTCCCGTTGTAGTTGAGCATTGATCAGCTTTTCAAGGCTGAGTTCCTTTGTCAGCTTAACTACTTCTTCCTTCCTCTTTTCCAACAGGTCCTCCAAGGCTTTAATCTTGTCATTTCTGCAGAAGAGCCTTGCCTCTACCTCCACGGAGACCTTGTTGAGTGCATTACACACTTTCTCATCTAACAAGTGTTGTGCATTTATGAGGGGGTTGACCCCCTTTGTCTCAGAGAGCTCCAGTATTGCCTCTTGGTTAACTTCGAATTCAGGCTCATCAATGTGGGAGTCGAATGCCCACGATAGCATTTTCCTCGTGCGTGGGTATCCACCCTCAGGATCGAAGGACTCCATGGTGGTGAGCTCCTTAGTGGGCATGGTACTCTGGAAGCACACGTGCAAAACTTTGTTAGGGTCATTAGCATACCCCATCACCGATCTTCCTTCCTCCCATGCATTTACTTCCCATGTGCACACCCTTTGGAACAGTCACTGAAAGAGTTGGGCCTTTTGTGCTACTTCCACTCTTCTCCCTTTGTTCTTTCTTGAACTCACCAAGCACGAGCTCTCACGTTGTGCCCCAACTCCTCATCGACCAAGGCATCAATCATCTTTTCCACCTCCCTTGTCACTTTTTCATCTATCTCCTCCTGGGTGAGCTTGGGCATTTCTTGCTCCTTGGTGCTTGCCCCTTCACTCCTTTCTTCACTCTGCGAGTCCTCCTCCTCCCCCTGGGTGCTCTTCCTCCATGCAAAGATGAATGCATCAATGTCTTCCTCTCCTCCCTCCCCTGAGTCATCTATACTTATCCTCCCTTGGGTCACCTCCAGCTCTTCTCCTTCGCCAACATTCTTCTTGCCTAAAAAGGTGCTTGTGCCTTCGGTCTTCTCTACCTTCTCTTCTTCTTCTTCTGCTGAAGACTCCGGCTCGGGAGATGTGGTCTTCTCTTCATCTGAGGGCTCCTCAGGAGATGGTGGCTTTACCGGTTCTGGGGTCTTCTCCCTAACTACCGTCCTCTTCTTCTTCCAGACGTAGGTGCTTGGCCCCACGGTACCTACATCCTGCTCCTCCACCTGCCCTCTGTTCCTCTTTCTCTTCTCTCTCCTTACACTTTGGCATGGGCTTCTTTCTTACCAATAGGGTCATCTGGGATGGATATCTCATTCTCCATGTATGCACCCTTTTCAAACTTTGGCCTTATGCATAGGTAGATCCTGGCAGCATCACTCTCAGCAATAGGTAAGGTCATGGGCCTTACAATGTGCACATCTTGCGATACGTATCTTTCAACGTACACACATGCTTCCCTGGGTAGACCAGCTTCTTTCTCATTTCCCTGTGTTCACTGTCAAGGGTGGACAGGTCAAGGTTTAATTTCTTTGACTCCTTGTACCTGTTCACTCCCACCTAGAAAAATTGGGTAGTAAATGAGAAGGGGAGTTTGCACCAGGGACTCCAACTGCCATCCACCAAGATGAATCTGCCAATGCAGAAGTGCTGGTATACCATGAACTCTACTTCTCCTTCAGTTGCCATGGGGAGTTGTTCTGGGATCCACCATTCAGCCCCGAATGCATTCCTGAGGCACGTATACCATTTATCCAAGCATGCCTTGTGCACCCCTATCATTGATTCACATGTATACTTCTGGAACCTCTCCGCAGGTGAAGGGTCTTCATCAGGGTACTCCCATACGAACTTGTCAGATGCATCTGACACCCCGACTTCTGAGAACACAATTGTTAACAGGATGTTCCCAAATAATATCTTTCCTCCCTTCTCCATGCTTGCTTATGATCTCATCTGCTATGTACTGGGAGATGTTGTACACGGTGCCTTCCACGACCTTCCTGTAGACATTCAGCCAGGGCTTGCTCACCTGGGTCCACCTCTCTTGTCCATTCAGCTTGGAAACAAGGTGTGTGGCCATCTTCATCACCAGATCACTGATATCCGTGATGTCATAGTACCTTGATCCCTTCTTATATTCCTGGGATGCAATGGTTTCTTTAATTACCTCCTCATCCTAGGAGGTCATCTAGGAGCGCATCCCCTTTACAGCTTAGGCCTGTAAAGTGTGAAATTAGTTGGGGAGTTATGCACATTTTTGCACCCTGTGAAGTAGAAGAAGTCTTCGTGCACACATGCATCATCAGCCACTGGTACAAGCGCTCAGGCTTCCCAAAATATGGTAACTCGTAAAGCTGGAGAAGCCCTGCCTTCTCCATTTTCACCTTGACTATGTCACTGTAGATTGGCATCCCATCAGGTGTTCATTTATTTGTAGGGTGCACCAGCTCCAGTGCCATTTCCTTCGCGATTGTGCTTGATCGGTGATTGTAGTCAATCACGGGCATCTGTCTGATGTGGGACTCCCACTCTTGCCCCAGCAAAACCCCATCCAGGTATTACATTTCTGAGTACCATTCTTCATTGGTATCCAAGGGGATTTCTTCTTCTTTCTTCTTTCCTTTTCCCTTACCCTTTCCCCTCTTGGATTGTACTGCAGGTTTATCAACTGGTTTTGTGGCTGTCATTTTACCCCTTGCTTTCATTCCCAGGTTAACTTGTGATTTTGTTTGAACATTTTCCCCACGCGCCCCTGTGCCCTAAAACACAAACCCTAATCTCAGAATTTTCTCCTTCGATCACGGTGCTTCTTCACAATGTTCCTCACACCCGTGAATCACTTCTGCACTAGTTTGTAGATCTAACGGACTGGTTGCGCTTAAGTTTTTGGGATTTTCCTTCACACGAGTCAGTCTTTGAAACCCTAGCTCTTGAAAGAAAATCACTCTTCTTGTTTTCACAAAGTAAAATAATGAAATGCCCACTCTTGTATTTATAGCTTTTCCCACTTTTATGCATTTAAGGCTAGGCTACCTACCACCGTACGACAATGTTTAATGTGGCATTTTTCAAACAAACCTGACTTCAGCGCTTTTCCTTACGTGCCAAATCCTTGCACGAAAACTTTTTCCACCGAAAACTGTCATGTGCCCAATCCTTGCGCAAAAATTTTTCCAACCTTCTGGTGTGCAAATAATCCATCTTGACAGAAGACTCTTGTGTGCATGTTACCACCGCCAAAGGCACCTCTTCTATCCTCATGATTCTTTCTTTCACCTACCTCGTGTTTTTGCACTTTTTCTCCTTTGTACGTGGATTTCCAATGTAACCTTATCTTGCCACCATCTGCCTTCTTTTCTCCTAATGCATCTTTTCAACAGGGCCAATTCAAATGGTCTACCAACCCAATCCTCCTATAGAATAACTCCATGCCTCTCTTTATCACCTCACCCCACACTAAAATGAGGTGCGGTCCTCTGCGCATTCATAAGTCAAAAAGTAATAAGGTTACCGGTGCCCAAGGTGCAAAACCAAACAACAACGCGAAAGGGAAATACAAGAAAGGAAAAGCATAAAAGGAAATTCTAAGCTAACTGGAAAAACTACCTTATTTACAAACACCAAGAAGCATTATTTATAGTAGGGCTTCAGCCTACTCCCATTGAAGTGTCCAGGTAATTTTGTTCCATCCAGCGCTTGTAACTGGCACGCGCCTGAATCAAGGATGTATGAAATTACATAAGGACCCAACCAATGCACCTTCAACTTTCCAGGATGGCGTAGAAATTTTGAATCATATAGCAATACCATCTGGCCAACCTCAAACTATTTGTTCTTAATGTGGCGGTCATGCCATGCCTTTTGCTTAGCTTTTTCAGTTGTTTGGCTCCATCTTGCTAGTGAGCGCCTTTCATCCAACTTTATCAATTCATCAATTCTTTCTTCCAGCGCTTGCTCATCATCCAACCCTCCTGCATGTGCTATACGTAGAGATGGTAGCATGAATTCCACCAGAAAAATAGCCTCCATGCCAAACACCAGTTGAAATGGTGTGGCCTTGTTCAACCTTTTATACGTTGTTCTGTATGCCCAAAGAACTGTTGATACCTTTTCATCCCAATCCTGCCTACCCACATCACATATCTTAGTCAATGTGTGACTAAGGATTTTGTTAAATGCCTCTGCAGTTCCATTTTCCTGAGGGTGATAAGGGGTAGTCTTATGATGGGCTACCATGAATTCTGCCAATAGAATCCTGATGGTTTCATTTAAGAAGTGAGTGCCCCTATCACTTGTTAAACTTAATGGGCACCCATACCTACTTATAATGTTCTCCCATAAAAATCTAGCAGTCGTGGCTGCGGTGCAATCCTTAGTGGGCGTGGCCTCTACCCACCTTGTCAGATAATCAGTACAGGTAATAATATACCGTGAGTTAGTCCTTCGCGCAGCTGGTGAGATTGGTCTGACAAAATCTATTGCCCATTTTTCAAAAGGTTCCACGCTGGCGATGGGGTGCAAGGGCATCTCATCCCTTCTTCCAGGTTTTCCAAGGCACTGGCAGTGGTCACAGGCCTTACAAAACTCAATGCAATCCTGGTGAATCGTCTCCCACCATAGTCTGGTGACTAGGATCTTGCATGCAGTTGCATTCCCCACATAGTGTCCTCCAGCAATCCCACCATGGGCTTCTTCTATTATAGCTATGTGCTCATGTTCTAATACACACCGGTGCAAAACCTCATCACGGCCCATTTTATACAAATCCCCATTGATCAACATGAAGGGTGTGGTGCGTATGGCTAACCTTTTCCTTTCCAGAGCATTCATCCCTTCGGGTGCCACACCTTCCTTGAGAAAAATAACAATGTCTTCTAATTCTGAGGGTGCGCGCCGCAACCTGAATAGTTGTGCATCTGGCATGGTTTCCTCGATACTCTGCATGCATCCTCTCCCGAATCAATCCTAGATAAATGATCCGGCCCACAATTGTTCTTTCCCCTAGTTTTACCACCACTTTGAATTCAAATTCCTGAAATAAAAGTACCCAACGACATATGCGCCCTTGTAATACTACTTTGTTTACTAGATACTTCAAGGCCATATGGTCAGTGTAGAATATGAAGGGAGTCCAAGCAGATATTGTCTAAATTTGTGGAGTGCGTAGATCATTGACAATGCCTCACGCTCGGTCATTGTATAATTCTGTTCTACTGGTGTCAACTTCCTACTTGCAAAACACAAGGGATGATCAACAATCCCCTCTCCTGGTTGAGCAAGAATGGCTCCCATTGTTGTACCAGAGGCATCCACGTGGACATGGAAAGGTTTATCCCATGATGGGAATCATAGAATAGGTGCGGTGATAAGCCTTTCTTTTAGAGTGTCAAATGCCCTCTGCTGCGCCTCTCCCCACTGAAAGGCACTCTTATGTCTGAGCAATATTTCCAAAGGCGTGGTGATCTTGGCGTATCCCTTAATGAACTTTCTGTAGTACCCAGTGTGTCCAAGAAATCCACACATGGTGCTTTGGCTGGTAGGCTCCCCTAACCCCACAATAACTGTAACTTTCACGGGATCCACCAGTAAGCCCTCTTTGCATATGATATGCCCCAACAAATGTTCCAAAAGGAGTTGCAAAGATACATTTCTTGATGTTGAGGGAAATCCTCAACTGCCAACATCTTTCAAACATCAATCTCAAGTTATCACAATGGTCCCTTACCAATCCATACACTGTCCAATCATCCAAATACACTTGAAGGAACTTGTGGATGAAGTCCTTAAATGCTTGTACCACTATGCGTGAAAATACAGTGGGTGCATTCCTCAATCCAAAGGGCATGACCGTGTATGCAAAGCTTCCCCACTCGGTGGTGAAAGTTGTCTTTTCTTGGTCTTCCTTGGCAATCCTTACTTGGTGATATCCTGAGAATCCATCCGTAAAGGAATAGACCTCATGCCCAGCAACTCCTTCCAAAATCTCTTCAGTGAAGGGGGTGGGAAAAGGATCTATGATACAAACAATGTTCAATTCCCTATAATCCACACATATCCTAATCCACCCATCCTTCTTTATGTTGATCACCATTGGACTTATCCATTCTGATTCCTCCACAAGCCTCAATGATACCGGATGCTATCATTTTGTCTAGCTCTTCTTTAACCCTTACGCGCATGTTGGGATTCATCCTGTAAGGCCTCTTCCTGACCGGGCATGCACCATATTTCAACTTTATCCTCATTTCCCCCAATGAATGGTGGATGCCTTTCAACTCATGGTATCCACATGGGAATAAATCCTCAAATTTGTGCAAGAGATCGATGATCTTTGATACTTCCTTGTCTGACCAGTAGTCCCCAATGATAGCTTCCTTGGGCTCCTTCTCTGAGCTGATGTTAACTTTCTTGGTTTTGAGTGGTTCATGATATGTGCACACATGCATCCACACTGTCAACTACTTCATGTGCTCCAACCGAATGGTTGACATTCAGGCTTTCCATCTCCTCTCCATCAATAACGTATACCATCTTTCCTTTCTCCTTTTCAGCACACGCGCGCTCGAATTGTAGGTCTTCTGGTTCCTCCTCTTCGAACCGTGCTTCCAAGCTAGGTCCACCAAGTAAGTTTACTAATCTATCTTCTACCATGGTGCAATCCCCCAGAGTGAGGCACTTGATAGTCTGCAATGCCTCATCAACTGGTTGCTTGGTACTTCGGTACTCGAATGTGTGAACCAGGTCAGCCGCTAACTCCTGCCAATTTCCCATCTGGCGGTGAGTTTCAGAATGGATGTACCAGGTGCACGCACATCCTTGTAGTGTTGAATACAACTTGTGCACCCAAAGGGAGGGTGGTAAAGCTTCCGTGCCTTCTCCCCAGACCCTCTCACATGCCTGAATGTGGGAAGAGGTGGGTCCATTGCCATTGTAATCCTTGATAGCGGTGGGTATGTTTCTCTTCAAGAATCAGACAGTGAGCACAATTCTAACTTCATGCCATTCCAACAAGTTTTCACTATGCGCAGCCCACCACCTCACTGTTGTGCCTATCAAAACATAACCTAGCATACCTCGTCACTCGTCCTCCCTCCATTGAGCTTCCATTTCTCTCAAAAAGACCTCAGGGTATGCATCCCCAGAATACTTGGTTATTGCCTTTCCTCCCAGGTGCCGAACTATACACATCATGGTTACCTTGGTCACTGATCCTTTCAGATGTCACCCAATCAATTCATAAGTCCCATGTGCCCAATTATCACATGTTATACTGGTAGTATCACTGACAGATTGAGCATCATCAAACTGGATGACTCCTTCTGTAGGGTGGATGGTCTCTGGATCTCTTATGGAGCACACATATATTCTATCTAGGACCTCCTCTCCAAGGGGTTCAGTATAGGGGTGGACTTCCCATCAGCAAGTGGTATAATCACCCTCTCTTCCTTGTTTTCAAAGCTTATGTACCCCTTGTTAAACTGGAGATCTGCATTATTCTTATAACACCACGGGTGCCCAAGTAAAGCTGGGAAATTATCTACCTCGGCAAGCACCAAGACTTCAAAATCCCCAGTGAACCTAGTCCCCTGAATGGTAATGGTCACATCCTTCAAGACACCTATGGGCATTGCCTTTGTCTTATTTTCCATATACAACACATTTGAAGATGGCTGTAATGTAGGTCTTCCCATTTGATGCCAGGCATCCAGAGTGAGAACATTAACCTCTGCACCTGTGTCAATGAGGATGTTGCTAAGCAACCATCCATCCACTACTGCGTTCAAGGTAATCTCTTTGTCATAATCAAGGCTGTGAGGTGGGAGGTTTGCATGCAGGATCTACCTTTCATGCTCTTCCCCGGCGTGTGGTACCTTTTCTCTCAACCATGCTCCTAGTAGGGGAATAACATTCTCCTACCTCAGCAGTTTACACACCTCCTTAACCTCATCCAAGTCATCCTTTGGTGCTTCTACTGGTCTTCTTTGCTCATCTTTTCTAGTTTTCTCTTTTAAGCATTGGATCTCCCCTTGTAAGCTTTGAATTACGTCCATGGTTTCCTGGTAGACTTCTTTCTGGTGAGCCGGGTTTGGATACTTCCCATGTACTACTTCTTCTCTCAAAACTAGAGGTCTCTGCCTAGGCACTTCCCTTGCACATGCAGACTCCACCCTTGTTGTTACCATAACAGGTTCTAGTTCTGATTCACGTATTACTCGTGGGAGCCATTGCGCGTCAGCCTTCTTAATACTCACCATGGCAGCGCCCTTATCCTTCTGGTACTGCTGACTCATATGTTCGTATAACTCTGGGCACTCTTTGTACTTATGTTTTTTTCCACACCATGAGCATTGTAGAAGATCTGGACATTCGCGCTTATAATGGTCTGTGGCTCCACAATTAAAACATGTCCCACACAGGAACTCACTTCTTCCTCGTAGTTACCATGACCATGAAATCCTCCGTGAAACCCTCTTCCACGTGCATCTCCATCTCTGTGCTCTTCATACCGACGTTCATCTCCTTTGGAACTGCTGGCAATGCCAGTCTGGCACACACCAAGATCAATTGCCTCATGAATCTGGTCAATCAATCTACAATCCTTGGTGTCATGTGTGGTTGAGGTACATATCTTGTAATAACAAGATACATTTTTACAGATCGTGCACTGTAACAGGGGGCACCTACTTGCATCATGGTCCTCGTGACATATTTCACAATTTACCACTATGGCGTGCACCACCTTCTGAGTACATATCCCACCATTATCCTTTGTGTGCCCTTCTACATTACAATCTGTGCACCACATCCCACCATGAATCTCTGGAACTGTGTTGGTAGATAATTTCTCCAATTGCTTAGCCATGGTAGTGATCTGAGCCTCCAGAAATGGGCTAACACCAGTGTCAACACTACCAACTGCCTCAGCATGCAAAGCAGCTTCCAATGCTTCGCGCGGGTCCATGAATGTTTTATGAGACAAATCCCTCCTAAAGGGTGTGATCAACCCTCCAACAAACCACTGAGCATGTTGTGAAGGGTGGATATCATAAGATAGTTTAGACAATAGATTTTTAAAGCACACATCATATTCCCTCATGCTCTCTGCCATGCCCTGTTGGATTTCTTTGAGAGAGCTAATGCTCTTTTGTTCAAACTCAGGTATGTGGAATTCTGCCAAGAATGCATTTCTCAGCCACGTGGTATAATCCACAACAGTCTGATGAGGGTCATACTTTCTATACCAACTATGTGTGCATCCTTATAAAGTTGTCACAAATTGACTGGCCTTTCGATCCTGGGTCGTGATCCCCTTCATGCGCCATAGCAACTCACACTTATGCACATGCTCTACGGCATCTTCTATCCCACTGTAATCTGGTAAGTGTAGAGACATCTCGAAAAAGACTTGAGGAGGTGGCTGAGGTCCTTGTCCTCCTGATCCAGTCCCTTGGTTTCCTCTGGTGTTTCCTCCTCCGCCGGACCCACTAGATCCTGAGCCACCAGCTCCACCACTTCCACCTCCAGATCCTCCTGTGTTAGGTATAGGGCCTGTGTTTGTCATGTCGAATGCTCCTGTCATCCCACTAAATTATGCGCCAACAGTTTGTGAACTAGTACCACTCCCAGTCATATTTCCTCCACCACTTCCTAATGTGCTTCCAAAACCAGCTGTATATGTGCCTTGTCCAAACATTCCACCAAATACTGGAATAGTGTGTGAAGCCATAGAAGTCCCAAATGAGAAATTGTATCTCCTGGGTTCCAATCTGTTGCTTCTACTGATATCAAATGGATCAACTATACTTTTCCCTGTTCAAACAAACCAAGCACTAAGGTTTGGTTGCTAGGTGGGGTCAGATGCATGCCAACGACTCTTCTTTCTCTACATGATGAACTCTCATCAGAAGCCACAAGGTTTTCTCTCCCACGCTTACCAAGATGGGGTATCACAGACTATTTGGGTTCCACATCCTCCGCGTGAACCTCAACTCCTTTCCACCATGTCTGGCTCCATAACCCACTTGTAATCCCATGTTGTCTATCGATCTCCTTTTCATGCACTTCGTTATACTTGAGCTGTCTCTCCTCCCTTTCCTTTTCAGTCATTATATCAGCCATCTTTCCCCAACCTGGCTTCCTCGCCAAGTGCTCAGAGTGGTTTAGCCGGCCATAGGAAATGCCTCTAAACCCATGGTTACCATCAATATTTTGATTTCCAAGGGAATAGCACGTAGAAATGATCCTCTGGGCTCCCGTAAAAACTCAAACTCAGCAACTTCTGGACAGGAATACGTGGAAATGGCATATTCCAGAGTGTAGCTAGTCAATACTCCCTTCCACCAATGATCTATAGCACGGGTCCATGTTAGATCAGCATCTTGCAAGTTCTGATATGTTTCTTGGGTCCAAGGGTGTGACTTATAATACCACCCCGATCTAGATGTATAAGCCGAGAGCCATTCAAATAACTCTACTGGGAAACAACAGAAGAAGGTTTCATACAACTCATGATAAAGAGTGTCCTCCACCCATCTTTGTGTGTCAAACCCAGGTCCAGTATTGAATCTCTGAGTGAATTCATCCTCTGTGCTTTTAAACCAATCTTCAACACCTTCAAGTGTTAAGTGCTCCGCCATCACTTTTTGCACAGATCATGATGTATGCCATGTTCCACTACAACTTCAAAAAGAGGTCCCAGTAAATGGAACCAAGATGTAGTCATTTTTACACCCCACCAAGAACAAGGGAACCTCATGTGCGTCCAGCCTATCACCCAGCGGGCGCTGGGTGCTCACCTGAGGTGTGTGAGAGGGAGTTGAGTCTCTCTTTTATGTGAGTTTAGTGGAAGGCATAATTCATGATTCTGACTTAGTGATTTAACAGACATGAAGAAGCTATAGAGCTCAGGACAACTTCTACACCCCTTCAGTCATAACAAAACAAAGTGCGCAACAGAATTAATAGAACTAAGAAGTTGTAAATCCATAATTATACTAATCATTCAAGTAAGGTTCATGATTATACAAGATCAAAAGTATAGTAGAAACATGCAGATAATACAGGAAGGAGATCTTAATATAAACATAGTGGTAACCTTATCATATTCATTCATAGTCTTACTACAAAACATCACAGAGAGGTGGACCATAGTCATGCGCCATATCTGGATCCATACATGTATACTCACAAGATAAAATTTTCATTCCCCATTCCCTCATTACATTCTTCCTAGAATCATCTACCCATTTTATCCCATAGTTCTCGCAGTAATTCTGCAGAGCTTCACTACCTTACTTGTGTCTCTGTTCTTTACCAAGGGTGCGCATATAAATAGGCATTTGAGCTCTAACAAACTCTTCTGCAACCTCAGATCTGGCCCCAAGTGTCAAGGTGTGGGTCACCCCAGGCGCATGCCTCTCCATGTCATGATTATCTTTTTGGATCTTCCTATCACAAGGTATATTCCTTCCAGGACACCCTGTTGCCAGGCTGGAACCTTATCCAAATGGAACACATTCTTCATGTGTTCTTTTCCAAAAGGCCAAAAATGGCTAAGTCCCGAATTGTTCTTCACGTGGCGCGCATCCTTGGTTCTCCAAGAACCCTTTTTATTTTGAATTCTACCTTCACCTTGCACTGTGCTTCCTCCAGCCATACGCACCTACGCCTTTAAGATTTGGAAGCTAATGTTCCATGTGTTTCTCACTCTTTATCAAATATCTTTGTCCTTGGTTCCCTTCCTTCTGCATAATTTTATTCATTGTCTTCACCTCCTTTCTTTCCCTTTTCTTATTTCACTTCCTCTTTATTTTCCTCCTCATTTTACCTCACACTTACTCCTTACTTCCCCATTGATAACCCAACTCTTCAGCATTGTCCCATCTCCTTTATCATCTCATCATCCACATGCATTTCCATGCGGTCAGTTTCATATTCTTTGCCTTGGATTTCCTCACTATGATCTGCTTCCCTCAATTTTCTTTTCTCTATCATCTCTTTCATTTTCCATTACCTCTCTACTTTCCTCTGCTTCATCCTCCTACACACCTTTCATTTTAAATAACTCTCTCTCTTTTTCATAATTTCACCCTTTTCTCTGTCCTTTTCTTATCTTCTCTTTGTTTGTCCTTCATTTCCCCCTTTCTTTATAATCTTTCTTTGTTATATTTTTCCCCCCCTTTCATTCCTTCTTTTCTCCTCCTTTGTCTATGTCCCTCTATTCCATACCCCTATCACCTTCATATTCAATCTTTCTTACTCTTCTTATAATCAACCAATCCTCCTATCTATTCCCTTTCCTCTTTCTCAACATCCCTCACATATGGCATTCACAATCAATGCCAGTGTTTCTCTATTTATGTGCCATCTATTCTTGTTCTTCTCTTTGCAACATTGACCTATTCTCTTTTTTAGAACCCTGTCATATCGTTTATTTTTGTCAGTCCTCGTAGGGACATCATCATATCCATTTCTAAGAATCTCTTCCTATCTTCCTTTAACGTTTTTTTCTTGGAAGATACCATAACAACCACCACTTATCTGATCTTATTCTCTTCCATGAATATTTGCTCAGATTTTGTTTAGTCACGAAAGTATCTTGACTTCTTATAATACTTATCAAAGAAACGAGACTTCTTTATCTTCTTCATCTTCTAATTTGCTAACACTTATGCCTATTTCCTATGAAACATGATTGTCATTATATTTATCATCCTTTTAGAAACTTTGATCTCACCTTTCTATCACATCTGCTCATCCTGTCCACATTTATGAATATTCCCCCTAGGATATCGTATTTACACATCCATCTCTTGTTATGTCATCTTCGTACCCTATCTTGGGGAACCTTTTCATCCTTGTACTTGTCAACACATTTAACTCAATTTTTTTTCCGTCTTGTGCCCTATGTTGGGGTATCATTATCTTCATCCACGTCCCTTTTACGGACGCATGAATTTTTGCACGATTCCTTGCAGATAGAGGATTGCGCACATCTTTCACATTCGGTTGAAAATATTTTGATGTTATCCTATGACCCATTGGTCATCTTGGTTTACATCCACACTGCAGTGGTATTCACCCACTCACTGGTTTGTAGAACATTATCTTTTGTCTCTGTTGAGACCGCAATTGTCCTCTACCGATGTGATATTGGAGTCACCGCCATAATTTTTTTACATTGTTATTGCGATCCTTTTATGCCTGAGGAATCTTTCATTTGGTCATGTCTTCATCCATCCTCAGACACATATATCATCTAACCCTTTTTGTTTTTGTCTCATGGCTTGCTATCGCAAACCACTCAACAAAAAGGGGCAAATGTAGACACCTTTTTTTAGTTATAGTGCCCCTCCATCATCTCGAATCCATTCACTTCTCACTCTTACTTTTATTTTTCTTAAATTAAATAAAATCCCGTCTATTTTCTCACCTTGTTTAATTAATTATTAGATGGGCTCCATATAAACCCATTTAATAATTGACTTTTGGCATTATCCCCCATCTCTCACAAATTATTAATCCATGGGTATTAATACAACCATCTGACACTCCTTCTAAATTTTAAATGGAATCTATCATCCCACCTACCATGTCAATTATGCTCCCCACTCTATCTAATAAATAAAGTCATGGTCCCCACATGATCACATCATATCTCTTCTCAGGTTACTTTACTCAACCCTGAGTATCATTTAACCTGCAGTCTAACCTCACATCCAAGCTATAAATATGGGTTTTCCCCCATATTTCAAGGGGACCCTGAAGGATATATTTTTCAAGGACTGATATTTTTCAAGAAGACCTGGAGAGACCTAGGCCTAGAGAAGAGAAGAAAGAGCTTAATTAAGTTATGCCAGTTTAAGGGAGAAATATTTGCCATGGTTCATTATCTTGCCATCTTGATACCCTGTTCATCTCCATAGTAGAGCACAAGCTAAGTTCCCTCATCATTTTAGTTACTTGTCGTTTTATATTCCATTACTATAGTTCATGATCTATTATTATCTTGTCATACATAGGGGTTGACATCCTCCAAGGGAGTTAAAATCCTCTTGGAACCGGTACTTTTCAGGAAATCCCCACATATTATGATCTAATCTTATTTGTTTCAATTTTATAGATCTAGCTTCTTTATATCATGCATCTATCTTATTTGTGATCATAGATCCACATCTGCATCTGAGGCAAAATTTTCCTTCTTTTTCCAAGTCTGGACTTAGAAATTTTTGAGTTGTTACCCTTTGAAAATGGTCCAGTCTAAGTATTTTGAAATCTAGCACTTCCCAAGGGATCAAGGATTCTTAGAAACACCTCCATCAGATAGAGAATTCTTTCCCCTTTCCAGAAAGGTAAGGAAGTCCTCCTAACTCCTTGTATTTTACAAGTTATGGCTCGGTAGAGTTTGGAGGGGAAATTTTCCCTGGGCGGGCCCGCGGAGAGAAATTGGACACTTAGCCCTTTTGGGGCTAAAAGTTGGAAAATTTTGGCCCCAAGGAAATTGGAAGGGGTTGGTGGAGGCAGGGAGAAAATTTTGGCACTTAGCCCTTTTGGGAAAAAAACTCAAAGTCAAACATTCCGCAACCCCCCGCTGGAAAATAAATGGTTTAAGTCCCCACGTTTAACACAAGGCGCCACATGTCCGGACGGGTGAGCAATGGGGTGTGGAGGTAAATTTAGAAATTTTCCCAATTTAAAATTGGTAAAAGGAAAAAAGGAGCCACAATCCCCATGACCAATCAGAGAGTGCCATGTGTCATCGGAGTGGCGGGGCACCGGAAGGATTTTGGGAAATTTTCCAATATGGACAAATCAGAAGGGAAAAATGTTAGGTCTGAAGCCCATGCAGATGAATCAGAAGGTGCCACATGTCTTGAGTTGGTGGGGCCATGGAGATTTTTGGGAAATTTTTCCAAAAGGGAAAAATTTAAAGTTTGACCCCACCAACCCTAATTTTGACTCTGTTTTTTACCAATTTTTCCCTAAATCTTCAAGAGGCCATATCTTTCGATCTAGAGCTTGGATTTTCACGTTTTTGGTATCAATGGAAATCTGGTGAAATTATCCACATGATGGACACTTCAATTTTAAATTTTGATGGAGTTTTGTGGGAGAAAATTGAGAAAACATCTCTGGCATGTAAAAAATGCAAAAAAGTTTCCCTTGACTCCGCTCCAATGTTCTCCTGCCACGTGGATGGCCTGATTTCAAAGCAATTAGGGAAAAGGATCAAATGGTTCATATGCGAACTGGAAAATTGAAATATAAAATGCATTTTTGCACACAGAAGCTCTTTTTTGGGCTCGTTAGAAGCATTTTCTTTGTGGCAGAGGAATCTGGAAGAGGGGAAATGATCAAATTTGTTTGTAACAAGCTTTGGGTTGAAATGATTTAATGGTTTTTTGAAGTCTTTGTGAAGGGCTGGCAATGAATTTGGAAACTGGAAGCACGTTTTTGTGAACAGAGGACAAAAAATGATTGTTAGTCTTCTTCTATTCTCCTCCTCTACATTTTTCTTCTATTCCCACTCGTTGTACAAGTTTCAACTCTGAGATCAATAAAAAAGGAAGGAATTTTATGTCCCCTGATGGAAAAATCGATTGGTGCTTTGTGACCAGCATGTTTTATTCTGTCTTGTGCTCAGAAATTGAAAATTTGTCTTTCTTCTATTAATTAATGCATGTAATGAAACTTCCAGTTGATGTGTGTGGGCATCTGACACTCTACCCACAACATTGATTTCCCCCTCCTTCATTCTCACTCCCTCCCCTTTCTCAGATCGATTTCTGCTATAGCAAGGAGTTGTTATTATTTCCATAGGGATAGTGGAGTGTTCTTGTGGATCTCTGGTTGAAAAACCACCATAAATCCACTTTGGTTTTACATGCTAAACAATGGGAGCTACACCATTCAAATGTAGAGGGACTTAGATTCCCATAGCATTGGCCTGAAATCCACAAATTTGTCCACAAGACAAATTTTCTTGCCAACAGTTTTTGGCACCCACCGTGGGGCAGAGTTACAACATCTGCACCCAAAAATGACCACAAGGTTTTTAAAATATCATTAAGTTTTCCTTTGAAGTCTGAAATTCCTTGTGATCCAAAAATACAAAAAGATTCAAATAGAAGAGTTCTGCAGATTGAGCAGCCATATGAACTGCATGGATGTAACTCAAAATTCTTGCAAATCCTTCTAGAAAACCTTCTTTGCTCTGTCATATCCAAAGGAAATCATTTCAGACCTGAAAGAGGTTACTTGGCATATTTGGCAGAGTGTAAATCATCTCACCATTGCTACAAAATTCTAGGACTGTGAAAGAGAAGACAATAAACTTTCAAGCTGGCTGATAGAAGGTATACTCACCAGCTGAGGCAAGGAGGAGTGATTGAACCTACTTTTGAGGAGTTGGAGAGAGAAGAAGTAGAGGTTATAGCTTGGTTTGACAGAGAGGAAGAGATTAGAGCTCAACTTGAAGAAATTGCAAGACTCCAAGCTGCAGCAGAGGAAAGAGAAGCAACCCTAGCTGACTGAAGAAGCCAGAAATAGAAACAGAATGGCTGATAATGAACGTGAAGCACGTACACCCAATGTACCATGGGGAAGAAATACTGGTCCACTTTCTCTCCCATGAATACTCCATGATCTGCCAAGAGGTTTGAGAAAGAATTTTCCCAAATTCAAAGGAGATGGCTCCCAACTCCCTGAAGAACATGTAGCAGCCTTCATCACTGCTTGTGGTGTGTTAGGTGTTGAAGATGAAGATGTGTCAGTTAGACTTTTTGTGGAGTCACTCCAAGAGAAAGCTGTTGAATGGTTTTACATGCTTCCTACAAGATCTATTACTGGTTGGGAAGATATTAGAAAAGCATTTGAAAATAGATTCAAGAGCACTGAAGATGGTCAAGAGCTGCTGGTGCAATTAGTCCAAATAAAGAAAGAAAGCTCTGAATCCATGAGGGACTTTGTAGCAAGGTTTGACAGATTGACAAGAAGAGTCCCTGAAGATGTGCTACCTCCTGAGAACCACCTGAGAAGATTCTTCATCAGTGCCTTGCCATCAGAAGTTGGTTTCTTCCTCAGAAGAGCCCAACCAAACACACTGAGGGAAGCTCAAGACTTTTCCATTGAAACTGATGATGACTTAATCCTCTCTAGAAAGGTGAAAGGCCCAAATGGGAAGCAGAAGGGTCAGAGTTTGGCTTCAGTAACTACAGATCCTATGTTCCAGAAAATGGCAAATGATCTGGTTGCCTTGAAGAAACAACTGTCCCAAATGACAACGAGAAATGCTCCAAGGAGGCCAAACTTCCCTGATAGACAAAGAATTACACCACCTCCTCGCCAACTTTCCCTTGAAGCACCTCCTGTCAATGCTATCTGTGACACCAGAGAATCAAGAGAGGATGCTGAAATTGATGAACTTGAAGGAGAAATAGTAGAGGATTACGAAGGCTACCTCGAAATTGAAGAAGTTGATATGCACAATGGCTTGTTTGAGTTTGTTGATGATGGGGAAGAAGAAGAGGAAGCCCCAAGCTTCTCATGTGTTGTCTTCACTCAAGCTCAATCCAAGAAAGATGCTCTACCCTCCATGGCTCAAGAGGAAAAGAAAACTAAAGAAGATCCCACTCCAGCAGCCACACAAAAGAAGATCATCAGCAGAGGCTCACCATTACCACCCTCAATGGATTCAGCCAAAATGAAACCAGGCCAAATGGCTGCTAGAGATTAGGCTGTTATATCTAGTAAGTCACCTTTTCCTTCTTCTAGCTCACAAGTTATTAAAAAACTCCTCCCTCCAATGAATTCTACTAAGTCAGCTAAAATTAGACCATAGCTTCACCTTCACCTCCTTCTAAATGGCCTCACCCTCAGAAGACAATCCAATTTCCAAGTCAGCCAAAGTTCCTCAAAGACCCTTACCATGTAAACCTTCCCTCACTCCAGGAACTTCCCCCTCATCCAACATTGTCCCATTTGATTTTGTGGAACATGCAAGTAAGACCAAAGTGCAGCTCTCAGAGATTGAATACTTGCAAACACACCCTGCTCAGTTTGATAGACTAATCAATGTTGTTCGGAGCAGTAGTTCTATACCCTCAAGTTCAAATTCTAAAGGTCTACTCCTGACACCATCTACACCACCTACTCAAAACATGTTGGCCCTAAGTGCTTCCAAAATAGATAAGGTGGAACCCTTCTACTTGTCTCTTCTCATGAATGGTTTTGAGCTCAACAATTACATCATTGACTCTGGAGCTTCTGATAATGTAATGCCACTCAAAGTTGCCAATGCTCTCAGCCTGACACTAACCAGAGTTAATGGAGCTTGTTACTCAATGGAATCTAAGCAAGTACCACTAGTAGGAAGGATAAAAGATGCACAAGTGGCTTTGGCTGAATACCCTGATAAGAAAGTACTTCTAACCATCTTAGTGGTAGACATTCCAACATCTTTTGGCATGCTCTTGAGTAGAAGTTTTTGTAGAGACCTTGGTGGAGAGATAAAGATGGATTGGACCTCTGCAACTATTCTAGTAAAGGGTGAGATGAAGAAGCTACTTCCGGTAAGAAAAATGAAGTTTACAGTAAGAAGTTCCAGTGACCCAAGAGCTAATATCCTCTTTCAAGATTGTGGATTAGGAAACTATTTCCTTACTTCACAATGAGAAGAAGACTTGCCACTTTCCTTGGAATTAGAGAAAGATCAGGTCTGGACTATGGAGTTTGATGGAAGCCATTCCAAAGTAGGCTCAGGGGCTGGTGTTGTGTTGTACTCTCCTTCCAATGTGATGCATCCTTTTGCATACAAACTGTAGTTTGACAACACCAACAATACAACAGAATATGAAGCTCTCCTCTTGGGCATAAGTGTAGCGGAAGACATGGGAATCAAAAAGTTGAGATGCCTTGGTGATGTCAGAAGTGATAGTGAAGCAAATCTGCCAACAATACCAGGTGAAGAACCCAAGGCTCAGGCATTACAGGAATAGAGTGTGGGATTGCATTGAATTCTTTGATGCATTCTCTATTGAAGCCATCCCAAGACAACAAAATGAAAGAGCTGATTCTCTTGCAGTATCAACATCCCTATTGACTCCTCATCCTTCTTTTGGCAAGGAAAAAATAACCATTGAGATGGTTTTCAGACCAAGTGTACCTGATAACGTAGATCACTGGCAAGTTTTCAATGACGACAATCAGATTTTAGCCTTCTTGGAGCAAAGAGACAACTTCAATAATCTCTTCTTTGAGGGAAGTGTTAATCCACATAGAGAAGTTGTGGCTGAAGATGCATCAGATGAAATTGAAAGAGTGGATGATGAAGGCATGATCAGATTGAAAGGTAACAAGATCCCCAAAGGTCTAGTCTCTCTGGAGGACCTGTTTGACAAGCATGACAGATTTATTCGTGAAAAAGAAAAGCTATCTTCTCGTTGTCCATCTGATTTTGACAAGGAAAACATTGGGACTTCTGAAGATCCAAGGATGGTCAACATTGGAAAATGCTGCTCACCTGAAGAGAAAAGGAAGTTGTTGCTTTGCTTAAAAAGTACTCTGATGTGCTGGCCTACTCTTACGACGAGCTCAAATATTTTCAACCGAAGGAAATGCATCATTCCATTCCTCTGAAGCAGGATGCTAAGCCCTTCAGGAAGAAGCAAAGACCCTATAATCCAAAGATTTCTGATGTTATCAAGGAAGAAGTGAACAAGATGTTGAATGCCAGAATCATTTTCCCCATTCACCACTCAACATGGGTGGCCAACATTGTACCAGTCAGAAAGAAAAATGGGGAGATCAGAATATGTGTAGATTTCAGAAATCTGAATCAGGCATCTCTCAAGGAAAATTACCCTCTTCTGATCATGGATCATATCCTACAAGTAGTTACTAGATCTGAGATTCTCTCTTTTGCTTGATGGCTTCTCAGGGTATAATCAAATTAAAGTGGCCGAAGAAGATTGTAGCAAGATGGCTTTCACAACTCCTTGGGGCACTTTTGCTTACAGCAGGATGCCTTTTGGCCTGATCAATGTGGGAGCCACCTTCCAAAGAGCCATGGACCTAGCTTTCAAATATCTCAAGCATTGCATTTTCATATACCTTGATGACTTAACCATGTTTTCAAAGAAGAGAAGTGAGCATATCTTCCACTTGGAGCAGATTCTTGCAAGATGTAGAAAACATGGCATTTCTCTAAATCCCAAGAAGTGTATCTTTGGAGTCACAGAAGGCAAGTTGTTGGGACACATCATGAATAAGCATGGAGCACATATTGACCCTGAGAGGGTAAGTGCTATTCAAGCACTATCTCTTCCCACCAGCAAGAAAGGAGTGCACTCATTCTTTGGGAAGGTAAATTTTCTTTGCCGCTTTGTCCCTGAATTTTCTGAACTAACAAAGCATATCACCTCTATGATGAAGCCTCAAACAAGTTTCAAATGGAGTAGTGAAGGAAAATCAGCATTTGAAGAAATCAAGAAGGCCATTGCCAAAGCTCCAATGCTGGTATCTCCAGATTTCAGCAAGGAATTCATCATGTACTGTTATGCCTTCGGAGCACACTCTTTCTGTTGTCCTAGTTCAGAAGAATGATGAAGGATTGGAAGCACCTATTGCTTTCATGAGCTTCCCTTTGAAGAAGCATGAACTAAATTACAGTCAATTGGAGAAGCATGCATACGCAGTGGTCAAGGCCATGAAGAATTTCAGATTTTACATACTCAACTCTCACACCGTGGTGATGGTCCCCGGAAGTGCAATCAAGTCCATTTTGACACAACAAGATCCCAGAGCCAAAAGAGGAAATTGGATTGCAAGGATCCAAGAGTATGACCTGGAGATTAAGCCCTCTAATCTGGTTAGAGGAAATGGTTTGTGCAAGTTGATTGCTGAAGATGAATCTCTCAAAGTTTAGCTTGGAGAAAGAGATGACACTTGCCCAACCTGCTCAGAAGATTGCCCACAAGTTCTCTTTGTGAACACTACAGAGGAATGGTATGCAGACATCACTTTCTTTCTTACCTATGGGGACTGCCCTCCTCATTTAGATTACAAGCAGTGAAGAACTCTCAGGCTGAAAGCAGCCAAATATGTGATTTGGAATCATGCACTCTACAAGAAAGGGATAGATGGTTGTTTTCTCAAGTGTGTTGACAAGGAACAACAAGAAAAACTCCTCAAAGCCTATCATGATCAAGCTTGTGGTGGACACTTTTCAGCCATGGTGACTACCCACAAAATTCTCAGAGGTAGATATTATTGGCCTTCTCTTTTTGCTGATACTCAGAGCTGGGTTTCTAAATGCAAAGCATGCCAACAATTTGTTGGAAAACCACAGTTAGTTGCATTGCCTCTCAGGCCTGTGATTATTGAAGAACCATTTCAACAATGGGGGCTGGACTTCATTGGCATGTTGAATCCCCATTCAAGTGTTGGGCATACTTATGTGCTCACTGCCATGGACTACTTCACCAAATGGGTGGAAGCCATTCCAACCAAACAAGCTAGCTCTGAAGTTGTTTGCAATTTCATAAAAGAGAATATCATTGTTCATTTTGGAGTTCCTCAGAAGATTGTAGTAGACAACGCTACTTATTTCTCTTTGAAGGAATTGACAGAATTTTGTTATGGCTTCGGGATTTCTCTTGCTCATTCTTCTGACTACTATCCTCAAGGGAATGGTCAAGCTGAGTCAAGAAACAAAAATATTGTGACCATTATCCGCAAGCTTGTTGATGAGAATCAGAAGAATTGGCACAAAAAATTATATGATGCATTGTGGGCTGATAGGATCACTCCTAAGAAGGCAATAGGCATGTCACCTTTTCAGCTGCTATATGGAGTTGAAGCAGAGATTCCTATTACAATTGAAATGCCAGCTCTCAAGCTACTTCAAATAGTGGAAGACAGCCAATACAGAGATTCAATTGACAAGAGGATCCTTTTCCTTGAGAAGCTAGAAGAGAGCAGATCCCAGGTAGTGGACAGAATCAAAGAACATCAGCTGAAAGTGAAGAAGCTCTTTGACAGAAGAGCCAAAGCAAGGGAGTTCAGAGCTAGAGATTTGGTCCTACTTTGGGACAAGAGGAGAGAGCCAAAGGGTAGTCATGGTAAGTTTGATTCTTTGTGGTTGGGTCCATTTCAAATTCAGGAAGCTTGTGGTGAGAATGCCTTTCTCTTATCATACTTGGATGGAACTCCATTGGGATTGCCTAGAAGTGGGAAATATTTGAAGTTGTACCATCAGTGAAAGTGAGTTGTCCCTCACCCTGTACCATAGTTTTTTTTGTTTCCCCTTTTCTGTTGTGTGTGTTTTGGTTTGTTTTCTGTTTTGGTGTGGTTTTGGTTTGTTGTGTTTTCCCCTCCTTCCTTCTTCCTTCCTTCAGTATTGTACATGACTCTACAAGGCCCAATGGATAAGGCACTGGTCAACGTTATATGTTTTAAAACTTGAGATTCTAGATCCTCATGCCATGTTTTCTCCCTGTTCAATCCATGCCATGTCCCCAAGCTAGAGCCATTGTTGTCCCCTCAAAATTTTCCTTCTTTTTCCAAGTCTAGACTTAGAAATTTTTGAGTTGTTACCCTTTGAAAATGGTCCAGTCTGAGTATTTTGAAATCTTGAACTTCTCAAGGGATCAAGGATTCTTAGAAACACCTCCATCAGATAGAGAATTCTTTCCCCTTTCCAGAAAGGTAAGGAAGTCCTCCTAACTCCTTGTATTTTGCAAGTTATGGCTCAACGAAGTTTGGAGGGGAAATTTTCCCTGGGCGGGCCCGTGGAGAGAAAGAACTTAGCCCTTTTGGCTAAAAATTTTGCCAAGGAAATTGGAAGGAAGGTTGGTGGAGGTGGGTGGAGAAAATTTGGCACTTAGCCCTTTTGGGAAAAAAAAACTCAAAGGAAACATTGGCCCGAGCCAAGCCTGCAGAGGCATAAAGGAGAAGGTCAAAAAATAAACGGGTTTAAGCCCCAGGTAAAGCAACACAAATTGGAGAGCCACGTGTCCTCAGCTAGCAATGGGCCGGTGGAGGTAAATTGGAAATTTTCCCAATTTAAAATTTAAAAGGAAAAAATGGAGGTGAGCATACCACCACCAATCAGAGAGTGCCACGTGTCTTCGGCCAGCGGAGCAGCGGGGCGCGGACATTTTTTGGGAAATTTTCCCAATATGAAATCAAAAGAAAAAAATGTTAGGTCTACAAGTGCCCCTGCAGATGAATCAGAAGGTGCCATGTGTCTCCAGAGATTGGCGGGGCCATGGAGATTTTTGGGAAATTTTTCCAAAAGGGAAAAATTTAAAGTTTGACCCCGCCAACCCTAATTTTGACTCTGTTTTTTACCAGTTTTGCCCTAAATCTTCAAGAGGCCATATCTTTCGATCTAGAGCTCATATTTTTCATGTTTTTGGTATCAATGGAAAGCTGGTGAAATTATCCACACGATGGAAACTTCAATTTTAAATTTTGATGGAGTTTTGTGGGAGAAAATTGAGAAAACGTCTCTGGCATGCAAAAAATGCAAAAAAGTTTCCCCCGACTTCACTCCAATGTTCTCCTGCCACGTGGATGGCCTGATTTCAAAGAAATTAGGGCAAAGGATCAAATGGTTCATATGTAAACTGGAAAATTGAAATATAAAATGCATTTTTACACACAGAGAATTTTTTGGGCTCGTCAGAAGTGTTTTCTTTGTGGCAGAGGAATCTGGAAGAGGGGAAATGATCAAATTTGTTTGTAACAAGCTTTGGGTTGAATGATTTAATGGTTTTTTGAAGTCTTTGTGAGGGGCCAACAATCAAATTTGGAAACTGGAAGCATGTTTTTGTGAACAGAGGACAAAAATGATTGTTAGTCTTCTTCTATTCTCCTCCTCTGCATTTTTCTTCTATTCCCACTCATTGTACAAGTTTCAACTCTGAGATCAATAAAAAAGGAAGGAATTTTATGTCCCCTCGATGGAAAAATCGATTGGTGCTTTGTGACCAGCGTGTTTTATTCTGTCTTGTGCTCAGAAATTGCAAATTTGTCTTTCTTCTATTAATTAATGCATGTAATGAAACTTCTAGTTGATGTGTGTGGGCATCTGACACTCTACCCACAACATTGATTTCCCCCTCCTTCATTCTCACTCCCTCCCCTTTCTCAGATCAATTTCTGCTATAGCAAGGAGTTGTTATTATTGCCATAGGGACAGTGGAGTGTTCCTGTGGATCTCTGGTTGAAAAACCACCATAAATCCACTTTGGTTTTACATGCTAAACAATGGGAGCTGCACCATTCAAATGTAGAGGGACTTAGATTCCCATAGCGTTGGCCTGAAATCCACAAATTTGTCCACAAGACAAATTTTCTCGCCAGTTTTTTATGCTTATTTTGTGGGTTTTGTAGGTGATCTTCTTATTGTAGGTTTACAATGACATTCATGGGAATTTAGTGACATAATAGTGATAAACAAATAGGATTTTGGATCAACCAATAACCTTGAAAATCTGGTTTATGGACCTCCTACGCAGACCCTTGCACATACGAAGGGGTCCTAGCACCCAGGCACCCCAGTACCACTCCAAGTACCCAGTCCATTTTTCTCATACACTTCAGTGTTCCTGTTCTTCCACCCTTCCACCCTCATACATCGCTAGCATCATCCCAAAAAATAGCTAAGTGTTTATTTCCTTCATTGCACTTAGGGTTTAGCTTGCTTTACTTATTGCTTGGGTCAAATTTTTGTTCTTTGTTGCCATATCTATCTACTGTTGCATATCTTATTATTTAACAAAGTAAGTTTATATCATCTAGTTTTTTTGTTAAATCATTTTTTGAACCCATCATTCAAGCACTATTGGATCCTAATCATTCTTCTATCATAGGTCATAAATTTCCTCAAATTTCTTTGACTAGTTTACTTAAAATGCATCCCCATTGTGAGGTTGTTATACAAACATCCTTACACTCCATATATCCTCCTAAGGATACACCACCCTATGAAATAAGTCCTATATTAACTCATCTATCTGATGACCTTAGCCTTCGTGATCCTCCATCCAATCAACCTGTTATCCTAAATTCACCTCACATGTTAATTTGGATAACTCATTATAAATGGACTTAGCCATTCAAATTCTAAGACGTGTGGGAGGCCATTAAATTCAGCCCCGGGATATCGAAGAGAAAAATAGATCATGACGGCTTATAAATTAGAATTGAGAATATTTGAGTTTCTTAATAGGTCAGGTCTTGTGGCGAGTAGTGTCAATCATCTTTTCCTGTCACACGTCAACCATGCATCAATGTCATTTTCTATCGCATGTTATCGTGCCTCCCTATCATGCATCAATGCCTCTCCCTGTTGTGCATCAAATGTCACCTCCTTGTCATGCGTCAGCATTCCATCCCATTGTGTGTCAGCATCCCTCCCTATCACATGTCAGCGTCCCTCCCTATCACACATCAGCATTCCATCCCGTCATGCCTCAGCATTCCTTCTTGTCATGTGTCAACATTCTTTTCCTTTCCAGTGGTGACTCTTTCATTTCTTGTTAGGTGTCAGCAAGGAATATTAGGTATGGCTAGGCATTAATGGCATCATACATGGTGGCTCAACAAGTGGTTAATGAAGCATGGTGCCCATGTCTTTTTTGACAGAAAAGTATAATTAGAAAGCGGAATGGTATGGCTGCCCATACCTCCGTACAAGATATTAACAAGGGTTGTTGGTAGGTGAGACAAATTTGTTATATAATGTATTCGACCCCCTCATTTTTTTAGGAGAAACAGTCTGTGAGCTAGGGAAACTCTTGAAAAAATTTCCCTCAACTCCATTTGAGCTGTGAGCCTTCTCATGGGCCTAGTAATGTAATTATGCCTTTTTGCATCAAATGTAATGGTCTGTACATAATTTGAAGTAATAAAAATTGTGTTTTGTGGTGTTTCTTCAACCCTAGCTCATTTTTATTGTATTTTCTTGCCTCTCCATTATTATTGTTGTATTTTTTCCATGTTCTTTCACTTGCAAGTTTATGATGTTGTGTTCCATGGATATTTGATGGTGGATTAGGGTCTGAGTCTGTGTCACATTGGTCTAACCTCCCTCGACAGAGTATCTCGCCCCTATTTCTTGGTGCTACTGCCCCCTTAGTTTAGGTATTTAATTTTTATGCATCTCTTTCTTCCCTGGTCCCTTGGAAATTCTAGGTTAGTGTTAGGATAGTTACATTTCCCTTTCTAGGAGTAGTTTAGCATTAAGATTAGGTAGAGGAAGCCAGCCTTCTCGAAAGGGTTATCTCAAGTTTGTAATTCCCATAGCTTGTGTTAGTAGAATTACACCGATTACTCCAAACACAGAGAGAAAATGGGGGGGTGTTGTAATTCTGACATAACACAACCCATAGTGGATTCCATTCAAGATTTGTAATCTTTATTTTATGATAAATTTTATGCTATGGAATCCACAATCATATCTCGTAAATATGAAATCAAACAACTTAAAGACACTTCTTGGGCTCAAGTTTTTTATCCTTCTACTTCTCATCCTCATTCTATGTCTTCTACATGTGCTCATATCGGTGATCCTCAAGTCATACCAATACCAGAGCCTCTCACATTTGATCACAATACTAAGCAACATGACATTCTTACTGATCTTATTAGTCATCATTAGATTGCTTTACCATCTACTCAAGGCTATCCTCCTTACCGACTTGCAAAATATCAAGGTTGTCCATATTTTCATTATCATTTACTCAATGGACATATTGATAATGATTGTTATGCTTTACAACAAAGAATCAAGAATCTTGAGAGTCAAGGCTTTATCTCATTTGTTGCACAACATTTTGTTGCATGCCCACCTATAAATGCTACATCCAAATGGGATCCTAAATTTTCTCCTTCCATGTCCAATGTGCATAATTCTCTCACTTCTAATGTTCCTTCTTCGGCTAGTCAAGTGCCACCTATTCAACTCAATCAAACTAAGCAACCTCCTCTTATGGTTGCTCCAACACCATTCAAGTTATCTGCGACATTACCAAGTCAAACTAAGAAATCTCCAAAATGTAAAACACATTCTTCTCTTATCGAATCCACTCTAGTGGCATACTCTCCAGATAACCAACCACTCACTACACAAGGAAAGAAAGATCTTGCTACCCTATTTTGACTTCCACAACTCATAATACCTCGCAAATCCACATTTCCACATCCAATCAATTTTTTCAAATAAACTACTCCTTACATTGATCCCCTTATCATTGACTAGATATCCATATTTTACTCACACATTTTGGGGGCATCACGTTTATTCTTCTTACCCCATCAAGCATTCCCAATTTGCTATCATTTACTACCATTATGCTAGGTGCTTCATATTTCATATCTTCGAGAAATCTTACACAACTTGATACACTCTTTTATCGTCATTAGCCTATGACGCACTCTTGTGCCAAGGTTCACACTTGACTTTTGAGGGAATACTATACGCATGAACCTCACACAGTGCACATTTCACATTTTCTTCTATCATGACATACATCATACACATCTCACTTTTCACATCTATGTCATATCTTCTTCTTTTATCTACTACACATCATACATGCTTTGTGCTTTCTATACATTGCACATCTTGAATATCTACGACATCTTATACTTCTTACACATCACACATTTTGTGTACTTCCTATATCTACTATTCATACCTTATTCTATACTTTATACGCACTTTTTGCTTTCTACACCTATTCATTCTACACATTTCACACTATGCGCATCTACAACATTATATTTTCACATTTATTTTCCAACATACACTCTTTTGCGCTTCCCACATCTATGCATCTTGTACTGCACACTACACATCTCTACACTTTACACATTCCACATGCATCCCTCCTAGTGTCATATTTTCAACACAACACAATATATCCTTTCAAATTACATCATTTTAGCACATTCTACTAACACATCACATTATTCTATCCTACATCCAACCTTTACGGTGCACACTACCTGACGACACACTTGAGTTCTATGGTTCATCCTTAACTGTTGAAGGTCCAAATCAAAATTGAACCTCACCTCCTTACATTCACATCACTAAATAAATATTTTTATCACATCATGCGAGATAATTCTACAACCGAAACTCTATGCTTCACAATCCATACTTTCTATCCTATTATTCACACATGTCGTGATATAAGCTTTATGATAAATCATCACACATTATAGCATATTAGTCTACAACTTTAGCATCAATTCATCCAATGTCCACATTCAATCCTAAACACCACATCACATGACACTCTACAATAAAAAACATTTTTGGCATCCTATTCAATACTTCTATCATCTACACAACATTATTCTACAATTGATGCTCCACGCTCTACTCATCAACCCTTTGTATCATACAACACATCATTCAGACCATTTCCTAATGACGCACTCTTGCTATAGAGTTCCTTCTTGACTATTGAGGGGTCATTTCTAAAGGAACCACATTTCACTCATGCATACATCCATACTCGAGGGGAATGTTGCCCCTATCACACTCATATTGCATTCCATTCCATGTCATCCAAAACATTCTACATATCTTCATTGCATTTACTCTTGTTTTCCTATGCTTACATGTACTCTTTATTACACATGATATTCAAATACTTAGTATGTAATTATCTTTAGCATACACACATGTGCATTCACTTTCTTTCTAGTTGTGATTGCAGATTATACACAAATCATTACACGCAACATGGATGCTTGGTGCATTACCTCATACTAGTCCCATAGTGGCTCCTAGGGGCATCCACTTTCGTAAACTATAGGTGTTATTATTTCATTCTATTCATACCACATTACTATACTAGAAAATTTATGATTTGACATGATTTTTATCTCTCTAACATGCTAACAGGTGCTTCATATGCAGCACTTGCTTCATAGGTTTATATGGTTCCATGCTTGTAATATATTGTTTGCCATTATCTGCGGGCTTTTCTCTATGCTTTGTCTTGTGTGCACATTGTTTGTTTGTGGCCATAGATGCCTTGATTTTCTTGTGACATCGTAAGTGATGTGTCCCATATTTGAAACCTAATTTTAGCGTTCTATCATTGTCTTATTGATTGTTCATTTACATTGTTTTCTATACACATGCTTTTTTACACTAACACTTGTTTTCTAGCCATTATTTGCATGTGCCTTAGTTTTTACCAAGCACATCCCCTCCTACATACTGGTATCAATTTTCATAGGTTCCTCTTTTAGGCCACATCCTCCTAGCGACATTGCATGCACCCAAAATGAGGGGGGCATCTATTGGGTGAATCAGTCACCCCACACAGTCATAGTTCAATAGTCTACAGTCATAGGTCAGTACATTTTAGCTTAGATTCAGTACAGTCTACAGACTCGATATGGCTCAGAATTAGACTTGGGGTTCTTATTGTAGCACAAACACTAGCATCCAAAATCAAACTTGGGTGCCTAGGCACTTCTTACCCTTCCCAGGCCAGCTATGACCAGGGGGTAGATTTACAACATTTTTTAGCGACGGTACAATTTTTCAACATGTCATAGAGGCTTTTGACAGGGCAAATAGTACTTTAGCACTGGGAATTTACATTAGGGTAAGTACACACTAGCTACAGTGGTGTTTTCATTTCGGGAATAAGTTAAAGGATGGAGGATGACACCATACTTTCCGCCAAACACTACTTTTGTCATGGTGTGAGATTGCACAAAAAACTCACCCTTCATCGACATTTTTCAAGATCATTTCTCTCACTTTTTCTTATCATGGATCAGGTGCACATGTTCCTTTTTCTACATTTCAACATTTTTACAGACTTTTTTACATACAATTTTCTATATACATGTATATTTGACTACTTGAATCTTCTATTTTATAGGTTTGTCCTTATGGGAAGTAGTAGTCAACAACAATCACACTCCATGCTTGTCATCAAAAATGAGTACAACATCACATCTACACGTTTGTTTCCATCCTAGGGTCATTATCATCACTTTTTCTTTTACTTACTCTTCTATGGTTTCCACACTTTGCACTTTTTATCATTCCATACTTTTCTTGTCTCGCCATGCTCTTCTACATCGATCTACATGGTTATCAGGTGTGCATCTATTACAAATATATTGTGACATTATTAATAAATTGTAATATTATTAATAATGAGTTAATACAACTCATATTAATAATATAGTTAATAGTTGTGTGTGAGTGAAGTTGTTGAATAAACAACTCACGTAGCTATTTTAGTTTGTGAGATAATAAAGGGATGTGAGAGATATCCTAGGGATAGATTTGAGAGATTCTAGGAAGGGGTTGAGAGATATGAGGGATGACTATTGACTCCCAGAATCAAGGAGATCAAACTCTATATATTGTAATCTCATACATGGATCCATATATCCTAGATGAATTCCGTTTCTAAATTATAATATTTGGTGTTTAATAATTGTGTTCTAATAGTGGTATCAGAGATGGTCACATGAAGACTATGAATTTTTGAAAATGGTGAAAGGGAGGCTGATATCAGTTGCCCTAGTATATGATATTTTCTTTGTGAGGCATAAATCTATTTAGAGATCATTGTGTAAGAAGTATTATCATAGTTGATTTTTGTGCATCTATAGACCTGCATACCTTTAACTTTGGAAAATAGATATATCTTTGTCAAATTTAAATTGGAGTATTTTGTGTGAGATCATAGTTGTTTTTGTTGGTATTGTTTGTGCACAGATATAATTGGATCCTACATTGAATTTCCTCTATCTTGAAGTGGCCAAGATTTTATTCTGTGTAGATTTGTATGTTGAAACGTTTAGGATCATAAATAAAGAGTAGTTTCCTTAAAGCTCGTGCCAAATCTTATCAAATGTACAAACTTGGAAAATGGTCTTAGATATGTGGTTGTACGTTAGAGAGGAAATTCAGAACTGGCTTTCCATCTAACTGACCATGGAGATTTGGATTCCTTTGTTGATAAATGCATGGTAATTATTCATAGTTTTCTATCAAATTACATTGTGTTTCCTGAGCTAGTATTGCATTTCTAGTATAACATGTAGCATTGGCATGTGTCAAGAACATTTCCATAAATTGATCTAACAAATTTGAGCAAGAAAGATATTGATCTGTAGTGATAACACTCAGGAAAGCATTTTATCATCTTATATATATGCCTTTTCTTGAGAGTGATTTGTGTTACAATGTGTTTTAGAATCAACCAGGCATATGAGTTCTCACATTTCTATGTATACTATTTAGATTTTGTGTTCCCTCAAGTTGTTCATCACTATAGACATCAAGATAATGAGGTGGATGAAAATTAATCAGGTAGTTATACACAATCAGGAGAAATACTAATTTGGTCCTCCTCCTACATGTGATTTTTCAATCCTTACGACGTACCATTTATGTATAACATGTTGAGTTATATTCCACGTGTAATATTCCCACATTTTAGTTCTACATTTTGGCCACGAATCTGTTGACTGAAAAATAGATCCATGCAAAGAACATATTGTTAACAATAATAGGTGATTAATCTTGTGGTTTTATAGTATCATATCTTGTTCTGGTCAATAGTTTAGAGTTTATTTATTTTTATGTGGTTTAAATTAGTATTAATCATTGAGTCATTCTCTCTTGTATGCAAGTACAAACATATTTATGTTAAGGCATTTATGCTTAAGTTGTATATCCAATCCTTATTTGTATGTTTGAGATAGTGAGTTATTTAAATTGTCCATATTTTATATAGTTTGTTATTCTTGTTTCATAAGTCTTTGTTAACTCAAAATTATTATGTCTATGTAATTAAAGTGTCATAAAAGTGTTTCTATAATCACAATGTCATATGTTGAGTTGGTTCTAATATACATTTTTATTCGTGTTTATCTTATAAAAGATTTGTCATCAAATTTGAGTTTTTCAAGTGTCCATGTCAAAGTAGTCTAGTTGTCAAAATTGTTAAAAAAAAAATTGCCTTACGGATGCATTTTTGGTGTTACCTGACGTCCAATGTTTTTGGAGAATGAGGTGAATAATATTGTATTTCTGATGATATTTTTTGATGACTTCAAAGAAGGAAAATGTGTTTAGCTTCAGGGGCTCCACCCCTCAAACCTGCCCCTATACCGCAACAGGGAGCGCGCCTAGGGCGCTACCCTGGGACCCTACAAGGGGAACTTCCCCTTGACCCTGATTGGGGCCTACTGTCCCCAGACCCCCACTTTGGAATTTCAGAACCAAATCAAATATTTGTGGGGAAGATGCATCAACAAAAGGTGGTACAAATTTGAGCTCCATGGTCCAATCTGTTGAGTAAGTAGTGACACACATGGAGGATGGAGGCAATGGAGGCTGGAGGTAAATCAACGACCTCTCATCAGTCACCAATGATAGGGACACATGAAGTTGTGGGTGGCAGTGTGTGTGTATGTGTGTTTTCTTTGATTTTAGATTTAAAGTATGATTTCAGAGTTCCTATTTGAATAATTGAAATGTTCACATTGAGGGGAGGAATTAGACATGGTCTCAATGTTCAATTTTTCCCTCTATTCAGTTTGTATTCAATAAGCAGTGATTCTTAAATGATTCCCTAAAGGAAAGACATAGTGGACAGATGAAATCACAAAGGAAAAGCAACAACATGATATTTGGGTTATTGGTTGTCCTATAAAACAATCATTTGTTTTAGGTTGTTGTTTCTCCTGTAAAACCATCTTTTGTTTCATGTTGTTGGTTGTCATGTAAAACCATCCTTGTTGAGGTTGTTGGTTGACCTACAAAACCATTCAAATCATGAGCATGCATGGGCAGCAAGCTGTAGAAGGAAGTGTGATTATTTTTTCTACCTTGTCAACATTAGGGGAGTGTATATTGGGAATTAATAATGTTAACAATAGGGGAGTGAATGTTACAAATATATTGTGACATTATTAATAAATTGTCAATATTATTAATAATGATTTAATATAACTCATATTAATAATATAGTTAATAGTTGTGTGTGAGTGAAGTTGTTGAATAAAAAACTCACGTAGCTATTTTGGTGTGTGAAATAATAAAGGGATGTGAGAGATATCCTAGGGATAGATTTGAGAGATTCTAGGAAGAGGTTGAGAGATATGAGGGATGACTATTGACTCCTAGAATTAAGGAGATCAAACTCTATATATTGTAATCTCATACATGGATAATATATCCCTGATGAATTCAGTTTCTAAATTATATAATTCGGTGTTTTATAATTGTGTAGTGTTTAACAACATCTCTATTTACTTTATGTTACCGATCTTTCTGCTCACCAACATAAAGTGGGGGAAATTTTAGATGCTAAATCATGCACTTTGGGTACACTACTAGGTCCTAATCACATACTACTTTTCATATGCTTCTTACGGGATAAAGTACTTATTGATCATTATATTTAGCCTCTTAGGTTCCCTTCTAGTCTCCTCTCTGACCTTACGGACCTCACTTCCCTCTTTGACCCTTCACACTTCACCTTATCTGGATTTGGACACCAGTTCCTAGCCAAGACATCAGCACTCAGGTTCCCTCATCCCGTACAAGTTCCCTAGACCTTTTTGCACTTTACTCACTCCTTTTTGGGTCCTTTCTAGCCATTTGGCATCCTTATCTCTTAGGGTTCAGCATTTTAGTGATCAGTTACAAAATTTGAACAAGAGAAAAATATAAATATAAAGTTATGTAACCATAATAAAGGACCAAGCTCTAATCATCTAATATCGATGCCTAAGGTTGCATCTCACAAGTATCTAAGAGCATATTTTCATCCATTCTAGCATGATCAAAGGACAAGGGCTAGTTTTATACATCACACACATAGGAGGGAAGTTCATTTCATTCCATGAACACATTTACTACATTATACATCTAGCTACTTGCTCATTATTTCAAGTGTGACACACATAAGAGCACACCTAGGACATGATTCTAGACACACACACGCTGCGCTGCGCGCGCACACACACACACACACAACACACACACACACACACACACACACACACACACACAAAGAACTACATTGGTTCTGAGATGTAGTGTAATGTTCAGTCGTAAGATTACCATTGTAATAGCTTAGGACAGTCATAACCCTCATTTTACATATTTCATTTTTAGGGTTTGATGCATCTTTTGGGGGTTTTGTAGGTGATCTTTTTATCGCAGGTTTACAGTAACATTTACAAGAATTCGGTGACATACTAGCAACAAATGATGAGGATTTTGGATCAACCAGCGACTCTGTAAATCCAATTTCTAGACATCATGCACAGACCTTAGAACCTAGGAAGGGATCCTAGTGCACATGCACCTCATTCCCTGATGCTCATGCACTTCTGCATTTTTCTAGTCTCATTCGTGACCTCACGTGTTCCTATTCTGTTACCCTTCCACCTTCACACATTGCTAGAATCATCCCTAAAATCAGTTAAGTGTCTATTTCCTTCATTACACTTAGGGATTATCTTACTTTTCTTATTTATTGGGTCATATATCTATTCTTTATTGCCATATATATCTATGGTTACATATCTTAGTATTTAATAAATTGAATCTATATCATTTAGTTTTTTTTTTAAATCGGTAATGTAAACTTGTCTTCTGGCCAAATTATGACTATGTAAACCCCGTCATGGCCAAGAGGGATGTGCTAAATATATTTTTAAAGTTTGATTTATGTGTAGGTAATCTGGTGGGAAGCAATTCATGGATTCATTTTGATCCACTTTAAAGGAACTGCTCGTAGAGGCCCAAAAAGGCTTATTTTCAGAATTTTTTGCACCTCGTTAAAAACCCCCAAGAATGTATGAGGAAGAGATAAAGCATCTAGGAATGGTGTCACATATATATGTAATCATCTGAGGCAATTCAGGGAAGTTATGCAAGAACAATCAAGTTTTGGATCAAATGGTCAACATTGGGCTACTTGTAGTATAGTGCTATGAAATGGATATATTAAAAAAGCTAGTCAGCTTGTTCTGGATCTCACGGGAGCCTCGAGATATTTTGGGAAGTGAAACAATACTCAACATAAATCTAAGAAGGCATAATTCACATTTCAAAAGGTTTCATGAGATTCTACCATCCATATTTTTAGACATTAGCTCGGTAGTGCAAATGAAGATCCCTGATCCTAGTGGGGATTCAAATGAGTATTCCATAAGCTATATGGATATTTTATGCCTCATTAAAATCCCAAGGTGACCTATGAAATTTCCTCTTCACTTAAAATTCATTGGTTTTCATTTTCATCATCATACTTTTTGGTGGCATTCCTTTTCACCGGCGCACATGTTTGAAAAGAATTTAAAATAGGGGTAAATTTCAAATTTTAGGCATAATTGGATCCTAAACGTTGTCAGAATGATCTAAGAAAAACGTTTTGTGTCAAAATCATATAGTTTTTTCCTAGATAACTCACAGGGAAGCTCCTAGGACAAATAATCACTCTCTGATGTCTATTTATAGTAGTTGTTGGTGAAGGTGAGGTTTCCAATAGTGTATATAGCACATTTTCACACATGTGATGCACTTTTACACCTTTTCACTTGGTGAAAAGGTGCATGAGATGAAAAAACTCTTGCCACCAAAGAGAGAAGATGTGATTTGGAGCTTGTGTCACTTAAAATCTCATGTGGTTGGTTAGGTGAGTGTTATGCACTCACAAGTCAATTTGGCCCCCTCTCCATGTTGAGTATGACCCATAACACACCTGGGAGGCTCTGATGCACCTTTTCACCTGGTGTAAAGTGCATGAGGTGTAAAAAATTGTGCCACTAAGGGACGGAAGTGTATTCGCCACTTAATTAACCAACTTCAAGTGTTAGGTGAGTGCTCTCCATTCGCACCTTCAAACTGTTAGGAATTATTATTTACATTGGGTGAATATTATTTTTTGTTACCAAGAGTAAATACGATAATATATTTAGTATAATTGTTATATTGTTGTATATAACAATAATATTTTTTGTATAGTTTTTTTAATAACCTACGAGATATATAGGAGATTTGATAGTTAGTGATATTCATAGATTATAGGAAAGCCTTTTTCCTATAAGTATGTGTGTTTTCTAGGATGAATTAATCAAGAAGTTTATGTGAGTTTAGTTTGTGATTCCTATGTAAAACTAATCTAAATTCTAGATTTGGTATCAGATTGAATTATGTTCCTGATATAGATGTTGATTATTACAAAAGTGAAATTCAACCTTAATGATTTCCCTGCATGATAGTTTATCTATTGCTTCTTATTTTTCCATTGCTAGATTCAACGTATCAACTTATATCATATTTCACCTAGGAAGCACCACAAAGAAAATAATTTCTCGAGGAAAATTCTTTACATGACATAGCAATTCTAGAGGGAGATAGATGCATTGGTTATCCCCTCTGACATATCGACCAACATGGAAGATAATTGTGAGGAGATTGAGATCCCTCCCCAGTAATTTTCCATATTACAAAGCCATGTTACAATGGAGTTTATGTGTATTTTAAAGAGCCATCCAAAAACGATCTACTATTCATCTTCTGTATTTTTTAATCAGCTTGTATTTGTTAGAAGTTGCTCCAACATTCATGAGTTGTAGTGTGACTGGATTTATGCACTTGGCAGTCTCTAGTCACAATTTACATTGGTCACAGCATCAAATATTTTGACATTGTTTGAAGAAAGATTGCATAAGGATTTTCAATCTCATATTGTATTTCCTTACATCGAATCTATTGGGATTTGGTGTCTCAACTTATGATTTTTACTATTATATTGGCATCACATTACATCTACATTGACATGTAGCTTACAACCTTTATGTAATCCATCAAACGTCTCCTAATAGGTGGCAGGTGTATGAGATCTGCAAATCTAAGCATCAATTATTCATTTCCAGATGACTATAAACTGTCATCATCTTCCATGCGTGTCCACATTGGATTTAGTCTTCATCATGGTGTGGTCTTCAACATGTCACTGGTATAATCAGATCTATTAGTTGATAATTACTTAGTTTAGTAGTTTGTGTTGTCATATGTTTAGTTTATATTTTTGGAGTCAATCAGTCTTAAAAATTATAAGTCTCATCTAAAAAAAATCTAAAGTGCCAATTAGGTTTTGTTTTAAGTTTTGGTTTATATGATTTAGTCTAAAAACTTATATAAATTAGACTACCTTGTGCATGAAATACCATTTATTTGGTTATTCACAAAATTCAAAGAGTATTGTCTTTTCATGAAGTTTGTGTCTTCATTGTTTAAAAGGTTGTATATGAGTCAAATTTATTTTGTGGATCTAATGTTTAATGCCAATAGTCAAAATAGTTAGTCTTAGTGAGTCAATAGTAAAAGATTCATAGGGTATCATTGAAAGTATTGTTTTATTCTATAAGTGTCTTTATTTTGTGTCAGTAATTTTTTTGTCAAAGATTCAAAAAATTGAGTCATTGTAAAAGTATGAAATATAAAAATAAAAATAAAAAATAAAAAATGGCCTCACAGATGCATTTTCAATGTTACTTGACGTCCACAAAATAAATGATTTCACATTGTGGGGGAGACAAAATAAACCCAATGTGGAAAATATTAAACGTCTAAGTCAAATTCAGCTGAGCTAGCAGCATCTTACTAGAGGAAGGAGGCACCAGAGGAAGGAGGTCAATCAGTGACCTCTCGTCAGTCGCCAACGATGGGGCCACATATTAGTTATGGTGGCATTTTTACGGTGTGATTATTTGATGTTAAGTTATGCAGTGTTCTAGTTTCACTTGTGTGGTGTGGATTTCACTTCTTCATATTTCGAGTGTGGTGAGAAAAATAAGAGAAGAGGTTCATCCCTATTCACATGTGTATATGGCTATTCCTACATAATTCCTTGATATAATAGCATTGTGAAGAATAGATAACACAATCAAAAACAATATCATGTTTCTTAAAGAGGTTAAATAGTCAGATGTGTTCCTGTTCATACATAGGTTTGTGGTAAGCCTTGCAAACCATTGAAGGTTGTTCAGATGGTTCCTACTAAATTTCCCACACTAGATAGGTCAAATGTGTTCCCTGCAATGATCAGTTGATAAGAAAATAGTTCCTGTATATAGTTCCTTCACTTATTTGGTCAGATAAGTTCTTGGCAGTGCTTGGTTGATAAGAAGTTGATGTGTTCTTTCATTACCTTCATTTCGAGTGTGTACCAAGATCATGAGCGCACATAGGTGGCAAGCTGTAGAGGAAGTGTGAATTTTTTTCTACCATGTAAACACTAAGGGGGGATGTTAGGAATTATTATTTACATTGGGTAAATATTATTTTATGTTACTGTGAGTAAATATGATAATATAGTTAATTAATAAAATTATTATATTGTTGTATATAACAATAATATTTCTTGTATAGGTTTGTTAATAACCTACAACATATTATAGTATATTTGATAGTTAGTGATATTCCTAGATTATAGGAAATCCATTTTCCTATAAGTATGTATGTTGTCCAGGATGAATTAATTAAGAATTTTATGTGAGTTTATTGTGTGATTCTTGTGTAAAACTAATCCAAATTCTAGAAAAATTGTCCCCTATCCATGTTGAGCCTCACCTTTGGCATAGTTTTCAACACCTAGTGTACCTTTTCATCTGGTGAAAAAGTGCATTATGTGTAAAAACTTATGCCACCAAGGAAACTCTCCCTCTCCCATCACTCATAACCTCACACTTCTTCCCTAAGGCATGTTTTCACTCACCTCACTCTTCACCCTCGTCTCCCTCCTCATGTTGGCTGCCCCCTTGGTGCATTTTCACCATGTTGTTGCATATTTTCACCTCATTTCCCCTTACCAAATGTGGTAAGGGGCATGAGGAATTTCCAGACCCATTAGTAACCCCTAACTCACCCTCAACCTAGGTTAAGAAAGAAGTGTCAAATATGGGTCAAGGGGTGGGTTTTCCTAACCTAAATTAAGGGGTGAGTGTGAACCATACATAGCCATATTTTGGGTTTATTTTTAAATTTGTATTTCCCTCCATTTTTTAAGGTGATTCTTCTATGAAGAACTAGAAACCTCTTATGCTCAAGTCACTCTTTTTCTCATACCTCACAAACCCCTGCTCCGTTCTCCATGAGATTTGAACTAAAGCTTCCCTACATGAACACCTTTGGAATGAGTGTTTACATGACATAATCCATTTTTTATAGTCATCTAAAACTTTCATCCATGGAAAATTTTCCCCTCTTATCTATGGAGTTGCAGCGATCCAAATGGGCTAAAAATCAAAGCATGAGATCCTCAAAAAATTAGCTTTCCAATGAGAAATTTATTGCCATGTGAAAATGGGTAGGATTGGATTTATGAAGGACACTTATTTTTCTTCATTCTTCCCCATTGGATGAAGAAAACATAGACCTATAATTTTACTTTTTGTTTCACGAAGATATGGACGAGAGAAACCTTTGAAAATTAGAGTAAAACATCTAGGTGAGAAGTAGAATTTTGAGAGAAATTTTTCAGAGTGATCTAACACCCCATGTCCAACGTCTATTTTTAGTAAGTACACTGTTTCACCTAATTCTTGGATGTTTCTTTGAAATATTGATGAAACAGATAGGGTAATGGGCGTAGGAGGAATACCTATTAGAATGTTGGTTTTTGCGTGCGTATGACTTTTGAATCCACAGCTAATTGTGAGAGATTCCTTTTGGATGGGAGGAACTACCTAAAATGGAACACAAGACCACCAGAAAGAGTTAAAAAATATGGGCAGTGAACTGCCTAGCGTGTGCTAGATCCGGGAAGTGTGATACTTCCTAGACGGCTGTCAGTCCACTGTTTATAATAATTTAATGTTGGTAATGAAGTAAATCCTATTGTAATTGAAATGATTTAGGTATCTCATTAAAAACATAATAAGAATGATCTAATCTAACATTCTAGGTTAAAATAAGATCTGAGGTTCAAGTAGTTGGTTCTGGTTCTCTGCAAGTCTAACAAAGGTCTCGGGCAGGTCACAGGTGATTAAGGGTGATGTGAGAATAGGTGGGGTAGGTTACTATTCTGGGCTGTATTGGTAAATACAGAGACCGATACTGGTTAAGGGTGACCGACGTTGGTTGGGGAGAACTAGTGCTGGTTACTGTGGAAAACTAGGAATGCCACAGAATGAGCTTTGGGGTCCGCCTTGTGATTGCACAAAGGACTTGGCTGGCCGGAATGAGGTATTAAGCTATTTGGGTGGGATTTGGAAAAGTTTTAATGGGGATATGGAGGGGTGAGTATTGATGGAGGTTAGTGGATGGATAAGAGAACAAAGGATGACAATACAATGATGAAATGAATGAACCAGAGGAGTACAATGTTCTACTTACTTGGAACCTGGTTCTAGATTTTTATACAAGAGAAATGAAGGTGCTGGTAAGAGGTTGAAGGTTGCAGAGGATCACCAAATGTTGGGGAGCTCTTGCATGTGTTGCATTTGCTCTCCTTCCTTCCCGATTAGATCAAATCTTTGATGGGGTGAGTGTTGGATGGTTGTTGGGTGATTGTTGGATGTCTGTGCAAGAGAAAATGTTTGATCTCCTTCCTTACATGCATGTTCTTGCGAAAACTTACTCTAAAAAGATGTGTTATCTCTCAAGAAAAGTCCCAATGTTTTCTAACCTCAAAAACAAGGTTGTTTTTGGGATTAAAAGGTGGCCGACAGTGGTTCCGGCTTAATCAGTGACGGTTAGGGGTAACCAGCATCGGTCAAGGTGGGATTTCCTTGGTTTACTAAACTAGGCAGATCCCCTTGATTTTATGGGATCTCATGTCATTAACCCACGGATCAAACTGAAAGCTTCTTGTCAACATGTGGGAATGTGGTTAGAGGGAATGTAGGCATTGATTTTTAGGGTTTGGATAAGTCTTAGTTAGTTATGGAAACTTGCTAAGAATAGGTCTTAGGGTGAGTTGGCTTGGTGAGGTGTCTAGGTGAGGTGTAATTGTGGGAATTATCTAAATTAAGATATTTAAATAATAAATATGGTGAGGATAATGAATTAATTTAATTAAATTAATATTAGTGGGGTGAAGGGGGCCATGACTAGGTGAATGTGATGAAGGTATTTATTTGTCGATGGACCAAAGGGGAGTGTGACCTAATTTTAGTGTCTACATACACATTCAATAAACTTAATAAGAGTATTATTTATGAAGTATGAATGGATTCAAGACACTCATTTCATTACCCAAGAGGAAAATTCCTCAAAAGTGATTTTTTGGTGAAATTGCCAAAACTAGTCACCCAATAAGAACTTACTAAAAATAGTAAGTGTTCATAAAAGTCTCAAAATGGTCATGATTTTTCATACTCCATTCCTCACTAATTTCAACCTTTACGGAGGAAAAATTCATCCTTTCAAAAGGGTGGAAAGTGGCATTGTGTCTCAAATAGAAGAGAATCCCTCTCAGTCCTCACTTTTTGTTGCAGCAGTATGTTTGGATCTCAGTGTTATTTTCACTTTGTTCAATGGGTTGATCATAAGTTGCAAGAATGTTCAATCCATTTTCTCACCTTCATTCATCATATGGTTGAGTTATTCTTCACTTCATCTCATTGTTTGTTTCGTTTCCCCAAGTGTCGGTGTCACGATGTTGAACTATGTCGGAAATGGTTTTAGTTTTCATCAATAGCCTAATAGTTTAGAGGCATTGCAGTGTTTCAAAGGTTAAAGGCTTGTTCAAGTTACAGAAATATTCTGTCATAATCTTGAATTGTCTTCACCTCCTCTTCGAGTAGTCAATCATTCAAGGCATGAGCTCACAATGTGCAATGTTGCAAAGTTGGGGCATAGCTCTCCACCGGTGCATTACGGTGTTGTAGAGGGTCATTGTGGGTCAAGTTTTGGTATTCATCACCATCAGATATGATCATCATCTTCCTCGAGGGTGGAAGCATATCCATTCATTCTCAGGATCATCTTTCCTCTACTCTCCCATTCTTTCTCCTCTGTTTTTCTCCTTATTCCTCATTGTACATGATCATGATGTTGTGTTCTATTCATTTAAGTGACAATGAAATATTTGTAAGATGTAAAAGTAATCCCTAAAATTATAAGATGGGTACTTAATTTTTCCATTCCTAGGATAATAAAAATTCACAAGTTGAATAGGAACTTGAAGAGTCATGTGGGGGGGTAGAGGAAGAGATGCATTATAAATCTATAAAAGGAGATGGCCTCCTCATTGTAAAAGGACGATTAATTCTTGTTTACTTGCTCCTATTGTCTTTCTAGGAACAAGTACCTTCAATTCCTATATTTTTTTGTCTATTTTTATTCTATCTCCATCTCAACATATACTCTAAGAGCATTGTAAATTGTGGAACATGATACAATAAAAAAATTTGTTTCTTGTTGATCATTCCTCTTTTTATGTGAATGGTTTCTTCTTATTGATATAAGTGAAATACTCTAATTTTAATGCAATAAACTCAGCTATATTATTTGTTGGTTAAAATCTTCCTCTTATTTCCCTTTCCTATCTCTATCTCTCTAAGCAATTTTCCTTGTATTCCATACAAGCAGTTGTCATAGGTTTAGGGAAGTATTCCTATGTGATCCCTTGCCTATGGGCCACCCCCAGAAATTAGTTTAGTTTATATTTATTTCCTTTATTTTAATAAATAGAGCTGCCACATTCAAGGAGAGAGACATAATCCCAAAACATTATTGAAATCCTATAATTTTCCCTTGCGAAAAAATTATTTTGCCAACAAGAACCTTAAAATTGCAATGTTGTGTTTGTTTATAGTTTAAGTACTGTTTTGGCCCACATAATCTAATTAAGAGAAAATGAGATGAGATGGAACTCAAGAACACATTTATGTGGTATAAATTGGAAATTTTGGTAAGTGCATGGAAATGGGTGGACAAAAGAGGGTCTTAAGTGGATTTTTTTTTTCTAAAAAACAATAAACTTTAACTTGTATGAGTTATTTGAGATAGTTACACTCAAAATTTGAAGATGTCATAAGAACATGAATTATATAATTTTGAGTCTAGTTTCTAAACTACTATTTTTTTAAATGGTTAAGTGTGAGTGGGTTAAATATCTAAAATTTCAATAGGTGCTCCTATTTTTTGTATAAAACACAGTAGATAGTCATTCGTGCCCCCCATTTTTTAGCACTATTTAGTATTTTGAAAACCTTTTGGTAGAAAGATAGATAGGAGCATCTAGTTTGGGATAGAATTTTTATAGTTTTTTAGTAGTATTTATTTTTTATGATTTTCCAAGTAGACAAATATTTTGAAAATGTGAAAAATAACGAATAGTCGATAATGTTAACTACCTGGAATTATGGAGGAATGTCCATTGAATTTTTATTCAATGGGGAAGAGTAAAAGTTAGAGAGGCTAAAAGATAGCAATTAGAAGCTTACTAGAAATAGAGGTAGGTAAAGGCATAGTTTGAAATAAATATAAATTGAAACCTTACAATAGTACAAAAATTAAAATTATATATGTAGAAATAGAATAGTTTTCTATACGTTGTAGGCATATTTTTAACAAATATTGCAATGGGATTTTTGTAGGATTTCTCATGGTGAAAGATGATTTTATTCAAATTTAAAATTGTCAAAAACACACATAATAGGTTAAGGCTTGGGTTCGGGAAACCAAATCATTTCCAAGCCTAGTAGAGCTGGGTTTTTTTGCATAATTCAAGGAACATGTACGCATTGTTAATGTTTTCATTGGAATTAACTAGCCCAAAATGCAAAATTCAAACCATGACAACTAAGCCATAATGCAAATTTTTGCCTTCTATTCCTCCTGAGTCTTCCCTGGCCAACCTACCTCTTGTGTCATCATCATCGACCTTTAGGTATTATAAATTCATTTGGTAAACATGTCTCAATGTGTAAAAATATGTAATGAGGTTCATCATTCCATTCAATGAAGTTCAACAAAAGACAAGTTTTCTTAGAAGCCTAGAAAGGTTTATTTTGGCCATTTTGGAACATGTGTAAAATCCATGGGAGAATTAGAAAATGATTAAGTATCGGGAGGTGGTCCTGGAGATCCTTAAAGGTTTTGAAATAGTTTTAGGAATATTTAGGAAATTTATAACCATTCAGGGTCATTTCACTCAAAAGCAAGTTTTCAGGTACAAGAAATGAGTAGTTTAAAAGTAAACTTGAACTTCTTTAGGTGATTACAGGAGCTCTATAAGGATTTAGGAGGAAAACAAGTAGGCAATGTATATATTGAAGAATTATATACATGTTAGTAATATTCATTTTGAAAGGATTGATGGTTTCATGAAACATTCCAAACATTACAACAACCCCTCATAGTTTTTAAATAAAGGGGGAAAATTGATTTAGTTTCAAGCATATTAAAGTTCTAAAACCATAACCATTGGTCTTAGAATTTGGTTTTGAGTTAAATCCATATAAAATTTTACCCCAAAACATTATCCTAAGCCTCTAGGGTGAAAAAAGTAAGTTATCATGTTATTTTTGGACACTTAGTGTAAAATATGGCTTTCCAGTTAAGGAAAGTCACGCTTTTTTATTCCTCTTGTCCCTTTTTCCCCTTAATGACATGAGGGAAAAAAATGTGTCCTCATATACCCCATGTCAAGGTGCACTTTGTACACTTGTTGTCTTTGTTGTCCATATTTTCTTTGTTGTCCCTTGTGTCCCCATTGTCTAAAGGGACATGAGGGACAAGAAAGTCCTCCCCATGAAATTTTTTAACTCTCAAACCATCCACATGTAGTTAAAATACTCCAAGTTGAGTCTAAGATGAGTCAAGGAGAATGTGCGTGAAATAGAAGTTGTAAATCCATACTTAGCCAATTTTCCACCCTGCCACATGTCACCACATTGCTTCAAGGTCCACTTTTGAATGGTCCCTCATGTCCCTAAGGGGACATAGGGGATATAAAATTGCACCCATGATCAAACTTATCCCCTCAGACACTCATGTGACCTTCTACATAAGCTGTACAGGTGATTATTCAGCCCCTCCATCTCAATCCTCACTTGCTCCTTTGTTGCCACTTGTATCAATCTTGATCCAAGGCATAATTTCCTACTATAAAAACCTTATGTCCTCATTTCACCATTAAACATGATTTTTGAACCTCGCTTAAACTCTCATCTGACCCAAGGTGACATCATAAAAATGAAATATAACTCATTTTAAAACCATTTCTTCATCACAGGTTGACCATACACCATTTTTGTTGTTTTAATATTGAAAAACATTGATTTTTATTATATATGTCGAAAAAAAAATTAGAACATCCATAGCTATCAAAACGACTCGATATTTCTTCATATCTCACTAACAGAAATCAGACACCATGGTGAAAATTTGTCAAATTGCCCTTCTCTAAAACACCTTTGGAAATATTATAGTTGCATACCCTATGATGCCCTAAATTTTTTGATACAGAAATTTTAAAATCAAACCCTATAAATTTTCCTTTTTTATTTCCAAGAGTTTTAACGAGTGAAAAATAGTGAAAATTAGAACATTGAGATCCCGATGCAAAATAGAACATAGTGATGGTGGTTTTTTATAGTACGATGCTAGTAATTCCAACTACTAAAAATTACAGATGCTCTAAATAGTTTGACACCTAAAATAGAATTTTTTTCAAAATTGTAAACCCTCAACATTCAGAATATCTAGAAACGGTGAGAAATACGAAATAGGGTTAATTGAATAACTTTCTAAAAAAAAAATCTTGAAAAAAAATAGATGTCCCAAAATAAACTTTTCTAAATATAGAAAATCATCATCAGTGAGAGTAACCTATGTGGATTAAGATATCTCAGAGAACAAGGATTGTGCAAAATCATCAAAAATTCTAAAAAATAGATGGGAACACCTGAACCCACCTACCAAAAATAGAAAGTTTCAATTTTCCAGTGTAGAAAGTTTTGGCTTTGATTTCACTCATATTGTTGTTTTATACCCTCATCATAATGTCATGATTGTTTCATGTCCTAAACAAGAAAATAAACCCTCTGCAAACTTTAAAAGGATCCTAAAGCATAATTTTGATCACATTTTTATTAAGAGAACATATTACAAAACAATACAGGTGTCCCAAGTCACTATATTCTCTTCTAACATTTCGGGGCCAGCAAACAGTTTGAAAAGATTCATAGGATCATCCAATGACATTTAATTTCATCAAGCCATGTGATCTCATTTTATAGAACATCCTAAGATCATTTCACTAAGAGTAACTCATGGAATTCAATGTTAAGCAAATACAAATAATTGCGGAAAGTGTTTCTAAGGTTCAAGGGAATCAACATGCATAAATTTCAATGAGCTACACATTATGTCACAAGTCATGAAGGAGGTGGACATTCTAAGTTATCTTAGTAATCCCTATTATTTGGGGGTATATAGAGATATAACTCGGTATCAAGCTCCATTGAGGGGTCAATCCTTAGATCTTCATAAACAATTACACCATTTACACTTAGGAGAATAATATAGAGAAATGGTGTTACTCTCTCCTGAGCAAGGGGACCTGTAGTGCAACAAGAAAGACTGAGGAATCGAATGTGCATTAACAGTTCCTTGGTCATTCCAGGACTCCAGCCTCACATGAATTTAGTGATCCTTATTTTCTAATTAATTTCATAAATATCTAGTGTAGGGATCTAGGGTTTTCAACCCTATCGCTAATGTTACTACATGAGGTTTCTAAAATGTTTTACATAACCATAACCCAATATGAAATAAATGTTAACACATTATTTTAAATCTTCAATGAAACCCTAGATGCTACAAGAGAACTAGGATAGATCCAGGTGTAGTTGATATGGATACAAATTAGTTACTATAGTTGTTCACAAGTCTGCACATACAATCTGTATGATGCAGATGACCATCTCAAAGTGACAATCCGATAGGTTCCACATATCTAGAAGCATTTCTGATGTTGTTTTAAGGCTTTACTTAGGCATGTTGTACTCCTATATCACATGGTTTACAATCTATAATTAGCTATATATATACTGTACCCTGCTTCTATTTTAGGAAATCCTATCTATTATTCTATCTGGTAATTTTATTCAGAAGATCTAGTTATAATTTGTATATTAATATTTATTAATTAATTTGAATACACAACTTGTGAACTATCGTAATTTCCTGTAAATACAATAGAGAAGTATCAAACTCTGTATGAAACCCTTAAATATTCATATGAATTGGTGTAAGCAACTGACCTCAACCACCAACATTTTATTGAGTCCTTATTAATGAGTGTTGCACATACATTTAAGACATCGGATGTATTTTTTGTTTTTTTATTGGTTCGTGATTCTTACTCTAGGTGATCATCAGGTGTCAATCTCACTTTGTGAAGTAGCGAGCAATAGTAACTATAGAAAATGTAATTTAGAAGGTGTGCATGGAATAGTTGATTAGAATCCCTCCCCTTATGTAATGTGTGTGAATGACACTCAGATCTATCCTAGATTCTTGAATGGAAATAATGGTTACATGTGGATGTAATGGATGTAACTCTAATGGAGTGATCAAAATAGTGTGTGATTAGGACACCTCATTATGGTCTTATAAGATTTATATTTATAGGGATCTTGCAAGTATTAATTTGAGATATGTTAATCCTCACATAAGGCTAGAACTGAGAAAAAGATAAACATAACCAACATCTTGGTCAAATGTACCCAAAAAGGACATAAAAGGATCCTCTTTAAAGATCGGGGCACCTTCCTAGAGTGGGACCTATCAAACCCCAGGCTGTCACACATATAGGCTGGGGTGCTATGAATAAAATTTAGGGATAGAATGATCAGGGAAGTTATCCAAATGGGTGGATAGATTCCTAGAAAATACATGGGAAGGGTTATGAAACAAAATATAAAATAAAGATGGCCAAAAGGTGGGATTAATTAGTACTTTAACCACCTTGAGAACCTTCTAAATAGTAGTAATAAGACCAGGCTAAATTCTTTGTAAATACATAATTTTCTTTCTACATTTTCCCCCACTTTATATTGGTGAGCATAAAGCTTGGTAACATAAACTTAGATAGAGATGCGTACCTAATATCCATGTATAGTGTAGAAGAAAATGCACTCTAGATGGACTAGACTCAACTACTTGGAATGACTAAAAGAAAAAGATGGAGGAGCTTGATGGATTCTAAAGATGAAAAATGCACATAAAAAGTGATGAGAGTGAACCTAGGGTGGAATGTGTGCATAGTTGTTGTCTGTGTGTAGTGTACTTGCATGGTTAGTATGGCAAGTAAATTCCTATAGCAATGTGTTATCAATGTCAGTGTCGTCATTTGTCATTGTTTGTTGTTGTTGCCCCCAATTTGACTACTTGTTTCTCATATGGTGGACCTGTAAGGAGAAAATGCTCAAGTAGTCAAATATGTATGTATGTAAAAATTCTGTGTAAAATATGCTAAAAAAATTGTAAATGGAACATGTGCACCTGATCCATGTTGAGAAAAGGGTGTAGAAGGATATCCTATATTGTCACAAGTTTTTCAGGCCTATCTCATGCCACCCTGGCTGAAGAAGTGTAGGGAGGAAATGCTTTGATGTCCTCCAACTCTAACTTCTTCTGCTGAAATTTGTTGAAGAGATCTCTCTATACCGCACTATTTTTTTGGGTGATCCAATCTCACTAGATGAAGAAGTATAGAGAGGCACACCCATTATAACCCTTGAGCTTGTAAATGCTCCATAGAATTTTTGAAGGACACCATGTCCTGTTATGGCTACTGTGTATGGAGTTTGTAGACTATTTTGAACTCACTCGATGTGTCTGAACTGGTGTAAATACAATGTGTTAGTAGAAAATCCACAATGATGCCCCTCCTCTTTGGGGGTGCATGCAACAACCCTGGAAGGAGAATGTGGCCCCAAAAGAGGACCAACTGCACTCTGACATGTAACCAAATCAAGCCCTGCAGGGGGAAAGGGAAAGCACTTGGTAGATACCAAGACACGCATAAAAGGGGATGGCTAGCCAAAAATACTGTTAGTTTGCAAGCACATGCATGTAATCAGTGTAAAAACATGCAAATAGTGTAGAAAAACTACCAAGCACAGTAGTGTAAGCATGCAAGAAACAAGTAAGAAGACCACACAAAGTGGGTTACAAATAAGGGACATCACTCACGGTGTCACAAGAAAATCAAGGCCATCATGGCCATAAACAACAGACAAGTGTGCACACAAGCAAAGAGAAAATCCCACATATAATGGAAAACAAAGTAGACAAGTAGAAACAAACAAGTAGTCATGGAAACATGTAATCCTACGAAACAAGTGTCTTGCACATGGAACACATGTTAGCATGTTAGAGTGATAACTGATATGTCAAAAATGTGTATGAACAAGTTATATAAGATTTTAAGTACACAAATGAAACAATATCACCTATATGAGTCGAATGTGGATTCCCCCTGTGACTAGTACAGTAAGGGTAGAAGGTGAGCATCCATGCCGAGTGTAGATCCATGTATCTGTGATAACACTAAACAAAGAGGTGAACAGGCATGTGTGTATGATAATGACATATAATAAATCAAGCTAACATGTGTAGTAAAGTGAACATGTAAAACACTAGTAAGAAAAAGTAAATGCCCCTAAGACAATGCAGTATGTTGTGGATGGATGGAATGGAATGCAAGATGGAATGATAGGAGCAATGTACCCCCCGAGTGTATGGAAGTGTATGCAGTGAGGTTCAATTGTTTTACCCCCTCAGCAGTCAAGAATGAACTATAAATGAGAGTTGTGTCATCGAGAATTGGTTGAGTAGTGTTGGTTGTTTCTAGCACACATGTGATGAGTGTGTATATGTGATGATGATGAAATGTGACATGGGAGATGATGTGTATGGACCCTATAGTGTAAGCGTATACCATGAATTTGTTGAATAGACGAGTGATGATTTATCCCTAAGTGTATATCACTATGGAAGATGTGTATGGTGAGGATACATATGGAAAGATAAGTGTGGAACCTATAACTTAAGCGTATACCATGACGTGTTGAATGGAGGAGTGATGATTTAGCCCTAAGCATATATCACTACATGATGGAAGAAGAAGCTGATGATTTAGCCTATAGCATATGTCACTACGAGATGGGTGATGAGGGTGTATGAAGCATAGCATAAGTATGCAGTGGATAACGAGATGGTGGTGATTTAGTACTAAGCGTAGACCACTATGTGATGAATAAGAATGAAGGTGGTGATTTAGCCTAAAGCGTATACCATTATGTGATGAATAAGGTGAGGGTGGTGATTTATCCTAAAGTGTATACCACTAAGTGATAAGTAGGATAAATGATGATGTAATAGAATGACTTAGGAATAGGATAGTAGAATATGTGATGATAGGATGTAAGATGATAATGATGAAATTGGATGAAGAGAGTGTTGATTTAACCTAAGGTGTATACCACTACATGATGATTGAAGGTGAATGAATAATGTAATGGAATAAGTTTGGAATTGATAAAAGTAATAGGATGATATGAGAGAAGATGATAGAATGTGAAGAGGATGATGTAGAATTGATGAAAAGAGTGGTGATTTAACCTAAGGTGTATACCACTATGGTATGTGATGATGAGTGTGGGTGATGATATAGCCTAGAGTGTTGGTCACTAGTCTGATGAATGTGGTGTGATGACATGTCACATATAGGGAAGGTCCACTTGATTGGTAAACCCTCGGCAGTCAAGTATGGACCGAGGAAATAGAGTGCGTCATAGGGTGGTGAGTGCAACATGTAGAACAATGTAGTGTAGGTGACCAAATGGTGAATAGGGTGTGTAGATGCATGGTAGAATGTAGAAAGTGTGATGATAGGAGTGTAGATAGAAATAATAAAAGTGGTGATAGGTAAAGCTAGACCCATGGATAATGTGACCTAGTAATGTAATCTAGATATGTAGAATGTAGATAATGGATGATAAATATAAAACTAGACCTCATATATGATGATGACTAGTGTAGCGTGTATGAGATAGATGATGTAGCATAAAATGAATATAGAGGAAATATGAGATGAGGAATATGTATCGGGGATAGGATATAGAAATGATAGGCTATGCATAGAAAGGATGTGTGTATGTGATAGAATGTAAATATGTTCTATAGTGCAAGTGTAGGGTTTAGTGTAATAGTAATCCCTCAACAGTCCAGTGTGAACCGAAGCACAAGAGTGTGTCATCGGGTAACGAGGGTGCTAGAATGTGTAAAAGTATACGTATATGCATGAAGGATAATGTAAAATCGTAGAAGTGCAGCTAGGCTAGAATGAGTATGGGGGAGTTTGTAGTGACTATGCCTCCCAATGGGTGAGAGGGTGACAAAGGTGACTAAGAAACACCATCAACTAAAATCATCGTTGTCTTGGTCAAAACCAACAGGGGCTGCGTTTGAAACTTGGTAGGAAATAGAATGAGGTGGGTCATATAAAGATGCATTACGATGAAGGAGATAATACATTCATCGCATATTCTTCATCTGTAAAAGTAATTGGTGGGAAGCCATGAGAACACCAACATGAAATGTTAGGTACATATGCAGGAGAAGAATCATTAGCAATGGAGATGGTGCCAAAAGGCATGGGGTATGAGAGTTAATAATGAAGCAGGTCAAGTGTGTCAGTCAATATAATCAAGCCAAGATCATTTGAGTGTAAGGGAAAGCCACAGGAAGTGCATGTAACAAATACTGTGAGATGAAAAACCTGATAGGCCATAAGCTGTTGTAATGTGGAAATAACATCAAGGCAGAGGTGGGGTGAATGGATCTATGGTGGCAATATGTCATTAAGCATCATGTGAACCTAGGTAAGAAATCACGGGTACATATAGTATCAGAGATAGCGAGATCAAGAGGAATGTGTCTCCCAAAATGTTTGATTGATATATAAGGTGCAGGTGAAAATATGGGGTCATGAAACTACCTCTGGTGGAGAGGAAGATGAAATGACATCAACACTATTAACAGATCCTTTATAAAGTATCATAGCATTAGTGGATGGAGGGTTTTTGAACCGATATTCACCTGGGCCGTAGTGAACAAATTTTTCTTCAAAATAACGAATTGGCCACACCGAGAGGGGTAAAATCGAGTTGTTGCAGTGACTCGTCAGTGAGTTCGATGACATCAACTTCATCATCAAATTCGGTAGAAGCATCAGTATGTGCGTCATCAGTTTGGGTAGCACTATCAAGAGACATTTGGTGGAGTAGGAGTAGAGGGTGGTGGAGTGGTCGAGTGCTAGCAAGGGACAAATATAGTGGGTGAAATAATAGCCAAAGTGTGAGTGGATATGACACGAGAAACTATGTGGGGGATAGTGGGAGGTAGGTGTACTAGCAGGGACAAATACAGTAGGTGAAAGAATATCCGAAGTATGTGTGGATATAGAAGGAGAAGGAATAGTAGGAAGAGTGGAGGTGGGTACACTATATTGAACAACATCATATTTGTCCAGGTTAGCATAGGGAATGGGCTGAGGGGGTGGGATAGCATAGAAGTGACATAGGATCAATGCAATAATATTTGAATGGTTTTGGATCAGCGGTAACAATATGTTCATAACCATCATGAAGGAATTTGACACATTGATGTATAGTGGAGGGCACGACTTGCATGGCATGGATCCAAGGTCTACCAAGGAGGAGATTGAATTGAAAAGAAGCATCAAGGACATAGAATTTAGTAAGAATAGTTTTAGGTTCCTGACACAAATGTGGAGGGATATAGTACCAAGGCATGTGCGAGTAGAAGAATCGTAACCACGGATGAGAGTGGAGTTATGGGAGATGAGACTATCATTGATACCTAATTGTTGTAAGAAAGATAATGGGCACAAAGGTTAATAGATGGACCCATTGTCAATGAGGACACACTTGATACAAGTAGTACTAATGACAATAGTAATGAGTATGGTGCACAAGGGTTATTTTTGGTAGTGGGTGACACATCATCATCTAGTAAAAGAGATAGCACATGAGGTAAGCTACAAAGAGACTGAATGAGATGGGAAAAAGCTTCAGTAGAATGGTTGCACTCAACATGGATAACGTGAAGGGTAGCCTCAAGAGTGCTCTGGAGAATCTGGTGCATTGCGTAGTAAGTCATAGAGTGATATTTTAGTAGGTGTATTCTTGAGTTGGTCGATGATATCATAGCCTTTGGAAGGAGTTGAAGGAGCAGCATGTACGACTGGTGGTGGCAGCAATATGGGTAGAGCAATGGGTGGAGTAATGCGAAAGTGCGCATGGGTAGTAACTACATTGATGGATGGTCAGATGAAGGCGTGATAACAGTGATGGGGATGTTGATTACGTACATGCGCATGAAGTCAGTAGTGGTAGTAACTATATTGGTGAACCTTAATAGGTATAAAGGTAGGATACAAAGATTGGGGCATGACCTAATAAGGAGATGACATGGTGGGAAAAGGTGTGAATGCAAGACCCTAGAAGGTGCTAGAAGAAGACGTCAGGTTCACCAAAATGATTAATAAAAATGGGGCCTAATTGAGCCTAAATGGAGGGTATTAGGGTATTAATGTCTAATCTAACTTAGGAGGACTAAAACACTGTGTAAATAAACTAAACAGTATGGAATAAATGTAATTAATTATTCTAAATGAAATAAAACCCTAAGTATGCAAGAGAAGGGAAAGAAATAGCGTAGCTGATTGGAGAAGATGGTCATATGTTGTCGCAGGTCTGATAAAGAATCTAGAAGTGCAGATATGAACACTCAAGGACCCTGCAAAGGGTAGATCTGGTGAGATCTGAGATGTTTAGGTGTTTGGGACTGTATTGGGGCACCCTATGGGTGCCCTAGTCTGTAATCTGGGTGCTCTGAACATTGTAAAAGCTCAAAACATGCAAGTTTGGTAGTGTCACAAATTGGTTGAAATCCTTCCTATTTTTCATGCTAGATTATGTTGGAGTGAACTGGGAAAATGACCTACAATGTAAAGAGAAAGTATCAAACCCTAGGAAAAATAAAATATGAAAATGAATGGGTTGGAATGACCTCGGCCACCAAACTAGTGGTCTTATCACTAAGAGTTGCACTATATTTCAGACCCAGATGTAGTTTTTGGTGCATGTGTGTGCATGTCGTGCCCTAGGTGCTCTCGTGTCCAGTTGTAGTTTGTGAAGTAGCGAGCAATAGTAACTATAGAAAATGTAAGTAGAATGTGTGCATGGAATAGAATATAATCCCTCCCCCTATGCAGTGTGTGTGATGCAGATATTCCTAGCCTTGATGCATGGCACTAATGGATGCAATGTGATGCAATGGATGCAGCACTCTAGATGGAGTGATAAATAGTAATGAGTAACGCTAGGACCCTCATTATGGTCTTATAAGCTTTATATTTATAGGGCTCTCAAGTTTAATTTTGTAATTAATCCCGAAACAAGGCTCGCTTGATAAAAAGATAAAGATAACAAACATCTAGAAATGCCCCAAAAGGAAAGTAGAAAAAGTGATGTGCATAGACCGAGGCACCCAGAAGTGGGACCGGGGTGCCCCAGTAGCCCCAGGTTGGGGCACCCTGAATTTAGGGCTAGAATGATCGAGGACAATTGTGAAATGGGTGGGTATGTGCTGGAAAATACATGGGAAGTACAGAAATAAAATATAAAATAAAGATGGCCAAAAGGTGAGATTAATTAGTACTTTAACCACTTGAGAATTAGTAGTATAAGACCACGTTAAATTATGTGTAAAGTGTATAATTTTGTGTCTATAGTGAGAATCATCAAAAATCCCATAAATTGATGTAGGAGTTATGCACTTAACTTCATTATATCATGATTTCAATATTACCATTCACAATGTTTGTTCTTTATCATTCAAGAGCTCTACTTGCTTACACTTACTTACACCAAACCCCTGTTCTAAGGATCATACTCATGAGGTTTTATATACCTTTCTTTTACTTCTAACACCTTGAAGTCTTGAGACTTAAAGCATACTCATACAAGAGAGAGACAAATAATTAGGGAGCTTACTTGATAATAACTAATCGGATGTGATCACTTTGTGATCACTACCCCAATGTTTCCCAATATGCAAATTCTTATAATTCACATCCAACACAGTTTCATGCTATGAGGTTCTTAACATACATACCTCTTGTCATCACTTTACCCTCATGATGGAGTTATAATATAGTCACAAGACCCTTCTTTTGTTGGTTGAACATGTCAAGACATCAAACTAGGGATAAGGCTTTTCTATGAATGGATCTTAGTAATTGTGTTCCTTCCTAGACCTCTATTCTATCCTAGAGCTTCTTAAGGCCCTTATTTACCTAATTCAAGACCATATATGCAATATCATGGTTTCATAGCATGATTTCATACTTTCTAGACTTCTCTCACCCTGATCAAGATGTCCAAGATCCTTCATAAGTTGTTCTAGAGCAAATTTTGTCAATTCACCTTTCTAATAGCCTCTCAATGTGATTTATTACTGTCTTTACCAGCTCTTACAATCATTTTTGTGTAAAATTAAGGAAATTTCATTGAAGGATTCTCCCTATTATTACTCAAACAAATCAAGCATACCTGGATCTGTGGTTTTCAAACTTGCATACATTGGTTTTCCATCATATTTTTCTCATCTCCTTATATTGGTCTCCAAAATGACTTGATATAGTCTTAGAAAGATTTGTACAGTCTGATTTCATTGAATTGGTTGTCTTTTCCTTATTTTTGAACCCCTAAGATAATTTAACCACCTTAATTATACCTTATTCTATCTGCGCATCAATTCTAGGATCATGACAATCAACACAGCTGACTAACATTGCCTTTTTACTTTGAAATTTGTACATTGTGCATCCACCATCAAGCTCGAAATAACTATTAAGTGGATCTTCTACTGTATAGCACCACTCATCTTAATATTTTTAGGTTTTCTTAATCATGATAAAATAGAGATATCCTGATAATTTGTGCTGAATTCATCGATGTATTAAAAAGATACACGAGGCCCTATTTCAGGAAACAATTTGTAACAACAATAAATTTATGCAATTTCAAACCTTACAAAAATTATGAATGTGATCTACATCACCTGTGAAACCTTCCCATGTCAAGATTCAAGAGGTATTCATCTCAAAAACATCATTGAGGGTTTTATCTACATTGTTTAGGAAAGGTTCTTTAACACAATCATAATAAACATGTAAATTTCTTCATACAGAGGTATATTTTTAACTTCAAATCCTCATACATACTTTATTATTCATTATTCAACTTCTTAAACCTCTATCTACTTTTATTTCCTTCAAATTTCCTATGAATAGGTGTTCATTGACTAATTATGGTGTCTTAACAAGCTCCTAAAATGACTCAACAGCCCCCTAAAAAGGCTCAACTACCTTTCTAGCTTAGATAAGACCATTTAATGCTTGGATATACGTACAACAATTCTAGTCCCACTTGGGGATGAGGATTCCAAGTATTATTTATCCACTCTTACATATTTTTAGTCATTATCCACATATTAGGCCTTATTACAAGCTTAAGAACACTTATTCAAATCTTGACAAATTTGAATGAGTGTTTTTTGAGGGAAATAAACATAACAGACCTAGACCACCTAGACTAACATGCTCTAATGGTATCATATGACATTATTTCACCTTAGCACTTGATGCTCCTGCATCATGAATCCTCTTTAGCCAAGTAATATTTATCCATCGCTTCCCTCTACTCTTCATTGACATCAAAATGAGTCATTCTCGGTGACAGAACCTTTTCATAAGAGGCATTTGATAAGGAAATTTCATGAGCATTCTAAGGACAATTCTATTCAGAGAAGATACCAGAGCATTATAAAGCCTAGAACATTATGAAGCCTCTGGGGTGTTGAAGCATCTTAATTCAGGTCAGTAAGGTGATGGTCATATAAAACATGATAGGAGAATATCATCATGGAAATTTTCATTGGTCCTCCTAGGTTCACTTTGTAATACCTCTCAATAGTGTTTCTAAACACTTATTCAACATTTTGGGTTTTTCTCCTATCTCACAATAGGAGGAAGCATATGTAATCTCAATGTTTTGATTCAAGGTGATCAGAGGTCAAGATTCTCATCCATGAATAATTTCCTCAAAGGAAAGGAGCTCATTCCAGGAACTCTCCCTCAACGATCATGAATGATTAGTGCTTCATCAACAAAAATTCATCTTCATCAAATCATTCAATCCCTTCTCTCTCTCTCCTCCCTCTCTCTCTCTCTCTCTCTCTCTCTCTCTCTCTCTCTCTCTCTCTCTCTCTCTCTCTCTCTCTCTCTCTCTCCATATTCTAATTTTCTATTATGAATGTAATTTTTTCCATTTCTTCCTATTCACTTAAGTAACCCCCAACATGAACATTGTAAGAGCCCTTTTTTACTAATAAGGAAAATACTCACTTTCTATGAATATGAAAGGTCACAAGTGATGGGGATAGGTGAAAATTCATGTGGTGGGTAGATGATAAGACAATTTTTAATGCTATAAATTTGAATGGCTTCTCCATTCCAAAGGGGTTGTCACATTACAGTTTGGTAAATTAGCACAATATAGTCACGCGCACTAGCACCTCACTTAAACAAAGGTCTATGCTCTCACCCAAAGTAAAAATAACTCCTCTGAGTTCCTTCTAGGATTAAAATCAAGACATGGTTCCTTCAAAAATAATACCATAGCATACAATATATATTCCATGCATGGATTGTAGTATGCACACGAAAAAATTGATCATAAAAGGAGCTTGTATTCATTCATCAACATATAAAATCAATATGATTATCTGGATACCAGGGGCACCACCGTTATCCTTTCATACTTTGGAAATCTATACTCAGTTATCCATTACAAACACATAACTAGCCTCAATGTTGATATATGACTCAGACACATCAATGTGGACTTCTTCTCACACAGACTTACATAAAAACTTGAACACACACTTACAAAAACATACATACACTCTACTTTACATGTACATATTACATATATATTGGGTGGGAACTTGTCCTTCACCACTTACATGTTGTTATCTATTAATAAAAAATTCCTAAATGTATTTTGCATCAATGTAAATTTTAAGACCCCCCTAACAAAAACCATAGATATTAAATTGGTGAATTTCTAAAAATAACTTTCGAAATATTGGTGAATGCCATGAATTGAAATTAAATTTTTTCATCCGGTAGCAAATGTCATTCAGTAGCATAATGCGACTGGTTAACAACATTATGCTATCATTTGGTAGAAATTATGCTACTAGTCAATAGCATAATGTTGTGGGCCAATAAAAAATTTCTCTTTTTTGTGCACGGTAAAGGTGAGTTGAATATAATTTTTTGTTTTTACTATAAATTCTAGGTGAATCAATTGAAAGAATTAACTTATACCTAAAAACTTAGGTGAAATAGTAAATGACCTAACACCTCAAAATTAACCAAATCCAAATTTCAAAAACCCAAATATTCATGAATTAACAAAGATTAGCCACTAAAATTTTCACTAGTTTGTATGCTTGCTCTTTTCTATAAATAGGCACCATAGAGTGATTCTCCATAAGAAATTTGTTGTGTACTATAAATAGCCCCTACATTACTCTAATTACATGCACTATAAGTAGATATGTCCCCATGCTATAAATAGCTTGCCTTATTTTCCACACCATGTTATACTTAGCTTCCTCTGTTCATGCATAACCTATATTTATCCTGAGTCTTGCATGCACCTCATCCATACTTCTATTTGTGGCTTGCCTTGGTGAATACACCATCTTTTGCATGTCTTATTTTAATCCCTTTCCACTTTTTTGGATAACTCATGCTTCTTCCATTATTTTTCACAAACCTTTGCACACTACTCTCTTTTCATTCATGTGTGCACCTTCTAACTTATACATATTCTCCTTATCATTATGCACACCCTATTGTGTGTGGTCCTCATACTCCATGTGTGACTTATACTTAGCCACTTTCTTGATCCAAAATTACCCCACACTAGGGATATTGTCTATCCTTAGAAATATAAGAAATTAATGAATAAGGAATAGAATGAAATAATCTAGTTTGAACAAATAGTTACAATCCCTAAAAGAATCAAAGAATATATTTTCTGCGTGCTCAAAATTAGGCTCATGGTACTTGAAGAAGTTCGGGGAACTCTAGTCTGATGGAATGTTCCAACTGTTTCAATTTTTTAATTGTGACCTCCAACCTTTCAGGTGTTGATTCAACAATGTTTGGAATATTTTACAGGGTTATATCATCAGTCTTTTCCTATAGCTCCTTTAAAATTACATCCCATTCAGCATTCATCCCCTCTATGATATCTACTCTTCTCATTACCATTGTCTGGACCTCTGCTAATCTCACATGTGTCCTCTCGTGCTTAGCTTTTATTGTCTTCTTTAGGTCGTGTATCTCTTCCAAAAAATTCTTGTGTGATGCTTTGTCCCCTATATATAATAAGGCATCTAACCCAAAAAATTATGCTTCATCTTGTATAAGATACACCTTCTATGATTGTGGCATATTTGAATCTTATGAATATTTTCTCAACCTGATACATGGCTTCCTTTATCTCAACACCGATATCTTTGTATTCCTTTATTCTTTTGGCAATTTTTTCCTTATTCAAGTGCACTAACTCATTAGTTCAGGGCCCTTTACCTTTATTTACTCTCTTAATCAATAAAAGAATCATTTCCCCAACATCTAAATCTCCCTATTCTTATTCATGTTGGCATCTAAAGCCACATCTAGACAAGAACTCACAATATGCAGGATTAGTTCTGTCACCTTTGTATTTACAACAATCACATGGGCTCTAGTGTTTATTAACTCTATAGAAAACTTCTTATTGTTCTTTCCCACATCCTTCTGGTTCTCTTGTGTGTCACGTAATGTGGATCCTTTGTTGATATTCCTTCTCCCTACTTTGGAAGCTATTTTATTCAAGGCATTACTTTTTTATTCATCTGATAACTAAGTCGAGTCCTAAATTATAAAGACCTTTTAGGATCCTTCTTTCCATGTAATTCAATTATTTTCTCTTTCTTTACGTCAAAATCCATCACCTCAATGCATTTTTTCATCACGAAGGAAAATATCTTGTGCGTGTGAGTATGGGCTTCATTCTTATTAAACATATCCCAGTAATACAATTGTTCAGTATCCATGGAGCTTTGAAATTTTCATCTTATAATTTTTGTTGTATCATCTTTTTATGAAAATCTTGGGAAAGGATGTGACCTTGGTGGAGAAAATAATTACTTCTTCCTCTATCATGATGACTTGGGTCTTGGTCTCACCATTTTGCACTACCTATGCATTGTTTTCTATGTAGGACCAATTTCCTCTTGTTCTTCCTCTCTGCCAAGTTCTAATCCATCCTGTTATTCTTTGTGCTCTTTCTATTTCTCCTCTTCACACTCTTTTTCATTCTTCTCTTTGTGTGCATGCTCCTCATATTGAAATAGTATCTCTTTTTCATACTCATGGTCATGTTGTTCATCATCTTCTTCATCAACAATGTTTATCACATGAGATCCCATTTTCTCTTCTACACCTTCACCTGTTTGAAGGGTTTCTTTATCAAGATGCTCCTTCGGATGTTCTTTTTCCTCTTCTGTTGGGATGGGCCTTCATGCTCTTCCAAATATGATAATTGGAGAAACTTGTAGAGTGCGCAAAGTGCTTTCTTCTTTTCACCTTGCTTGTATCCTCTTCTATGTGTTATGATATAGTTTCCCTCCTATCGCAACTTCCTCTCCTTCTTCTTCTTCTAGAGTGGGCTCACGCCTACACTTCTGTATTCTTACAGTTCTTTTCCTTAGAGGGGGTGGTGCAATATTGGTGTTATGTACTTTGACCACCTTACCATCCTTTATCTTAGGATTCAACTGGATACAAACACAACATTCCTCCTTTCTTACCACCAATGTCATGACGGGATTAAGGTCCATCATATCAGACTCCATTATATCTATTTATGGTGCCTTGCTCTCATATCCATAAGTTTTGCATAAGGTATGGTAGTCAACATCTACCTTATCTATTTTAAACTTAATTGATTGCACATCCTTGATCATATTGATTGTGCTTTTGAAATATTTGGCAGCGAATGAAAATGGGAGTTTGCACCAAAGACCATCTCTCCATTCATAAGTAAAAACCTTCCAAGGCTGAAATGTTACATAACCATAAACTCTGCCTACTCTCCTAGTTATGTTGGAAATTTCTAGGCACACACCAATCATTCTCGAAGGCATCGTACAACCTCTTATACCATTTATCCAAGTGTTCCTTATAAAAATTTGTGACCATGTCATCACAATTATACTTGGTGAATATCCTTGTTGGAAATCGTTGCTCCATAGGATGCTCCCATTTTCTCCCATCTAGCCCATATGGAAATCTAATCTCCCAAAATACTATGAGAAGTAAGATTGACCCCCATGTAATTTTCTCTCCTTTTTCATGTTGGGTTCTTTCCTCTTCAATGATTCCCTATGTGATGTACAGAGTGATGTTGTACATGTTCCCCTGTGCAATCTTATGTGTGATGTGTAAGAATTTTTTGTTTACTTCGGACCATTTCTCTGAAGCACCTAACTTACAGCTTACCAATTGTGCAGCTACTCTAATCCCACTGTCCACAATAATGGAAACACTAAATGTACAACCTCCGCTCTAATAGTGTAACATGGTTTTTGTCTCCTCCAATGCATTCTCTTTATGTATATCTAGAGAGATTTCTTCACCACTATCGCACATCCCGGTCACATTACTAATCAATTGTGTGGTGATACACATCCTTCTACCTATGAAATAAAATTAGTCCTCATAGACTCTTGACATTATCCACATAAATAGTCATACATGCTTTCCAAAAAATGGTAACTCAAACAATTGTAGGACCATGAAATCTACCAAGGTCTTGCACACTTTGTCGTCTAACACAATTTATCTTGTTGTGGTTAAATGACTTATCTCCTTTATGACATCATTTATAATATCACCTTTGTGGCCTACGCATATTGGTTATGCTCACTAATTTTGCACTTCCCAATTTGATATTTCCACAACTTTCTAACTATCACTTTCTATTGGTAGTGCATTTCTGAGTACCAGGTATCATGGGTTTCCTCCATTGGCTTCTTCTTCTAAGGTAACTTCTTCCTTGGTGTCATTGCTTACACTTGTGATCTCTTATCTACTAAATTTTTCAATTGTGGGTAAGTGCACCAAGTTGGGGGACAATTAAGTGGACATCAAATCCTGAATTTTACATTAAAAACAACAAAACATCAAATTTAGTCTTCCACAGACTTGAACCATGCCGAAAAGCAAAAAATATGTCATAAAAATGGTACCATTGCATAGGGGATACTATTAGCTTTGTAGAAATACTGATTTTAAAGTGAAGAGAAGAGGATAAATATCATTTTATAATTTTTTACTAATAGTAGGTCTTTAAGACACTTTTTCCTGTGAATTTTTATGTCTACGTTTAAGACTGCAAAATTTGTTTCACCTATCAGAATGTGATAAAACTTATACCATCCCAACCATGGTGAAATTATATACATGTTCAAAAAAAATATTATTTGATTTCAATAATTTTTGATGAAGTTATGGCGGGCAAACGGAAAGTGCTCTGTTTTCTTTATGTTTTCATACCACTTTCACGGAAAAAATCATAAAAAATAAAATATTACTCAAAAAAAATACAAAATAAAATCCATCCCAAGATAGATAGTGGCATATAACTTCTCACCAAAGGAAAAATATTTATATCAATTTTTGGTCCAAATTGTGGGCAAACGAACTATAATCTTATCGGCGTTTTAAAAAAAAAAATACCAAGTATTGAATTTTGAGTTTTTAATATAGGTAATCTTGTCCATTTTTTACAAAAATTAGTATTTTAGAAACTAGATTTTGGATGCTACGATTCATATTAATATAATTTTGTCTAATTTTGAGTGTATGTATTGCTAATAAGCCCTACAAGTTGATATTATGTTGTTATTTGCAATATGATGTCCACGGATGGCCCTATATTTGTCCATCAACTTCCTGCACTTACCCTTGTATGCCCTAAATTTTACAGATCATGTACCCTAAATCCAAGAACATCTATCACTTGGTTTCAACTATTTTCTCAGCTTGAACCTTTCACTCTTCTAGGTGTCCAAGTTCTCCTTGAACCTTCTTACTAACGATGTACCCTAACTCTATAGTTGTTTTTCCCTCGATCTTATAACCCTAACACTTCTGTCAAAATTTTCTAATCCTTCCACCACTTCCACTCACTGTTTCCCCTAAACGTAAGGACCTCTCTGGTTCTTAAGTTGATCTTTGGTCACTTATGTCATCTTCATATTCATATTTATAGTCTCTTATGTACTCACTTCTTTTCACCCTGGTTCGCTAAAGATCTTAATCATATGAGTTCTCAATTCAGAAGGTGAGAGTTACAACTACACTTGCCCTCCTTTTATAGATTTCCAATTTTTGATTACATTAAATGCACCGAAATACCACTATTTTTTAGCTTTTATGTTTCTTTTACATTTTCCTTCCTTTTTCCATAGAATCTAGAATCATCATAACCTTCTCTCATGCACTGCAGTCCATAATCTTCTTGCACATGACTACCTCTCATGCTACAGAACCCTTTGCATGCACCTCCCTACACTACACCTAGTCTTCCTCTGTGCCATCTACCAAGTATTTTTCCTCCACGTTGTTTCCTTCACGTTATATTGCTCACTACTCCATATTCACTAAGTTTTCATATGAGAAACTCCATTAATCGTCAATCATAAGAGTAATATCAATCTCCTATCATAAGAATAATTCCTCTAGCATGAACACTCTTGCACGGTTAACCATTTTAATTATTTTTCCCTCACACACCTTTTCCTTCTACCCTACACTAAAATATGTGTGGTCCTTTACGTAGCATGTCTCAATAAATACATCAGCTCCTGCATCCAAACACGCTTATTACAATAAGGGATTCCTGAGGTACCTTCATCGGCCACTCTTTTCTAGAATCCTCCTCAAATTTCCCTATCCCCCGAGCTCTTAGAAGCTACGGTAGAGGGAGAGTCTCTCTCCAGCCCGGCCCTTAAGTAGCTAAAATCAATCACGATTCCTAGAAACCCACCACTTGAGGCTCCACTCTCTGTGATGCTTCCACCTCCACCTTCCCATTCAAAATGAATATTTCAGTCTATCACTACATCCTAGCCCCTTCCTCTTCTTGGCACTCCTCCACTTCCGTGGTACCCTATTGCCATCCTGAGCTTCTCGCCTTGAATCATCACACACCCTTCTTCATCCCTGGTATCTGTAGTATCCAAATCACTAGTGACTGTTCCATACAGCTTGCCACCTAGTTTCCTATTTGCGGGAGGGATGGTCTCTTCTCCTTTTGAGTTTTGGAGTCAAGCAGAGGCCGCACGAGATCAAAGGAGATCAAATCAGAGAAATAAGGAGATGGTGGCTCAGTTAACTAAGCAGGTTCTATCCATATAGGATCATCAACAGGGCTCCTTAACCATCACTCACCTTGTCCCTCAGGAATCTAAGCCCACAGAACAAATGTGCCACGATGACTATTCCATTAGTGCTATCACAGTGGACCTCGTTGAATTCCAGCCTCAGGAAAAATTCAAGTTGATGAATAAAATGGTAGTGGTAGTCACTACCGACTATTTGAAGCTCAACAATCAGCTGAAAAAGGGGTGGTCCAGCCTCCAAAAGATAGAAGCTACAGCAATGGGGCGCATGGTTGAGCTTAAGGCTAAGGACAGAGAGATAGACCAGATCAAGAGGGAGTTAAGGGACACATCAACCAAGTAAGCCCTCATGGCTTCTCAAGTGGAATAAAAATCTCTGGTAGCTAAGCTCACCACGGCCGAGGCCCTCGTTAATTCACTTTCAAAGGAAAAGGATGGCCTTTAGGCCAGGTTAAAATCTTCTGATAAAATGGTCAAGGACTTGACCGACCAAAGTGGGTCAAGAATCTCATAAAGTTGGAATTGTATCATTAGTACAAGGTCTATATGCCTTTTGTTATGACAGGATTACCACCACTATAGAAAATCTAGCCCCAACACTCGAATTTATATCCAATGCACAGGAATTGTGCTCTAGGGTAGAAATTACAGTCTCTACCATCAACAACACCTTATCCGCCAAGATCTAGGAGTCAAAACTCCTAATTCAAAAACTCTACGACGCCTCAGATCTCGCTCTTTAGAATGTAGGAATCACAGACAGGTGGTAGATGGTGGAAAAGATCAATGAGATTCTGAGTTGTGACAAATCTTCTGTCAAATGTCAGAATCTCTTAGGACAGCTTTGCCAGGGTATAAAGGAAAGGAAACAAAATATCAATGAATTAGTATAGCTTGGTTTCCCCTCTCCATTCCCAGATGATTCTACAGTCTTATCTGAATACCAAATTCAGCGGCTTCTGATCGATAAGTGCCAAAACAAGACAATCTTCTAGTCTTTGAAGGAAGACTCCAGTGTCACTTAGGTCGAGGTCATCATTAATCATATCATACAGCTAGAGTTTCTCTTGCATGTGGTCATGCAAAGCCTTAAAGGTTTCTCCCACAGGGAGATAATCAAGTTGGACCAATATTTTCAAGCCTTGTAGCAAAGAACCTACCCGATGGAAGAAGAATGGGTCGGGTATCAAGATTCTTTATGAATGCTATAAAATACATATGGTTAGCCACAATTTTTGAAATTTTGGAAAGGCACGAGATATCAAATTCTTTCATTACAGGCACAGAGTCCCTTGGTGAGTCACCAAACTAATTATATTATTTTTTTATGACTCTTGTGTTAAGTATTTTGTCCCCAGACTCTAGATGCCCTCAGTTGATCAAAATCTAGTGACGACTAAGTATGAAATGCTCGTGGCCGTCTCCACGTGTCTCATAGGTGCATCCCCAACCTTGAATATTCAAGCAGGTTCTCAAACTCATGTATACACTCCACTTGTCTGTCTGACACATGTTTGATATAGCCTAAAAGGAAGGAGGACCCTAAGTGAGCGCGAGTCCTCCACGTGGCCCAAATAAGGAGTCTAATCAGATAACAACGTAGTGGCAATACCAAGAAGAGATTAGGTATGTGGATTTCTATAAAGGGATGAAATATTTATTCCAAAACCATCAAGGTCAAATATCTAAATTAATAGGGAAGATAGTGGCATTGTTGCATTTAAAATACTAGGGGTAGGAGCCAAAAGGATAAGTGCAAGGCCTATCAAAATTGAAGGCAAAGGGTGGTAGTTGAAAGTGACAGAGGAAAAAATGTTTCCAATAAAAGGAGGTGAGATATAGGGGATAAGGGGGGAGAAAAAATGGAATTTTGAGCCAAATTAAAGGGAGGAGGAAAGTGAGGAGTTCTATATGTTTTATCTAGCCTTAGCAAGCATCTGTCATAGAAGAGAAGTGTAATATGTGCTTTCATGAGCCTTATGTACCCTTTCTCTATATGAATAAAGATTTCTTATTCTGTGCAAATTGGATTTTCGTATGTTCTAAACTTTCGTTTCTTTTATGATAGATAGTTCTAAATGAGTCACGAAATTCATCATGCTTTACGCCCTTATAATTTCCTTGTTTTTTTTATTATTAGTTGTTTTAGTTCCTCATATTTTTGTGTTATCAGAGTATTAGATCATACTATTTAGCCCTTCAACTATTCTTGATAAAGATCTCATATATTTTGACATTTCTTTTTAAATTTTGGTGCATTACCTATTTATTTTAGTCATTTACATGCTTTTTCTAAACCTACTCCTAAAACTAGAGCAGAGCCATTACACCATAAGTGTAAAAGATAAATAGTGTCGCCAAAAGATACTACCTAAATTTATGTAGCATGTACACCATTAAAAATGCCTCACGCTCTATTTTGGTATAGTTTTTCTCTGCAGGAGTTAACTTATTGCTCACAAAAAAAATGGGATGATCTATATTGCCTTCACCATTCTATGATAACACTCCTCCAATTGATGTACCTAAAGCACAACAACATATATGAAAAGGTAGATTCCATGAGGGAAACCAAAGGATGGGTGCAGTGGTTAATCTTTCCTTCAATTACTCAAATGTCTTCTATTGTGCATCCCTTTACTATAATTTTCCTTCTACATTTAACAATTCCTCTAATGGTACAGCAATCTTGACATAAACTTGAATAAATTTCCTGCAATAGCCTATATGCTCAAGGAAACCACGCACTTTGCTCTGATTAGTTGGTTATGGTAATCCCAATGTAACTGCTACCTTGGAAGGATAAACCAAAATACCTTCTTAGCAGATGATATGCCCCAACAGTGTGCTAAAAGGTGTTGTAAATATGCACTTCTTGATATTCAATTGTATGTGCAATTATCTGCATCTTTCAAACATCAGTCTCAAACAGTCACAATTGTATTTAATTATATCATACATGGTCCAGTCATCAAGATACACCTGTTAGAAGTTATGGATAAAACATTCAAATATATGGACAATAATGCATGAGAATACTACTTGTGCATTCTTAAGCCCAAAAGGCATAATTGTATATGTATAGTAACCCCACTTTGTATAAAAATTTGTTTTAGGCTGATCCTCGCATGCTATATGTACCTTATGGTATCTCAAGAAACCATTTTTGAAAGACAAAATCTTGCACCCTACCACGCATTCAATAATCTCTTCGATAAAGTGTATAGGGAAAGGATCAATGGAACAAGAGGCATTTAATACCCTGTAGTCCACACAATTCTAAATTTTGTCATCTTTTCAGATGTTGATGACCATTGGATTGATCCACTCTGATTCTTTTATTAGCTCAATGATACTTTCTTTGAGCATTTGTTCTATCTCATCTTTCACCTTGACATGCAAGTTGGGATTCATCCTATAAGGCCTCTTTTGTATTGGCCACGCACCCTCCCTTGGCTTAATATTTATTTTCCCAAGTGAAGGATGAACACCCTTTAACTTGCAGTAGCCTCAAGGAAATAGATCCTAGAAGTAGCACAATAGTTATATAATCTTTGTAACTTTGGAATATGACTAGTAATCACAATTTTTTGCCTCTTTACATGCATACATTACTCTAATTTTAACTTTCTTTTTCTTCAAGGGCTAGTGATACACATACACGTGTTCATCTGTGGTGGACAAGACATCACACTATCCCTTAGTGTGCTCTACATATAGATATTCGATATCTTCATCATCAATCATGTACACCAGCATGCATTTTCCTCTTTCCTTCCAATTGTTCTCTAGGAGGTACTCATCAGTTGTCATCTAGTCACAAGTGCTTGTGCACTCAGTCATAAGAGTCTTACCTTGTAACTAAGTTACAAGCTCTTCTATCTTCATGATTTCTCTTAGAATGATGTGCTTTATCAACTACAAATATGTGTGCATGTGGGTTTAGTAGAAGATTAATCAAATGCAGATATCATACATGAATTCATTGCCTTCCAATATGTGGTCTCATGTTTTAACTCAGCATCTATATACAATTTGCATGCACACCTACGTAATGTGGAATAGAAATTATGTACCCATAGAGATGGTGGTAACACATCAGGTCATATGAGCCAATTTTGTTCACAACTTTGAATTTGATCCAGTGTGGATGAAATCACATCTAACTTTCTATCCTTGAGAGAAGGTTACTCCTAACAAAACAAGTTAAGAAATTAATTATAATTTCACACCATCCTAGAAATTTATCTCTGTGTGCAACCCACCATCATGTTGTTTTTCCTTGAGTGAATATACAAGTATATTTCTCCTCCCACCCTCATCACGTAGATAGTCCTCCATTGTGTGTAATAATATCTCTATTTTTTTATCTCGAGTAAACTTTAGTAGCGCAGTCTTCTGCAATAGCCTAGTCATCTAAGACTTTATCACTCATGTGTCTCTTTCTTGACACTCACAACAAACCATTTAATATGTACCATGAGCCCAATTTTCACATACAATGATATTATTTTCACTTATGGAGTGCACACCTCCCCACTTGAGCATCCCTTTCTTCCTTGGCTCGATATACTCTGGGTCACTCACCATCTGTACATAGGTATGATTGAGATATTCTTCATTTACTAGCTTGATGTAGTGTACAACTTTTATACCATTCGTAGGGATCACTACCCACTCATATGCATTCTTGAATCTGATATAAAACTTATTAAAAGGGTGACCAAGGAATGTAGGGAAGTTTTTTGCCTCTTCTAACTCCAAAACCTCAAAAACTACTTTGAATTTTGCTCCATGAATCGTGATTCTTGCATCCTTCAAAACACTAATGGGAATGGCCCTTGTCTTGTTGGTGATAAGTGTCATTAGTACTCACACTATATTTATCTTATGATTTTTAGTCTAGGGAGGCATTCATGTCTATTTGCAACAAAGGAAACAGTTGTGTTAAATTGGACTAAGAGATGTTCTTAAATTTACAATTTCCTCTCTTAGTTTGGATACATGGACATTGGAAATTTTTCCTTTCTATTTTCAAATGTGTTATCCTCTCAAAATTTCCCCTCTTTTGAAAGTAAAAAATTGAAAATTTTGGATTGACACCCTTTAGTGATGTTCTAATGAAGTGAAGAGTTGAGGAGATAGTAAAAATTCACGTTTTTTGGAGTTATTTTGGTGATTTGCGGGTCTATCGGACATTTTTGTCCCTCATGTCCCAAGTTCCGTCGGGCCTTCTATTCCCCGATCGGCCACATTCCCCAAAATTCTTTAACTTTCAATTCTGTCAGATATTTTTGGCCCATTTGTCCCAAGTTCACCCGCATCAACCGCATTGGGTCCTTCACGTACTTTTGTCCCAAAAATGTCTGTGCTCATTTAGTCCACATTACCCGCATCACCCATGTTGGTCGGATCACATCTTCATGTCCCTCATGTCCAGATCACATCTTCATGTCCCTCATGTCTGAAATGTACCAAAGACCATCCGGGCCAGTTTTTTCCGCTCTTCCCGATTCTTATCTTTTTAAGTCAATGCAATATGAATTTAATGCACATTTAATGACCTTCTCTCTCCTAAACGGCTATTTAATGGGACTATTCTCTATGCATTTGACACATTGCTCACTTGCCATCATTTTCTCGAATTCCTGCAATTAAGGTCATTTGCTCGTGTTCCTGCTCTCTTTGCATTTTTTATTGTGAATTCGATCCTTGAAGGTTTTTCCTTTGTGCATTACAAACATGAAGATCAAATTCCAAGGCCAAGATCATGTATCACCTCTTGAGTCCTCTGTTCCCGATATCAGGGATAGTGAGGTTCAGCACTTGGATTTTGGGGATTTTAGGAATAGATTGACTAGCCCTAATCCTTCCCCTATGGCAAAAATGATCAACGACAATGGTCTTGCTTATGTGGCTGGTTTCCCTATCTTTGTACAATGTTCCAACACCACGCTCACCTATGGAGCTCATTTTAACTCTGACACCAAATAATTGACTAATGTACATGGGGATTTGATTTTCAAACTGGATGTTGCTACCATTACTACTACCCTACACATTCTAGAGACTGAAGACTCCATCATTCTCACTCAAGCTCAAGCTCAGACCCTGTTTGAGCAAGACAGTGAAAAATATAAGACGAGAATAGCAAAATCATGGTTGAAGAACCCTAAGAAGGGAGTGTCCCAACTTTCCAAAGCATTATTTAGGGCTGATTTCAATGAAGAGCTATCTAATTTCATCATTTTGCTAGCTTGTGTCATGGTATTGCCCTCTACTAATGATTTTCACTTCTGGATGTGCCCTCTCATCAACATCATCTACGAAGGTAGTCAGAACATAAATTGGGTAGAAATCATTTGCATGAATTTGACTAAGTAATTGTCTAATGTGCAACAAACTAAGAAGTTCTATATGAATTTTTATCTCATGTATTCCCTAGTAGCATCCCGGCAGTGGTTTGGATTCACATACATGGAGGGCCAAAAGGATGATCCCATTTATGCATACTACCCTCAATTCACCTGAGAAACTAGCAACCATAATTTATGGAGAGTTAATGATGCCTTTACCATTTATATTGTAAGGCTCTTAGAAGGTGATACTACCAGGAGATTTTCTGATTAATCCATGAACCTAATAGCTAAGTATAGAGCTTTCTTCATTCAGTTTAGGAGGTTTTCATATATCAGGTTGGCTGGTTATGAAAACACACCTCTCAAGCTCCCCATGTTTTGTAATGACAAGATGGATCTAATTGAAGTGTGCAGGCAATTGGATAAATTGCATAGAACTTGCAGGGACAAGAAAATATCTGGTCTACACTTCCCTATTTCTTTGGGAAACTCTACCTGTAAAATAGCCTTGGATGCCCAAAATATAGAAAGGGCCCTTGCTCCCATCACTTTCCACTTTTTCAGGCCTAGGACTTGTTTTGATTTGAATAAGTTCATTGAGTATAACCTCATGATAAATTATCATCACAAGCTAGATATCGAGGATTACTGGGCTGATTGTATAGATGAATTTGAAGCAAGGTGGAGACACTATGGTAGACTCCCTTTGCAACTGATTAAAGAGCTCAATCTCTATCAAATCCTTGAAGGGTTCCAGGATGATAATGTATACTTGTTGTCTTTTTAATATGAGACATTAATCAAACATACTCCTTTGGAAGATCTAGATTGTTACAAGAAGGAGAAGGATGACTTGGTTGAGATTTTGGCCCCTGTCCTTGTCAGAACCAAAGTTTGGTTTAACAGGAAGGTTTGAGAGCTTAAGAAGAATCAAATTGGATCTTCTTCCAGAGATACTTCAACACCTAGGAAGGAAACATATACACCTAGCACAGAGGTACTTGTACAAACCCCTCCTTCCTCAACTAAAGAACCTGAATCATCTACTCCCTCTTCTTCTACTCAAATATACCAAAAGAAGATAAAAGAGGTTAAATGAGAGTCAATTAAGGAAGAACCCCTTCTAGAGCATTCAGGATTTCCTTCAGGGCCAGAGAACATTATTGTTCTCAGTGAAAGTGATGATGGCGAAGTACCAAATCCTGCAGGAACTTCAGAAGTTACAACAGAAGATGAGAAGGAAGTGTCTAGCACTGAACCTCCTAGTACCACAGATTCCTCTACACAAGAAGCTCCAGATGCCTCACTCACTTCTTTACTCGAAGCAACAGTGGTGAATAACTTAAGTGCCATGGGTTCACTTGCTCTTGGACCTCTTGTCCCTTCTTCTTCTTCTTCTACTTTTGCATGGGTGCAACCCTTGGTTGATAGCAGGAAGAGAAAACCTTATTCCCATTTGACAGGGCCCAATTTTGATGTTGTGGCAGCTTTGTTAGGTACTACTCCTCCTCCTCCGGCAAAGAGAGATAAAACAACTTCAATAATAGTGATAGATGCTCAAGGCCAACAATTTCTAGAGGTTGTAAAACCTAAGGTTGATAAGGCAAAGCAAGATCTATTAGCCTCTGACCTGGAATTTTCTAGAATTCCCATGGGAGAATCTACTCCTGAGAGTGAGGTACATAACCTCCAAGAAATAGTAACCAAGTTTATTGAGAGAGTGGAAAAAGGTAAAAAAACTATAGAACAGTTGGAAGAACAAAATCAATTTCTTTCCAACTTCATCAGGTCATTATTGGCTAAAGATAAGGTTTTGGATCCTGCTCCACTGGTTACCCTCCCACCTCCTATGATTCTCAGTCAGGATGAGGTTCAGAGTATCAAGGATATACATAGATATTCGACTTATGGAAGGGCTATGGAAGCAGTGGTTGATGACATGACCATTGCAGACTTGAATTTCATTGAAGAGGCCTTCAAATCCAATGAGAAGGTGGTCAACCTGCAACAAAAACTCTCCTCTATTAAAAATATGGACAAAGAACTGAAACTTTGGAGTAGTTGCATCATACATCTTCGCCTGATGGGAGAGGCTGATGAAAAGATATTACTGGCCAGTAAATTTTTTGATGATGCCAAGGACAACTTGTTAGGATCATGGGTGTTCAGTGTTTAATGGAAAATAAAAGTTCTGGAAGAAGCCTTGGAAGAATTGAGAAATAGTTGGCAAAAGGGAAAATCTTTCAAGACATGTGTGGCATCTTCCTTTAAGGATATTCATTGTCATCTTTATGATGAAACTTTAGGTGTTCCTTTCTCTCTTCAAGAGATTAAAACTCAGTTTAGACATTTGTCAAAGAAGGCTTGTTCAAAGAGGAATTGATTACCAAAGAGAAGATAAAGGATATTTTCTCTCTTCAATTTGCTATTGAAGAGGCTAATAAAGAATACCTGGAACATATTGAGTTTGATAAGAACATGGAGAAATGTCTAGGCACTTGGTCCCACACCATTACCAACACATCAGTCACATGAGGCAGAGAGATAGACGAGGCATTAAAAAGATTCAGGCAATGGATTCTCAAGTCGGTGGGTCCTCCTCAGCAATAAGCGGATGTTTTCTCTCCTAGTTTCTTTGTTTCTCCTTCTTTTCCTAGAATCAAGCTCATTGTAAACTAATTAAGGACATTTTGTTGAGCACTTCCTTAATTAATATTTTAGTTAAAAGAAATGGTTACCAAGTGTAACCAATTTGTAAGCTATATAATGGGATCTCTATGCCATTTTCAGGGCTGGAACTTTGGTTATTTTTGAAATTGTAAAGGAGTAAAAGCCATCAATACAAGAAGATATCTCTTTCTGTTTCTATCTATTCTTGTTATTTCCTTTCTATCTGTTAAAATTTATTGAATCATTAGTCTGTTTCAGTTCAATAAGCTTTGTATTCTTATGGATGTCATCTCTGGAACTTTGTGTCTGTGAAATAACATCTTGTGGTTTTAATGCAAATGATTTTGTTCTATATGATCCCATTCTGACATGTGTAAGGAATTATTTTGTTATCTATATTTCCTGAGAGTGATATTCTACCTTTTCCCATTCCTTAACTCTTCTATCCTTTTGTATTGATGATCTGTTATGTCAAACACTTTCATGATATCAAAGTTCTTCATTAAAACTAAATGTTGTACATTTGTAAATACGTTTTTGCCTTTAAATAAGGGAACCTCTCCCATTAAAGAGGATGGTCTTTCTGTCCCCTAACTATTGCTTTCAATAAAGTCCTATTTGACAACCAAAAAAATATTGGGGCGAGTTTTAGAGTAGTTTTTACAGAGATCATTGATATCAGTAAATTCCAATTTGTTCATATCTCCTTTTCTAATAATATTGAAGGCTTCTTGTGTGTCTTCATCCAATCCCTTAAGAAATAAAGTTTTTAATGGGGGCTTGATCATTAGGGTCCACTTGTATAGGATAGGTGAACATCCTTCCAAGTGGAATATTTTCATTATCTGCACCATTGGGGTTCTTTACTCCATCATCCATCATTTCTTGATGAAAAAATTGTTCCATGGGTTGGTTTTGAGGGGGGTTATGTAGATTAATTCTAATAAATCTACCTCTATGGTGTCTAGGTCTAAATAGAAAATCCTACCATACTGAGGATAATTCCCTAACTACCAATGCTTAACTGATTTCCTATGTTCCCGTAGACACCTAAATTTAATATCTCTACCCTTATTTCCCATGTGTGTATATTTAATTCATCTGCCCTTTTATTTAATTTAAATGCCCATTTAATTATCCTATCACCTGTAATTACCATTAATTAATTTAATTAATAAACTCTTATTAATTAATCAATTAACATCCACATTAATATCTTGTATGCTCTAACCAACCTTCTATTTAGGATGTTTTTATCCTAGCACATACTTCCCCTTCCTTTTCTAGCTTTTTTATCTTACCTATGTTTATCCCTTAACATCCCTAAAAATTCCTTGTTTGTCTACATGCTTTAAAGCACCCTTCTAACTCTTAAGAAATCTAAAATCTTGATCAAAACATAAAAGCAAAAACATTGAGAAAACATTCCCTGTAGTCGGTGGTTACCCAACCCAGTCGTTGTCGACCTTATTAAACTAAATTCTTTCTTTCTATTCTTCAATTAGATGTATGTGTATCTTCAAGCTCCCTTATGACCTGTGAACTATTCCTCGTGCTTGAGAATTCCATATACATTTACAGACCTTCTAGATATCCTTTCAACGTGTTTTTATTGCTCATAATCATCCTTCATGAGATTTATCAACATCGTTGTGTTTCTTTTCTTTATATTTATCATCTTGTTGTATTTTTATTGCATCTAATGTCTTGCAAGTTCAGATCATCTTCTGCTACAATCAAAGATCACTCAATAGCATTTTACTCCAGGTCTTTTACTTATATGTTGCCCTTTCCATCCATTTGGCCTCCGCCTTATCCAAACTCTGCTACAATCATTGTCGACCCTGTCAGATCATTGTCGACCTACCCCGTTATCACTAAGTTATATGTCGTAGATCTTTTCCAGTTCTTACCTTCATTCTATCATCCTTCTCAGTCTACTAAGATAGTTATTTTATTCTTTTTTTCATAAAACACATCCTACATGTACCCCGGTCGCCATCGACCTGGGCCCAGTTTACTAATCCAACCTTCCTTATTGTCATTTCTTGCTACCTTTTGGAGTTTTTAGCCTCTAGTTCTCTTTTGCATGTGATTTACAACATCCATAGGCTCCTATTTTACATCTAGACCATTGTAGGTCTTTGTATTCATCTCATATTCTAGATCTTCACTCCCAGGTCACTGTCAAATTACCTCTGCATAGTTTGGGTCACTGTCGACCCATACTAGGTAACATTTAATTTGCATTTATTTAAATTAATCAAGTTTTAAATCAATCTCATTCATCTTTCAGATTCATTATTGTCTTTGTTTCTACATGTTATCTAGTTACTTATCACCTATCTTACTTTTTCTAAATAAACGGGGGTTGACATCTGCCAAGGAAGTTAACACTTCTTGGAGTTGCTTCGTCAAGTAGCCCCCACATTTCCTATCTAACCCATTTTATATTGATTGGTTCTTATCTGCAAGTTACCAGCTTGTAGCAGCAAGGATCCATCACCTAATTTGTGTTCCTTCATTCATCACATCACGTTAGATGTACATTAAACCCTCCATGTTCTAAGTTGCTAGTTGATTTCATCACTAATTCCTTCATTTGATTAGGAATGTTAGAAACTTTTACCACATTATTGGCAATGCCCGGTGGGACCACCCTTTAGGTGATCCCTTTCATATTTTATGTTTCATCTATCTTTTACTAACACTACAACATGAGGCTCCGCTTTATTGCTTGCTCATGTTGGGATCGACTACTTGGATTTCTCTTCACTTAAATCTTAGTTAAAAAGGAAAAGTGTTATCTAGGTATTCTCCATTTTTCTCTATTTGCTACTTTCTACATCATATTTCCCTTTCTTGTGTGTGTCCTCATTGACAGATCACATTTTGATTTGGTTTTTAAAAAAAGAACCTTTCTTTTCTACATCCTACTTAATCACGTAGCCTAAGTAGGGGTTTAACTTGTTGCATCTCACATCCTATCACACACAACCAATCCTCATAAATTAAATCACACATCTAAGCATTACTATTACCCAATTGACTAATTGGGATTTGATCACCCAATAGGAAACCATCTGATACTTCCCTAGCCATAACAAACCTAAAACCAGACATAGTTTTCCTTCTCCTAGGTCCCCCATTATCCATCCCCTTTCTTTTTCACACTTTCTAATCAAAAACATAAAAATAATTATTTTCTTGACTTTTCAGATTTAAAATGGAACAAAAATTTACCTCAAATAGTTCTCAAAAATCCACCATGACCCCATTCAGACCCTTGGTTTCTTCTAGACCCTCTTCTAGCCCTATTTATGACTACCTTTTCCATAGACCCTCTACCTCTCAATCATGTCATCTAGTAGATCCTGTTCCACCACCATCATCTTATGTCATCCCTACTTCATCTAACATCACCATGCCTATCCTACCTACTGACATTCTTTTCTCTCGTGTATCAAATCCTCTCATCCAACCCCAACCATCCTATTATGATCCTACTTCTCCACACCATATATCTCCCCAACCAATCTAATCTTCATCACTTGACATCTTCAGACAACCATTCCTTAATCCACCACCAAAAAAATCATCTTCACCTCCTACACCATATCCATTCAACCCATTCTCTATCAACACCCTACACCAGACATGTCCCTCCACATCTATTTTATCTACTTCATCATCTACTCCCATCATAGATATTGTCCCTATGGATCCTTCAAGGGTTGTCCTAACATCCACTATACCCAAAACTACATTACCTATCACCTTAACCTCCACTGCTTCTCTTTCATCTACATCTATTCCTACCCTTACCACATCCGCATTAGCCTTGACTGTGTCTGCCTCTTTATCCACACCTATCATGCCTAGACCATTGACCACATATCTTCCAAATACACCCATCAGTACACTTATATCTACTAAATCCACAAATCCACCCATGTATACCTTGACATCATTACCCATTCCACCCCAATCTTCTACACCTACTTCCTCAACATGCATCAAATTTCTACATCTATTGTCACGTCTTCTCAATCCACACCCACATCCATAATGCCTCTTGAAGTACCAAAGACAAACACAAAATGCATTCATCATACTTCCATAGAACCCATCATTTATACACCCTCCCATCCATAATCTATATCATCTCCCTCTCACATAGACCTAATCAATCGCATCATCCAGACACCCCTTTCTATTTGTATATCCACAATTACTCCCATCATTGTTTCTACACCCACTGTAGACACTAAAATTAGGTCACACTCTTGTTTGGTCCCTCGACATATAAGCACCCTTTATTACATTTGCCTAACCATGACCCCCTTTCACCCCACTAATATTAATTTAATTAATTTAATTAAATTAATACATTATCCTCACTATATTTATTATTTAAATAATATCCACACATACACTTCACTTAGACACCTCATCAAACCAACTCAACCTAAGACCTATTCTTAGCAAGTTCCCATAACTAACTAAGACTTACCCAAACCCTAAAAATCAATGCCTACATTCCCGCATGCTCACAAGAGGCTCTCAGTCTAATCCGTGGGATAATGGCATGAGATCCAAGGAAATTAGGAGGATCTCCCTAGTTTAATAAACCTAGGAAATCTCGCCTTGACCGACGTCGGTTATCCCTAACCGTCGCCGATTAATCCAAACCGCCGTCGGTTACCCCTTTTAACCCCTAAGCTACCTTATTCTCAATGTTGGAAAACATTGGGATAAATTTGACGAGCAAGAACACATCTCAGAGAGATAACGCATCTTTAGAGAGCCAATTCCAGTGAAAAATCACATCCAAGGAGGGATATTGAGCATCTTCTCCTACACAGCCATCTCAACCATGATCTGATCTATCTAAGCAAAGAGGAGTGTACATGCAGCCCATGTAGAATATTTTCTTCAGTTTGTGATCACTTGCAACCTTCTAACCCATCATCAACACCTCCATCCCTCACACAAAGACATTCAAGAACAAAATCCAAGTAAGTACAACATCATATTATCCTGGTTATTTCATTTTATCATCCATTGTTTATCTTGCTCTCTATTGACCTTCTCCACATTTTCACCTCCGTATACCCATTGAAACCTCACAAAATCCTACTCTAGTCACCCAATACCTTGTCTCCACCAACCAAAGTCCTTTGTGTAATCACAAAGGAGACTCCAGCTTGTTTTGTGACATTTTCAGATCTGACAGTAATTGGCTCCAGTTACACCTAACCGTCGTCGGTCACCCCTGACCGACACCAGTCTCTATGTTTACCTACATAGCCCTGAACAGATACCTACCCACCTAATTTTATCTCACCCTCATTCAACTGTGATCTACCCGAGACCCTTTATCAGACCTGCAGAGACCCAGAACCAATCATTTGACCTTCGGATTCTATTCTAGCTTAGCATGTTAGATTAGATATATTTCTTATTGTGTTTTTTTAAGTGAGATACCTAAATCATTTTAAAATAACAATAGTATTTACTTTGTTTACATCATTGAATTGTTTAAAATAGTGGATTGAAAGCCATCTAGGAAGTATCATACTTCCCGGATCTAGCATACGCTAAGCAGTTCACTACCCATATTGTTTAATTCTTTCTGGTGGTCTTGTTTTCATTACAAGTAGTTCCTCCTAGCCAAAAGGAAGCTCTCATGGTCAGTTGTGGATTCAGAAGTCATACGCGTGCAACAACCCATCAACCGAAATTTGAACAGGTATTCCTCTTACACCCGTTACCCTATCTGTTTCGTCCACACTTCAAAGAAACAATATAAGAAAAAGGTGAAACATTTTGGCACAGCATGCATCCAATGAGAGGACAAGATCCCACACACATAGTGTGGAGAGAAAAGGAGGGCAGCGAGCTCTGAGGCCTGATTAGGGAGAGGCCACCAGCGCACAGCGACCAGAGTGAGGTGATGTGCTAGCAGGGACACAGGAGGGTGCAGGTGACACATAAATGGAGGACATCCGGTGAGATGTCTGATATGCAGCCACCCAATTTTTTGATGTATACGAGTGACTTTTGTTGATATTTATGCTGACCTACGTGCCAAAGTTTTTTGTATTGTTGATCACATACTGGCCTGCATGCCAAAGACAGTGAGGATGTAGGAGTGATTTTGTTGTATATTGAGAGCATATACCAACCTGCATGTCGAAGATTCTTTTATATGTGATTCATTCATTCTTTTTGTATATATGATACCGGCCTACGTGCTCGATGATAATTTGTATCATATATATCATCAGCTTACGTGCCGATGATTTTGAGATGATGGACATCATAAGATAGCCATGTATATCGGAGACACGCATTTATTGATTTATATGATGAGATACATGTTATGATTTGACTTGTTGATATGTTGATGAGATTTTGAGTTGTTATTTTGATATGAAATGGAAATTATGTGAGGTAGGCATGATGGAGTTAGGTACGGTGTAAGGCATGGATCAAGTGAAGTCATAGTCATGGTTGAGTTAGGTTATAGGCATGGTTGAGTTAGGTCAGTATAGGCATGGATTGAGTCAGGCTAATTTATGCATGGATTGAGTCAGGTTATACGCATGGATTGAGGTCAAGTTATAGGCATGGATGAGTTAGGTTATAAGGCATGGTTGAGTTAGGTCATAGGCATGGTTGAGTTGAAAGTAGGTTTAGTTATGATTCATTATTTTTGGCAATGAATGATACTATGGGTCATATGTGAAAGGTTTTATAATCTATGCATAGTGATGATATAGAGATGGTAGATGTAATAAATGTATGTTGTAGTAAGTAACTTGTTATGTATGTGGCTTAATTTCCAATTTTTGTTATAAAAAAGAGGAACTAAGTGATACGTGATGTAAATGGGTGAGTTAGGTATGGTTGATGAATTGGTTTAGGGTAGAGAATGGCTGAGCTAACCTCCAAGGGCCCCATTCCCTTGAAGTGTCTACCTACATAGTCTCTGATGAAAAGGGACCTCAGGCTGATGTAGTTCTCCCATGAGCTAGGGAAGAATATGAAAATGAGTTTGTAGGTTTTTTCAGCATGTAAGTGGGTTTAGGTTTTAATAGGTGTGGGTAGATTATAGGTAAAAGTATGTAGGTGAAGACAATGATGGTGAAAAGGGGAGGATTACCCCAAAGGTAAGCATCGAGTACCAAATCTTGTATAAGGTAGTCGAAACATAAACAAAGATGGTTAAAAGATAAGAGGGGGTGCAATAAAGCCCACCTGATTAGGTAGGATCATACTGAGCAGGTCATACCTTGGAGGGGGTTGATGAACAAAAGACCCAAAAGGCATTGGACGATTAACTGTTCTATGATGAAGGTAGTCATAGGATCACCAAATGTCAAAATTCCAAGATGTACCTTGAGGCAATTGAGTAAAATGAGAGTGGAAATGGTAAGGTGGGTGAAAGGTAATTAATTGTATATGGTTTGAGTGACAAGGATTTTGAGTAAGAGGTCCGAGGTCACAATGGGCAAGTCCATGACTAAAAAGATTTTTTGTTGTGATAGACTGATTGGTGCTAGAAGTCTATATGGGATAAATAATATGGTACTCCTTGAGCTATTCGTGAAGCTGATCGATGTGGGGAAGCTTCGGTTTTCTCGCTTTTTTTTTTAAAGCTACATATAGCTGTCCCTTCGAGGGAGCAATCTATTTATAGTAGGAATTTTATCAAGAGGAAGATGTCCTTTTGAGGGTGTCATCTTTTTTATAAGAATTTTGACTCAAGGAGTTTTGGTCCCATGTGAAGTTTTTAAAATCATGGACAAGACCAAGGTGGAGGATAGGAATCTTGTTCAAAAGGCAAGGTGGAACGACCATGGGATCTCATCTAAAGGTAGACAAAAATTATCCATGAAAATCATGCTATGTGCAATGTCTATGGTACACATATTCAAAGAGAAGATAAGAAGTGATAGAGTACTCAAATGATTCTTGTTTAATCATTATGGAGGTGTATGGAGTGGATATCGCTTAAGGGACAGAGCCTATAAAGAGACAAAAGGGTGAGATAGGTTAACAAGTCAACAAGTAGAATAATCAAAAAATGCATTGCATTAAGGGGGCTCAGGTTTAGGTTTACCATCAACCGAAGATAATCGATAGGCACCTAATCCATAGGTATGGGGTTTACGATGTATGGTCCCCAGCCAATTAGGAGAAAATTTTCCCCGTTTACTTTTTTTTTTCTTTGGTTACGTGTTTTATTTTCTTTCAAGACAAGGTCACAGAACCTGGAAGGTTCATTCATGAACATGTTGTGTCATAAGCATGTTTTGATACGTTATTGGTAAACTTGAAGGTGATCCAGAGTGTTAAGATGATGTTCGTCTAAGAACTCTAGTTTTTTTAAGCGGTCCTGGACGAAAGTCATCATCAGTAAGCATGTCTTGGAGAGAAATGTAGAGTGAGGGGATATGGACTTCAAGAGGCAGAACAACCTATGTACCGTAGACTAGTGCAAAGAATTTTGTGGCCATAGTGGAAGTGTGAAAACTAGTGTGGTATGCCCATAGGGCAAAAGGAATGCATGTATGCCAATCCTTTCCTAGTATCGTCAACCACTTTCATGAGAATTTTTGTTGAGGGTTTTTGTTAGTGGATTCGTCTTGGCTATTGGTTTGTGGGTAATAAGGTGATGAGAAACTAAGTTGAATGCCAAAGGCATCACAAAAATTTTTGCAATGTTTTGTTTTTTGAATTATTTTCCATTGTCAGTGACGAAGCCATGAGGAACAACAAAGCGAAAAATGATGTGATGGTTAATGAACTCAAATATCTTCTTGGCTTTCGTGGAGATGAGTGGTATGACTTTCCACCCTTTTTGTGTAGTATTTGGTAGTAGTTATGATCCATTGATGGCAATTGGGAAGAATGAGGATTGATTTCTCCGACAAGATCCAAACCCCATTAAGAGAAGGGGCCACAGGTCACGAGCGACCTGTAAGGCATGACTGGATGTATGATGAAGGTTGTAATGTTGCTGGAATTTCACACAACATTTAACATAGTGGCAACAATCATGGTTAAGGGTCGGCCAGTAATAGCCCAAACAAAGAAATGTGCTTAACAACAGTAAGGCCACTAAATTGACCTCCACATATACCATCATGAACCTCCTTAATGGTAGAAGGAATTTCAGAACTTGTGAGGCATCATAACAGAATACCATCAAAGCCACATTTGTAAAGGAGTCCCCCACAAGGATGAAATAGGAGACCTCTTTTAAGGAAGGCGCATTGTCCATTACGGGTGATATCAGGAGGTAAGATGGAGAGGGAAAGGTAGTCATAGTATTATTTGTACCAAAGGTCATTCGGGGTCAGGGGGTGTCATTTTTTAATTGAGTAAACATCATAAGGTAAATAAGAAGGTGAATGGAGGCATTGTACGGTGAAAAATATTTTGGAATCGGCAAGGGAAGCGGGTATATGGGAAGCTAAACAGGCCATGGTATCTGCAAATTTGTTGGTTGAACATGGGATGGTTTGAAGGGTGTAACGATCAAAGGTGGTCAAAAGTATGTCTACATGATGTTTATACTTTTGAATTATCTCGTTATGACATTGGTACATACCATTGACTTGGTTTACGACCAATTGTGAATCACCAAAGATGTGGATTAATTTGACATCTAGGGCATATGTGTCCTGGAGACCTAGTACAAGCGTTTCATACTCGGAAATATTGTTGGTGCATTAAAAGTCTAGTTTGAAAGATAAAGGCATGGGTTCCCCATCCAAAGGAATGAGGATAACACCAGACCCACCCCCACAATAACACTTGGAACCGTCGAAGAATAGTGTCATTTGGTAAGGGGGTTTGTCCAGGGAAAGAGTAGTAATTGACTCATTAGGAAAGTCAAAATTAGAGGGTTAATCCCCAAAAATAGGTGCGTCAGCCAATTGGTCGGTGATAGCTTGGCTCTTGATGGAATTTTGGTGAATGAATTCAAGGTCAAGATCAGCTAAAATCATAAGCCATCGCGTGGCGTGCTGATTTTGATAAGGTTTGGCATACATGAAGTGTAAGGAATTGGTGTTGGTCACGACATAGGTTTTTTGGTTGAGTAGGTAACGGCAGATTTTGGTGGCAATGAAAACTAAGGCTAAGCAAAGCTTTTCTTGATGGTTGTATCGGGTTTCATAGTCCAAAAGAGTATGGCTTATGTAATAAACCACCTGCTCCCTGTGTTGTTCATTGCGATGAGCGAGCATGGCTCCCAAGGAGTGATCAGTAGCTGAGATGTATATGGGTGGTTAATCGTCCTTAGGTGGAATGAGTACGGGTAGTTAATCATCCAATGCCTTTCGGGTCTTGTGTTCATCACTGCCTCCAAGGTATGATCTACTCGGTATGATCCTACCCCATCCGGTGGCTTTATTGCCCCCCTCTTATCTTTTAACCATCTTGGTTTACATTTTGATTACCTTATACAGGACTTGGTACTTAATGCTTACCTTTGAGGTAATCCTCCCCTTTCACCATAATCACCTTCACCTGCATCCTTTAACCTACAATCTATCCACACCTATTACACCTAAACCCACTACATACCCAAAAACCTACCAACTCATTCTCATATTCTTCCCTATCTCTTGGGAGAACTACATCGGCTTGAGGTCCCTTTTCGTCGGGACTATGTAGGAAGCACTCTTAGGGCATGGGGCCCTTGGAGGTTAGCTCAGCCATTCTCTACCCTAAACCAATTCCTCAACCATGCCTAACTCACCATTTATGTCACATTTCACTTAGTTCCCCTTTTCTAACAAAATTGGAAATTAAGCCACATACATAACAAGTTGTTTACTACAACATAGATTTATTACACCTACCATCTCTCTATCATCACTATGCATAGATTATACAACATTTCACATATGACCCATAGTATCATTCATTTTCAAAATAATGAATCATAACTAAACCTACTTTCAACTCAACTATGTCTATGACCTGACCCATCCATGCCTATAACCTAACTCAACCATGCATATAGCCTGCCTCGATCCATGCCTATAACCTGCCTCGATCCATGCCTATAACCTCCCTCGATCCATACCTATAACATAACTCCACCATTCCTATAACCTGACTTGATCCATGCCTATAACCTAACTCAATCCATGCCTAAACCGACCTAACTCCATCATGCCTAACTCACCTAAATTCAATCCACATTAAAGTAACAAATCCATATCTCATCTAACACAAGCCATAAACCAATGTCTCATAAACACATCAACAAATTAAAAAATACCATGTCTCTCATCATATAAATCAATAAAAGTGTATCTCATTATACATGTCTATCATCTCAAAAATGTCGGCACACAGGCCAATATATATATGATACAAAATGTCATCAGCACACAGGCCAGTCTCATATACAAAAAGAATGAATGAATCACATACAAAATATCTTCAACACGCAGGCCAGTATATGCTCAAAATATACAACAAAATCACTCATACATCCTCACTGTCTTTGGCACACAGGCCTGTATGTGATAAAAAATACAACTATCTTCGGCACACAGGCTGGCATATAAAGTCACTCGTATACATCAAAAAATCAGGTGGCTGCATATCAAACATCTCGCCATATGTCCTCCATCTCTGTGTCACCTACACCCTCCTGTGTTCCTCTTGGCACATCACCTTGCTCTAGTCATTGTGTGTTGGTGGCCTCTCCCTGATCAAGCCTCAAAGCTCGTTGCCCTCCTGTGCTCTCAACACTATGTGTGCGGGATCTCGTCCTCTCACTAGACACCTGTTGTGCCTTGTACTCTCCATAAGAGAGGAAGTTTATCTCAGCCACCATGAGCTGGTCCTGGTAATATCTCACCTCACCTAGGGCATCTCGTAACCTAGATATAGGCACGATCTGTGGTGGTACCATAGGTCTTGGCCCCTGTACCTGCCCTGTGCCAGCCTGTGAACTAGGACCAGCTCCCTGCGCCAGTGGTGGTCCCCCCTATCCCTGTGCCTTTGGTGGTGCCCCCTGCCCCTGTGCCTGTATTTGGGCCTATAAGGCCCAAATCTATGCCTGGGCTATGGCCAACTGGCCCTATAAACCTGCCACCTGAGCCAGTAAGGCTGTCACCTGACCATCTCTGTCTCCATCACCTCCACCCTCTCCCTCCACCATCTAGGCCTGCAGACTGGCCACCTATACTCATAGCTTTGCTACCTCTACCTCTCACCCCTCTAGCTATGTCTGTAGTATACCTATCTGTGTGATCAGTGTCGCTACCTACCGCTATAGGGTATCTCTTTATACTATAATGGTAGCTAGGTCAGGATACCCCAATCTAGGGGGTATGGCTCGTAACGTAGCCGCCCACCACTTCCTATACTTGTCTATACATCTAGCGTCATCTATCCGCCAATCCATTGACTTCTCCTCCTCCCCTGTAGGCATTGTAGGATGTGGTAGAGGTAGAGGCATCTCCATGTCATCTCTCTAATACTATGGGAAGGACGGAGGAATATCCTGTACAAGCCTGAACTTCTGTTGGACCCTATCTACCGGGATCATCTCATCCTTCCCGGCACAGCGACCCTGTATCCACCTCTCTAGCTGCAGCTAGCTCCTCATGCATGTGCCTATATGAGGGGAATCCCACATATGGCCTCTAGATAATTTCCACTCCAGATAACCCCTCCAACAACTGCCAAAAATGGGCCACATCATATGTCGGCCTATCCGATCTCTGCTCTCCTACAACTGGCACCCATATCCTATATCTCAACCGCACATACCTCATGGGAAATTCATCTACTCAAGGCATCCCTATAGGTCAGACACAGACTATGTGCTTTTAGGCCCAGTAGTGCAGTATAAATGTACAGCACAGGCAAAACCTACGCAACCACCCATACGCCCACAACTCTCTGTATAGCTGCACCAAGAATTTTGGTGCTGAGGTGAAGCATGTCTCATGCACCATCATGTCATGGAGCACCCCCATCAGTGATTGAGGAAATCATCCACCCTCTACATTGGGAAATGCATAGCAGCACACTACCTCCATCAATAAAACCACTAGCCTCATCTCATCCGAATGGGCTAGGTACATCTTGCTATAGCTCAAACTAGCGCTATGGAATCTCAGCTCCACCACTCCCTCGCCAAAAACTATCCCAATCAGCTTCTCTAAGGCCTTAGAGGATATATAGTACACCTGGGCCCCTAATATGGGTAACCGTAAAATCCAGAACACGTCCTCCAAGGTGATAGTCATCTCACCCGTCGAAAGGTGGAGCGTGTTGGTCACGGAGTCCCATCTATCGATGAGAGCGACCATCAAACTAGGCTGCTGAGCAACATGTCGCTAGTGTCGACTACCTCTCAATCCCACTACCTCCACATGTTACAACTTTAAGGGGGTCGCTAAGCCGCGCAATGTCACCAGTAGTGGCGGAACCCTTTCCTACATATGTAACTGTGATCTCTCCTGCATCCAATCCAAGCACAACATTAATATACATTTACCATGACCATATTCACCAATTATCATTACCCTCCACCCTATTTTTACTTTACCCATCTCAACTACCTAGCCCACATCCCTCTTGGGTTCATCCTAACTGACTCCGGCTACCCTTAAACTGACATCGGTCACCTATTTGGTGATCGATACCGATTCCTCTTTACTGACCATGGTTACCACGTAACTGGCATCAGTCACCTGTTTGGTGACCAATCTCGGCTCTACCCAACCGACGCTGGCCAAGCTTTACCGACACCAGTCACTATCGCGGAAAATCCGTGACTTCCCAAACCCCCTTTTTTATAACCCCCCTATCCCTTTTACCCCACCTATAATGACCTAAACTCCCCTTAGACCCGTACTCACCCCGCCTATACAATTTTCTAATCTCCCCCCCTCTTTTGGCCCATTATTCCCCCTCATACCCGATTTAACTTTTGCCCACGCAAAAAATACAAAAAACCCACAAAACCCTACAAATGAAAACTATCACAACTTCTACTCTATCTAATTAACACTATAGAGTTAGGTGCTTGCCTTGTCACGCTGCCGCTATCTCGGTGGCACGTCTGGCCTCTGTGTCGGTGGTTTGCCTGATCCCTCTCCAGCCTCTGTCATCCCTGAATATCTACCTGTAACCTCCGACCAATCAACTCTCTCACCCTGATCCCGTGGACCCACTACTCACCAACACAACCCTCATCAAATCACACTATCAGCTCACCGTCCCTTTTTATCCAGAAACTTTTCCCTCTTTTCTCTCTTTTTTGTCATTTCTTCCTTTCACAAATAACAAATGAATAATAAAAACATGGATTTTTTGTTTTTATACAAACCTAACCGACGTCGGTTCCCCTCGTTCAGCATCAGTCTCGTGCCCTACCTCACCATCGTCAGTTTTCCTATACCGACGTCAGTTATCCATGACCGCCATCGATCACCCTAACCTACACATTGCCCCTACTTTGCCATTTTACCCCACCCTTTACCTTGCTCATTTACCCATCTAGCCTTTACCCAACCCATTATCTTACCTTTCATGGCCTCATCATTTACTACCTCCATTTTTCCTCCTTTGGGGACTCATTATTTTACCCCTACTTTGGCCTTACCCATACCGCGACCTCAATATATAGACCTGGACCATCACTAGTGACCTTTGACCTCATATGTTTGCCATACCTTGCGGCGCTATTACCTATGTTTATTGACCTAATGACCTTACCTAGCCTATTGCCATGACCGTTTATCCTAACCCTACCTTTGGTGTACTGAAACATACCTAAAACATTCATGCACCTAAACTATGTGGTGTTTCCTGATCATATCCTATACCTTGGATACTAGATTCACTTCAACCTTGTTTGGATAAACCTATTGACCTTAGACAATGTAGAGTTTGTCTGCTCTTCAACCCAGTAGCATGGTACAGTTTATACGTGTGCGTGTGTTTGACTGTTGCTACCTGTGACCCTGACCCATTACCTAGATTACCCGCATAGACCTTTCACCCTTTTTCCCTATACCCACTTGTCTTTTCTTCACCTTTACCTTTTATCAAACCTCTCACCGCTTCAATCTGCTGCCTCGTCAGTTCCTAGTTTGAGGGGGATCACCTTCACCCACACATGGGGCAACCACATCTTATTTTTGTTAGCGTCGCTTATCAATACAAGCTACGCAACAAACAGGGGCAAAATGTAGACACTAAAATTAGGTCACACTCCCCTTTGGTCCCTCAACATATAAGCACCCTTTATTACATTTACCTAGCCATGACCCCCCTTCACCCCACTAATATTAATTTAATTAATTTAATTAAATTAATCCATTATCGTAACTATATTTATTATTTAAATATCTTATTTAAATAATATCCACTCATACACTTCACTTAGACACCTCATCAAACCAACTGAACCTAAGACCTATTCTTAGCAAGTTCCCATAACTAACTAAGACTTACCCAAACCCTAAAAATCAATTCCTACATTCACTCTAACCACATTCCCACATGCTCTCAAGAGGCTCTCAGTCTAATCCATGGGATAACGACACGAGATCCAAGGAAATTAGGAGGATCTCCCTAGTTTAGTAAACCTAGGAAATCCTACCTTGACCGACATCGGTTATCCCTAACCGTCGCCGGTTAATCCGGACTGCCGTCGGTTACCCCTTTTAACCCCTAAACTATCTTATTCTCAAGGTTGGAAAACATTGGGAGAAATTTGATGAGCAAGAACACATCTCAGAGAGATAACACATCTTCATAGAGCTAATTCCAGCAAAAACTCACATCCAAGGAGGGAGATTAAGCATCTTCTCCTGCATAGCCATCCCAACCATGATCTGATCTATCCAAGCAAAGAGGAGTGTACATGTAGCCCATGTAGAATCTTATCTTTAGTTGGTGATCACTTGAAACCTTCCAACCCATCATCAGCACCTCCATCCCTCACACATAGACATTCAGGAATGAAATCCAAGTAAGTACAACATCATACTTTCCTGGTTATTTCATTTCATCATCATTTTATCATCCATTGTTTAGCTTGCTCCTTATTGACCTTCTCCACATTTTCATCTCCATATACCCATTGAAACCTTGCAAAAGTCTACTCCAATCACCCGATAACTCATCTTGACCAACCAAAGTCCTTTGTGTAATCATAAAGGAGACTCTAGTTTGTTCTGTGACATTTCCAGATCTGATAGTAACCGGCACCGGCTACACCTAACCATCATCGGTCACCCCTGACCAACACCAGTCTCTATGTTTTCCTACATAGCCCTAAACAAAGACCTACCCATCTAATTTTATCTCACCCTCATTCACCTGTGATCTACTCAAGACCCTTTATCAAACCTGTAGAGACCCAGAACCAATCATTTGACCTTTGGATTCTATTCTAGCTTAGCCTGTTAGATTATATCTATTTCTTATTGTGTTTTTTTAAGTGAGATACCTAAATCATTTTAAAATAACAATAGGATTTACTTTGTTTACAGCATTGAATTGTTTAAAACAATGGACTGACAGCCATCTAGGAAGTATCATACTTCCCGGATCTAGCATACGCTAGGAAGTTCACTGCCCATATTTTTTAATTCCTTCTGATGGTATTGTTTTCATCACAGGTGGTTCCTCCTAGCCAAAAGGAAGCTCTCATGGTCAGTTGTGGATTCAGAAGTCATACACGTGTAATAACCCATCAACCGACATTTTAACAGGTATTCCTCCTATGCCCGTTACCCTATCTATTTCATCCACACTTCAAAGAAACAATCTAAGAAAAAGGTGAAACACCCACACCTACCTCATCCACTTCATTATATTCTCCCACCCTTTCCTATCGTACCATCTTTAGAACCCATGTCGGTTTCTCTTTCCATGTTCTTTCCTGCACCCATCACATTGACCATCGTGACCACATCTCCATTATCCCCCTCTTCTTCCACACCACCTTCATCATTTGAAGAGTATTGGAGATCACTTCAACTTGCATAAACTATAGGTGACCCTCCTATCTCATCCATACAACTAGATATCCACACATCCAGCCAACCTTCACCATCCTTAGATTCCATCATGCACAAATTACTTCCTCCATCAGCCAACATACCATCTTAAGACCCTTCGGTAGAAATCATTATCATCCCTCCCAAGGATGTTTCTTCATAGACCAAATCCAAAACCCTTGGTACCTTTCCTCAAAGGTCACTCTCATAGCCTCATAAGAAGATTGAAATTCCTCCAACTAAAATAGAATCTACATCATCCATTTTGGGGCCACATCTGTCTATCCTAGGACCACCTCCTTCATCCTGATCAATTAACCAATCCAAATCCAAACAATATGACTCACTCCTAGGACCATCTCCTTTATCAAGAACACCTCCATCTCCACCTACTAATCAATCTAAGCTTAGATCATCCACCGCTCCTTCTTCTTCTAGATTATCAAGGCCTCAAAGCAATCCACCCTCATCCTTGCCATCCATGTCATCTCACAGGACTTCTCTTAACACCTATATCAAATCATTTGTGAAGGTCCTCCAACATTTATTTCAAACTTCTACCATCACGCTTCCTCCCTTTAAATCCTTCTATCTAAACCATCCAAATCCATCATGGTTTAATTCTCATCATATTTTCACCTATCATCACACTCCAGAACATTATACCAAACATTTTAAGGCCATTCAAACTATTATTCATGAACTTATTGAGCGAGAAGATCTCCTTGAGAAGTCTCCTTCTCCATCTATTGCTTCATCCATAGCCCATCTGACTCGTTTTCCCGCATCTCCATTTATCCAACCTCTTAGGCCTCCTCCTTCATCCACGTCATCCCCTATCACTCCTCTTGGTGAGGGTCCTCCCTTGTTCATCGATATTATTTTCCTTGTTATGTCACCTCTATGATCCACCATTATCAACAATTTATCCATCCATCGTTGGGGGAGCATCTTCCTCGTATCTTATCTCCATTGATTCATCTTCATACGCTATGGAGACTTCTTTCTAAGATTAGTCTACTTGTGGATTAGTTCTTCTCCATACTTGACATCATCTTATCTCATCTAACCTATCTTCCTCTAATCTTATCCATCTATCATCTTCTCCTCTTGTGACCACCTTCGTGGCCATATTTGTGCCTCCCTTTGTGTAACATCCTCAGTTTAATACATTAGAACAAGAAAAAAAAATTGATTAATGTACTCTTGTTCTAAATACATAATTTAGAACACACATATAATAACAATCATTCTTATGACAGATAACCATATGCATCTATAATGACTCGGTACACCACGGATCTATTCATTCCATGACTCAGTGAACTACCGATCTATTCATGTGTAACTTTGAGATTGGAGTTTTCAACTGAACGCTTCATTCTCGTGGTTCTCTTCCCTACTCCAGGTTCTGAGTGTTTTGTCCAAGGAACCTATCTGAATAATTGTTACTATTATTCATCGGCATCATGATCCTTAGACTAGGTGACATAGGACAACGCAATCAGCATCTTGTGATACTTTGGCCAAAGATTTGAAACATAATGTTCATATTACTTATTCCTTGACGACATACTCGTCAATCCGGAATACGTCCTTCACCCCACTCTATTGTTATATAGAACGTCTTATATTGACCTCTGTCAATCCCCTTGCCCCAAGTTTTCACTCCGGATCGAGTTAATATCATAATTCATGTTTAAGGATGCCCTTGAAGACTAGGGGTAAGCTGACATACTGGATCAACCGATGTTAACCCCATGTGTCAAGGTACCCTGAGTCTCAAAGGGCTGCCTCGTAACCTGTCCATGGTCCTAACAAGTCCCGGACGGAAATCTTGATCAAGTTTCGGGTGTAAATATTAACGATCAATGCAAAAAGGTGTTGCCATATGTCATCTACATTGTTGTATCCTCGAGAAGATCCTAATCTTCTCGAAGGTATATGTTGTATATATCTTCCCCCCCGGGTAGATATAGAAAAACAGAAAGAATATAAAAATCAAAGAAGCTCAAATCCCTGACATTCAAAAGGTGCAGGAAAGTGGCGCACAGAAATGAGTGTCGACAGGGTAAAGGATGCGCCCTTGGCACACAAAAGTGGCGCACAAAAATGAGTGTCGACAGGGGTAACGGATGCGCCAAGGCGCAAAAAAGTGGCGCACAGAAATGAGTGTCGACAGGGTAAAGGATGTGCACTTGGCGCACGACACAGAGTGTTGACACTAAAATGTATGCACCAAGGCGCAAAAAGTGGCACATAGAAATGAGTGTCGATAGTGTAAAGGATGCGCCCTTGGCACACAGAAATGGCACACAACACAGAGTGTCGACAGGGAAAAAGCCGCACCCTTGGCGCACATAAAGGGATGTCGACACACACATGGATGCGCCTATGGCGCATCTTCAGGAGGTGCAAAATTTTGAGCGTTCACAGGAAGCAGACCCTGGTGTAGATATTTAGATGGCCATAACTTTTGACTGGCAGCTCGGATTCATGCAAGGTTGGACTTTTTGGATATCTTTAATTAGGCGAGAAAAAATTCTTAAAAATGCAAAATACAGTTCGCCACTTTTGGTTTCACTAGGGTTCTCACCTACCGCCATAATGATATGATTTAAATGCATTCTGGAGGTGGTTGGGGTAGATTTCAGATTTCCTCTCTTCTCCCTCTCTTTTTTCTTCCTATAAATTGTAAGGAGGGGCTTCTTTCTAAAGTAGTTGTTCATCTTTTCAGCTCTGCCCTCCCTTCTTTTTCTTCCCCAGGGTTGAAAATTGAGTTTGAACCTCCTCCCTTGCTTTGTAATGGCATTTTTTGCCTTTTACCATTAAAATGATGTTCTGTGCAAACTTCTGGAGCAACAAAAAACATGTTTTGTGATGCATCTGTCCATCCTTGCTCATTTTTTTTGCTTGTTCTCTTCTTGCCTCTCTTCATTGCAGGTATTTGTGCATGTTCTAATGTTCATTATAGGTCTTGAGCTGTGTTCATGGAGTTTTGGGACATTTTCTATGTGAAATCTATCTTTGGGTTTGTGATGCATCTGTCCATCCTTCCCATTGCTCACCTCTCCTTATTCCATGGTAGTTTGGATAGGTATTCAAAATTCTCCTTCTCTGGTGTATCACCGTTTTAGTGTAGGCTTTTGCTGTTTTTCCCTTTTCTCTCTCTCTCTCTGTCTCCTTGGCATGGTTAGATTAGGTTTAGATTAGCTTTCCTACACTGGAATAGCTTGTGGCAGGTAGCTTAGGAGCAGGAACCAGCCTTCTCTGGAGATTCCTCTCTCAGTTTCACAAGTCCCACGCTTGGAGAGAGGCTTCCATGTTGTGCAATCACACTGGATGCTAGAGTGATCAACCTAGAAACCTGATCAACATCCAGGGGGGTGCTGTGATTTTGCATCAACAGTTTTAGCATGCCCGGTGGGACCTTAGAGGTCTTCCACTTCATCTTTTACAGGTTGTTGTGTTCCTGTGAATATTTCAGCCTTTGGAGGCACTTGCAAACACATCTGGCAACTCCATCTGATCAATAACTCATTCTCTGTGTTGCAGACCGTTTTCCATCCATTTTCATCTGTCTTTCTTTCCATCTCTTTCATTATTTTCCATTCCATGAAGTTGTGTAATCATGACTTCATTTCCATTATGGAACTCACATTTAGAACAGCAGCAATGTTTCCCACCTCCAACACGCATTACAACTCTTTCAAATCAGCATTTTGAACAAATTCAAGATCAATATGCATACCCATATGAGCAGTAGTGTCAAAGCTAGTTTGGATATGAAGCATGTCAAGCACAAGGGTATGCTGATTATGAAGACAATCAGATGTAAGATGTTGGTTTGTTGGAGAAAATCCAAAAGATGGAGGTAAAGATGGTGCAGTCCAGAACAACAGCTCAAATGAGAGCTTTCAGAATTGGTTGCAGGACTCCTTTTCCATGGGGAGGCCCTTTTCCAAGACACTTCAGCCCTTAGGAGAAGCTGGACTTCATGATGAAGATGCTGCCCCAACTTGCATAATGGACAGCAGAGATAGAGGCCTATACACTTGTTGTTGAACAACCTTGTCAATGGGTAAGTTCTACACCATCATCTGGCTTTTCTCTTCCCATTACTCAAGCAACATCATCTCATTTGGAATTACAAATTTTGAACTATCCATCTGCTGTCCCAAATGTTGATCCCATGTCTCCACGTCTCAGTCTTCCACCACATCTCGATTCTTCTTTCATTTTTCCTTCCAGACAGTCATCCCCTCCACAAGAGCTAAAAGAAATACCCCCTCCTCCAAAGAAACAAGATGTTTCACCTCCCCTACCACCACAAAAAATTGCCAAATCAATTGAGTTACAACCCATCCCTCCTCTTGCATTCCCAATTCCATGCGGGGAAGAAGAAATTGCAAAAATCAGTCATCAAGGACAGCAAGAGGAAGAGCGAAGAAGAAAATAAATGACAGACAACTTGAAGGTTTGGGCTGCCAAGTTTGGGATGACAAATATCCCCTTGATGGTTAAACCTACGGAAGAGGTTGAAGTCAGAGAACAAGTGGTGGTTGGGACTGATTTTGTTGCAGCAAAAGAAGAAGATCTTGTAGTCCCAACTTGTCCTCTAGAGCAGCAGATTGAAGAGTTTGACTTGACAAACTTCATGCTGGAGGAAGAGTTCAACCTAGAGTAAGGTTGTCTTCAAACATTGGAGGAGGGAGAAGCTGCTCCAAATCCAAAAGAAGAGGAGCACATTCTAGTTGTGGAGGAGAAAATTGCAGATCCAAGGGCTTTGAGCACAAAGCAGGCTACAGGAGAACCTTCAGTTCTTCTTTCTATTTCACCTCTCTCAAGTTCTAGTACTGAAGAGGAGTTTGATCTCTCAAACTCAATGTTGGAGGGTGAAAGAGACCATGGTGATCAAGTTGTAGATCAAGAAGACACCATGGAGGAAGTTGAGCATTTGCAGCAGGACAGTCATGAGACAGTTTATCTGTCAGATTTGGAGGACTGTTTTGTGCAGAAGAGCCGGTTTAGTTTCCACCATCCTCTCTTTCATCATCCACATTCCAAACACTTGAGTCTGCTGTCATGGAGGAGAACATTCATTTGCAGCAGCCTGCATCTTATAGCAGCTCTTTGGAACCAAGATTGGAAGATTTTAATCTTTCATGTCCTTCATTGGAGGAAGAGAAAGGACAAAAGAATTTCACCATTTCTTCCACACCATCCATTTAGGAGGGTCTACAGTAAGACTCCATTTTTGGAGTTGAAAATCAGAGCTATGGGCATATCAAACGGATCAGACCTTGCCTAATCAGGTATTTGGCTTCATTGGAGCCAAAGGAGAAGTCATAACCAGTCATTCTTGCTTCCGAGCATGTGGATGAGCTACAAAGTACCAAGGATCAGCTATCATACCTCTTCAATCCAAATTTAGAGCAACTAAAAGAGGTATTGAATTTGCCTTCAGCTGATACCTTGATGATTTGGGTGGAAGACCAGCTTCTTGTTGATTTTCCACTCATCCTAACAGCCATGATCAGCTCCAAATCAATTGCATGGCTGCCACTTTTGAGAAAGGGAAGCTATTTCTCACAACCAGTTGCAGGGTTCGTTTAGCTCACCTTTGCTTCCAAGTTAGAGTAGAGTAGGTAGGTTTGCTTTAAGCAGAAGAAGTGCTTATGCACACTCTGCATGTTCCATTTTGGAGCATTTATGATTTTCAGTTTTGTACATAGTTTTTTGGTGTTGATGGGTTTGCTCTTGCAAAGTTCATTTTAGTGGCATTTTGGTGAGAACAACTCTAAGTTCAATGGAATTTTAAGTGGCTCAGAAGGGAATTTTTCAAAGTTCAGATCAGTTTTCAGGCTTGCTTATGACTCCATGCCCAATGGATTGCTAAAAGGCAACTGATCTTCTACCTAGCAGGCAGGTGACCCCGTTGAGTCGCCAAATTGTTGTATATATCTTTCCCACCCAGGTAGATATAGACAAACAGGGAGAATATGGAAATCAAAGAAGCTCAAATCCCTGACATTCAAAAGCCTGTAGCGCACAAAAGTGGCGCACAGAAATGAGTGTCGACAGGGGTAAAGGATGCGCCCTTGGCGCACAGAAATGGCGCACGACACAGAGTGTTGACACTAAAATGTATGCACCAAGGCGCACAAAAGTGGCGCACAAAAATGAGTGTCGACAGGGTAAAGGATGCGCCCTTGGCGCACAGAAATGGCGCACGACACAGAGTGTTGACACTAAAATGTATGCGCCAAGGCGCACAAAAGTGGCACACAGAAATGAGTGTCGACAGGGTAAAGGATGTGCCCTTTGGGCACAGAAAGGGATGTCGACACACACATGGATGCGCCTATGGCGCATCTTCGGGAGGCGCAACATTTTGAGCGCTGACAGGAAGTAGACCCTGGCGCAGATATTCATATGGCCATAACTTTTGACTGAGAGCTCAGATTCATGCAAGGTTGGACTTTTTGGAAAGCTTACGAGGTCCTCTGTCCAACTACGACTGGATATCTTTAATTAGGTGAGAACAAACTTTCAAAAATGCAAAATACAGTTCGCCACTTTTGGGTTCGCTGGGGTTCTCACCTACCGCCATAATGATATGATTTAAATGCAATCTGGAGGTGGTTGGGGCAGATTTCATATTCCTCTCTTCTCCCTCTCTCATTCTTCCTATATATTGTCCAAGGGGCTTCTTTCAAAGGGTGAGATAATTACAAGTTGTTCATCTGTTCGGCTCGGCCCTCCCTTCTTTTCTTCTCCAAGGTTGAAAATGGAGTTGGAACCTCCTCCCTGCTCTGTAATGGCATTTTTTGCCTCTTACTACTGAAATGATGTTCTCTGCAAACTTCTGGAGCAACAAAACATGTTTTGTGATGCATCTGTCCATCCTTGATCTTTTTTGCTTGTTTTCTTCTTGCCTCTCTTCATTGCAGGTATTTTTGCATGTTTGAATGTTCATTGCAGGTTTGGAGCTGTGTTCATGGAGTTTTGGGACATTTTCTATGTGAAATCTATCTTTGGGCCTGTGATGCCACTGTCCATCCTTCCCATTGCTCACCTCTCCTTGTCCCATGGAAATTTTGATAGATTTTCAACATTCTCCTTCTCTAGTGTATCACCGTTTTAGTGTAGGATTTTGTTGTTTTCCCCTTTTCTCTCTCTCTCTCTATCTCCTTGGCATGGTTAGATTAGGTTTAGATTAGCTTGCCTGCACTGGAATAGCTTGTGGCAGGTAGTTTAGGAGTAGGAACCAGCCTTCTCTAGAGATTTCTTTCTCATTTTACAAGTCCCACACTTGGAGAGAGGATTCAATGTTGTGCAATCACACTGGATGCCTGAAGATCAACTTAGAAACCTGATTTGCATCCAGGGGTGTTGTGATTCCGCATCAATGGTTTTGGCACACCCAGTGGGACCTTAGAGGTCTTCCACTTCATCTTTTGCAGGTTGGTGTGTTCCTGTGAATATTTCAGCCTTTGGAGGCACTTGCAAACACATCTGGCGACTCCATCTAATCAGCAACCCATTTCTAAAGTTGCAGACCTGTTTTTCATCCATTCCCATCCATCCTTCTTTCCATCCCTTTCATTCTTTTCCATTCCATGAAGTTGTGCAATCATGACTTCATTTCCATTATGGAACTCACATTTACAACAGCAGCAATGTTTCCCACCTCCAACATGTTTTCCAACTCTTTCAGATCAGCATTTTAAACAAATTCAAGATCAGTATGCATACTCATATGAGCAGCAATGCCAAAATCAGTTTGGCTATGGAGCTTTCCAAGAGAAAGAGTATGCATATAATGAAGACAATCAGATGCAAGATGTTGGTCTATTGGAGAAAATCCAAAAGATGGAGGTAAAGATGGTGTAGTCCAGAGCAACAGCTCAAATGAGAGCTTTCAGAATTGGTTGCAGGACTCCTTGTCCATGGGGAGGCCCTTTTCCAAGACACTTCAGCCCTCAGGAGAAGCTGGACTTCATGATGAAGATGCTGCCCCAACTTACACAATGGACAGTAGAGATAAAGGCCTATACACTTGTTGTTGAACAACCTTATCAATGGGTAAGTTCTACACCATCATCTGGCTTTTCTCTTCCCATTACTCAAGCAGCATCATCTCATTTGGAATTGCAAATTTTGAACTCTCCATCTGCTGTCCCAAATATTGATCCCATGTCTCCACCTCTCAGTCTTCCACCACATCTCGACTCTTCTTTCCTTTTTCCTTCCAGACAGTCATCCCCTCCACAAGAGCTAAAAGAAATACCCCATCCTCCAAAGAAACAAGAGGTTTCACCTCCTCTACCACCACAAAAAATTGCCAAATCAATTGAGTTACAACCCATCCCTCCTCTTGCATTCCCAATTCCATGCAGGGAAGAAGAAATTACAAAAATCAGTCATCAAGGATAGCAAGAGGAAGAGCCAAGAAGAAAAGAAATGGTGTTTTTTTGCCTCTTACTAATGAAATGATGTTCTCTGCAAACTTCTGGAGCAACAAAACATGTGTTTTGTGATGCATCTGTCCATCCTTGCTCATTTTTCGCTTGTTCTCTTCTTGCCTCTCTTCATTGCAGGTATTTGTGCATGTTTGAATGTTCATTGCAGGTTTGGAGCTGTGTTCATGGAGTTTTGGGACATTTTTTGTGTGAAATCTATCCTTGGGCCTTTGATGCATCTGTCCATCCTTCCCATCACTCACCTCTCTTTGTTCCATGGCAGTTTTGATAGATGTTCAACATTTTCCTTCTCTGGTGTATCACCATTTTAGTGTAGGCTTTATGTTCTTTCTCCCCTTTTCTCTCTCTCTCTCTGTCTCCTTAGCACGGTTAGATTAGGTTTAGATTAGCTTGCCTGCACTGGAATAACTTGTGGCAGGTAGTTTAGGAAGCAGGAACCGGCCTTCTCTTGATATTCCTTTCTCATCTTTACAAGCCCAACACTTGAAGAAAGGATTCAATGTTGTGCAATCACACTGGATGCCTAGAGTGATCAAACTTAGAAATCTGATCAGCATCCAGGGGTGTCTGTGATTTTACACTCAACAGTATAATCATACAGTTAAATACTGTGTTAGCATCTCTGAGTTGTCTGGCACAGCTTGGGCAAAACATGTACATACTCTCACAAAAAATGTCACTTATGTTCACTGATAATCGGCATGTACAGGCCCTCATTAACTGATGTAGACATTTCCTAACCCTGAGTCCCACACTCATCGAGGTACCTTTTGTAATCTCAAGGAATTTCAGTTGATATAAAATGCATCAATAGCTTCCAGGTAGATACCAAAATATATTCCTATAGTTGCCGATTGGAGACATAACAACCTTGTACCTTGGAATATATCGCTTACATGTTTCACTAAGTTAACTCAACATCTCCTTGCACTATGAACTTATTTATCCAGCCAGGGTTCTTCATCAATATTGCAGCCCAAGAAACAAGGATTCACACTCAAAAATATTAAGACATGGTGATTTGAGGACTAGCAACTTATACGCATTAAAGGGAATTAAATCATTCTAATGAGAGAAGATAGGATTACTCTTCCACTTATAGCTACATTGTTAGAACATATTTCAACATCAACGTTCCATCCTCCAAATCTCATTAGTCAATATTGGTTGGCAATTTCTACCACAGGATCAGGAAGATATTCATATCATTACAAAACTTATAAAGTTAGTATCCAGCCATATACCTAGCTAAGGCTCAAATAGAAAATTTCATCTAAATTCCCATTGATTTAGAATAAGAAGAATGTGCTCTAGGATTCATTCAGACTTCTGAACCATGTAATTTAACAATTAGGTTCGACAGAGGAGCTTCTTCATAAGTCATTCTTGTCCCTGGTATTAATGTTGAAGACTAATCCATATGTATTTCACCTACCTATGCACTTCAGGAAAAATCTTCTAATTGAAGAGTCATCAGCCATAGAGTAGTTGGCATCCACACCACCAGAATTAGCTACTTTTATGTCACTATTCTGGATATGACAAAACCACATTATAAAGTTGTTACATCTTTGATTATTATGAAAAGCGGGACTTCCTTTTTCTCCATTGAGTAAAAATGAATGACCATCTCCCAAGATAGCTAGCACGGGTCAAACCAAGAGAATTGAGTACCATTAGTAGGCATTAGATCCTGTCAAATGCACCTGAATTCCAATAATTGAATTGTTAATTCAACTACCCATTGATCAATAAGGAAACATCAGAAAGGTTCAAATCCCAATTCTTTTGGTAGATTATGGGGAAGTTAAGCTTTTTAAAATGACCTTATATCGTAACTAAAATTTTCTTGGCATAATGGGAACTTAAACTCTTTCAGATGATGTGTTATGACACACTAGATTTGAAGAAAAGGCATTCTCTAACTTTTGATACCTAATCATTGAATAGCTTATCGGAGAACTGTGTTAAGAAGAGTTTGTAAGTCACTTCTAATTTGGAGAATCTAACCCTTCTAAGATGTGTTTTCAACATGGTTCGTATAATATCAATTTGATAAAGGAAGAGATCTATTGTCTCGTGCAAGTTCACCCAGGGAATACTAGGGACAACTCTATTCTACCAATTTTCAATCATAGAGGAAGTATTTTCAATATTCTAACTTCAGGGCTTTCTTTTTTGATGAGTTGAAGTGGAAGCATAAGTTTTAGAATTCAGTGGACAGTAATACTGCCAATTAATTTTGTTAGGATATGCCTTGCTAAGATAAGATGTCACCATTTAGAATTTCTTTCTTCTTGATTTCTAATGATGTCATGGAAGTCTCAGAACCATACTCTAGAGTTACTGTATAGGAATTCTTGTAGTAGAGTAACACTATTTTTCCAAAGGAGAGTATAATTCTTTCTCCTTATATTTCATGCTTGGATTATTTTTCCTTTTCCAGAGTTTTTGATTATGTAAAGACAACATAAGAATGATTGTAAACTCTATTGTAATCAAGTTCATGAAATACTCATATTCATCTTCTAGAAAGTAATATGCATACTCAAAGAAACCAACCTTTGCAGCTCCAATATTATTCAATTAAAAATTCTACATTCCTCTAACCAATAACATAGGTCAGATAAAGTAACCTTTAGAGTCTTCCATTTTCATCGATCTGAACCAGGTTCCACGATCGTGGCACTATTGCGGGTGGAGCCTCAAGATAAAGTATATGAGGTGTGGAAACCAAAAATGCATGTAAAGAATTAATAATTGAATTCTAAATACGGATTAAGAAAATTCCCCAAAAGCCATCCTACTCATACCATAGAAGTTATTAGCACTAAATAGTTGTACAAAATAAATAGATCATTCAGTTGCATTGGATCATTTCAACCCAAATTTCAACTACAAAAGCAAAAGCATTAGGTGAACGTAAGTAAGCTTAACGACATTGAAGTCGATGTTTTGATTTCAAAGTAGAAGTTCTTATACATTGTGTAATGATTGCCCTAAGAAGTAGATTACACAGTCACCTCATGGTAAAACACAGTCATATCTCAACAACACATTAAACATAATTTCCATTAAGCTCCACCATGTTTAGATTAATCTAAGGTGAATTTTCCAGGAGATACAGAGCTTTTCCAAATACGTTTCTCTTAAACATAATTTGGTGTTCCTAGACATCCATGTATAATTGTTAAAAACAACAGTTTAACCAAATACTTCCTTACGCACAGAACCTATATCATAAGAACATTCAAACCCCTTTAAAGTAAAAAGTACAGGCTTAGACTTCAAACAACAATCCTAACTCACGCAACTAAAACATTATCGTGTTTCACTGAATAAACTAACATTCCAACCACAAAATCAATTACTTACTTTCTAATTGAACATGGACCAGTAATAGTTAGAGTTCATACGGCAAGGAACCAACAATCAATTAATACAATTATATTCAAACAGTACAATAATTACAGTGGTGTTTTTCAAACACATAACCATTAAGCATGCATTCTTTCATGGAGCCAGTTTCAAATCAAATATCTCTGACAGATAAAGAAAACTTATTACAATCTTCCAAATAGAAAGAAAAACTCCATATTGGATTCACAGCATGGAAACAAGAATAATGAAGCAGGTTTCATCCAAGATCCAAATACAACCCAGAACCTCAAATGATTAAAAATAAAATCATCCAAATCATTGTTACCAGTCAAGTCAAAATATGCATATATCATCAGAACAGAGTTGTTCTAATGAAAACATTTAAAGGAAAGCAATATTTTAACAGTTAGGGCCTATCATGCCTGATAGTGTCGCTTCAAAATTCGAGGAAACCTCAAAATGTGCTTTCCCCTTCTCTTCTTCTTCCACGAAAGATTAAACAACAAAATATTGTTACCTCCATGCCTTATATAGGATCCCCTGAATGCAAAAGTAAATTTGAAACTCTCAAAATTGCCATGCAATGAAGAGTAGACATGGTTTGAAGAACCAGTGCTCATGCAGAGTGAAAAACGGAATGCATGAAAAACAAAACAACCAAGCAAAATTCCACTTACATGCCTTCCCAAGCAATCCGCGCTCGAGGCCCTATACACATTAATTGCATTTATTTTTATTCTCCTGTCCTATTTTCCATTGCCACCGACTGCCAAAGTTGGTGAATGCTAAAACAACATAAACAAACATTCCCATTCTTAGAGATGTTGCCACGTGAGATTCTTCTAACAAACTTATCCTCCAAGTCTAACTCTGACTAGCATTCCCTGTCCCCATCATTATCCTTTCTTAAATGCCATGGAAACTACCTCCCATGACTCATTATACCCTCCTTAGGTCCCCCTTCAAAGAATTAGTTTAGGATAGGTTAGTGACTTAGGTTAGATCATAGGTAGACTTAGTCTTAATGCCATAGGATATAACATTAGTCACCCTCCATAGTGATAGGTTTAGTTAACCCTTAGGAGTATTAAGCTCATAGTTTCCAGGACTAGGTTAGATTAACTAACCGTTCAACATTAGGTTATAGTTTAGGTTAAAACTAATAACCTTACTGATTCTAGTCTAGGTCTCCTTAGATAGGACTAATCAGTAATAGAGTTCAAACAAGATAAAACATTCCTGGATCAGATTCCATTTGGCATCAAGTAAATTAAGCTTTAGATATTAAAACATACACATCTTACCTGGCTTAAGGTCCAGGTCCTTCCAAGATGCTATGATAACTGGAACCAAATTTTGATTACCATGATCAGCTAGATTTAACCTCCATAATTGAACATTCAAATCTCAGTCAGACTTAGTAACTCTCGCAAATGTCAATACAATTTGTTCATCCTGAATAAAATTAAAACATTCCTTGGATCAATGCAACTGATCCAAGGTTGAGTCATAAAGGTGGATAAATACACAATCTCCCAGAAATCAGATTGAACTCATATGCGAAAGATGAAAGAAACAAAAGAGTCCAAGCATATTCCGGTTCAATCAAAGATCTTAAGAGTCAGAAAAGACATAATCCAAATCAAGCATGACTTCCCAAAACCAAAGGAACATATCCTCATATGGAAGAAAATCACATATCAACACTTGAATGCATAGGAGAAAGTAACAACAATTCAAGGTGTTACATGCTTCCCTCCTAAAATATTCATCGTCCCGATGATTACATCCTTTTATTTATTTTCTGGTCAATCAATTCTTTGACTCACTGAACAAATTAACTATTTCAAACTTGAATAGTTTCAGAAATCAGTATCATGATACTATTTATTCAACCTAAATGAATGTTTGCCCCAAAACTGGCTTACATAATGACATGTAAAAGATAAATTCATAATAATAATTTTTATTTTTTTTATCAGTCAACAGATTCAATTCTATTCAAAAAGAAAGGGAAAAGTAGTTTTCATCTCTTCCAGATTTTCCCAAGTTGCACTTTCTTCGTTAAACTGATCCCACTGGACCTTACATTGTTGTATTTCTCGATTTCTCAAATGCAATTGGCGAGTTTCCAGCACTCGAGTGGGTTTAACCACAATTATTCCTGGGTCTTGGACCTGCAAGGAATTCTAATTTAACACATGTGACAAATATGAAATGTATTTCTTAAGCAAAGAAATATGGAAAACATCATGCATTCGTGACAAAGCAGGTGGTAATGCTAATCGATAAGCTACGGGATTGATTACTTCGACAATTTCGAAAGGTCCCACAAAATGAGGTGATAACTTGGCAGCCTTGCCAAAAGTTATAGAACTCTTTCTTGGTTTAACACAAAGAAAAACCTTTTCACCAAGTTCAAATTTTTGGTCAACCCGCTTTAAGTCAGCATAACTCTTCTACCTATCTGCTGCTTCCTTCAATCGTTCACGAATCATTTTAACTTGCTATTCCATTTCAGTAAGGATTTCAGGCCCAATTACCTCTCTATCCTCAATGCTATCCCAACTAAGAGGGGTTCTGCATTTTCTTCCATAAAGTGCCTTGAAAGGTGCCATTTTAAGAGAAGAGTGATATGTGTTGTTGTATGCAAATTCAACTAATGGAAGATACTCTTCCCATTTATACTATTGATCCATGCAATACATTCGTAACATATCTTCCAACACCTGATTTACTCTCTCAGTTTGTCCATCCGTTTCTGGATGATACGCAGAACTGAAGTTCAGTTTAGTTCCAAGAGCTGCATTAAGCACTTTGCCAAAATCTTGATGTCATTCTAGGATCCCTGTCTAGATATTATTAATTCTGGTACTCCATGTAATCTGAAAATTTTGTGCACAAATCTTTTAGCTAACACAGGAGAATCATCCTTTAGATTTCCAGTGATGAAATGAGCTACCTTTGTTAGTTTGTCAACAACTACCAAGATAACATCATGTTTATTTCTCGACATAGGCAGCCCTTGTACAAAGTCCATGCTTATTACTTTCCATTTGTACTGAGGTATGCTATGGGGATATAATAAACCAACAGGGTGCATGTGTTCTGCCTTCACCCGCTGACATTCAAGACAATGAGTCACAAAGTTAATAACATCCTTTTTCATTCCTTTCCAGAAATATTGTTGTTTTAGATCGGCAAGCATTTTGGTAATACCCGGGTGTCTAGAAAAGGGTGAATTATGAAATTAAGCTAACAATTTCTTTCTCAAATCATTTAGCAAAGGTACGTATACTCTATTTTCATAACGTAAGATTCCTTCATTATCAAAATGAAAACCTTTATACCTTTCATCTTTTGGTTCTGCAGCAAGCGCTGCTTTTACTTGCTGAAAGTATATATCAGATTCTAATGCACTTTTCACCTCATCTTTAAACTGAGTTCTTAATGTTATAAGAGCATAAATGTGCTTCCTACGACTTAGAGCATCTGCTACTCTATTCTCTTTTCCTTTTATGTAACTAATATCAAAATCATATTGAGACAAAAACTCTAACCACCTTCATTGTCTTGCATTTAGATTAGGCTGAGTGAAAATATATTTCAGCCCTAGATGATCAGTTTTCAACTCAAAAGGTTTCCCAAGTAAATAGTGTCTCCAAACTTGAAGTGCATGAACAATGGCAGCAAGCTCTAAATCATGAGGGGCATAATTCAGCTCATGTAACTTAAGTTTTCTACTTTCATATGCTATGACATGATCATTTTGTAACAAAACACCTCCAAGGCCTTCCCCAGAAGCATCCGTTACAACAGTAAAGTCTCCATTAGGGTTAGGTACAACTAAAATAGGTGCTGAAGTCAATTGACTTTTTAAATTTTTAAAAGTAGATTCACACTTATCATCCCAAGCAAATTTCTTATCCTTTTTCTGCAATGAAGTTATCGGTGCAACCACTTTAGAAAAATCTTTAACAAATTTTCTATAATAACCAGCAAGGCCCATGAAGCTTCTTACTTCATGTACATTCTTTGGTGTAGGCCACTCAGTTATTGCCACTATTTTAGAAGGATCTACAGCAATTCCTTCTTTACTAATGACATGACCCAAATAGTGAACTTCAGTATCAAAGAAAGAACATTTGGATAACTTACCGTATAACCTTCTTTTTCTCAAAATTTCCAAAACTACTTTCAAATGCTCATTATGCTCCTCAACACTTTTAGAATATATGAGAATATCATCCAAGAATACAAGCACAAACTTGTCCAAATATTCTTGAAAGATATTATTCATTAAGTTCATAAAATTTGCAGGTGCATTAGTTAATCCAAAGGGTAAAACCATGAATTCATAATGTCCGTACCTTGTCCGAGAAAGTTGTTTTATGAATATATTCTTCTTTAATTCTTAATTGATGATACCCAGATCAAAGATCTATCTTGGAATAAACCGATGCTCCGCGCATCTAATCAAATAAATCATCAATTCTTGGAAGTGGGTATCTATTCTTGATTGTTGCCTTGTTTAACATCCAATAATCAATACACAATCTAAGTGTTCCATCTTTCTTTTTCACAAATATCACCTAGTGCTCCCCAAGGTGAAACACTTGGTCTAATCAAACCTTTAGACAAAAGTTCTTGCAATTGAGCCTTAAGCTCAACTAACTCTGTAGTAGTCATCCGATAAGGTGCTTTAGAAATAGGCTCCGTCCCTGGTTTGATTTCAATGGTGAAGTAAAATTCCCTTTTGGGTGGTAAACCTAGTAATTCCTCCAGAAATACATCCTTGAAACTCTATAACAGTGGGTATTGTTTCATGAAATCACCATCTTCTTCTACAGATTCAGATATCTTTACTGCATATAAGGTACATCCTTTATTTTTAGCCTTTTTAAGTTGCATAGCTGACAGTTTCCTAACTGAAATTTCCTCGTTTTACACCTTGAATCTCTGTTGTTTTCTATAGATCATCTAAACATCTTATATATTTTTCAAAGTAGTCCACTTTTTCTTTATGGTCCAGCTAACCAATTAACGCCGATGACAACGTCATAGGATCCCAAAGGTGCAACATAGAGATCAACTTCTGTGGAAAAGTTAGGTAAGTCAAGGACTGCCCCAAAAAGACACATACTAACTGTATGAACAGAGTTATTACCATACTATATAGTCCAAGATTTATCCATTTTTCCAGCTTTTCTTTTAAGTTTCGAAGCGAGTTTACTAGAAATAAAACATTCAGTAGCTCCTGTATCAAAAAGAATAGTTACAGGTATGCCAAATAACTTACCAGGAACTTCTATAGGTGTCACTTGCTTTTCAGCTTGCTTGTCTGCTACTGCAGCATGTATCTTATGCTGCTGATTACGATCATCCTTCTTCAAAGGACATTGGTTTGCGTAGTGATCTTTGCCACAATTATAGCAGCCTCCTACAGGTCCCTTTTTAGGCTCAAAATTACTTCCAGCCTTAAAATTATCATGTTGGCCTCCATAGGACTTCTGCCCATTATTATAATTCTTGGCAAAACTATCCCTTACATTTCCAGCAGGCTTATTCATTGTCGTTTTCTTATTATTATCCACTGAAAACTTATTTTTGTTGCCAAACTTTTTCCATGGCCCCTTCTTGGGTGCAAGAGAAGTTGAAGAAGGGTTTGGAATCTTCTTCCGCACTTCCTCTTTATGAGCAGAAATAGCCTTTAATTTCTTTTCTTGCCTTATGGATTTTTCAACAACCCCTTCCATAGTGGTTGGGCTGTGAACATCAACCTCTCCTCCAATCACGGAGGTTTAGTCCCATGATGAATTTATCATATTCTAAACTTCTCGTCAGTTTGATACTACGGTACGTACTTGAGGAGTTTCGTAAACCGCTCCTAGTACTCAGTTACAGTTAGCTTCCCTTGAACTAAGTTCTAGAATTCTGTCATTTTCTGATCATAGAAAAGTTGTGGCAGCCAACGTTGCCTAAAATAGCCTTTAAATTGATCCCAAGTGATGTTAGTTTCATCAATATTTAGCTCAGCCTTACGGCTGTCCCACCATGAATATGCTTCATGGGAAAGCTGATATGCTCCCCAAATAGCTTTGGTTTCCTCCGAGAAGTTTCTTATTGCAAAGTACTTCTCCATTTCACTGAGCCAGTTCTCAGCTCCATCTCCTAATGTGGTGCCATCAAATTTAGGTGGACTTATCCTTTTTATATCATTAGTGAGTTCCGCTGCCATCCTAGCCTTTTTGTTTTCTGGTTGGACAGGTACATTTCCATTGTTATTACCAACACCCATATCGGGGTTGTCCTTAGGAGGTGGCTGATTGTTGTTACCAGCTTCATCGTCCTCCTCATTTCCCATCACTTGCTGTTCAAGTACAGCCAAACGATCTCTTGTGTCCAATAGGGCAGCAAGGATCTCATCAAGTTTTTGGGTTGTTGCCGCCCCTTCCTCAGGTGGAGCATTATTCGCAACATTTCCCCTTGTTCTAACCATTTTCTGTTACAAGAAAATTTAGGTTTTTATCAGATTATGGACACAATAGGTCCAAGAGCTGCAACCTTCAGCTCTGATACCAAGATGTAACATCCTCATTTTAATACTTTAGAACAAGAATTTTTTTTTTTATTAGTGTTTTCTAGTTCTAAATACATAATTTAGAACACACATATCATAACAATCATTCTTATAATAGATAACCATATGCAGCTGTAATGACTCGGTATACCACTGATCTATTCATTCCATGACTCGGTGAACTACCGATCTATTCATGTGTATCTTAGAGTTTGGTGTTTTCAACTTTCAGATTGAATTTTTCAACACTTCATTCTCGTGGTTCTCTTCCCTAATCTGGGATTCTGAGTACTTCTATCCAAGGAACCTATCTGAATAATTGTTTACCATTATTCATCGGCATCACGTTCCTTAGACTAGGTGACATAGGACAACGCAATCAACAACTTGCGATACTTTGGCCAAAGATTTGAAACATACTGTTCATGTTACTTATTCCTTGACGGCATACTCATCAATCCGGAATACGTCCTTCACCCCACTCCAATGTTATATATAATGTCTTATACTGACTTCTGTCAGTCCCCTTGCCCCAAGTTTTCACTCTGGATCAGGTTAATATCATAATTCACGTTATAAGGATGCCCTTGAAGACTAGGGGTAAGCTGACATACTGGGTCAACCAATGTTAACCCCATGTGTCAGGGTACCCTGAGTCTCAAAGGGCTACCTCATAACCTGTCTATGGTCCTAACTAGTCCCGAAGGGAAATCTTGATCAAGTTTCAGGTGTAAATCTTAACGATCAATGCAGAAGGGTGTTTCCATATGTCATCTGCATTGTTGTATCCTCGAGAAGATCCTAATCTTCTCGAAGGTACAACCTTGCAGTTGACATGTGTCAACATCCTACAGAATAGCCTCGAAAAGATGTACATACCTCCAAGAATTCACTTATGTTGAGTTATATTTGGATTACAAGCCCTCCTAATTGGGTAGCCTTCCCTAACCCTGGGTCCCACACTCCTTGAGTTACCTTTTGTAATTAGGTTCAGTTTCACAGAGAAATTTTTTAATTAGATTTAAGATTGTTTCAAAGTTGCCGATTGGTACCTAACAACCTTGTACCCTCAAAATAGGACAACAGCCCTAAGTTTTCCCATTAGGAAAATAACTAAACCAGTAAGGGTTTGTAACAACCTTAAAGACTAAAACATATCAGACTTATTGCCATTAAGACATGGTGATTTATAACCATTAATTACATTGCTTTGAATTAGAACATTAAGAGAGTAATAGAATACTCTTCTAGTTATAGCTACATTTTAGGGCATAGTTCAACCTCAACGTTCCCTAAAAATGCAGTGGTCTTATTTAAAATTTTACCACAATCATAAGATGTAAAGAATTACTAACCAGAAAAATGTAGTACCCAGCCATATAATTAGCTAAGGCTTACTTAGGGAATCCATCTAGATCCCATTGAATAGAATAGTAAGAATGCACTCTCATTCATACAGACAAAAGAAGATCAATTCAACAAATAAGAACACAAACCACATAAGTAATATGTCCCCATTTCATTTATTCCCAAACCTATACAATTACAACCTATGCACTTCGGCATATTTTAATACAATAGTCTTCAGCAAAAGAGTAACTTTCTTCTATAGTACAATTAGAAAAATCATGTCGGAATTCTTCATAAAAACCAGATTAAACAGTCTGTGCATCATATCAGATCTGCCTTCCTTTACCACTTAAGATGACCATCTGCAAAAATTGCTAGCATGGGTCAGTTCAGTGAACTGAGCATGATAAGCACTAATCCTTAAACAATTGCATTCCACTAATTGTTTTCATTAAACAATCCTGTTTAAATGACATCAATTTCATCAAATCCAAATCATGAATCACACTAGTTTTCCTTTTTCAAATACAACTTTATATCTTAACTCAAATCACAGACATAATTTCAACTTAGTCTATTTCAGATGATTTGTATATATACAAGAAAAAGAAGAAAAGGACATTCTGTAATCTTAAGTACCTAACCATCTAAAAAAAAACCAAGAACAGTGTCAATCATGTTTAATCACTCCTAAATGAAAAGAATGAAACCTTTTTAAGGTATGCATCCAACAGGTTTGTATAAAAGCAATTTGAGCAAAGAATAGATTACTGCCTCAAGCAATTTTTTCTAGCATTTCCTTTAACTCTATTATACCAATTTTCAATCATTGAAAAGTATGCAAAAATTCTAACTACAGGGATACTTTTATATAAGTAGATAACAAACTGAAATTTAAATTTAGGATAATAATACTACTAATAAATGAAAGGATTCTTCTAAGTTAAGATCTCACCACTTACCATTTCTTTCCACTTAATTTTTAACAGTCATGTCATCTCATAACCATACAGTAGAGTTCCTTATAGGAATTCTAAAGAAGAGAACACTATTATTCCAAGAGGAGAGTATAAACACTTTCATAATATGAAACCCTTTAACAATTTTCCCATCCCAACTTAGAGAAGAAAACAGAGAAGATTTAAACTCTATTGTAATCAAGTTCGGAACTAATTAACTTCCAAGAAAGTAATATTCATTCTCAAGTTTAATCAAGGAAGGAAAAGGCATGAGTAACCCAACATCTAAGTTTAACCAATAACATAGGTCAGATAGAGTCACCTTTAGACTTTTCCAATGGATCAAACAGAATCATTCCAATCGTCACACTATTAGGTTTATATATATATATATATATATATATATATATATATATATATATATATATATACATATATATAATTTCAGGACACCATAACCAAAAATGTATGTAAAGAATTAATAATTGAATTCTAAATACAGATTCAGCAATGCCCCAAAAACCATCCTACTTCATACCATAGTAGTTATTAGCACTTTAACTGTACAAAAATAAATAGATCATTCAGCTTCCATATGGATCATTTCAACCCAATTATTTCAACTATAAAAGGAAAAGTATTAGCTAAACGATTTAAATAAACTCAACGACGTTGAAGTCATTGTTTTTATTTTAAAGTAGAATTCCTTGACATTGTGTAATGTGGCCTTAAGAAGTCTATTTCATATTCACCTCAGGGTAAAACACAGTCATATCTCAACCACACATTAAACATAATTTCCATTAAGGCAGATCCAAGGATTAATCCATGAATTTTCAGGAGATACATAGCTTATCCAAATACGTTTTCTCTTGAACATAACCGTGTTCCTAATATCTATGTAAAAATCACAAAAACAACAATTTAACCAAATACTTCCTTACTCACAGAACTTGTATTCATAAGAAAATTCAAACCCCTTTGAAGTAAAAAGTACAGGCTTAGACTTCAACAACATTTCTAACTCACGCAACTAAAACAGTCACGTTTCACTGAATAAACTAACATTCCAACCACAAAATCAATTACTTACTTTCCTGAACATGGACCAGTAATAGTTAGAGTTCATACGGCGAATAAAACAATCATTAATAAAATTAAGCAAACAATAAATAATCAGTGGTGTTTTTCAAACATAACCAATTATATTCGAACAGTAAATAATTACAGTGGTGTTTTTCAAACACGTAACCATTAAGCACGCATTCTTTCATGGAGCTAGTTTCTAATCAAATACCTCTAGTTAGATAAAGAAAACTTACAACACTTCCAAACCACAAAGTAAAACTCCATATTGGATTCACAACATGGAAACAAGAATAATGAAGTAGGTTTCATCCAGGATCCAAATACAACCCAAAACCCCAAATCAACATAAAACCCAAATCATTGTTACCAGCCAAGTCAAAATATGCATATATCATCAGAACAGAGTTGTTCTAATGAAAACATTTAAAGGAAAGCAAGATTTTAACAGTTAGGGCCTATCATGCCTGATAGTGTCGCTAAAAAGTCGAAGAAGACCTCTGAATGCGCTCGCCCCCTTCTCTTCTTCTTCCACGAAAGATTAAACAACAAAATATTGTTACCTCCATGCCTTATATACTTCCCCTAACAGAGAAGTAAATTTGAAACTCTCAAAATTGCCATGCAACAAAGAGTAGACGGCTGGTTCGAAGAACCAGTGCTCATGCAGAGTGAAAAACGGAATGCATGGAAAATAAAACAACCAAGCAAAATTCCACTTGCATGCCTTCCCAAGCAATCCACGCTCGAGGCCCGATGCTCATTAATTTCATTTATTTTTATTCTCCCGCCTATTTTCCATTGCCACCGACTGTCAAAGTTGGTGAATGCTAAAACAACATAAACAAACATTCCCATTCTTAGAGATGTTGCCACGTGAGATTCCTCTAACAAACTTATCCTCCGCTAACTCTGGCAGCATTCCCTGTCCCCATCCTTATCCTTTCTTAAATTCCATGGAAACTACCGCCCATGACTCGCGACCCTCCTTAGGTCCCCCTTCATAGAATTAGTTTAGGATAGGTTAGTGACTTAGGTTAGATCATAGGTAGACTTAGTCTTAATGCCATAGGATATAACATTAGTCACGCTCCATAGTGATAGGTTTAGTTAACCCTTAGGAGTATTAAGCTCATAGTTTTTAGGACTAGGTTAGATTAACTAACCTTGCAACATTAGGTTATAGTTTAGGTTAAAACTAATAACCTTACTGATTCTAGTCTAGGTCCCCCTAGATAGGACTAATCAGTAATAGAGTTCAAACAGGATAAAACATTCCTGGATCAGATTCCATTTGGCATCAAGTAAATTAAGCTTTAGATATAAAACATACACATCTTACCTGGCTTAAGGTCCAGGTCCTTCCCGATGCTATGATAACTGGAACCAGATTCTGATTACCATGATCAGTCAGAGTTAACCTCTGGAATTGAACATTCAAAGCTCAGTCAGACTTAGTAACTCTCAAAAATGTCAATACAATTTGTTCATCCTGAATAAAATTAAAACATTCCTTGGATCAATGCAACTGATCCAAGGTTGAGTCATAAAGGTGGATAAATCCACAATCTCCCAGAAATCAGATTGAACTCATACGTGAAAGATGAAAGAAACAAAAGAGTCCAGGCATATTCCGGTTCAATCAAAGATCTTAAGAGCAAAAAATACATAATCCAAATCAAGCATGACTTCCTAAAACCAAAGGAACATATCCTCATATGGGAAAAATCACATATCAACACTTGAATGCATAGGAGAAAGTAACAACAATTCAGGGTGTTACACTTTGGGAGCACCATGACTTATCTAAATTTTTCCATTCTGGCACATATTTCATGATCTTTATAAAATTTATCTCATCTCATCTAATCCATATTTATCTCATCCATTAATTCATCTAAAATCCATCATAGTGGTCATATTTGTCTCTCTCTTGGGGGACCATCATTTCATCTTAGACACATATTTCTCATTTCCTTCAGTGACAGCTCGTAGTTTTATTTTCACTCGTTATCTTTTCCCATATTTTATCCTATCCTAATGCAACTTTAACGTCAATGACCTCATCATCAGAACATTACTACTTTAGAAAGGAGAAAACATGGAAAGTTTTCCCCCAATCGGATTGGACCATACATTATCACACATAGATATAGGTCAGGAGATTATCGTTTAGCCTCTCTCAATGGTAAACCAGAAGTAGAGTCAATTTAATGCATTGTACTTGTGACCATTCTACTATTAGCACATCTACTCAGTGCTCTTAGTCATATCTTTAGATCATCCCTTCATCTTGTCCTCTTGTTCATCTTCCATTGTGATGATTTGGAATCATGTGGTCTACCATCACTTCCTAGATGTGACCTTAAATATGGGCACCACGGCTCTACCCATAACATATTCCTTACTGGATAGGTTATCCCTTCTTGGTGAGAACTCCATGATCATTACCTCCATCACCCTCTTATTCACCTATTTAAACCATGCAAAGGATCTAGGGGTGTCTCTTGTACTTTCATTATCCCCTCTTAAGTGGTCTACTTAGATAGTCCCACCTCTCCCCCCATGAAAAATCAAAATTCATGGATGTTCTTGTCATCAATAAAACTTTTCAAAAATAGAATGCTCCCTCGAAGGACAATTGTTCATGCAAAAGAAATAGGAAAAAAAGAAAATAAAAAGCAAGAAATCAAAATCAAAATCAAAAGAAATACATCTGATCCCTTGAAGGATGGCTATTATAAATGTAAAAAGTATACCATACCCTCAAAGGATGGCTGCTCTCTTATTATAACATTAAAGGCTTCCCACACTAAATAGCCTTCCATTTTATTAACATCCTAAGAAAGCTTCTCGTATTAATCATCTTTCTTATAGAAAACTTCCTGCATTGATCACTTTTTTCCCCCTTCCTAGATCTAGGGAATAGTTTTAGGGAACATCACTTTTGGAAAACCCTCTTCCCACTTATAAGTTACATCTCAAACCACTTTGTTGTGTTGACATTAGGTCTATGAGATCATTTCATCCATATCTCTGTATGATCTTTGGTATAACTAACTCTCATTGGTTGTATGCTAACATTGTTTTTTGGTCACATGTGTCTTACGTTCCTCGGATCCCCTTCTTGTTTACCTCCAATGCAGTTGGAGGCATATTTTCCTCATGCATTCCTCGATATGGCATAGTGTCATTCGTATCCATAGGTCACCACCATTGTATTATGTCTTATCCTTAATCCTACCACACCTATCTTTCATCCCTATTGTCGTTTAGTTACAATCATATCTTTCTTTATCTCTATCACCTTTATACTATCCATTTATCCTAAAGCACATCTACTGTTATTCACGTCTATTTTAATGCAAGTTTCATTAACATCATATGTTTTCCTCACATTCCACCCACAGATGTTGAATTAAAATCATATAAACATAATCCTCAAACACATTTATGTTTTCATCATATACATATTTAAAGTAACCATATCACCATAACATCATATTAATTATGTCATAATACATATGAAATCATAATCAAACATAAATAAACACACATATAATTATCATCATTACATTACATCAAATCTAAAACATTGTATAAAACCATCATCATTAAAAATACATAAACCAACTCATCACATCATATAATGAGGACATAATAATCCATGATAAAATCAATATCATACATACATACATATATATATATATGTATGTATGTATGTATGTATGTATGTATGTATGTATCAAAATGTGTATCAATACATCATAGTTGGCCTCTAAGGACCCTCTCTCAAAGAAGATATGTTATTACCAGCAGTAAAATACATATCTGATACTCTCAGATCCTCTCCTCCAGGGGAAGGTACAGCACCTTATCCCTGTACACCATCAAAACCCGCATATCATCCCTCCTCTCATCGTGGATGAGCTTCAAATGTTGTGCTCCTGGATGGCCCAACTCCACTTGTTTCCTTCCTCTGTAGATGTTCCTAGTATGTCAATGTCTGAGGTATCTTATGGATCATGATTTCATCATAATATTAGGCCTTAGTGGCTAATTCTAAGTACCTATCCATCAAGATCATACCATGAGGTACCATCTGTCCTAACCCTATGGTGTTTCCTTAGCACCACTAGCTGACTCTGTCACCACAATAATAGCTAGATCTCTAAAACGGGCCCTATAGGCCTTCCTTTGTTTGTTGTGGTGATCTATATCTTGAACTACTCGGTATCTCTCCTGAGTGACTCCATCTCTCTATTGTAGATCGGTATCTCACTCTACACGCATCTAATCCCTCTCCACCCTCATCTAATATAGCTCAACACGTAATTGTGCCACCTCTGCAAAATCTCCGTCTCCACCACCTCTAGGATCCACCTCAATCTCAACCTCCATCTCCTTTATCTCCTCCTCTCCTCCCTCCTTAGCCACTCAAGTTTCCCACACTGTAATATGTTAGTAAGAGTATCCCACTCCAACTCCAACGTCATCATACTCATCCCATGGCATAGCCTCTTAATCCATTGGGTTTTCCATAATAGGACTCAGTAGCTCTCTATCAAGCTCCTCCCTCCTGTACAGAATTAGATCCTGAGACATTGTCTAGATGAACACAAAAATTTCCTCTCACTCAGTCAAACCGAATAACCTCGATCATCTCTGGTTTTCTCCCCTGTACCCACCTCATCCTCCTCATCTCTGCCAACTCTACATCTACCCATTTCCATGTGGGAAACTCTCTGTAAGGCCTCTATCTAATTTTATCTGTATCTAACTCTCTAATCCAATCAACATACCAATCCACTCCTCTCTCACTCCTATCTTCGAAGGCCTGATTGGCCCTCCATCTCAAGAATCCAACCATAATCTCTATATGATCTTCGACAACCCACGGTAGCCCTGGTGGTCAAATCACTATAATATGCTCGTAGGCCCAACATGATGAAGCAAGAATCTAACATCCAATCCTGATCTCCTACCTGCCCCATATCCTGATAGCTCATGGTAAACCTGAGATAATAAGGTAGTCCCAAATGAAAATATTGTCTGATGCTCCACTATGTCTACCACCACACCAGTCAGTGCCCATGGAAACTATGGCACTACTGAGTCTGGAAAAGCATGGCATGACACTACCATCATAACCAAGCAAATCAATCAGTTTTATGGCGCCCCAACCTCATACCTCTGCTCATAAGAAAAATCCCCTAAATAAAATCTTATATGGGGTGCATCGGCTCCAAATAGTTGTGTCAACACTGCTAGCATGTTGTCACCTATGATGGGGACTATATATTCCCCCTAAATAGGTAATCTAATGATGCAATATACATCCTCCAGGATGATCATCATCTCCCCTTTCCTAAACCAAAAGGTCACCATCTGTCTATTCCATCTCTCCACTAATGCTATCATCAATGCCACATCTCATGGGATCCTCTGGTAGTGCATAAATCCTCCTAATCCTACTGTAGATAGATGATCCTACTCGGCATCTATCACATCCCCTCTAATCTACTCATATAGAGCTAGCACTTGGTCTCTCAAGTATAGGGTCTCTTTTACCTACAATCATAAATAAAACATGCATACATCAGATTCCCAATCGAAAATCCATTCAAAAATGCATTAAATCTCATCTAAAATCTAATTTAACCATAAATTATCCCATCTAACTGTAGTCGATGTCAACCCATGTCAACTCTGTACGTGTTTGGGGGGTCGATCGACATGCCTTAGGGCCCAATCGATGTCAACCCTACTAGGTCTTCGCCGACCGCCCTTGGCATCATACACTTTTTATAAAAAAATGCAAAAAATAACTAAAACATTAAATTAAATTAAAAACTAGTGTGGCTTTTTTTACTCACCATCCTTCGCACCCTCTAGTATTTCCTCACAGCTCTCATAGCCTCCATTTTACACTCTTCTCTTTTAGCAGTTAGATCTCTCTCATCAAATCTATGCACATGAAAATGATCTTTATCGACCAAAATTTGGGCTTGTATAGCCCCCGAAACTTGGTCGTCATCAACCCCTTTGGGTCTCTGTTGATTGGCCTCAGTCGCTATTCGACTGGCCTTTACAATGTAATTATTTTGGGCTCTCCCTCATCATCCTTACATATTTTCCTTTGGGCATTCTTCACAAGTCCACCTTGGTGGTCATACTCTTTTCCTTTTGAGGCATTCTATTCCATTCCAATTTTAGTGTCCACATTTTTGTCATATCTATTTCCTCTCCAGGAATTTTTATACATCCAAAGTCCCACTGGGCCATATCTATTTTCCCTCCAGACATTCTAATCACAAATTCCACCATTGTGGCCATATTTATCTTTTTTCCTCCTTCTGGCATGTATACTCTCTAAGTCAACTGTTATGGTCCAACATATCTATCTCTCCTTTGGGCATACAGAATCTCTAATTCCACCATTGTGGCCATACTTACTGTAGACACCTATAGTTTGATCAATGCACTATTATTCTTAATATTGTACTAACTATTCTTCCCCTTGAAAATTTACGACACCTCGTCAGTTATGTCTATCTAACTCCCCTCTTACGACACTCTGTTGGTCATGTTTCCTCTTGTAAACTACTTAAATAGGTTATAATAACCTCTTCTTGGCTAATATTCTCTTCTTTACGACATTTATTAGCTCCCTGGAGTATCAATCCACTTCGTTAGATTGATTAAGTCTTTCAAAAGCCCTTCAAAAACCTAATTTCTCTCTAAGTAAGATTAATTACCCTCTAAACATGGTTAACTAGTCTTAACCATGGTCATCTCTTCTAAACACAGTCAAACCTCACTTTGACTTCCTAAAAGTGCTTTTTGGACTTTTGCATTTGTCCCACATGGACCCAAATCTCCCATTTTCCCAAATGGAAAACTATAAATAGGGCTAGACCCCCTCCCTCATTTTCTAAGAATTCTCTCTTCTTCCTAACATAGATTATAGTATTTTGTTTAGGCTTTAGATTGTATTTAATTTTCTTCCATTGAGCTAGTAGCATTTGCTTTTGTATTTTATAGCACAAATATGGAGTAAAAGGGAAGAACCATTGGCCTTGAAGCCATTAATGGGGAGATCTCTTTCTCTTAGAACACATAACTGAATGCTTAGATCCTCTTAGGTTCATTATTTCAAGCTTTCAAAGAATAGAGGTTAGTTTCATTTGCTTAGTTTGTTTGTTTACTTCAAATTAATGTATGCAAAGAAGAAACCCTTGCTCATTTCTTATTAGATGGTCCATTGATCAGCTTGTTCAAAGCCTTTGGGGTATCTTTAGATATTCTTACCCCAATTCCATGGCTTTTACAACTTTTCATTGAACACATTTGGCATGCTCGGTGGGACACTTATGTCCATCCTCCATTAATGGAGGTCTTTTGAGTTCTTCAAAGTTCATTTTCAAGTTTTTTGGATCAAATCACTTGTTATTTCCTCATTTCTGTTTCTAACACTAGATAAATGACCTTCATTTGCATGTATTTTGTGGGTTTGATATAGAAATAGGACACTTTGACTAACAACTATTCTGTTTTCTTTTGAAATTTTGAAAATCTATGAGTTTTACAAGTTTTTCACAGGGTACGCATAGGTGTTAAGAAGGGGCACATACACATTGAAACCCCAACGTCCCCATCGAAACAGGAGCGTACCTGTCTGGTTGTCCTCGTCATTGAAAAATCTTTTCTCTACAGGGACACGCACACGTCTCCGTCGGATGGTCAGCGTCTCCGCCTCTCTGGCCACATCTGTGTAAATAGCTTGAGTGTGTAAAATGTTTTAACTATCTATTTTATGCTTGGGCACATCTCCATTAAAACTTAAGCATCCATGTTGAGTTACAAGCATTTCTGTCTAGCTGGACACGTCTGTGTTTTTAGTATACTAGATTTCACTAATTTTGGTTTGCAGGCGTATCCATTGAGTTAGGCGCACACCCATCGGTTGGGAAGCACTGGTGTCAATTTGAGAGCGCAGGTGTCTGTGTAAAGATTGAAAAAAATTCTATGATCTGTAAAAAAAAAAATTCTAATCTTTGCTTCAGATTGCTTAGACTAACAAGTTAAAAAATAGAGTTTTTTCTTTGGCATTTCAGTTTGCAAAGTTGAGTGTTTTCGGTTCTTAGCTTAAAACTAGGTTTGTAAAAGTGTGTATGCTCTCTCCTCACGCCTTCAAAAGTGATCTTGGAAATCAGAAACACTGCAAACAAAACTTGTATCGAATGTTCAAAACACTTATTTTTATAAAAGATAAAGTAAAATTTCATGTGATTTAGTAGGATTTTTCACATTGTGTATGCTCTTCCTTCACGCCTATTGGTGATCTTAGGAATCAAAAGCAAGGTGTAAAGTTCTCTTTCTTGACATCAATCTGTGAACTGGAAAATTACTAAAACTTGTTGTCTATAGGACCAAACGCTTGTAAAAGAAAGATGTCTAAAAATGTAAAACTTCTAATACATGTGTTCTTACAGGTTGCCAAATGGTGTGCCACTTAAAACCACATTAAGTTAAGCAAGATAAAAAATACACCATATTCAAAACATTGTATTGCATGTTTTCGAAAAGGGTACATCCCTATCCACTCAACTAGAACATAACCCCTTTGGCATAAAGCCTTAAGCTACAATAACGGGGGTGGTTCTAGGAACCCTAAAGTAATCCACCGTTGAGTAACCTCATGGATGAAACAGGAAGTGCACTACACTTACCCACTTGACTAGTACACCTTGTGAGTTAGAGTTACCGATTGTCTATATGGTGACCCCAAGGAGAGCACATGTGGATGCACTAGTTTCCCTTTGTGCTCAAAGGGGGTAAAGTAAAGCCGAGATACTCCCAAGATAGTCAGGGTGACTATTTGGGTAAATCACACTCGCTTAAGACAGCTTTGTAACACCTAGTTGAGAGAACTTATTAAGGAGGCAATTCTATCTTGGAGCCCACTTTAATAGTCCATTGTTGTGTCAAGCCATCATGAAGTGACAACTCATTTGGAATCTAAACCTTTTTTTTCAAACAAGGCAAAGAACCCTTGTGAGTTTGATCTAAGTTTCTTTCATCACAAAACTAAACTATGTCCCACTTTCGCTTAGTTTTATTCTTGTCTTTGGACAAGGTGAAACTTTTCCCAAGTGGCACTTGGTTTGTTTTCATCTTTTGATCTATACCCTTGCATTCTTACCGCCCATTTTTTCGGGGTGAGAAAGGAGCATAACTTGCATATTTTTATTAGAGATAGTGCTCGCCACTTTTTTGTCCATTTACACCCATCCATGTTTACGGCTGGGTTGTTAAACATCTAAAGTGCGCAGGTACATTTTTGTATCTTTGATAAAAGTCCTTCCATCTTGATTTTAAGATCATCTTCACTTCTGTGAGTTCGGTTCATCTTCCTTCTCTTCTTGAGTTGATAATTTTGTTCACATTCTAGACACACAATCTTGGTACTTACATCGTATTCTCATTTTTTATGAGAAAATGGTATAAGTCCCTTTATTGCATGGTTATGCTGCTCACACAATTAAAAACTCCTTGTTATACTTATCACTTGGCTTCAGTTTCGACATCATCTAAGTCTTTTTTTACCGGGCATAGGCTTGGTAATAACAAAATTGAGTGATCATTACATTTAGGTGTGCATATGAGTGTTCCTTAATAAAAATGACTACATAACACTGCACCTAGGATACACTTTGATATAGTTCAAAACATCACCTTGAGTGGCTTGCAGAAACCATACACTTAGGGGTCACGCTAGCTGCACACAAATGTCTGCTAGTAATGCCTAAAATTGCAAAAATAGAAACCAAATCAAACAAGCATGACATAGGAGAAAACCCTTTCGAAACCTTCCCATTTAGCGGCAACAATTTGGCCCCTCTCTTTTCTCAATTCAAAGATACAGAGCTATTAATTGATCATAGCAGAGAAGAATCAGACTATTCCGAGAGAACAATAGAGGTTAGACCTAAATAGATTTGATGAACTCCTATATTATAATAAAGATCAAGTACTCACAAGAGTCTTAGAATTAGGAGCTAAAGTTCCGCAAGAGAACGTGAAGAAGAAACAAAGGTCATTAACCCTAAACTAGGAGAGTAAAGATCTCTCTTAGACATGGATAATCCTTTTGATGTGGGATACGCTTCCACTTCTGGGAAACATAAGGCCACTGTTGAAGGAATCCCATCACGAAAACCTCACTATAAATCTTCACGTAAAGTGAAAATTGAGTGTAAAGCTTTCCCTCCGAAATTTGATGAAGAAGAGGACCCCCCGGTTGAGGAGGAGATCCTCTAAAAAATAGATCTTGAAGTTGAGCTAGAAGCTAGCAAACGTAGGCTCTTTAAGAAGAAACATATACAAAGACAAAGACAAAAATAAACTTAATGAGTTTCAATTTGATCCACACACAAACTATACCTTTAAAGTGACTCAAGTACAAAGGACCAATGTCGCCTACTAAGGAGAAACTCATTCAAAAAGAGTTAAAATCAATGAAAAATATGCTCACTACACTACAACAGGGAAATGTAAGCCAAAATAGAAAATATTCGTACGAAGATCTATGCCCTTACCCCTTTGATAAGGACATGTTACAACAGCCTTTCCCAAAACACTTTACCGTTCCTAATTTTGATAAGTATAAGTGCAAAAGTGATCCTCGTGATCATATAAAAGACTTCTACATGGCTTTCCAAGAGGTCACATATAGCGATAAGTTCTTAATATGACTTTTTCCTCACAGCATAGGAGTCATGGGATTGGAATGGTTCTATAGCATACCCAAGGTCTCCATTATAATGTGGCATGCATTAGTGGAAAAATTTGTATGGCATTACTCCTATAATATGGAAAGTGACATCACAATGAATGATTTATGCAATACAAAACAAAAACCCAATGAGACGTTTGCAGGATTTTTACAACGATGGCATGGGTTAGATAGTTGTTTTCCTTATGCATTACCAGAAAAATAGTTAGTGAGCATATTTGTTCCTAACTTAAACCCTAAAATAGCCTTTCACTTACAAATGCATTGTGGCTCAAACTTTGAAGAATTCATAGAGAAAGGTGGTCAAATTGAGAAAGCCCTCATTACAAAGGGAACGCTTAAGACTGTCGTTAAAAGTAAACATGAGGCCAAATCCAAAGATAAACCTAAATTCTTCAATAAGAATAAGCATGTTGTTGGTGATGGGCATTACAGACTCCAAGAGAGTCCAGGCCATGTAGACAGGCCCACTTTTAAAGCTTTCACAAGGAACTCATCCCAAATCACCTACAAAACGTACGTTTACATCCTTAACGGAGTCCTTACCTACCATCCTAAAACAATTAGATGATGCAAAAATGCTCGAATATCCAACTCGGTACCATACCCAGAGGATGCTCCAAAACCGGGTTGGTTCAAATATTATGAATATTGTGACTTCCACCGTGTTAAAGGAAACAAGACAAATAGGTGTTTGAGACTGCACCATTACATACAAAATCTCATTGAGGAAGGATAGATCACTATGGATTCTCCCCCTGAGTCCATGGAAAAGGTCCAAATGAAAAAATGGGTATCTACAAGGAACCTTTTCCTAATCATGCAGATAAAAAGAAAAGGAAACCAAATCAAGGGCAAACCTCCAATGACTATGGAATTGTTGCCTATGTTTACCCTATAAATGATAGTCTTTATGATTCCCTCATTGGATGTATTAGTTCATCTAATGAACAGATCAACACCATCCAGATTTTCGATAAAAGAGTTGCGTAGTAGGAATAAGACATGCTCGCTTAGTCATACCAGATCCTATGCCTATCCCTCAGGAGGGTCAGTATAATTTAATAGAGCAGTTAGAGAAAACACCTTCTAGGATATATATTCTCAATCTCCTCAAGATCTCTAATGCCCATAATAATATATTGTACAAAACTTTACAAAATTTAGGGATTTCAACAGATGTAGACCCCACAAACCTTCAAGCCAAGATTGCACGCCTAGACTCCAATGAGCATATTACTTTTGATCATACTGCAATCCCGCATAACAACCCAGAACATAACTTACCCTTATATCTTGAAGTGGTGGTTACCCGTCGCAAAATCAAGAGAGTACTTGTAGATGGGGGATCTGGTCTAAATATTTACCCTTTGAAATTGGTTATGCAGCTAGGCCATTCATAAACAGATCTAGGAGCTAAGACTATCACAATCATGGCTTATGACAATGAAGAAAGAGAATCATCAAGTACTATAGTGGCTCCCATGGAATTAGGCCCAACGTGTCATGACACAATGTTTCATGTGCTTGACTTGGACCTTCTATACAACATGCTCCTGGGGCACCCATGGATCCATGCCATACAAGATGTTCCATCGAATTTCCATTAGTGCATCAAGTTATGTCATGAATGTCAGGGGGGTACCATTATGGGAGACCCATAACCATTCACACATTGTAGGGAATTACATAGTTTTTCTCACGCATCTTATGAGTGTCCTTCTACAGATGTAGTTGTCCCCCTACAAATAGAAGCTATGAAAAAATGGATAGACTTAGATTCCCTCACGCCTTATAATCAAGACTCTCCTTCATTGGTCAACCCATTCTCTTCATGGGAGGAAACATCAGCAAAATATGGCCCAGGTGAGCCATTCACTCTTAAACAGGATTTGTTAATATCAAACTTATCAGTATCCCCCAAAGACAAGGGGTAAGCCTTATTTTCAATTCAAGAGCACTCGCGAGCAATGTCCTAAACTGTTGGAAAAATTTGTCCATAGTGGTCTCCTATCTCGAGGAGAAGATGTTAGAGGATCCTACTAGTAGAGTGCCGAGAAGGCACCATGGCTTCATGCCATTAAGCACCTTAGTAACATCAAAGGTCACTGCATGATGTTTGTCATGGGCTATAGTGCGGTTTGGATGTGGCATTAATGCACAAAGCCATGGCTAGAGCCTATTCCCATCCCTCATTTTAAGTCTGATAACCATGGCCTTGGGATAAGGCCTCATAATGCACTCTACCCTCTGAGAATGATGCCACCTCTTCTGAATGTGAGGATGTTTCATCTCATTCTAATAGTGATGCAGATTCCCAATGTAGCCTCTATGAGGATCTTGCTTCCATGAACCTATTCCCAAATTCAGTGGTCCTTACCTTATTCAAATCCATCCCCTTAAACAAATATCAAGTATCCCTTGTATATCCTAAACTTATAGATTGGGATCAATAACTTCACATGCCCCTAGATTTATTTAAAAATGATGAGGCATTTGATAGAGTTCATGGGACTCAGGTATTTTATCCCAGCTGGGAATAACAAGAAAGGATTTGTGATTCAACTAGACATCATGTGCATACTTTGGGGAAGAAGCAGAGATGTGTGGATGTTTCAATAAGAAGGCTATAAATAAAAGTACAACCACTTCTGAGAAACTTGGCAAAAAGGATAAACAAAAATATCACAGTGACAAAACTCTTTGAAAAACTCATAGATAAATAGAACAAAGAGTCTAAAAACGAATTGATTTATCCATTTAAAGATGATAATGAGCTACTGCATGAGGTCGATCTTACTCTTCCCCCTAATCCTACACTGATGGAAGATGCTTCTAAGATGCTTGTTGAGGAAATAATCAACGTCAACATTGGCTCAAAGGAGCAGCCAATAATAATAAAGTTGGGGGCTTCACTCTCAGCTCAGGAACAAAATATCTTTGTAGAGCTCTTAAAAGAATACGTAGACATATTCGCATGGAAATATGCAGATATGCCTGGTTTGGACCCAGAGCTAGTTGTGCACAACCTCATTGTGCACCCAGATGCCAAACTAATCAAGTAAAAGTTGAGAAAGATGCATCCTAAGGTGGCGCTCCTTGTCAAAGAAGAATTGGAAAAGCTATTAGTTGTTGATTTTATTAAACCTATTGACTATTTAGAATGGATCTCTAATATAGTCCCAGTACAAAAAAATCATGTTGGCATAAGAATCTATACCAATTTCCATGAAATTAACAAGGCGTGTCCTAAAGATGAAATTCCATTACCTAACATTGACATGATAGTTGATTCCACTGCTAGTTATGAAATGTTTTCCTTAATGGATGGCTTTTTCAGGTTATAATTAGATACGGATTACAGAAGAAGATCAACATAAAACAACATTCATCACCCCTTGGGGAACATTTTTCTACAAGGTCGTGCCTTTTGGGCTCAACAATGCTAGGGCTACTTATCAGCGGGCCATGACTGTTATCTTCCATGATATGATAAGTGACATCATGGAAGACTATGTGTTTCGCATAGAATTTCGTTCCAGAATAGAGTTGCTTCTATCCTTTCATTCTCTTGAGAAACAGATAAGGGGTTAGGGCTAGGAGAAATACCTGTTGAGTGTTGGGAAGGTGTGCGTGTACCGTAGAGAGATCAGATCCATTGTGAAGAACTCCTTTTTGTCTAGGAAGGAATACCTCTAAGTAAGAATATGCAAGACCACCAGATCTTAGTTAGACAATAAGTGAGGGAACTACCTTGGGCCTAAGAAATATTAGAATTCCTTTCGAAGGTGGTCATTTCCCCTTTTAATACGAATTAATGCAAATGATAACAAAGAAGCTATTGCGAAATTACGATTTAGGTACCTCGTTAAAAAGCAATATAGGAAAGGCTGGTTTTGGTATAATCGACAGTGACCGATGCCGGTCACTGAGTAACTGAGTGCGGTTATAACACCGATACCGGTAGCAGATAACTGATATCGGTAGGGGCAATGATTCAGGGGCTTTGAATGAAATTCAGTTGTATTATGAATTAAAAGTGCAAGAAATGGTATTTCGAAACATGCAAGATACTACTTACTGGTTCCTGATGAAGATACAGGTCCAAGGAATGTGGTGGCGACAGTAAGGCTTAGTTGGGATGATCTGGTATTGGAAAGCGAGCTGATGAAGCTATCCTCTAGTCTTTTCTAATGCTTGAACGAGTGTGACAATGATCCAGTTGCTCAGTTACAGTCTTGGGCTTGATCCTCTTCTCTGCAACCTCTTCTACTTGTTTCACTTCTCTCCCTTCTTGCCTAAATGAATTCCGGATCCTTTATTTTTGGTTGGGGGAGGTCATTAACAGGGAACCGATGGTGGTTATGTAACTGATGGTGGGTCGAGTAGGAACCGATGTCGGTTAGGTCAAAGTGGCTATTTTTAGTAAAATAGCCAACTTTTCCCTCCTTTTTCTCCCGAGGGATCAGTTGTGGGCTTGGTCAAGTCATTATTAGGCTCGTTTTGGTACGGGTGAGGGGTGATGAGTCATGGGTGTGAGTCTAGACCAAGTCATAGGTCTTAATTAGGTTGGTTTAGGGTTAGGGCTAGGTCATGGTGAGGTGGCGAGGTGAGGTGGCAGGGTTGGAGATGTGGATTTATTAATTATAAGGTAATTAATAAATAATTAAGTGTGCAAGGTTTAGGTGGTGAGGTAGGGTTAGGTTGCGGGACGAGATGCGGGGTATAGGGCGTCGTAAGACCCGAATTTGGTGTCTACATTTGCCCCTTGTTGTCGTGTAGCTTGCCTTGTAAAGCTATACTGACAATAATAAGAAGTGGTTGCCCCAGTTAAGGGTATAGGTAATCCCCCTCAAATCTATCATAGATTGAGGCGACGTGAAATCAGGAATAGGGTTGATAAAGGGTGAATGATGATGAGATGATGGTAAGATGGTGGGGTAAGTTCAAGGAAGTAGATGCACATTGAAATGTAGTAGTGCGACCAGGGTACACGATTTGAAGAGCAAACAAGCAATTCATAGGCAAAGGTCGATAGTTTATTCCAAACAAGGTTGATATAATCTTGGTATCCAAGGCATAGGAAGTAGCTCCAAGGGTATATAACGGGTAAGGTACCAGAACATTTAGGCATGTTCGGTAGTACCAAATGGTTGGTTTGGTTGAAATAGACGTCACAGTCTTGGTCTAGGTAAAGCTGGTCAGCTTAACAAGTCAAGTATCCTAGTCGTGCTAAAACACGAACATGTGAGCTCGATTGAACAAACAGGTAAATGATGGGTGGAGAGAATTTTTGATTTGTGGGCCTCAGTTGAAGTACTTAATTGGTGCGGCTGTGGGTCAGGCCAATTGGTTGGTTGTGGCCTTGGGTCGGGCCAAGTGATTGGGTGCGGCCTTCGGTCGGGCCAGATTGGTTTGTTGCGGTTTTGGGTCGGGCCGATTGGTTTGTTGCGGCCTTGGGTCGGGCTGATTGGTTTGTCGTGGCCTTGGGTCGGGCCAAGTGATTGGTTGCAAGCCTTGGGTCAGGACCAGTTGGTTTGTTGCGGCCTTGGGTCAGGGCCGATTAGTTTGTTACGGCCTTGGGTCAGGCTGATTGGGTTGTTGCGGCCTTGGGTCGAGCCGATTGGTTGGTTACGGCCTTAAGTCGGGCCAATTGGGTTTGTTGCGGCCTTGGGTCGGGGCCGATTAGGTTTGTTGCGGCCTTGGGTTGGGCTGATTTGGTTTGTTGTGGCCTTGGGTCAGCCAATTGAGTGGTTACGGCCTTGGGTTGGGCCCATGAATTCAAAATAAGGCTATTTAGCAAAGCTGGGGGGTAGGCGATGTGATGAGAAATGGATATTGGTGGATAAGGGCATGAATTTAGGAAAAAACTAGGAATGTAACCGATATCAGTTAGTTATGACCAGTATCGGTTAGAAGACCGATATCGGTGTGTTAGGGGCGCGCTCTAACTGATATCGGTTATAGGTCAAAACCTATAAAAAGAAAAATATGGTGTGTCATTTTTCACATTGTCAATGTGAGTGCTAACCTTTTGCTTGTTTGAGTTTTGAATTGATTTTGTTGAGTTTGTGGGCTGAGTTGGCACTACTTGAGTGGAGGAGTGAGTTATTGGTAGGCCCCCAGTGATCAGGAGGTAGAGTTTGATTGGTTGAGGACCCTGCTGAGGAGATTTGGAGCTATGGCATAGCCTGGAGGAGCAGGAGGTGCTGGAGGAGCTGGACCACCACCACCTATCCCACCCAAGCGACGTGTATTCATACCGGTAGGTTCTAAATCCCTATTTGTGTGAAGTTGATGAATTTAGCTAGGATGTTGGTGTAGAGCGATTGAGGTGGATTGCGGGACTACAGGCTAGGTGAGTATAGTTCACCAGCTTCAAACGCAGGTGAATGAGACAACAAGATTGTTAGAGGTTTCACAGTCATGAGTGGAGAGACTAGAGGTGAGATTCCTCCACACGAGAGGGCATATTCGTATGTTATAGGAGAGAGATTGGCATATCAGTGGGAGGAACCAATAGTAGTGGCACCTTTGAGGATGGAGAGGCCAGGTGAGTGGCGTCGACGATCACCATCACTACCTGGTTCGGGATGAGGCACGGGGGCCTTCGTGAATTTCATAGGGGTAGAAGAATAAATAAGGATGTCGACTTACACGTCAATGATAGAGGAGATGTATTTGTTTAACATCTAAATAAAACTGAATATGTATGGTGATTTTGAGTTTATGATAATAATAAGAAATGTTTTTGTTTTGAATGTTTTGAATTGGTAAAGGACAAAGGTGAGTGTTATCAATATAAATATGCTAAAACATTTATATTTTTAAGCAAAATACAACACATGACAGGTTATGGTAGGGGATGGTCAAGCTAACCTTGGGAGACCCCATGTCTCCTAAGTGCTGCCTACATAGCCCATTACATAAAGTAAGGAGGGGCCTCAGACCAATGTAGTTCTCCCTTAGGACTAGGGAGAGGTGAAGTCAGGCAATTTGGTTGTGGTTAGGCAATTTGTTGGTTGGTGAAAATTTTGATATTAGTAGGGTAAGGTTGTTGGAGTTGGTAAGGTATAGGTGAAGCGAGAGGTTAGCTTACCAAGCATTCGGGAACCGTGTCCTACTTAAGGTCAACACATAATCCTAGATTCAGGCAAAAGAGGCCAAAGTGTCCCATAGTTGGAAAGAGCTAAACAAACCATGTATTATCATAGGATGGGCTTGAATCCCTAGGTACCTTGCATAGGTGAGAAGTCAATAGGTGAAGAGAGTTGTATAATCACAATATATCAGTTATACGTCATGTCCCTTGAGTGTTGTTGTTTTTGAAGAATGGTGAGGTGAGGTGGATGGTATAGCTGGGGTGCAGAGAACTTGTTATAAGGTGATTATTCTAACGAAAGACAACCAAGCCTAAATAGACAAGTCCATGACTCAAAAGTGCTTTTGAATACTACTTTTATTTTTCTGGATATAGACTGATCGATGCGGGAAGTCTATATGGGATATGCATTTTGTTGTTCTTGAGGTCTTCACAAAGCTGATCAATGCGAGAAGCTTCTGATAGAGGCTGACTTTATATAGTTGTCCTTCAAGAGAGCAATCTACTTATAGTAGCATATGCGGATTTACACATAGCTTTCCTTCGAGGGAGCAGTCTAGTTTAGAGCTTAGAGGTCTAGATGTCCATTTGGCATGAAACATCTAGTTTTGCAGGAAGTTTGACTCAAGAATATCCCAAAATTATATAATTGAGAACTTGTTATTTTGGAACTTTTAAGTCATGGACCAGACTAAAAAGGGGAAGGCATTTTTAAGAGGAGTGATGATCAAACCATGTGAGCTTGATTCTACCTTGAGATGCATGAAACAAGGTGTATGAGGTGGTAAATGAGCTCAAGGGACGAGCGCAAGGTAGATAAGAAGTGATATAACACTAAATTCAACAGTAGAATGGTCGGAGATGCAAGGCATTAAGGGGTTCAGGCTCAGGTATACCATTAAGTGAAGCTAAATGATAAGTACCTGATCCGTAGGTGTGAGTGATAATGTAAGGCCCAATCCAATTAGGAGAAAATTTTCCATGTTTACTCTTTTCTAGTTTAGTTATATGTTGATTCTCTTTGAGGACAAGATCACCAATCTTAAAGGTACGCTCATGAATTCACTTATCATAAGCACGCTTAATGCGCTTTTGATAAATTTGAAGGTGGTCAAGAGTTGTAAGACGACGCTCGTCAAGAAGCTCCAATTGGGCTAACCGCTCTTGGCGGAAGTCATCATTGGTGAGAATATCCTAAAGAGATATTCTGAGAGAAGGGATTTGTATTTCGAGAGGCAAGAAAGCCTCGATACCATACACCAGAGAGAATGGTGTGGCATTATTGGAAGTACAAATGTTGGTACGATAAGCCCAAAGGGCAAAGGGGATGTGATCATGCCATTTTTTCCCAGAATCGTTAACGACTTTCATGAGAATTTTGGTTAAGGTTTTGTTAGAAGATTCGGCTTGTCCATTTGCTTATGGATAGTATGGTGATGAGAAGCTAAGTTTGATACCAAAGTTGTCACAAAGGTTTTGTACCAGCTTATTTTTGAAATATTTTCCATTATCTGTTATCAGGCGATGAGGAACACCAAAACGATAAATAATGTGATGATTGACGAACTCAACGATTTTCTCTTTTTTGGTTGAAATGAGTGGAATGGCCTCCACCCACTTAGTGTAATATTCGGTTTCCATTATGATCCAACGGTGACGCTGCGAAGAAGGTGGGTGAATCTTGCCAATAAGATCTAAACCCCATTGTGAGAAAGGCCAAAGATCTCGTGTGACCTGTAACGGGTTGCTAGGAGTATGTTGAAGGTTGGCATGTTGTTGACACATAACACAATGCTTAACATATTCACAGCAGTATTTATTAAGAGTAGGCCAATAATATCCTAGGCGAAGGATCTACTTGGCCATGGTGAGGCCACTAAATTACCCACCACAAAGTCCGTCATGGATTTGTTGGATGGTATGAGTGACTTCAGCGCTGGTTAGATAGTGAAGGAGGATACCATCAAAGCCACGTTTATAGAGGAGTCCCCCCGTGATGACATAACAAGAAATATTTTTAAGAAAAGCATGTTTACCATTACTAGTAAGGTCAGGTGGTAGAATAGAGGTTGTAAGGTAGTCGTGAGATTGGTGATACCAGGTATCCTGCAAATCAGCAGATACATTATTTACCATACAAACATCCAGGACTAAGTAAGATGGGGCAAAGAGTTGTTGGAGCAAGACAAATATGTCCGAGTCAGATGGTGAGGCCGGAATTTGCGAGGCCAAGCAAGCCATAGTATCTGCAAATTTATTAGTTGAGCGGGGAATGGTTTGGATAGAATAATGAGAAAATAAGGTCAAAAGTGAATCCACATAATGTTTATACTTTTGAAGTTCCTCATTTTTACATTGGTAGATGCCAGTGACTTGATTTACTACCAATTGAGAGTCGCCGAAAATGTTAATAGACTTCACACCTAAGTGTAACGCAACATGGAGACCCAAAACAAGGGCCTCGTATTCTGTTGTTTTGTTAGTGCAAGGGAAATCGAGCCTGAATGAAAGAGGCATAGGTTCACCTTTAAGAGGAATGAGAACAACGCCTACCCCTCCACCATGCTGGCATTTAGATCCATCGAAGAAGAGGGTCATTGGATACGACACCTCACTGAGTGAAAGAGTCGCGATGAGTTCATCAGGGAAAGTAAAATTGGTAAATTGTTCCCCAGGTAAAGGGGCTTCCGCGAGTTGGTCAGCAATAGTTTGTCCTTTGACTGATTTCTGGTGTACAAACTCAAGGTCAAGGTCGGCGAGGAGCATAAGCCATCAGGTGATGCATTGGTTTAGATGAGGTTTGGCGTACATATAATGTATGGGGTCAGCATTGGTGATGACAAAAGTTTTGTGATTCAGGAGGTAATGTTAGAGTTTGGTGGCCACAAATGATAAGGCTAGGCACAATTTTTCTATGTGTGTATACCTAGTCTCGTAATCCACAAGAGTATGGCTTATGTAATAAACTTCTTGTTCTCAATGCTCAGAGTCATGATGTGTGAGCATGGCTCCTACAGCATGGTCGGTGGCAGAAAGGTAAAGGTAGAAAGGGTGATCATCCTGAGGTGGGATAAGCACGAGTGGCTGCAAGAGATAAGCTTTAAGAGCCTCAAAGGCTTGGTGGCACTCCTCACTCCATTGAAAGACAATGTCTTTTTTAAGGAGATGATGGAAAGGTTGACATCGCTCCGAGAGTTGTGAAATGAAACACCGGATAGATTGGAGTTTGCCCTGCAAACTACGTAATTGTTTGAGTTAGTGGGTGGGGGCATTTCTAGGATAGCTTTGACTTTAGCTGGGTCGACCTCAATGCCACGCAAAGAGATGATAAAGCCAAGGAGTTTTCCCGAAAGGATGCCAAAGACATATTTCTTTGGTTGAAGACGAACATAGTATTGTAACAGGCGATTGAAAATAATGGTTAAAACATCGAGATGTTCACTGCGACGATTGGATTTTCCAAGAAGATCATTGACATAATCCTCGAGGATAGTGTGCATAATGTCATGAAAAATATAAGTCATAGCCCACTGATAGGTCGCACCAGCATTCTTAAGGCTGAATGGCATGACACGATAGTAGAAGGTCCCCCAGGGGGTAGTGAAGGTGGTTTTATGTTGATCATCTGGGGCTACCAAAATTTGATTGTATCCCGAGAAGCCATCCATGAGAGAAAGCATCTCATGGCCCGCAGTGAGATCAACAAGTTGATCAATGCTAGATAGGGGGAAGTCATCCTTTGGGCAAGCGAGGTTAAGGTCCCAAAAATCCATACATATTCGAAGTCCCCCCGTCGCTTTAGTAAAAGGTACAACATTAGAAATCCATTGTGGATAATCAATAAGTAAGATGAAAGAAACAGAAAGGAGGCGTTGAAGCTCTTCTTTCACCAAGAGGGCAATGCGTGGATGCATTTTTCTCAGTTTCTGTTTAACTAGTTTAGAGTCTAGTTTCAGAGTGATGTTATGGACAACAATGTCAAGATCGATTCCTGGTATGTCGGCGTAGGACCAAGCAAAAGCTTGATTGCGGGCACGGAGGAAGGTAGTGAAGGTGGCTTGTTCTAATGCATCGAGAGATTGTCTGATTTTTACAATATGAGGATCTTCTTTCGTGTGGATGTTGATTTCTATAGTCGATTCATTCAACATAGTTTGGGTGTCAGCTGGTAAGGCACGTTGAATATAAGAGTCATCCACACTAAGGTAGGTAAGGATGGAGTCATCATCCTGGCACTCCACAACATTAATTGAAGGAGAATCTTCTTCGATCATGTCTAGATACAAAAGGGGGAGAGAAGATGGGTCTTCACTATCACGTTGATAAGTGAGAGGACCCAGGAAGATAGCATTCACGAAAAAAAAAATTAGGAGGGATAGATTCCGGGTCTATCGACTCTGTGGGTGAAGATGGAAAAATGGGTGATGATGGTTTGGAAGGGGTGACTTCATTGTTTTCCTGGATACAATTGACATGAGGTTTCTTCAGTGTAGGTGGTTCAGAAAATCCAAGACCACGGCGATCTTTGTGTTTGAGGGTAGTTATGGGAATGATCGTATGTCGGCCTTGTTCATAAAGACCGAAACCAAAACCCTTCCAAGCACAGCGCATCAAGAAGGTGAGGGCGAAACGACGGTTGGTTAGATATTGAAAATCAGATTGGAAGGGAACCACACCAAGGGGAGGTTCAGGGGTGACAGAGGATGCATTGACACCCCCATACGTTAGGTTGGTGCGGCAATTAGGTGGTCCGTAGGAGATCACCTCCCCCACATGATAGTCGTAGGTAGGGTGTACATGTAACTGTCCGTACTCCTGTGGGGTATGAAAGGTGCTAACGTTGTATAGGCGGTACTCCCCTAGCGTAAGGCGTTGAAAAACATCTACCAAGGGATCTGAAGTTGGGATGTTGTCCACGGAGAAGGAAGTGGTATTTGCGGTGGTGGTTTCATTGGTCTAAGGTGTGGGTGTGGTTAAGGTGGATGGTTGAGGCGTGGTTGAAGTAGATGGTTGGGTTGGATCAATGGGTGCCTTGACTGGTACAAGCACATCATTAGGGCAATATAACATATTGCAGGTTTTGAAGGGGGAAGCATCAGCTTTTATGGTGTATGACTTCACCTCATACTTGAATTTGATACATCTATGTAAGGTGGAGGGAACACATCCCATAGCCCGGATCCAAGGGTGGCCTAACAACATGTTGTATTGGAATTCTCCCTCAAGGACATAGAAGAGTTTGGGTAAGGTACGTGGCCCTACACGAATGTTAAGGATCACGGTGCCTAAGGTAGAAGTAATAGCATCATTGAATGAACACAACATGGTGGGGTTGGCACACATGCAGCTAGAAGGGATATTCATTTGTTTGAAGGCTTTGGAAGAGACGATGTTTAGGCTAGTACCTCCGTCGATCATAACACGGCGTACACGGATGTCCCAGACGTAAGCCAAGATGAAAAGAGTGGGATCAGGATCTTCTGCACCAAAGACGACAATTTCTTCTTCAGAGAAACTGGCAGCAGCAGCTTACTATACAGGGACAGAAGTGGTTGTGGAGGTAGGTTGTTTGGTGAGAGAAGTGATGTGGTTGGGTGTGAAGATGGAGGTGACGGGAAAGGTTTCGTTAGGTAGGACCTCTATCCCTTGAAGGATCTCAATTAGAGCTTGTCGATGTGATTCAGATGTCTAAATGAGATCATAGAGTGTCATTTTTACAGGAGATTGGTGAAGTTGTTTGATCATGATGTGGTGGGAAACTCCATCAGAGACGGGATAGGCAGGTCCACGAATGACCACTTTAGGTGGTGGTGCGATCGGGATGGCAGAAGGAGAAAGAGAAGCCACAGGCGTGTTTTCTTTAGCTTTTCCATTTTTTTTTTACCTTGAGTAGCAATGTTAATCATGTTGATCTCATGAATACGAGAGGAGGAAGATGGCGAGGATAAGTCATTGTTCTCGAGAGGTGGGGTTGCAATGATGATAGATTTTGGTGAGGCGGGGATAGGTGGTATAGGAGAAGGGGTCGGAGCTAAGGGATTTTCTCTCTATAAATTATCTGTCTTAGACTGTCTATCCGAGATAGGTGACTGGCGAAGGATGGCTTTCAAAGCCTTGCATCTTTCTACATCATGTCCTAGTGTGCGATGGTAAGCATAGATTTTAGATTCATCATAACCTATAGGTCAAGGTTTAGATGGATCATAGAGTCTGAGCGGGGGTAGGGAAATGGTCGCATCCCCTACCAACATATCAAGGATCTTGGAGTAAGATCCTTTGAGCGGGTCAAATTCAGATGAAGATGAGGTTGTTGATTGAGTGGGTGAAATTTTTTATTGTTTTGGTAATGGTTGGGTACGAGTGGTTCGTACGAGTGGTTCGTACGAGTGGTGATTTAGGCAAGGGATTGTGATTATTGGTTTTAACTAGGTGTGGTTTCTTCTGCGCAGAAGTTATGTTTAGCTGGTTAGATGATGAGGCCCAGTTGTCGTGATGGCAAGAAACAACCATGGGGAGAGAGGAGTGTCAGAAAACAAGTCCTTTGATGATCAAGTTTGCTTAGGGTGGGCAGGTAGGTGAGATACTTAGGGCGACGGTGTTGAGCCGCCCGTGGATGTCTGTAGGGGTGCAAAAGGTATAGGTCGTGTTAAAGAAGATGTGGGAGGCATGGTGTATTAAGGCAAGGTGGAGGGGTGACGCCCTAATATAGAAGGTAGGTGTGATGGTGAAGGCTGAAGCCATGCCTATTATATCGGTGTGAGTAGGGGCGAGGGTTTTAGTTGTGGCAGAGGCATAGATGGGTCTCGAGGAGATTGGGTCTGTCTCCTAGGTGGATTGACAGCTTTAGTTTTGGATAAATCTAACCGTTTAGGTGGGTGTGTCAGGCTGGGTAGTGGTGAAGTCCCAAGCGTACGGGAAGGTTTGGTTAGGTTGATAGAGGTGGATGAGGGATTTGGTAGAGATGAGGGGGGTGAAGGTGAGGACATAGGCATTTTGAGTTTTTGTAAACACCTCGGGTATATGGTAGAGGTGTCTAGGTTAGTCATCTGCATTTGAGTAGAACATGGTGTACTCAAACGCTCCCATAAAACTTGTCTATCTTCTGGGGGATGACAATCTTCATGTGTGAATAGGAACTTTGGTATGGAAGAGAGGTGGGTTGTGATTCCGGTCCACTGTGGGTGTGATACAGGGGGGTAAATGAGGTGCTGTATCAATGGGTGTTAAGAGGTCAATCGGTCGCTGGAAAGATTTAGGTGATGAAGAACTAATAGGAAGGAGGGCATGTTCGAGGGGATCCATCATGATTAAGGAGTTTGACGATGTAGGCTTAAGGGGTTTCTCCTCTAAGGATGACAGCAAAAGTGGCAAGCCTTCTTCTTTTGCAGCAAGAGTGGTGGAAGGAGATGTTTGGGAAATAGATAAGTTAGATAACATCCGCTCACAATCTTGCAGGGATGTGGTGTAAGAAGGTTCATTTGTGAGAAGAGAACTCTGGGTGGTTAATTCCTTTATGGGTAAAGGAATAGTGGGACTGTCCTCTTGTCCTGATGAAGGAGAAGGGGCCGAGAATCCTTGCATTGATGAAGAAGCTTGATTCAGAATTTCCTCAACGGAAGCCCTGTGCTGGGAGATGAAAATCGCATGGATCTTATGCACACTCTTCTCTTCGGCTGAGGTGTCTTGGTTTATGTTACTGTTAGATGCATGGTTTGGAAATGGTTTGTTGAAGATTTTTAAATTTTGATTAGCGGGGGCATTAGGAATATCGAGGGTTTTATCCCTTGCATCAACCATTTCCTGCACTATGTTTTTCAACATCTTGCAGTTTTCGTGACTGTGTCCCTTCACGCGATGGAAGTTGCAAAAGTCATTTTCTTTATACCAAGAAGGTATAGCATGGGTGGAATCAAACCCGGAGTGAGGTTTAACAGGAGGCAAGGTGATAGCTCCTACTTTAAGCAATTTGTCTAAGATCACACCATAAGTTTCTCCCAAGGGAGTGTAGTTGATGGGCTCGACTTTATACTTATAGGTGGCTTTCGGCTAGGTATTAGACAGTGCTTGAGATTTTACCATCACCGCGTGTATGGCACCCTTTGATTTCGAAGCAGCCGATGAGTGAGAGTTGGTGGTGTTGGGGTTTGGTGGTAGAGTCTTGGGTCTGGAAATTTGAGCTTTTGTTGCGTAACCTCAATTTCTCCTCCTCTAAGGATTGAATCTCTAGTTTCTGAGCCATAGTAAAGGCCTCATCAAAGGTGCAGAAAGTTTGAACTTGGAGGGTGGGAGAAATGTATTTAGCGCAGGCCCGCGTAAAGATTTTGATGAGCTCGGCCTGAGGTAAGGCATAAGTAAGTTGGTTGATGAGACCCCCGCCATCGTCCAATGAAGTCTACGATAGACTCGTCTTCAAATTGTCGGATGGCATAGAGGTCGGTAATGGATACTTTCTTGGCAATATTGATGGAGAAGTGATCCAAGAAATATTGGGCTAACTGGTTAAAGGAGAAAATTGAGTGTTGGGCTAGAGCACTGTACCACTCCAAGGCAGGTCCTGATAAGGACATGGGAAAGGTATGGAGTAGTAAAGCATCGTCATGAGCAATCAGATTGCAGGCATGTCTAAACGATCGCAAGTGTTGTTGGGGGTCCTCCTTACTATTAAAGCGAGTAAATTTCAGTAATTCCCATTGAGGAGGATATGTATGAAGGGGGACAGAAGGACAGAAGGATGAATAGGCTCCCGACAAAGTTGCTCATATGTCAGGGTGTTACGACTTCCTGAAACAGAAGCCTCAAGATTTTACATCTTGTCCATCATCTATTTGATTAAATCATTGGTTGGGTTAGGATGATGGTGTTGTCATTATAAACAGAGGAGGATTGGTCCAAGAGCCGCTACTAGACAATGGTGGGATTGAATGTTGATAAGATAATGGTGATGACTATGTTGGGGAAGCCGAATAAGGGTGTCCTATATAAAAGGTTGAGGCCACCGGATGAGTATGTGGAAATGAAAAGGTGGGCGGAGCTTGTGAGGGAAAGCCCGTGTGTATAGGTGGCAGAGAGAAAGTTATGAAAGAGACAGTCTGTGAGAGAGATGAGGTAGGGTTAGAGGACGGTAGTGATATGTGGGGCCCCAGATTAACGAAAGGAACGCCAATTGGTGCAGTATGAACCACTGAAGCCACTGAGCTAGGAGAAGGGGTTAAGGATGAAGACGGTGAGGCGGAGTTATTAGGTGGGGAAGGGGCTAAGTGAGCGGCGATACTAATAGGCATACCAATGAGGAGCTGACCGTGGGGTGTACGGTCAAGGGTATGAGCCAAATAATATTGTACGCGCACTAGGATTAGCATCCAAAAATTTGGCAAATTCCTTATCTCCTGCAGGGATCTTAAGAAAATTATTGGTATCCGTAGGATCCCCCATAGGATGTGAAGGGGGTGACTCAAAAAAAGGCACAGAACAGGCATGTGAAACCATGGCTACAAGCTTTTTTTCGGGTGATAACAACCATGGACAAGAGGAAACAGTAAGGATTTAATCAATCCAAAACAAAAACAAAAACAAAATGTTGGAATTGATAGGTTGTTGGTTTGTCAAGAATTGTTTAAACACAGTAACCGATATCGGTCAGATAACTGATGTCGATCAGAATGTAACTGCCGTCGGTCAGTTAACTGATATCAGTAGTACAAGACCGGTGTCGGTCACTATGTAAGCAAAGAAAGGATGTAAGAAGTTGTTGGTTTGGGAATAACAATGCTTAATATATCTACCAAACTGTCTTGAAGTGATTACTGAAACAGTGTATGACAGAGAAACAAAACTAAAAAACAAGCAAGATGCACAAGCAAATCAAGAGACTAACCCTAGGATTAGTTTTAATTAGTTTGGGCTTATGCCTTAGATGCCAGATGATGTCAATCCTAAACAAAAGACCTAAGGGAGATGTCAAGTTTGTTTTGGCTCATAAGGCTACCTCAATCGGGTGGAGGAATACCACGGAAAGGGGGGATGTTTGAGCTGTTGTGTTGATTATGATGTGATTTGGTATGTGTTGTGCAGTAAGAGTAAGATTAATTTCTCATCAATACCATGGATATCACCCCCACGTGTACGACCTGTTACTATAATCTACATTCACTAGAATTAAAAACATCAAGTAAGAATGTGATGCACGTGTTTTAAACCCAAATCGAAAATGATATTCGATGAAGCAAAGAAGATGAGTTTCACTAATGCAAAGATGTGAAAGAAATACAAATTCCTTTACCAAAATGAGAAAATATTTTGTGAATATTTAGAAGAAAGACAGCAAGTGTGCTCCCTATATGAAAGCAAGCAAGAAAGAAAGAAACCCGAAAAGGGTCCCACCGGGCAGGCCAAAATGTTTCGCACAGAATTTCATTCCGGAATAGAGTTGCTTCTATCCTTTCATTCTCTTGAGAAATAGATAACGGGTTAGGGCTAGGAGAAATACATGTTGAGTGTTGGGAAGGTGTGCGCGTACCATAGAGAAATTAGATCGATTGTGAAGAACTCCTTTTTGTCTGGGAAGGACTGCCTGTAAATAAGAACGCAAGACCACTAGATTTTAGTTAGACAATAAGTGAGGGAACTACCTTGGGCCCAGGAAATATTAGACTTCCTTTCGAAGGTGGTTAGTTCCCCTTTTAATACAAATTAATGCAAATGATAACAAAGAAGCTATTGTGAAATTACGATTTAGGTACCCTCGTTAAAAAAGCAATATAGGAAAGGTTGGTTTTGGTATAATCGACAGTGACCGATGCTGGTCACTGAGTAACCGACTACGGTTATAACACCAGTACCGGTAGCAAATAACCGATATCGGTAGGGGAAATGATTTAGGGGCTTTGAATGGAAGTCAGTTGTATTATGAATTAAAAGTGCAAGAAATGGTATTTCGAAACATGCAAGATACTACTTACTAGTTCCTGATGAAGATACGGGGTCCAAGGAATGTGGTGGCGATGGTAAGGCTTATTTGAGATGATCCAGTAATGGAAAGTGAGCTGATGAAGATATCCTCTGTCTTTCCAAATGCTTGGACTAGTGTGACAGTGATCCAATTGCTCAGTTACAGTCTTGGGCTCGATCCTCTTCTCTGCAACCTCTTCTACCTGTTTCACTTGTCTCTCTCCTGCCTAAGTGAATTCTGGATCCTTTCTTTTTGGTTGGGGAGGTCATTTATAGGGAACCGATGGCAGTTACATAACCGACAACGGTCAAGTAGGAACTAATGTCGGTTAGGTCAAAGTGGCTATTTTTAGTAAAATAGCCAAATTTTCCCTCCTTTTCTCCCGAGGGATCAGTTGTGGGCTTGGTCAAGTCATTACTAGGCTCGTTTTGGTGCAGGTGAGGGGTGATGAGTCATGGGTGTGAGTCTGGACCAAGTCATAAGTCTTAATTAGGTTGGTTTAGGGTTAGGGCTAGGTCATGGTGAGGTGGCGAAGTGAGGTGGCAGGGTTGGAGATGTGGATTTATTAATTATAAGGTAATTAATAAATAATTAAGTGTGCAAGGTTTAGGTGGTGAGGTAGGGTTAGGTTGCGGGACGAGATGCGGGGTACAGGGCATCGTGAGACCCAAATTTGGTGTCTACACTATGTTGATGACATCCTAGTGAAATCCAAAGAGTAGAAAAGAACACCCTAAAGTAATGAGCATATTTTTCAACGTCTATGAGACTATAAGGTTCGTTTGAACCCTAAGAAATGTGTCTTCAGTGTTTTATCAAGAAATATCCTAGGGTTCATTGTTTCACAAAAAGGAATTGAAGTGGACCCTATAAAGGTTACAGCTATCACAGAAAGTCCACCACCTACCACTCTCAAGTAACTAAGAAGTCTAGGGAAAATTCAGGCAATCCATCACTTTATTTCACAACTTGCAGATAAGTGTCACCCCTTTACCCATTTGCTCAAGAAAGATGTCACATTCAATTTGGGACCTGACTATCAGAAGGCTTTCGCGCTACTCAAATAGTACTTGGTCAGCCCACCTATACTCATGCCACCTACCCTAGGTGAACCTCTACCTCTTATACATTTCCACTACCCAGTTTGCTATTAGTGCATTGCTTACCCAATACAACTTAGACCATAAAGAGAGAGTAGTTTACTATCTCAACCACACCTTGATCGCATACGAGTTGAATTATCCCCAAATAGAAAAGGCCTGCTTGGTAGTTATCTTCACATTCCAAAAGATTTGCCATTATCTCCTGAAGAATAAAACCAAATTCATATCCAAATTTGACCTTCTCAAGTACCTTTTATCCAAACCTGCCCTCACATGCCGAATGGCTAATTGGATCATTCTCCTAAGTGAATTTGATATCGATTTTGTGAATCAAAAGTCTTTAAAAGGATAGGTACTCGGCTGATTAGTTAGCAGAAGCACCTCTTCCATGGATGGAACCTTTGTGCCTAGATCTGCCAGATGCATCTATGATGTATATTGAAGAATCCATAGAATGGCAAGTCCATTTTGATGGATCTTTCACCTTCCATGGATCTAGAACAGGAGTGGTCCTTATCACTCCAACAGGCGATGTCATACCTAGATCATTTTTGTTGGGATTCCCATGCATAAATAACATTGCAGAGTATGAGGCACTCATCGTAAGCCTCAAGCTAGCTATTACTTGGAACATCCGACAACTAAGAGTCATTAGAGATTCTCAGCTTATCATTAAACAAGTTAACGATGAGTACAAAGTTAAAGATGAGAATCTTGTTCCATATAAAAAAATGGTTGAAACCTTGAAGGAATATTTCACACAGGTCATATTCGAGAAAAAACCAAGGTCACACAATAGCTTCGTAGATGCTATGGCTACTATTGGGTCTTTGTTGCGCATTCCCCCCTCAGGAAAGTAAGATGCCTTTCTTCGTAGAGCATTTAAAAGTACCGGCATATCATATGCCAGAGTCATGTTTAGCATGTGAAGTTGTTGGTCCCTTCTCCCCTTGGTATGATCCAATCTTTCAATACCTACAAGATGGCACTTTTCCACCAGACATCACTCATTCTAAAAATAAATGATCCATAAACTTCTACTTTGGAACTCTACGAATCACACAATTATGTCATTCTACTTTCAACTTTGGAAACTAACAAATTTGCTCAAATATTAGAGCTTCGTGAGTGATTATCTAGTGCTATAAAAGGAAATTGTAGAGAAGGAAATAATTCACACTTCAACACCAACAATTTTATCCTGGAAACCTCCAAGGAGGAAAACCAGTTGGGAAGGGAAACTGCTCTTTCTTCCCACTTTTATTTGTCTAATAGAGACAATTAAAGATTACAATAAGTATGAAAAGAAGCAACAATGTAAACCTTCTCTCTAATTACTTTCTTGCTCTATTTCTACACCTTGCTCCTACAATTCCATTCCAGCACTCAAGATCTTGCTTACTGCTCTCATTATACTCTGCTTATCAATCTCTCTGGACCTTTGAATGTCTAATTCACCTTCGAATGTCTACTCTCTTGCTCCTTCCATGTATTTATAGGCCTTCCCATGTCCTCCCATGCAATGGAGGATGTGAAGGGGCATGGAAGTGAAGAGACACGGCTGGGCACTTCAAATTTGCATCCATTCATGCTCTGTTCTTCTTTTCCATTCAAAAGTGTCAGGACTGCCACCCTGAGTAGATCAGCGGTCACAAGACTGCCACCCTAGTTGGGTTGTAGTTTTAGGACCACCACCCTATAGGGTGGCAGTTCTGAAACCACTGCTCAGCACAGAGTGGTGGTTCCTTCCAAAACCTCTGTATTCCTCAATTTATTTATTTTTCCTTCTTCTTCTTGGTGCTGATAAAACTAATGAAGTGGTGTGTTTTTCTGGATCCCTATGGATCATACCTCCCCTACTTAGGAGGCTTTTTGTCCCACAAAAGCTTAGTGGTGGAGTGGTAGAGGAATCAACTTCCTCTCGTGCTCATTCGAGTACCACTGGGTCTACCTTGGTGTCTCCTCTCATCTAACCTACCAAGACTCTTGTGGATCTCTGGTTTCCAGTGTTATATCCTCCTTGAGATGCCTCAAGTACAATCCTCTTTGGAAGGTAACTTTTGTATCTTTCCTTCTTTGTCATGCATAGATGGCTTAAGTGGGTGTGAGCTCTTGCAACTCACTATCATGTGCATTTACATGAGGTATGGCCCAAAGGTTTCTTCTCCAACCTGCTCAAGTATGGAAAAGGTCCCATACTATATTTGTTTAGTCTTTTCTTGTCTCTACCTCTTGAGATGGATTGGTCGAATCCTCTCCAAGTACGCTGCTACTATAGTCACCACAATTCCTTGTATCTTCTCTTCTTCTTGATATCCCACGGTTAGGTCCAGTGAATCCATAGGTAGATATGGTGACTGCATAGCGAAAGTTTGTTTTACAACCTTGAGTGAGCAGTTCCTGTGGTGTCTTCTTCTGTAAAAACTAACAAGTGCTATCCAAATTCTCCATCCTTTGGTTAGAAATATCTGCTCTCATGTCTATTTTCTTTTTCTTCCAATGAAAGCAACAAAATTGATGATTTTCCTGAATAAGTCTTGGTGCTTGGTTGGCACTTACCATAGCCTTATTTGATTTGCTTTGGTGTGCTTAGATGTTAAAACTGACTCCATCCTTGACCCATCTCAACCGGTTCTCCCTCCTTGTGAACACAACATCTCTAATATATAAGTAAGGACTTCCGAAGACATTGTCAAATGCATCAAGTGGAATAATATCAGCCTCTAATACTTCTATGTATTGGGTGTTTATCCCAAACTGAAACTTACACTTTCTTGTAATTTGTATTTCTACACCCTTATTCACCCATCCTAGTGGGTATGGATGTGGATGCACGCAAGTCTCTAGACCAAGTTGTTTTACAACCACATCAAAAATCAAAGTTGACTGAGAACCAAAATCTACTAAAGTGTTAACCTTAGTCTTCTTTATTTGGATTTTGATTTGAAATAGCTTACTCATCTCTTCTTCTTATGTTGCCCTGTACATGGTAGTGGCCATGCATCCCAGCCTTTCATATACATCTGAATCATCCTCAATCTGCACCTCTCTTTCTATCTTCATAGTGGCCATAGATTTCTTAGAATCCTTGGTTCGATGCTTTGGGTGCAATTCCGGATGCAAGTTCCAACATGTGGCGTTAGTATGTCCATTTACATCAAAAAATTTACAAAAATTCTTAGGATCTTTACAAGTATACAAAGCAGTAGCGGTATGTTTACCTTTCCATTTACCTCCGCTACTTGTCTTCCCTTGTTCTTTGTCTTGTTGTTTTGTTTATTAGTCTCCCTTTGGCTCTATTTCTCCTTGCTTCTTCTCGTCATCAATGTAGTATGCTTGTACACAAGCTTCATTGAGATCCTTGGGCTTCGTGGAGATTACCTTCCTCTGAAGGTGAGTGTGAAGTCCTCCCAAAAAATTGGTCAGAATGTCCTCATCCTCCAAGTCCATATTAAGCAACATGGCTTGTCTCTGAAATTCCATAGTGTAGTCTTTCATGCTTTGACCACTGCCCTATCTAAAGTATTGCCACTTAATCATCATGTTAGTCTTATGGCCAATAGTATAGAATTTAGCTCTAATCAACTCTTTAAAACCCTTCCAAGTACTGACAATAGGACGTTTCTTCTTCTCACAAGCTCTGAGCATGACCTTCCATTTTGAGATGTGCAAAGCTGACCCTTTGTGCCTCAATGATATTATGCACACTAAAATAGACTTCCAACTATTTTAGCCATTTATCTAGTAATTCTGCATCTACTTGTCCTTCAAAATTCTTTATTTCCACTTTTGTTTCAACTTTAAAAGGTGTATATGTAGATTTTACCTTCTTTCTTATAATTGACGTCTCTTCATGCTCTTCCCATTCTTCCTCCTCGTGGCTGTTTCCGATACTAAATTTTTTGGCTAGTGCTTGGACCATCGAGTCCATGGAATTTTGCTTAACTGAAGCCATCTTTTGCAGATTTGAAAGCTCTTCTTGTTTTCTATGCAATCTATCCATCATGGTCTCTAGCATCTTGACTATATGGACCAAGTTCTCTTTCTCTATTTGAGCTCGAATTCTCTGTTTCCACTTCTTCATAGAAATATTTGGCTCGCAAGGTAAAACTTCTTCACCTTTGGACCTTGTCACTGTCATACAAAATCACAAGAAAGATTCGAATACCACATCCCTGGATAGATAATCAACTCTGATACCAAAATGATCCGTAAACTTCTACTTTGGAACTCTATAAATCACACAATTATGTTGTTCTACTTTCAACTTTGGAAAATGATATATTTACTTAAATATTAGAGCTTCGTGAGTGATTATCTAGTTCTATAGAAGGAAATTGTAGAGAAGGAAATAATTCAAACTTCAACGCCAACAATTTTATCCTAGAAACCTCCAAGGAGGAAAACCAGTCATGAAGGGCAACTGCTCTTTCTTCCCACTTTTATTGGTCTAATATAGACAATTGCAGATTACAATAAATATGAAAAGAAGAAAAAATGTAGACCTTCTCTCCAATTACTTTTTTTGCTCTGTTTCTACACCTTGCTCCTACAATTCCATTCCATCACTGAAGATCTTGCTTACTGCTATCATTATACTCTACTTATCGATCTCTCTGGATCTTTGAATGTCTAATTCACCTTCGAATGTCTAATCTCTTTCTCCTTCCATGTATTTATAGGCCTTCCCATGTCCTCCCCGTACACTGGAGGATGTGAAGGGGCATAGAAGTGAAGAGACACGGCTAGGCACTTCAAATTCACGTCCATTTATGCCCTATTCTTCTTTTTTGTTCAAAAGTACCAGGACCGCCACCCTAGTTGGGTGGCAGTTCTGAAACTGCCGCTTTGCATAGAGCGGTGGTTCCTTCCAGAACCTCTGTATTCCTCAATTTATTTATTTTACCTTCTTCTTCTTGGTGCTGATGAAACTGATGAAGTGGTGTGTTTTTCTGGATCCCTATGGATCAAGAAAGCCCTTATCCACCGCATAGCCCATTATACCCTCATAGGAGGCACCCTTTATCATTGTGGCTATGACGGGAATCTACTTCGATGTTTGGATGTTGCTGATTCTATCCACACCATTAAGGAAGTACATGGTGGTATTTATGGAGTGCATACCAGCGGCATAGTCCTAGCTAAGAAGCTATTAAGATTAGGGTATTATTGGCCTACCATGGAATCAGATTGCTGCAACTTTGTAAATAAAGGTGAACTATGCCAAAAATATGGAAACTTGATACACGCACCAACACAAGCCTTACAGCCTATTGCAATGCTCTGGCCATTCTCTAAATGGGGCCTGGATCTCATAGGGAAGCTCCATCCTTCTTATTCAGATGGTCATACTCACATCATCACTGCCACCGAATATTTTACCAAATGGGTAGAGTTTTTCCCTCTTACCTATGTCACCGATGCACAAATTTCAAAATTCATCATGAACCATCTCATATGTTGTTACAGGATCCCTTCAGCCATTGTCACTGATAATGGTAAATCTTTCAAAAACAAGATGGTTAAAAACTTTTGTCAACGCTTCCATATCCAACTTAAGTGGGAAACCCCCTATTACCCCCAAGGTAATGGACAAGTAAAAGCCACTAATAAAACCCTTGTACATATCATGGAGAAAATGGTCAGTAAAACTGGCTGTAATTGGCACCTACAGATACATCCCACCCTCTGGGCCTATCATACTTCCATCCACACTCCTACTAGTGTGACCCCATATTCACTTGTCTATGGCACTGAAGCCACCATACCTTTAGAAGTGGAGCTTCCTTCCCTGAGAATATCTCTCAGAGACTATCTTGATAAAGACAAGGACTATAGAGTCCCTCGCCTGACAGAGTTATAACTATTAGATGAAAAGTGTATTAGAGTGCTTAATCACCAAAAATTCTATCAGAACAGAGTGTCCAGGGGATACAAACAAACACATCATTCATTAGGAATTTGATGTAGGAGATCTAGTTCTAAAAGAAAATCAGAAGAACACCGTCAAAGATAGAGAAAATAAAGGTAAGTTTAAGGCTAACTGGCTAGGTCCTTATGTAGTAATTACAAAATATGGATCAGGAGCCTATAAACTTACATATTCATACAGTGAAGAGCTTCCAGAACCTATGAACACCATGCACCTCAAGCAGTTCTATGCTTAAGCATGACGAGAATATCAGATAAGAACTAAAAAATAGAAAAACAAGCAAAAAAATGGAAAATTGAGAAAAAAGTAAAGAAAAAGCAGGTCATCCACATGTGAAAACCACACAATTATGGCGTAGTGGGTAGGTCTTTAAGTGAAAACCAGTTTTTGGCACTCAAGGAAGATTCACCGAATGCAAGTTACTCTTACAGGAGGATGGGTAACACTCCCCACTTTCTAGATATGACTTCCTTTGCTAGGTCTAGGAACCCTACTAGAGCTACCTTTGTCGTACCGTGACCTAGCTCGTTTGCTCTTATATCTGCATGAATGACATTACCTTTGTATACTCCCATCTTATGCTGAGCACACCTACACACTATCACCTTCTCATGCATACACGCGTGGCATTATGCCTTTTGTATATTCCCACATCATGCTGGGGGCATCCACGCTTCTTTGTTCTTGTACATTGCTTTCAGAACATCACCTTGGAAAATACAAAAACATTTGGGAAAAGGATACACAAAAACCTAAACATCTAGAAAATCTCCCTTTTCAGGGATAAAGTTGCATTCGTTTCACAACACTATCTTAGGGAAACCTAGACAACAATGAAAACATAGCCTTGAAAATTTTATCTTTCGAGATAACCCAAAAACATTAGAAAATATATCAATGTTGTCCCACAAAACAAAGTAGTATTTAGATTTCTTTTAGTTGTTGGTTTATATAGTCTTGATGTACTTAGTTTGTTGAATTGTTTATTCTTTGAATAGTTCATTTGCTTACCTTATATTGAATATTGTTTTATTTGATTGTGTATTGCATTGCATTCATTTAGTAACTCTCATACTTGTAAAATATTATTGTAGGTTTCTTTGTTTGATTGCATCTAGTAAAATTCATTTTAACTTGCTTAGATTGGGTACCACTTTAATCTCTTACTAGTATTTGCATGTGTTTGTTTATCTGTATTTTGTGGTGTTATTTGTATGTGCATATTTGTTTAGTTTTGGTAACTTTTTCTTGTGTGTTTTGCACAGTTATTTGCTATCACATTTATTATCTATCATTTCATCACATTTCTAACATCATTCACTACATCATATATACAAAAATGCTAAGTATTACATCATGCATGTATGTTAAGCTAATCATCACATATCATATCATCAATGGGGGCAAGAGGGGTTGCGCATAATCACAAATCTATCCCCCCCACACCAATATCATCTAGTATCATCCCAAGTGCTAGAATAAAAACTCAGAAACATTTCATAAAACAAAAAATATGTGGTGCTATCTGCAGATACATCATTAGTGGGAAAGCAAGAAACATACACATTTCTAAATCTAAGGTATGTCACATACATAGAGGAAAGAGAACTCATACATCATAATCAATGCTTGTACAAAGCATAATCACATTATAGTATATCAAAATGTCCATATAATACATGTATAACTATCTAAGTTAGTGCTCAAAATATACATCATCGATACAATATGCTATCTAAAAAGGGCATGCATCAAAAAGAATTGACCTTCATAAGAGGCATATATACAATACGTCTATATAAAAGGAGAAATAAAGAGCTCAACCATAGCTCTTGCCCTCACCAGGGCTCCCGGGTCCATGACCTGGTGGATGGGAAAGAGGTGGCTATGATGGACCAGCACCAGGGGTAGCACCCTGCTATCTGGATGGCTATTTTCCAACCGATTGTGTTGCAATGGGCTGCTAAACTGATCTAACTGAATGGCCCAATCACCATGATCTAGATCTTGTCATGCTCGCATCTGATTGCTCAAAAGGAACAACTCGCTGCTCTGCCAGGACTGCCCTAAAGTAAGCAGTCCTATAATATAAGGCCTCACCGTCAGATCTCATGGCATCACGTATCATATCAGCATCTCCAGAAGTGATAGCTACCTGTAGGGTGGAATCTCACTCACTGGTCAACCTGCCACTATCAGCCTGAGCCTATCTAGAAGTGGTGGCCTCTCGATCTCTATCTGTCATAATAACCCGCAACATGGTTCGTGCCTGATCCCTCTTTATAATGTAGCAATGTGACTGATGCCTGGGCATGGTCCCTCTAAGCAAAAACCATCTGCACCTGAGTCTGAGACTGATGTAAAAGGCTCAATATCTGAGCCCCCTGTGTGGCCATCTCACTAATCTGACTCTGCCATAGGGTACTATCACTTCCCTGGGTGGCCTGTGCTCTAGCCTGATCTCTTTCCACTGTCAAAATCTACACCTAAGCATGTGCCTAATATCTCTCTGTTGTAAGGGCCTGTACTTATGCCCTGGTTACATCTCTCTCTCTAGCCACCTATAACTGCATGGAAATTGTTGCCTGTAACTCCTGCTGAAGGGTAGCCTAGTTGGCTACCATCACCACCACCCTTTGGAGCATCAGGTGGTGGGCCCTGCTCTGGAAGTACCTGTTAGAGAGGGGTGTAAATCCCCACTGGAATACCTACTGGGGGAAACTCTATGTCAACTACCCTAAACACCTGTCTCAACCTAGGCCTGGGGCCCTGTCCTTATGGCTACTGCAGTGTTGGACCATGTCCCCTGCCCCTAACATATAGGTATGCGTCGGGCCCATTGTCATCATCATCATCATCACTATCCTCTACACCGATGACTCCACCCTTGCCACCACTAGGAGGCCCCACTGGAGGATCTCTCATGCCGGTGTTATACGCTACCCTGGAAATAGTCAAACGGTGTGGAAGCACACCATGATACCATGCCCCATACTCAGGTGTAGTACCCAGATCTCTAATCTATCTCAATGGCACCCACATAGCAGGTACCACCTATCAGAAATTGGCCAGTGCTCTATCACAGGTGATCTGTGGAACCATGTCAAAGTACTCTCGGGCCCTGCAAGCGTACCACCTGTCTGGCCCTAGGAACATCCTAGGTACTACCAAACTACCTCTGGAACCAATCCACCCTGTATAACTCTTGCATATAGCTGTGGTTGCCTAAGATAAAATGTTCTACTGTGGCAGTGTTGAGCTCTAAATTTTCCTCAGGCCACTGGAAATTTCTATACAGCATCCAAACCATGGAATCCTGTTGTAACTCGTCAAGCTCATGGCGATAATGATAGGCATCCCCCATGTATGCCTGCACATCATTCCCTGTCGGGACCCAACCCATCGTAGAAGGCTCCTCAAGAACCCAAACTCTCAAAACACCTAAGGGGCGACCAATGGCAATGTGGTCCCGTGCCCAAATCTGTAGCAAGTGAGTAAGTCCTACCATCTTCTGATGGTAGTAGGTAATCAAATGAAGGTCCCAGTATAGATGCGCCAAAATACACTGACCCCAACAGTAGGTCTCTCCCTCTAACAAACCATGTATCACTCCTAGGAAGTTGAGTGGAAATGAAGCACCAGTCTTGTCAGGGAGTAAGACTCCACTAATGAAGGCCATCATATAGACCACTGCTTGGTCTAGTTCTGGATCATCAATGCACCGTGATAACCTAATGCTCATCCCACGCCGTGGTATTGTTGAGACGCCAAACAACTCTATAATATAGCACTGAATATCAACCCAGCGGCTCGTAGACTGGATGAGCTGACCCTAAATTGGGACCCACATAATGTGCCACACATCCTCCAGAGTAATATTAATCTCCCCGGTCTGGAGCTAAAAGCATTGATTCTCGTTGTGTCATTGCTTTTCTATGGCTGTCAAAAGGCCATGATCTAATGTAATCTGTAGCATCTCAACCACATGAGTAAATCCCGTAACATATAGGAGGCTATCCAGGGTCACTCTATCATCATCGTCGAGCTGGGCCTCTATCACTGCTAGCCGACCATATCGCTCACGAGTCTAGAGAACAGGTAGTATATGCTACAAAATCAACACAAGTATCAGACACTTACTTATATATATTTTTCTAAGGAAAAATGCGTCTTTGAATCATCTAGCTTACTAATTATTATATTCTTCTAAACAAATCTAGCCTATATTCTTCTATACTTGGTTATTTTACTAGCAAGTTATTTTTCCCCCTTCCTTGTAGTGCCTACGCACCTATTTTGGCACCTATGTGCCCTTTTCAATGCATATACGCCCTTACCAATGCATACGCATGCCCTCAATCTTCTCTCCATTCGTTGAAGGCCACATAGAATGCATACGTGCCCAGTGTGACGCTTATGCACCTACCTTGGTGTGTACGTGTGTGTGTGTGTGTGTGTGCGTGTGTGTGTGTGTGTGCGTGTGCGTGTTCTGCCCTTGCTCAATGTGGACGCACCCCCTAACACCCACGCCCCTAGTTTGACACGCGTGTGCGTCCACTAATTTCCCTCCTGACAGGTGCGAGTGCACGTATCCACTTTAGACAGATGCGCGTACGCGCACCTGTTCCTTTTTGACACATGTGCATGCGTGTACCTGTTAAACCGATGCATATGCCCACACGCATACCTCAAATTCAACCCTACCTACCCTAGCAAAACCCTAAAAAAAATGCATTAAATGCGTAATTCACTAGAAGGGATAGGCCACTCATGTAGGGTCCATCCGCTGGGTCCCGCATAAACTCTCAGATGCGATATGCGTGTCTCCTCCTGCTTGGTATTCTCGCCATCTCACTCCAAGGTTGTCGCTCTCACTCACGGTAAAAAAATTAGCAAGAACTCTGGCAGAAATGAATTGGTTGTGATTGATTTACCGACCCCAGGTGGGTATATTAACCCGCCGCGATGCCCCTAGGGCATGTTTTCTTTGTCGTGATCATTTTAACCTTCTTCTATCTGATGTGATAATTATTTCTGTATTAAAATAATTATTTTTACTAAATTTTCACACGTTGGGGCACTTTGTGCCACCCTGCGGTTACTTCTCCATCACACTGAAATAATTTATGAACCTTTCAGGGACCTTTTCCCACCTTTTCCTTTATTTTTCATCTATTTTCCACCGTCATAATAATTATTTATTATTTATTTTAAAGAAATTATTCCTGGCCCGTCTTTCTTCTTGTGGGAATATATTTTGGCTCTCTGACAGCCTCACCTTCCCACTATCACCCTCGCGCATACTTTTAGAAATATTTTATCTTTTGAAATTCTTCTAACCGATCAAAAATCTAAAGAAAAAATTATAAAATCATTTAACAAACCAAAAACATTGAAATACCTCGAAAATAGATTAAAACTTGGTAAACCATTCATCTACGGCTGAAATTTATGTCTATCGCATGGCGCTCATCCCATATCTTGCTGACATTTTGAAATATTTTGAAATAACGACTCATGAATCATCTAAATCTTCAATCACCTACACAAGCTATGTTTCTTACTTCGTTTGTACTCTAGGGAACTATCAGTTGCCTGGTACTATTTTCGTCGTGCACGTTGGTTTTTCAATGAACCCAAGTGTCCTCCATATTTTCCCTTGCATTATACACCTTGCTTGGGGCATCATTCTTCACCCTTGTCATTAATCAGAACATTTGGGGTTACATCTTGATAACAAAATATTTGTGCAACTATCTTAAACGTTGTTGGTTTAAGCGTGTGTGATTGTACTTATTTCCCTGTTAGGTGATATTGTTTATTTCTCATATTGCATTGCATTCATGTATGTTGCATGGAGTTGGTCATTTTTAGCACAAGACGGTTCTTTGTATCTTGGCTTTTCATGTCATTTTACGCTTCCGTCGCATGCTCACATTTTAATAAGGACCGCTGAGGTATATTCTAAGCATTATGATGATTATATATTGAAAGCAATTGATTTGTGGATAGCTCAATATCCCTCTTTCTTCTTGTTTCTCATCTTCTCTATGCACTTTTCTTTCTATTGCTCTCTTTTTCGATCATCGATGAGTTTCTACATCACCCCATCGACACTCGAGGGGGCATCCTTCATCCTTCATCCTATTAATTTTTCTTCTACCCCTTTAAAAAAAATTCTACTTGTTTAAATTTGTCTACTTTCTTTGAAGTGATGTGACTTACGTCACCCCAAAGAGGGGAAAATGTAGACACCTATAGTTTGATCAATGCACTATTATTATTAATATTGTACTAACTATTCTTCCCCTTGCAAATTTATGACACCTCATCAGTTATGTCTATCTAACTCCCCTCTTACGACATTCTATTGGTTGTGTTTCCTCTTGTAAACTAATTAAATAGGTTAAAATAACCTCTTCTTGGCTAATATTCTCTTCTTTACGACATTTATTAGCTCCCTGAAGTATCAATCCACTTTGTTGGATTGATTAAGTCTTTCAGAAGCCCTTCAAAAACCTAATTTCTCTCTAAGTAAGATTAATTACCCTCTAAACATGGTTAACTAGTCTTAACCATGGTCATCTCTTCTAAACACAGTCAAACCTCACTTTGACTTCCTAAAAGTGCTTTCTGGACTTTTGCATTTGTCCCACATGCACCCAAATCTCCCATTTTCCCAAATGGAAAACTATAAATAGGGCTAGAATCCCTCCCTCATTTTCTAAGAATTCTCTCTTCTTCCTAGCACAGATTATAGTATTTTGTTTAGGCTTTATATTGTATTTAATTTTCTTCCATTGAGCTAGTATCATTTGCTTTTGTATTTTATAGCACAAATATGGAGTAAAATGGAAGAACCATTGGCCTTGAAGCCATTAATGGGGAGATCTCTTTCTCTTAGAACACATAACTGAATGCTTAGATCCTCTTAGGTTCATTATTTCAAGATTTCAAAGAATAGAGGTTAGTTTCATTTGCTTAGTTTGTTTGTTTACTTCAAATTAATGTATGCAAAGAAGAAACCCTTACTCATTTCTTATCAGATGGTCCATTAATCAACTTGTTCAAATCCTTTGGGGTTTCTTTACATATTCTTACCCCAATTCCATGGCTTTTGCAACTTTCCATTGAACACACTTACTCTTCCTTCTAGTATTTTATTTCACAATCCTATCTAATCCATGCACATAGTCCATCTTGTGGCCATAATTTTCCCCTCTTGGGCTATATTTTTTACCTTTTTTCCTTTGTGGCATTACTTTTCCCCTCTTGGGGCATATTTTTTGCCTTTGTGGCCATAATTTTCTCCTCTTAGGGCATATTTGTTCCCTTTTACCTTCAAGGCCATACCATACTTTTCCCCCTTGGGGCATATTATTTCACCACTCATCTTTTTCTTTTCCTTCCGGGTCATATTTTTACTCCCCTTGGGGCACCATGATTTTCATCCTCGTCCCTTGTGGACACAAACATTTTTTCTCAATTCCTTGTGTACGAAGGATTTCATACTTTTTGCATATAGTTGTACATACTTTGATGCCTTGCTTATGACCATTGGTTATCGTGGCTTGCATCCATACTGCAGTGATATTCACCCACTCACTGGTCTGTACAACATTGTAGATTGTCTCCATGGAGACTGCAATTCTCCTCTACCGATGTGATATTGGAGTCACCACCATAGTTTTTATTTTTATTGTGATCCTTTTTCCCTGGGGCATCTCTCCTTGGTTATGATTTTACCCATTTTTCTTCACCCACCCATGCTTTATCATCTACCTTTTCAAACACGTCATCAATTTCCCGTGATGTCATCGATCCCCCATTTAAGGGGGATCTTATCATCAATCTTCCTTTATCCTTATCACACCTTTTTGTTATATTTAGCATGGCTTGCTAGCACAAACAACTCAACAAAAGGGGCAAAATGTAGACACCTAAAGTCAGTATCTCTAACCGTATTGCCCACGTGCGCATATTTAATTCATCCCTCCTTTTATTTAATTTAAATTCCCATTTAATTATCCTATCACCTCTAATTCCCATTAATTAATATAATTAATAAAATATTATTAATTAATTAATTAACATCCATATTAATATCTTGTATTCCCTAACCAACCTTATATTTAGGATGTTTTTATCCTAGTACATACTTCCCCTTGCTTTTCTATATTTTTTATCTTACCTATCTTTATCCCTTAACATCCCTAAAAATCCATTGTCCATCTATATACTTTAAATCACTCTTCCAACTCTTAAGAAAGCTAAAATCCCAATCAAAGCAAAAAAATAGCCTCATTGGGGAAACTTTCCCCATAGTCGGCGGTGACCCAACCCTTTCGTTGTCAACCCTATTAAACTAAATTCTTTCTTTCTAATCTTCAATCAGATGTATGTGTATCGTCTAGCTTTGTTGTGACCTGTGAACTCTTCCTCATGCTTGAGTATTCTAGATACATTTACATACCTTCTAGATCTCCATTCAACAGATTTGCATCGCTCACAATCATCCTTCATGAGATTTATCATCATCGTTGTGTTGTTTTTCTTTATATCTATCATATTATCATATTTTTCTTACATCTAATGTCTTACATATTCATATCAACTTTTCCAACACTCATAGATCACTCAACATCCTTCTACTCTAGATCTATTGCTTGCATATTTCCCTTTCCATCCATTTAGAATCATCCTTATCCAAACTCTTCTACAGTCTCCATTGACCCTACTGGATTTTCATCAACCTTCCCTACTATCACTAAGTTATCTTTCTCCAGTGCTTACCTTCACTTTGGCATCCTTCTTATTCTACAAAACTTACTATTTTGTTCCTTTGTTCAGCAAACTCATCTTATCTGTACCCCCATCACCATTCACTTGGGCCCATTTTACCAATTGAACCTTCCTTATTGTCATTTCCTGCTACCTTTTAGAGTTTTTAACCTCTGGTTCTCTTCTACAGTTGATTTACAACATCCACATGCTCCTGTTTTACATTCAGGACCTTGTAGGTCTACATATTTAGCTCATATTCTAGATCTTCACTCCCATTTCACCATCGACCTACCTCTGCACAGTTTGGGTCTCCATCAACCTAGACTAGTTAACATTTTATTTGTAATTATTTCAATCAATCATTTTTTAAATCAATCTAAATCATCTTTCAGATTCAGTAGTGTCTCTATTTCTGCATGTTATTTGGTTACTTATCACCTATCTTACTTTTTCTAAACAAACGGGGGTTGACATCCACCAATGAAGTTAACACTTATTAGAGTCACTTCGTCGGGCAGCCCTCGCATATCCTATCTAATTCATTTTTTGTTTAGTGGTTCTTATCTTCAGGTTACCGGTTTGTAACAGCAAGGATCCATCACCTACTTTGGGCTCGTTCATTCATCACATCATGTTAGATGTACCTTAAACCCTCCATGTTCTGAGTTTTTAGTTGCTTTCATTAATAGTTCATTCATTTGATTAAGAACGTTAGAAACTTGTACAACAGTTCCACATACTCTAAAGCATAAAAAGAACCTTGTTATCACTACAAGATCTTTATTATAAAAGAAAGAGTTATGGAAATAAAAAAATTGAATGGAAACTTACCAAACCATCAGGTAGTAATTTGAATTAGTACCTTAATATTTGCTAACACGTTGATAAATCCCTGGGTAATGGCACCAAAAAGTGATGAGTGTCTTTGGTACTCGTACTTTAGTTATCTCAAGATTGTGAGTCCAGGGCAGTGTCCATGGCTATTTACAATAAAAGAAATAGGTGAAACCGTGCTCAGTAATTATTCACTAATGAACTTAACCAAATACTATGTTAATTTCCATGAATAAATGAAATAGATTGATAAAAAAGGATTAATGAACTTAGAATTGAAAATAATGAAAACAATAAAAGTCTGGTAAATCAAATAAATGCCAAATAACATAAGTGAAATGCACAAGAAATGATTCCTTCATGTTGGGAGGAGTGGCCCTTGCTCCTTCCCATTTATCTACTTTAAATTTGTAAATCACACAAGTCAAATTTTCCCCTAAATCAACACTTTATTGAATAAAAGAATATCTTTTACAGTAATCCATGAACTAACTTTTTTATCTTACTATAGATGCTCTTTTATACTAGAATATTCCTAGTCACTCTAAAAGAGGACTAATTATTTGCAATTAATTACAACTACTTAACTAGAAGATATGTATAACAACAACTAATTGTTTGAGGAGTTAAAATTTTGGAAGGATTAGTGCATGCTACATTTGGATCAAATTCATCTTGTGAACTAGAGATGAAATCCATAATTGACTCTTAGTTGAGATAGTTTATCAATGATAGAAGATATTATAGATCCTAAATTGATTCCTTATAATCATGATGATTATAAGTCTATGAGTTGTGTTTTTTATCTGCTCCATGTATTCAATCAACTGGTCATAAGTTGAGATTGCATGGTCCTTATAATTTTTATGTTGGTTGAGATAGTAGTTCACGTTTCACATTCCTCTCATCATGTTGACTGGTGTGCCATCTATATCAACTCATCATTTTTCCATCTAATCCATTTGCCTCTTTTACATGAGCTCTTCATTCTCAAGGAGTCTATATTAGTGCTTCAATCGGGTCCTACACTCCACAACAAGTCATGTGTTAATACACGAGCGAGTCCTACATTAGTGCATAAGTGATTCTTGTTATGATATATAGTTGAGTCCTATGATGGCTTAAGATATGTTTCTAAACACATTGTTAATACTCATAAAGATTTATTTAAGCCATATTTGAAGAAGCACAAACAAGATGAAAATAACAAGGATATGCACAACATTTCCTTCAAAAATATAGTAAAGTATTAATTACAAAATGATGATATCATACATAGTGTAAAATGATGACATGACAAAACAGGGGTTTATATAGGATAAATGAGGGCTCATTAGTTGGCCATATACATCATGCTTGAGGATGGTTGTAATGGTGGCCTACCTATTCTATTCCAAGTATCAAGGGTAAGGACATTAATATATGCGCATGTAATAATCAAAATTTTACTTACCAAATAGTCATTTATAAGCGCATCCAGGGTAATATCCTTGTCATATTCATAGTTATGAGGTGGTAAATTAACATGTAAGTTATGTTTATCCCTCTTTGTTCCTGTGCATGAAACTTTCTCCCACAACCATTCTCCTAATAGGGGGATGATATTTTCTTGTCTAAGCATCTTGCATACTTCTTTGAGGTCATCAAAAAATTTATCAGGTACTTCAGGTTGTTCAGTGCACTCTTTGTCCCATGCTTGTTCCTTCAGTAAAAGTATCTCTCTGTAAAATTATATAATTAATCCCATGGTATCTTGGAATACTTATTTTTATTACCTCGTGTCCAGGTATTTAGTTGGCAGCACATTCTCATCCTATCTGATGAGTGGTTTTGATTATCCTTGTTCATGTGCGTGTGAAGCTTTTGCACATGTAGTAACCAATAATGGTTGTTTCCCTGCCATAACTAAATTCTTAGGTTATCATTTTCCCTTCCTAGAGTTATCAACCTTATCATTGTTATGCCTCTATCTTTCTTTTTTGCACATATATGCTTATAAGTTTGGGAAATATTCTACTATGTGATCCTTTCCACAATACATGCAAGACTAGTTTTTCAAACACTCACATTGATAATGGTCTAGTGACTCAGATGTATAGCACGTTCCTCAGCTGAACCTACCTCCATGACCTCCATAGCCTCTGCCACTATATCCTCCATTTTCATTGTTACCTATGTCGTTATCATGTCTGATTCAATTATTTTTATGTTCACGTCCATTTTAACTAATTTTTGTACCAGTCTTGAGTAACCTAGTCTCACAAGCTTCATAAATGTGATCAATCAACTGAAAATTAGTTATATCCTTGGTGTCTGCATCAAAAATCTTGCAATTGAGAGAAAGATTCTTCCAGGTTGTACGTTGAAGGATTGGGCAGTCCCAAACATCATGATTTTTTATGTAAAATCTCACAAGCTAAGAGAAGCACATGCACATTCCTGCGTGGAAAATTATCATTAATGTACCCCTCTACGTTGCAATATATACACCACATTCCATTGTGTGTTTCATGCATGGAATTAGTAGAAATCTTCTCTAACTATGTTTCCATATCTATGATATGTGCTTCGAGGAATGGAGTCACTCCAGTATCCACACTCCCAGCTGGCTCTGTGTGCAGTGCTACCTCTAGAGCCTCATGCGGGTCTATGAACATTTTATGTGATAACATTCTTTGTAATGGTTTCAGTAATCCACCAACGAACCATTGCACATGTTGAATTTTGTGTATGTCATACAATATTTTACACAAAAAAGTCTTAAATCATGCATTGTATTCCCAGACACCCTCAGATATGCCATGTTTAATTTCCTTGAGTGTGTTATGCTCTACTCCTCAAACTTGGGTATGTGAAATTTGGCTAGAAAGGTGCCACACAATGCATCATATTCAACTACCATCTGATGTGGGTCATACTTCTTGTACTAACTATTTATGTGGCCTTGAAGCATGGTCATGAATTGATTCACCTTCTTATCTAAGGCTATTATTCCCTTGGACCTCCATAAGATTTTGCACTTATGCATGTTCTTTGTTGCATCTTCCACTCCTATGAACTCTGGAAAATGAAGTGACACTTCAAATAAAATATGAAGAGGTTATGGTGGTGTACTTACTTGTCCTGGATTTTTTCTGCTTGGGGAGGACCAAATCCTAACCTTGAACCTCCACTAGGGTTTCCTCCACTCAGGGGAGGACCATAGCCTCACGATCCTACTATCAACAGACCTAATGGTGGTCTTGAGTAAGAGCTAATATGCACAGCCATGGTAGAACTCTGTTTGTTCTGGTATCCCACAAATGGGACTATTTCCACTTAGTAGTGTGACAACACTTTATCCTTACATTTTTCCTACCAGATTACTTCCAAAAAAAATTTGTCTTACTAAGGGACCCTGTTGTGCTGCCATATGCACCACCTTTATTTGTTGTGTCTCCCGAGATTATACCAACACATATCTTCATATATCTCTGATCCAACATGGTGATCCCTAATTAAATTTGTGTTCTCCATCACTATGATGATTCTCTATATGACCTTTCAATTCATGAGTGCCAAACACAAGGGCTAAGAGTTTGGGGTGGGTTAGATATGTACCAACTATTCTTCTCTCTTCACCAAACTCATTTTCATCAGATGTTGAGGGGTTCCTTTTGATGCACTTCCCCAATATCAGAGAGACATGGCCTTGCAGTCCATCACCTCTTGTAGGGTTCTCATCACATCCTCTGAGCCCCATTCCTCTCTATTTTAGCACTTTTTCAACCACCCTCTCTTGTGCATCATTATACGTATGCATTATTTATTCTCTTTTTTCTTCCATCTGAGTCAATGTCATCATTTCTAACCTCTTTTCCTATCCTTATATGTGGTAGGTGTTTAGCTAGCCATCGAAAAGTTTTCAAGTCCCATTTAAACCATCAAGATATTTATAGCTAATAGTAGTGTATGTAAATATGATCATCTAGTCTCGCAAGGGAACTAGAACTCTACTTCCTCTAGGAATAAAAGGATTGAGATCGCATACTCCAAAGTTTAATTCAACAAGACACCTACCCACCAATGATCTACTATGTGCGTCCATAGTTCATCTAATTCAGCCAATGTCTGGTACTTATTCCGACTCCAGATCTGATTTCTCATCATCCAACTTCCTCTATTATATGTATATACTGCGAACCACTCATACAACTCTGATGGAAAGAAACTAATTATATTATTTTGTTATGACTCTTTTGTTAAGTATTTTGTCCCCAGACTCTAGATGCCCTCGGTTGATCAAAAGCTAGTAACGACTAAGTATGAAATGCTCACGGTGGTCTCCACGTGTCTCATAGGCGCATCCCCAAGTTCGAACATTCAATCGGGTTCTCAAACTCGTGCAGACACTCCATGTGTCTATCCAACGCATGTTTGATATAGCCCAAAAGGAAGGAGGACCCTAAGCGAGCGTGAGTCCTCCACGTGGCCCAAATGAGGAGTCTAATCAGATAGGGACTCAGTGGCAATACCAAGAAGAGAGTAGGTGCACGAATTTCTATAAAGGGATGAAATATTTATTCCAAAACCATGAAGGTCAAATATCCAAATTAATAGGGAAGACAGTGGTGGCGTTGCATTTAAAATACTAGGGGCAGGAGCCAAAAGGATAAGTGCAAGGCCTTATCAAAATTGAAGGCAAAGGGTGGTAGCTGAAAGTGACAGAGGAAAAAATGTTTCCTATAAAAGGAGGCAAGATACAGGAGAAAAGGCGGGGGAGAAAAAAGGGAATTTTGAGCCAAAGAAAAGGGAGGAGGAAATCTGAGGAGTTCTGTATGTTTTATCTAGCCTTAGCAAGCCTCTGTCATAGAAGAGAAGTGTAATTTGTGCTTTCATGAGCCTTATGTACCCTTTCTCTATATGAATAAAGAGTTCTTATTCTATGAAAATTGGATTTTTGTATGTTTTGAACTTTCGTTTCTTTTATGAAAGTAGTTCTAAATGAGTCAGGAAATTCATCGTGCTTTAGTGCCCTTAGAATTTCCTTGTTTATTTATTATTAGTTGTTTCAGTTCCTCATATTTGCATGTTATCAGAGTAGTAGATCATGTTATTTAGCCCTTCAACTATTCTTGATAAAGATCTCAGATATTCTGACATTTCTCTTTTAAAATTTGGCACATCACCTATTTATTTCAGTCATTTACATGCTTTTTCTAAACCTACTCCTAAAAACTAGAGAAGATCCAGCTTCTTTAAAAATTGGAGGTCACCTTAGGGCGCACGTCTCACCAACCTAAGGTTTCCTACAACTCTGACGGTTCATCTGTAAAGATCATCGTCAACATTTTTCCTGGCATGCCTGGTGGGACATTAATCTTTCCTATAGGTTAAAGCATCACCCAAGATTTATCAACGAATGCGAACGAAGATCAAAAGTGAGGGAAGAAGGTCTCATCAACTATTTGTCAGCTATCCCCTCTGTGCAACAAGAAGAGGAAGACAGGTTCAAAGGTCTCCATCCCCCCATGACCAAACTCTCTCAACCCCTCCACTAGGTAGGCCCTTCACTCAGTCAACAAGGACCCTTAGACCTATCACTATGGTGCACCTTCAGCCTCCATTGTCCGAGACCATTTGTTTCATGGGATCAGGGAAGCCCACTCATTTTTCCCATGCCCCTGGTGGTATGGAATCCTATTCCAGCTAATGCATTGAAAGCGTTGCCCAAGTTCAGTGGTGAAGACTTCAAAACCCCCAAGGAACATCTTCAAGACGTAGCAGAGATATGTGTGGTACATTATATAAGGGAGCAAGATGTTGCCTTACGATTACTGGCTACCTCTTTCAAGGGGAGGGCCTTGGAATGGTACCGAGCCTTGACCCCTAACACTATCGGTACTTGGGACCAGTTGGGAACACCATTTGTAGCAAGTTTCAGCGAGAAAGGAGACTGATCATCACTCCTACAGCAATTAATTGGTATCAAAAAGAGTCGGCAAGAGTTGATGACAGATTTCAACACCTGGTTCCACAAAACTTGGCAAAGGATTCCAGTCTTGGCTAGACCACCTGTAGGTATGGCTATTATTTTCTACTTAAAAGCCTTAAATTCAGATATTTTGGTAATGATTCAGTCATTAGGAGGGGATTCTTTTCTGCAAGCCTATAGCCTTGCGGTCCAAGCTGAGAACAATCTAATAGACATAGGGAAGCTCCTCCCAGAACTCTTTTTCCCATAAATCCTAGGATAGCCCCCCTTCCACAAGTACAAGCCCAGAGTTCAACCTCAAGCCCTGCTTCTCTATACAATTACCCCTCAGCAGTTGTGGCCCCCACTCCTACCGCTACCACCTCATCTTCGTTCCCTAAGATGGATGAGATGAGAAACATCTAAGAAGTCTCTCAAATGAGATAGTAAACCTTAAGAGAAATCAGGCCGCTTATCCAAAGCAAAATTATCAGAATGTCCAAAGTAGCCAACCCACTTACCCGTCTACATACCAGAATGTTCAGAGGCCACCAACCGCTCAGCCATCGAATCAAATAGTCCTTGTACCCACACCACTTCAAACCACTCCCCCAAATAGTAGTAGAGAGCTCATCCCCGGACAAAATCATCTGGCTGAGGAACCCAACGCCTGGTGCTTCCCTTGCAATAATCCTCATATGCCAAAAGACTATCCCCAAGGGAATTTATAGCTAAGGATAGCCTGAGCAATGAGAAAGGGAGGGTTATGATGCATGCGCAGTTGGACCTCATCAATCTGAGGGAAGCCCAAAGTGTTGCTTTCACCGCCCAAATGCAAGGAATGTCTTTAGAACAAGAGGTCGAGATTACACCAGAGCATGCCCTTTTCTCCTGGGTAGAGGGGGAGGAGTTCATTTTTATAAATGAGGCATCTATCCCAAAACCTGTACAGTTTAACTACAATACTTGCTTCAAGAAAAGGATCATTGAAGCAGACACACCAGCTTCTAGTTCAGTCATGACAAGGTGTACAAAGAGCCTCCAACTATTATAAGTGTGTCATTGCCAAAGACAAAAGAAGTTCCTCAACCAACTATACAGGAGAAATAGGTCCATCACCTTGAGAAGGAGAGGACGAAGCATCAACCACCTCTTAAACCATCACTGGCTGGACCCATCAACGTAGTCCAACAGCTGAAAAAGGCACCAGCCAGCGCATCCTTGTGGGATCTCTTAAGCATTCCTGAGTAGAAGGAGCTACTCCAAGGGGCATTAAGATTGGAGGAGGATGCGACTGTGGTAGGTCCCATGAAAGGACAAGTCAAAGACACACAGGTGCCTTCAGAATCCATATTGCTAAATCAAAAGGAAGAAGTGAGTAAACCAAGGCCCAACCCATTCTTTTTTACTCTTATTATAGGAAAGAAGTTACTACATAATTCCATGATAGATTCTGGCGCAAGCACTACTGTCATGCCTCAGGCAATAGCAGACACTTTAGGAGTCCAGTATGATCCCTTGAAGAAAGGGGTTATGTAACTGGATGGGAAGTCTGTGCCAACCATAGGAATTATCAAGGGACTCCCATTGCAACTCTATTCCTATCCAAATATAACTGTTCGCCAAGATATCATGGTGGTTAATGTCCCACCGATCTTTGGGCTCTGCCTCTCCCGAGACTTCACAACTAAAATCAGTGGGTACATGTCTTTGGATTGGTCCCACTTAATCCTACGCACCAAGTATGGGTCCAAGATGAAGGTCTTGTCTGAACCACTCTCCAAGGAACATATAACAGACCAAGTACCTTCTGGTTTTGAGGCCTCCCATGCTATGATCACAAGAGAAGAAGAGCTATATATAGAGGGAGGAGAACCCCAGGAGGGTGACCATCTATCTAATCTTCCCCCTGGAGATCCATTTGGAAACTTTGATTCAACCGGCCTGGGCACTTACGTCATTTCTGATGAAAACCCCACAATCCCAAAGGTAAAAAGTGAGGGTGATGCACCAGGGACAGACTCTCCTGGTGACCCTCCAATATGGAGCTTATATTTTGACGGGGCTAGAAGTAAGAAGCTAAGAGCCAGAGTTTTCCTCACCTCTCCAACCGGTAGGAAGATTCTCCAGTCGTACATGTTTCCAGTTCTCTTGTACTAGTAACGAAGTGGAATACGAGGCCTTGGTGCATGGTTTATGCACCACCTAAAAGGAAGGTATCAGGAAGCTAAGGGTATTATGTGATTCAGAATTAGTGGTCACGCAAGTAAGGAATACCGCCACCACCAAGAACCCAAGGATGAGATCCTACCGGCACCGGGTCTGGGATCTAATAGATGATTTTGAAGCTTTCAACATTAAGGTAGTTCCCCGTGAGCAGAATGTAGAGGCAAATCGAATGGCTACCATTGGGTCTCAGTTTGACCCAGCCCAGGACCTTCTAGAAAATAAAGACTCCATAAAGGTAATCATTCACCCCTCGATCCCTGACAACCTCCATCATTGGCAGGTGTTTGATAATGACTGACAGGTCATACATTTCCTCCAGCAGTCTGATCAGTTTGCGAATCAACTCCAGTCCAAGGTTGAAGAAGCATATGGAGACCAGGTAATATAGTTAAAGATGAACAAGCTCCCAAGAGGACTAATTACGCTTGAAAACCTTTTTGACTCAGATGATGCTAGCCCAGATCAAAGAAGGTTCAAAGCAGTAAAAGAGGATTATGTAGAGCTGGAAATAGCTAAGGACAAGTGACTAAAAGTCGGAAAGTCAGTAACCCAAAAGGATAGAGACCGACTCATGGATTTGTGTCACAAGTATGACAAGGTGATGGCCTGGACATATGATGATCTTCACGGCTATGATAAAGATATTATCCAACACACCATTGATCTGGAGGAAGGGGCTAAGCCTGTGTGATAGAAATAGAGACCTGTGAATCCTAAAGTGGAGGCCCTCATGGCCGAAGAGTTGAGAAATTTGTTGGAAGCTTGCATCATTTTTCCAATCAAGCACACAACGTGGGTCTCCAACCTAGTTCCAGTAAGAAATAAAAATGGTGAAATCTGACTCTGCGTAGATTTCAGGATCTGAATAGAGCCTCCCTAAAAGACCATTATCCCCTGCCCTCTATGGAACAGATTTTATAGACGGTTGTGGGATCTGAGATGTTTTCCCTATTGGACGGCTTCTCGGGTTATAACCAAATATGGCTTGCAGAAGGGGATCAACATAAAACTACTTTCACGACTAAATGGGGAACTTTCGCCTATGCAAAGATGCCTTTTGGGCTCACAAACGCAGGGGCTACTTTTCAAAGAGCCATGGACACTGCATTTGGGGCGTTGATAAACAAGGTAATCCTCATATACCTTGATGATCTCACTGTGTTTACCAGAATGGTAGAGGAGCATTTTGATGCTTTAGAAGCCGTGTTTAAAAAATGTCAAGAATTTGGGATCTCTCTGAATCCCAAGAAATGTATTTTCGGCATTCCCCAAGGAAAACTCTTGGGGCATGTGGTGTCAAAGGAAGGAGTTTCCATTGATCCTGAGAGAGTCAGGGCCATCTTGGAGCTGCCTCTACCGGTCAACAAGAAGGTTGTTCAATCCTTCTTAGGAAAGATCAACTTCATTGGTAGGTTTATATCAGATTTTGTGGGGACCGTCTGCCCCATTACTCTCATGCTAAAGAAAGATCTAGTTTTCAAATGGACTGAGGAAGGTCGGCAGTCTTTTGAATTGATCAAAGAGGCTATTGCATCGGCCCCCGTACTCCACAACCTCGACTTTTCAAAATATTTCATCATGTATGTATACGGGGGGAAAAATAGCATAGCATCTGTGTTAACCCAAAGGGAGAGTGACAGGGGGAGGAACAACCCCATTGCCTTCTTTTCAAAAATGCTTCACGACTATGAAACAAGGTACAATTTTTTGGAAAGGTAGGCCTATGCCATAGTCAAAGGTTTGAAGAAATTCAGACACTTGGTCACACACAAAAAAAATTCTGGTCATGGTGGCTCACCCCAACGTCAAAGAGTATATAATGGAGGGTGAGATAACTGAAAAAAGGGAAAATTGGATAACCAAAATCCTAGAATATGACATAGAGATAAATCCCACGAAGCTTGTAAGAGGCAAGGGACTGTGTCAATATTTGACACAGGAACCGGTCCCCGAAACAATTGACGAGTCAGAAAAGATAATGTACCTACAGGAGGATAGGCCCGAGGGGTGGGTCTCTGGACAAAATTCATTTTATTCAAACTGGAGAGTATCCTAGCCATCTCCCCTTGAAAAAGAGAAGGTATTACAGGCAACAAGGGACTCATTTCGCTATAATTAATGGTTTCCTTTTTAAGAGGAATTTTAATGGGTTGATGTTGAGATGCCTTGAAGATGAAGAGGCCAAAAGATTCTTAAGAGAGTTGCATCATGGAGACTCGGGTGGTCATTTTTTGGCCCAAACCACTGCTATAAAGATTTTACAGGTAGGATACTTCTGGCCTAGCTTGTTCACCGATAGTCAGGTGGAAACAAACAAATGTAAGGTTTGTCAAGTTTACGTAGGTTTCTGAAGAAACACAGTGTTGCCCCTCAACCCCATTTTAATTGAGGAACCTTTCACACAATGGGGTCTTGATTTCATCGGAATGGTTAATCTGAATTCAAGTGTCAGACACCGGTGGATTCTCATGGCAACTAGATTATTTCACCCGGTGGATGAAGGCAATCCCACTTAAGGAGTCTACTGAAGATGTGATCCTAGGACTCTTGCAGGATATCACTACTCGTTTTGGTTCCCCCTACACCATTATATCTGAACAATGCTAAAGCTTTCCTAGGAGCTAAGGTGTCTGATTTTGCGGTCAAACACAGGATATATTTAAAGACATCCTCTAACTATTACCCACAAGGGAACGACCTGGCAGAGTCTACAAATAAGAATCTGATAAGACTCATTAAAAGGATGGGACATGAGCATAAAAGGTTGTGGCATGAGCATGTTAAACAAGCCTTATGGGCTGATTGGATCACTCCAAAGCAGATCCTAAAAGCTTCACCATATGAAATGGTCTATGGGAAAAGTGTTGTGATGCCAATCTCTTTGGAGATTCCCACATTACAACTGCTGAAAGGATTTGAGATAGAGGAGAATGGGGCAATGTCAGTAAGGCTCACCGAGTTGGTAGAACTCCAGGAAAAGTGTGAACTCACCCATGAGGCCATGATTAATCACCAACAAATAGTTAAGACATGGTTTGATCAAAAGACATTGGAGCCTGAACTTCCAAATCGAAACCTGTCATTTTAAAGTGGGATGCTAGAGTAGCTAAACCCAAGAACCATGGAAATTTTGACCCCTTATGGACTGGGCCATTCATAATCAGTGCATGTAAGCAACATAACTCATTTGAGCTTGAAACCATGGCAGGAGATCCTTTGGCGATTCCAGTAAATGGGATCCATCTGAAGCCCTATGTTTAAGTATCTTCTAAAATTGTATCATATGTATATATTGTTGCATGTTTTGTAGTTTTAGTTTTGTTTTGAGCCTCCGCTTTCATTGGATGTTTTTGCCACATGCTTCACTACCCTGTCCACGTCACTTTTGATATATCGAAAAAAGTGCCCTACCATCTTCTCACATTAAATTCGTCATCAAAGGTAAGGACCTCTTTCCTAAATAAAAGATATCCACAATCAATGCGAGATCTATCAAAGGGCCAAGTTTGGTGCCTCGAGGTCTCTCGCTTAAAGGAAGCATTATGAGAAGTGACTCTGGGTACATATGAGTTTTTACTCCTAGGGTAGCAATGAGCTATTAAAGGCCTCTCGAGCTTTATTCGGTAGGATCATTCTGAAGCATTTAGATTTTTATTGGTGAATATCAAAGTTTCCAAAAGCTCCGGAGTCATTCGAAGAAATTCAGATCACCATGGCTGGCACCACCTCCTGACTCTGCTCAAGTAACAAATTCCTATGTAGGACAACCCATTCCTCCCCGATAGCACCATCCAAAGTTAAAATACCCAGACCCATTATCTCGGTATAGCGACCCTTCACTGGTCATCGACCCTGCCGATGAGATATATTGAGCCTCAGTCTCAACAAAAGGCCTAAAGCTTTGAGAGAAGTGGCATGTGTCAGGTTCAACCTTCTGGGAGACTCAGAGTCATTTGGTGTTAGGACCTGGAGCACTACTCTTTCCCAATACATGGTTCCTCTCACACACCCATGCCTAGAGCTCATACAAATGTGTGCAGAAAGTTTCAACTCAAGAAACCATACCATCAAGGGCCAAAATTTAGCTGTTACAATCACACCACAGGCCATCAGGGACATGTTAGCCTGAACTATGATCAGTCAGCCAATTTCTATGATATAGCCAAGCTCTGAAACGTATGGGTCTAGTGTCAAATGAAGGTCGTGACCCTTACCAAGGAACTGAGACAGTTAGACTCCAGCGCATTGGGGGGTTCCCAGTTTCCCCATCCCCTTAAAGTCCCTCAAGCCTGACGCTCAGGATGTCTGCTCTATGTTGGCTTTTATTTTCGGGCAGGACTCTGACAAAGACGTTGAGGACTGGCAAATGGCAGCTATATTCCAAATGAGGACCGTCAACACAAAGCAAAGATATAAATTTGACTTCGTGGAAGTCATAGTAGGGTCAATTTGTGAACAGCTCAAGCATTTCTCAATGACATCCACCTTCAGGTATTCATCTTTCCTTTTTCACCTCATTCTGTACCAAAATGCTCAGTATTTCGGTCAATTCATGCCCCTAACCCTGTGGGATATGGAGGTGAATTCCACAAATATTATCCTGGCATCTACGTGGACCCATATATTGTCTCATTCTTCATACATCTACGAGTTTTTCAATGCTTTTGTGGAGCCTCTTTTGCTAGAGCTCGATCCTGAAGGGATCAATAACAGAATGAATGACTCTACACGGTCTATCTTCTCAGACCCATTGCACCCCATTGACTACTTCTTTTCCAGAGGTCATTCTATGATTCGAGTCCATGGATTCAGAGGTGAATCCTTCATGCTCCCAAGGATCCTCACACCTTGGATAGCAGGTCTCAAAGTCACCCGTTAGCATCACGTCATGCTAGACCTGGAGGTTGGCTCGACCAGAAAGAAGAAAGCAATCTATGACCTCCCTTTTAGTAGGGGAGGGATTACTGTAATCAAGAGGCAGGAGGACCATTGTCTGTTTCAGAAGTTGGCCTTCCTATGGCTTCGCCTTGATCTAGGACTCATGGAGGTATGATCAGATGGGAAAATAGCTGAAACCCTGTCTACAAATAAAATCAAAGTCCCCTGCAAACATGAATCAAGACCTTTTTTTGATTCACGATGAAGCCCCAAGGCTGAAGCACCTGAGATCTTCATCGAACTCTAGGATATCCCCACTCTCAGACTGGGAGTCATTTCATCCAGTGAAAAATGCATTTGACCCTACTCTAACGATTGGGAAAGGGCTGAAAGCAGCCTTAAAAAGAAAGGACTGGAATTCCAGGAAGATTGAGGGCTTTTGGAAATACAGGTAGGAAATCGGCCAAACCACACAAAACTTCGAGGAAGTTCTCACTGACGAGCCCTAGGAGGATAAGTGGGACACTAGAGCATGACTCCAATGCAGACAGTGAGGATGTACTTGTCCTCACTTCTGAGCAACCTCTCAGGTCAACCACGGGGTCCTCCGAGCTACAGCAATGGATACCTGAGGTACCTTCATCGGCCAGCTCCTTTCCAGAGACTCCTCAAATTTCTCCATCCCCTAAGTTCTTAGAAGCTACAATAGAGGGAGAGTCTCTCTCCAGCCCAGCCCGTAAGAAGCTAAAATCAATCGCGATTCCTAGAAACCCACCGCTTAAGGCTCCACTCTCTATAATGCTTCCACCTCCACCTTCCCATTCAGAAGGAATCTTTCAGTCTATCACTACATCCCAGCCCCTTCCTCTACCTAGCACTCCTCCACTTCTATGGTACCCTACTGCCATCCTGAGCTTCTCACCTCGCATCATCACGCCCCCTTCTTCAGCTCTGGTATCTACAGTATCCCAATCACCAATGACTATTCCATATGGCTTGCCACCTGGTTTCCCATTTGTGGGAGGGATGGTCTCTTCTCCTTCTGAGTTTTGGAGTCAAGTAGAGGCCACCAAAGGTAGCCCGAGATCAAAGGAGCTCAAAGCAGAGAAAGAAGGAGATGGTGGCTCAATCAACTAAGTCAGGTTCTATCCCTATAGGATCATCAACAGGGCTCCTTAACCATCGCTCACCTTGTCCCTCAGGTATCTAAGCCCGCAGAACAAATGTGCCATGATGACTATTCCATTAGCACTATCGTAGTGGACCTTGTTGAATTCCAGCCTTAGGACAAAGTTAAGTTGATGAATGAAATGGTGGCGGTAGTCACTACCGACTATTTGAAGCTCAGCAATCAGCTAAAAAAGTGCATGGGCTAGCCTCCAAAAGGTAGAAGCTATAGCAAGGGCCGCATGGCTGAGCTTAAGGCCAAGGATAGAGAGGTAGACCAGCTCAAGAGGGAGTTAAGGGACACATCAAACAAGCAAGCCCTCACGTTACTTCTCAAGTAGAGGCAAAAAATCTCTAGCAGCTAAGCTCACCACCACCGAGGCCCTGGTTAATTCACTTTCATAGGAAAAGGATGGCCTTTAGGCCAGGTTAAAATCTTCTGATAAAATGGTCAAGGACTTGACCAACCAATTGGGTCAAGAATCTCAAAAAGCTAGAATTGTATCATTAGTACAAGGTCTATATGCCTCCTGATGTGACAGGATTGCCACCACTACAGAAAATATAGCCCCAACGCTCAGATTTATATCCAATGCACAGGAATTGTGCTATAGGGTAGAAAGTGCAGTCTCTACCATCAACAACGCCTTATCCATGCCAAGGTCCAGGAGTCTAAAAATCCTAATTCAAAAACTCTATGATGCCTCAGATATCACTCTTCAGAACGTAGGAATCACTGATAGGTGGTTGACAGTGGCAAAGATCAATGAGATTCTAAGTTGTGACAAAGCTTCTGTCAAATGTCAGAATCTCTTAGCACATCTTCGTCAGGGTATGAGGGAAAGGAAAATAGAATATCAATGAATTAGTACAGCTTGGTTTCCCCTCTCCCTTCCCAAATGAGTCTACAGTCTTATCCAAAGACCAAATTCACGGATTCTGATCGCTAAGTGCCAAGACAAAACAATCTTCTAGTCTTTGAAGGAAGACTCTAGTGTCGCTGAGGTCGAGACCATCATTAATCCTATCATATAACTAGAGTTATGTCTTGCATGTGGTCATGCATAGCCTTCAAGGTTCCTCCCATAGGGAGATAATCGAGTTGGACCGAGCTTTTCAATCCTTACACCAAAGAACCTACCCAACAGAAGAAGAATGGCTTGGGTATCAGGCTTCTTTGCGAATGCTATAAAAGACCTACGGTTAGCCACAATTTTTGAAATTCTGGGAAGGCATGAGATATCGAATTCTTCCATGGCAGGCACAAAGTCCCTTGGTGAGTCGCCAAACTGATTATATTATTTTGTTATGACTCGTTTGTTAAGTATTTTATCCCCAGACTCTAGATGCCCTCGTTGATCAAAAGCTAGTAATGACTAAGTATGAAATGCTCATGGCAGTCTCCACGTGTCTCATAGGTGCATCCCCAACCTCGAACATTCAAGTGGGTTCTCATACTCGTGTAGACACTCCATGTGTCTCTCCGACGCATATTTGATATAGCCCAAAAGGAAGGAGGACCCTAAGAGAGCGTGAATCCTCCATGTGGCCCAAATGAGGAGTCTAATCAGATAGGGACTCAGTGGCAATACCAAGAAGAGAGTAGGTGCACAAATTTCTATAAAGGGATGAAATATTTATTCCAAAACCATGAAGGTCAAATATCTAAATTAATACGGAAGATAGTGGTGGCGTTGCATTTAAAATACTAGGGGTAGGAGCCAAAAGGATAAGTGCAAGGCCTTATCAAAATTGAAGGCAAAGGGTGGTAGTTGAAAGTGATAGAGGAAAAAATGTTTCCTATAAAAGGAGGCAAGATACAGGAGAAAAGGGGGGAGAAAAAAGGGAATTTTGAGCCAAAGAAAAGAGAGGAGGAAATTGAGGAGTTCTATATGTTTTATCTAGCCTTAGCAAGCCTCTGTCATAGAAGAGAAGTGTAATTTGTGCTTTCATGAGCCTTATGTACCCTTTCTCTATATGAATAAAGAGTTCTTATTCTGTGAAAATTGGATTTTCATATGTTCTGAACTTTCATTTCTTTTATGAAAGATAGTTATAAATGAGTCAGGAAATTCATCGTGCTTTACGCCCTTAGAATTTCTTTGTTTCATTTATTATTAGTTATTTACAATTCCTCATATTTTTATGTTATCAGAGTAGTAGATCATGTTATTTACCCCTTCAACTATTCTTGATAAAGATCTTAGATATTCTGACATTTCTTTTTAAAATTTGGTGCATCGCCTATTTATTTCAGTCATTTACATGCTTTTTCTAAACCTACTCCTAAAACTAGAGAAGAGTCAACTTCTTTAAAAATTGGAGGTCACCTTAGGGCACACGTCTCACCAACCTAAGGTTTCCTACGACTCTGACGGTTCATATGAAAAGATCATCATCAACAGAAACTGAAGAAGGCCTCATAGAGAAAATCATACAAGTTACTTTCGACCCATTTGTGCATATTAAACTTATCACCAGTGTTGTATCTCTGTGTAAACTCATCTTCTCTGTCATTTATCCACCTTTCAATGTTCTCCAATGATAGCTAAATATCTATAATATTACCACATCTTAATATTCTAGATGAAAGGTCTCAACAAAAGAACCTAGCTTTCACGCTACAGTTTAGTAAATCAGCACAACATAGTTGGGCATGTTGGCACATCACTTAGACATGGGTCTAAGATCTCATCTGAAGCATGTGTAACTCCTCTGAGTTCCTTCTAGGATGGAAATCAATACATGTTTCCATAAAACATAACAAAATAACATACAACATATATTTCATATACAGATTATAATATATGCATAGATAACTTGATCATAATAGGAGCTTGTATTCATTCATCAACATATACAATCAATATGTATATCTGGATACAAAGGGCACCACAGTTATCCTTTTGTAATTTGGAAATCCATACTAGATTATCCATTACAAACACATGACTAGCCTCAATGCTAATATATGACTCAAAGACTTAGCATCACACACATATTCTCACACATACTTACATACAGGCCTGAACACACACTTATAGACACATACATACATTATTCTTTATATAGACATATTACATATATAGGGTGGGAAATTCAATATGTTGGTTACCTGGGAGAAACCCTTGACTACCAAACAATCCTTGTACTTATCAACTGATCCATTTGCTACAAATTTGGTCTGATATATCCATCATCATCAAACCATATTCCTTCCCTTAGAAATTGAATTCAAATCCCAAGTTTGATTATTGATTAAGGAATTATATTCCTCATGCATAGCACAATCCCACTCAGGTATGGCTGATGCCTCTCGAAAAAAAATTGGATCTTTCACTAAAGCATAGAATGCATGTGGCCTACTCCAATAGTCTTCTTGAGTATGTTTAGAATCCTTTAGATATCCTACCCAAGTGCATGCACTCTAAGAGTTTATACCTAGCCCAAAGAGGGCCCGAAGTGGGGGAGTAATGTGTTGAATCTTCATCCTTTGAAGTATGGCTAGAACTAGATGAGGATGACTCCTTATTACTCTGCTCCTTGTTAGAATTGCTATCAAAACTGGAAGAAGTAGAAGACCCTGCCTCAAGAACTTGTTGTGGATGATCTGAATCCTCATACTGCTCATCAAAATTGAATGAAGCCAAAGTAGATGGAGAAGCGCCAAGTAAAGAGTCAATGGGAATCTCTTGAAACTTAAAACTTCTCTCAATGAACAACTCATGAGTAGTAGGATGGATAAGTCTATATCCCATGACCCCCTATAAATACCCAACAAAGATACAAGGTTTGGATTGAGGCTCTATTGTCTTGTGTTTCTTTTTGGGGATGTGTGCCACTACTGGTGATCTGAAGACCTTGAAGTGCTTAACTTTTGGTTTCCTATTGTGCCAAGCTTCAAAGGGAGTTATACCTTTCAAAGATTTGTTAGGAACCTAGTTTTTTATATAACTAGCATAATTCATGGCTTCTACCCAAAATTGCAAAGTCAAATATTTAAAGTGGATCATACAGTTTGTCATCTCTTTCAAGGACCTATTTTTGCATTCTGCCACATCATTCTGCTAAGAGTGTAAGACATTATCCGTTGTAGATCAATACCCTCTATGGTGCAAATTTTTTTAAATATGTTACTAACATACTCCCCCCATTATTCTATTCGAAGAACTTTGATGTATTCCTAGATTGTTTCTTAGTGAGTGCCTTGAGTTCCCGAAAGTAATTTAAAACTTTAGACTTTTACCTAAGGAATTAGACCCATGTATATCTGGAAAATTCATTTATGATGGTGAAAGTATATTTGAACCTAGTGAAAGAAGGATGGGGAAAATCCCTTATGACATCCTTGTGAATCAACTCTAAATGTACTGAATCTCTCCAAGCTTTTCCTTTCTCAAATTTCTCTTTAGGGTGTTTACCAAGAGCACAACCCTCACAAAGTCCCTTTGAGAAATAAATGCTAGGCAATCATATAACCATGTCATGTTGATTGAGTTGCTCACGGTAGTGGTAGTTAAGATGGCCAAACCACTCATGTCATAATTTACTAACTCCATTTGAATTTTTGAGCATTACAATTAGGGAAACATTAGGTGCAAAGTGTGATAAGGTATATAACTTGGCATGGTGATATGCCCTTCGAACTGTTATTGTATTATTACTATACAACTCCTTGATCTCAACTAAATCTAGATCAAATAGGAATATCATGCCCTTCCCTATATGAGTCATCTAATACATTGATAGGAGATTATTTGAAAGTAAAGGTACACTAAGAACATTTGTGAATGTTCCACCTTCAACTTCAACAAACTCTCTCCCTAAAATTGTGGCAAGAGTATCATCACCCAAAGTGATGGAGGACATGATGTAGGGCTTTAAGGAAGAAAATCAACCTATGATGAACCCATGTGGTGTGAAGCACCAGAGTCGATAACCCAAGAAGGAGTAGATGAGGATGTAACTGTAACTAGTGCCTTGCCCTTATGTTTATCTTTGCGTTTTTCCTTTACCTTAGTAGATTCTTATGTTGATGAAGACTGTTTGATAGATTCGGAGACCATATATTTTTCTTCTCAAGGTGGTCAATCTTGTTCTTCATACATTTGTGCTCAGCATGCCTAAGTTTCTTGCAATATGCGCACTTAACCTTTTCCTTCTTAGGTTTCCCATTTAAACTAGAGGTTTCAGTGGTAGACTTGGAAGAGGTACTGGATTTATGTTCTTTCTTATTTTATAAATCCTTACTCATTTTCTTCTTCTCTTGGTTATTAGAGGATTTCCATTTCACACTCCCGACAATGAGGGCTTGAGGTTTAGATGAATTCAAGGTTCCCATTTAGATTAACTTGTCATATTCCTTAGTCAAATCAGCAATAAAGTCATCTAAATATGGCATAAAACATGTGGATCCAAGAGCCCTCTTGGTAGCATAAAAGGTAGAGACAAAGATAGAGTACTCAATACCTAGTTTGGAAAGCACTAAAAGAACTCGTTATTCATCCTTATTTTTTATTCCACATTCCTTCAACTACAATCATGAAGACTTGAGCTTAGTAAAGAAATCTTCCAAAGTGTTAAAGTTTCTAAGACTTAAGCCGATATGTTCTATTTCTATCTCATGACCCATTATAGTGTCAACTTTTCCAAACAATGTTTCTAAGGTTGTCCACACCTAGATTTTTTACATCCGTACATAGGTCTATGGCCATGTTGGATCAAGGAGATCTACACTGCAAACCTTAAATTTCCACAAATATGAATGTAGTGAAAAAATCTGCCATGTGACTAAAAATAATAACTCGAGCAGGATCTTCAATGCGTGTATGGGTTGTTGGAAACTTTTTACAGGTCTGAAACACCTCTTGATAAAAAAAAAATCCCTTCATAGGTCTCAACTCAACCTCTAGATCTAGATAAATCTTCCAAGGAGCCTACAACAATGATTTAGGGCCTGAAAAATACCTTATAAGCCTACAAAAAGCAATCTCTATAACTTTATATACATTATGTTGGCTTGTAATCCTCATAATCCTATAAATATGCTATATACCCACAAACTAGGCAAAACGAGCACCAAGAAACACCCAAATACTTGCAAATAATGACCTCAAATAAAAATAAACTTACATAATAAAACTGGACAAGCTCAATACTAGCTCAACTTTGATACCATATCAGAGAAGCGTCATGGATCTACTGGTTCAAAGAATGCACATGTGAATGATGCAAGACGTGAATTGTTCCAAGACAAAACAAGCAAGCATACAAGACTATAAATTACAAAAATACAAGAGAGATAATTGCAATAACACAGAAATAGCTCCAACCCAATACGATCAAATAAAATAATGTAAGAGATGTACATATAGGAGGTGAATGTGTAACCTCCTCCTAAAATCATGGCAATCTCCACCTAGAATAGTGGTAACCTCCATACCTGAAATAGTTAATAAAAAGACAAGTGGACAAGGGTAGTAAATACCACTAACTAAAACAGTGTGATCAAGTGTACACATAAGCGAGCATATCCCATAAGTGTAGGGAAACTCCAAGTGAAGTGGAATACCTCAAGTAGGATAATATAAATAAAGTGAGGAAAATAAATCCTACACTAACATCCATATGTTCTCATGCCATCAATATCAAATAAACCAATGCTTCTCTACACATCTGCTACATAATATACAATAGGAGCATTACTAACAAAACACAATGATCAAGGACAAGAGAAAGTAGTCTACTATATTAGTATAACACTTATTGATCATGAGCTAAAGTATTCACAAGTTGCAAAAGTGTGTTTAGAAGTATATTTTGCATTTCAAAAACTATACCACTATTTGCTCAATCATACAACCAAACTAATTTAAAAATTATATCCCTTCAAATATCTAATATCTAGACCCATTCTCACATGAATAATGTCAAGTTATGCCATTCTACTTAGTGAGTTTAATATCAAGTTTGTTATTCAAGAAGTAATCAAAGGACAAGGTCTTACAGATCAACTTTTTGTACGGCACCTCTACCAAGATTAGAACCTCTTCATTTTGAATTTTCAGATGAAGAACTTTTGTATGTGGATACAATACCTTATTGGACCCTATATTTTGATGGATCTTGTAATGTCCATAAAACAAGAGATGGTAATTTACTTATCACACTAGATGGTAATGTTATTCCAAAATATTTTTGTTTGATCTTTCCCTTCACAAACAAAATTACAGAATACGAAGCCCTTATAGTTGGATTGAAATTGGCTATATCATGGAATCTCAAAGAGTTGTAAGTGTTTGAAGATTCACTTTAAATCATCAAATAAGTCACAAATGAATATTAGGTAAAAGGTACAAATCTCCTTCCTTTCAAACTCATGGTGGATAGCCTTCGAGGTTACTTTCAGTTGATCACATTTGAACAAGTTTCTCACCTTCAAAATAAATCAGCAGATGCTATGGTGACTATTAGATCTCTTCTTGAGTTTAACTCCCATAAAACATATATTGAGTTTCTCATTGAACATATTTTGGCTCCGGCCTGTGATTTTCCTAAGTCAACCATGGTTTATGAAATAGTTGTTCTTGAAAATCCTTGGTATCATCACATTTATACTTTCATTCATGACCACACTTATCTTGAAAACATGAACTCCCAAAATAAATGAGCCTTTGCATGATGTACTTTTTTGCTATACCATAATTTCTTATACCCTTTATTGAATAGGTTATGATAGGACTCTATTAATATGTCTCAACCAAGATGAAGTACTCCAAACCCTAGAAGAGGTACATGTTGGTATTTACAGAGCACATATAAGTGGCATGGTTTTAACAAATAAAATCTTACGCATATGTTACTATTGTCCTACTATGGATTTTGATACATGTAAAATTGTCAAGAAGTGTGTGGTTGACCAAATGCATGGGAACCTCATTCACGCATTTTCTTAAGCTTTGCAACCAATCACTACACCTTGGCCTTTTTCCCAATGGGGGATCAATCTTATAGGAAAAATAAACCCCACCACATCTAATGAGCCTATTTCATTATCACCACCATGGAATATTTTACAAAAAGGGTAGAGGAAATTCCTCTTACATATGTCGAGTGGTAGTAATATTTCTAAATTCATATTCAACCACCTCATTTGTCATTTTGGCATTTCATCCTACATTATTACTTATAACGGTAAGTCATTCAAAAACAAAACCATTAAAGCATTAGCCAAACATTTCCACTTCTGCTTTCGTTGGTCCATCCCTTACTATCCCCAATGTAATGGCCAAGCTGAAGTGCATCCAAAAAAACTTTGAAATCCATCATGGAAATTCTTTTTGATAAGCATGATCACAATTGGCATATGTAATCATATCTTACCCTCTAGGCCTATCGCATATCCTTTCATACTCTAATAGGAGCCACTCCGTTTTCACTTGTATTTGGCTCTAAAGTTGTATTACCTATAGATTTCGAGCTCCCATCACTCCGTGTATACCTCCAACACTTCATCAAAGAAGATGACTATCGATAGGCTTGTATTACTGAGCTTGACCTCATAAATGAAAAGTGGCTCAATGCTTTAAATCACCTCAAAGTGTATTATAATCGAATTAGTCATAACTATAACAAGAAGATCAAGCCAAGACAATTTTATATTGATAACCTTGTTTTCAAATAAATTAAAAAGAATGCAACCAAATACCAGTACAAGAAATGAAAAGTTGAACCAAATTGGTTGGGTCTTTACCTTATCACTGTAAAACTCGGATCAGGTGCTTACAAGTTATCCACTCAAGATGGCAAAGAGCTTAAAGAGCCCATGAATTTGGTTCATTTGAAGAGATTCTATCCCTAAGTCACCTATGCATACCTCCTATGTTGGGGGCATTTTGGTAGATCCACTTATATAGTTCCTCCATCCTATCCATCTTACTGTTTCATCCCAAACTGGTTTATGTTGTTTGTTCCTTACATTTAGGACATACACCATCTTTCATCCTATCCATTTTTGCTCACCTTCATTCATTGATATTCTAAGCCTTTACATTCTTGTGTATGTTTGGGTGGGTTTTGGATCACCTAACTATATCTCATTGGTTATTACAACTAGATCAAAAAATTACAAAAAACATTCAAAAAATCAAAAACATTCAAAAATCAAAAACATTAAAAAACAACTAAGAGCTCAAAAAATCAAATAATAAAAATCCAAAAAACATTCAAAAAATCAAGAACTCTAAAAACATTCAAAACTACTTAAAACTCAAAAAAAATCAAATAATAAAAATCCAAAAACATTCAAATAACCAAAAAATTCCTAAACATTTACAAAACCAGCAAAAAATCCCAAACAAATCAACACAGCTCAACAAAAACAAAATTTTAAATCTTATCCTAGTGAACATTTCAATCATCCTACGCCTATCAAAACAAATAGTCTTACCCCTCACATGTATCCTTGTTGGGGGGCAAGTTAAATCAATCCTATCCCTCACATATATCCTCACTCAGGGAAATATCAACTCTCATTTTCTCCCTTATATGCATCCTTATTTTGGGGCAGTGGCCCATTCAATCTTCTATTAATCTTCAATGTGGATCCAACAAGAGTGTAACTTGACCCCACTCTTCAATCTAATACAATCCCTTTATATGTATCCTTGCTTGGGGGAATTTAAACCGAATAAATCATCACTGTGGAACTGTAAGAGCTGGACTATATTTGGAGTAAAATGCATGGAATAATGATATATCTTTCAATTCATTCCAGATCATTTTAAGATGCAATTACAAATATATAGGCACATAGTTTCCTATAAATTAGGAAACTATTCTACTAACAAATACTAATCATGTGAGTTGTTTGTAACAACCAAACAACTCAACACACATTTGTTATTAGTTGTTTTATATAACAACTAAATAACAAATTACTAACATAATAATAATTACCAAATGTAATTATTATCTACACAATGTAAATACTAATTCCTAACAAGAATACACTAGGAGCATAGTTAATTATCATTATTTATAGTTGTGTTATCCTGATATTGTTCTTTATTGACCAATTACAAGTATTTTGTTATCATCTTGGCTCGTTTATAGCCATGGTGCATACTTTTAGTGTGTATATTATGTTTTTTTTACTTTTTATCTTTTATTTTCCTTGACTAATTACAAGTATTATATTATCATCTTGGTTCATTTATAGCCATGGTCCATACATTTACTAGGTATATTTGTATTTTTTTTACTTTTAATCTTTTTTCGTTGTGTGTGTGTGTGTTTGTTTACACACATAATGGGTTAAACAACATGATTATTTCATACTCATTGGTACCAACTCTATTGTGCAACAACAAAATAAGGTTGCTCTAAAATACAATATTTGAATAGAATCTCAAGCTATGAGCAAAATCATTCCCATCAACTTTCTAATACTCTCAAATCATATGTGTTCTCCTTCTTCCGATCAAGCGGTTGTCCATCAATTTGTCGCATCACCCATCTGCTTGAGGGGGGTACTCCCATAGCATTATTCATACTCATTGGGGCATCCAAATGCTTTACTCAGGGAAATTCAAGTAGGTCAACCACACCTACCTATCATCCACTCATTTATCTACATGTGTATACTATCTTTAAATTGTTATTACTTAGTAATAACACTTTAAAGAGGGGAAAATGTGGACACCCTAAAAATACATACCTATGCCTGATCATCCATATCCTTTGCATAATGTACTAAATCAAGTTCTAGAACACATCCTAGATCAATTATCCTCCCAAGTCCCATAACAATTCACCCACATCTCACTGGAATTAAATTAATTAATTCTATCATGCATAAACCATACACTTACACTCCTTAGTTAATTTAATTAGATATTTAAATAAATTAAAAACTATTCATCCACTCAAATCCACTTCGCTAGTTCACTCCACTTAAGTTCTAAAATCCTACAAATGAGGAATCAAAATTGCACGTACAATTGAAGAATTCAATAGCCAACTATTCAAATTTATTGCCCCTTAAATTCTTATTCAAACCATCCAACTGTAAAGACCAAATCAACTTGTTAAATCAATAAAATGCATTCACTAACCTACAACTTATTCAAAGATTGATCCACAATCTATGGCCTCTCCTTTAACTATAAATAAGAGGCTCATTCCTTCACTAATCATATCTGGGAATCTTAAGGCATTTCCAACATTACCCTGTCAAATTTTCATTAGAATTTACATGTTGTGAGGCTGCCCATTTGATCAACAAACCCATTTTTTACTCATAATACATCTTTCTTCCATTTGGAACCACTTTTAGAGCATCCACAAATAATTGGTCAAAGGAGATTCAACAAGTTTGGTACTTCATTCTACACTTCAGCCATCTCGTTTGAGGTTGTAAGGAAATGCGAAGGAAGATCATGTTTACATTGTTTGTTTGTTTTCTTCCATTATTTAATTTTTCGTTGTACACACCTCCTCATGTATAACATTAGAGTTTACCCTGATCCTAGATGGGTTAGAATAATAAATCACTTTTAGGATGATGAACCTATTCGATATACTTGCAAAAATCACATTTTCTAATACACAAGTTACCTTAATTGACTTTGGGTCGTTTGAGTGGGAAATCACTCGCAAAAGTGACATATATAAACACATGCACCCTGACCTGATCTATCAGGGGCATCTAGGTACCCCATATCCAAATACATTCTAAGAAGGTCATAAATTCCAATCATTAAATCATCTCTCCCTTAGATCATATTACAAGTTATGTAAATCTGAATACATTATCCTTTCTTACCCTGGATTATTATCATACATTGAGAGTGAAATCAAGAATTATTTCCAAGTGTTAAAGTTGTAATTAGGACTTCATTTTTTACATCCTTTTCACATGTTCTCATGAATCTTTCTAGGATGGAGAACTATATGAGTATGGGGCATGTACATGTAAATGGGGGACCAAAGAGCGGCCAAAAATCCACTTTTGGGCCATTTTTCCTATAACATGCTTGTGTTATGACTCACATAATTGTATTATGAAGTGAGCACATTTAACATGCTCACTTTATGGCTTGATAATTCCAAGTCATCACATAAGCGTGTTATAATGTACTTATGTCATGACTAAAAAAAAGGCTCAGTCGAGACCAAACCTTTTACAATTTTTGGCCAAAAAACACAACTAAGAAAAAAACACTAGTGGGAAATAACATGAGTGGGTCTTGGTGAGCTCAAATCCTTCCACATAATGAATCAAATGATGGCGGAGAGTCCAAGAGGTAAATTCAAATCAATTTAGGGTAGTTTAGTGATTAAATTTGTTTTTTCTTATATTGTTCCTATTTCATTTTATTATTTTATTTCAGTGGACCCAAACTCTTCACCTAGAAAACCCTCCATCATCTGGAGAGTAGGGTGAAGAAAATCCACCTCAAACACCTTTGAAAATTCCCATACATCCTCATAATACTCAATAAAACATTTTTGGGGGAATTCAAAATAACAAAGCTCAAATTAAAGGTTTAATATAAACCCTAAGAAACCCAAACGCTACGAGTTCCCACCACCAAGCTCTTGCATTGTCATTGGATTCATTAATATCTAATAGTCAAATAAACACATGGGAGGATCACAAAACCAATTTTCATAATTTTTACGTAGAAAAATCATCTTATGATGTGATGAAGAAAAAATATCATCAAAGATAAGTTGTTTGCTTTTTTTATGACCCCAAAACTAGTGCACCCTTACAATTTAGCTACAGAATATTCCCAATCCTTTGGTGCAACCATGAGGAAATAAAAAACAATTTTTGGGATAGATGGTGGATGGTGTTTGACCTATTTCCTTACATAAATTTTGAGGTGCCTTAGTATTTCTTAAGGAAACTTTATTGTGAGTTCATCCTCAAAGAAATACAAAACTATTTGATATCTGAGACTTCTAAGATAGAGGAAAAAACTCTAAACATGGTATATTAAGGCCACAACATTCAGATAAATAACCAATAAGACCCATTACTCACCCATCTATTCAACATGTTTTACTCCCTTTGGTTATAAAGGATACCATGGAAGTTAAGACACTCTAGTATATTAGTTCTTTGACATATTCTTTGGTTCAACATAACACGCATTTATCCTAAGCTAATGAGGGTGGGCCTTCAAGGCATCAAGAATCATATTGCATATTTTTCATGATTGCAAGTTTGTAGGCACTTATGAGGTTGATGACGCTACCACACAACATAGTGTAGACACAAAATCCCACACTTGGGTACATTTCTAGATCTTAATCACATGTTTGCATTCATATGATTCCTAAGTGAGATAACTAGTAATTAACTATTGTCTTTGGCCTTTTTGCTTTGTTTCTTGTATTTTTTCTAGTATTCTACACCCCACTACCAAGTCTAACCTTCACTACTTTATCTTTCTTAGCTGTAGACACTAGCTCCCAGTCAAGATGTTAGTGCCCTAGTGCCCTCGTCTCCTCTGGGCCCCCCTGACCTCTTTCTATCTTGCTCACTCCTTTTGGGCCTCTTTTATCTTTTGCGCATATTTTTTTCTTATGGATTATCCTTTTAGCAGTTAATTACAAAATTTAAACTAGGGAATCATATAAATACAATTCTATGTGATCAAATTAAAGGACCAAGCTCTAAGCATCTACTATCATCACCTAAGGTTGCATCCAAAGGCATCTAATGAGCATCAAAGGCATTCATATAGCTTCATTCAAGGGACAAGGGACTCCATTTTCTACATACACGCATAGGAGGGGAAGTTTCTTTTGTTTCATCCACACATCTATCTACATTGCTACATCTAGCTATCACTCGCTATCAAGTGCACCTTGCACAAGAGCTTACTAGGGCACGATTCTTGCACTGACATACACAAGAACTACATGGAGTCTGAAATGTAGTGTAGTGCTTGATCATAAGTCCACTCAATCAGGTGACCACCTGGGGTTAGTCTGAATCCCCATTTGCATCTTTTTCTTTTCAGGATTTGATGTGTTTTGGGGTTTTGTAGGTTATCTTTCTCTTTACATGTTATAGGAGAATTCTACAAACATAGTGCGACATACAAGTGACCAACAATGAAGGTTAGTGACCACCTAACGACATCAGAAAAATCATATTTCGAGCATTTTGCGTAGTCACGGGAACCCATCAGAGGTCTCTGGAACCTAGGTGCCCTAGCCCCTTTCTAGGCACCCTGGTCCAACCTATTCCGCCAGTTGCATAATTTCCTAAGCATAGTTGCAACAATCTTCCCTTCTGTTCCATCAATTTTCTAGTCCAGTATACTTTGGGATTTATTGCAAAATCAACTGAGTCTTTTATTCCCTCTCTTACACTTAGGGTTTTATATTTACTATTTGTTTATTGATTGTGTCAAATATGTGCTTTAACATTTATTTATCATAGGTGACTCTATAATATCATAGGATTTTACAAATTCAATATTTTTTAAATCATTTGGTGAACCCATCATTTGAATCATCCTTCTTATGCCCGTCACCCATAGTGGTCAGTTTCGATCTTTTGAGCATATAGAGCTTCCTCCATCTACCTGTAGGGTTTCTAAATCAATGGTTGAATCTAATAACCCTTTTGTCAATTCTCAAAATGTTCCTCTTCAATACATTAAAACATCTAATAGTGAGAAATCTTATGATGAGGACACCAATGTCGATCAAGAACAATTAGAAAATATTTTTAATTTTTTCCAAGCTTTGCGTGACAATCCTACACATCTTCCACATATTCTTCATACTTTGGTAACTGCTAAAAAATCTCAAGATGTTACTTCTACACCTCTTATAGGTTCCTCCTCCACTGTCATGGCCTCCACTCAACCCTTACATGTTACCATTTCCATTCCCACTACTACCACTCCCATCATTCAACCCAATGCTTCTACTACATAGCCAGGCTCCTCTTAAAATGCCCCTAATTAAACTTCTTTATATCAGGATTTGTAGACTCAAATTCACCAACTTCAAATCACTAATTCTCATGCATCTCCATCTCTTGATTCCACTTTTCTTCTATCATACTCCTTTCACCAACCATGACATAAGAGCATCTTACTTATTTCTATATTTTGGTAACATCCTTTTATGAATTTATTCAATGTAACTTTTCTTGCTTTTCTTTCTCACTTTTCAATCAATATCAGTTCTAAAATATCCTAATACTCAACTCACACAAATCAAACAAGGATCCAATGGGCATCTAGCAGACTATGTTTAACGATATAAGAACTTAGCTAGGATGACCAATGTACTCATTGATTCAGAATTGTCAAGATATTTTTGTTTAAAGTCCTTTTGTCTCCATTGCAAGAGAGTGTCATCTTTGAGACCTCTCCTTCATTTGATTCACTTTTTCATACTCTTAAGTTACGTGAAAGAAAACTTCTTACTATGGGAAAACTTAAATATCATGATCATGCTTCATCATCTTCTACTCGGGCTTTCAAAGAAAATCACCTTTCAAGCCATCTACTAAGACCAAATGAAGCAAAAATTATTGTTAATGTTGTCTCTACTCCTGAAAAGCTTCAATGGTAAGCCTCCAAAGCGTACATTTACTAAATTACCTTGTGCTCCATATATTCTACTCACCACAACTTCTTGAGAGCAATCTTACTACGCTTGCCTCCTCCACTCGATCTGGATCCATCTCATCCTAAAGGTCACAATTACAATGAAAATACTAAGATGATGATTATCATCAATGCATTGGGAACTCTACTTATTCATGTTTCAAACTAAGGCATCTTATTCAAGATCAAATTGACAACAACACAATTGAGCTCTTTGAGCCTTTGGCATCTACGTTGGTCAATGAAATCAAAAGGCTTGCAGATTTTCAATAATCCCCTCCTAATCATGACAAATCAAGTTGTATGATTCTTCAGCCAATCATGCATACCATGCAGTGCCCCCTTCCTTCATCGAGGCCTCTTGATTTTCTAGTTACTAGTGTTGACTCATCATCACCATTCATTACATTTTCTTATCACGATTATCATGCTACATTTTCTTCTGATCACTTACACATCATTACTTCTATTGGATCTCATTATATCAACAACACCATGATCGATCCATCATTTCACATGAGTGCATGCTCTATTGCACTTCTTGTCACTATCAACTATCCACTATCTCATATTTCTATATCCAGATTCCCAAATATTATGGTTATGTCAAGTTTTCAGTTACCTTTGGTCCTCTCACCATGCTTGTGCCTTTCCTTGTGAGCACCTAGCATCAAAGGTTGTGACATGCTCTTAGGTATTCCTTGGCTCGCACCACTTAAGAAATCATTTCCATGAATTAGTTGTGTCTTAAGTTCATCCACAACAAGCAATTAATCACTATCAAAGGTGTCCCACCATGCACACCATGGCCTCATCCTCCTCTTGAGGTGGCCATTGCACTAGCTAGAGACATATAGGTCCCTAGACCTCTCAAATCTAGGATCAAAATCTACTCCTAGCTCACCTATTCGTACACGACCTTCTCGTCTTCATTGGTCCACTAGTCCATCTCATCGATCTAGGTCTCTTACTCAGGCATCTCCTCCACATAGCATGTCTCCACCTTATTCACCTCTTATACTTCACATAGGTCACCTCCTCACTTCTCCTTCACATAGGTGCACATCACCTCCTTGGTCTCCTTCACATAGGTGTTCACCACCTCACCATTTGTACAGTCAGTCTCATTAACTGCTGCCTTTCACATGGTCACCTTTATCTCCTCAGACATCGGGTGGAGGACCCTTCCCATTCACTTTTATCAGATAGCTTACTCATACTCATACACTTGGGGGCATCATGATTCTTATTTTTTCCCTTCCTCTTCTAGCATTATCAAGTGTCTCTCATTTCTGCCATCATGCTCAGTGCTTCACATCTACTATTTCTTCTTTATCTTAAATAACTTGATACATAACTTGTATCATCATTACCCTATGATGAAATCTAGTCTCATGATTTATACTCAACTACTAAGGGTCTAAATCTGAAATGAACCTCACCTCATTCACATCATTCACTCTTTACGCTTTGTGCTTCATGAATAGTCTTTCTAGCACGCACTTTCAAACCACTTCCAGATGACACACTCTTGTTCTACGGTTCATTCTTGACTGTCAAGGGGTCTTTTATAAATGAACCTCATCTCACTCATACACACACATCTACTCAGAGGCACATAACCCTTATCGCATTCACATTGTATACCATTCCATTACATTCATCTAATGTATATTCATATCTTAGTAGCACATTAGTCTTCTTTGTTTATACTCACGTGTACACTTTACTTACTATGCTAGTCAGATACCCAGTATGTCATTATATTTTCTATATACGCATGCGCGATCACTTGTTTTTAAGTTGTGAATGTAAACTTCCTATAGATTTTTACATGCAACATCGTGTTTAGCACTATATCTCTTAGCAGTCCCACCAAGGCTCCTGGGGGCATCTACATTCGTACACATCACATGTTTTATTATTCCATTACATATTACTTTTTAACTTTCACTAGCACACTACTTATCTCATGGATTTATACATGCTTTTACATACTTTTTATCTTTTTAACATGCTAACAGGTGCTTCGTGTGTGGTATTTTCTTTGTAGGAACTATTTTCCACAATGGTTGTCTGATACTTTTCTTGATATTATTTTTTATTGTCTTCTATTGTATGTCATTATTTGAGGACTTTTCCCTATGTATTGTATGTTCATTTCTTGTATGCTTTTGGCCACTTCGGCCCTAATTGTCTTGTGACATTATGAGCGATGTCCCATGTTTGTAACCAACTTTTCACGGTCTACATTATGTTATTGCTTGCTAGATGATCTAGATGATCCTCATTGAGAAATTTTCATCTACAATATTCTTGAAATCAATTATAGGTAGTTGCATTATGTAGAGAAAAATTATAGATTTCTAGTGGTATCTTATTTGTGAAAAACAAAGCACATATGCAGAAGATATGGCCCGCTAAAATTTTTGGCCAACTGGTAAAAAATATGGACTACACATAGGTTATATGGATGCGTCCACATCCGCTAAGTGGACCAAAAAAAATGTGAAAAGTGGCACAACAGGGATGAAGTAAAAATTTGGGTTTATAACGTCAGTCTTTGACACTCGGTTGTGGACAGGTGGGCCCTGCTATTTATTGGTTGGTCACCCTCCACCAAGTTTAACGTAGTCAATTGTGGAGGGGTTCCTTGGCCTCCAACCTTCATATTGCCATTGCAAAGCTTATGCATATATATTCTCTTGATTGTATTAATAGGATGCATGTGGGACTATCTTATATTGCATTAAAATATATTGTAATGCATTGCATTGTATAGCTCAGTGGGTGGCCTGACTTGGGTAGGTCGAGCCAGCTCGGTTAGGTGATTCGACCTGCCCACTGAACCCACTTAAAAAACTAGCTCATTATCTTATATATCATGCATATTACCTAATCTACATTATCTCATCACCAAACCACCTAGCTCCTTACCAACTCAACACATATCTCTTTAGCTCTCCAACTAAGCATTTATCATCCACATGGACACATAGCCTATATACTTAGTTCCTAACTTAGCACCTATCCAGCCTACTACATAACCATCAACCAACAAAATGGTTCATAAGTCAATTTGCTAAGCCCACCAAATATATTTGAAACTACTTCCCTACCTAATTTGCATTGAATGTGGGACTAAGTCCCTACATATCAAAAGCTAGGAGTCAAGGCCACCCCTAGTGTGTAAATTTAGGATAATGAAGATATTGGCAAGCACGTAGTCTATAAGACTATAGACCTCAGTGTGATTATTCGCAAAGATATATCTGGTGAAGGATAAAGCGGTGCTGGTGAGGATACATAAGTCCTCATGCACCCCATGCAAAAAGAAGGGAAAGATGAGGAGGAAGTCAACCAGGTGGTTAAAGACGTTATCCCATGGGATGCATAAGTAGCTGAACAAAAAGAAGAGGGCTCACTAGCGCACGAGGATGTTGGCAAACATGTAGGCACACATGGGGAAGAAGAGGAGGTAGGTACTCGAGACTTGGGTTATATGAATGACCCTTCAAAAACTATTCGAACCCATTTCCAGAGTACACTACCAAACAAACAGTTGTATGGGTAGGATTGGATGGACCCTGAAATGGCCAATTACACGCACTCGCAAGAAACTATCTTGGGGCATGCATAAACACATGGATGAACATGATTTTGATGTTTGTGAGGAGGTGTGCACTTTGAATAAGATGAGGAAGGCAGCTCATATGCGCCATATGACCACTAAGCCAACCCAGTTTTCAGATGAGCAGGTAAGCAGTGCTTTGATTAAGGTGTCCATAGAAGTAGCACGTCGAAATGTGGATAAGACGACAACAATCCAGGTGCTATTGGAGGATAAAAAGGAAAAGGACACAAAAATCATGCACCTTACTAAAGAGCATGATAATGCAGTTGTGGAGGCCTATAATATAAAGAAGATGGCAGAGCAGATTACAAATGATATTTTACTGAAGAGGCCCTGAGTTTTAGGAGAAGGTGCCTGAGTTTTAGGAGCAGTATGAGTTGCACTATCTGCACACAACAGTTTTCCTACTTTTGGAAGAAGGACCAATGAACCTCCCCAAGAATGCAGGGGAAGAGGCAGCAAGAACAAGGGCCACTATTGATAGAAAAAGTTTAAATATATGAGGCATTGCTCCAAACATTGAAGGATCAGTTGAAGAGAGTTGATCAAGCTCTTAATTTATGTGTGGCGTTAGACGCCATAATAAGGACCAAAACTTTAGTCGAAGATAATGAAGTTCTAAAGGTGATGAAGGATGAAACACTTGGGGTGCACAAAACGGTTGGAACTTATAAAAAAAGTGCAAGGCCCTCACAACATCCCAGGATTTGCACAAGGAAAGGATTGACAAGATTGGAAAACTCATAGCATAGAAGATGGACCTCATGGAGGAAATGTTGTAGGGTAATGGCCAATGTTGTCCGGATACTAAAAAATGAGAAAAATAAAATCTCTAAGGATGAATTAGATGACATAGCCACTAATATTCCAAAGAAAATGAGGAACGCGTTGAGTGACTGGTAGACCTTGGAGGCTGAGCTCAAAAATGAATATCTAGAATTAATCCTTCCAGTTGAAGAAGAGGGTATTGTAGAATAAACTTCATTATTTTGTAAAGAGTTTAGTTCATTATTTCATTACCTATTCTCTATTATTGAAGACATATGAAGGAATTCCCATCGTCGAGACGTTAATGTACTCTAGTGTGGGGTAATGTTGAAGAACCAAAAAAATCCAAGTATTGAGCGCGTGAATATAAGGTGTTGGAAGCGCACGGTGCTATAATAGTATTGAAGCACCCAAAATTAGGACTTATCTATTTTTTGGATAAGGGATATTTTTGGAGATAGCATGCGGAGCACACATAGAGATGAAGACTTGCGCTCCATGTAATGGTATTTTGGGAACAAGCGACAGATAAGCGTCATGCATAGTTTAAGCTAATAATAGGATTTCTACTTACAGTTAACTATAGGACATCTATTGTTAGAGCACTTGCATGTTGTGCATACTATTGTAAAGGCACATGGTTATTATCAACATGTGACCTATTTTAAGAAGTGCATGGGTGGTGAAGGGAAAGTCCCCACCCCTATAAATATGTATTGAACTGTGTAGTTTAGTAGTACTGAATTATTATAGAGTTGTGTTGTGGGTTTTTACGTGCACATGACTCATGGAGATACTTCACAGTGTATGAACCTTATGTGTTTTACAGTATTTATGAAATGGAGTATACTGGTTGGATAATGGTATTAGAGATAATTGAATCTGTCTCTTGTATAGTTAATCTTATCATAGTTATTGTTTAGTTCATTTATCATGATTCTCTATGATCTAGATATGGTTTATGCATTGTGGGTTAGTTACTAATAATTATGAATCTAAATATGCCTGAACATCATCACACTAACATCTTGTATAAGAAAATCTAAAGAGGGACATGGTGCCTTTGCACGCTTCAGGTGAGCGCTCATCTTAGGTTGAGTGATGTGTCAATGCGCCTTGGTTATTCACAGTAAATTCTAGGCTACATCAGTGTTAATGTGTGTGATGTCATTGTTGTTGATGTTGACTACTTGCTTCCCATATGGACAACCCTGCAAAAGAGAAGATGATCAAGTAGTCAAACATGCATGTATATATGTAAAAATGTATGTAAAGACACATGTATATATGTAGAAAGTGTGTAATGAAAGTATGAAAATGAAAAAGGAACATGTGCACCTGATCAGTGATGAGAAAAAGGGTGTAGAAAGGATCATGTTGATGTCATGTGATTTTTTTGGGTGGTCTCGTGCCACTGGCCAAAGAAGTGTAGGGAGGAAAGTATGATTTATCTTCCAACTTGTAACTGTTGAAGAGATCTTTGTAGTTTCTAGTTTTTTGGGTGATCTGATGCCATGACAGTGTAGAGATGAAGGTTTGATTTATCCTCTAACCTGTAACTGCTCCCGAATGTGCTAAGGACACCTTGTCTTGTAAAAGTTGTTATGTATGGGGTTTTGTAGACTATGTTGAACCCACTTGCCGTGTAACCCATTGGGTCATGGATAAAAATTAAAAACTGAGTTGTACCGGTACTATGTTGTGTATTGTGTGTAAACCCCAAATGATGCCACCTTCTTTGGGGGTGTATGTGATGTCATTGCAGGAGAATGCAGCCCAAAAGGGGACAAACCATTGAAATATGCCCTGCAGGGGCGAGGGGATGTGTTTGGTAAATACCAAGGCACATGCAAACAAGTGGCTAGAAAACAAGTGTCAGTGCAAGCAAAGACGTACATGCATGTATAAGATGAAATGTAAGCTAAATAAACAATATTTAAGCTAAAACACACAAGAAGCAATGTAGGCCACGAAAAAGTGAGTTACAAATATGGGACACCACTTATGGTGTCGTAATATACTCAAGGCCATAGTGGCCACAACCAAACAAGTGTACACACAAAACAAAGGGCAAGGCCCGCATATAATATCAAATAAAGACAAGAAAACACAAACAATGTAATAGATAATCATGGTGGCAAGTAATCCTACATAACAAATGTTACATATGGAGCACATGTTAACACATTAGAAAGATAAAATGTATGTTAAAGCGTGCATAATCTGGTAAAGTAAAGTGCTAAGTACAAAATGAAACAATAACACCTATAGTGTATGAAAGTGGATGCCCTATGAGGTGTTGTGGAACTGGTAGTAGCCAAGCATCCATGATTCATGTAATGGATCTGTAGAGTCTCCAATCACAAATAGAAAGAAATTGAATGCACATATGTGTATGATAAAGAATAATGACATACAAGATATATATGTAGCGCGTGCAATAAGATGAACATGAACAAGTAGATATAAGAAAGAGTACATGCAACCAAGATATGCAATATGTTATGGATGAGGCAGAATGGAATGTAAAATGGGTGATAGGAGCCACGTGCCCCCCATGAGTGAATGGAGTCATATGTAGTGAGGTTCATTTGTTTATGCCCCCTCGACAATTAAGAATGAACCATAAATGAGAGTAAGCCATTGGGTAATGGTCAAATAATGTGTGTATCCTAGTGTGATGAATGTGTAGTGATGAAATGCGACATAGAAGTGAAGTGTGAAAATGTGTGATGATGTAGCCTAAGTGTATATCACAATAAGATGGTCGAATGAGTGACTATTTAACCTAAAGCATGTGCCACTAAAAGATGAGTAGAAGAAGTGATGATTTAGCCTACGACGTATATCACTAATCTAGAAATGTCACATGAGAAAAGGATTGAATGATGAATGTATGAATGTGATGAGGTCCAATTTTGTGATGTATACCCTCAACAGTCCAGTATGGACAGTGAGACTAGAGAGCTTCATCGGGTAATGAGTGGAGCGCGTCAAAGTGGAATAGTAGAATTTCAAATGTGTGTAGTATATGTAGTAATGGGAAAATGATGTGTGATGTGCAAAGTGTGTAGTGTAGAATGTGTGGTATGAAATGCAAGATGTGTAGATTATATGAGCATAGGAGTGTGAAATGTGCATTGTGTAGTGTGTAGAATGTAGATAATACGTATATGTATAAAGGACAAAATGTGAATGATACATAGTAAAAGTAAGATGATGTGTATAGACAAAGATGTAGGATGTCAGGTGATGCGTAATGCCTAATGTGTAGTGTGTGAGGTTCATTTGTATAGGATGCCCTCAACAATCAAGTGTGAACCGAGGCACTGTTGGGGTTAAACCATATAACAGTGTTGCACAGATCTAAAATCAGATAAAGCAAACAAGCAATGAATGCAAAAATAAGCCAAAAGATAAAATAAACAAGAGAAAGATAACACTAGATTTAACATGGTTCACTCAGTGTGGGCTATGTCCACCAAGAAATGACCAATAATATTATTTAGTGCTTTACAGAGGAAATACAATGAAGATCTATTATCTTCTAACACCTCTCAAGATGTTCAATGATTTTCCCTCACTCAGCTACTCTTTCTTGCTCACCAAGAAAATTAACATGCAAAGCAATTACTATTTTCTTCTCACATACCCTCATACAATACATGCATGCATATATACCTATTTTAGGTAACTAACTATACTTTTACAATCAAGAAATCATCTTTAAAGAAAAATATTTATTATAATTCTTGGCCAAAAAACAAAGCACCGTCGCACAGGTTAACCGGCATCAGTCATTGCCTGACCGGTGTCAGTCACTTCCTGATCCATGTTGGTTGATAATTGACCAGTTTCAGTCAATGTCTAACTGTCGCCAGTTACTTCCTAACCATCATCGATCACTGTCAAAACCTGCAACATGTAAAAACAAGCTTTTTGTGAAGCAATTAAGCTCCATACTTAACAATCTCCCACTTGGAGATCAATTGTTGCACTGTATTGTGCATCACCATCCTTGGTTCCTTTTCCTTGGCCTATTTCTTCCTCTTCAAGTCTCAAACTCAAAGACCAACAGAAGTGGAGTGAAGCTCCAACTTCTACCTCACCAATGGCTTCGTTAGCATATTCGTAGGGTTCTCATCCGTATGGATTTTCTCTAACTTCAATTTCCCATCCTACTAAAGTGAAAACATATCCAGTGTATAATCTGCTCCTCCTGCTCCTTACCCATCCAAATCTCCATATCATCTCCATATCTAAATCAACAGTAGCCACAACCATCTCAAAATCTAGCTAATTGACTAGTCCAGTGTTGCTCCTCCTGCCATCCAAATCTCCAGACCCTCCATAGCATAACTCCATAGCATAACTCCATGTCAGATGTCCCTCTCAAATACCTGAGAATCCATTGAACTGCTTTCCAATGTTCTTTACTTGGATTAGCCATAAACCTGCTTATAACTCCCACTGCTTGTGCAATGTCTAGTCTAGTACAAACCATGACATACATAAGACTTCCTAATGTTGAAGCATAAAGAACATGTGTCATGTACTCAACCTCCTTGTGTGATGAAGGACATTAATATTTGATCAATTTGAAGTGTCTAGCCATAGGTGTACTAACAGGTTTTGAATTTTGCATGTTAAAGCTTTCCAACACCTTATTGATATAAGCCTCCTGAGACAAATACAACTTCTTGTTTTTCTTGTCTCGGTGAATTTCCATGCCAAGGATTTTCTTTGCATCTCCCAAATCCTTCATTGCAAATGTGTGAGCTAACCTTTCTTTGAGTTTACCAATGTCCTGCATACTAGATCCTACAATTAGCATATCATCTACATATAGTAACAAAATAACATAGCTCCCATTTTCAAGCTTCTTAAAATAAACACAATGGTCATATTCACATCTCATATAACCATACTCATACATAAAACTCTCAAATCTCAAATACCATTGCCTTAGAGCTTGTTTGAGCCCATATAGGCTCTTTTTCAATTTGCACACAAGTTTCTCCTTACCCTTGACTTCATAACCAAGCGGTTGTTGTATATAAATCTCTTCCTCCAAATCACCATGAAGAAAAGTCATCTTAACATCAAGTTGTTATAAATGTAAATCTTCTGTTGCAACCAAACTTAGAACAGTATGAATAGAAGTCATCTCAACTACAAGAGAAAAAATCTCATCAAATTCAATCCCTGCTTTCTATGCAAATCCCTTTACCACAAGCCTCACCTTGTACCTTTTTAGACCACCCTCTTCTTCCTTGGTTATGTAAACCCATTTGTTCTGTAGTTTTTTCTTACCTACTAGAAATTTGACCAAATCCCATATCTGATTTTGTTCCAAGGAGTTTATCTCTCCATCAATGTCATGCTCTCACTACTCCTAGGTATCTACCTACATTGCTTCTTCAAAGCTTTCTGGTTCACCACTATCAGTCAATAATAAATAAGAAAAGGAAGGTGAAAATCTCTCTGGAGATCTACTTACCCTTTGTGACCTTCTCACTAAGATTTGGGGTGCCTAGTGCTCATTTTGTGCATGTTGCACTTTCATGTCAATCTCTGTTAGTTACCAACACCGGTCACCTGTAATTGACCACGGTTATATAACCGACCACGGTTCCTCTATCTGTCGACCGACTGTGGTTGCCTTACCGACATCAGTTTCAGGACTACCAACACCACTTCCACTGGTTGTCTGTTATGAACCCAATCTTGTCTGTAGATGTCGGTTAGCCTGATCGACATTAATTTCTATAGAACTGATGTCGGTGTCTATGGATGTCTGCTTTAGGTCTGAAAGTTGAGTTTCCTTCAAAATCTCATCATCCTGTCCATATTTCAGCACCAAAACCTCATCCATGTACATTATTTTTTCATTCCAATCAACGTGATGACTCCTAATAATCTTATAATCTTATAAATCCCTAAAATTGATATTTGAAATCACCAGACCCATAACCAATGAAAGTACATCTCTTAGATTTATCATCCAACTTCTTCTTATTTACCCTATCAACATGCACAAAAGCTTCTCAACCAAAAACTCTAAGAAAAGAAAAATATACCTCTTTTCCAGACCAAGCTTCTTCTGGTATTCCACCATCCATTGTTGTTGAAGGACCACGGTTGATCAAGTACACTGTTGTATCTACTACTTCTACCCAAAACTTCAAAGGCAAACCGACATATATCCTCATGCTTCTAGCACATTCCATTATTGTTTTGTTCATTATTTCTACAACTCCATTCTCCTAGTGGAGTTCTAGGAACTGTTCTTTCTCTTCATATTTCATTCACTGGATAATAATCATTGAAAGCACTTGCTGCAGTACTCACCACCATTATCAGATCTAAGGCACTTTGATTTTAAGTTTGTTTCATTTTCTACAAGGGATTTCCACCTTTTAAAAGTCTCAAAAACATCATATTTACGCTTAATACAATAGATTCATGCCTTCCTTGTGGCATCATCAATGAAAGTCACATAATATTGGGATCCTCCAATAAAAGCTACCTGAGTTGGTCCCCACACATCTGAGTGTGCAAGCTCTAATTTCTGCTCCTTCTTTATTGACCCAACCTTGAGAAATATCACTCTCTTCTGCTTTCCAAATATGCAATACTCACAAAATTCAAGATCTAACTATTTCAAATCTGATAACTTACCTTTAGCCTTTAAGATTTGCATTCCTTTTTCACTCATATGGCCTAGCTAATTATGCCACATGGTTGCATCTGAAATCTGTAGTAGATAGCACAGAAAAGGAATTAGTAACACAAGGTAGACATATATAAAGTTCCTACCTTCTTACCTCTTGCCACAACAAGAGATCCCTTAGTAATCTTCCAAGAATCGATTGTGAATGTAACCATGCATCCAAATTCATTCAAGTTTCCCTGCAGATATTAGATTTCTCTTAAGGCTTGGCACATTCCTCACATCTTTCAATACCCATGGATTTACATTCTACAACTTTAGATAAACATCACCTTTACCAGTAATATTGCATGGCTCATCATCTCCTAAATAAACTTGTCCAAAATCAACCTTAAACATAATTTCCGAAATAACCCTTATTAGGGGTAGCGTGGAAAAAAGCTCTAGAATCTAAAACCCAAGATTCTAATTTATTATCGAAGGAGAGAATAAGGTCATATTGCTTTACCTCACTTGCAACGTTTGCCTCTTTTCCTTTTTCTTTACCTTTGTTTTGATGTATTTTCTTTGTTTTCCTTGGACCAACACTCCTTCTTTACATGTCCTCTCTTTCCACAATTCCAGCAAAGTAAATCTTTGTACCTAGATCTAGATCTACCATGTCTTGACTTTGATCTCCCATTCTTCTTGCTCTTATATGATCTCTCCTTAGATCTTCCTTTATTTTCTACATTTGAAGCATTTCCAGATGATGCTTCTCCTGAGCTTTTCCCACGTATATCCTCATTAAGGATTACACTAACCACATCATCAAATGTCAAACCTTTAGAAGTAGTCGTTGTATTACTAACAACCATTACCAATTTATCCCAACTATCTAGCAAAGAGCATAAGAATAAAAGTGCTTTCACTTCATCATCAAACTGAATTTCTACCAATTTCAATTGATTTACAATAGACCAGAAATCATTCAAATGATTAGATACAGATCCACCTTCTTACATCTTAGAATTAAACAATTTTTTCATCAAATAAACCTTATTCGAAGGACTAGGAGTTTCATAAAAATTTGCTAAACATTTCATCAACTCTACCGTGGTTTTTGCATCTGTAAAATTTGAAACCATCGATGCTGTCAGGCTCAATCTTATAGATCCCAAAGCCTTTTCGCCAATAACCTTCCATTCTTCATAAGTCATCGTGTTCAGGCTATGTCCATGCCCATCCAATGACAAGTATAGATCCTTTCTGATACAAATAATCCTGCACCTGCATCTTCCATAGTTGATAATTATAACCATCAAATTTCTCTACTTGGTATTTACTATCTTCTACCATTGTTCTATTCCCACTCAATTAGAAAACCCTCTGTGAGTAAATCATGTCAACACACAAAACCTCCAAACAAAGCTCTAATACCAGTTGTTGGGGTTAAACCATATAACAATGTTGCACATATCTAATATTAGATAAAGCATACAAGCAATGAATGTGCAGAAATAAGACAGAAGATAAAATAAAACAAGAGAAAGATAACACCAGATTTAATGTGGTTCACCCAGTGTGGGCTACATCCACCAAGAAACTAACCAATATTATTATTCATTGCTTTACAGAGGAAATACAATGAAGATCTGTTGTCTTCCAAAACCTCTCAAGATGTTCAATGCTTTTCCCCCACTCAGCTACACTTTCTTGCTCACCAAGAAAACTAACATGCAAAACAATTGTTATTTTCTTCTCTCATACCCTCATACATATATACATGGGTAACTAACTATGCTTTTACAATCAAGAAATAATCTTTAAAGCAAAATATTTATTCTATGTCTTGGCCAAAGAACAAAGCACCGTCACACAAGTTAATCGGTGTTGATCACTGCCTAACTGGTGTTGGTCACTTCTTGACCCATGTTGGTTGATAATTGGCAGGTGTCGGTCACTACCTGATCGATCGTCGTTTACTTCCTGACTGTTGCCAGTTACTTCCTGATCATCACCAGTCATTGTCAAAACTAGCAACATGTAAAAATAAGCTTTCCGTGAAGCAATTAAGCTCCATACTTAGCAAGCACAAGAGTGCATCATTGAGTAATGGTCGACATTAACATGTAGGAAGATATGGATGTAAAATTCTAAGATGTGTAGATGGGTGGGGGGAGAGATAAATGTAAGGGCCCCCAAGTGTGTTTGATTGAATGAACTATCTAATGAAAGTGGAAGGACGAAGGTCATATACCTGATGCTTATGGTGGCGGGAGAGTATGACCATGCTCTAATAGTGGTGGTATAGTAGATAAACATTGTGTGAGTGAGTGAAGTCTATGTATATGTGATAGATGAGTGTATGATTGGTATTGTGATGTAAAAAATGTGAAGGTGATGGATACCTACATGAAGCAAAGCGCAGAGGTGATGGACACCTACATGGAATAAAATGAGGTCGTGATTTACGCTGAGATGCTAGAACTGTTTGAGGAATGAGCTTATGTTGATGTGTAGGACTAACATAGCGATGAGGCCATGTAGGTTGTGGACGAGTAGGTGAGCTAAGAGTAGATTGTGCTTTAAATAACACATATTGTGGTGTTCTAGATGAAGCAGATGATGCATTAGGCATTGTGAGAGGAAAGTTTGACCATGGAGCAGAAGGAGGCACACCATTTATAGAATTGACTTGATTACATTATGAATGAATTTTAAACACAGATGATTCATGGAGTTAATAGACTTAGACCTGTGAACCCAATTGAGGCCTAGAAGCATGTCACAATTGTCGACTACTTGTCTAACAAGAAAAGGTACAAGCATAGTGAGAGGACCAACCATAACATAGAGTTTGATGTCATATGAATTGTTCATTGGATATGATATTTGTAATAGTGGGTAGCCAATAGTGATGAGGAGTGGAATAGAACATGTGTTGATGGACCAAGACAGATCAACCTTAGTATTGTTGATAGGAATAGACCCAATAGAGGCGTTAATATGTAAGTGATTGGAAGTGAAGGTCACATGATAATCATGGTTAGAGAAAGAAATGATCGATAGAGAGGTGTCAATATGTGTAACTAGAAAGTCAAGAGCCCCTGATGGAGGAGGAGGCACTGCGTGATACACATACTTAGCCAAGGATTTAGTTGTTTTCATGTCATGCTTTGGTAATGGGTTGTTGAATATTTTGAGCTTATGATTTTCATTAATGGGTGCAAAAACCGTAGGTTCTGGAAGCTCAATCTTACCATCATCGATTAGGTTATGTATATGAATACGAAGCTTGTAGCAACGATTAATGGAATGCCCTATGCATTGATGATAATAGCAATGAAAGTGCTCATTAAAATGACACCCTTTTGGTGGAGATGGATATAATTCGAGCGGAGGAGAAAGTGTGATGAGATTACTATCGACAAGTTGTGGCAATACAATATGTGGAGGAATAATGAAATTGGTGAATGTGCGCCAAGGTGATTATAGTTGAAGTTCTTTGGATGTGGATACCTCATTGACCGTAATTTTTGTGTCGATTAGTTTGGTTGTTGATGGTTTGAATGTTGAATTATGTTGAAAACGTGTAGATATGGATGCTTTCTCTTGATACTTAAGCTTGCTAATGGATAAGAGCTTGGTTTCACGAAGCTTGAGAGTATACCACATGAACAACGTAGAGATGCTATTGTGGGTCACCATGACCTTTAAAGATGGGTAGTTTAGGAGAGACAAAGTTAGGTGGTAATGGATAAGTAGAAATGACATATGCAAAGGAGTATGCAAAAGTGAAGTAAAGTCCAAAGATGGTGAGGCGCGAGAGGTAGCAAGTTAGAGCTGACGAATTTATGTTGTAGATCCTGATATAAAAAATTTAAGTCAAGAGTATTTGAAGAAGATCCATGTTATGTGTTGGGAGTGCTAGGGTGTATGATTGGAGTAGTCATTGTGGGAATGGAAGCTGAAACATATTGAGGTTGAGTAGAGGCCATGTGAGCTAAAGAAGTAGTATTAATAAATACGACAACATTACGGTTGTTCTTATCAACAATTAAAGTGTGTAGAGTATGCGGAAGATGAGTGGGATTACTTTGTAAACCTTCTTAAAATTCAGTAAGTGTTTTCAATTGTTCTTGGTCAACATTGATATCCTCATCATATGATTTCTCACTATTAGAGGCCTCTATTTCAGTAAGAGGGACATTGCGAGAGGCATCCAAGGGATTTTCAGTTATGACCACAGATGTGTGGATAACAACCATTTATTTGGAGATTTTACAAGCAAATGAAGGAAGCTTGCAATATTGAAAATATGCAAAATGACCACTATGGGTAACAGGGATAAGAAGAAGGAAAACCCTAGAGATAAGTTGGATTTGAAGGTCGGGTTCACCAAAATGATTAAGCTAAAATGTAAATATAATAGCCTAATCTAATGCAATTTGTAGTAAATAAATGAATAATAAAATACACAAATACACCCAAACAAACTAAGCAAATAAATGTAGAAGACCTAATGTGTAAATAGGGTTGGAAGAGCCTTAGTTGATTCAAAGATGTTGTTGGCCTGTATCGCAGTGGAGACCGGCTAAACAAGGTAAGGAAACTTTCTCACAAGAGCTTGAGAAAATGCAGAACTGAATTATCTAACTAGACTGGGGTGCCCAGAGAAGGATGGAGGTGCCTAGGGCACCTTGGTTTAAGATCTAAACACCATGGTCTGTGGAAATGACCGGAGAACCTCCTCTGAGGTGTTGCTAAATGTTTGTTTGTGTTCACTTCCTATTGCATGAATGTCGTTGTATGATCGCCGAGGCATTGTAAAACTTGTAATAGAAGAATCACCTGTAAAATCCCAAGCAAAACATCAAAACCCTAACAAAGAAATATGCATATGAAGGGGTCAGACTATCCTAAGTGACCATAATGGTTGACTTACTAACTGAGCATTGCATTACATCTCAAACCCAATGTAGTTCTAGGTGTGTGTTTGAAGATCATGCCATAGGTGCTCTTATGCGTGTCACACTTTGTGAGTAATGAGTAATAACTAGATGTAGAATGTAAGTAAATGGTGCATGGAATAGAATAAACTCCCCTCCTATGAAGTGTGATGTAGAAGAACTAGCCTTTATCCCTTGTGATGGAGCTAGATGGATGCAAATGGAGCTCTAGATGCCTTTAATGGATGCAACCTTAGGTGATGATAGATTGTGCTTAGTGCTTAGTCCTCGGTCCCTCATTATGACCTCGTAACTTTGTATTTATATGGTTCTCTTGCTTGAATTTTGTAATTAACACTGAAAAGGCCGACCACCAAAAAGATAGGAAGCTCAAAAGGCTAGAAAGTGCCCAAAAAGTGAGAAGAAAGTGCAAAGAGGATCAGGGTGCCTAGAGGGGATCAAGGTGCCTAGGCCGCCCTAGTCAAAAATAAGGACTATGGAACATAATAGTACATACTAGGCAAGTGCAAGTGAAATATTAAAATTAGCAACAGAAAACGAAGCAAGATGGCCAAAGACATGGGTTAATTACTACTCTTTTTCACTAAAGAACCATATGAATAGTAGTATGAAACCAAAACTAAATAATTACCCAAAGTGTGTGATTTAGTGTCTACAGATAACACTATGTAGTCCATGAGCCAATTATTTTGTTATATCTCAATATATATGAGCTAAAAGTGGTTGGGGATTACACTTTAGAATGACCTAGTCAAAGCTATTAATGGTGGTTTCCTCAACCCTCTCCAATAGAAATGTATTTAGGCAATAAATCGCATCCACATAGTTATAATCTAAACCTTTAAACATTCAAAGATAATTGTCCTACTTACAAGTACAACCAAGGGGCATGAATTATGAGGCACAACCTCTGTGAAGAACATTACATTACAATATTCCTAATTTAACCTAATCAACTCCCTCGTGTCAGCAGACTTGCAGGCCATATAGAATTTTTTTTTTTGCATTAAGGATTTCATCCTTATCAACTCATAATTTCCAACATACTTGTGGGCTGTAGAAAAATAAGAGCTTTGCAATAACATATGGACATCCAATAAGGCATAATAGACACTGATTTTTCTCAAAAGTTATTACATTTTATCTTAGATAATTTCATGTGATACCCTTTATTAATAGTTATACTCGGTGATTAGTGTCTTTCAAAATATTATTTTGAGGCTTTTCACGTTGTTGTTACAATAATGATGTTGCCACGTCTACATTCCCAATTTGATGTGACAGTTGGTGCATTTCCTGTGGATGAATAAATTCTCCTTGTGTATTGTCTGCTAGCCTGCCATGTGCATTTTTTAATTGAATCAAGCCAAGGTTGTTGAATACGTCTGATATTTAAAAGCCCTCCATTTTTCAAAATAAAGTGTTTATATTTGATAGACATTTAATTTTTTTGGTGTTTTTAAGTTGTAAAATACAATTTTTTTAATATCATGTATCTTTTAACTTAGAGATTTAGGATATACATCTTTTCGTTCCTACTCATCACTCTTTTTTTGGCAACTTTAAGTGATTCATATGCTACAATTTTGGTCTCTTTTGTTCTTCATTTGTGCCTTCGTATCAGCTCTTCCCTCCATTGCTCGATGTGCCACAACTTCTCATTATCACCGAATCACAACACCCTTATGTTTACACAAGTGCATATACTGGAGCTCAGGGTGTGATTGGATAACATGGGTACTACCTCTAAGTTGTGGGACTTGTTACTTGAGATAGACCTCTGGAGAAAGCTGGTTCTTGCTCCTAAACTACCTGCCACAATCTACTCTAATGCAGGACAAAACTAACTGTCCTAATCTAACTTTCCAAGGGACCAAGGAGAGAGAGTGCATAAAAAATGAAATCCTACACTAAAGCGGTGATACACCAAAAAAGGAGGGGTGTGAGAGTAGTCTTCCAATGTGTGAAAAGTAGAAGTAAAATACATACTCGAAGGGGTGATAACAATTCTCCACAATCTGGCAAATGCGTTCACAACAATATTTCATACATGCACAATAATAATGAGTCCTTGCAAGAGCATAAAAATAGACACAATATTCTTGTAATGAAGATTGAAAGGGCAAGAAGAGTGCAAACAAACATGGTAGGGGAAGATGCATCCACAAACTTGTATTTTATTTCTTCATGATATGCATAGTTCAATCTATTACAAGATAAGGGCCTGGATCACCATGCAAGGAGTCCACTACAAGGGCCTGTAATACATTGGCTTCACAAAGAAATTTTTATAGAGCTTTGCTACGAGTAAATACTCTTCCCTTATAATGAGCCCAACACTCTAATTTTTAGAAAAATAAGAAGAGAGAGAGAGATGGAAAATGGAAATCCCAAAATATGTCCTTTAACCACTTGTAAGAGGTATTAAATGGAGTGAAATGATATTATGTTGCTTGCAAAAAGGCTCCCCATACTGTCCCATGACTTGCAGCAATGAAATATGTCAGCCCATGCTTCATTGAATGTGTCCAACTACCAAATAAAACACTATTCTGAACTTGGCCACATTTTCAAGAAAATATTCATTGATCCCTCATTGAATCTAGAATTTCTTGACTTTTGTGCGTTGGTCTTGGAAACACAATTCCAATGGTACTAATTTCATGCGATTTCGTTGAGAAATGCAAAATTTATAGCCTTCTGAGTGCGAGCAACTATTTTGGGTCTGCCAGACACTTTTCTGTCATTTGACGGGAATGAGCATTAATTGACTAGAGCTGAATATGTTTCCTTTATTCTAATATATCTACCCTCATCAAAATTAAGAAATTCATTTTTTGTGATGCAGAGGACGTCGTGCTCGTTCCAGAAAGTCCAATTTTATGAAAATCGGTGTTTCACCTGATTCTAGATGCGTTTCTTTGAATGTTGACGAAACAGATAAGGGTAATGGGCTAGGAGGAATACCTGTTGAGATGTTGGTTGTAGGTTGTTGCACGCGTATGACTTCTAAATCCACAGCTGATCATGAGAGCTTCCTTTTTTCTTGGAGGAACTACCTGAAATGGAAAACAATACCACCAAATAAAAGTTAAACAATATATGCAGTGGACTGCCTAGCATGTGCTAGATCTGGGAAGTGTGATACTTCCTAGATGGCTGTCAATCCATTGTTCAAAACAACTTAATGCTAACAATAAAGGAAATCCTACTGTAGTTAAAATGATTTAGGTATCTCATTCATCTACAATAAGCAAATTCGTTCACAACAGGCTAAGCTATGACTGAATCTAAAGGTCAAGGTCTCTGTCGGGGGTACTGGTACTGGTCAGGGTAAAGTTCTGGGCTATTTTGGGTATTTGGTGGAGGTTTTAGGCTCTGATCTGGGTTTTGGTCAAAAGACACAGAGACTGGCGTCGGTCTAGTATGACGGTGTCGGTTTAGGCTAACCGGCGTGGTTGTGGGTAACCGGCGTTGTATGGTCGGGGTACAAGAAACTCAATAAAACTTGGCAAGGTGATAGATTTGGTGCTAGATGAGAATGAAAGGGCAATGGCAAGGTTCGTGTGGGTCCTGGATATGCACAGGAATGATGAAATTCTAGATATGGGATAGTTCAAGGGTGTGGGTAAAGAGATGGTCAAGTTTGCATGGAGATAAAATGGTGGGGAATGGAAATGAGAACAGAAACTAACAACAGAAGTAAAAGGATCTGCTAAAATGATAAGGAACCAATGCAGGTTAACAAAACTTACTGTTTGTACGAGCTTGATGTCTAGTTGGCAATGGTGGGTGATCAAATGGAAGGAACTTGGTGTGGTGCTGGCACTTCCCCAGATGCTCCCGTGAAGGCAAATGGCTCTGTGGTTGCTTTAGTTACTGGCTATGGATGTTCTGATGTGTGTACTAGATGTTGGTTCTGCTTGCATACAGCTCTGGTTTCGTCACTTGTTCTCAGAAGATGTCTCGACCTCTCAAAAATGTGCCAACCTCGAAATAAGGTTGTTTTGGGGGTTAAATGGTAACCGACGGTGGTTCCGGCTTAACCGGCACCGCTGTTTAGGGTAACCGGCGTCGGTTAGGGTGGGATTTCCTAGGTTTACTAAACTAGGCAGATCCCCTTGATTTTCTGGGATCTCGGTTTCATTTACTCATGTGGATTAGCATGGAAGCTTCCTTCTAACGGATGCAGGAATGTGGTTAGAGGGAATGTAGGCATTGATTTTTAGGGTTTGGGTAGGTCTTAGTTAGTTATGGCAACTTACTAAGAATAGGTCTTGAGGTGGCTAAATGAGGTGGATCTAGGTGAGGTGGATATGTGGGTATTATCCCAATTAGGATATTTAAATAATAAATATGGTGAGGATAATGAATTAATTTAATTAAATTAATATTATAGTGGGGTGAAGGGGCCATGGCTAGGTGGATGTGTTCAAGGTGTTTATTTGACGAAGGACCAAAGGGGAGTGTGACCCAATTTTGGTGTCTACATTTTTCCCCTTTTTGTTGTGTAGCTTGTATTGGTAAGCGACGCTGACAAAAATAAGATGTGGTTGCCCCATGTGTGGGTGAAGGTGATCCCCCTCAAACTAGGAACTGATGAGGTAGAAGGAAGAATGGTGAGTGGTTTGATAAAATGTTGAATGTGATGAAGAAGAAGGTGGGGTAACGGGTAAAAAAGGGAAAAAGGTCCACTCGGGTAATCTAGGTAATGGGTCAGGGTCAAAGGTAGTAACAGTCAAACGCATGCACACGTATAAACTGTAGCACGTACCAGGTTGAAGAGTAGGAAAACTCTACATTGTCTAAGGTCGATAGGTTTATCCCAACAAGGTTGAAGTGAGTCTGGTATCCAAGGTATAGGATATGGTCAGGAAACACGACATAGGTCAGGTGCAGGAATGTTTAGGTATGTTCCGGTACACCAAGGGTTGGGTCAGGATAAACGGTCACGGCAAGAGGCAAGGTAAGGTCAGAATGTCAATCAACATAGGTAACAGTGCCACAAGGTATAAGTGCAAACACATGGGGTCAAAGGTCACTAGCGATGGTCCAGGTCTAAATATCTAGGTCACAGCATGGGTAGGGCCGAGGTATGGGTAAAATAATGAGTCCCCGAAATGAGGATGAGAGGTAGGTAGGTAAATGATAAGGTCAGGAAGGTCAAGTTGAATGGCAAGGTAAGGGTAAGGCTGATGGGTGAGGATAAAAAAGGAGTGCATAAGGTCAGGGTCAAATTGAGGGTAGGGGGTACGGGAAAAAGGCTAAGAGAGGGAAACCAATGATGGTTTAAGGGTAAGGGTGGGGTGAATGGTCAGGGTAAGGTAGGGACCGACTACGGGTAGTACAAGTAGGGCACGATGACCAATGATGTCAAGGGTGGTAAGGTACGACAAAACATGCCAGTGAAGGTATAACTGGTCGGTTAGGTTGGGGATGTTATAAAAAAGAAAAATTATATATTTTTCAAATCATTTGTCTTTTTGCGAAATTGAGGAAAATGACACGAGAGAGAGAGAGAGAAAGGTGGAAAGTGTCCAAACTGGAGTGAGAATGGAGGAGCTGAAGAGTTGGTGAGCCGAAGTGGTGGGTGATTGGTAGTTGATAGGCGGGTCCAGGTTGAGATCAGATTGTTGGATTCGATTGGTTGGAGGTCGAGGTGATCGATTGGTGATGGTAGAGGCTGGAGAGGGATCGGATCGGGCCACCGGTGCAGTGGCCAGATGCCACCATGGTGACGGCAGTGTGATGAGGTAAGCATCAAACCCTATGCTTATGTTTTGTGAGATAGATTAGAAATTGATAGGTTGGGTTTTGAAATATTGGGTTTGCTGGGGGAAAATGAAATTTGAAATGTGGGAGGGTAAATTGGGTAGAATAGGAATGGGGAGAGAGGTAAGTGGGTGAATAGAGGGTTGGGACGGGGTTGAAGGGGAAGTGTAGGGGAGAATGGGTGGGTAGAAGGGTCAGGAGAGGGAGTTTTTTTGAGAGGGGAGGGTTTAGGGGTTACGGGTTTCACCGCGACAGTGACCGGCGTCAGTCAGGTTTAGCCGCATCGGTAGGGTCAAACCAGTATCGGTCACGAAACAGGTGACCTGATGCTGTTTAGGGGTGACCAGGGTCGGTTAGAGATAACTGGCACAGGGGGTCAGTTTTGGAGAAAAGGGGCCAAAAGGGTCCTTAGGTCAAGTGGGTGAGATAGGGAGGGGGAAAATAAGGTGTTTTGGTGAAAAATATGGCATAGGTAGGGGTGAAACGGGCATGGGTAGATGATAGTGGGTGAGAGTAGGGGGGTGGGTGGATAGGAAATATGATATGAAGGTAGGTTAGGGAAGAAAGTAACAAATGTAGGGAGTAGGTGTATGTGAGGTGTGGAGTGTGGGTATGATGAAGGTCGTGATTAATTTGATGTTTGTGTTGGATGCAGGGGAGAGATCAGCTTGTGGATGAGAGACAGGGTGCCACCCCTGCTCTTGAGAGTGTGAGGTAGCGACAGTTGAGGAGTGGTGGCACGTGGAGGAGGTGGGCCTGATTGGGGTCTGATGCTATCAGCATGTAGTCTGGAGTAGCCGAGTCTGATGGTCACCCTCATCGATAGATGGGATTCAAGCGACCAACACGTTCCACCTACCGATGGGTGAGATGACAGTCACCCTAGAGGACGTGTTTAGGATCCTGCGGTTACCGATACTGGGGATGCAGGTGTACTCGATCTCCTCTGAGGCCTCAGAGGAGTTGATGCTGATAGTGTTTGGGGAGGGACTAGTAGACATGATGTTCCATAGTGTCAGCTTGAGTTATGGGGGATGTACCTAGCCCATCTAGAGGAGACGAGGCTAGTTGTTTTATTGATGGAGGAAGTGTTGTTGCTTTGCACTACTGGATGCAGAGGGTGGGAGATTTCCCCACTCCCTGATGGGGGTTTTACATGACATGGTGATGGATCAGACCTGACTTTTCCTAGGTGCCAGCATTCCTGGTGTAGTTATACAGAGAGTTGTGGGCGTATGGGTGTCTGTGCAGGTTTAGCCTATGTTGCACCTTTTTACTACACTGTTGGGCCTATGAGCACATAGTTTGTGTGTGGTCTAGTAGGTATGCCCCAAGCAGATGCATTTCCACTGAGATTGGTTGGGTGGGGTACAGGCGATGGGTGCCTCGTGATTGGAGAGTGGTGATCAGACAAGGCTACACATGATGTAGCATATTACAGTGTCTATTGGAGGGGTTGTCTAGGGTGGACATCATATGGAGACGTATGTAGGTTATCCCTCATACCGGATGGATATATGATGAGCTAGATGGCCTTCAGCTACTAAGATGGATAGAGGGGTGTTGTGTCCAGGGAGCACAAGATGATCCCAGTTAATAGGGTTAGACGGCAGTTTGACTACTACAGGACATACCTCCACCCTTCCGTGCAGTATAAGAGAGATGACATGGAGAGGCCATTACCTCTACCATAGCTGACAGTGCCCACAGGGTAGGAGGAGCAGGTGGTAGACCGACGGATTGATGATGTCTGGAGTGATAGATAGATATAGACAATGGTGGGTGGCTCATTTATGAGCAGTACCACCCAAGCCGGGGTAGCCAGATTTAGCCACTATCACGAGTGTAGAGAGACGCCCTACAGGGGCAGGTGGTGACCCTGATTACCTAGTTGGGGATGGTGCAGGGATAGTTAGCCATTTCAGAGGTGGAGGTGGCCATGAGTTGCATGTACAAGTGGCTAGTCTTCAGGCCTAGATGGCCCAGGGTGGAGATGGAGATGGTGATGATGGTCAGGTGGCTGCCCTACAGGCACAGGTGACAGGGTTGCAGGGCCAGTTAGCCATGGCACAAGCATAGATTACTGGGCTTATAGGGCCAGATATGAGGCACATGCAGTAGCAATGACCTTCCATACAGGCACTAGGGACAGGGGCCGATAGTACATTACCATAGGCAGGAGTGAGACAGGGTCCCAGTGTAAGGTAGGTGTAGGGTCCGAGGTCGATGGGGCCACCACAGACAGTGCCCCTATCAAGGTTGTGGGAGGCTCGTAAGAGAGGAGGCCGGGTACTATCAGGACCAGCTGATGGTAGCACAGATAGATTGTCTATCATATGTAGAGTACAGGGCACAGCAGGCCTCGAGTGAGAGGACCAGATCACGGACCCATAGCGTGGAGAGCACAGGGGGCCATCGAGCCCCAAGACATGGATCAAGGTGAGGCCACCAGTTCACGGAGGCCAGCTCTAGGTTGATGATACTAGTAGGGACCCAGACCACCACCCATGATGGGTGGAGAGATGTTATCAACATGTCACAAGAGCCAAGGAGGAGACGAGGCAGAGGGGATATGACATGATGATATGGAGGATATCCTGAGATTTCGCTGATAGGATTTATGATGTAGTTTCGATTTTCATATATATACCAGCCTGTGTGCCAAGATTTTTTATATGAGTGAGGCATGTACAAGATTTTTATATTTTTGATCATATACCAGCCTGCGTGCCGAAGATGGTGAGGATGTATATGAGATTTTGAGAGATGGATTATATACACTGGCCTGCGTGCCGAAGACATTTGACAGTTATGTATATGGATACATACATGTTTGGATATTTTGTATTTATATAGATGATGATGATTGATGGGCATTATGATCATTTGTGTTGATAACATTTTATTATCTTATGCATAGATGGACTTGTGGTAGGTGTGTTAGGCATGAAATTGGAGTCAGGTCATGGATTTAGGCATGATTGAGTCAGGTCGTGGTTTTAGGCATGGATTAAGAGGTTGGTTATAGGCATGATTGAGTCAGGTTGTAGTCTAGGCATGGATTGAGTTAGGTTGTAGGCATGGAGGTCAAGTCAAGTGGTTTTAGGAATGGATTGGAGTTAGGTTGTAGGTTTTAGGCATGGATTGAGTTAGGTTTAGGTTGTAATTCATTAATTTTTGCAATGAATGATGATATGGGTTCCTTTATTAAGATGTTTTTATAATACATGCATGATGTTGGTAAAGAAATGGTAGATCAAAATAAATGTATGTTGTGATGATGATAAAAATGTGAAAGCTTAATCTTGTTGTTTGTTTGGTTTAATTTCCAATTTTTTGAATATAAAAAGGAAATCTAAGTAGGGTAGAATGTGATTTAGGAAAATGAAAGATAAACCCCTAGGTTATCTTACATAGTGGCCGAGCTAACGATTTAACATGGGCCTTTCCTCAGAGTGTGGGACCTAAAATCCAGGCAAAATATTCTAGGGACCTCACGGTTCCTAGTTCCTCCCTGTTATTACACAATAGATGTTGTCTAGGGTTTATAATAAGTAGTAGGTCTGACTTAGGGTAAGATTAACGTTGACATAACAGGTACCCGAGTGTTACAAAGGTGATGCAAAGGAATGTGGATTGTACTGTTTTACCATTGGTCAAACGTAGACCATTGGAATTTTGACTAGAATACAAGATAACCATTATTGGTAAGTCAAGGTCGGATGTTAAAATGTCAAGGAGGGTTGAGAAATCTAATACTATGCATTAATTTGCTCCAAAGATTGTACTACACAATTCAGGAATTAGAGGTAATATTATAACAGTTTCAAATAGAATACATTAAAGTGAGTTCATAGAAATTATGGAGGGGAAAAACAGAAATTTCCCAACCTGTAGAAAAAGTCTTAATGATTTAGGAAGAATGTAGAAATGATAGAGGTCTCTATCCCATGTATCTAACTAAAAGACACCTCTACATGTTATTCATCTCATAATGGAGTTAAGGAACCTAAGAAGTGGCGAATGATTCGACAGTTTATGAGAATTTAATTATCTCACCCAATCTGTAAAGATATCTAGATGGACAAGGACCTCGTAAGCTTTCTAGTCCAAGGTTGCATGATGGCTCCCAGTCAGGTTTGGCCGTTTAGGCATAGAAAGAAGTCAGGGTTTGCTTCCTAGTCAGCGCTCAAATTGATGTCCTCAGGAAGTAGTGCGCCATAGGGACATCGAGTCAGTTTACATAGGCATGTGTTGCAAGTAAGCCAAGGGCACATGGTTGAATTAGTCGTACAAAGTTTCATTCCCACTTCTGCAGTCTTGGGGCACCATTTGGCATGGTGAGTTAGGTCATGTGGCCACTTGAAGTGCACTAAATTGGTCCTGCACCATTGCCCTATTGTAATTAATTTCATGTAAATTCTATGATGATACTTGGGCACACCATTGTTTCAAATTTCGTATGCACCATTCTGTGTGCCTTGGACGCATCATAGTCGAAATGGTAGTCATACAAAATGTTATGCTATACTTTTTGTGCGTTGGGTAGGGATTTCCAGCTTCTTTGACATCCATTCTCAAACTGTTAAAGTCTAAGTGGGGATAGAATGTAATACATAGGAAGATGAAAAGATGAATTGGGCAGGGTAGAGAGTGGTCGAGCTAACCTCCAAGGGCCCCATGCCCTCGGAGTGTTTCCTACATAGTCCCAATGAAAAGGGACCTCAAGCCGATGTAGTTCTCCCATAAGCTAGGGAAGAATATGAGGAGGTATGAGAATGAGCTGGTAGGTTTTAGGCATGATTTGGGTTTAGGTCTGTTAGGTGTGGGTGAGTTCTGGGAAACTTGGTATAGGTCTATTTCAATTGTGGTCGAGAAGAAGAAGATTACCCAAAGGTAAGCGTCAAAGACCAAGTCTTGTATAAGGTAATCAATACGTAATAAAGAAGGTTAAAAGATAAGAGGGGGCAAGAAAGCCACCTGATTGGTTAGGATCATAACTGAGTAGGTCATACCTTAGAGTAGGCTGATGAACATAAGACCCTAAAGACTTTGCATGATTGATTATTCTAAAGGTGAAAAGTAGTCACATGACCACCAAATGTCATGGTTCCAAGAGGTCCCTTGAGGTGGTAGAAATGGGAGTGCGAATGGTGAGAGGGGTGAAAAGTGGTTAATTTTTATATGGTATGAAGGTAGCATGCTCTTTGGGCAAGAGATCCAAGGTCACAATGGGCAAGTCCATGACTAAAAGGTTTTATGTTTTGACTAATATTTGAGATAGACTGATCGATGTGGGAAGTCTATATGGGATGAGGAAATTAACTCCTTGAGGTATTTGTGAAGCTGATTGATGCGGGAAGCTTTAGATTCTCTATTCTTCATTTTTTTTTTAAAGAGCTTTACATAGCTGTCCTTCGAGGGAGCAGTCTATTTATAGCAGCAATTATAGAGAGAAAGATGTCCTTTTGAGGGAGTCATATTTTTATTGGAAGTTTGACTCAAGGAGTTGGATCCCATGTGAGGGCTTTGAAGTCATGGACAAGACCAAGGTGAAGAATAGGATTCTTGTTCAGAAAGTAGGGTGAAACGACCATGGGATCTCATCTAAAGGTAGATGAAAAGTATCCATGAGAATCATGCTATGTGCAGCACCATGGTACACATATTTAAGAGAAGATAAAAAGTGATGGGTACGCACATGATTCTTATTTAATCGTTGGTGATGGTGTAGGAAGTGGATAGCACTCAAGGGACGAGCATGGAAAGAGGTAAAAGGTGAGGTAGGACTAAAATTCAACAGTAGAATGGTCAAAGATGCAAGGCATTAAGGGGCTCAGGTTCGGGTTTACCATCGAGTGAAGATAAACGATAAGCACCTGATCCATAAGTATGGGTCATGATGTATGGTCCAAGCCAATTAGGAGCAAATTTTCCCCGTTTACTTTTTTCTTCTTTGGTTACATGTTGATTTTCTTTCAGGACAAGGTCACCAACTGTGAAGGTTCATTCATGGACATATTTGTCATAGGCACGTTTGATACATTTTTGGTAAACTTGAAGATGGTCAAGAGCATTAAGACAGACATTTGTCTAATAACTCAAGTTGTGCTAAATGGTCCTGACGAAAGTCATCATCATTGAGCATGTCATGGAGAGAAATGCAGAGTGAGGGAATTTGGACTTCGAGAGGTAGAACAGCCTCTATACCGTAGACCAGAGAAAAGGGTGTGGCAGGCAGTGGAAGTACAAATACTAGTGCAGTATGCCCACAGGGAAAAAGGAATGTGCGTATGCCAGTCCTTCCCAGTATCATTAACCACTTTCATGAGAATTTTGTTCAAGGTTTTGTTAGTGGATTCAGCTTGGCCATTGGTCTGTGGGTAATAAGGTGACGAGAAACTTAGCTGAATGCCGAAGGTGTCACAAAGTTTTCGCAATGTTTTATTTTTGAATTGTTTTCCATTATCAGTGATGAGGTGATGAGGAACACCAAAGTGACAAATGATGTGATGATTGATGAACTCACATATTTTCTCAGCTTTTGTGGAGATGAGTGGTATGGCTTCAACCCATTTTGTGTAGTATTCAGTAGCGGTGATGATCCATTGATGGTGTTGGGAAGAATGGGGATTGATCTCTCTGACAAGATCCAAACCCCATTGAGAGAAGGGCCAAAGGTCATGGGTGACCTATAAGGCATGACTGGGTGTATGATGAAGGTTGGCATGTTGTTGGCATTTTACACAATGTTTGATGTAGTCACAACAATCATGGTTGAGGGTCGGCCAGTAATAGCCTAGGTGAAGAATACACTTAGCAACAGCAAGGCCACTGAAGTGACCTCCACATATGCCATCATGAACTTCCTTGATGGTATAAGGAATTTCAGAACTTGTGAGGCATCATAAGAGAATACCATCAAATACACGCTTATAGAGGAAGTCCCCCCATGATGACGTAATGAGAGACCTTTTTAAGGAAAGGCTGTTGTCCATTACGAGTGAGGTCAGGAGGTAAGATGGAGAGAGAAAGATAGTCAGAGTATTGTTTATACCAAAGGTCACTCAGGTCCGGGGTGAGTGGTTCTAATGGAGTAAACATCACGAGGTAAATAAGAGGGTGATTGGAGTCATTGTACAGTGACAAATATTTTAGAATCGGTAGGTGAAGCGGGTATTTGAGAAGCCAAGCAGGCCATGGTATCTACAAATTTGTTGGTTGAACAGGGGATGGTTTGAAGGGCGTAATGCGGTCGAAGGTGGTCAAAAGTATGTCTACGTGATGTTTATATTTTTGAAGTGTCTCATTATGACATTGGTATATACCATTGACTTGGTTTATGACCAATTGGGAATCACCAAAGATGTTGATGGATTTGACATCCAAGGCATAGGCAGCTTGGAGACCTAAAATGAGTGCTTCGTATTTGGCAATATTGTTTGTACAATCAAAATCTAGTTTGAAAGACAAAGGCATGGGTTCACCATCAAGCAGAATGAGGATAACTCCTACCCCACCCCCATGCTGACACTTGGAACCATCAAAGAAGAGTGTCATTTGGTAAGCGGGCTCGTCTAGGGAAAGGGTGGCAATTGACTCATCTGGAAAGTCAAAATTAGAGGGTTGATCCCTGGAAATAGGTGCCATGGCCAATTGGTTGGTGATAGCTTGGCCCTTGATGGACTTTTGATGAATGAATTTGAGGTCGAGGTCAGCCAGAAGCATAAGCTAGCATGCGGCATGTTGATTTTGGTAAGGTTTGGCATACATGAAGTGTAAGGGGTCGGTGTTGGTCACAACATAGGTTTTGTGGTTGAGTAGGTAATGGCCGAGTTTTGTGGAAACAAAAACTAAGGCTAAGAAAATTTTTTTTCAGGATGGGTGTATCGGGTTTCGTAGTCCAAAAGAGTATGGCTTATGTAATAAACCACCTACTCCCTATGTTGTTCATCACGATGAGCAAGCATGGCCCCCAAGGAGTGATCGGTAGCTGAGATGTATAGGTAGAAGGGTTGATCATCTTTAGGTGGAATGAGTATGGGTGGTTGAAGAAGGTATTGTTTTAAGGCCTCAAAATATTTGTGGTAGTCATCATCCCATTTAAAGGAGACATCCTTCTTGAGAAGGATGATGAAATGGTTGACACCGATCAGACAATTGTGAAATGAAACAGTGAATAGACTGCAACTTACCTTGTAGGCTATGGAGTTTCCTAAGATTGGTGGGTGGAGGCATTTCAAGAATGGACTTGACTTTAGTAGGGTCAACTTCTATACCACGTAAGGAAATGATAAATCCTAGGAGCTTTCCTGAGAGAACCGTGAAGACACACTTCTTGGGTTGAAGGCGGACACAATATTTAATAAGGTGGTCAAAGATGGTTTTTAGGATGGTGAGGTGCTTGGAGTGGCATTTAGATTTGGCCAGGAGATCATCCACGTAATCTTCCAATATATGATGCATGATGTCATGGAAGATATAAGTCATAGCCCACTGATATGTGGCACCAGTGTTTTTAAGGCCAAAAGGCATGACTCGATAGCAGAAGGTCCCCAAGGGGTGATGAATGTGGTTTTGTGTTGATCTGCTGGGGCAAGAAAGATTTGGTTATAACCCGAGAAGCCATCCATGAGTGATAGCATCTCGTGACCAAGTGGTAAGGTCAACTAGCTGGTCAATACCAGGTAGAGGAAAGTCATCTTTTGGGCAAGCTAGATTGAGGTCACAGAAATCCATGCAAATGCGGAGTCCCCCTATCACCTTAGTGACAGGGACAATGTTAGAAATCCAATGAGGATAATCAATGGGTAAGATGAAGGAAACGGAAAGAAGGTGCTGAAGTTCTTCTTTGACGAGAAGGGCAATGCGAGGGTGCATTTTCCTTAGCTTTTGTTTGATGGGTTTGGCATCGGGAATAGTTACGATATTGTGGACCACTATGGTGGGGTCAATACTGGGCATGTCTGTGTAAGACCAAGCAAAAACATGGTTATGATCTTTGAGAAAAGAAGTGATGGCTTCCTGTTCAGCAACATCTAAAGATTGACCGATCTTTAGGATGTGCGGGTCATCCTGAGTATGAATGTTGATTTCGATAGTCGATTTGTTCAACATGGTTTGCATCTCAGATGGTAGTGACTGATGAATATATGAGTCTTCTGCACCAAGGTAGGTGAGTATAGATTCATCATCCTGACATTGAATGATGTTAATCGAAGGTGTATCATCATCGATCATTTTAGGATACATGAAGGGAAGAGAGAGGGAGCCTCACCCTTGTGTTGATAAGTCAGAGGCCCCAAGGAGATGGTGTTTATGAAAAAAAAAGTTAGGAGGGATGGATTCTGGATCCATTGACTCTATCGGTGAAGATGGTGATGGGGGTGACAAAGGTGGAGAAGGGCTGATGTCTTTAATGAGTTCAACACGGGCCTTCTTGGTAGGTGGTTCAAGCAAATCTGATACCACTACGGTCGTTATGCTTGTGAGTAGTACATGGAATAATAGTATGGTGGCCTTGCTCGTAAAATCCAAAACCAAAACCCTTCCATGCACATCGGTGCAAGAAGGTGTGGGTGAAACGGTGATTGGTGAGTGACTGGAGGTTGGTGGAAAATGGGTGGGTTTGTGATGGTGGTTCAGGTGTGTAAGTTTGTAGTATCAAGTCCCCCATAGGTGAGATTGGTACGAAGGTGGGGAGGACCATAAAGGAGGCGCATTCTCCTATACGGTGATCATAATGAGGGTGTTGGTGAAGACTTCCATATTCTTGTGGAGTAAGGAATGTGTTGACACTATATAGGTGATACTCCCCCAGAGTGAGGCATTGAAAAATGCCCTCCAAGGGATCGGTGGTTGGTATGTGGGTAGCTGGAATAGATGATGTGGTAGAGGTTGGATCGGGGGTGGAACTAACAAATTGGGAGGCCGATGGTTCGGCTGTGGAGGTTGTGGCAGTGGTAGGAATGGAGGATGTAGGTGTGGTTAAGGTAGCGGCTGCACTGGTGAGGGGAGGTGTAGGTGATGTGGCAGTGGTTGTGGAGGTAGATGCTTTGATGGGTATGAGCATGTCATTGGGTCGGTAAAGCATGTTGCAAGTTTTGAAAGGTGATGGGTCAGCTGGAATGGTATAGGTGTGTCCTTCATGCTCAAACTTCACACAACGATGCAAAGTGGAAGGGACACAACCCATGACACGAATCTAGGGTCTACCAAGCAATAGGTTATATTGAAATTCCCCCTCCAAGACGTAAAATAACTCTGGAACAGTGCGGGGGCCCACGCGAATGTGGAGGATGACAGTGCCTAGTGTAGAGGTGATAGCATCATTGAATGAATGCAACATGATAGGATGTTTATGCATGTAATTGTCAGGTATGCACATTTGAGTAAATGCATGGGATGAAATGATATTAATGCTAGCGCCCCCATCGATCATGACATGTCATACATGTATATCATCAATGTGGACAGAGATGAAGAGAGCTATGGGTCTGGGTCATCTGTTTGGTGTGGTGTGATCTCTTCCTCTGAGAAGCTAAGGGAGGCTACTTGGTGAGTAGGTTGAGGTGTGGATAAAGGTGGCAATTTGGTGAGAGAGGCTACATGATGGGGTGTGATAATGGAGGCTACGGGTGTAGGGTCATTGGGTAAAACCTCAATAGATTGCAAGACCTCCATGAGAGCTTGACGATGGGATTCTGAGGTTTGGATGAGGTCATATAAGGACATTTTGAGGGGGGATTGGTGTAGTTGTTTGAGCATCGTGCGGTGTGTGACCCCATTAGAAATAGGATATGTGGGGCCGCGGATAGTGATTTTAGGTGTGGGTGTAGATGGTATGTTGGGTATAGGATTGTTTGGTGAGTTAGTTGCCTTTTCCTTGCCTTTGTCCTTCTGAGCACGGGTAGCAATGTGGATCATGTTGATCTGAGGTGGGGAGGTAGGTGAGGTAGGTGAGCCATGAAAGGTATAGCAACATGAAGGGAAAAAGCCCAGTGGTGGGAAGGAACTTTGTGGGATGAGCTGGGCACATCGACATTTGGGTGGAGGTTTGGCGAGGTCGTTGATGCAAACCATGTTAATTTCAAACCTTGGGGGTGGCTCTAGGAGTTGTGGAGGTCTCGGTCGCTGAGTGGGAAATGAGGGAAAAACTGTGGGAATAGGTGTTGGTGAAATGGGGTCTTCATCGAGAAGGTCATCATCATCAAAGTTTTCTTCGGGAGGGCACAACTGGATAAGAACATTTTTCAAAGCCTTATAGTTCTCTACATCATGTCCTGGCACACGATGGTAGGCACAAATTTTGGTGTCGTCAAACCCCTTTGGTTTGGGTTTGAGAGGGTCATAAGGTCTGAGAGGTGGTAATGTGATGACAGAAGTTTCAAGGAGGTTGGTTAAAATTTTGGTGTAGGATCCTACTAGTGGATCACAATGGGAAGTGAAAGTGGGTTTGGGTGTAGGCACGGAGGATTGTAGAGGAACGGTCTTTGCACGAGGGGGAGTAGGTCGAGCTATGGTTTTAGGTGTTGGTGTGATCTTAGGTGTTGGTCGTGTTTGTTTGGGTAGGGGTATGGTAGATGAACTGGCAGGAGAGTGTGTGGTTGTTTTGACTACCTTATTAGAGGGTAGAGGATTTTTGTCTTTAGGTTGCACCTTCTTGGGTAAAGGTGATATGGGCACATGAGATCTAGAGGGAAAGGTGGATGGTGGAAGAGGGTGCATTACCCATGGGGATAACAGAGGTGCTGTGAAGGTAGATGGTGTAGGTCGTGCCGGAGGTGTGAGGGAAAGAGACTGAAGTGTCATGGGTAGTGAAGGAGTGATCGATGGTATTAGAGGTATGGGTGGTAAAGATGTTGCAGATGTGGGTGGAAGTCATGGTGGGAGCTTGGATATGTTTGAGGTTTGCAATGGTGGAATGGGCTGCTGTGTTTTTAGTTTACCGGTGGGTGGAGGTTTCTTAACCGTGTTAGAAGGGTGAGGTCCTAAGACGGATGAAAGAGGGTGAAGGTGATGAAGGTGTGATTGGTGAGGTTGGAGTATGAGATTTATGGGGTTGGCTCTTCTATTTGGGTGTCAGAGTAGGTTTGGTATTGGCCTTGGAGGATGTAGCTAAATCTAATTTGATGGGTGGATGAGTAAGGCTGGCGGTTGGGATGACCCCTAAGGTAGTGCTGGGTTTAGGTGAAGAAGATGATGTAAGTGTAGGCTTGGGTGTAGATGCACGTTGGGTTATGGGTAGGGGTGTGGTTTGAGCCATGAGGGGTATCATGGAAGAAGTTGTGATAGAGGTGGTTGTGCTTGGTTCAATTGGCCGAAATATTTTTGGGTAGATAGTGGAAGTGTCAGCAAGTGACATCTGCATTTGTGTTGAGACAGGAAGCAGAAGACGCCCCCAAAGTAAGGCTCTATCCACATAATCTAAGTGATTGGCTAAGTGCGAGAATGGCACAACTGTAGGTGAGGTTGATGAGGACCTAATGGAAATTCCCGTAAAATTTTTCTTAGAGATGGGGAATTTGCTAGCTTCGGCTTCCATGGGTAAGAGAGCTGAAAGTAAGTCTGTAGGATCTTGGGTAGCTGATGGAGAATGATCACCTAGAGGCAAAGGTATCTCTACTAGATCCTTGATAGGTGGAGGAGAAAATGGGTGCTCCTCTGTAGGTGGAGGAGATGATGGGTGCTCCTCTGTAGGTGGGGGAGATGATGGGTGCTCCTCTGTGGGTGGAGGAGATAAACAAGTATCCTTTATGGCCTGAAGAAGTACTGTGGGTGACGGTTCCCTAGGTGGAGAAGCCAAAGGTGAAATAGTTTTGATATTAACGGAAGGCTCCTCCACGGGTGAGGAAGGAGGTGAAAGGTGTTCCTCTATGGGTGGAGGAATAGGTGAGGTGGATTCAAGTGCAGTGGAGAGGACTTTGGGCTAGGATTTCCTCGATGGAAGGAATATGAGGTAATTGGGCAGCAACGGGTGTATCGCTGAAAATAGCATGGACCTCGCGGGTATGACTATCATGAGTTGAGGTCTCTCCCATTTGATCAGAAGAAGGGGCATGATTAGGAAAAGGTTTCTTGAAGATATGTAGGTTTTGATTGGCAGGTGCGTTAGGATTATCCAAGGTTAGCTCACCTTTCTCAAGCATTTCTTGGACAATGTTTTTGAAAGTGATGTAATTGCCGTCACTATGACCCTTTACTCGATGATAATTGCAGAAATTGTGCTCTTTATACCATGCGGGTGTGGGGTGAGCAGGGTCAAAACCAGTGTGTGGTTTCACGAGAGGAAGGGTGATGGCCCCAACTTTGATGAGCTTCTCTAAGACAGAAGAATAAGGTTCCCCAATTGGGGTATATTTCCATTGTTCCCATCTGAATTGAAAAGTCTGAATGGGTGAGAGATTAGATGAGGGGCTAGCCTGATTTGATGGATGAGTTGGGCCGGCTTTGAGTACCACTGCGTTAGTGGTCCCCTTGGCCTTTGAATAATTGTTCTATGGTTTTGAAGAAGAAGAGGTATCATTTGACTTGAATGCCGAGTTCTTATTGCGTAATTGGATTTTCTTCTCTTCAATGGCCTGAATCTCAAGCTTTTGTGCCATGGTGAATGCTTCATCAAAGGTTCGGAAGGTTTGGACCTGCAGAGTCGGTGAGATATGCCTAGCACAAGCCCACGTGAAGAGTTCGATGAGTTCGGTTTGCTGTAGTTGGAATGTGAGTTGATTGATCAGGCTACGCCAACGAGCAACAAAATCTGTGATGGATTCATCATCATACTGACGCATAGAGTAGAGGTCAGTCATGGTAACCTTCTTAATGATATTAATGGAGAAGTGATCCAAGAAGGCTTGGGCTACCTGATTAAATGAGAATATAGAGTGTCTAGGTAACCCACTATACCAATCTAACGCGGGTCCAGTCAAAGACATGGGAAAGGTCCTCAGGAGCAAAGCATCATCATGGGTGATCAGATAACACCCATGTTTGAAAGAACACAAATGTTGTTGCGGGTCTTCTTTGCTATTGAAACGGTTGAATTTAGGCATTTCCCAATGCAAGGGATATGGACGGATAGGAATGGATGGGTGTATAGGCTCATTAAAAATCTCATCATAGGTGAGAGTGTTGCGGGAGCCAGAAATTGATGCCTCCAATGTCTGCATCTTGTCCATCATTAACTTGATTAGGTTCGTTGGTAGGTTGTGATGGATGGGTGACTCCTGTAGCGTAAGAGGGTTGGTGTTGGGCATATAACGGGGGTGGCATTCCAGTATATGGTGCTGCCGTATAGGTAGATTGAGAAGAAGGCAGTGAAATAGGGGGTACGTACCCAGAGTGAATAATAGATGAAACAAGAGGTTGCTGATAGTACGTATATGGAGGTGGAAGGGTCGTGGTGACCCTAGTGGCAATGGGGGCTAAAGATTGCGGAATAGAAAGGATGATGTTTTGAAAAGGGGTAGGGGTCATCGACACCAGGGGTGGTAGTGTAGCTATGGGTATATGTGAGACAATAGGCATGGATGAGGTTGTGTTCTGGGTGGTTGGCGAAGGTATAGTGGATGTGGTGGGTGCAACAGATGTAGCAGACGTGACAGTCATAGCGGGTATAGGGCCTAACTATGAAATGACTAGGGGCAAGGTAGATGTGGGTAGCGTGGAGCCAGATGGGGCTGACGCAGGAGTGGGAACGAGAGTCTGGGGGGATAGATACGGGCATGTCGTATATCAACTAACCCGAGGCATCTCGAGTGGACGAGTGGGAAAGAAAGTAAAACTGCAAGGTGACAGGATTTTGGTCAAGGAGTCATGTGAACTCCTCATCTCCGGTAGTGATAGAGATAGGTTGGATAGGTTCCATGGCTAGTGATAAAATGGAAGGTGGTGAAGGACTAGGTGGGAGTGGTTGACAACTGGCATGGAATATGAGGGCACTTGCTTGTCGATGCACGTCAGTACCATGTGAACAAGTACTAACGTGGTAAGATTGCTTTCTGTAAATGACACAGAAATACAACAGAGATAGGATAAATAGGTGGTGGTAGGTGAATTGGGGTTAAAATGTTAGCTAGAAAATGACACAGGCTAACCAATGTTGGTTAGGTTAAACAACGCCAATCACAGGTAACCACTATCGGTCATTGTGGAAAGTGGATAGTTTGTCAAAAAACAAGGTATAAGGCCAAATTTGCCAAGTATGTAAAAATGTTGATGGGACTTACCAGGTCAATGGATATGATAAGAGTGACAGAGACTCTAAACAGTCTAAAGAAGGTGGAATAGAGTGTCCTTTTGGGTAGGTTAACCAAAAGAACAGTGAACTGATGCCGGTTGGGTAAAACCGATGACGGTCAGAGGGTAACCGATGACGGTCGCTGGACTGACACCAATTACTGTGAAATTGAAACAGTGATGAAGAAAATGTGGTTGTGAGTTAAAATTAAATGTGGAATCAAACCCAAAATTCTGAGAATGATGAGAATATGGTCTAGGCACACTCAGATGAAGCTGGAATACACCAACTGTGATGAGGAGTGTGCAAGGGGAAATAAGAAAAATGAAGAATGTGACCTCTCACCTCAAAACGCAAGCCAAGCAAAAACACTAAGAAAAATATGATCCTAAGAGTGCCTTTTTCTATTATGTTTGTTTAGCTTATGCTATTTAAGGACTGACTCATGAACTATAAAATAGATTTTTTTGGTGAGGATGGCTTCCTACGAAGAAGGAGATCTACAAGGAGAGGTTTCAGGTATGTTATGGTGGGGGTGGGCCATCCTCTAGATGGGGTACTGGACAGAGATAACCAACGGGGTGCCCACTGTGCCATGATCGTGTGATCACCTACACTTCTTCTAGGTGAGATGTTGTTTAAGAATGTGTATATATTTTAAATTTGTGATGTTTGGGTAAGACTCGGAGAGAGAAAAAGAAAGGAAGTGCTTTTCTACGATTCATTTGTCAACCATCAGTTGGGAATGACTTCCAGTGTATAGGTTGCCCCTCAATTAATGTGAGCTAATGCAGAAAAGCAGAATGAAATGAAATGATTTTTAAACCCAAATCGAAATGTAGAATTCGATGCCACAAAAAGATGAACAGGAGAAAGGATGCTCTTTCACTAATGTGATACTAATGAAAGGGAAGAAATGTTCATTTTAAGCACCAAAATAAGATTGCTTTTAGACAATAGAAGAGAAGAAGATTCCAGGGGAGAAAGTTTTAATGTAAGAACTTTTTAGAAAAGAAACAAACATACAACGTTTTCACCTAGAAAATGAAAGAATGCAAAGAACCCCGAATGGGTCCCACTGGGGCATGCCAAAATGTTTCACCTGATTCTAGATGCGTTTCTTTGAATGTTGACAAAACAGATAAGGGTAATGGGCTAGGAGGAATACCTATTGAGATGTTGGTTGAGTAGGTTATTGCGTGCGTATGACTTTTGGATCCACAGCTGATCATGAGAGCTTCCTTTTTGCTTGGAGGAACTACCTGAAATGGAAAACAAGACCACCAAATAAAAGTTAAACAATATATGCAGTGGACTGCCTAGCGTGTGCTAGATCCGGGAAGTGTGATACTTCCTAGACGGCTGTCAATCCACTATTTAAAACAACTTAATGCTAATAATAAAGGAAATCCTATTGTAGTTAAAATGATTTAGGTATCTCATTCGTCTACAATAAGAAAATTCATTCACAACAGGCTAAGCTATGATTGAATCTGAAGGTCAAGGTCACTATCGGGGTATTGGTACTAGTCAGGGTCAGGTTCTGGGCTATTTTGGGTATTTGGTGGAGGTTTTAGGCTTTGTTCTTGGTTTCTGGTAAAAGACATAGAGACTGATGTCAGTCTAGGTGTGACCGAGTGTCGGTTTCGGTTAATCAGCGACGGTTGTGGGTAACCGGTGTCGGTATGGTTGAGGTATATGAAACTCAATAAAAACTTGGCAAGGTGATAGATCTGGGCTAGATGAGAATGACAAGGGAAATGGCAAGGTTCATGTGGATCTGAGGTATGCACAGGAATGATTAAAGTCTAGATATGGGTAGTTCAATGGGTGTGGGTAAAAAGATGGTCAAGTTTGCATGGAGGTAATGATGGGGGGATTGGAAATGAGAGCAGAAAGCTAATAACAGAATGTAAAAGGATCTACCAAATGATAAATGGATAAGTTCTATGGTTAACAAAACTTACTGTTTGTACGAGCTTGATGCCTGGTTGGTAATGGTGGGTGATCAAATCGAATGAACTTGGTGTGGTGTTGGTGCTTCCCAGATGCTCCCATGAAGGAAAAATGGCTCATATGGTTGCTTTAGGTGCTAGCTATGGATGCTCTGATGTGTGTACTAAGGACACTGGTTTTGCTTGCATGCAGCTCTGGTTTCGTCACTTGTTCTCAAAAGATGTTTCTTATCTCTCAGAAATGTGCCAACCTCTGAAATAAGGTTGTTTTAGGGGTTAAATGGTAACTGACGATGGTTCATGGGATTAACCGGTGGGTGGTTTAGGGTAACCGGCGTCAGTTAGGGTGGGATTTCCTAGGTTTACTAAACTAGGTAGATCCCCTTGATTTTCTAGGATCTCACTTTCGTTTACTCCACGGATTAGCATGGAAACTTCCTTCTAACAGATGGGAATGTGGTTAGAGGGAATGTAGGCATTGATTTTTAGGGTTTGGGTAGGTCTTAGTTAGTTATGGCAACTTACTAAGAATAGGTCTTAGGGTGAGGTGGCTAGATGAGGTGTCTAGGTGAGGTGGATATGTGGGTATTATCCCAATTAGGATATTTAAATAATAAATATGGTGAGGATAATGAGTTAATTAAATTAATTAAATTAATATTAGAGTGGGGTGAAGGGGGTCATGGTTAGGTGAATGTGTTCAAGGTTTTTATTTGATGAGGGACCAATGAGAGTGTGACCCAATTTTGGTCTCTACAGTAGGCTTACTTCTAACCATGGTTATATGATTTTCTTGTATCTTATCTATGTTTTTGTTTTGATTTTCATTGTTTATAGACTATACCATATGCTTGATTTTGTTTCTTTATTTCTATATCCTTGAGGGCTTTTATTTTCTTTGGATGTCCTAAGTTGTGTCCTATGATTTCAACTAACTAGTTGTTTTGTCTTTTGTCATGTTACTACATGTTTTGACTAGTTTTTATTACATTTTTTCATGTTTGTTTGTGATTAATTTTTTTTTCTATCCTTTCCTATTATTTTTCATGTGGCATGGTTGTCACCATGGGCATTCCCTATTCCCCATGCAAGATTTCTATTTTATATGTGCACATCAATTTCACCTTTCCTCGTTTGGTCTATGTTTACCTTATTTATCTCACGCACCCCATTCTGCTATATGTGTTCTGATTTATACAAGTAATATCCTTACAAGTGGTATCAGAGCAGCGATTTCGGCCAAAATTAGGGCAAAAACCCTAATTTTTTGTTTCGAGTATATCTTGAAGATGGTATCGAATTTTTTTCCCAATTTTTGCAACATAATTTGGAAAAAATATAAGTCAGAATATCTGAAAAATTCAGCTCCATTGGATCTGTTTTACGGAAGTTATTGGTGTTTTAAGTTTTTTCATAAATTCACTTTTTAGGAAGCAAATTGTGGTATTTTTTAGTAAAATTTATATTTTCGGAAAGCTCTTGAAATTTCAGTTAGGGTTTGTTCTTTGTGTTTTTATCCATCTGCCGCAATATTTTTAGAATTCCAAAAACCCTAGTTTTGTGGATCATGGGGATGGTAGCTTTTTTTAGAGATGGCAGGATTGATGCTAGAGAATGGTGGAACAAATTCAGGGATAAATTCTCTAAACCATCAGATATTTGGTTATTCAAGTTGTGGATTAGTGGCCCTACACAGATTTTCTTTTCTAAGTTAGAAAAGGAAAAGTCTAATTGGTCTTTGCAGGAACTGGAACAAGTTTTCATGGACATATGGGCAACAAAAGAAGAAGAAGACAAAGCAGAAGAAGAAGAAGAAAAAGAAAAAGAAAAAGAAGTAGAAGAAGAAGAACCAGAAGAAAAAGCAACATCAGAAGAAGAATAATAAGAAGAAGAAGATGTTGATGATGAAGCTGCTACACAGGATATGATTTCATATGGTGGTTGGATGATCGAGCTTGGCAACAAGTGTGCAATAATTTAAAGCACACTCATTATATGGCTTCTTCTTATGTTTTAGGGACGAAACATGTCAAAGAGGGAGGCAATGCTATGTACCTTGGGATATAATATTATAATGTATATGGGTTGATGGAGATCCCGACATGTGGCACACATCCCCTTATCTTATTATATCATTCATTTATGATTTATTATGCTTAGGAGGTCAGCCTCAGTATTGGCCATAGGTTAGAATGGTATATATAGGGGTTAGAAGGTTGTAGTTATTCATCATATTGAGTATTGGAGTGTTATTGTATGGTTTGGAGGTTAGCCCCTCGAAGTGGTATTGGAGGTTGCCCCCTCGAAGTGGCAAAGATATTATATGAGCATATTGTCATAATCTATCTATATTTTGGTGTTCTCTCATGTTATTCTACTGTATGTGTTCTGATTTATACAAGTAATATCCTTACAAAAAAATTAGGGTTTTTACCCTAATTTTGGCCGAAATCGCTGCTCTGATACCACTTGTAAGGATATTACTTGTATAAATCACAAGATATACAGTATAATAACATGAGAGAACACCAAAATATAGATAAATGATGACAATATGCTCATTTAATAGCCTTGCCACTTCGACGGGGCAACCTCCAATACCCCTTCGAGGGGGTAACCTCCAAACCATATAATAACACTCCAATACTCAATATCATGATCAACTACAACCTCTTAGGGAAAAATTAGTTGCATCCCAATATCTTAGTGTGACTAACATAAGGTAAGCATAACTTTAAGGGACACAATTCAATCACACACACTAGAACTACATAGCGAAAATATAATGCAATGTTTGGTGAAAATCACATTGGGATAACCACCTAGGTCAATCTGACTCAATCATATGCATTATTTATTTCATATAATGTTTATTTGATCCATATTTAAGTATCTAAGGTTTTTTTACAAGTTCAGGTGTGATACATGAACCCTATTACAAATTGGATGCGACAGATAGTGAAAGGAAGGAGATGACATGTTTCGTCCCAAACACGAGAAGAATCCTAGTAATGAGTGTTACTCAAATCTTTTCACATTACTATGATGTTTGATCATCCAACCACCTGTATGTGATCTTGGTAGGTGATAGCTCTTCAACCATGGTCCTAGTTTTTGCTGCGCTTCTTTGATTCCATTCATGACCATAATTGTTCCTCACTGGTTACCATGCATAGTCATTGGTAATTGCTGATTTGATTTCACGTTTCATATTTTGCTGCACTACTCTGATGCCATTCATGACCATAATTCTTCCTCTTTGGCTTCCATGCATAGTCATAGTGATTGCTCCATTGATTTCATGTATGCCCATAGTTGTTGCTCTTTTTATTCCATGTATAGCTGTAGTGATTGTTTCTTTGATTCCTTATGTAGCCATATTGTTGTTGCTTTGATACTCCCTGATATGCCTCCATGGTTGTTGCCTCTCATGATGATTTGGGTGTTTATATGCCGCTACCTTAAGTCTTTTTTTTGCTACTTTGATCTTGTAAACCTTTTCATCTATTTTTGCCTCTTCAACCTCTTCTTTTTCTATATGTGCCTCTTCTACCTATCCTCTTGCTAGTGCCCTTTGTCTCTTGAGTAGATGAAGTGTTGTTTTCATGTATTCCTTTCTTGTAAAATCGTCTTCCTTAGAATTTTTCTTATGCTCTTTACAATCTTCAAATTGATCATCATGCTCTCTACCTTGACCTTTCTTTGTTCCCCACTATATGGGAGGTCTTGCAACATTATCTGTTTTCCTTTGTACCAAAGCTTCAGAAACTTTTTAGGCACATTACTATTGACTGTTTCCTCGGTTTCTAACCAAGGATATCTAAGAACAATATCCAAATCATCCATATCCAAAGCATAAACAGTTGAATGCAAGACATAACTGTCCATAATGAGTTTCAAATATTCAATAACTTGAATCTTCCTACCATCTTCTTGAATCATAGATGTTGGACCGCATTGATGTTGATAAAGCCATATTTGTTGCTATGGCTTATGGATACAATGACCTTCTTTTGAATGTATCCATGAAACTGAAATATTGAAGCTTCTTTCTTTGGAGTTAAGCTGCTTGAACCTTATCCTCAACCTCTCCTTCTGCATCATCCTTATCCTCCTCATCAATGTCAACATCAACATCACATTTTTTCTTCATCTGCATCCTTCTTATCATCATTATCATCACTATCATGACTTTCTTCATGTTCTTTTACATCATTCTCATGTTTTGCCTCATCCTCATAATTATATTCTTCGTCTTCTTTTTATTCATCATTTGCATCCACATCATTGTTACCATCTTGGTCATTATTTTCTTTCTCTTCACCCACATCATCTTCATTTTTTGTCTCCTCATCTTTATCATTATTGTTATTTTGTTTGTTTTTTATCATTTTCATTTCCCACCTCTTCATCCTCATCATTATTTTCTTTCTTTCTTTCTTCTTTTTCTTTGTCATTTGCATCCCATCATGCTAAGAAAACTATGTTCGATTTCTTCCCAAGAAAAATACCATAGGCCTTTGCCTAGTTAAACCCACCAATTATTTGCTAGATCTTTCAACTGCCTTACGAAATCTTAGCGCTACCCACTTGATTGAAAATAGGTTTTTATATATTGAAGCCACCATACTGTAGCATTAACATCACCCTTTCCGTCACCATGACAACTAGGGCTACAAGAAAACTTGCATTCCCTATATTTGTTTCGCTTTCTTAGATCGGAGAATAAAAACATGTAGACAAGCAGGGTTGGAGATTTCTTTTGAATTGCAAAAAATGGCACACTTTGTTTGCTTTCTCGAAATTAAGGATATGCATATTTTGTGAGGATTGCAACTTGAAAATATGATAGATTTGCAATTTCAAAGGCCAACTTTGTATAGCCACATTCAATACAGCTCTGAATTTTTAGTATGCCCACTTTCAGAAAAGCTCTCAAAAATGCCATTATGATGGTGCAAGAGTCATTTGAATCCAAAAATATGTTAGTGAGAAATAAGCTTCTAAAGTTGATTGCTTTAGCCCTAATTTCCATCGGAAGAACTTGCCAAAAATCAGATTTGCAAGGTTGACTTTGCAACTACCACATCTCCCTCAATATTGTTCATGATACTTACCTTTTTTCCGAAAGCTCTCAAAAGATTTTTGTGATGGTGCAAGATTCGTTTGGATCACAAAATATGGCTAGGAGAACAAAGCTTTTGAATATTGACCTACTTTTGCACCATTTTTTTTTTTTGCTGGAAATTATATTTGTAGGGTCAAATTTGTACAAACATATGTCCTTTCATATTCGCTTAGAGTTCTAAGTGTGTCTGCTTTTCCGAAAGCTCTCAATTTTCTGATGCTGTAGTTGTCATTTGAATCGAAATATTGGGTAGGGAGAACAAAGCTTCTGAAGTTGACTGCTTTTGCCCTACTTTTGTGCTGAAAATTTCTCTAGATATCAAATTTGCGGGGAAAATTTGCACGATCTCCCTTGATGTTGCTAAAAATTCTTAGTCTGACCCCATTTTGAAAATCTCTTTAATTATATTTTTGATGGCGCAAGATTCGTCTAAATTATGAACATATGACATGCATAATGAAGCTTTTGAAGTTGATTTTTGACCTAATTTTGGTCTTTAGTTTTTTGCCAAAAATCAGAGGCATATGGCCAAACTTCGCACAACCATATCTTCCTTGATATTGCTTAGAATTCTTAATGTGACCACTTTTCGGAAATAGATTGACCCTAATTTGCAATATATTTAAAAATAGAATATTATCCTCAAGGTAGGGCAACATCATACAATTACATTATTTGTTAATGAAGGAATAACTCCACAAGATCTCCCAATATGAGAATGCCGCTTCGAGCGGGACCACCTCCAATATGCCTCCACCAAATAGAATACACTCCTCTTACTTCACATCTATCACAAGGATATTCATCTCCTTTATATAGACCTCCATTAATAATGATGGATGGGTAAACCCCCTAATCCCACCAAAGGCTGTCTCGTTACCCAATGTAAGTAATTTGACAAGTAACCCATTTGATCCAATATGATTAAGGGGAATTTGTACCCCTCGTAAGTAATTCGACAAGTATCCCATTTGATACAATATCAGAGGCACCCATTTGATAAGTAATTCATTACCCAATGTAAGTAACTTCGACAAGTAACCCATTTGATCCAATATGATCAAGGGGAATTCGTACCCCATGTAAGGAATTTGACAAGTAATCCATATGATACAATATCAGAGGCACCCATTTGATAAGTAATTTGTTACCCAATGTAAGTAATTCGACAAGTAACCCATTTGATACAATATTTGTTAATGAAGGAATAACTCCACAAGATCTCCCAATATGAGAATGCCGCTTCGAGCAGGACCATCTCCAATATGCTTCCGCCAAATAGAATACACTCTTCACATCTATCACAAGGATATTCATCTCCTTTATATAGATCTCCATTAATAATGATGGATGGGTAAACCCCTAATCCCACCATAGGCTGTCTCGTTACCCAATGTAAGTAATTCAATATCCATTTGATCCAATATGATTAAGGGGAATTTGTGCCACATGTTGGCATATACATCACAATATCATATCCCTAGTCACATAACACATTTCAGCATTTGGTGGAACATAGGCAAATGCTACAAGGAATGTACAAGAAACATATTACTTGTCCAAAATGGCTGCATGTGCAACTGGAATTTAGGATTTATCAGGGCAAGAGTTGAAAAATACTTTCATTTGGCACAAAAGTACCAATAATACACATGGATCTTTTTACTTGTAAGTACAAGCGTGATTCCCTCTTGTAACTCTAGAAGATAAGAAATTGGAGAAACTCCTCAGAGATTTCCTTTGGGCTAGCTCGGAGCTTGGCAAAGGCTTTCACAGAGTTGCCTGGGAATATTATTGTCTCCCTAGGGATTCTGGAGGTTTTGGTCTGATTGACATTGGCTGTTAGGGGTCTGCTCTGGCAGCCAAGTGGATCATTCAGGCCTGCACTGGTAATGAAGCTTGGAAAGTGTTGATTCACAACTATATTTGTCAAGGCTCCCCTCAAGGGCGCAAAACTTGGTAAGGGCTGGATTTTCATAGTTTGCTCATTATCAAAGACCCGGTTAAGGTTGTGGGCACCTTTGTTGTCAAAAGCATATGGAAAGCTTGGGAGTTACTCAAACCCTCTTTAATCTGGGAAGGGGATGGATTCAGAAATGGACTATACATTAATGACCACAACATTTAGTGGTATCCTCTCATCAATTTTCATGATGTGCCACTTGCCCAAGTGCCCTGGGTTCATGCTCTTAAGCTGTATCGACAAGGTTTGCGCACTCTTAAAGACATCTTTTATAGGCAGACCAGATTGCTTCTCACTTGGCCTCAAGCTAAAGCCAAGTTTCGGCTTGCTCCGACTAACAGAGAGTCTTATCAGGAAGTTCTTGACTCCATTCCTACCGAGATGCTTCACAAAGTTGGTGTCGTCTCTCTCAGGCCTTGGTGTAAGGATTGGAAATGATTTCCAGATACCCCTTTTTAAATTACTCCCCAGGCAAAGGGTATGCTTTGCTCACCCCCAGGTTGCCCGATGGTGGCCTTTGCTTAACTCTAGATGGTCCATCAATTCTGGATGGTCATCCCGGGAAGCTAGATTTCATACCGTTTGGAAAGCCATCATTCAACCCAAGCTAGCATGTTTTGCTTGGTGTCTGTTTTATAAAGGTCTCCCTCTTGGGCACATATTAGCTCATTACGGGATTGCTCCTCGGCTATGCCCTTTTTGTGGGCACATTGAGACGCTCATACATCTGTTCTGGTACTGCCCAAAAGCTCAAGCTATTTGGGCTTAGATCCACGATTTCTTTCGGCTGTTTAGACCAACTCAATTTCTTTGGCAACATGTTTTGCTGGGGGATTCTATTTCCATCCGCCATGCTTATGCGCAAGTGTGGCATACTTTCAGAGTGGAGATCCCTTTTTTATATGGAAATAACACAATTATGTTGTTTTTGCTAATTCCACAGTTTCTTGCATTCTTTTGCATTATGATAAGACCATGTTTATCTCGAATGTGTTCTTACAAATCCAGGACCAGGCCTGAAAGGTGGAGCTAGAGGTGCGACACCTTCAGTCCCTTTTGGATCATTGGGCCAACGCTCCTTGCACTAGGCGCGGGAACCCCCTACCTCCCCTTCTAGGAGTGTTTGTTCAAGAGGGTGTCGTAGCCGTGGCCGTTCGGTTAACCAAGCTCATCGTCATCGCTCTCCCACGCGGCAGCCTGAGCATTGGTGTAGCCCTGTCAACCGTGGTGGTTGGGGGTCCCCTCACCGTTCCACGCAGCATAGTAGTTGGGGTTCCCACCACCACTTCCCGCCTCCTGTGCAGAGGGATGGGTGGGATTCTGGCAAAGTTCTTAGGTTGGCTCTCGCCATTTCTCCTACTCAGCAGGAAGACAAAGACGAAGAAGTTGCTTCAGGCTGACAGCCCCTTCCGGATGGCAACGATCTTCTTGGTAGTAACTAGGAGGATAAGGGACCTCCACTGCCCCCTGACTCTATGTTTGCTGCGGCGACCTAGTTTTTTTCCTTTCATTTTTTGGCATTGTTACTATGTTTGTTGTTGCCCTTTGGACTTGATAATTTAGTCTCCTAGCCGTCACGACTAGTTTGTTCATGGAGTGTGCCCTTTACCACCCAATTTTTTTGTGGATAGGCTGTAATATTTTATAACGTAATATAGACTATTTCATAAAAAAAAATGAAAAATTAGAAGAATTATGACATTAAATGGATGCTAAAATACTCCTAAATTTATTTAAGAGCACATTGAAATACTCCTCGTGGGACCATAGGTTATTTGAATGTTTTGTGGAAATCCTAATAATAAGATAACAAACACAAAAAACCCACAAACCCAACGTTAGCGACCCTAGGTCAAGTTACTCTCTAAAATATCCTAACGACGACCTCACCCGGTTAGGGTTTTAAGCCTTAAAAATTATTTCTAGGCAGCTGAGTTCCTATCGTCTCTCTAACCTTTTGATTGCAGACGAAGAGCAGGAGATTCAAACCTTCTCCTCGCCCTATAGAGCGCAAGAATGGTATGTACCAATCAATCCCATCATTTCTCTGCACATTTTAATGGCATATAGTGTAAATTAGACTTAATTTTCACAGTGATCTGTAATCTAAATTACTTCGGCAACGGTTTTTTGATCTGTACACATTTGTAGCGATTGTTATTCAAATCTGCGAGGGAATGCATCATTTTCTGGATTTTTTCTTCATTGAGTTTTAGTGCCGATTGAAACTGTGATTGTATACATCAATTTCGGTGATTATTTTTCATTGGGTAAAATCGCAGATCAGAACCCTAATTGAATAAATCTTTTTCTCTGATCTTTTCATCGGCTAGGAGTGTAATAATTTTTTTGGTGGGTTTTTTCAGGCACCCAAGAAGGACAAGGCCCCTCCCCCATCTTCTAAGCCTGCCAAATCTGGAGGTGGAGGCAAGCAAAAGAAGAAGGTGCGTCAGATCATTGTTTTATATTTTTTTTTTTTTTGGCATAAATGATATCTTTGGTGTTTATTAGATGGATAGTGTTTTGAGTTTTTTGTGCGTTCTGTGTGCTATAGAAATGGAGTAAAGGAAAGCAAAAGGAGAAGGTCAACAACATGGTGCTGTTCGATCAGGCCAGTTATGATAAGCTCCTCTCCGAAGCACCTAAATACAAGCTCATCACCCCGTCCATTTTATCGGACAGGCTGAGGGTAAGCCCCTTTATTATGTCGTTAGGTTTATCATGGGTTCTGTGTGTAGCCTAAGATGATATATTTATTTTCTTGCTAGATTTAATATGGGTTTTGTGTGGTTTATACTTTGACATGTTGGATCTGTTGCTAGGGTAATTCTGTAAGCGTCATAATATATCGGTAAGATAGTGAGGTTTGATTTGTATTCGGAAAATTCTAGTGGGAACCTTCTATTAGGTATGAAATTCAGACCAGACGGTTGGTGTGGGCTAGGGTTTACGTTTTTACAGTAGATATTGAAATATACATATACATATCCTATATGATCTCGTTTCCATACCTGTAAAAAAATTCCATACCTAAATAGGGTCGTCTGCTAAACATACGTTTTAATTAGGGGGTCGCTTCCCCAGAATACCCTGAATACTAGAATGATCTTCTGTTTTAACCAATGTTTTAAAAATCTGAGCCGGACTCGGAATCCGGAATCAGTTGAGGGTTGGAGCGGAACTGGACCTGTTCAAACTTTATGAACCGGTTTACTAAAAAAACACATAAAAAATTACATTTTTAATTAAAACAATGTATTTGAAAGATTAGAAACCATGATTTCAACAATTACACACAAAATGTGCAAAATTGCTTATGTATATACTATATAACATGCAATTAAGGTATTAAAAGCAAAATGGCATGAACTCCTAGTAAGAATGATGTTAAAAGCAGAATTTTTTATTAAAAAATTGAATTATTTATACTCACTGGTTAGACCGGTTTGGTACCGAACTGGCCGGTAGAACCTACATTAGTATTCAGAGCATTCTAAAACACATTCAAAATTACATGTGTCAAATTTGGAATAAATTAGTACAAAACATATTGCAATCTTGACACCAATTGGCTAAAAAAACTTTAAACATTCTGAAGATGACCCAATCCTTGAAATCCGGAACTGGCTGGTTCGGTACCAAACTGGTTGAATGGTTAGGTTTTTAACCGGTTTGTGCCTAAAAATGTTGAACCAGTTGAACCGATCGGTTACAGTTCCGGTTCTGGTTTGACTGGTTTTTAAAACACTGGTTTAAACATATATTTCAAGGATTGGGTCGTCTACAGAATGTTAAATTTTTTTTAGCCAATTGGTGTCAAGATTGCAATATGTTTTGTACTAATTTATTCCAAATTTGACACATGTAATTTTGAATGTGTTTTAGAATGCTCTGAATACTAATGTAGGTTCTACTAGTTGGTTTGAATGCTGCTATAAGTTTGTACTAGCTTATCCTATGCTAGGCCCATGCAATTGTGTTCCTCAGAGTACCCTGTTTACTCAGGTAGGGTCTTCTGTTAAATATATTCTTAAAGAATTGGGTCCTCTACAAAATGTATTTTATCCTTTCTTAAACTTAAAGATCCTTCTACTAGATGGTTTCAAGGCCGCTATAAGTTTGTATTAGTTTTTTCTACAATGGTGAAAGAAATGCTCTCTCAAAACATACACAAATTTTTGTTTGGATTGCGTCCTGTATTTTTTTTTTTGTTGCCATTTCTCTTCTATCTGGAAGATGGCCTTCAATTGTTTCAAATGGTAAGAGGGATCTTTAGTTTCCTTAAGCAAAAAATTTACAAAAAAGCTTTCTATTCATCTAAATACCCAGTACAGAAGTTCATTGATATAAGATGTCCACATAACACTGTAGTTGTGATAAAACTGGGCCAGCTGCATATACTTATAATATATATAGTTGAATCAAAATGCTTTTTAATTTATGCTAGCTCCTCTCTGTATGTAGTTCAATTCATCTGTGAAAGGAAGTCAACTTAATGTTTTGTTTTTATGAATGTCTCCGAGTTAATCAGCTGGATATTTTCCATTTACTGTTCGTCTCTCTGGTGATTCAGATTAATGGTTCACTTGCACGAAAGGCCATTAAAGATCTTATGGCACGAGGATCCATCAGAATGATTTCAGCCCATTCAAGTCAGCAGATTTACACCAGAGCAACCAACACATGATTTTCTGTTTTGTGCTGGTTGCATGTAGTAGGCATTCCTTTTTAAGTCAGAATATAAATCAGGGGCAATGGTTCAAATTTGCTATTTTCAGAGCAACTGTGGCTAGAGTGTAAGCAGTACTTGAATCAACATAAACTGATTATTATCCATTTTGTTGTCTTTTTTGGTAGAGAATTATTTGATACATCATATGTTTTGAAGATCTATTCTCCTAATATGATAACTAATTTCTGTGTTTTGGCAAACTCCTTGTTTGTGCATTTTACTTTGTCTTGTTTATTGCATGTCCTGATTATTGGGAATAGTTTTGGTTATTGGGAAGCATGCATTGTTTATATAGCTAACTGTTGTGCCTTCAAAAAGTTTATATTCGAGTAAAGGAATCAATAACTATCATTGTCCTTCTAATCTTGTAAAACATGTTGAGTGGAGTATGGAAATGTAAGTTAACTAAATATATTCTGTTTGTAGTATAGCGCTGTGTGGCATCCTGCATTGTGTCTTGAAGCTTAGTCAGCTGCCTTTTTAAACTTGTAAGTTATGGAGAAATCCTACAGATAATTTTAAGGCTGCTGTCCCATGGAAGGGGGGCAACATAAATTTTCTCAGTCGGTGCTGCTGAAAAACTTTAGGAGGCTTTCCAAGCAGGTATGGACTGCATAATTTTTTTGAGCACAGCCAAGAAATACTGGGTGAGAAATTATAGGAATGAAAATTCGAGGTTTTGAAGAAATCCGTCTGCTGTACTGCTTTGTTTCCTTGGTACTTTGCCAATGTGCCACACCAGAAGGCAGTTTATGTGCCACGCTATTCTGTGTACAGAAAAAACCCTAAACAGATGGGGGAACTTCCAGCACCACCTGTTGAGCAACCTCAGTGAGGGGCTTCTATTTTATAGGGGAAGATTTATTTTGTTTTCTGAAAATATTTTGCCCCATCTGTTGAGCAACCTCAGTGAGGAGGCTCCGAGTTTATAGGTGACGAGGCTCCTATATTATAGGGGTAGATTTATTTTGTGATTTTTTTTCAGAGGATTGGCTGGTCCTTTACATGTAGGCGTAGCAGTGGAAGGTCTTTATCCCTTTCTGGAGGTTACTTTTTGTGGATAATATTTTGAGCTGTTTGCCTGTTGAGGAGAAAAAGAAATTAGTTTTTTAATTTTTTTTGAAAATGCTGTTAATATTACTCAAAAAATAATACAAGAATTAGAAGGTTAAATAAAAACAAGATAACTAGGTTCCCCCCAAAGGGAGATAGGCAAACTGTACATCAATCGCTAGTGATGCAAAACAGCCTTCATAACAGATCGGAACAACTTCAAAGGTAAAAAATTAACATAACAGAAAGGAACAGCAGCAAGGGTTAACATAACAGAAAGGAACAAAAACAAAGGTAAAAAACTAACATAACAAAAGGAACAGCAGCAAGGGTAATAAATTAACATACAGTAAGGAACATTAGCAAGGGTAAAAAATTAAATTATGCATATCAAGCTTACCTAATGAGTGTTTGACCATGGAAATTTGGACGCCTCAAGTCAATGCAGAGAACGCCGCTTCGCCACCGCAGCAGCTAGAGGTGTTTGTCAATCTTGTTGAGTATAGCATATACATCTCCTAGTTCATAGTGTTGATTTGATCTAGTCGCAAACAGAACGAAATTGCTGAATTGCTAAACTATACTTTATTGCTGCTGGCATGTGTTCCAATTGATTGAGAAAGTGGAGGGGGAAGGATGTCTCGATAGAGGTAATATTTTAAATTGAAATTGCTGGTAAAGAGATTTGGAAGAGAGGAGCATAGGGAAGATCAATTTTGAGAGGACAATGGGTGGTGTTAGAAGAGACAGGGAATAGTTTCACCGACAGTGCAGGGGGTGTCTGTCAAGTTTAGACTATGTGTGGCCAAAAGAAGTTTCACATGTAGCATGTGTCAACCCAATTGCGCTAAAATCTAGAATCAAATAACGTGGAGCTGTATTAATGGGTGATGGCTTAATGATCCAGGAGGGCAGTTCCGTGAGAGCAATAGGAAAAATTGGGGGATTGAGGTCATTTATGCGCTTGACAGTCCCCAACCATATCTAATCTCCAATCTAGAGAGACCTGGGATCTGGGTGGCCCAAGGTCATTTATGCTCCGTGGGCCGACGATTCATGATGAGCGCACCAACTCCTTGGCAAGATGCCCACAGTGAAAAACCACTGACATGTCATGTGGCCTAAGTGGGGTATTGCCAATTTTTGGTAGCTGTTTTGTTGGCATTGAGAATCGAATGATATAGACCACTCAGTCTAGTGGAAATGGGTGTTAAATGTGTTGATACAAAAGCCCTGGTGTGGTTGTGGTAATGGTCTCTTGGTTATACCGTTGCCAACCTTTTCAAAGGGGTGTCGAATTGTCACGGCAGAAGGGCTCAAACAAACTTATTGTTTGAGTATCTCTAATATTTATGCTGAAGGTGTTTTTATATGGGATGCATCCCCCTGGCTCTGATAGTTTGGGTGAGAGCAATGGTGCACATTGTTAGGCCATGCATGCGTTGAAATCTTTACAGCGGGAAGTGCTACACGCCTTCTGTCATGTTTAATATGATTTAGTGTACTCCAAGCCTGTTCCTGTTTCCTGTCAGATACAATTAAACTTGCTTCAGATACAAAGGTTATAGATCCAGATATCAATCAAGTTCCAGATCAATTTGTACGTCAGCACATTATTTTTTAATTGTTAAACAATGGCTAGAATGTTACAAAATCAAGCAACGAAAGTTGTTGATAGGGATGATACATTGTATTGCCCAGTTGACTCGCGTACTATTCTGCATCATTGATGTTGAAAATCTGTTGCTCTCCATTTTTTGCGCTGTGACAAAGCCTTTCCGCCTTGAAATGGAAATGAAATCATCTGGTGGGAGTTTCAGCGATACTCTTTATTCACATCCTACATTGAACGGACACCATACCTATTACCTGCTTCCTGCCTGCCCCCAGTCCCATGACTTGGCCTGCTGTAACGTGGTTACAATCAATGCTAGTGCGAGTGCTCCATTTTACGCATGCACACACTTCGTCCTGCTTTACACCCGGCGCCACTGCCACGACAAACACTTGATCACATCGCCAAATTAATATATGGAATTTTATTGTGCTTTCGCTTTTCTTGCCATCTGCGGGGTTGGATGGAGGAGAATGTAACTGCAAGTATCATGTATGCAGTGTCTCAGAGGAAATTTAATATATATTTTTGCATGCCTACTTCAAAAAGGAAAAATCGGTCACACTCGTATATAATAGGGACTGCCAGGTATGTATGTTTGGAGGGTGACACCAAGGGTTGATTTAGTATATCCTATGGGTCCCATGGGAAAGAAATCATGATTTTCTTTAACTACTTTGAAAAAATTAATAATTACATCGATAGGTGTCCCCTTGATGGAGAAAGGCTTCCAACATTCGTGCGTCAAGGCGATGACCATCCAACTGTTCAAAATACATAGATCAAATCGCTGTTACACTATACACGTGGCATATATTTGATGATGGTCGATGCTTGCGTGTACGACAGTCGTGAACGGTCAACGAAATTGGCCTTGTTTGTATTGCTAGTTATACAAACTACCGCATGGGTAAATATTCATAACATATGGCATCTACTTGTGTGGCGACAAATTGTTGTCTACATGGTAGTGTACCTAACCTTGGTGTCATTTACAGTGGGTGTGTACATTATGGTGGCGCCGCATTGTTTGTGGCTAGTTGCGATGGTTTGTTGCTTGGTCTCTCTCATTTGCCTATTATTTCGTTTCAGCCTGCCATTATTTTTAATAAAAGCTTTACCAAGGCGCTCTTACATATTCTTTTTCTAAAATAATGATTAGCTTTTGCAAGGGGATGGGTTGTTGACATATTCTTTTTACTACGATAAAGATAGTTTCCTTAATAATTTCTATGGCATTCATTTACTAAAAGAATACACTTTTATAATTGTATATTAATTACACCTCCTTTGGTGCCACCATAGAGTCTATATGCAATATTATTAGAAATTGCACTGCATTTGGTAGGAGAAATCATGTCGTAGTGATAATACAAAGCCATACAAGAATTCTTGTTTTGGCTTTCATTTGTTCAAACACGATTATTGTGTGGGAGAAATCCGTTTAATTTTGCTCCTTCCATGATTGCAACCGGCCCAAATAAATACACACACTTAGAGCTCCGACGGGCGGGATTACGTTTTATATAGATTACAAAAATTAAGTAATTGTGACAACATTATTTTATGGCATTGGTAGGTGTCCCTGGCGTTGGTGAGCACTTGCGTGAAAGACATGGATGAATTTTTTATTATTTGACTGTGTATAATTACCTTGAATGACCATCTATGTCTCTAGAAATTTATTATTGATATAAATTCGTATTAGTATAATAAACTTGTATAATATTAATTTCATATTGATTTATATTATAATAAATTAAAAGTTAATGTTATAATAAATTTGTTATAACTAATATTATAACATAAATTCATTATAATTAATATTATCTAATAAACTTATTATTATATTAATTTTAATAATTATCAAATATTAAATACAACCCATGCATGAAGGACATACGAGCCATTTCTTCCCTAGCCACAGATAAGAAACATGGTATGTTGTATTCATGAGGTCGGGTTCCAAACCCAAAACCTATTGGATTTTCCCCATTTTAAAATTTTGACCCCTTTAAGAACAAACTGGACTCTCATGTAAAATGCAAATGAGATGTAGACAATAATGTGGATCATAGTAAAAAAGGAAAATCCCATTTCATGTCAATGGTTATTGATGGAAAAAATTGTCTAGAATGTTGACGAGGTAAACCCTAACTGTTACCCTTTTAGTTAGAGAGATTTCTTGATCATAAATATGCATAAAATTTCAACCCTTGGATTTCAGGGTTATTACGCATATCCCCGTCTCTAAAGTCTTCCGCAAAATGCGTTTGACTTTCCCTATCCTTAGACTTCTCATCCCTCTACCCCTTCTCCATTGAATCTCAACCTCTTTCGCTATTTCAGTCCCTCCATTTTCACTTCTTCCATGCATACCCTTCGGTGTTTCCACAGTACTTTTCACTTATGATTGCTAGTTTTAATGTATCAATGCCCCGTTTAGCAAAAGATGTATGCGTTGAATTTTGGGTGGCCAACAAGGGTCATGTGATTGAATAATCCATTTCCATGCGAAAAGGAGTGATGGTGTCATTTTAGAAAGGGCATTTTCAACAAAATTATCCAACTAGGTCAGATAGGAAGAGAGCCAACAATATAATAAGAAAATGCATTTAAGATTGCCTTTTCAAATGAATCGGAATTTCAGAGCCTTTTTAAGATTCCAATGTTTAGGAGGGAGATGTTTCCCTTGTGGTGGGTCAATCATTCCGAGCCCACCCAACCCTTGTTGCGAGTGATATGAAGAACTGATCCAGTCATCTATATGTGATCGATGTCAAGTCCCATGGTCTTAGTGTGTGTATGTTACCAAGATTGAAGTGCATTGGTGGTGAAATCAATGAAGGGACAAATGATCAAATTGTGGGAGATTGGGGCTAGATTGCATAGTGTTACTGGTTTGTTTGTAATAATTACACAATTACGGGCCAATGTTTGCCTCTACTTGTGATGTGTTTAAAGAATGTTGTTTGTTTAATGTAGTTGGTAGGGGTTGGCCCAATTACAAGTGCAACCACATATAAGCATTGTTGTAGTCCTTGTTCTTAAGGAGAGAGAATGATTCAGGTTGCGGAGATAGGGCATTAGCTTGGTTGTTACTACAATTGTGGCAGGACTTGTTACATTTTATGGGATCGAGCAATGTGTTAAGTGTATTTTTATAGAGTGGACACACGAGGCATGTGGGGGGGTGTTTAGTGAGTTTATTTTGTGTGAAAGTGAGTTATGGAATTAACCTAACCTAGTCACAAGTACAATTGGTGCTAGGTCTTGTTGATTTGGTGTTATGTGATATGCAAAAAAATATGTTGTGTCGTGAGCATTTAGTGTTATATGATATGCGAAAATGGATGTTATGTGTTATGTTCATCTAGTGTTATGTGATTTGATTCGGGTGGTGTTGTAAGATAAAGGTACTTGGCTTAGCTTGTTCGGAGGCACCACTGAGATCTATCCCTTCGTTTACTTGGTTTATTTTTAAAATTAGAGTAGTAATTAGATGAGTTTAATATGTATTTGTGATAGACACAATGGTAAGGACCGGTTTTAGGTGTAACTAACGCTGAGCCCTGAGTGTATATGTTTTTTTAAGTTAGCTAAAAAGCAATGTGTTACCCTGGTCGTGATCTAGACAAGACCCAAATTGTTAATGAAGCAATGATGTGAGTGAAAGTAGGGTAGGTGGGCCCAATCGTAAGTGTGATTGAGACCTTACTAATAAAGTGCAAGAAAATGCAATAGGGGTTGGGACGGTTGTGTGTGTGACCAAACTAAGCCTAACATTTTTTTGGCTTCTGGTTTTTTGAAAATTACAAAGGAATCAATTGCACCCACGACCAACCTCATTGGGTATATTTGCAAAGAATGGTTAACAAAGAGGATACGGGTTTGGGAAGGGAGAGTTGGACTGTGGTGATAGGTAGGCCCCATATAGGTGTAGCGAGTGGTGGATGACATGAAGTGTGAGTATGTATAGGCGAAGTGTTGTGGCAAGCGAAGGCAAAGGAGAAAAGGTGTTGATTGCATGAGAGATCGACAATTGATAGGAGATGAGGAATTGAGGGACAATGTGAAGATCGTGGCAGGGTTTTCGTGATGATCAGGATGGAGACTAGGGAGAGGGATCGAATCGTAGAGGAAATAACGGGGATTGCAATGGGAAGGGAAGGAAAAAATTTTGAAACAAGTGGTCATGGGTGTGATCATTAGGTGGGAGAGGAATGATAACAATATGGGAAGGTAGGAGTAGATGTAGTGCATTGGCAAGGTTGTAATGAGTATGGAGTAGGGTTGGGGCCAATCACAAGAACAACCGACGTGTGGAAAGGTTTGTGGAATAGTACGACACGAGAAATATTGGGGGTTGTGGTGGAAATCATGGGGACGGGGAGGGAAATACATATGGGTCACATGTGTGACCCTTAAGGGGTAAGGTTTAACATGGGCAAGAGGGACACGGTAAAAGGGAGTGAGAAGCATGAGTGTGGGGTGGTGGGTTTGAGAGGGTGGGGGTCACACAACAAACATACCCATAATCAGGGTAGGGTAGGGGAGTAGGGCTGGGAGACATGGGGGCAATAGAGGAGAGATAGGTGGAGTGGCCACGCCTATGACGGGAGGTGGAAAGGTAGGGGAAGTGCAATGGCTGGGGAGGAGCCAAGGTGAAGCATAGAGGTTGTGTTTGTGACTGGACCGGTTTGAAAGTGCAATTGGCTTTTGCGATTGAGGGGAATACATAGGAGTCATGGTTGTAGAGGGGGCCCATTTGAACACGTGGAGGATAGAGGGAGAGTGGAGTGGAGAAACATGAAGGGCCTTGCGGGAGAGACTAATGCTAATGCATATGGCTGTACAGTTAAAGGTAAACATTTTTTTCCAGTATATGTTCAATTTTTTGAAGTTTTGCACAATTATCTATATTACAAAAGTAGTGCACAATTATCTATATTATAAAAGTAGTGCACAATTATCAGGAATACAATGCCATCAAAATATAGTTTTTCAGGAATATTGCCAAAACAAAAGTAGTGCACAATTACTATATTACAAAGACAAGGTTTACAATGCTATATTTTATTTTCAAAAATTGAAAGCATTTAAAATAATGCAATTTTGGAGGAATTTCATAGAGTAGAGTGGTTGCTTCCAACAACCAACTCTCCATAGTGCTCTCGAAACATACTTCGTAAAAACATCCAATAAATGTATTAATGAGAATTGTGGATTGAAAGGGTATCTTCATATAATAAAGAATGACTTGCAAAAATTAAAACATGGGAAATAGGTTTGGAGATGCTTCTTACGTATTTATTTTAAGAGGCATTCAACACAATTGAAGGGGCTGTTTTAACATTGCAAGTTTATGTTTTTGAACACGTTAATTATTCTTGGTTGAATACTCACTACATAGATGCATTAGTGAACAAGTTTCTAGTTTATTTTAAGCAAGATCATGCTCAAGTGTTTTGTCACACCACCCATGATAAATATCTTTTGACATAGGTTTATCTCTGTATGGATCTTTTTTTGTAAATCTAGTTTAATACGGAAATAAGGAATGATCATATTTAATCTAGATTTTAGAATTTTGTTCTCTATTCAAATTGTAAATGCAAATTTTTGAAATCAAGTTAGGAGGAGGAAAGAGTCCATACATGTTACATGATGAAGCGATACACGAGGTGTTCTAGGTGGGTCCATACATAGTCCATGAGACCCCATTTGTCCACTCTATTTTTTTTGTGAATCCAAAGATCAAAACATCCCATGGAACTACATTCTGATGAGGACTATCCTCCATGCTTGATATGAGGCTTGATATTCTTCCAACTTCAATTCTAAATGATTTTTCTATCTCAGATGTTGGGGAATCATTTCATGCATTTGGAAAATGAGTGTCATTACTTCAAGAAGAAAACCATGTCTTCTAGCAGCATGAAAAACACCAATGATAATCTATTTGGTCAAAAATTCGACAAACGTCCATAAAATTTCAAATTATTCAAGGTCTCTACTTTACACCTGTAGACACCCAAAATTGGGTCGCAACCCTCTAAATCCCCTCGACTAATTAATTCAATAATATTCCCCCACCATGCCCACTTGCACACATTTTAATTAATTTAATTACCAAAATTAAGTTACTTATCTATCTCACTTAGCCACCTCACCTGGCCACCTCACCCTAGACCCATTCTAAGCCTATTAATTAACCGAGACTAAGTCCCCACTTATACTAACTAATTAGGACTCATTCTAACCTTAACCTTAATGACCTATCATTCCTCCAACCAATTTCCAACTCTATTTACCGCCATTCCACACTCTTGACCCAGAATCAAATCTCAATCATGCCAAATTTAGGAAGAATCAAGCTATTTTTAGCAAGCATGACCTTTTCTCCCTAACTAGTGCAAGTTTATCCTCGGCTCGGTGCCGGTCACCTAACTGTCGTTGGTTACCTTAAATAACATTTCCAAACTCTTTGCTCGTGTTTTGAATCTTGTTTTTTGGCTCTTGCGACCTTGCATCCTTACTCTCAAGTTTCCCAATGATCTTGTGACATACCAGAGACCTTTACAACGTTCAAACACCACGCCAATCATCAACAAATCGATCTAGAGCTCCAGTGCACTCACAGGGAAGCACCGTGCCCTCATGCTACTGCTACATTCGTTTAGATCACCTCCTCCAACAACCATCACCACCACATGCTTTCTACCTGCGTTCTACAAGTAAGTACATCTCTTATTTGTTGTTAGTTTTGATAGACTAGTTATTTCATTAACTATCTTCTTCATTCCATATTCTACCTTCCTCGGATCTTTCCCACAACACCTCCATTCAACCACCTGCCCATAGAACTAATATACCTCGCCCAAACACCTACCTTAGTATCTTTGAGTCTTTTGATAAATCCCACGGCCTCAACCAAGTCACCTTCACTCTCTGTGCAATCACAGAGAGCTCAGAATAGTTTTTACCCAATTGCCACTACCGACACCAGACACCCAACCGATGTCGGTCATTACCAGTAGCCGATATCGGTCCCCTAATCGATATTGGTCTTTGTGACTGGTAAAATATCCCAAACCAATGAGATCATAACTTCTTCCAAACAACCCAAAATCTCACCAAACTTCATATAGACCTCACCTACAACCTCTGTCAGACTTGGAAACCCAGACCCACTTACCAGCTCTCCGGATCTAATCGTAACTTGGCGTGTTAGTTTAGATTTACTTATTGTATTAGCACGAGACACCTAAATCGTACAACTATAGTAGGATTTCCTTATTTCATTTTATTTGTTGGATTAAATTGTATTTGAAAGTGGATTGACAACCTTCTAGGAAGCACCCTGCTTCTCGGATGTAGCTCTCACTAGGAAGTCCACCAACCTATATTGTTAATGCTATCTGGTGGTCTTATTGTATTTCTAATAGGTCGTTCCTCCTAGCCAAAGGGAAGCTCTTCACAATCAACTTGGTTAACATTCTACGCATGTACACCTCCTTCTATTATCATAGGTATTCCTCCTCGCCCTTACCTATTATCTATTTTATCTCTACATTTGTGGTGAAACATTTTGGCATTCCCGGTGGGACCCATCTTTCAGGTTCTTTTCATTGTTCATATAGGGTGCATTTCTGTGTTTGTTTCTTTTCAGAAAGGTTCACACCAAATCTCTCCATAGGAATCTTCCTTCCTTTCTATTTGTCTAACAGACATTTGTCCTTTGGTGCTTAAAAAGAAAATTTCTTCTTTTCTTCTATAATGCATTTAACGAAAGAGCATTCTTCTTCCTATTCTCCATTTGCTACATTGAATGTCACTTTTGATTTGGGCTTAAAATCTATGCATTTCATTCTTTGAGTGCTGCATTAGATCACATAGATTTAATTAGCAATCACACGGTGGAGGTCATGACCACTTGGTGATTGGATTTTGGATTAAGAGTAGTTCACATTTGTGCACACACTCCCCAAGCCAAACCACTTAAATAATTTACACATTTCTTGAACATTCCCTTTCCAGGAAGAAACCGTCAAGGATTTAACAACCCATTGATGGTGGGCCCCAACTAGTGTTCTGTCTAGGTTATCATATCAGAGCATGGACCACATGTGCTGAAAGGTATATCAAGTCTCTTTAACCAAAACTGACCTGAAACCAGCCATATCTTTCTTATATGGCACCTTCGTTATCCAAAACTCTATTATATTCACAGTCAGTTTAAAAAAGCATAAGCCACTAAACATTAAAATCCGATTCCTAGGATTTACGTGTTTTGCTAGTTTTTGCTTGATTGAATTGCATTTTGAGTTGTGAGAATGATTTGTCATTTTTCTTCTCTTTCACACTCCACCATCATAACCAGTGTATTTTGGTTTTTCTGATTATGATAGGACATCTTTCAGCCATACAAAACTTTTGGGTTGGCTTTTATTTTGACTAAATTCACTCTAAATTCAAAATTTCTTCACTTCTCAGTGTTTCTCAGTAACCGACATCGGTCCAGCGACCGCCGTCAGTTCTTTCATCACACTAGCCTCGGTTACCCTACCGGCGTCAGTCTCTCTGTATTTTATTATTCTGTCAAAAAAACCTTTTTTCTTACATATTTAATTTCTGTAACTCTTTGAGTTTCATATCTTGCAGTCTACTTTATTTTCGAGTCTCTGTCACCATTAACAAGACTCAGTTACACCCTTTATTCACATTTCTTCTCCATATTTTAAAACTTCTTTATTCCTCACACTCACTGACATCAGTTTGCTGACCGACATCGGTTCATCTTTCTAACTGACATCGGTCACCTGACCGGTATCAGTTACTGTGTTTCTTATTTTATTAGAAACAACAACTTATTTCCATCTTCTAGACAACACCATTCATCCGTTTTTGAGTTCTGTTTGTTGCGCAAAGCCCAAAATACCCATTTGATATCTTCTCTTATGGCTTGGAATCGCCAACAGGTGCGAGAACTTTCCTTTCATGCTAGCTGCATACCATTAGCTCCTTCGCCTTCACCTTCATCCATCTCTTCACCAATGGACCCCAACACTCTTTCCACAGTACCCACATGTGACAAGGACTTCACCAAATTCCTTGATCATAATACAACCTTGCAGTTTTACCTCACCCATTCTTCCACCCATGACTCGTCAGGTCAACTCTTATATAAAATGCATGCCTCCATTCCTCCTGCTCTCGCCCCAACTTTTGTATCAGCCAACACTAGTGTAGCATCACCTGATCCTACCTCACATCCTGTTATTTCTTACATCATCCCTACATCCTTGATATTTATTACACCTATGGCATCTATCACACCTTTGATGTCTGTTGCCCGTACAATGTCCACCATACCATCATCTATGACTCTTAGTGTAGTGATTCCCACATCATCGGTCCCTATTACCTCGTAACCTCTAGTTGCGTCGACCTCTTTTCAGAGTTTGGTCATCTCTATACGTACTACTCTACCACCTATCATTACCAGGGTCTTGACATAGGTCCTCCCACATATACCCTATCTCAACCACCACCCATCGCCTACACCTCCCATTCAGGGTATATGCCATTATCATCTGCTGCTACTTATATCCCCCTTCTCACTTTGTTTACTCGAAACCTCCATATACTGTTGTGCCCTCTACGTCTTACTCATCGTATCCACCTCCTTATACCGCGGGAGGAGTTCGTTGATCTAATCCAACCACTGATCAGATCAAAACGATGACAGACAAAATACAAACCCTCGAGGCTTCTGTTTTTGGATCCCGTCATGTCCTCACCTGTGATGAAATATGCAATGAACCCATTCACCCTTCCATTCCTATTCATCCTTATCTCGCGAAGTGGGATTTGCCCCAATTTAATCGATTTAATAGTAAGGGAAGACCCCCACCAACACTTGCATTCTTTCAAGCACACTTGTTATCTAATAGGTCACGATGATGCCTTACTGCTTAGAACCTTCCCTATGTACTTATCAGGACCCGCCCTTGACTGGCACAATGCTTTACCTAGGCACTCAATATTCTCATTCAATCAGTTGGCCCAGACCTTCCTGCACCACTTCTCAATCAACATTACTAAGAAATTTAATATGACCGATCTTTATTGCATTTGCCAGTACGAGGACGAGTCTATCATAGATTTCGTCGCCTATTGGCGAGGCCTCATTAATCAACTCACCTTCCAAATTTCAAAAAATGAGATGATAGAGTTGTTCACTAGGGCTTGTGTCAGGCACATCTCTCCAACTCTTCAGGTACAAACATTCTGAACATTTGATGATGCATTCACCATGGCTCGGAAGCTAGAAATCCGTGCCCTTGAAGAGGAAAAGCTTAAGTTGTGCAACAAGAGTGCTCTGTTTAGATTGAATGACTCTTCCTCCTCTTGTAAACCACAAAATAACCATTCCAATAATCATTCTAAGGCAAACAAATTTTCCAATGTGGCGATTCTGAAGTTTGGCCCTTCCCATTTGTCAAACCAACTGAAACCTCCTTCCAATATGTCCCATGTTCAAAATTTCCAATATAAGTATGAACATAAACGTTATACACCCATAGGAGAACTTTATTCCTTTGTATTGGAAAAACTGCTAAAGGAGGGAGCTATCACCCTTCCACCCATTAACCCACATACTGGTTTTGACCCTTCTCGTCCTAGACCTACATGGTATAAATAAAATGACTACTACAACTATCACTGTGTTAGGGGCCATAGCGATGGCAACTGCAAATTTTTTAAGAATATCGTCCAGGAAATGCTAGATAATGGAGATCTCATCCTGGATAACCCTAACGCGTCAACAAATGAAAACGTTCATATCTTTAAGAAACCTTTTCCAAACCATACCCATTCATTAAACCAAGCAGGTGAGACCTCTGACACTAATGTTCATGAAGTTCATGCTGTCTTCGATACCGTACTTGCCTCTTCTGCTCAGTTACAACCCATTCCATCTATTGATAAAATTCTTACACGAGCTGTTTTACCCATAGAGGAGCCTACATCGCCTACTCCTCTACCCACGAAGGAGCTAACCGTACCCACTATACTACCTACCCAGTAGCCTACGTCACCTAATCCTTCATCTACAACGGAGCTTACCCCACTTATCCATTCACCTATCAAGGAGCCCACACTATCCACGCTTCTACCCATGGAGGAACCTATTTTTTCATCTTCTCTACCTAAGGAAGAGTCTACACTGCCTACCTTGCTCCCTCCTCGACCCATAGAGGAGCCACTTTTATACTCTCTTCCTATTAGTGATGCATCTCCCAGGGTCTTCTAGGATCCTGTTAACCTTCTTGCATCACTTCTACCTATAGAGTCAGAAGCCAAAAACTTCCATGTCTCACAGACCTCAAAATTTTTCACAGGGATTACCACCAAGTCTTCACCATCTTCCTCTACCTCTACGTCATTATCTCGTTTGGCCAATTGCTTAGAGTATGTTGACCACACCACACTCTGTGGCACCCGTGTCTCCCAATACCTACACAAATGATGATGCTAATCCTAGATACCTCCACCATTTATCCAAATATATTCCAAACAACTAAGACAACAATGCCTGAACCAGCCATATTAACATCTTCTTCATCAATCACGCCTTCACCTCAACCTTCACCTATACCCAAACCTTCAACAAAATTTAAACCTCCACCTGCACCTAAACTTACCACAACATTGGGGGTCCATCCTATGCCTAGTCTACTACATCCTGGTGTCAAAATAGACCGAATACTAAACCACCACCCATCACTAAGTCAACTCACACACCTAAGAACAAGACACAATATCCTAGGTCTTATTCTCCCTCACCCCTTCCATCGATCTTAGGCCCACATCCATCGACCTTGGTCAAGTTACCTCTTCACCAAGGAAAGTCCAAGGTGCAACAATCCACACTTGGACCTTCACCACCTCATTTTCCCACACCTTTATCTCTTCACAAAAAAATCCCAAGCGTGGAAACCCACACCCATGCCTCTACCTTCATCACCTCATTTTCCCACACCTTTACCTTCACCACCTCTTCATCCCGCACCCACACCTATACCTTCATCACCTCCCTTTCCTACATCTTCTCCGTTACCTACCACCACATCATTGCCGACACCGCCACTGTCACCTTGGATTTTTAGATTACCCTCATCTTTTGCGTCTCCTTCTACCTCACATACCCCACTTACACATTTACCCAAGAAGGTGCAACCCAAATAAAAAAAACAAAACCTTCACTACCCACCCAAAAGGTAGCCCCACCTATGCCACCTCCAACAACCTCTCTCCCACAAAAATCACCCATGCCTTCACCAAAACCCACTATGATTTCACATTGTGATGCATTGGCGGGATCCTATTCTAATGTCCTTGCTAGGATTATAGAAACCTTTGTTATCACATTACCACCTAGTAAGCGTTATGATCCGTTCAAACCTAAACTAGTAGGGTTTGACGATACTAAAATTTGTGCATATCATCGCTCCCCAGGGCATGATTTCAAGGATTTTAAGGCCCTTCGAAATGTTCTCCTTCAACTCTATAATTCAGAAATCCCCTTGGAAGAAGATGACCAATTGAAGGAGAATTTCATTCCCCCTTCATCTGCCACCATAAGACCTGACCCTATAATCATTCATCGGCCCTTTCCTACATCTTCAAAACCCTCTTTTCCTCCTCTGGTCTTCAAAATCAACATGGTTCAAGTAGCCACTAGATCACAAAAAGATAAAGAAAAAGAGAAAGATCGATACCCATCTAGTACACCCGCATCTACCATTCCATCTGCACCTTCCCCCAAGGTAACAATCCGAGGGCCGAATTATCTAATTTATGATGGAGTCACACATTGCACTATGATCAAACAACTTCATCAATCTCCTCTAAAAATGTCTTTGTATGACCTCATCCAAACCTTTAAATCTCATCGCCAAGACCTCCTTGAGATCTTGTAAACTATCAAGGTTCTACTAAATGACTCTGCACTCATCACTGCCATCATCACCCCTCATCATGTGGCTGCTCTTACTGCTTTGCTTAAAACTTCTATTCCCACCACCACTCACCAAGTTTCTGCCATCAGTTTCTCTGACTCAGAGATTTCTCCTCACCATCTAGAGGATCCTGATCCCACCCTCTTCATCTCCGTTTACATCGAGTATACTCACGGCCGACGTGTTATGATCAATGGATGTGCAAGCATTAATATTGTTTCTTCCTGTGCGTACAAACAAATACACATACCTACCAATTGTATGCATAATAACCTAGTTATGCTGCGTTCTTTCAACGATGCTTTGACTTCTACTATCGGCACCATCATCCTCCACATCCGTGTGGGTCCCCACACCATTCCTGAATTGTTCTATGTTCTTGAAGGGGAATTCCAATACAACATACTGCTTGGCCGACCCTGGATTCGTGTCATGGGGTGTGTACGTTCTACTCTTCACTGCTGTATAAAATTTGAATATGAAGGGCACCCTTACACTATTCAGGCAGATCTTTCACCTTTCAAAACTTGTAATATGATTTATCGACCCAATGATGTCCTTATTCCAATCAAAGCATCTACTACCACAGCCGCCTCATCTACTACCACTGTTGCTTCATTTTCTTTCGTTGATTCATCTACCACTTCTACTACTACATCTTCCTCAACCAGCTCATCTATCCCTACTGCCGCTGCAACTTCCAAAGTTAACTCATCTACCAACCCTTCTTCCCAGACTTCGAGTAGCTCATTCATTCCTGCTACTCAAGTACCAACTTCCAAAAATTTGGTAGGTTTTTTTCAATGCCTTGCCCTGGAGGAGTACCGCTTGTATGGCATTGACACTTTCCAAACTCCTCAGGAGTACAAAAACCTTCACCAAAACCCACATTATGACCGTTTTATAGGAATTGTTTTTCCATATGGTCCTCCCCACCTTTACACCAACCTGACATTCGGGGGACTTGATACTTATTATTATTCTCTCGAACCACCTACTTAAACATGACCTTTTTCATCCGATTTTATTGCCTCACCAACCTCCGCTTCGCCCACACATTTCTTCATCGTTGTGCTGGGAAGGGATTTGGCTTTGGTCTTTACGAACAAGGTCATCACAAAATCATACCTTGCATTACCGCAAACATAAAGACCGCCGTGGTATCGGGTTTGCTAAAACACCTAATCCTAAAAAGACTAGAGTCGACCTCGTAGAGGAAGATCAACCTTCTGCACCTTCATCTCCTTCTTTGCCTATCACACTGGCTTCACCCATAGAGTCAATGGATCCAGAATCCATCCCTCCTATTTTTTTTTATGAGCACTATTCCTTTGGGACCTCCGACCTATCATCATGATGGCAAGGCCCCTTCTTCCATTCATCTTCTTTATCCAAACATGTTGGAGGAAGACACACCTTCTATCAACGTCGTTCAATGTTAGGATGATGATTCCATTCTCACCTATTTAGGCGTAGAAGATTCTTACATTCACTGGTCGTTACCTTCTGAGACACAAATGATGCTGAATGAATTGACCATAGAGATCAACATTCACACTCAAGATGACATGCCAATCTTTATATTCTACTGAACAAGAATCCTTCACCTCTTTCCTCCGAGATCGTAGCAACACTTTTTCTTGGTCTGACACCGATATACCCTGTATTAACCCAAATATCGTGGTCCAAAATATCATTATTATCCTCGATGTTAAACCAGTGAAATAGAAGCTGGGAAAAATGCATCCACACATTTACCTTATTGTCAAAGAAGAACTCTAGTGCCTTCTTTCCATTTCTTTCATTCTACCTATCGAATACCTGCAATGGATTTCTAACATTGTTTGTATTACCAAGGCGATAAGGGGACTTCGCATCTGCATAGACTTCTGTAACCTTAACCTTTCCTATCCTAAGGATGACTTTCCTTTGCCTAACATCGACCAAATTTTTGATCTTATAGTCGGAAATGAGATGCTATCTCTCGTGGACGGATTATTGGGTTATAACCAAATACTACTCACGCCGGAAGATCAACACAAAATTGCCTTCATCATCCCTTGCGGGACTTTCTGCTATCGAGTCATGCCCTTTGGCTTGAAAAACGTTGGTGTCGCTTATCAACACGCTATGACATATATCTTCCATGACATCATGCATGCTATATTGGAAGACTACATTGATGACCTTCTCGGTAAGTCCAAAAGTCGTGCCAAGAACCTCCCAGTTCTCAAAATCATCTTTGATCTTCTTCTCAAATATTGTGTTCACCTTCAACCAAAGAAGTGCGTCTTTACCATTATTTCTGGAAAACTCCTTGGTTTCATCATTTATTTGTGGGGCATAAAAGTTGTTCCCACCAAAATCAAGGTTATTATGGAGATCCCTCCACCTACTAACCTTCGACAACTTCGTAGTTTGCAAAATAAATTATAATCCATTCGATGCTTTTTTTCCAAACTTTCTGACCAATGTCACCCTTTTCATCATCTTCTTAAAAATGATGTCTCCTTTAATTGGAATGATGAGTGCCACAAAGCCTTTGAAGCATTGAAGAAATACCTTCTTTAGCCACCTGTGCTCATCCCACCTAAAGACGAAAAACCTTTTTGCCTCTACATTTCTGCCACTAACCATTCCTTGGGTGCCATGCTTGCTCATTGCGATGAGAAACACAGGGAGCAAACGGTTTATTACATAAGCCATACACTTTTAGACTATGAGACTAGATATACTCACGATAAAAATATTTGCCTAGACTTAGTCTTCAAAGCCACTAAATTTCGACACTGCCTACTCAACCACAAAACCGTCGTCATCACTAACACTGACCCTTTGCATTACATGTATGCTAAACCTTACCAACATCAATGCACCTCACGTTAGCTTATGCTCCTTGCAAGCCTCAACCTCAAATTTATTCATCAAAATTCTGTCAAGGGCCAAACTATTACAGATTAACTTGTAGACTCTCCACTTCCTGGACATCAATCTTTTAATTTCAATTTCCTGGATGAATCTATCACTACCCTTTTCCTCAATGATGTCCTGATGAATCCATCATTTACCAAATGACCTTATTCTTCAATGGTTCTAAATGTCAACGTGGGGTGGTGTAGGGGTTATTCTCATTCCTCTTGATGGTGAACATATGTCTTTATCTTTCAAACTAGATTTTGATTGCACCAAGAACATTGCCGAATACAAAGCACTTGTCTTGGGTCTTCAAACTACATTGCCTTAGATGTTAAATCCATTAATATCTTCAGAAATTCTCAACTAGTTGTGAACCAATTCAACGTTTTATACTAATATCGTAATGAGGTCCTTCAAAAGTATAAGCACCATGTCAACTTACTTTTGACCATCGTTTGACTATTACCTAATTCAAACCACTCTGCGATCCACCGAAAAATTTATGAATACCATGGCTTGTCTCGGCTCACAAATACCTACCTCACCTTTTGGCTCGATTTTTTTTTTTCACAGTACAACGGTTGTATTCACCTTCCTACATCATTCCCAGTGTTAATTTTGTGGGCTGTATCAAAACTGAGCCACGTGATATTTGGTATAAGCAGTTCGCCGATTACCGTTCTCTTTCAATTCTACCTCTAGATCTCACTCACAATGGTCAGGGAGCTTTCCTCCAAAAGGTCTCTTGTTATGTCATCATGGGGGGTCTTCTCTACAAATGTGGCTTTGACGGTATCCTACTCAGGTGCCTCAGTAGTTCTGAAATTCCGTACACCATTAAATAAATCCATGATGGGATTTGTGGTGGACATTTCAGTGGTCACGCAGTTGCTAAGCCCATCCTTCACCTTGGCTATTACTTTCCAACCCTTAACCAAGATATCTATGACTACATCAAACATTGTGTGAAGTGTTAGTAACACACTAACCTTCACCATACCCCTAGTCATGCTTTACAAGTCACTAGAGACTTTTGGCTCTTTTCTCAATGGGGTTTTGATCTCGTCAGAGAGATTATCCCTCACTCTTCTCAAAATCATCAATGGATCATCACCGCAACCAAATATTATAATAAATGAGTAGAAGCCATCCCTCTCATTTAAAATAAAGTTGAGAAAATATGTGAATTCATCAACCATCACATCATTTTTTGCTTTGGTGTCCCTCATCATCTCATCACTGACAATACAAAAAAATTAAAAAACAAAATCCTTCACAAACTATGTGATAAATTTAGCATTCAACTAAGTTTCTCATCACCTTATTAGCCAAAAACCAATGGCCAAGCTGAATCTTCCAAAAAATCCCTCAACAAAATTCTTATGAAATTTGTCAATGACACTGGAAAGGATTGGCACACACACATTCCTTTCATCTTCTGGGCTTACTGTATTAGCATTCATACCTCTACCAATGCTAAACCTTTTGTCTTTGGTTTATGGTACAGAGGTTGTCTTGCCTCTTGAAGTCCAAATTACATCTCTTCATATATCACTCAAAGATATGTTATCTGACGACAAGTTTTTCCAAGAACGTTTGGCACAACTTGAGCTATTAGACGAATGCCATTTAACTGCTCTAGACCATATTCAAATCTACCAAAAATGCATCAAGCATGCCTATGAAAAATGTGATCATGAATGAACTTTCAAGATTGACAATCTTGTCCTAAAGCAAAATCAACACGTAACCAAAGCAAAAAAAGGCAAACGGGGCAAGTTTGCTCCTAATTGGCTTGGACCCTACATTATCACCCATACATATGGATCATGTATTTATTGTTTATCTTCTCTTGAAGGTAAACCCGAATCTGAGCCCTTTAATGCCTTGCATCTTCGACTGTTCTATTATTGAATAAAGTACTACGTCACGTTATTTCACCTTTATGCTCGTCTCTTGAGTGAACCTTTCCTCTATATACCTCTTTTAAGGACCAACGACTAAACTAGAATTATGTGATCATTCATCACCATTCAACCTTGTATCAAATATGAGTACCAAGGATATACTCATGGCATGATTCTCATGAATACTTTTCATCCTTTTCAGGATGGAATCCCATGGTCATTCGTCACTTACAACCCCTCTTTCATAGTTAAATTTTTTGTGCTATGGTCTTGCCTTCATCAAAGAGGCCTATACTCCTTTATAGTCTTGTCTATGACTTTAAGTTTAAAAATAAAAATCAAAAATATATGGGATACTAAAAAATCTACTCCTTGAGTCAAACTTATCGCAAATAGATGAATCCCTCAAGAGGAAATCTACCTCTCTCTCTTGTTACTATAAGTAGATTGCTCCTTCGAAGGACATGTATAAAAGGTTAGCCACTCATTGCATTTAGTCTATCTAAAAAGAAGACTAATATGTATCTCTCAAATAAAAATTCTGGAGCTTCCTACATCGATTAACTTCATGAAGACCTCAATGAGATCTTACTATTTATCTCATTATGGAATTCCCGCATCGATAAGGTCTATACAAACAAAAACAAAAGAAAAATTCAAGAAAAGTACAAACTTTTGGTCATGGACTTTCTTATCCTAGTTTTTGGGTATCTTGTAGAAGGGGCATGCTGTCTCACAACAAGATTATGCATAAAATTTTCCACCTTATCTACTGTTTATTATCATCTAACTCCACTCAAGGGACGAAACGTGTCTTTTACACAATGTGATTACATGACTTCTTTCACCTATAGACCTATTTCATCATGCAATGTATATAGGGACTTACATTTAATAAGTCTAAGGGTATAACAATTATGGTCTTTTCCAACTTGGAGCATTTTGCTTCTTTTCAGTTCACCTCTGCCTCACTTGTTGCTTCTTCAATAGGACAAGATCATCAAAATTGATTTAACCATGACACTTTCATCTATGCCTATGCCTAATTCACCTTGTCTATTACTTATTCAACATTTGACCTTGCCTATTTTCAAACATGCCTTACCCAACCAAACTACCTATCCAACCTACCTATTCATTTGACATAACCCAATCTCATTCTTCCCTGGTTTATGGGAGAACTATATCGGCCTGAGGCCCCTTTCGCAAGGTCTATGTAGGCAACACTCTTAGGGCATGGGGACCTTTGAGGTTAGCTCGACCACTCTTTTCCCAATCATCATTTCCCCCGTCAAACAAAAACTTAGTTTCCATAAAAACAACAAGTTGGAAGTTAACTCAAAACAAAACCATACATCATCCATTATACATCATCATTTATTTTCCACAATATCAATAACTTAGAAATTAAACCGAAACAAATCAAACTCAAACATACCGATCATCTAGTTTCCATAATATCAGTACATTGGAAAGTAAACCATTAAACACAACATCATTTCATTTCACAAATAAAATCAACCAAAGGCATGCATGAACATTTAGTTTCCATAAAATCAATAACTTGGAAATTAAACCACGCCATGTCTAACTATCTAGTTTTCATAAAATCGGTAACTTGGAAATTAAACCAAACCATGCCTAACTATCTAGTTTCCATAAAATCGGTAACTTAGAAATTAAACCAAACCATTCTTTAAACATCTAGTTTCCATAAAATCAATAACTTGGAAATTAAACCGATCCATGCCTAAACATTTAGTTTCCATAAAATTAATAACTTAAAAATTAAACCAAAACATGCTTATCATCTAAGTTTCCATAACATCAATACATTGTAAATTAAACCATTCAGTCATATAATCATTAACTCAACCATGCCTACACATCTAGTTTCCATAAAATCATTAACTTGGAAATTAAATCAAACCATGCCTATATCTAGTTTCCATGATAACAATATAATGGAAATGTAAACCAAACACAACATATAAATATAATTGTCCATCTATATACCAGAATGTCTGTATGTTAATATACTAAATATACATATATAAATATAAGTATTTCAAAACTCTTATATACATATCACATCTTCGGCACACAGGCTGATATATATATATCAAAAATCAAAATACAACATCTGCATATCCATCACCATATCGTTTCCTGGACGACCAAACACCTCTGCTGCTCTCTCTTGTACCCTCTTCTAGCCTCTGTCGCTGTGAGATGGATACCTCCCGCTTGCCCTACCTATGATGCCGGTGGCTCTCTGAGTTGATGGACATGTGAGTTCGTGAACTCATCCTTGCATTAGCTGCCTACTACACTCTATGTTCGGCATAAGGCAAAACATGTATACCGGTATCTGTAAGCGGATCCTGATAATACCTGGCCTCATTCACAACATCCCTGAATATGTCCATTGATATAAATTGCGGAGGTGCCATAGCTCTCTGTGGACCATATCACAAAAAAAGATGCCCCTGTCCCGATGCTTGTGGAGGTGGGCCTTGCACCTAAACCTGGACCTGTACCGGTGCCTATGTTTGTGCTTACACTTGTGCTTGTGCAACTAATAGCTACCCCTGTAATGTGGCCACATGTTCCTATAACGTAGTCACTTGATCCTGTAACCCTGCAATTTTTCCCCCATCCCCTGCTAATGGCTTTGTTGGAGCCTATGCCTATACCTGCACCTAGGCCTGTGCTAGCTGTCCCTGCAAGGTAGCCACATGTGCCTGTGCCTGAGCTAGTTGAAACTACAAAGCCATCACCTACCCCTGCAATTGGTCCTCTTATGTACTATCAAAATAGCCATGTCTAGTTGTCCTAGCCTCAGTGGCGCTACTTGCAGTTGGGCTATCCACCAGTGCTCGTGTCTATCCATAGTGCCTACATCATCAATCTACCTATCTGTAACCTACTCATCCTTCCCTATAGGATCTGCTAGATGTGGTGGAGATAAGGGTCTTCTTTCACCTAATTCTAGATCGTTTCTTCGAATGTTGACAAAACAAATAAGGGTAAAGGGCTAGGAGGAATACCCGTTGAAATGTTGGTTGTAGGTTGTTGCGTGCATATGATTTCTTGATCCATAGATGATCGTGAGAGATTCCTTTTTGCTTGGAGGAACTACCTGAAATGGAAAACAAGACCACCAAATGAAAGTTAAATAGTATATGCAATGGACTGCCTAATGTGTGCTAGATCGGGAAGTGTGATACTTCCTAGACGGACTGTCAATCCATTGTTTAAAACAAATTAATGATAAAAATAAAGGAAATCCCACTATAGTTAAAATGATTTAGGTATCTCATTCATCTACAATAAGTAAATTCGTTCACAACAGGCTAAGCTATGATTGAATCTGAAGGTCAAGGTCTCTGTCAGAATATAGGAATTGGTTAGGGTCAGGTTCTGGGCCGTTTTGGGTATTGGGTAGAGAGTGGAAGCTCTGTTCTTGGTTTTTGGTCAAAAACACAGAGACTGACGTCGGTCTGGTATGACCGATGTCAGTTTAGGTTAACCGGTGATGGTTGTAGGTAACCGGCGTCGGTATGGTCGTGGTACAGGAAACTCAGTAAAAACTTGGTGGGGTGACAGATCTGAGGCTAGATGAAAATGGAAGGGCAATGACAAGGTTTGTGTGGGTCTCAGGTATGCACATGAATGATTAAAATCTATGTATGGATAGTTCAAGGGTATGGGTGAAGGGATGGTCAAGCTTACATGGAGGTAAATGGTGGTGGAATGGAAATGGGAGCAGAAACTAATAATAGAAGTAAAATAATCTACTAGATGATAAATGGACAAGTGCTGGTTAACAAAGCACTTACTGTTTGTACGAGCTTGATGTCTAGTTGGAAATGGTGGGTGATCAAATGGAAGGAACTTGATGTGGTGCTGACGCTTTCCCGGATGCTCCCGTGAAGGAAGATGGCTCTGTGGGTGCCTCTGATGCTGGCTATGGGCGCTCTGATGCATGTACGAATGCTTGTTCTTCTTACATGCAACTCTGGTTTCGTCTCTTGTTCTCGAAAGATGTGTCAATCTCTCAGAAATGTGCCAACCTCAAAATAAGGTTGTTTTGGGGGTTAAATGGTAACTGAGGTGGTTCTTGGTTGACTGGCTACGGTTTAGGGTAACTGGCGTCGGTTAGAGTGGGATTTCCTAGGTTTACTAAACTGGGTAGATCTCCTTGATTTTCTGGGATCTCGTTCGTTTTCTCCATGGATTAGAATAGAATCTTCCTTTCTAATGTGAGGGAATGTGGTTAGAGGGAATGTAGGCTTTGATTTTTAGGTTTTTGGTAGGTCTTAGTTAGTTATGGCAACATACTAAGAATAGGTCTTAGGGTGAGGTGGCTAGATGATGTGTATAGGTGAGGTGGATGTGTGGGCCTTATCTCAATTAAAATAATAAATATTGTGAGATAATGAATTAATTAATTAAATTAATTAAATTAATATTAGAGTGAGATGAAAGGGGCCATGGTTAGGTGAATGTGTTCAAGGTGTTTGTTTGACGAGGGACCAAGGGGAGTGTGACCTAAGTTTGGTGTCTACATTTTTCCCCTTTTTGTTGCGTAGCTTGTATTAGTAAGCGATGCTGACAAAAATAAGATGTGGTTGCCCCATGTGTGGGTGAAGGTGATCCCTTCAAACCAAGAACTAACAAGGCAGAAGGTAGAATCAGTGAGTGGTTTGATAAAAGGTGAATGTGATGAAGAGGAAGGTGGGTCATGGGGGGAAAAAAGGAAAAAGGTCTACTCGGGTAATCTAGGTAATGGGTCAAGGTCAAAGGTAGTAACAGTCAAACGCACGCACACGTATAAACTGTAGCACTGTACCAGGTTGAAGAGTAGGAAAACTCTACATTGTCTAAGGTCGGTAGGTTTATCCACACAAAGGTGAAGTGATTCTGGTATCCAAGGTATAGGATATGGTCAGGAAACACGACGCAAGTCAGGTGCAGGAACGTGTAGGTATGTTCTGGTACACCCAAGGGTTGGGTCAGGATAAACGGTCATGGAAAGAGGCAAGGTAAGGTCAATATGTCCACCAACACAGGTAACAGTGCCACAAGGTATAGTGAACACATGAGGTCAAAGGTCACTAGCAACGTTCTAGGTCTAAGTATCTAGGTCATGGCATGGGTAGGGCCGATGTATGGGTAAAATAATGAGTCCCAGAATGAGGACGAATTGAGGGGGTAAATGATAAGGTCAAGAGGGTCAAGTGAAGTGGCCAAGGGAGGTGTAGGTAAGATAAAAAAGGATTCAGGTAAAAAATTGGGGGTAGGGGGTAGAAAAAAGACTAAGTAAGGAAACCGATGACGGTTGAAGGGAACCGATGCCGGTTGCTATGGACTGACCTTGGTAAGCTAGGGCACAGGACCGATGTCGGTCAAGGTAAAACCGTCGCCAGTCAACTCGGGTAGATTATAAAAAGAAAAATTCCACATTTTACGGAATCATTTGTCATTTTCCAAATAGGAGAAAATGACAGGAGAAAGAGGAAAAGGTGGAAAGTGACAAAGGGAGATGGAGGACTGAGTTGGCGAGCCACATGGCTGGTGATAGTTGGTCGATAGGTGGATCCACGAGCTAGATTGGATCAATTGGATTGGTTGGAGAGTGAGAGGTCATTTGGTGATGGCAGAGGTAGGAGAGGGATCAGGTGGACCACCGGTGCAGTGGCTCGACGTGCCACCACAGACAGTGGCAGTGTGATGAGGTAAGATTCAATATCCCTCTGCATGTTTGTTGTGTTTAGATAAATGGATAGAAAGTTGGGCGGTGGGAAGATGGGTTTGGGGGGAAATGAAATTCGAATGTTAGGGGGGGAAATTGGATAAAAGAGGGATGAGGGAGGGTAGGAATAGGTAGTATGCTAGGTGGGAAGGGTTGTAGGTAAGAATGGAGGGTGGGGAGGGGAGAGATGAAGACAAAATGGGTAGATGTAGGGCTCGCTATCGTGGGTTGTCACCACGACAGTGACCGACGATGGTCGATGGTGGGCTGACGTCGGTGGGGTATAACCGGAATCGGTCACGGATGAGGTGACCGATGCCGGTTGTGGGAAACCATGGTCGGTCTAGGAGGACCGGGTACTAGTCAGAGGGTAGAAAACATAGGCAAGGGTTAGGCGGTTAGGGCCAAGTGTTGAGACTTGTGGGTAAATAATGAATGTCGGGGAGTGTATGTAAAGAGGTAGGGTGACATGGGGTTGGGTAGGTGGTGGGTGAGTATAACAATTTCTCGGGTCAGATTGGGTAGGTAGGGAGGTTAGGGTAGGGTGGATAGGTAAAGTTGAGTTGGTAAGGGTTGGGGGTATGGGTAGATAGGTGAGGTCGAATGGGTAGGAGTAGATGGGTAAATAGGTTGTGGGTATGGGTGATGATAGATATGGTCGGGTTTTAATAATGTAATTGTGTTATTGGATGCAGGTGAGAGCCCAGCTGCAGATGAGAGACAGGGTACCACCCCTGCTCTTGACGGTTCATGGGGCTATGACAGTCCAGGAGTGGAGTCATGTCACGGATGTTGCTCTGATCGGAGTCAGACGCTACTGGCATGTAGTCTGGTAGCTGAGCTTGATGGTCACCCTCATTGATAGATGGGACTCGATGACCAACACATTCCACTTACCGATGGGTGAGATGATAGTCACCCTGGAGGATGTGTACAGGATCCTGCGGTTACCCATATTGGGGACGTAGGTATATTCGATCTCCTTAGAGGCATCTGAGGAGTTGATGCTGACAGTATTTGGTGAGGGACTGGTAGAGATGACATTCCATAGTGCACAGCATGAGCTATGGCGAGATGTACCAGGCCCATCTAGAGGAGACGAGGCTAGTAGTATTACTAATGGAGGAAGTATACTGTTTCACACTGCCAGATGTAGAGGGTGGGAGGTTCCCACGATCACTGATGGGAGTGTTACATGACATGATGATGGACCGGACCTGCTTTGCATGGGCACCAACATTCCTAGTGCAGCTGTACAAAGAGCTATGGGTGTATGGGCGGCTCGCATAGGTTCAGCCTATGCTGTACATTTATTCTTCACTGTTGGGCATACGAGCACATTGTTTGTGTTCGTCTGATTGGTATGCCCCGGGAAGATGCTTTTGAGATAGGTTTTATTCAGGTGGGGTACAAGTGATGGGTGCCTGTGATTGGAGAGCGTCGAGTAGACCGAGCTATTCATGATGTAGCATATTATCGACAGTTATTGGAGGGATTGTCTAGTGTAGACATTATCTAGAGACCGTATGTGGGGTATCGCTCATACAGAGGGATGGCAGAGGAGCTTGCGGGATTACATATTTATAGGTGGATTGAGGGGCGTCATGCAGGGGAGCACGAGATGATCCCAGTAGACAAGGTCTGATGGTAGTTTGGATTACTGTAGGATATACCACCACCCTTCCCACAGTACCGAAGAGATGATGTGGAGAGACCACTGCCACTTCCATAGCCTACAGTACCTACCGGGCAGGAGGAGTTAATTGTAGACCGATGGATTGATGATTCTGGAGTGATAGACATGTATAGACAGTGGTGGGCAGCCCATCTACGAGTAGTACCTCCCAGGCTGGGGCAAGCTAGATTTAGCCACCATCACTGTGTAGAGAGACGCCCTATAGGGGCAAGTGGCGACCCTGATTACCCAGTTGGGGATGGTACAGGGGTAGTTAGTAGCTTCGGAGGAAGAGGTGTCCGCATTGCATGCGCAGGTGGCCAGTCTACAGACCCAGATGGCCCAGGGTGGAGACAAAGATGGAGATGAGGAGTAGGTAGCCACCCTACAGGTGCATGTTACAGGTTTGTAGGGCCATTTGGCCACTACATAGGCACATATTCAGGCATTACAGGCGTAGGTACAAGCACAGGGTGCGAGGCCGATGACACCTCCACAGGCACCGGGATAGGGTCCCAGTTCACAAGCAGGGGCGGGACAGGGTCCCACAGGATAGGTACAGGGGCCGAGGCCTGATGGGGCCACCACAGACAATGCCCCTATTCTAGTTATGGGATGCCCTAGGTGAGGCTAGATATTATCAGGATCAGTTGATGGTGGCCAGGATAGATTTTCTATCCTATGGAGAGTACAGGGCACAACAGGCCTCGAGTGAGAGGACTAGATCCTGTACTCACAACGTGGAGAGCACAGGGGGCCATTGAGCCTTGAGACAGGATCAGGGTGAGTCCACCAGCTCACGGAGGCCAACTCTAGGTGATGTACCTAGTAGGGGCCTGACTGTGACCTATGGCGGGCGGTGAGAGGTTATCAGGCCGCCGGCTAGGAGCCGAGGAGGAGACATGTGAGACTGATATGGAGGATGTCGACAGGATGATGCCTGATGCACATTCCTTTATTTTGATGTATTTGATTCATTTTTTGATATATACCAGCCTGTGTGCCGAGGAGAGTGAGGATGTATGAGAGTTTTGCATATTTTTGATCATATACCGGCTTGCGTGCCAAAGATATGGTGAGGCTGTATATGAAGATTTTTGAGAGATTTGATTATATGTACTGGCCTGCATGCCGAAGATATTTGAGATTATGTATATGGAGACACATGTTTGGATATTTTTATTTATAGAGATGATGATGATGCATGATGATTATGGTCATTATGTGTATACATGGTTATGGTTATCTTGCTATTTTGATGTGTATATGTTATGGAAATTAAGTAGTGTAGGCATGATAGAGTCAGGTCATAGGCATGGATTGAGTTAGGTTGTGGTCTAGGCATGGATTGAGTCAGGTTTTAGGCATGGTGGAGTTAGGTTGTGGTCTAGGCATGGATTGAGTCAGGTTAGGTCTAGGCATGGTGAGTCTAGGCATGGTGGAGTTAGGTTGTGGTCTAGGCATGGATTGAGTTAGGTTTTAGGCATGGATTGAGTCAGGTTAGGGAGAGTTGGGTTGTTTAGGTATGGGTGAAGTGAGTTAGGTTGTAATTCATTAATTTGTGCAATGAATGATGATATGGGTCATGGTTAAGATGTTTTATAGTACATGCATGATAGTGGTAAGGAAAGGGTAGATATAATGGATGTATGTTTGATGATGATAAAGGTGGAAAGACAATTTGTTGTTTGATGGGTTTAATTTCCAATTATTGATATAAAAGGAAACTAAATAGGGTAGAATGTGATTTAGGAAAATAAAAGATGAATTGGTTAGGGTAGAGAGTGGCCGAGCTAACCTCCAAGGGCCCCATGCCCTCAGAGTGCTGCCTACATAGTCTCGGTGAAAAGGGACCTCAGGCCGATGTAGTTCTCCCATAAGCTAGGGAAGAATGTGAGGAGGTATGAGTATGGGTGGGTATGTTATAGGCATGATTGAGTCTAGGTATGTTAGGTATGGGTGAATTGTGGGCACATTGGTATAGGTGATTTTGAGTTGATTATGGTGAAGGAGGAGAAAATTACCCAAAAATAAGCGTCGAGGATCAAGTCCTGTATAAGGTAATCAATATGTAATGAAGAAGGTTTAAAATATAAGAGGAGGCAAGAAAGTGACCTGATTGGTAAGGATCATAATGGGCGGATCATACCTTAGATGGGATGATGAACGTAAGACCCTAAAAAAACATTGCATGATTGATTATTCTAAAGGTGAAAAAGTAGTCACATGATCACCAGATGTTTTGGTTCCATAGGTCCCTTGAGGTAGTAGGAAATGAAAGTGTGAATGGTGAGAGGATGAAAAGTGGTTAGTTTTTATATGGTACTAGGTAGCATGCCTTTTTGGCAAGAGATCCAAGGTCACAATGGGAAAGTCCATGACTAAAAGGTTTTTTTGTTTTGATTTGATATTTGAGATAGACTGATCGATGTGGGAAGTCTATATGGGATGAGGAAATTAAATCCTTGAGGTCTTCGCGAAGCTGATTGATGCGGGAAGCTTCAGATTATTTTCTCTCTCTTCTTCTTCTTCGTTTTTTTTAAAACATGATTTTTATATAGCTGTCCTTCGAGGGAGAAGTCTATTTATAGCAGAGATTTAGAGAGATAGATGTCCTTTTTGAGGGAGTCATCTTTTTATTGGAAGTTTGACTCAAGGATTTGGATCCCATGTGAGGGATTTTAAGTCATGGACAAGACTAAGGTGAAGAATCAGGATTCTTGTTCAGAAAGAAAGGTGAAATGACCATGGGATCTCATGTAAAAACAGATGAAAAGTATCCATGAGAATCATGCCATGTGTAGCGCCGTGGTACACATATTTAAGAGAAGATAAAAGAGTGACAAGTACGTACATGATTCTTGTTTAATCGTTGGTGATGGTGTAGGAAGTGGATAGCGCTCAAGGGACAAGCATGGAAAGAGGCAGAAGGTGAGGTAGGACTAAAAGTCAACAATAGAATGGTCAAAGATGCAAAGTGAATTAAGGGGCTCAGGTTCAGGTTTACCATCGAGTGAAGATAAACGATAAGCATATGATCCATAAGTATGAGTCACGATGTATGGTCCAAGCCAATTAGGAGAAAATTTGTCCCCGTTTACTTTTTTCTGCTTTGGTTACATGTTGATTTTCTTTCAGGACAAGGTCACCGACTTGGAAGGTTCGTTCATGGACACGTTTGTCATAGGCACGTTTGATACGCTTTTAGTAAACTTGGAGATGGTCAAGAGCATTAAGGCGGAGTTCGTCTAATAACTCAAGTTGTGCTAAACATGGTCCTGACAAAAGTCATCATCATTAAGAATGTCATGGAGAGAAATGCAGAGTGAGGGGATCTAGACTTCGAGAGGTAGAACACATCCTCTGTACCATAAACCAGAGAAAAAGGTGTGGCAACAGTGGAAGTGCGAATACTGGTGCGGTATGCCCACAAGGTGAAAGGAATGTGCGTATGCCAGTCCTTCCCAGTATTGTTAACCACTTTCATGAGAATTTTGTTCAAGGTTTTATTGGTGGATTCGGCTTGGCCATTAGTCTGTGGGTAATAAGGTGACAAGAAACTTAGCTGAATGCCGAAGGCGTCGCAAATTTTTTCGCAAGGTTTTATTTTTGAATTGTTTTCCGTTATCAGTGATGACGGTGATGCAAAACACCAAAATGAAAAATAATGTGATGGTTGATGAACTCACATATTTTCTTGGCTTTTGTGGAGATGAGCGGTATGGCCTCAACCCATTTTGTGTAGTATTTGGTAGCGGTGATGATCCATTGATGTCGTTGTGAAGAGTGGGGATTGATCTCTCCGACGAGATCCAAACCCCATTGAGAGAAGGGCCAAAGGTCATGGGCAACTTGTAAGGCATGACTGGGTGTATGATGAAGGTTGGCATGTTGTTGGAACTTCACACAACACTTTACGTAGTCGCAACAATCATGGTTAAGTGTCAGCCAATAATAGCCTAGGTGAAGAATACGCTTAGCAACAACAAGGCCATTGAAGTGACCTCCACATATGCCATCATGAACTTCCTTAATGGTATAAGGAATTTCAAAACTTGTAAGGCACCGTAAGAGAATTCCATCGAAGCCACATTTATAGAGGAGGCCACCCATGATGACTGTAATGAGAGACCTTTTTAAGAAAGGCCTGTTGTCCATTACGAGTGAGGTCAGGAGGCAAAATGGAATAGGAAAGGTAGTCTGAGTATTGTTTATACCAAAGGTCACTCAAGTCAGGGGTAGAATTTCCAATGGATTAAACCTTGCGAGGTAAATAAGAGGGTGATTGGAGTCTTTGTACGGTGACAAAGATTTTAGAATCAACAGGTGAAGTGGGTATTTGAGAAGAAAAGTAGGCCATGATATCTGCAAATTTTTTGGTTGAATGCGGGATGGTTTGGAGGGAGTAACGGTTGAAGGTGGTCAAAATTATGTCTACATGATGTTTATACTTTTGAAGTATCTCATTACAACATTGGTATATGGCATTGAATTGGTTTATGACCAATTGAGAATCACCAAAGATGTTGATTGATTTAACATCTAAGGCATAGGCAGCCTGGAGACCCAATACGAGTGCTTTGTGTTCTGCAATATTGTTTGTACAATCAAAATCAAGCTTGAAAGACAAAGACATGGGTTTAAGAACAAGCAGAATGAGGATAATACCAACTCCCCCCCCACATTGACACTTGGAACCATCGAAGAAGAGTGTCATTTGGTAAGCGGGTTAGTCCAGGGAAAGAGTGACAATTGACTCATCTACAAAGTCAAAATTAGAGGGTTGATCCCCAGAAATAGGTGCGTCGGCTAATTGGTTGGTGATAGCTTGGGCCTTGATGGAATTTTGGTGGATAAATTTGAGGTTGAGGTTGTCCAAAAACATGAGCCAGCGTGCGACACGTTGATTTTGGTAAGGTTTGGCATACATGAAGTGTAAGGGGTTGATGTTAGTCACGACATAGGTTTTGTGGTTGAGTAGGTAATGAAGATTTTTTTTGGCAACGAAAACTAAGGCTAAGCAAAGTTTTTCGGCATGGGTGTATCGGGTTTCATTATAGACACCAAAATTAGGTTACACTCCCCTTTGGTCCCTTGACAAATAAACACCATCATCACATTCACCTAGCCATGGCCCTCTTCACCCCACTAATATTAATTTAATTAATTTAATTCATTATACTCACCATATTTATTATTTAAATATCCTAATTGAGATAATGCTCACACATCCACCTCATCTAGCCACCTCACCCTAAGACCTATTCTTAGTAAGTTGCCATAACTAACTAAGACCTACCCAAAACCTAAAAATCAATGCCTACATTCCCTCTAACCACCTTCTCGCATGTTAGAAGGAAGATTCCAGTCTAATTCGTGAGTTAACGACATGAGATCCCATAAAATCAAGGGGATCTGCCTAGTTTAGTAAACCTAGGAAATCCTGCCCTAACCGACGCCGGTTAAGCCGGAACCACCGTCAGTCACCTTTTAACCCCTTAAACAACCTTATTTTCGAGGTTGTCAAAGGTTGGTAGATTCCTGAGAGATATCACATCTTTTGAGAACAAGTTTCAGGGAGAAAACACATGCAAAGAAGGAGATAAAGTATTTTCTCTTGCACAAACATCCAACATTCACCTAGCAACCATCCAACACTCACCCCAACATAGATTTTATCCAACCAGGCAAGAAGGAGAGTACATGTAGCCCATACAAGAGCTCCCCAACGTTTGGTGATCCTCCATAGCATTCAACCTCCTATTAGCACCTTCATTCCTCACTCATAGATGCCCAGAACTAGATTCCAAGTAGAACATTTTACTCCTCTGGTTCACTTATTACATCATTGTATTTTCATCCTTTGTTCTCCTAGCCACCCACTAACCTCCATTAATACTCACCCCTCCATATCCCTATTAAAACTTCACCAAATCCCATCCAAACAACTTAATACCTCATCCCGACTAGCCTAGTCCTTGGTGTAATCATAAGGGAGATCTAAAGCTTGTTCTATGACATTCCCAATACCCCACACTAATCGGCACCGGTTCTCCCCAATTGGCGTCGGTCACCCTTAATAGGCATCGGTCTTTGTATCCACAAATACAGCCCAGAACAGTAACCTACCTGCCTATTCCCACATCACCTTTACTCACCTGTAACCTGTTTAAGACCTCTGTCAGACCTACAGAGACCCAGAACCAGTTACTTGACCTCCAGATATTATTCTAACCTAGCCTGTTAGATTAGATATTTCTTATTGTGTTTTAAATGAGATACTTAAATCATTTTAACTACAATAGGATTTACTTTAATGCCAACATTAAATTGTTTTTAAACAGTGGACTGATAGCCATCTAGAAAGTATCACACTTCTCGGATCTAGCACATGCTAGGCAGTTCACTACACATATTGTTTAACCTTTTATTTGGTGGTCTTGTGTTCCATTTCAGGTAGTTCCTCCCAGCCAAAAGGAAGATCTCACGATCAGCTGTGGATCAAGGAGTCAACACGCGCACAACAACATATCAACCAACATTTCAATAGGTATTCCTCCTACACTCGTTACCCTATCTATTTCGTCATTTTCAAAGAAACTTCTAAGAATCGGGTGAAACATTTTGGCATGCCTGGTGGGACCCATCCGAGGTTCCTTGCATTTTATTCATTCCTAGGAAAGGTTGTGTGTTTGTTTCCCTTCCGAAAAGCATACACATTAATTTTCTTCCTTGGTAACCTTATTTTTCTTTCTATTTGTTCTAAAAGAAACTTTTCTTTTGGTGTACTTAAAAAAACCATTTCCTTTTGTTTTCTGCATTTTAGTGAAAGAGCATCCCTCTTCCTCGTCATCTATTTGTGTCATCTAATTCCATATTTTGATTTGGGCTGAAAAATCATTGCATTTCATTTTGCTATTCTACATTAGCTCACATTAATTGAGGGCAACCTATACGTTGGAATTCATGCCCAGCTGATGGTTGACAAACGAATCATAGAAAGCACTTTCTTTCTCTTTCTCTCCCTCTGAGTCTTATCCAAACACCACAAAAAATTTAAAATATGCACATTCTTAAACAACATCTTTCCTGGAAGAAGCTGTAGGTGATCACACGATCATGGTACAGTGGGCACCCAGCTCGCTGCTCTATTGAGTCATACTTCAGAGCGAGGCCCGCCCCCACCATAACATACCTGAAAGTTAACCTTGTAGATCTACTTCTTTGTAGGAAGCCATCCTCACCAAAAAACTCTATTCTACAGTTCATGAGTAAGTCTTTAAATAACATAAGCTAAACAAACATAATAGAAAAAACACTCTTAGGATCGTATTTTTCTTAGTGTTTCTACTTGGCTTGCGTTTTGAGGTGAGAGGTTACGCTCTTCACTTTTCCTTTTTCTCCTTACACGCTCCTTATCACAGTTGGTGTATTCCAGCTTCATCTGAGTGTGCCTGGACCATATTATCATCATTATCAGAATTCTGGGTTTGATTCCACATCAAATTTTAAATCACAACCATATTTTCTTCATCATTGTTTCAATTTCACAGTAATTGGTGTCGGTCCAATGACCGTCGTCGATTACCTTCTGACCGTCATTGGTTATACCCAATTGGCGTCGGTTCACTGTCATTTTGGTTAACCTACCCAAAAGGGAACCTATTCACCTTCTTCGACTATTCAGAGTTCCTATCACTTTTATCATATACATTGACCTTGTAAATCTTATCAGTATTCAGCATACCTATCAAATTTGGCTTTAAACCTTGTTTTTGGACCAACTGTTCACTTTCCACAGCGACCGGTAGCGGTTACCTATGATCGGCGTTGGTTTACCCTAATCGGCACTAGTTAGCCTATGTCATTTTCCAGCTGAAATTTGGTACCTAATTCACTTATTACAGCTTGTTTCACCAATTTCTCCTATTTTTCTGTGTCATTTACAGAAAAGTAGCCTAGCTTGATCAATACTTGTTCACATTGTATTGACTCGAAGCCAAGCAATCACATTCGTATTCCATGCCAGTCGTCAGCCACTCCCCCTATTCCTTCACCACCTTCCATTTTATCACCAGCCATGGATCCTACCCCAACCTATCACTATCGCCACTAGAGATGAGGAGTTCACATGACTCCTTGACCCAAAACCCCTACCACCTTGCAGTTTTATCTTTCCCACTGATCCACTCGAGATGCCTTAGGTCAGTTGATATATGACATGCCTGTATCTATCCCCTCGACACTCGTTCCCACTCTTGTGTTCAGCCCCATCTGGCTCCCCGCTGCCCGCATCTACCTTACCCCTAGTCATTTCGTAGTTAGGTCCTATACCCACTATGATTGTCATGTCTGCTACATCCGTTGCAACCGCCACATCCACCATACCTTCGACAACCACCCAGAATACAACCTTATCCACCCCTGTTGTCTTGCATATACCCGTAGCTACACTACCACCCTCCGGTATCAGTGACCCCTACCCCTTTCCAAAACGCGGGTCCTTTCCATTCCACAATCTTTAGCCCCCATTACCACTAGGGTTACCAGCGACCCTTCTACCTCCATATACGTACTATCAGTAGCCTCCTGTTTCATCTATTATTCACTCTGGGTATGTACCCCCTATTTCACTACCTTCTTCTCAATCTACCTACATGACAACACCATATACTGGAATGCCACCCTTGTTAAATGCCCAACACCAACCCTCTTACGCTATAAGAGGCACCCAACCATCACAATCTACCAACGACCTAATCAAATTAATGATGGACAAGATGTAGACATTGGAGGCATCAATTTATGGATTCCGCAACACTCTCACCTACGATGAAATTTATAACGAGCCTATCCACCCATCAATTCCTATTCGTCCATATCTCGTGCATTGGGAAATGCCTAAATTCAACCATTTCAATAGTAAGGAATACCCGCAACAACATTTGCGGGTCTTTCAAAACATGGGTGCTACCTAATCACTCACGATGACGCTTTGCTCTTGAGAACCTTTCCCATGTCTCTGACTGGACCTGCATTAGATTGGTATAGTGGGTTACCTAGACACTTGATATTTTCATTTAATCAGGTAGCCCAAGCCTTCTTGGATCACTTCTCCATTAATATTTTTAAGAAGGTTACCATGACTGACCTATACTCCACGCGTTAGTATGACGATGAATCTATCACAGATTTTGTCATTCACTGGTGTAGCCTGATCAATCAACTCACCTTCTAACTACTACAAACATAACTCATCGAGCTCTTTACGTGGGCTTGTGCTAGACATATCTCATCGACCTTGTAGGTCTAAACCTATGAACATTAAATGAAGCATTCACCATGGCACGAAAGCTAGAGATTTGAGCCATCAAAGAGAAGAAAAATCCAATTACGCAATAAGAACTCGACATTCAAATCGAATGATACCTCTTCTTCTTCCTAACCACAGAACAATTATTCAAAGGTCAAGGGGATCATTAACACAGTGGTACTGAAAGCTGGCCTAGCTCATCCCTCAAATCAAGCTAGCCCCTCATCTAATCTCACCCGTTCATACTTTTCAATTCAGGTGAGAACAACTGAAATATATCCTGATTGGGGAACCTTATTCTTCTATCTTAGAAAAGCTCATCAAAGTTGGGGCTACCACTCTTCCTCCTATAAAACCACACATTGGTTTTGACCTTACTCACCCCACACCCGCATGGTATAAAGAACACAAATTCTGTAACTATCATCGAGTAAAGGGTCCACAGTGATGGCAATTGCATCACTTTCAAAAACATTGTCCAAGAAAATGCTTGATAAAGTCGAGTTAACTGTGGATAATCCTAACACACCTACCAATCAAAACCTACACATCTTCAAGAAACCATTTCCTAATCATACCCCTTCGTTTGATCAAAACGGTGAGACCTCAACTCATGATAGCCATACCCGCGAGGTCCACACTATTTTTAGTGACGCACCCATTACTTCCCAATTACCTCATATTCCTTTTATAGAGGAAATTTTAGCCCAAAATCCTCCTTCTACATTGGAACCCCACCTCACCTATTCCTCCACCCATAGAGGAACACCTTTCACCTCCTTCCTCACCTGTGGAGGAGCCCTCCACTAACATTGAGACCATTTCACCTTTGGCTTCTCCACCTAGAGAACCGTCACCCGTAGTACTTCTTCAGTCCATGGAGGATACTTGTTTATCTCCTCCACCCACAGAGGAGCACCCATCATATCCTCCACCTACAGAGGCAGCACCCATCATCTCCTCCACCTATAGAGGAGCACCCATTTTCTTCTCCACCTATCATAGATCCAATAGAGATATCTTTGCCTTTAAGCGAGCATTCTCCATCAGCTACCCAAGATCTTGCAGACCTACTTTCGGCCCTCTTACCCACAGAAGCTGAAGCTAGCAAATTTCATGTCTCTAAGACACATTTTATGAGAATTTCCATTAGGTCCTCATCAACCTCACCTGCAGACGTACCTTTCTCATGCTTAGTTGATCGCCTAGATTATGTGGATAGAGCCTTACTTTGGGGGCACCTTTTGCTTCATGTCTCAACACAAATGCAGATGTCACTTGCTGACACTTCCACTATCTACCCAAAAATATTTTGACCAATCGAACCAAGCACACCCACCTCTATCACAACTTCTTCCACGACACCCATCATAACTCAACACATACCCTTACCCATAACCCAACATACATCTAATTCCAAACCCACACCTACGTCATCTTCCCTTACCTAAACCTATTACTACCTTAGGGGTCACTCCAATCACCAGCCTTATTCATCCACTTGTCAAACTAGATTTAGCCACATCTTCCAAAGTCAACATTAAACCTACTCCGGCACCAAAACAGAAGAGCAAAACCCATATAACTGAAAGGAATGATAACCAGATCACACTAAGCCAAGAACACATATGCTAATCAAACACAATGATCTATAAGATGAAAACAATTCGCCAGAATAACTTTACATAAAACCTTTGCAAATAAATGAGAAGCAATATCATATATTATTATGGAACTCAATGTAATACATTGAGAATGGGCCTTGCTTAAATAGGCAAGGAATAACAATCTACGAACCAGTCAAGGTCGTAGCTCAAGCCATAAATCAAGGAAATAATTAGTTATCAAAGAACTAGTCAAGACCATAGATTTAGGAGAGAACTATACATCAAGGATCAAGTCAATACCATAGATCAAGGAAAGAACTATACCTAACAACTAGATAATATCTCCTAATATCTAAATAAGATAAAATACATATCTACACACATAAGTGGGTGAGGATAAATACAATAAAGGTAAATAAAGTACTTAGGTGAACATGAGTTAAGGTAAATACCTACTCTGACACCCCCCCTCAAGTGAAGTTAGGGACCAAAATAGAAGTGGCATGTCCACAGTATGAGTCACGATAATTAGGCCTAATGAGGTACTAATGTACAATATATGGGAAAAAAAGAATACCGCAAGGTACCCAAAATTAGTAACAACAAAGTAAAGAGAGTAAAGATCTGCTCCAAGGCATCCCAAGAAGCTCGGATAAAAAAAATCATAAAATGCTAAAGAAGTTTGGTGTGCACCTGTGGTCTGAATCCACTGCTCGATCACAAAACTCAAAAAAAACTAACACTGGTCTTCACCAGAATAGCTCCATATAAAGAGACTGTCAATAAAGTGATGTCGAAAGTGCAAAAAAAGAAACACAAAACATAATTCGATCAATTGTTGCAAATAGGTGTGCCACAATCCAAGAACAAAAACCAAAGCAATAAGGCAAGGACACAAAATCTAGAGTGTCACGATCCAAGAAAAGTCAAGGTAACAAGGCAAGGACACAAAACCTGAAGAAGAAAGATCAACACCATACCCTCCCATACTGCTGAATGGGTGGAGTGACGCTACAAATATGTATGAGTTGTCAAAAAAAGTACTCGAATATTGACAAAATACACTGGAATGCATCAGAATAGATCCCCCATAAGAGATACTGTCAACATGTCAAAAGTGTCGAAAATACAGATACAAAATCTCTCAACAAATAAGAGAGATACACTACACCTGCTAAAGAAAAATGCTCAAAACACGAAGCATCACAATGCATAAGGTATAGAAAGTGGAGTAAGAGGCCGAATAGTGGAGGAGCCACGCCTGTAGAGTCCTCTCAATGAATGCCTATGTCGCTGCCATGAGTGATCAGATATCCACCTCAAATCAACACGGATGGATGAAGAAGATGCCTGCATATGACTTGGTGTAAAATGCATAATGGGTACATGCAAAAGAACATCAAAATGTGTGTCAGGTTGATCATGTCTGATAGCTGAAATCTTAGGTTTCTCAAGGCTGAGTGAAGGTGCAGAACTCATGTGTTGCTCATGATCCTCAGAAAGATTCGAGTGAACAAAAAAAGAAGCTATGTCAATGTGTGATCCCAATGAAGTATCTGCTCGAAAACCAATGTCATGACGAGAATTCCACTTAACATGTGGAATAGAGGAAACAATACCTTGTGAATGTCTGTGAATGACTCTGCTCGTGAGACCCATAAAATGTAGCATGCGTGAAATGAATGTAGTGGTATGCTTCTTAAAAAATCCATGCAACTGAGAAGAAGTAGGATACACAACATGTGGTACTGTAATAGGCATCCACAATATGATGGTGATGTTGTAGGCTAGCAAGTTTGTTCTGCAGGGTTTGTATTATTGTATCCTTATCGTGAATGAGTGATTGTAGAAGAGAATTTCACTTCTTGAGCGATCTATTTTCTTCCAAAATTTTTACAATATCCTCTTGAAGTCCACATACTTTAGAGAAAAGCATATCATTCTCAGAATTCATGATAGGTACAAACTGCACTCCCAAAAAATTAGGACGTTGAGCTCAATTGAAATTATGTCCATAATTGATTATAACACTCCTCCATATTTGGCACTTTATAATTATAGTGCAAGTCTCAAAATAAATATTTCTAATGGAAAGAGCACAAAAAAATCACTTTTACAAAAAACGGCACTCAAAACAAAGTTACCGAGCAAAAGATACAAGCTTTTTAACTATTTTACCTCTGTTATTTATTTTAGTTGCCACTAAAATAAAATAAATTGTTGTTTGCCTTCACCACACAAATAAAATTAAAGGGGTAAAGGGGGCATAAGTTAAGCACCTACTAGTAGGAATCACAATCTTTAAGCCCTCATATGACCATTCCATATGACCCCTGCCAAAAAAGGAAAGATCTGAAAATCTTCTGCACGTAACCCGAAAACGATCTGCCGTACCGGAAAAAAACCAATGTAGATCTTGTGAAATCCAGAAAGCCCCAAAGAATGTTTTCTTCGTTTCTTAAGTGTGTGGCACAAATCCCAAGGTGAACCTATGTATTTCACTACAACAAAGAAAACCACAAAAAATGACTGCCTCTAGAAATGGCCGAGTTTACAATTGATCTTAGGGTTTTCATGCCTTTCAGATCCAATGGAAGCCTCTATTTTTCATAAAAATGCACACAACAACAAAATATGAACAAATTCTGAATATATGAATATAGAAAAAAATGTTTGCAAAGAGAAACTTACAGACGGATGTCAACAACAATATCCTTCTCTGATACCATAAAAGGAACGATAACTAGATCGCACCAAGCCAAGGACATAGATGCTAATCAAACACCATGATCTATGAGATGAAAGCAATTCGCCAGAATAACTTTACATAAAACCTTTACAAATAAATGAGAAACAATATCATATATTATTATGGAACTCAATGCAATACATTGAGAATGGGCCTTTCTTAAATAGAAAAGGAATAACAATCTAAGAATCAGTCAAGGTCATAGATCAAGCCATAAATCAAGGAAATAACTAGTCATTAGTCAAGACCATAGATTTAGGAGAGAACTGGACGTTAAAGATCTAGTCAATACCACAGATCAAGGAGAGAACTATACCTAACAACTAGATAATATCTCCTAATATCTAAATAAGATAAAATAAATATCCACACACATAAGTGGGTGAGGATAAATATAATAAAGGTAAATAAAGTACTTAGGTGAACATGAGCTAAGGTAAATACCTACTCAACAATAATTCATACCCCAGCTGCGTCAATCACACCTGCATCACCTTCACCTGTTCCGTCCGTCTTAAGATCTCAACCTCCCAACATGGTCAAGAAACTTCCACCCATTAGTAAACCAAACACACGATAGCCCATTCCTTCCTCGCAAACCTCTAACCTACCCAGGCACCGCGACATGACTTACACCCACACCTGCAACATCTTTACCACCCATACCTCCAATATACTTAGCCACTTCTTCACTACCCACTACACTTCAGTCTCTGTCCCTCACACCCCTTGCACAACCCACATCATCTACCTTCACAACACCTCCATTATCCCCTCAGGTAACCCACCCTCTTCCCCCATCTGCTTTTCTTTCTAGATCTCGTACACCCATATTACCTTTACCTAAGAAGGTGCAACCCACCGACAAAAATATGCTACCCTCCAATAAGGTAGTCAAGACAACCATACACCCTCCTGCCCATTCATCTAGCATTCCCCTATCTTAAAAAACATGATCGACACCCAAGACCACACCAGTACCCAAAACAATAGCTCGACCTACTCCCCCTCCTGTAAGGACCGTTCCTCAACAATCAACCGCACCTACACCCAAACCTACTTTCACTTCCTATTGCGATCCACTAGCGGGGTCCTATGCCAATATCTTAACCAACATCCTTGAGACTTCTGTCATAACATTACCGCCGCTCATACCTTATGACCCCCCTTAAAACCCAAGCCAAAAGGGTTTGATGACACTAAAATTTGTGCCTATCATTGTGTGCCAGGGCACGATGTAGAGAGCTGTAAGACTTTGATAACCATCCTTATCCAGTTGTGTCCTCCTGAAGCCAACTTTTACGATGATGACCTTCTTGATGAGGACCCTGCTTCATTGACACCCATTCCCACAATCCTTCCCTCACTGCCTACTCAACAATCATGACCTCCACCCCCCTCAACTCTTAGATCCACCCCCAAGATTCGAAATTAACATGGTTCACCTCAGAGAACTTTCCATACCATTACCTAAATGTTGTTGCACCCAACTCATTTCACAAGGCTTTTCTCCTCTGGTAGGTTTTTTCCCATCATGTCGATATACCAATCATCCTACACCTTCTCCATTCACCAACTCCTCTCAAATCAACATGATTCACATTGCTACCTGTGCTCAGAAGGACAACGACAAAGAAAAGGCAACTGACTCACCAACCAATCCTATACCCAACATACCATTTGCGCCCATACCTAAAATCACTATCTGCAGCCCTACATATCCTATTTCTAATGGGGTCACACATCGAACCATGCTCAACCAACTGCACCAATCCCCCCTCAAAATGTCCTAATATGACCTCATCCAAACCTCAAAATCCCATCATCAAGCTCTCATGGAGGTCCTCTAATCTATTGAGGTTTTACCCAATGACCCTACATCCGTAGCCTCCATTATCACACCCCATCATGTAGTCTCCCTCACCAAATTACCACCTTCATCAACACCTTCACCTACTCACCAAGTAGCCTCCCTTAGCTTCTCAAAGGAAGAGATCGCACCGCACCAAACTGATGACCCAGACCCGGCTCTCTTCATCTCCATCCACAATGATGATATACATGTACGACATGTAATGATCGATGCGGGTGCTAGCATTAATATAATTTCATCCCATGCATTCGCTCAAATGTGCATACCTAAAAATTACATGCATAAACATCCCATCATGTTGCGTTTATTCAATGACGCTATCACCTCTACACTAGGCACCGTCATCCTTCATGTTCACGTGGGCCCCTTCATTATTCCAGAGTTATTTTATGTTTTGGAGGGAGAATTTCAATATAACTTGTTGCTTGGCAGAACTTGGATTCATGTCATGGGTTGCGTTCCTTCCACTTTGCATCATTGTGTAAAGTTTGAACATGAAGGACACACCTATACCATTCCAACCGATCCATCACCTTTTAAAACATGCAACATGTTTTACCAGACCCAATGATGTGCTCATACCTATTAAAGTGTCTACCTCCGCGATCCACCACCGCTTCACCTACACTTCCGCTTACCAATACAGCCGCTACCATCAAGAACACATACCTCCTCCATTCCTACCACTGCCACAACCTCCACGGCTGGACCCATCAGCTTCCTAATCCATTAACTCTACCTCTGCATCAACCTCCAACACTTCATCCATTCCAGCTACCTACATACCAGACCATCTGATCCCTTGGAACATGTTTTTCAATGCCTCACTCTGGCAGAGTACCACCTATATAGTGTCAACACATTCCTTAATCCACAAGAGTATGGAAGCCTTCACCAACACCCTCGTACTATGATCACCGTATAGGATAATGTCATCCTGTATGGCCCCCCTCACCTTCGTACTAGTCTCACCTATGGAAGGACTTGATACTACCACTTACACACCCGAACCACCATCACAAACTTGCCCATTTTCCGCCGACGTTCCAATCACTTACCAATCACCATTTCACCCCACACCTTCTTGTACTGATGTGTGTGGAAGGGTTTTGGTTTTGGATTTTATGAGCAAGGCCGCCATACTATCATTCCATGTACCACTTGCAAACATAATGACTGTAGTGGTATCAGTTTTCCTGAACCACCCACCAAACAGGTCCACATTGAATTCATTAAGGAAACTCATCCCTTCTCCATCCTTCTTCACCCGCTCCACCTTCATCACCACCCTCACTGACAAATTCAATGGATCCTATAATCTATCCCTCCTATATTTATTTTTCATAAACACCATTTCCTTGGGGCCTCTGGACTTATCAATAATCAATGTGAGGGTGAAGGCCCTTTCGACTCTTCCCTTCCTGCATCTTGAAATGATCGATGATGATACACCTTCAATTAACATCGTTTAATGTCAGGATGATGACTCTATACTCACCTACCTTGGTGTCAGAAGACTCATATATTCATCAGTCATTACCTTCTGAGATGCAAACCATGTTGAATGAATCAACTATCGAGATAAACATTCATACTCAGGATGGACCTACACATCCTAAAGATTGGTCAATCTTTAGATGTTGTTGAAAATGAAGCCATCACTTCTTTCCTCAAATACCATAACCACACTTTTCACTTGGTCTTACGTAGACATGCATCAGTATTGACCCCACCATAGTGGTCCACAATATCCTAACCATTCCCAGATGCCAAACCCATCAAATAAAAAACTCAGGAAAATTCACCCTCACATTGCCCTTCTCGTTAAAGAAGAACTTTAGCGCCTTCTTTGCATTTCCTTCATCTTACCCATTGATTATCCTTGTTGGATTTCTAACATTGTCCATATCACTAAGGCGATAGGGGGACACCGCATTTACATGGATTTCTACAACCTTAACCTAGCCTATCCAAAAGATGACTTTCCCCTACTTGGTATTGACCAACTGGTTGACCTTACCGCTGGTCACGAGATGCTATCAATCATGGATGGCTTCTTGGGTTATAACCAAATCTTGCTTGCCCCAGAAGATCAACACAAAACCTCATTCATCACTCCTTAGGGGACCTTCTGCTACCAAGTCATGCCTTTTGGCCTTGAAAACACTGGTGCCACATATCAGTGGGCAATGACTTGTATCTTCCATGATATCATGCATCATTTTTTGGAAGATTACGTGGATGATCTCCTAGCCAAATTTAAAAGCCGCTTCGAGCACCTAGTTGTGGTCAAAACCATTTTGGACCACCTCATTAAATATTGCATTCGCCTTCAACCCAAGAAGTGTGTCTTCGCAGTTCTCTCAAGAAAGCTCTTGGGATTTATCGTTTCCCTACGTGGTATAGAATTTGACCCTGCTAAAGTCAAGGCCATTCCTGAAATGCCTCCACCCACTAATCTTAGGAAACTCTGCAACTTACAAGGTAAGTTGTAGTCTATTCACCATTTCAATTCACAATTATCTAATTGGTGTCAACCATTTCATCATCTGCTTCAGAAGGATGTCTCCTTTAAATAGGATGATGAATACCACAAATATTTTGAGGCCCTAAAACAATAACCTTCTCCAACCACCCATACTCATTCCACCTCAAGATGATCAACCTTTTTACCCATACATCTCAGCTACTCGATCATTCCTTGGGAGCCATGCTCGCTCATCGCAATGAACAACATAGGGAGTAGGAAGTTTATTACATAAGACTGTACTCTTTTGGACTATGAAACCCGATACATCCATCCCAAAAAACTTTTCTTAGCCTTAGTTTTCATTGCCACAAAACTCTGTCATTAACTACTCAACCACAAAACCTATGTTGTGACCAACACTGACCCCTTACACTTCATGTACACCAAAACTTATCAAAATCAGCGTGTCATGCACGATGGCTTATGCTCTTAGCTGATCTTGACCTTGAATTCATTCATCAAAAGTCCATCAAGGGCCAAGCTATCGCCGACCAATTGGCTGATGCACCTATTTCTAGGGATCAACCCTCTAATTTTGACTTTCCCGATGAGTCAATTGCTACCCCTTTCCTTGGATAAACCCCCTTACCAAATGACACTCTTCTTCGATGGTTCCAAGTGTCGGCGTGGGGGTGGGGCTGGTATTATCCTCATCTCCCATTAATGGTGAACCCATGCCTTTGTCCTTTCAAACTATATTTTTAATGCACCAACAATATTGCTAAATACGAAGCACTTGAACTAGGTCTCTAGGCCACCTATGCCCTAGATGTCACATCCATCAACATCTTTGGTGATTCTCAATTGGTCATAAGCCAAGTCAATGGTATATGCTAGTGTTGTAATGAGATACTTCAAAAGTATAAACATCATGTGGATGTAATTTTGAGCACCTTTGATCGTTACGCCCCTTCAAACCATTCCACGTTCAACCAACAAATTTATAGATACCATGGCCCCTTGCTTAGCTTCCCAAATACCTACTTCACCCACCAATTCTAAAATATTTGTCACCGTACAATGACTCCAATCACCTTCTTATTTACCTCACAAATGTTTACTCCATTGGAACCATCTACCTTCGACTTGAGTGACCTTTGGTATAAGGACAATACTCCGACTACCTTTCTCTCTCCATCTTACCTCCTGATCTCACCCATAATGGACAATGCAAGCCTTCCTTAAAAAGGTCTCTCATTACGTCATCATGGGGAGGACTCCTCTATAAGCATGCGGTTTTGATGGTATTCTCTTATGATGCCTCATGAGTTCTGAAATTCTTTATACCATAAAGGAAGTTCATGACAGCATATGTGGAGGTCACTTAAGTGGCCTTTCTGTTGCTAAGCATATTATTTACCTGGGCTATTACTGGCCGACCCTTAACTATGATTGTTGCGACTACATCAAACAGTTGTGTAAAATACCAACAACATTCCAATCTTCATCATACACCCAGCCACTGCCTTACGGGTCGCCCTTGACCTTTGGCCCTTCTCTCAATGGGGTTTGGATCTAGTCGAAGAAATCAATCCCCATTCTTGCCAATGCAACATCAATGGATCATCACTGCTATTTGAATACTATACAAAATGGGTAGAATCCATCCCATTCATCTCTACGAAAGCTAAGAAAATATTTGAGTTCATTAACCACCATATCATTTGTCACTTTGGTGTTCCTCATTGCTTCATCACATTGACAATGAAAAACAATTCAAAAACAACACATTGTACAAAATTTTTGTGATGCCTTTGGCATTCAACTTAGTTTCTCATCACCCTATTACCCACAAACCAATGGCCAATCTGAATCCACTAACAAATCCCTAAACAAAATTCTCATGAAAGTGATTAACGATACTAGAAAGGACTGACATACACACATTCCTTTCACCCTATCCTGGTGGCACGTCCTGGCTGCTGCACTGGGTGGCCTACCTGATCCCTCTCCGGCCTCTGCCATCACCAAATCACTACCCACCGCCCTCCAACCAATCAAATCACACACACTGATCCCATGGACACGCCTTGCAACAACTAATCACCCACTGTTTAGATCACTAACTCACCACCTTCCATTCCATCCGGACACTTTTCCCTTTTTTTTCTCTCTCTTGTGTCATTTTCTCAATTCACTAAATGACAAATTAATAACAAAAAAATGGAGTTTTTATTTGTTATAATAAACCTGACCTAACTGAAACTGGTTTTTACCTTCATCGGCATCGGTCGCCTGCCCTACCTTACCGTGGTCAGTTACCCTCTACCCGAAATCAGCTACCCTTGACCGGCATCGGTCACCCTCTCGTACACAAAAACCCTAAATTTTACCCTACCCTACCCATCCCTCTTTTTTTTTACCCCATCCAACCTTTTCCCTAACCATTTACCCTACCCAACCTTTACCCTGACCATTTACCTCACCCTCCTGACCTCATCATTTACTTCCTAACCTTGTCCTCTTTTAGGGACTCGATAATTTTACCCATACCTTGTCCCTACTCGAGCCGTGACTTAGATTCTTGGACGTGGACCATCGCTAGTGCCCTTTGATCCCATGTGTTCACTATACCTTACCACATTGTTACTTGTGTTGATTGACTTAATGACCTTACCTTGCCTCTTGCCGTGACCGTTTATCTTGACCCACCTTTGGTGTACCAGAACACACCTAAACATTCCTGCACCTGACCTATGTCGTGTTTCCTAACCATATCCTATACCTTGGATATTAGAATCACCTCAAACTTGTTTGGATAAACCTATCGACCTTTGACAATGTAGAGTTTACCTACTCTTCAACTGGTTCCTGTGCTGCAGTTTATATGTGTGTGTGCATTTTACTATTACTACCTTTGACCCTGACCCATTACCTAGATTACCTGAGTAGACCTTTTTTCTTTTCCCCATTATTCACCTTCCTCTTCATCCCATTCACCTTTTTTCAAACCACTCACCGATTCTTCCTTTTGCCTCGTCAGTTCCTAGTTTGAGGGGGATCTGTCATCACCAATCCGACACTATGATAATTATTTACTAGGAACTCCTCGTGCTATTATTATTTACTAATGCACAACTTTTAGTTTGGTGGATGGAATCTGGAAACACGACAACAAACATAACACAAGAATACCATAGACTATGATAAGAAGGAATGCTAATAAATTTGAAATATAAGTGTAAATTATAATATCAACATGAAATTGTTACAATCTCACCCATGAGGTACTTCAAGTGTTACTGACTTCACTTGCCTTCCAAAAATAAGTATGGGATAAACTTCACAATTACACCTCTTAATGGCTTCTTTAACATACCTTCAAAATGATGGCTTCCTTTACACACTTACTCATACAATATTTCTCACTACTTCCTTCTATGCTAAATGAGGGGGGGGGGTGACCTCTCTATTTATAGAAATTCCAGGCTTATCCATCTTATTTTTAAGATAGGATAAGAAATCTACTCTGACAAATCATATTCCATACCTTAACTCTTATATGTACATGTAAGATTATCTTTTAAGATAAGATAAACCTTATCATTTCACATGGGTTCCACATTTTTAGACTTTTTACAAATAAAATACAGAAAATATTTATGACCTCACTCCTTGTCCTTATTACCAATATAATATTTCTAATTCCTAATCATGTAGACCCTACTTCTCTACTTACCCCTAACTTTGACATTTTAACATTATCAAACCACTTACGACAAATATTTACTTTTTACCACAACATTCCTATTATATTTTTGACTATTACCGTACTATACATTATTAGTAGCGCCATTATCTTCTATCGGATGCTACTACTAATTATACTTAACAACATCCTATTCCTAATACACACATTAATGAAATAGAAATTACGGAGGAAAATTTTAGTGTTGACAGATCACCTTCACCCACACATGGGGCAACCACATCTTATTTTTGTCAGCGTCACTTACCAATACAAGTTATGTAACAAAAAGGGGCAAAATGTAGACACCAAAATTAGGTCACACTCCCCAGTCCCTCGACAAATAAACATCGTCATCACATTCACCTAGCCATGGCCCCCTTCACTCCACTAATATTAATTTAATTTAATTAATTCATTATCATCACCATATTTATTATTTAAATATCTTAATTGAGATAATGCTCACACGTCCACCTCATCTAGCCACCCTCACCCTAAGACCTATTCTTAGTAATTTACCATAGCTAACTAAAGACCTACCCAAACCCTAAAAATCAATGCCTACATTCCCTCTAACCACCTTCTCGCATGTTAGAAGGAAGCTTCTAGTTTAATCCATGAGTTAACGACATGAGATCCCAGAAAATCAAGGGGATATGCCTAGTTTAGTAAACCTAGGAAATCCCACCCTAACCGATGCCAGTTACCCTTAACCATCGCCAGTTAGGCTGGAACTGCCGTCGGTCACCTTTTAAACCCCTAAAATAACCTTATTCTCAAGGTTGGCCCTGACAGATATCACATATTTTGAGAACAAGTTTCAGGGAGAAACACACATGTAAAGAAGCAGATCAAGTATTTTTCTCTTGCACAGACATCCAACATTCACCCAGCAACCATCCAGCACTCACCCCAGCACATATTTGATCCAATCAGGAAAGAAGGAGAGCACATGCAGCCTATGCAAGAACTCCCCAACGTTTGGTGATCCTCCACAACATTCAACCTCCTATTAGCACCTTCATTCTTCACTCACAGACACCCCAGAACCATATTCCAAGTAAGTAGAACATTTTACTACTCTGGTTCACTTATTTCATCATTGTATTTTCCATCCTTTGTTCTCCTAGCCACCCACTAACCTCCATTAATACTCACCCCCTCCATATCCCTATTAAAACCTCGCCAAATCCCATCCAAACAACTTAATACCTCATTCTGACTAGCCTAGTCCTTGGTACAATCATAAGGGAGATCTAAAGCTCATTCTGTGACATTCCCAGTACCCCCACAGTAACCGGAACTGGTTCTTCCCAACCGGTGTCAGTCACCCTTAACCAACATCGATCTCTGTATCCAAATATTCAACCCAGAACAATAACCTACCTACCTATTCCCACATCACCTTTACTCACCTGTGACTTGTCTAAGACCTCTATCAGACCTACAAAGACCTAGAACTAGTTTACTTGACCTTTGGATCTTATTTTAACTTAGCCTGTTAGATTAGATCTTTCTTATTGTGTTTTAAATGAGATACCTAAATCATTTTAACTACAATAGGATTTACTTTATTTCCAGCATTAAATTGTTTTAAACTGATAGCCATCTAGGAAGTATCACACTTCCCAAATCTAGTACAACGCTAGGTAGTTCACTACACATATTGTTTAACCTTTTATTTTGGTGGTCTTGTGTTCCATTTCAGGTAGTTTCCTCCCAACCAAAAGGAAGCTCTCACGATCAGCTGTGGATCAAGGAGTCAACACGCGCACAATAACCTATCAACCAATATCTCAACAGGTATTCCTCCTACACCTGTTACCCTATCTGTTTCATCAAATTCAAAGAAACGTCTAAGAATCAGGTGAAAAATTTGTAGTCCAAAAGAGTACGGGTTATGTAATAAACTGCTTACTCACTATGTTGTTCATCATGATGAGCAAGCATGGCCCCCAAGGAATGATCGGTAGCTGAGATGTATAGGTAGAAGGGTTGATCATCTTTAGGTGGAATGAGTATGGGTGGTTGGAGAAGGTATTATTTTAAGGCCTCAAAAGCTTTGTGGCAGTCATTATCCCATTTAAAAGAGAACATCCTTCTTGAGAAGATGATGAAATGGTTGACACCGATCAGACAAGTTGTGAAATGAAATGGTGAATAGACTGTAACTTACCTTGCAGGCTATGGAGTTGCCTAATATTGGTGGGTGGAGGAATTTTAAGAATGGCCTTGACTTTAGCAGGGTCAACCTCTATACCACGTAAGGAAATACGATAAATCCTAGGAGTTTTCTCAAGAGAACTGCAAAGACACACTTCTTGGGCTGAAGGTGAACACAATATTTAATGAGGTGGCCGAAGATGGTTTTTAGGATGGTGAGGTGCTCTGAGTGGCATTTAGATTTGGCCAGGAGATCATCCACGTAATCTTCTAATATACGATGCATGATGTCATGGAAGATATAAGTCATAGCCTTTTGATAGGTGACACCAACATTTTTAAGGCCAAAAGGCATGACTCTGTAGCAGAAGGTCCCCCAAGGGGTGATGAATGCGGTTTTTTGTTGATCCTCTGGGGCAAGCAAGATTTGGTTATAACCTGAGAAACCATCCATGAGTGATAGCATCTCATGACCAGTGGTAAGGTCAACCAGTTGGTCAATACTGGGTAGAGGGAAGTCATCTTTTGGGTAGGCTAGGTTGAGGTCATAGAAATCCGTGCAAATATGAAGTCCCCCTATCACCTTAGTGACAGGGACAATATTGGAAATCCACCGGGGATAATCAATGGGTAAGATGAAGGAAATAGAAAGGAGGCGCTGAAGTTCTTCTTTGACCAGAAGAGCAATGCGAGGGTGCATTTTCCTCAGCTTTTGTTTAACAGGTTTGGCATCAGGGATGGTTACGATATTATGGACCACTATAGTGGGGTCAATACCAGGCATATCTATGTAAGACCAAGTGAAAATCATGGTTATGGTTTTTGAGAAAAGAAGTGATGGCTTCCTGTTCAGCAACATCTAAATATTGTCTGATCTTTAGAATGTGCGGGTCATCCTGAGTATGAATGTTGATCTCGATAGTCAATTCATTCAACATGGTTTGCATCTCAGATGGTAATGACCGATGAATATATGAGTCTTCTGCACTAAGGTAGGTGAGTATAGATTCATCATCCTGACATTGAATGACGTTAATCGAAGGTGTATCGTCATCAATCATTTCAGGATATAGGAAGGGAAGAGAGGAAGGAGCCTCGTCCTCGTGTTGATAAGTCAGAGGACCCTAAGGAGATGGTGTTTATGAAAAAAAAAGTTAGGAGGAATGGATTCTGGATCCATTGACTTTGTAGGCAAAGGTGGTGAAGAAGGTGGAGCGAGCGAAGAAGGTGGAGAAGGGCTGATGTCCTCAATGAGTTCAATGTGGCCTTCTTGGTAGGTGGTTCAGCAAAGCCGATACCACTATGACGTTGTTATGTTTTCAGGTAGTACATAGAATAATAAGTATGATGGCCTTGCTCATAAAAGCCAAAACCAAAACCCTTCCATGCACATCGATGTAGGAAGGTGTGGGCGAAACGGTGATTGGTGAGTGACTGGAGGTTGGCAGAAAATGGGTGGGTTTGTGCTGGTGGTTCAGGTATATAAGTGGTAGTATCAAGTCCCCCATAGGTGAGATTGGTGCGAAGGTGGGGAGGACCATAAAGGAGGTGCTCTCCTATACGGTGATCATAGCGAGGGTGTTGGTGAAGACTTCCATACTCTTGTGGAGTAAGGAATGTGTTAACACTATATAAACGATACTCCCCCAGAGTGAGGCGTTGAAAAATGCCTTCCAAGGGATCGGTGGTTGATATGTGGGTAGCTGGAATAGATGATGTGTTAGAGGTCGGATTGAGAGGTGGAGCTAATGGATTGGGAGGCTGATGGTTTGGCCATGGAGGTTTTGGCAGTGGTAGGAATGGAGGATGTAGGTGCGGTTGAGGTAGCGGCGGCACTGGTGAGTGGAGGTGTAGGTGAAGAGGAAGTGGTTGTGGAGGTATATGCTTTAATGGGTATAAGCATGTCATTGGATCAGTAAAGCATGTTGTAAGTTTTGAAAGGTGATGGGTCAGCCGGAATGGTATAGGTGTGTCCCTCATGCTCAAACTTTACACAACAATGAAAAGTGGAAGGAACACAACCCATAACATGAATCCAAGGTCTACCAAGCAACAGGTTATATTGAAATTCCCCCTCCAAGATGTAAAAAAACTCTGGAACTATGTGGGGGCCCACACGAACATGGAGGATGATAGTGCCAAGTGTAGAGGTGATAGCGTCATTGAATGAATGCAACATGACAGGATGTTTATGCATGTAATTGTCAAGTATGCGTGCATTTGAGTGAATGCATGGGAGGAAATGATATTAATGATAGCTGCCCCCATCGATCATAACATGTCGTACATGTATATCATCGATGTGGATAGAGATGAAGAGAGCTAGGATCTGGGTCATCAGTTTGGTGTGGTGTGATCTCTTCATCTGAGAAGCTAAGGGAGGCTACCTGGTGAGTAGGTGGAGGTGTAGATGAAGGTGATAATTTGGTGAGAGAGGCTACATGATGAGGTGTAATAATGGAGGCTACGAGTGTAGGGTCATTGGGTAAAACCTCAATAGATTAAAGAACCTCCATGAGAGCTTGACGAATGGATTTCAAGGTTTGGATGAGGTCATATAGGGACATTTTGAGGGGGGATTGGTGTAGTTATTTGAGCATCGCGCGGTGTGTAACCCCATTAGAAATAGGATATGTGGGGCCGCGGATAGTGATTTTAGGTGTGGGTGTAGATGGTATGTTGGGTATAGGATTGGTTGGTGGGTCAATTTGCCTTTTCCTTACCTTTTTCCTTTTGAGCATGGGTAGCAACATGGATCATGTTGATTTGAGGTGGGGAGGTAGGTGAAGTAGGTGAGCCATTGAAAGTATAGAGATAAGACGGGAAAAATCCAAATGGTGGGAAGGAACCTTGTGAGATGAGTTGGCACAATGACATTTGGGTGGAGGTTTGGTGAGTTCTTTGATGTGAACCATGTTAATTTCAAATCTCAGGAGGTGGTTCTAGGAGTTGTGGGGGTGAAGGTCTAGGTCATTGAGTAGGTAATGAGGGAAGAACTATGGGAATGGGTGTTGGTGAAATGGGGTCCTCATCGAGAAGGTCATCATCGTCAAAGTTTTCTTCGAGAGGACACAACTAGATAAGAATGGTTTTTAAAGATTTGTAGTTCTCTACATTATGCCCTGGACACATGATGGTAGGCGACAAATTTTGGCATCGTCAAACCCCTTTGGTTTGGGTTTGAGAGGGTCATAAGGTCTGAGTGGTGGTAATGTGATGACAGAAGTTTCAAGGAGGTTGGTTAATATTTTGGCATAGGATCCCACTAGTGGATCACAATGGGAAGTGAAAGTGGGTTTGGGTATAGGTGTGGTTGACTGTAGAGGAAGGGTCTTTGCATGAGGGGGAGTGGGTCGAGCTATGGTTTTAGGTGCTGGTGTGATCTTGGGTGTTGGTCATGTTTGCTTGGGTAGGGGTATGGTAGATGAATTGGTAGGAGAGTGTGCGGTTGTTTTGACTACCTTATTGGAGGGTAGCGGATTTTTTCTTTAGGTTGCACCTTCTTGGGTAAAGGTGATATGGGCACATGAGATCTAGAGGGAAAAGTGAGGATGGTGGAAGAGGGTGCATGTTACCCATAGGGATAACTGAGGTGTTGTGAAGGTAGATGGCACAGGTCGTGAAGGAGGCATGAGGGAAAGAGACTGAAATGTTGGGGGTAATGCAGAAGCTATTGATGGTATTGGAGGTATGGGTGGTAAAGATGTTGCAGGTGTGGGCAGAAGTTGTGTCGGGTGCTTGGGTATGGTAGAGGTCTACGAGGGTGGAATGGGTTGCTACGTTTTTAGTTTACCGATGGGTGGATGTTTCTTAACCATGTTGGAGGGGTGAGGTCCTAAGATAGATGGAAGGGGTGAAGGTGATGAAGGTGTAATTCGGTGGTGTTGGGGTATGAGATCTATGGGATTGGTTCTTCTGTTTGGGTGTTGGATTAAGCTTGGTGTCGGCTTTGGAGAATGTAGCTAAATCTAATTTGATGGGTGGATGAGTAAGGCAGGAAGTTGGGATGACCCCTAAGGTAGTTATAGGTTTAGGCAAGGAAGATGATGTAGGTGTGGGTTTGGATGTAGATGCGTGTTGGGTTATGGGTAGGGGTGTGAGTTAATGCCATGAGTGGTATCGTGGTGGAATTTGTGATAGTTGTGGTTGTGTTTGGTTCGATTGGCTGAAATATTTTTGGGTAGATAGTGGAAGTGTCAGCAAGTGACATCTGCATTTGTGTTGAGACATGAAGCAGAAGACACCCCCAAAGTAAGGCTCTATCCACATAATCTAGGTGATCGACTAGGCATGAAAAAGGCATGGTTGTAGGTGAGGTTGATGAGGATCCAATGGAAATTCTCGTAAAATGTGTCTTAGAGATGGGGAATTTGCTAGCTTCAGCTTCCGTGGGTAAGAGAGCTGAAAGTAAGTCTGTAGGATCTTGGGTAACTGATGGAGAATGGTCACCTAGAGGCAAAGGTATTTCTACTAGATCTTTGATAGGTGGAGGAGATGATGGGCATTCCTATATGGGTGGATGAGATGATGGGTGCTCCTTTGTGGGTGGAGGAGATAAACAAGACTCTTCTGTGGGTTGGAGATGTACTGTGGTGACGGATCTCTAGGTGGAGAAGCCAAAGGTGAAATGATCTCGATGTTAACAAGAGGCTCCTTCACAGGTGAGGGAGGGGATGAAGGGTTTTCCTCTATGGGTGGAGGAATAGGTGAAGTGGGTTTCAAGTGTAGGTAGAGGACTTCGGGCTAGGATTTCTTCTATGGAAGGAATATGAGGTAATTGGGAAGCGACAGGTGTGTCATTGAAAATAGCATGGACCTCACGGGTATGGCTATCATGAGTTGAGGTCTCTCCAGTTTGATCAGAAGAAGGGCATGATTAGGAAATGGTTTCTTGAAGATGTGTAGGTTTTGATTGGTAGGTACGTTAGGATTATCCAAGGTTAACTCACCTTTCTTGAGCATTTCTTGGACAATGTTCTTGAAAGTGATGTAATTGCCATCACTATGACCTTTTACCCGATGATAGTTACAGAATTTGTGCTCTTTATACCATGTAGGTGTGGGGCGAGCAGGATCAAAACTAGTGTGTGGTTTTATAGGAGGAAGGGTGATGCCCCCAACTTTAATGAGCTTTTCTAAGATATAAGAATAAGGCTCCCCAATTGGGGTGTATTTCCATTGTTCACGTCTAAATTGAAAAGTCTAGAAGGAGAAAGATTAGATGAGGGGCTAGCCTGATTTGATGGATGAGCTGGGCCGGCTTTGAGTACCACTGCGTTAGTGGTTCCCTTGGCTTTTGAATAATTATTCTATGGTTTCGAAGAAGAAGAGGTATCATTTGGCTTAAATGATGAGTTCTTATTACGTAGTTGGATTTTATTTTCTTTGATGGCCCGAATCTCTAGCTTTTGTGCCATGGTGAATGCTTCATATGAAGGTTCAGAAAGTCTGGACCTATACAGGGTCAATGAGATATGTCTAGCACAAGCCCACGTGAAGAGCTTATGAGTTCAGTTTGCGGTAGTTGGAATGTGAGTTGATTGATCAGGCTACGCCAACGAGTGACAAAATCTGTGATAGATTCATCATCATACTGAACATGTAGAGTAGAGGTCAATCATGGTAACCTTATTATATCTACCTGGTTATATGGAGAAGTGATTCAAGAAGGCTTGGGCTACCTGATTAAATGAGAATTTAGAGTGTCTAGGTAACCCATTATACCAATCTAACACTGGGTTCTAGTTAAGATCATGGGAAAGGTCCTCATGCAGTCCAAAGCATCATCATGGAGCGATTCTAAGGTGACACTGCGTGTTTGAAGGTTTCTACAAATGCTTGTTGTGGGTCCTTCTTTGTTATTGAAGTGATTAAATTTAGGCATGGTCCCAATGTACCCGAGATATGGATATGTTGAATAGGACTTGACATAAAGGATGGGTGGATTCAAGAAACATCATTAAAAATGCAAATTGTAGGTACATGTCCCGACTTGGGAGTTGAAAACCTGAAACACTGCCAGGAAAACTGGGTTTTGATGCCAGGGAAACAAGTGTCTGCATCATGTCCATCATTAACCTGATTAGGTCATTGGTATGCAAGTCCAACTTCCATGTGTACCTCCTATAATAAAGTGGTTGGTGTTGGCATATGATGGAGGTGGCATTCCAGTATATTTGCTGCCATAAGGTAGATTGAGAAGGACACAGTGAACTAGGGGGTACGTACCAGAACCTGCATGCAGATGAAACGGGAGGCTGTTGATAGTACGATATGGACCTGGAAGGGAAGTAGACCCTGATGCGGGCAATGGGGGCTAAGGAATGGCCAAACTTTAGAAAGAAGCAATGGATTCATGGAAGGTTGGAATTTTTGGAAAGATCACAAGGTCCTCTATGAAACTAGACTAGATATATTTATTTGGGTGAGAACAAGTTCTTCAAAAACCTCAGGTTTGTTCAATTCACCATTTTTTGGGTGTGTTAGGTGTTACTCACCTACTTCCATAATGTGATGAATTAAATGCAATCTGGAAGAGGTTGGGGTAGCTTTTGAATTCCCTCTTCTTCCTCTCTTTTTCTGATGCTATAGGAATTATAAGGAGGGGTTTCTTTCTAAAGGTTGGACACTTCTTTTTCCCCTCAAGATCTTCTCTTATCAGATCAACAAAAGTGAAATATCAGTGGAGTTGCAAACCTCCACATTCAAAGGGTTGTCGAATACATTAGAATGTGCCTCTTGGCGCCATTGTAATGGATTGTATACATCTTTGGAGAAATAAAAACCAATTCTATGGATGATTTCAACCCTTGCTCTTGTATTTCATTGTGTTCAAGTGGTCTCTCATTGCAATTTTTGTCACTTGTGCATGTTTATTGTATTGCATGCCAAATGGTTTGTGTTTATTGCGAAAAACAATTGTTCACAATTCCTATTGGTGCATCACCTTGGCGCAGATTAGGTTTATTTCAACATGCATTTTCGCCAAACCTGTCTCCTTGGCAAGTTGCGATTAGATTTTTTACTGAACCCTCTACAAAGTTTATGCAGCACCTAAACAGAGGAATAGGATCTGACCTTCATCCAGAGAGCTTTCCTGATTCAGCCAAGGCCCACACTTGGGAAAATTTCCATGTTTGCAATCACATTGAGAGTCTTAACCCATGGCGTTGCAGACATTCAGGGGTGCTATGATTTGCCATCAGCAGTAACCTTCTTAACAACATTGATGGAAAATTCATCCAAGAAGGCTATCTACCTGATTGAATGAGAAGATAGAATGTCTTAAGTGTAACCCACTATACCAATCTAGTGCATATGGCCCAGTAGCAGAGACATGGGAAGGGTCCTCATAAGTAAAGTGTCATCATGGGTGATCAGATAACACCAGTGTTTAAAAGACCGCAAATGCTGTTGCGGGTCTTCTTTCTGTTGAACCGGTTAAATTTAGGCATTTCCCAATGAATATGATATGGAAAGATAGGAATGGATGGGTGTATAGGCTCCCATTTTCATCATACAGGTTTGCCTCTTCATCAATATCTGTACCAAATTAAAGTGCATGTGTGTGCTAGAAAATGATTCTTGTAGTTTCTACATCTTGTCCATCATTAACTTGTTAGGTCATTAGTAGGTTGTGATTGCTTGTACCTCCTATAGTGTAAAGGTGGTTGGTGTTGGGCATATGATGGAGTTGGCATTCCAATATATGGTGCTACCATGCAGGTAGATTGAGAAGGAGGGAAGTGAAATAGGGGGTACATGCCTAGAATGAATGATAGATGAAACCGGGAGGCTACTGATCTTACATATATGGAGGTGGAAGGGTCGTGGTGACCCTAGTGGTAATGAGGGCTAAGGATTGTGGAATAAAAAGAGGAACATTTTGAAAAGGGGTAGGGGTCACCAACACCAGGGCTGGTTGTGTAGCTACGGGTATATGTGAAATAATAGGCATGGATAAGGTTATGTTCTTGGTGGTTGGACAAAGGTATATTGGATGTGGCGGGTGCAATAGATGTGGCAGATGCAGTGGTCATAGCAGGTATGGGGCCTAGCTGTGAAATGACTAGGGGAAAGGCATGTATGGGTAGCATGGAGCCAGAGGAGGTTAGAGCAGAAGTAGGAGTGAGTGTCGGGGGGATAGATATGGGCATGCCATATATCAACTGACCTGAGGCATCTTGAGTGGATGAGTGGGAAAGATAAAACTGCAAGGTGGCAGGGTTCTGGTCAAGGAGTCATGTGAACTCCTCATCTCCTGTGGCGATAGTGATAGGTTGGGTAGGATCCATGGGTGACAAAATAGAAGGTGGTGAAGGACTAGGTGGGAGTGGTTGATGAATGCCATGGAATATGAGGGAATTTTCTTGGCTTTTGTCAACACCATGTGAACAAGTACTGACGTAACAGGACTACTTTCTGTAAATGACACAGAAATATAGTAAAAGTAGGAGAAACAGGTGGTGGTAGGTGGATTGGAGTTAAGGTGTTAGCTGGAAAAATAACATAGGCTAACTGATGCTGATTAGGTTAAACCGATGCTGGTCATAGTTAACCGCTATCGGTCACTATAGAGATGGATAATTTTTCAAAAACAAGGTAAAAGGCCAATAATTTGCCAAGTATGCAAGTTGCTGATGGAATTTACCAAGAAAATGAATATGATGAGAGTGAAAGAGACTCTGAATAGAAAAGAAGGTGAAGCGGGTGTCCTTTTGAGTAGGTTAACCAAAAGAACAGTAAACCAACGTCGGTTGGGTGAAACCGATGACGGTCAGAGGGTAACTGATGATGGTTGCTGGACCGACATCGGTTATTATGAAATTGAAACAACAATGAAGAAAATGTGGTTGTGAGTTAAAATTAGATGTGGAATCAAACCTAAAATTCTGAGAATGATGATAATATGGTCGAGGCACACTCAGATGAAGCTATAATATACCAACTATAATGAGGAGCATGCAAAGGAAAATAAGAAAATGAAGAAAGTGACCTCTCGCCTCAAAACACAAGCTAGGCGGAAACACTAAGAAAAATATGATCCTAAGAGTGTTTTTTTCTATTATGTTTGTTTAGATTATGCTATTTAAGGAATGAATCATGGAATTTAGAATATAATTTTTGGCGAGGATGGATTCCTACGAAGAAGGATATCTACAAGGAGAGGTTTCATGTTATGTTATGGTGGGGATGGGCCATCCTCTGCTGGGGTACTGGACAGAGATAACCAGCAGGGTGCCCACTGTACAATGATCGTGCGATCTCCTACAACTTCATTCAGGTGAGATTTTTTTTAAGAATGTGTATATATTTTTAATTTTGTGATGTTTGGTAAGACTCAGAGAGAGAAAGAGAAAGGAAGTGTTTTTCTATGATTTGTTTGTCAACCATCAGCTGGGTATGAGTTCCTGCATATAGGTTACCCTCAATTAATGTGAGCTAATGCAGAGAAGCAGAATGAAATGAAATTATTTTTAAACCCAAATTGGAATGTTGAATTCAATGACAAAAAAATATGAATAGGAAAAGGGATGCTCTTTCACTAATGTGATACTAATGAAAGGGAAGAAATGTTATTTTTAAAGCACCAAAATAAAATTGATTTTAAACAATAGAAGAAGAGAAGGTTCCAAGGGAGAAACTTTAATTTAAGAGAAATGAAATAATGCAAAGAACCCCGAATGGGTCCCACCAGGAGTGCAAAAATGTTTCACCTGATTCTAGAACATTTCTTTAAATGTTGACAAAATAGATAAGGGTAAAGCGCTAGGAGGAATTCCTGTCGAAATGTTGGTTCTAGGTTGTTGCAAGTTTATGACTTCTTGATCCATAACTGATCATGAGAGCTTCCTTTTTTGCTTGGAGGAACTACCTGAAATGGAAACAAGACAACCAAATAAAACTTAAATAGTATATGCAATGGACTGCCTAGTGTATGCTAGATCTGGGAAGTGTGATACTTCCTAGATGGCTGTCAATTCACTGTTTAAAAATAACTTAATGCTAACATTAAAGGAAATCCTACTATAGTTAAAATGATTTACGTCTCTTATTCATCTATAATAATCAAATTCATTTATAACATGCTAACCTATGACTGAATCTAAAGGTCAAGGTCTCTGTTAGAATACAGGTATTAGTTAAGGTCAGGTTGTGGGCTGTTTTGATTATTGGGTAGAGAGTGGAAGCTCTGTTCTTGGTTTCTGGTCAAAAACACAGAGATCGACATCAGTCTAGTATGGCTGATCTCGGTTTAGGTTAACCGGTGATGGTTGTGGGTAACCAGCGTCAGTATGGTCATGGTATAGGAAACTCAATAAAAATTTGGTGGGGTGATATATCTGAGGCTAGATGGAAATGTAAGGGTGATGGCAAGGTTCGTGTGGGTCTCAGGTATGCACAGGAATGATTCAAATCTAGTTATGGGTAGTTCAAGGGTGTGGGTAAAAGGATGGTCAAGTTTGCATGGAGGTAAAATGGCGGTGGAAGGAAATGGGAGTAGAAACTAATAACAAAAGTACAAGAATCTACCAAATGATAAATGGACAAGTGTTGGTTAAAAAAGCACTTACTGTTTGTACAAGCTTGTTGTCTGGTTGGCAATGATGGGTGATCAAATGAAAGGAACTTGATGTCGTGTTGGCATGCTTCCCTGGATGCTCCTGTGAAGGTAGATGGCTCTATGGGTGCTTCTGATGCTAGCTATGGGTGCTCTCATGTGTGTAAAAATGCTATTATGCTTACATGCAGCTCTGGTTTTGTCTCTTGTTCTCAAAAGATGTGTCAATCTCTCACAAATGTTCCAACCTTGAAATAAGGTTGTTTTGGGGGTTAAATGGTAACCGACGGTGGTTCCTGGTTAACCAGAAATGGTTTAGGGTAACTGGCATCGGTTAGGGCGAGATTTCCTAGGCTTACTAAATTGGGTAGATCCCCTTGATTTTCTAGGATCACATTTGTTTTGCTCTGTGGATTAGAATGGAAGCTTCCTTCTAGTGGACATGAATGTGGTTAGAGGGAATGTAGGATTTGATTTAGGGTTTGGGTGTGTCTTAGTTAGTTATGGCAACATACTAAGAATAGGTCTTAGAGTGAGGTGGCTAGATGAGTTGTATAGGTGAGGTGGATGGGTGGTTATTATCTCAATTAGGATATTTAAATAATAAATATTATGAGATGATGAATTAATTTAATTAAACTAATTAAATTAATATTAGAGTGGGGTGAAAGGGGCCATGTTTAGGTGAATTTGTTCAAGGTGTTTGTTTGACGAGGGACCAAGGGGAGTGTGACCCAAGTTTGGTGTCTATAGGTCTCTCCACATTATCTCTATGGTATTGTGGAAAAGGCAGAGGTACATCTTGCTGCAGCCCAAACTACCATCTAACTCAGTCAACCGGTATCATATCATGCTCCCTAACCCTCCGCCCTAGTATCCATATCACTAGGTGTAGCCCTACCAACTCGTCTGTCATGCCTCCATATGATGGGAAATCTACATATGGCCTCCACAAGATATCCATTGCAGATATTCCATTTAATAGTCACCTATAGTATGTCACATCTCATGATGATGCATCCACCCTAGGATGTGCCCCTATAAGTACCCATCTCCTGAAACTTGCTTTGTATACACCTCTAAACTAGTCCTGTCGTGGTAGGCCAGTAGGACGTAAACACACTATGTGCTCATAGGTCCAATAATGAAGTGGATAAGTACAACACACACTGAACTACCTAATCCTACGGTAGGCCCATAGCTCTCTGTATAATTGAACCAAGTAAGCTAGTGCCCAAGCAAAACAAACTTTGTCCTCAATCATATCCTATAAAACCCCCATCAATGCTTGTGGATATCTCCCACCCTCGTAATCTAGAGCACATAGTAATCGACTGCCACCATCATCAACACTGATAATCTGGTCTCCTGTGGGTATGCAACATACATATCCTAGTATCTGATGCTTGCACTATGATAAGACAATGCTCCCATGGCCTCTCCAAAGACTACAACCATAGGCTCAAATGCCTCATCTAAAGATATCTTATATAGTGGATCCCCCACAATAGGTAGCCTCAAGATCATGTGGACATCCTCTAGCATGATCTTCATCTTTCCTGTTAGTAAGTGGAAGGTATTGGTTTCTCAATCCTATCTATCGATGAAAGTGACCATCATAATATGATCTCACACTATCCGTCTGCATTGCCTCATGGAAGCCAGCCCAACACCCCTTATATGCTCCCACTCGTCCTCTGTCATGTGGGGTCTCATCTGCACCAAAAGTGGTGGAAACCTATCTCTCATGGTCAACTACTGCCTTACCTGCATCATCACCGATAAAACATTTTAATCAATTATCCATTTTAATCATTTATTTGACCCTACCTAGCCCAATACCTGCCCATGCCTTTTCTAGTCCACCCACCTTCACCCAACCTACTTACCTGACGTACAGTCTATTTAGCCTACACATCCACAAATTCTATGTTTCCTTACTCTCCTCCCTTCACCTATTGACTTCATTACCTCATCTGCTTTCCACCCCTTCATACCTAACTTACACCTTCTCAGCCTAGTTCTAATTACATTCACCCTAACCATTCCTACATATGTTATCCCTAACCTCCACATTCATACCTAACATTTCCCTAATATGCTCATTCCTACCTAATTACACTCTAACCAATCCATTTTATTTTACCTACATTACCTCAAAACCCACATGTTCTACCCTAACTTACCCATAACCCATCCACTCCTACTTCACTTCACACTAACCATACCTCCCTACTCTTTCCACCTTCCCAAACTCCCTTTTTAAGCCTTAGTCACTTTTAACAATGACCAACATTGGTCACCCTGACTGATACCAGTATCTATTTGA